>CAWUFW010005122.1:0-1399126 GCA_963921515.1 Calotriton arnoldi | reverse complement strand
CCATCTTCCCTAGGCGGAGACCGAACATTGACCGCCCATACCAATTGCTGGCGGACATGGAGGATACTGAGGTCATAAGGAAGTTTTGGCTGGACAGGCCAACCCTGCATCGACTGTGTGCCATGTTGGAACCCCATCTCCGTCCCCGCAGGGTGTATCCGACAGCAGTCACCCCCACGGCTAAGGTGATGGCCGCCATGCATTTCTTCGCCACTGGGTCATTCCAGCACACAGTGGGCAGTGGAGGAGGGATGTCCCAGCCCATGTTCAGCAAGGTGCTGAGGGATGTACTGGCAGCCATGATGCTGTACCGAAACAGGTACATCAGATTCCCCAGGGCTCGTGAATTGGCGGCAGTGAAGGGTGCATTCTATGCCCTTGGCAGGATCCCACACGTCGTTGGTGCCATTGATTGCACACATGTTGGCCTTGTTCCACCACAGGCCACTGAGCACCTGTACCGCAACAGGAAGCACACGCACTCCCTGAATGTGCAAGTGGTGTGCCTTGCGGACATGGTGATAACCCACGTGTGTGCAAAGTTCCCAGGCTCGGCCCATGACGCACACGTCATGCGCAACAGCATCTTGCCACGACTGATGTCCAATCTGCAACAGGATCGTGGCTGTATTGTCGGTGAGTATGTGGAGTGGTGTAGCGTGCTGGCTGTGCGATGCTGTCCCCTGTCCAGTTGGATTAGCAACGGTTCTCTGTGTCTCTCACACCCAGGTGACTCTGCGTACCCGAATGGGGCATGGCTGCTCAGTCCATTGAGGAATCCTCGCACCCCAGCAGACGATCGCTACAATGAGGCACATGGGAGGACCAGACGTGTGGTCGAGCGTACCTTTGGCCTCCTCAAGTCCAGGTTCAGGTGCCTGGACCGCACCGGGGGTGCGCTGGCGTACTCCCCACAGAAGGTGTGCCAGATAGTGGTGGCGTGCTGCATGCTGCACAATCTGGCCATTCGGAAGCAGATCCCCCTCATTGTGGATGACGGAGATCAACCAGGGCCCCAGCCCGCAGACCAGGACAGCTCGAGTGAGGAGGACAGCGGAGAGGAGGAAGCTGGGAATGTGCGCCAGCAGCTCATCGCCCGCTACTTCACTTAACGGTGAGTGTCCATGTACGATGGCTGATGTGTCTGTATTTGTGCAGGTGTGTGTGTGCTGTGTCAGGGTGGCCTTTTGTTCACTGCGTGCTGTGTGTCAACGCTCCATGGCCAGGTTAGTATGCCACTGATGGTGGCTGTGGCATTGTGCCCTATTGCTCTGTGCGATGTGTGTACATTGCTTGTAGTTGTTGACATGTACTGTGTGATGGGTGTGTGACACACTCATTGAATGTGCTCCTGTTCTGTCTCCCACCCCTAGGTCCCTACAGGCCCTCCGGTTCCATTGCCATGCCACGCATCAGGTGCCGTTCCACTCAAGGTGGCCGTTGTATTCCGTACAATTAAAACACAGGGCACAGACAGCAGTTTGTGGAAGAGGTGCATTTATTTCAAACTGTGACATGTGATTGTGTGTAAGGTGATGACAAAAGTGGTGCGTGCAGTGACAATGAGCTGTCGGTCATGGCTGCGTGATGCTCAGGGTGTACCCACTGGTTCTATGTCCATGGTCCAACAGACACATGCCATCCAGATGGCTGTGTGGAGTGGGATCGTAGTCCAAGTCAATGCAGTGGGTGGTCAAGGAAGGCTGGCTGGCTGCCTCACTTGCGTCTGGAGCGTGCGTAGTCCTCCCGGGAGATCTGTTTGCACTTCGGACGGCCCCTTCCACGTTTGCGAGGGGGGTGCCTGCTTGCGACCTGCTGGTGGGGGTGAGGTGTGCTCACTGGCTGTGGACGCAGGGGAACTGGACACTGCTGCTCGACCCTGCGCCCCGGCAGGTGGTGGCGGAGGTGGAGCTGCTGTCCCTGGCTGTGACCTCACCGCCACCACCAGCTGGCCCATGAGGTCCACGAGTTGGCCCATACGGGCGTCCATGGACCTCAGCACCCCCAGCACCTCACGCGTGTCTGAAGCAGACCTGGCCCATTGTCCTTGGGCCTCTTCATAGGCCCCAAGGACTCTGGCCATTTGAGGCAGGGCATGGCTCCCAGGGAGGCTGGCGTTTCCCTGACCCTGCTCCTCCTACCAGTCCTGCTGCCACCGGCCTGCCCACTAGCCACATTGCTCACCACGGTCCTCGCCCTGGCTCCCAGGGTGGATCCAGTCGTCCGGGCCACCACCTGCGCTGGGGCTGGGGCCAGCGAAGACGTGGTGGCGGTTGCGGCGGTGGTAGTCGGCGCGCAATGACGGCGGTGCGGCAGTGAGTGGCCGCAATGACCGTGGGTGTGGCCGCAATGCCCGTGGGTGTGGCCGCAATGACCGTGGGTGTGGCCGCAACGACAGTGGCAGCAGGGGGCTGGGAATGTTCAGCAGCCCTGGATGATGGGTTGGTGGGTAGGAGGGGTCCTGGGGAGCGGCTGGGCCCTGCCACACTAGATGGGCCTGCTTGGTGGTCCGTGTCCGAAGAGGAGGACAGATCCTCCACATCCGTGTGTCCTCGTTGGGGGCTTGTAGGCTGGCTGTGCTGGCTGCTGTCTCCATCCCCAGCATCCAGCAGTTCGTCACCTGTGGAGAGAATGAGATTTGTTATTGTGTTGCACCTGGCGAAGTCTGTATTGGTTGTCTGACATTCTCAGTTCGTGCACTCTCGTGCACGGGTGTCCCGGAGGCGGGTGTGTGGCTGTACAATCTGTTGTTGTGTGTGCTTGGCAATGGGACTGTGTGCTGTGCACATGTGGCATGGGACGGATTGGCCATGCCGATGGGTGTGTTGCTGTGCTCCTACTTATTGTGACTCTGGTGTATGCGGGCTCCAGGCCCATCCTGGGTCTGGTTTGTACGTTGCTTTTGGTGTGCATATGGGACGCTTAGGAACGCATTTGGCAACATGGGGGTCATGTCCCAGAATCGCATTTGGGATGGAATATGCTTTTGGGGTGCAAATGGAATGCTTAGGAACGCATATGGCAACATGGGGGTCATGTCCCAGAAACGCATTTGGGATGGAATATGCTTTTGGGGTGCAAATGGAACGCTTAGGAACGCATATGGCAACATGGGGGCCATGCCCCAGAAACGCATTTGGGATGGAATATGCTTTTGGGCTACATGCTGTGAGCCATGGGTGCCGAACGTGACATGTGTTGTGGCAGCATGACAGTGCATGGTCTGAGGTGTGTGCATGCCTGACATAGCCTGCATATTTGCTGTCTGTTGTGATTACTGGACATGGCATTGGACGCATCGTTATGAGTGTGTGATGGTTGTGTGCCACCCGACGTATTGCAGTTGTCCCATCTCCTTGGTGTGCGTGCTGCCCTGTGCCATGTGCATCACTGCAGTGCTCGGGGGTGTGGCCCATGTTGTGTGTTGTTGCTCACAGTGTGGCGTGCGCGTCATTGACTTCTGGCACATGGTTGGTCATGGGCATGTCTCTTAGCGTGACTGCTGTATGTGTGGCAGCTGTGCGGATGACATGCCTTTCATGAGACTGGGGCTGACGGATGGGATGGATGGTATGTTGTATGTGCATGGTGTGTCTGTGTGTTTGATGGGTTCAGTGGTGTTCGTGTGCATTTATGTTGTTCCGCTCTGTTGCGTCTAGTGTTGTTTGTCTTACATAGGCGTAGTTGTGGGGTGTGTGGTTGACAGGCAGTAGGGGCTACATGGACAGGACTTCAATGGTGTTTCGGTTGTGTGTGATGGGTTGCACAGTGGCTGCCGTGTGGTACTATATTCAGTGTGGCTTGTGCATGCAGACGTGGCTCCTTGGGTGTTGCTGTGTCTGTGATGGGTCATGTGGGGTGTGAGTCTGTGGTTCATGTCCGTGTGCACATTGTTCACTTGTTCGTGACAGTGGGCGGTGCTGCGTGTTCGTCTGCTACGTGACATGTCCCATGTGTTGGTCGTGTTACGGTCCTCATGCCTCCAGTAATCCAGCCCTGTCCAGTTTCCCACCTGCAGGTTGTTCGTGCGTGCACTGTACTGGATGCCACATGGTTCTAAGCGGGGGTGCTCCATGTTGCAGGTCTGTGGGGGTGGGGGCGGTGTTGTGGGTCGTGGTGATGGCTGGACACCCACTGACACCGATTGTTGTGGACCGTGATGTCTACCTTTCGGCTGTCGGTGTGCACTGCGGTGGCTGACACGTGGGTGTGGGGTGTGGGGATGCTCCTCCTTGCTGTGCTGTGGGACTAGGGGCCTGGTGTGTGTTGTACTTGAGCTGTCCACCCTCCCACCCACTGCACTTTGTGTTCCTGCCACTTACCTGTTACTTGTCGGTTAGTGCAGCTATGGCAGACACATGGGTGTGGTGGGTGCTCGTTGTGGCGCTTCTGGCATACTTGGGGACCTGTTGGTGGTTACGTGGCTGGCTGAGTGCACACATGTCCCCACGTATCTTACAGTTGTTAGGTTTGGGCTGTGTGTGGTGGTGTCTGTTGCATGTGTGTGTGATGTGTTGTGTATTGTGTGCTGGACATGGGGGTGTTTGTCCCTGGGAGCTGTGGCATGGTGGTAGTGCATGTGAGTACATAGCGGTGTGCTGGTATACATTAGTTTGTACTTACCAGCCTCCACTCCCCCTGCTAATCCGGCGAGGATCTCCGGATGTATAATGACTCGCACCTTCTCCTCCCACGCTTTGAAGGTCTTGAAGAGCGCAGGATTCCCTCCGCTAGTGACGGCAGCCAGCTCTCTGTTCTTGCTCTCCTTCTTCTTGACCAGGCTCTTGACGTCATTCCACCGTTTGTTGATTTCAACTCTGTTCCTGGGCAGGGTCCCGACTGCATTGACCTGGTCTACGATCCGGTTCCACATTCTGTTTCTGGTGGCTAGTGGTGTGTGCTGGACCAGGTTCCCATAGATTTGTGGGTGCACCTTGATAATCTCGCCGACCATGACCGTCAGCTCAATGGGCGTGAACTTGGGCATTCTTTGTGGTGCCATGGTGTTTGTGGTGCTGGTGCGGTGTGTGTTGTGTAATGTGCAGGGGGTTTGTGGTGCCGGTGTTTGGTGGTGGTGGTGGTGGTGGTTGTGATGTGTGCGTTTCTGTGGTGTGCTGCTGTCCTTGCTGTGTCACTGTGTCCTCTCCTCTCCTCTCTAGTTTGCAATGTTGCAAGGGGTTGTGGTCTGTGGGAGTGCTGCTTTTGTACTTACCTATGTGGGTGTGTCCTCATGGTCTGTTGTTTTCAGATGTGTTGTGTCTGGTGTTCTGGCCTTTGTGGGTTTTGTTTGTCCAGGGGGTGTGTTTTCGGGATGTGTACTGTGCTTGTGTATTTGTGCGTGCCTTGCTGTGTGGACTTGTTGGCCATGTTGTGTGCGATTGTTTTTGTCAGCGGATGGTTTCTGTGCAGGGACGTGGGCGCCATGGCTTCTGCCGTGTCAATTCTCATCGGCGTTGTTTGCGCTGGCGGGCGGTATATTTGTGGTTTACCCGCGCTCATGGCGGTGCGATCGTAATTTCACGTGCGGTGTGTCGGCCGTGAGGGCGGGCGGTTTTGTGTTGTCGTGCGTGTTTCCGTCCGTGGCGGGCGGTTTGACTCCGACTCGGACGAGGGCGGGCGGTATCTTGTGTGGTTTTCCGCCGATGGCTGTTTTCGGTTTGTGTCATCGTAATGGCGTGGTCGGTGTTCAGACGGTGTGTGCGGGCGGATTTTTGCCGCTTTCATGGGTGGCAGATTTTTTTACGCCCGGTATCGTAATGGGCCTTATAATACTTAAGTATCTCAGTTAATACATGAGTATTAATATACTTCCCCACCCATTACTCCTATATAGCTAGCATCCCACTCCTAAAACCTTATTGCAATATTTTTTAATTAATTTGCATTAAGAATTTTACAAATATTTATTTTCCTATTAAATAGATTACATATGTAATACCCAAGTATCACAGTTGATACCTGAGTATTAATACACTTCCCCACCCATTAGCACTATGTCCCTCGCATCCCGCTCCTTAAACCATATTTTTAAATTAATTAAAAATAAGAGTTTTAAAAAGAATTGAATTATTATTAATAGGATTACAAATTTAGTACTCAGGTACTGCAAAAAGGTTTATTTTGTTATTTTTAAATTACTTTGCATATGATATATATATATATATATATATATATATATATATATATATATATATATATATATATATATATAATATTTAACTATGTACACTTCAGTTTTTTAAAAATGTCTATATATATATATATATATATATTATCTACTGGCAGTCGCCAGTAGATAGTTATAGTTACAACCTATTATCCATAGGAAATCCGCGACATTCTATTTGCAATAACGTTGGCGCCGGTTGACGAATCTTCGCGAAAGTTTCCAACTTGTTGGGCGCTCCGGTCCGCTCCTACCCTGAAAGTCTCGGGGTGATACGTCAAGCGGGGGCCGAGATAAAAGGGGGTCCCAAAACGCGTTTTCCCCATTCATTTTTCCATAGGAACCTTTAGTCGCAGCTACAGCCCGAACTGCTGAACGGAATTACCCCAAATTTGGCAAAGAGGTAGCCCTTGGTTCAGACTGGTGCCTTTTGCTAAAATGGTGTAAATCCGTTCAGTAGTTCCTGAGAAATTCACAATTAAAAGTCACATATATATCTATGGGCGCGTCGGATCCAGCGTACCCACCTCCCGATCACGAGCTGCATGCTAATTGGCTGGCTGTCAACACTCCAAATCAAGAAGTGTTGGCAGCCATTTTGTCCCTCGGTGGAACCGAGGGACAGAAACAAGTGCGCAAAGCGCAAAAGGGGCAGGGTAGAAACACCCTGACCCCTAGGTCTGCTCAGGGGTCCCACAAGGACCCCTGGGCAGAAAAAGATATATATTTTTTTAAATCGGCGGGATGCGCTTAGGGTGCGCGTATCCAGCCGAGAAAAAAAGAAACAAGTGCGCAAAACGCACAAAGGGGGCAGGGTAGAAACACCCTAACCCCTAGGCCTGCTCAGGGGGTCCCACAAGGACCCCTGGGCAAAAAAGCATTTTTTTTATTAAATCGGCAGGATGCGCTCAGGGTGCGCGAATCCTGCCGGAAAAAATCGAAGCGCGGTCTCCGCGATTCGATGTTGGCCCCGGGTGGCCCAAGTCCCGGGGGCATGGTGGGGGGATAATTTAATGTGTGGGGGCCTCAAAGGGCCCCCAAGCCCGGGGACCGCCACCCCCGGGGCTTTTTAAAAAATGGTGCGGGAGGCTCTGAGCCTCCGCAGCCCGGGACCACCACTCCCGGGGCTAACTTTTAAATTAATTTAACAACCTGTGTGGGGGGCTCCAGCCCCCACACGCCCGGGACCGCCACCTCCCGGGGCACTAAACAAATTAAAATGGGGGTCCGTTTCGGACCCCGAAGCCCCGGGGACCACCACCTCCCGGGGCTGTGCTCATGTAGGGAGGGGGCCGCGCGGCCCCCTCCTGGAGCCCTTGATGGCCCTGGGGACCGCCACCCCCAGGGCCGGCTCCTGCAGTGTCCCGGGGTGCCTACCCCCGGGACACTGTAGTTTGCTATGGCAGGACGGGAGCCTCGCGGCTCCCGTCCTGCCATAGCAAACTGCTTTGGATATTGGAAGAGAGAGCAGGGAAACCTGCTCTCTCTTCCAATATCCAAAGCACATTGCTTTCCACATGGGGAGCAGCATGTCAGCTGCTCCCCATGTGGAACAGCAATGCCGGCTCCCAAGGGACGTGGGGAGCCGGCGGGACTGTGGGGGATTGGGGACCCCCACAGTCCCCAACGGAGAGGGCCAGCCCCGGGGGATGGGGTCCCCGGGGCAAGTAGTGGCCCGGGAGGGGGCCACGCGGCCCCCTCCCCAAAAAATTAAAATCTAAAAAATAAGAAAAAAAAATGGAAAGGCCGGCCCCGGGAGATGGGGTCCCCGGGGCCTTAAATGGCCAGAGGAGGGGGCCACGCAGCCCCCTCCAAAATAATAAATATAAAGGCCATGCCCCGGGGGATGGGGTCCCCGGGGCCAATACAGGCCCAGGGAAGGGGGCCACGCGGCCCCCTTCCCGTTTTTTTTAAATTAAAATAAAAGGGGTAAGGCCCTGGGGGATGGGGTCCCCAGGGCATAAAAACAGGAAAAAGGAAGGGGGCCACACAGCCCCCTTCAGGGGACAAAAATATAATAATTTAATTTAAAACGATCGGGCCCGCAGGCCCCGCCCCTTCCTTCACCACTCTGCAAACGCGCCCCTGGCGCGTTTGCAGAGAGGGGAACGAATCCCCTTGAATACTGGGGGTCCCTGGGGGCCAACTAGCCCACCAGGAACCTCCAATATGCGCCAGGGGCTGCGTTGCAGAGATGTGTAGAGAGGCCACACCCCTTTACACCTCTCTGCAACGCAGCTCTGTGGCGCTTTTGGAGGTATATGGTGGGCTAGTTGGACTCCGGGGACCCTCAGGATTCAAGGGACTTAATCCCCCAACTTAAAACGCGCCACGGGCGCGTTTGCACAGTGGTGAAGGGAGGGGCGGGGCTTCAGGTGACATGTGTGCAAACAGGCCCCGTGGCGCGTTTTAAGATGGGGAATTAAATCCCCTTCAATCCTGAGGGTCCCTGGGGGCCAACTAGCCCAACAGGTACATCCAGAAAGCGCCACAGAGCTGCGTTGCAGAGAGGTGTAAAAGGGGTGTGGCCTCTCTACACGTCTCTGCAACGCAGCCCCTGGCGCATATTGGAGGTTCCTGGTGGGCTAGTTGGCCCCTAGGGACCCTCAGGATTCAAGGGGACTTAATCCCCCAACTTAAAACGCGCCACGGGGCGCGTTTGCACAGATGTCACCTCAGGCCCCGCCCCTCCCTTCACCATTGTGCAAATATTCCTCTAAAATCAGCCGAAATACGAATTCCGATTTACTCACCTGTTATCAGGAGAGACCTCAGTGCTGTATCTTTCAGCCCAGTACTGGTCCTGAAAAGTAATTCTAACCATACTTACCAGTAACTTGAATTTCCTTCCATAGGCTAACATTGACTGGTTTCACTTGGAAATTCTTCCAAGTGTGGAGTTTTGGAACTTTAAAATATTCCTCTAAAATCAGCCGAAATACGAATTCCGATTTACTCACCTGTTATCAGGAGAGACCTCAGTGCTGCATCTTTCAGCCCAGTACTGATCCTGAAAAGTAATTTTAACCGTACTTACCGGTAACTTGAATTTCCTTCATAGGCTAACATTGACTGGTTTCACTTGGAAATTCTTCTAAGTGTGGAGTTTTGGAACTTTAAAATATTCCTCTAAAATCAGCCGAAATACGAATTCCGATTTACTCACCTGTTATCAGGAGAGACCTCAGTGCTGCATCTTTCAGCCCAGTACTGGTCCTGAAAAGTAATTTTAACCGTACTTACCGGTAACTTGAATTTCCTTCATAGGCTAAGATTGACTGGTTTTCAGCAAAAAAGTTTCGAATGTTGATTTTCACAAACTACAAATATTACTTAAAAATCGCCTGTATGACTTAAACGCATTCTTTCAACTGTTTACAGGAGATGCACCAGTGCTGGATCCAGGATCCAACACTGAGTAAGAAAAAGTAACGATAACAGTTTTTACCTGCTAAGTGAATTTCCTTCCATAGGATAACATTGGTGATTCTATGAGAAAAAGTTTCTAAGTGTCAACTTTTAAAATACAATAATATTCCTTAAAAATCACGACTGTAACCAAAACGCTTTTACTCAACTGTTTACAGGAGATGTACCAGGACTGAATCTAGGATCCAGTCCTGTGGTTACAAAAGTAATCCATAAAGTAACTAATTGCATTTAACTAGAAATTCACATTGAGCTGAATGTTGCATTGTGTTTGAAAATGTGTTGCCCATTGCAACAACTGTAACTACTGTACTTAAAAGTCTATTGCCTATCTGCAAAGTATTTAAACTAAAGTAATTCATTCTGAGAAAGTATTTTTGTAATGTAATGTATAATGTAATTACAATGTAATTTAAAAAATAAAATATGTAAAAAAAAAATTTCTAAAAATGTAGTAAATCAGTATGAAAAAATTAATATAACAATTAATACATTTAAAAATTGTCATTTACAAAACCTTTGAAATTCACTGAAAAAACCGTAGGTTTCAGGCACGTTATACTTAGAAATTAGCATTTAAAAAACCTTTGAAATTCACTGAAAAAACCATAGGTTTCAGACACGTTATATTTACAAATTAGCATTTAAAAAACCTTTGAAATTCACTGAAAAAACCATAGGTTTCAGACACGTTATAGTTACAAATTAGCATTTAAAAACCTTTGAAATTCACTGAAAAAACCATAGGTTTTAGGGACAGTTATAGTTACTTGGACATTGCACTCGTACAAAACCCGTGAAATTCCCCCGTTATAGTTAGTTCAGCTAACTATAACTCGCGCCCCCGCAATGCACTGCTGATGACGTCACATATTACATCACTCATGACATGGTCAGTGACATCACTGTTGACATCACTGATGACATCTCAAATGACATCACTCATGACATCATCCACGTGATAATCTGATGCACCTCCTCACACCCTAATATAACCTTTGATACACCCACTCTAAATTACAGACTGCCATTCGCAAAACCATAGACACTCCAACACCAATAACTACATACCCACTCACTGATTCTTAGGTCTACACACACACACATCCACTCACTCACCCGTACAGTCACTCATACTTACGGTCACTCAGTACAGGACTATCATATGCATTCTTACTCCTATATAGACACTCAAACAACGCCACTCATCCATAGAGATACTCACACACCTAGTCAGTCATGCAAATAATTAAACACACTGCCATTTACTCACCTATACAGTTATACACACACCAGCTCACTTACTCATACAAATAGTAGCACATTGTTACGCTCTTATACAATCACTGATACAAGCACACAATCATCCATACAGCCACTATCACAATCACTCACTCTTGCTTATAGCTATTTATATACTCCAACACACATATATACTGCCTTTCACATATGTAGTTACTCACACATGTACCACTGGGACATACATTCACTCACTAACACACTCTTACACACACTTACCCACCCATACAGTCTATCACAGATGCACTCTTGAAACCATCCACCCAGTGAATCACCCACTCACACATCTATGCACAGAGTTGCACACACCCCTCCCACACAAACACTCAGGCACCCATACAGATACTCAGACAAGCATTCAATAACTCATATAGACACTCATGTAGCTATTCACAAACACATGCAGCCACTTACACAGCAACAGACAGACGGATACAGACATTCATCCAGTTTAGTCACTAACCCATGCATTCAGTAAGATACGTTAAATCACTCACTTATAGAGTCAGTCACGCACCTACTAAATCATCCATACAGACACTTACACACCCACTCATTCTTCAATACGTCTTTTCCTATATATATTAAAAATATTTAAACTTTACAGAAACACACAGTCACTGGATGATGTCATCAGTGATGTCATTTGAGATGTCATCAGTGATGTCATCAGTGATGTCACTGACCATGTCATGAGTGATGTAATATGTGACGTCATCAGCAGTGCATTGCGGGGGCGCGAGTTATAGTTAGCTGAACTAACTATAACGGGGGAATTTCACGGGTTTTGTACGAGTGCAATGTCCAAGTAACTATAACTGTCCCTAAAACCTATGGTTTTTTCAGTGAATATATATATATATATATATATCTACATATACTTAGCATAAATGTGTGGTAAATGCATGCATGGTAAATGCATGTGTGGTAAAGGCATATGCATGGCAAAGGCATGAGTTGTAAAGACATTTTGCTGTAAAGACTGCGGGTTAATTGTACTGCGTGGTAAAGGTTGGTTCCTGTTTTAACCCTTGTACATTCCATATGTTATATTATGTTATGCTTTATGTTATATGGATTTGTATAGCGCACTAATCACCCAAGAGGGTATAAATATTAGTTTGCTGTTAGGGGGTATTCAGTCCTAATCTATGTCGTATGTCTGCAGTTCATCTGGGACATGGATTATGGCTCTTTGTCCTGGATTCATCTTGATGGAATAATCTACCTTACTATTTACGATCACACTAGAGTGACTGTATTTGTGTTATCTGTCTTCGTTAACAGAATTTAGGACTGTATTAGCACGTGCCTGGAGGCCATTGAATTTGTTGAAAATCACATCCATCCATGATAAACACTTGGAGGCAGGCTTGATGAATTTCTACCTCAGAGCTTTAACAGCTCCTTAATAATCATGATAAGTGTTTTATTATGTTGATAAAGGTATTCTGTGGCATTTGATCTCAATTCGTTCACCTTAGTTTAGGGCTGAGAATCCCCTCTGGGGAAACAACTATTGTGAAAGAGGCAGAGCCATAATAGCAACAGTGGTGCTGCCAAATTTACAGTTGTTTAGCCTAAATGGAGGGAGCCACTTTGGGGGAAAAATAGACTGCAGCAGCAGACACGGTTAAACTATTCTCACAATTCTGAGATAGACCGCCCTCATGACTGTTCATTTTCAGGATCCACATCATTGTTGCCCGTAAGTGTTGGGAGTTTTCTCACAGTGTGCAAAGGGGAGCGGGGAGTGTAAAGCATTTTCTGTACAGAATCCCCATGGTTTCATTAATGGTACCATACAAAGTGGATGCTAATGAAAATGGCTCCTGGTGTTTTGCCCTGAATCTGGTGCCCTTTTGAAGCCATTCCCTATGATGTTGGATCTGGGAATGGGTGCTCTTGTTTGCATACCCAGCTGGGCTTTTACCACTAAGGTAACCAGCTGCTGCTGCTCTCTGAATGGGACAGTGGTATGGAGAGAAAGTTGGACAGGACTTAATTGCTATTTTGGCCCTCCTGCATTTAAGCAAATCTCTAAGGGACTGATTATGAGTTTGGCGGTCTTACCGGCATGGCGGCGTTCCCAAGAAGACCACAGCGGCAGTGGTCTCCTGCCTGCCGTATTACTATGTTCCTGCTGGCTCAGCGGCAATGTCTCTGACGGCGGTGTATAGTTTTCCATATGTGTTGATGCATGTGTGTGTATTTTGACTGCACAAGTGTTAATTGTACACATATGCATGACACGTGAGAAAATACCTACTACCAGTACTTTACCATTACTGGAGTCTGGACCATATGTGCCCAGTCCAGTCAATGGGTAAATACTGCAAAACGACTTACTTGAATTTTGGCACCAACAGGGTCATTTTCTTTGAGGTCAAGATGCTGCTGTGAAGGGGGGACCTGGAGGAAGGGATGTGCATGGGAGCCTGTAGAGAAGCAAAGGAAATGGGTGAGTATACACCGCAAATCCTTCGATTCCGCCAATTTGAAGCAAGTGGTCTTCCCGCCACTGTCAGCTGGTCAGAAAACCAACTCCTAATTCAGACGGTGATGAACTTCTCTGTATCACACTATGACAGCTGCTTTTCCCCTACTAACGTCTAGGCAGTCGGTGAATGGCTGGAGGTGTCTGCAGTGCTCCGGTGGTTTTCCGTTCAGCAAACCGCCAACATCATAATACAGCAGCCAGACCACCTCGTCGGCGGCGGTGAATCCAATGCTGACACAATGGCGGGCAGAAGACCGCCAAGTTGTAATCAGGCCCTTAGTCTTTGTTTCCCTAGTTGTAATTGTGCTTAGTGTAATTATTGCACATTCAACTGATAGCCACGCTGTATTGCTGCAATACCATGGCTGCAATAATGCCCCATAACATGAGAAAGTGTGCCTACTGCCATTAGTTACAAACCCTTTTTACAGCCTTTGTGCAAAGAAGAATATTGCAATGAAACATTTTTCAATGTATCACTTGCATGTGAAAATCCTGACACATTTCACACATATCTTTATTTAACACTAACAAAATTGTTCCGCTCAAAATATGCTTTACAGAAAACCGTAAGGCCCTCCTTATGAGTGCCCTAGTCTTTGGACAGAGATTTACCCTACCCAATGAAAGGAATTCACTGAATCATCAAATATCACCCAATTAAAAGTTTGTCACTAATACTGGGGAATAACATGTAGATTTTGGTGCTTACTTGGTATTTTTCCACCAATACATTTCGGCAGATTTGACGTGCCGAAATTTTTCAGTGGAGAACTGCATAAGTACAGTGTTAGCTGCCAAACTCAGAATTCCAGTGCCTACTGCAATAGTTACTGTACAAACCAAAATTATTTGGGTAATTCGAAATTTTATTCTTCATGTTCTTTTGCTGTGCCCTGTGACTGTATATAGAAAGCCTCTGCAAAAGGGAAGCATGCAGAGAAAAACTCCAAAAACCTAGAAATCATAGAAAGATTTGCAAATGGTAAACTTGCACAGAAACGTCTGTAACGGCTTTTTAGTTTGACTGGATTCAACTAGAGTGAAAATCATCCTGCAATGCAGAAAAAAGTCGTCTTTTGGTTGCAGTCTAATCAGGAAGCTGTTCAGCCATCGTTAAGGGCTAAAATCAGGAAGTTCATGAACTTTGTGGCAAAAAATGTTTGCCCACCCCTTATTACCGTCAGCTTTTTGCTGGTGAGAACAACAAATCAGTGACAAAACATCAGAAACACAAATATTGTATGGACAGAATATCAAGTCAATAATATTGAAGACAAGAATATTGAGAAGGTAAGTGCAAATAGGTAAGAATAAATTTACTATTCTTAACTCCAGATCTATATATCTTGATGCAAGCTACATGAATGTGGACTTATGTATAGTAAAAATGTAATTACCCATAGAAATGGACCTACATGATATTTTTGACCTCAATATTTCTGACACGATATTCTGTCCCATGATATTTGTGTTTCCGATATTTTGTCCAAATACCGATAATGGATAAGTCCACACAAACAGATATAGAAAAACCCAAAGAACTTTAGGGGGATATTCTCAAGAACGTGTGATAATTATCGCAAAATTAGCTTAACGCAACTTTGCACATCGCAGTCTATCGCGGGAAAATAACACTGTGTCAACGTTGTATTCTCAACCCGGCGGCACCATGCGATAGTCTCACGATAACGCACCAAATGACCGTGCTAAAATTAACGCGACGCCGAAAAAATGCGAAACACGAACGCGAAAAAAGTTGCGATGCCCCAAATCGCGATAAAAAATCATCGATAACCAGCAACCGGCCTGCAATTCCCACGCGTCATGCGGGGATATGCACCATAACAGCAGAAAAAAAAAAAAAGACAAAAAAAAAATAAACTGCGTAGCACCATGGATGCACCCAGACCAAGTGCAGAGGACAACGCAAACCCCACAAGCCCCACAAGCCCCACAGACGACCAGCAAGGAACCTCGGGGTCGGGGAAGGGCAAGGAGAAGAGGAAGAGGAAGACGGGGTTCAGTACGCAGGGAAATCGGATCATCGTCACGGAGGTGATAGAACACTACCAACAACTGTTCGTCACCTCCACTGTGTCATTGGCACACAAACGGAAATATGGCAGTCGATCATGAACAACGTAAATGCAGTCGGAGTGTTGAGGCGGTCAATGGAGGAGGTCAAGAGGCGCTGGCATGATGTGAATAGCCAAACCAAGCAGAAACTCTCTGCCAACCGGAAGGCAGCAACGGCGACTGGAGGTGGGAGTCCTGCGCCACAGGAGGAGCTGGATGAGCTGGAGGAAATGGTGGCCACAGTCATCAGTGTGGAGACGGTGCAAGGAGTTGGGGGTCCGGACACAGCTCGATATGACCTGACCCAACCACAACAGGGTGAGTAACGACCAGGGACTGGGGAGATGGGCACAATGGCACAGATGCACAATTATGTGTAGCACACTGCACATCCACAATGATTGTGGAACATGTCCCTGATGCCCTTGGCACACTGCAGCACACATAGAAACACCAAGTAGGCCCCCGTCCACTATGTGCACAAAGGGGCCCCCCTCCCTATCACCAATCTCACAACCTACCCATGCACATGCGCTGAATCCAGCAAAGCAGCGGCTCTGTGAGCCACACTGACAATGCAAGTGACACTGCATGACCAATAGCATGGCTGCAGTGAAAATACATGACATGGTGCATGACACGACACTGAGGTGGCCCAGTGTGGATCACATCCTCAAAGGAGCAGGTCACACTCTGACACATCCACGTGCACATACAACCCCTGACGTCAACAACACATCTGCAGACAAACCATGCACAAGAGTACAAAAAACGTCCAAGAGCACAAATGACCCAAGTCACCAACATCTCAGCCCCTTAAAAGCACACAAGTCAAAGGCACACTGCCTCAAAGGGATAAGGGGCCGCTAAATCAGAGCTGCAGGGGCGACTCTCCCACAATGCAGCACACGAATCACTGACACAATATCGACGATCAAAATATCGAGCTGCCAGAATATCGCTGACAAAATATAGACTACCAGAATATCGAATTCCTATCTACAAACAGGTAAGTACAAAAATATCGAATCCTAAATATCGTTGTAAATAATATAGGGGCACATTACGATACCCGGCGTAAATAAATCCGCCAGGCATGGAAGCGGCAAAAATCCGCCCGCACACACCGCCTGAACACCGACCACGCCATTACGATTACACAAACCGAAAACCGCCATCGGCGGAAAAAGCACACAAAATACCGCCCGCCAACGTCCGAGTCGGAGTCAAACCGCCCGCCACGGACGGAAACACGCACGACAACACAAAACCGCCCGCCCTCACGGCCGACACACCGCACGTGAAATTACGATCGCACCGACATGAGCGCGGAAAAATCACAAATATACCGCCCGCCAGCGCAAACAACGCCGATGAGAATCGACACGGCAGAAGCCATGGCGCCAACGTACCTGCACAGAAACCATCCGCACACAAAACCAATAGCACACAACATGGCCAACAAGTCCACACAGCAAGGCACGCACAAATACACAAGCACAGTACACATCCCGAAAACACCCCCCGGACAAACAAAAAATACAAAGGCCAGAACCCCAGACACAACACACCTGAAAACAACAGACCATGAGGACACACCCACATAGGTGAGTACAAAAGCAGCACTCCCACAGACCACAACCCCTTGCTACATTGCAAACCAGAGAGGAGAGGAGAGGACACAGTGACACAGCAAGGACAGCAGCACACCACAGAAACGCACACATCACTACCACCACCACCACCAAACACCACCACCACCACCACCACCACCACCACCACCACCACCACCAAACACCGGCACCACAAACCCCTGCACATTACACAACACACACCGCACCAGCACCACAAACATCATGGCACCACAAAGAATGCCCAAGTTCACGCCCATGGAGCTGACGGTCATGGTCGACGAGATCATCAAGGTGTACCCACAAATCTATGGGAACATGGTCCAGCACACACCACTAGCCACCAGAAACAGAATGTGTAACCGGATCGTAGACCAGGTCAATGCAGTCGGGACCCTGCCCAGGAACAGAGTCGAGATTAACAAACGTTGGAATGACGTAAAGAGCCTGGTCAAGAAGAAGGAGGGCAAAAACAGAGAGCTGGCTGCCGTCACTGGCGGAGGGAATCCCGCGCTCTTTAAGACCTTCAAAGCGTGGGAGGAGAAGGTGCGAGTCGTAATCCATCCGGAGATCCTCGCCGGATTAGCAGGGGGAGTGGAGGCTGGTAAGTACAAACTAATGTATACCAGCACACCGCTATGTACTCACATGCACTACCACCATGCCACAGCTCCCAGGGACAAACACCCCCATGTCCAGCACACAATACACAACACATCACACACACATGCAACAGACACTACCACACACAGCCCAAACCGAACAACTGTAAGATGCGTGGGGACATGTGTACACTAAGCCAGCCACGTAACCACCAACAGGTCCCCAAATATGCCAGAAGCGCCACAACGAGCACCCACCACACCCATGTGTCCGCCACAGCTGCACTAACCGACAAGTAACAGGTAAGTGGCAGGAACACAAAGTGCAGTGGGTGGGACGGTGGACAGCCCAAGTACAACACACACCAGGCCCCAGTCCCACAGCACAGCAAGGAGGAGCATCCCCCACACCCCACAGCCACGTGTCAGCCACCGCAGTGCACAACGACAGCCGAAAGGCAGACATCACGGTCCACAGCAATCGGTGTCAGTGGGTGTCCAGCCACCCCCACGACCCACAACACCCTCCCACCCCCACAGACCTGCAACATGGAGCACCCCCCGCTTAGAGCCATGTGGCATCCAGTACAGTGCACGCACGAACAACTTGCAGGTGGGAAACTGGACAGGGCTGGATTACTGGAGGCATGAGGACCATAACACGACCAACACATGGGACATGTCACGTAGCAGACGAACACGCAGCACCGCCCACCGTCACGAACAAGTGAACAATGTGCACACGGACATGAACAACGGACTCACACCCCACATGACCCATCACAGACATAGCAACACCCAAGGAGCCACGTCTGCATGCACAAGCCACACTGAATATAGTCCCACACGGCAGCCACTGTGCAACTCATCACACACAACCGAAACACCATTGAAGTCCTGTCCATGTAGCCCCTACTGCCTGTCAACAACACACCCCACAACTACGCCTATGTAAGACAAACAACACTAGACGCAACAGAGCGGAACAACATAAATGCACACGAACACCACTGAACCCATCAAACTCACAGACACACCATGCACATACAACATACCATCCATCCCATCCGTCAGCCCCAGTCTCATGAAAGGCATGTCATCCGCACAGCTGCCACACATACAGCAGTCACGCTAAGACACATGCCCATGACCAACCATGTGCCAGAAGTCAATTAAGCGCACAACACACTGTGAGCAACAACACACAACATGGGCCACACCCCCCCGAGCACTGCAGTGATGCACATGGCACAGGGCAGCACGCACACCAAGGAGATGGGACAACTGCAATACGTTGGCTGGCACACAACTATCACTCACTCATAACGATGCGTCCAATGCCATGTCCAGTAAGCACAACAGACAGCAAATATGCAGGCCATGTCAAGCATGCACACACCTCAAACCATGCACTGTCATGCTGCCACAACACATGTCACGTTCGGCACCCATGGCTCACAGCATGTACCCCAAAAGCATATCCCCTCCCAAATGCGAATCTGGGGCATAGCCCCCATGTTGCCATATGCGTTCCTAAGCGTTCCATTTGAACCCCAAAAGCATATCCCCTCCCAAATGCGAATCTGGGGCATAGCCCCCATGTTGCCATATGCGTTCCTAAGCGTTCCATTTGAACCCCAAAAGCATATCCCCTCCCAAATGCGAATCTGGGGCATAGCCCCCATGTTGCCATATGCATTCCTAAGCGTTCCATTTGAACCCCAAAAGCATATCCCCTCCCAAATGCGAATCTGGGGCATAGCCCCCATGTTGCCATATGCGTTCCTAAGCGTTCCATTTGAACCCCAAAAGCATATCCCCTCCCAAATGCGAATCTGGGGCATAGCCCCCATGTTGCCATATGCGTTCCTAAGCGTTCCATTTGAACCCCAAAAGCATATCCCCTCCCAAATGCGAATCTGGGGCATGGCCCCCATGTTGCCATATGCGTTCCTAAGCGTTCCATTTGAACCCCAAAAGCAAAGTACAAACCAGACCCAGGATGGGCCAGGAGCCCGCATACACCAGAGTCACAATAAGTAGGGGCACAGCAACACACCCATCGGCATGGCCACTCCGTCCCATGCCACATGTGCACAGCACACAGTCCCATTGCCAAGCACACACAACTACAGATGCTACAGCCACACACACGCCTCCGGGAAACCCATGTACGAGATTGCACGAACTGTCAATGTCAGACGACAAATACATACTTCGCCAGGTGCAACACAATAACAAATCTCATTCTCTCCACAGGTGACGAACTGCTGGATGCTGGGGATGGAGCCAGCAGCCAGCACAGCCAGCCTACAAGCCCCCAACGAGGACACACGGATCTGGAGGATCTGTCCTCCTCTTCGGACACGGACAACCAAGCAGGCCCATCTGGTGTGGCAGGGCCCAGCCGCTCCCCAGGACCCCTCCTACCCACCAACCCATCATCCAGGGCTGCTGAACATTCACAGCCCCCTGCTGCCACTGTCGTTGCGGCCACACCCACGGTCATTGTGGCCACTACCACTGCCGCAACCGCCACCATCGCCGCACCGACCACCACCGCCGCCACCACCGCCACGTCTTCGCTGGCACCAGCCCCAGCGCAGGTGGTGGCCCGGACGACTGGATCCACCCTGGGAGCCACAGCGAGGACCGTGGTGAGCAATGTGGCTAGTGGGCAGGGCCGGTGGCAGCAGGACTGGTAGGAGGAGCAGGGTCAGGGAAACGCCAGCCTCCCCTGGGAGCCATGCCCTGCCTCACATGGCCAGAGTCCTTGGGGCCTATGAAGAGGCCCAAGGACAATGGGTCCGGTCTGCTTCAGACACGCGTGAGGTGCTGGGGGTGCTGAGGTCCATGGACGCCCGTATGGGCCAAATCGTGGACCTCATGGGACAGCTGGTGGTGGCGGTGAGGTCACAGCCAGGGACAGCAGCTCCCCTCCGCCACCACCTGCCGGGGCGCAGGGTGGAGCAGCAGTGTCCAGTTCCCCTGCGTCCACAGCCAGTGATCACACCTCAACCACCAGCATGTCGCAAGCAGGCACCCCCTCGCAAACGTGGAAGGGGCCGTCCGAAGAGGAAACAGATCTCCCGGGAGGACTTCGCACGCTCCAGTCGCAAGTGAGGCAGCCAGCCAGCCTTCCGCCAGCCTTCCTTGACCAGCCACTGCATTGACTTGGACTACGATCCCACTCCACACAGCCATCTGGATGGCATGTGTGTGTTGGACTATGGACATAGAACCAGTGGGTACACCCTGATCATCACGCAGCCATGACCGACAGCTCATTGTCACTGCACGCACCACTTTTGTCATCACCTTACACACAATCACATGTCACAGTTTGTAATAAATGCACCTTTTTCACTAACTGCTGTTTGTGCCCTGTGTCTTATTTGTACGGAATACAACGGCCACCTTGGGCGGAAAGGCACCTGATGCGTGGCATGGCAATGGAACCGGAGGGCCTGTAGGGACCTAGGGGTGGGAGACAGAACAGGAGCACATTCAATGAGTGTGTCACACACCCATCACACAGTACATGTCAACAACTACAAGCAATGTACACACATCGCACAGAGCAATAGGGCACAATGCCACAACCACCAACAGTGGCATACTACCCTGGCCATGGAGCGTTGACACTCAGCACGCAGTGAACAAGCGGCCACCCTGACACAGCACACACACACCTGCACAGATACAGCCACATCAGCCGTCGTACATGGACACTCACCGTCAAGTGAAGTAGCGGGCGATGAGCTGCTGCCGCACATTACCAGCTTCCTCCTCTCCGCTGTCCTCCTCACTCGAGCTGTCCTGGTCTGCGGGCTGGGGCCCTGGTTGATCTCCGTCATCCACGATGAGGGGGATCTGCTTCCGAATGGCCAGATTGTGCAGCATGCAGCACGCCACCACTATCCGGCACACCTTCTGTGGGGAGTACGCCAGCGCACCCACGGTGCGGTCCAGGCACCTGAACCTGGACTTGAGGAGGCCAAAGGTACGCTCGACCACACGTCTGGTCCTCCCATGTGCCTCATTGTAGCGATCGTCTGCTGGGGTGCGAGGAGTCCTCAATGGACTGAGCAGCCATGCCCCATTCGGATACGCAGAGTCACCTGGGTGTGAGGGACACAGAGAACCGTTGCTAATCCAACTGGACAGGGGACAGCATCGCACAGCCAGCACGCTACACCACTCCACATACTCACCGACAATACAGGCACGATCCTGTTGCATATTGGACATCAGTCGTGGCAAGATGCTGTTGCGCATTATGTGTGCGTCATGGGCCGAGCCTGGGAACTTTGCACACACGTGGGTGATCACCATGTCCGCAAGGCACACCACTTGCACATTCAGGGAGTGCGTGTGCTTCCTGTTGCGGTACAGGTGCTCAGTGGCCTGTGGTGGAACAAGGCCGACATGTGTGCAGTCAATGGCTCCAACGACGTGTGGGATTCTGCCAAGGGCATAGAATGCACCCTTCACTGCCGCCAATTCACGAGCCCTGGGGAAGCGGATGTACCTGTTCCGGTACAGCATCATGGCTGCCAGTACATCCCTCAGCACCTTGCTGAACATGGGCTGGGACATCCCTCCTCCACTGCCCACTGTGTGCTGGAATGACCCAGTGGCGAAGAAATGCATGGCGGCCATCACCTTAGCCGTGGGGGTGACAGCAGTCGGATACACCCTGCGGGGACGGAGATGGGGTTCTAACATGGCACACAGTCGATGCAGGGTTGGCCTGTCCAGCCGAAACTTCCTAATAACCTCTGTATCGTCCATGTCCGCCAGCAATTGGTATGGGCGGTCAATGTTCGGTCTCCGCCTAGGGACAATGGCAGAGGACACATGTCAATGCAACACGACACATAGCAATTTCGCATACACATCACTGACATGACTGAGCAAGCACATGAGCCACAGCCCAGCTGTCAAGCTGGGACG
Organism: Calotriton arnoldi; assembly: GCA_963921515.1. Classification (NCBI taxonomy): domain Eukaryota; kingdom Metazoa; phylum Chordata; class Amphibia; order Caudata; family Salamandridae; genus Calotriton; species Calotriton arnoldi. Next base: position 1,376,464 of record CAWUFW010005122.1, on the reverse strand, counting down.
GCACGGCCACAATACACTTACACAGGTCTCCCAACAATGGCAATGGCTAGTGATACAAACCACTGCCATGTGCATGCACATGGGGATCTAGGCCCCAATGACTTGCGGGGCGTGCTGATGGGGACTGACTGCATATCCGTCAAGCGGCAACGCCACGGCAACATGAATGTCTGCTGAGCATGGAACTGCTTCCGCGGCTGGATGAGTATGGCACACGACGACGACGATGTGGGCACAGGCTGAGCGGCCAAAACAAGTGGGACCTGTGGCACGAGGGGATATGAGACAGTAGTAGGTGTCAGCACTGCACCCTATGTACAGCACTGTACGGATCACACCTCCCGAAACATTGACAGGTGTCCACATTGACAGCCCCATGCCAAGACGGCTGTGTGCTTGCAGTCACACGTCACAGGTGAGAGGTTACATTGCACGTGCCAGGTGGCAGTCGTACATAGTGGGAGCTGGCATGTGTGTGCATGTGTCTGATGTTCAGGATCCACCAGATGGGCGCTGACTCTGTACTGACCATTGGACACAGCATGTTCCGTGTAAGGCTTGTGTGTGTGGGATGGTGGCACTGGATGTGCCTCCGTTGGGTGGGGGGCCATTCACAGGGCGGGTACGTCGATGATTGCGCATTGTTGGTCACGGTGGGTGCACCCACTAAGATGTGTTGCCCTGTGTTCAATTCCTATGTCCGCATGATGATGGACTGTAGATGTGGGCAGACTACACATTGGTCGATGTGCTGTCCATGTGCATGTGCCTTCACACCAGGCACAGCTGCCCCTGCACATGTGACCCCTGCTGGACTCGCTGCTGGGTCTGTGGAGCTGATGCACCTTCTGCGCGTGGGGCGGGCAGCTCTCCTCACTTCCCTCATTGCGCATGTCATGACTTTGCCGCAGGTGACATGGATCATGGAGGGCCCACATGTACGCGTGGGTAGGCTACACATGATTGTACACTGGTCGCCACCGCCAGTCAGTGTTTCGAATGGGAAGGTTGTCGTGCTGGTGGTATGTTCGATGTGGCGGATGGGCGGGCCTAGGTGCGGGCTTTCATTCCGGACATGGGGGTAGTTGGATTGGCGACTAGTTGCAGTACACACGGGACACGTCTCTTCCTTTCCACATCTGGGTCATCCCTTGTACTAACTGACAGTGATACAGTCATCTTCGCCCCAGCCCTCATGTCCTCCCCTCGCTCCCCCAATATGCATGCTCACCTGCGAGGCTAGCGCTTGCACAGGCAGCCCCAAGCTCGCACCAGAGAGGGCAAGGAGTGTATGTGTGGGTCCAGTTGCACGAGTGGGCTGTCTCAGGGTATGATGTGTTGCGGGACGCCGTCCACCTGCGTGGTGCCCCAAATGGAGACCCGGCCTGCATGGACTATGCATCACAGTCTTCGCCTTCCGGATCCGCCACCTGCGACACCCAGTGGCTGTGGCTGCCCTTGCGGCCAGGCCGCGTCCGTCTGTGGCTGATGGCCCACACATTCACTCTTTGGCCTCTCTGGGGAGGGCTCGGGGTGGTGGCGCACGCGCTTGCACTTAGTCGCAATGGCATGTGGCGTGGTTGGTATGATGGGCAATGGATGGGATGGTGCGAGCCACCTCCCGTGACGTCAGTGCTGCTCGTGCTGTGGTGCGTCCCCCTACACTTCCATGTGACTTGTGCCATGCTAGACGTTGAGGTTCTATTGCCTGCGTGATATGACCAGGAGGAGCGCGAGGAGACCTCTCACACACCATGCTCCACTGCCATCCCGTGCCCTGTATCGCCTGTGCGGATTGACTATGTTGGGGTTACACCTGGTCGACTGGGGCTGTGTGTGCCTTGTCAAGGGGCATGGTGGGCGCACAACAGGATCCAGCTTGTCCACAGAGGGTGGGCTGAGGTGCGCCTGGTACCGCTTTGTACGTGTGCCCGGCTGCTGTGCACACACGTGTTCACCCCCCGACAGGTGTCCTCTCACAATGCCCAGGGAAGCGGTGGTGTACTGTTCATGACCCCTCCCAACACGGCGTGCTCCAACTTGGCATGTGCGCATCTACCCGTCGCACCCACCCACCTGAGCACTGCGTCCATACGACTTCACACGACACATGTGTGTCTTCCACAGTAGTGCTACTCATTTGCGTTGACATCCAATACCAGTGGACTACATGGTCATGTCACGACTGCCGTGTACTTCACATACTCTCATCCTCTCTCATTCGTACTTGTGAAATGAGTCAGCGGAGACAGTTTTGGTTTCAAACATTATATTGTATCTTCTGTCCTCTGCGATGCAGTATAGTGGACACTACTGGCAGCGGAATACATGTTGAGGATATACTGAGCATGATTGCAAATGGGATAGGGTGTGGGGTTACATGTGATTGGCTGTTGCATGTGGGATGTGGGCTTCAGAGTGACATCTGCTTGGCCAAGGCTGTGCTAATGTACATTTACGTATAGCTGCGGAGCTGCGGACTTTGACACAGACGGTATACATGTAGCCTACCAGACCGCTTGGCATCATGGGCACAGTCCATCTCAGTTCCATGTGACAGGTCTGCTGCGGTTGTTCCTCATGCACGCGTGCATGTGAGTTGTCATCAGGGCATGTGCTTGCGTGCATGCAGCGGCGTGCCACTTGTTGTTGCACTGTGGTGGTTACTGGACATGTCACAGTCACTGGGGTCGTGTTGTTGTTGTATGCACTTGTCGTCCATGCAAAGGTCCTGGTATGGGATTCCCGGGGCGGGGTGGGAGGGGTGCAGCACCCACAGACTCCAGGCGACCTATTCATGTCCACTGAGCGGTGTGTGTGTCCATGTGCGCTGGATCCATGTCGTGTCCTGGTTGTTCGTGCAGTTCCGTCCATGTGGGTGCGATACACAGAGCCCATGCCACTGCCTCCCACGATGCATGCGGTGTTCCTGGATGTGATGGGGAACAGTGTGCATGTCCCGGTCATCTCCGATGTCATGGCGATGTCGTTGATGGTGTGGTTACAGTTGCCGGTCGTTTGGTATGGCTGTTGTGGTGGTGACTGGCCAGTCCGTGCGGAAGCTAAGCATGGGTGCGGGGTTGGACATCATAGGTCACTCGGGGAACCTGCGTTGTGGTCCGACGTATTTACAGGTTGTCAGGTATGCGATGCCGTCCAGCAGGGCTTCCATGTCATTGGTGGTGTACATGTTTGCCAGCCAATGTAGCGGATGGTGGCTGTCAAGGTGTTGTTCGTAAGTTGTCCCTTGGAGGACCATGATGGGGCATGCTGGGTGACATTCGATGTAGCTGTTCTCGATGATCCGTCGTGTGGAGGCACAGTGGTCCCATTTCAGTGCGGGTGCGATGTTGGCCACATACGCCATGCCCCCATAGGCAGAGCAGGCCCTGTCGTGTGCGTCCAGAGGGAGGAGTAGTGGTAGCAGGTCCGCCTTCAGACATGCCGGGTTGGAGAGGCATATCTCGACGGGATGCTGGTAGGGACACCTCCGACAGTAGAAGACGGGCATGACGCAGCTGAACAATGTGATGCGGTAAGTCAGTCGGTAACTTACGTTCAGCAGGGACAGGAGATCGCATCCCAATGTATGGCACAGGTTGGTTTTGTACAGCTTGAGCTGTTCGGCGTAGTTGGGTAGGTGTGTTGCGGTTGCCATTTCGCAGCGGTTCGTTGAGGTGGCGTGCTCCGGCTGTGTGTGCAGTCTGCAATGTGCACGCTCCGGGGTTGCTGTGAGCTCTGTGTAGTCGTAGGGAGACAGGACTTGTGTTCTGTTGGCTTGTTTGGAGGACACGGGCCCTCTTCCCACATGCTTCTCAGACAGTTCAAGGTCAGTGCTGTGTGACTCCTTCCAATTAACTTGCATGTGGCCGACATGGGGAGTGTTTTCTTCTTTCTTCCCCGTCCGTTGTGTGCTTCTGTGATATGCGCTATCTGCCCTGTGGTCGGTCTCCTCGGCATGCCTGTGTTGGTCTATTCTTGGACAATGGCTGTATTCACCGGCTTCTGTCGTAGGGCTGTGGTTTCGGAGTTGGAATGGAAGGTCATTCAGTGCTGTCTGCTCTCCCTTGTGTGGGCGGCAGGCTGCCTTTCCGCTCTGCGTTGGGCCTTGTGTGTGAATGTTATTCTTGGGCCACCTGTTGTCGGTCCCCGGGCTCTTTGGTGTTCCGTTTTATATGTCTTGTTCATATGTGCAGGGTGGTATGGGTGTTTCTGTGTGGTACTGGCGTTCCTCTTCCCGAAGGGGCCCTGCTTCTCCTAGTTGGTGTTGCCGCCGCTGTGTGCTACGCCATGTTTGTTACACTGGGGTGTGTCCTGCTGTTGCGTGTCTTCACTGACATGTGTGCGTCGGTTGTGTGGCGTTGGGTGTTGTCCGTGAATTGGGCGTTGGGGTCATGTCTGTGGCAGGCCTGTCACGTGTCATGTGCGTTCGGGTGGGGCTGATGTGTGTGCTGCTTGGTTGTGTCCCTGTGTCTGTGTGCGACGCATGCATGGCGCTGCGGTTGGCCTCTGCGTTGTGCGCATGTGTGGCGGCGTCATCGGCGCTTTGGGGCCGTGACGGGGTGGTTGGTTCCTAGTCCCAGGTGGTGTGTACACATGTGTTACGCGATGTTACGATTTGGCCTGTGTGTCATATGTGGATGCGATGGTGGATGTGTAGTGTACACGCGCTGGTGGGGGGTTGTCCGCTTTTTCCGCCCTTGCACTGTGTGCGCTGTTTGCGTGCACTTGTTGTGTGTGTGCCTACCTGCGTCTCCGCGGTGCGTTGCGTCCTTGGTGGTGCATCAGCAGAAGCATGGGGAGTGCCTGCAGTGCTGGATTCATGCTCGGGGAGCCGCTTCTTCGTTGTCCGTGCTCGGCATCCGTGTTACCGCTTCGGTTTGTCGTACGGTATCTCTTGGCCGTGGGAGCCGTTTGTTTGCGGCATCGTAATTTATGCGCCGGGCGGGACGTGTTTCGTCGGACGGTGTGTGTCAGTTGAGCTGCGCCGCTACATGTACGGGCGCACTTTGATAGCGGACGGTGTTGCTGGCTTGCCGGCGGTGTTTGGCCTACTTTTCGCATCGTAATTGGGCGGGCGTGTGGACTGCTGCGTGCCGGCGGTAACTGGTGGTTTTTGCATCCGCCAGCACGGCGGTGGTGCTTCCGCCCGCCATCGTAATGGGCCCCATAGTTTGCTAAAATATCGACTTTTTAAATCTCTTAAAAGTAATGTAAAATTAATGAAATTATAATTAAGTAAAACATACTTAAAAATACTTAAATAACCTTAAAATTAATAAATAATAAATGTAAGTAAAAAAAAAAATAAACATGCATTTTTATTTTTTATTACATATATATTAACTTAATAATATTAAAAAATAATCAATATTTTTAATTATTAAATGTTAAAAACATAATTTTAAATATAATTACATATATATCTAAATAAACCTATAATATAAATATAAAAATAAATTATATATAATAAGTTAAAACGTTAAAATTAATTTTATTTTAAATTATATTTTACACTACATTAAATATAACAATACTAAAAAAATTGCATAGCGTAAAAGACAAAAATTCTATTTCCACTCCAACAAATGGTACAGTAGGGAAAATGTTGGATAGCGGGTAAATAAAAATTACTATTCCCACTCCAGCGAGTGGAACAGTAGAGAAAGTGTTGGATAGCAAGTGGGTAAAAATTACTATTCCCACTCCAGTAAGTGCAACAGTAGGGACAGCGTTAGATAGCGGGAGGGTAAAAATTACTATTCCCACTCCAGTGAGTGCAACAGTAGGGAAAGCGTTGGATAGCGGGAGGGGAAAAATTAGTATTCCCACTCCGGGGAGTGCAACAGTAGGGAAAGTGTTGGATAGCGGGAGGGGAAAAATTACTATTCCCACTCCAGTGAGTGCAACAGTAGGGAAAGCGTTGGATAGCGGGAGGGGAAAAATTACTATTCCCACTCCAGTGAGTGCAACAGTAGGGAAAGCGTTGGATAGCGGGAGGGTAAAAATTACTATTCCCACTCCAGGGAGTGCAACGGTAGGGAAAGCGTTAGATAGCGGGTGGGTAAAAATTACTATTCCCACTCCAGTGAGTGCTACGGTAGGGAAAGCGTGGGATAGCGGGAGGGTAAAAATTACTATTCCCACTCCAGTGAGTGCAACAGTAAGGAAAGTGTTGGATAGCGTAGGGGAATAATTTAATATACCCACTCCTGCAATATAATTAACATTAATTAACAATTAATTATTTTAAAAAAATTAATTTACCTCCCACCATTTTCCCCTATAAACATCACCTACAATATTGTATCATATTAATAAATTAACATAATTAATTAACAATTAATTAATTAATTACAATTAACAATATAATTAATTAACATATTTACAAATTAATTGTTAATAATTAATGAAAAAATTACACAATTAACATAATTACCAATTAATTATTATTAATCAATTTATAATTAAATAATTAATAATAAATAAATTAACTTAATTAACAATATACATTATTAAATATTAAATTATTAAGTAATAAAATAATAAATTAATTTATTTCAATTAAATTACTTCCCACCCTATTCCCCTATAAACCCACAACCCGCTACAGAATTAAATTACGCAAAAAAATTAACATTTAATTAGTTCTAAATAATGCTAAAAATATATATTATAATTAAATTACTTCCCACCCAATTCCCCTATAAACCCACAACCCGCTACGGAATTAAATTACACAAAAATTAATTAACATAAAATTCATTACTTTTACCAAATTCAAACATACATTACAAAAATAATACATACTTTTAACACATATACTAACACTTAAAACACACAAAAAAAATCGATATTACTGACTTCGATATTGTGGAACTCGATATTTCTTACCTGCATTTCGATATTCTGCACCACTATATTTTTGCAATTCGATATTCTGTCCATTCTATATTAAAAACTCGATTTTCTGTCCAGTCAATATTTTTTTTTCGTTATTGTGACTAGTTACCGCAGCACACACACATAGCAATCACAGCACATCAACATTGACGACAATGTGGTACAAAGTGCAACACTTTCACTACAGAACAGAGGACACAACTGGTGCCGCTTGTGCGTAGAAACTGGCCAATCACATCTGGCATAGCAGGAAACTGTGAGATGATAATGTACGAGTACAACCTCACATCCGTCATGTAGTCGAAATGTCCACTGTCTCCCATCAAATAGCCAGCTCATCCAAAACAGTCACAATGTACATTGTCACGCAGTCTGTATGTAAACATGTATAATGCGTCAACATACATGGAACACACTGTTAACCTGCATCTCGCCTTTACATTGCCGAGGGACAATCAACACCTCCTGCAGAGCAGACCATACATCTCTTCAGTGATGATGAGGAGGACCCCCTGGCCATCTGCTCCGACAACCTCCAACGGCTCATGGACAGCCTCTGCACCCCACCTCCAGGAGCAGGGCAGCCCAGCTGCATCGAGGTGACCCCACCCCCTGCACAGCCCACACAGCAGGAAGCACCCACCACCACGGCTGGCTCCCAGCACCTCACGGAAATACACATGGCATCCCAACGCCGTGAGTTAGACTGCCAGAGGGGGCTGGCTGAACAGGTGCGGGTGGGTTTCGACCCCATGGCAGCCAAACTTGAGGCCATACGTGGGTGTATGAGTCCCATCAGGGACCACTTACAGTCCCTAACGGACACCCACAGTCTGCTCCATGCCCTACAACTATCCTTGGCTGACCTCGATGGAGCCATTACTCGGATACAAGAACTGTCTAGTCAGACAGGCTCCAGCGATGACAGCACAGAGTTGGCACAGATGCGGAAGACAATGGAGAACATGGAGCGGATGCAGGCTGGAAGGATGGCTGCCACGGCTGTACACCAGCGAGATGTAGCTGGGATCTTCCATGCCCTGCAGAACCTCATCTTGACATTGCTGCCACAGAGCCAGTCCCAGATGACTGCTGCAGGAACTTCGACACACACATCTCCGCCCCCTGATGTGTCAGTGGCACACAGTGATGCAGCCATACCACCTCCACCACCTGATGTGTCAGTGGCACACAGTGATGCAGCCATACCACCTCCGCCACCTGATGTGTCAGTGGCACACAGTGATGCAGCCATAACACCACCACACACACCTGACACACCTGACACAGAAGACATATCAGAGGACTAAGATGTGGATGGCAATGACTCTGTGTGAGAAAGGAGGTTGTAGCATTCATCCCCGCCATATGGCCTGATCCTGCTTGGTTCAGCCCTCTGCATCATGCCCGGGAACAACACCTTCCACTGTCCCCCAAAACACTCTGCGACATTCACCTGGACCCCGACATGGACTGCCATATCTGCTCTGGTTACCAATGACACAGCAATCAGGCTGCGGACTGAAGTCTTCATCTTCCGATTAAATTGTCATTCCCCAAAGGACTCTGGTTGGCCCTCCACTGGGCAAACATGTAATGTGGGGTTTGCATGGCCATGTACTGCTCCAGCTCTGACACTCCACAGAATGTGAATAAAACATTCCAAATCACACAGATGTGTCATGTCTATGTTCAATCAAGTATAAAAGTATGGATGAATGTAGGGACATTGATTGCACAATAAGGTACACCCTGGGAAATGACATCAATGCGCATGTTTGACCCTGACCCACATGGCCAATTAGATGACTGTGAAGGTGTGAACTAGCTGTGGTCTCATTGCTCATGAACAACAATCTTGCAACCCCCCAACGTAGCCCCACGTCCATGTATTAAATGGGGCTGTGTGTAAAAATGTCTAATTCGGTAGCAGGCCTAAAGTAGTGTCCCCATCACATGTGACAACAGAACATCTCTTCGCATACCTACTCACACTCAACTGTGTGGACACAGCCTGTTTTGATGGATCACATTTATCCACATGGCAAGAAGTTGGACACCATACTCACATTGCTGAAGACACGTAAGAGCACAGGTCTACCAGCAACTATCCCAACCACAATGTCTGGCTCACAGAGGTGGAGCTGGCAATAGAGACTCACCCCTAAGTGAAATGCGTCAGTCAGTCCCTCCCTGTGTACGGACAATGCTCATTGAGGCACACGATTTGTCATTCTAATCAACACTCATCACAGTTGAACACTAGTGAAGTGGCGTAGACTTTATTAGCATGTGTGTGTCAGTACGGGCAAGACATGGGCCACAACATGCAGACCAATGCTTCAGACACTAACAGGCAGCATGGGAACATGTAGAGGTGCAAGAAATGGCGAGGCAAAAATGAACACCAATCATTACAGATGGCAACGGTCTCAGCCCACCTTGCCTTGCTGGATGAGTCATGTGATGGTTGGCGTTTGCTCATTGCCCCGTGTCAGGGGACACGACTCACAGCCCATGGGATCTGCATGTGCTGTACCACCGGACTGCGCAGACTGTCTGCTCTGCTGACAGTGAGCAGGTGAAAGAGTCCAACAAGGTCACATGTAGTACTACATTGCCATGTGTATACTCTCCCTCCAGCAGTATGTCAGATTTAGGAACCTTGCCAAGCGACGCTGTGCAGCTCCGCCCATGGGACTGCCTCACCTTGCACAGGTGTGTGTCAACACGCGTAGGTGCACGCGCATGCATTCTGAGTCCAGGCGAATGCAGCCATGTCCACTGTCGTGGTGGGATATGTGACCATTTCTCCAAGATGCAACAAGGTGTTGGGACCTGTGTTCTGGGTTACAAGCAGTTGTAGCTGCAGGAACGTAGTTACTCGTCCATGAATGCGAGCGCAGCTTCCTGGGCAATCAGTTCCAAGAGTACGTCGTTGTCGACTTCAACGAACAGGAGGGCGAGCCAATACATTAACTGGTCCAGACAGATGTGCTCCGTCCACGCCGTTTCACCAATCCGCAACACAGCCCAATAGGGGAGCGCTTCGATGTGGTCACTGCACACGAGTACTTGTGCAATCTCCCATGCCCAACTGCCAGCACATACGCCAAATATCAAGGCATCCCATGAACGGGTATCACGGTTACACTCCTGGTCGTGGGCCAACAGGGGGCGCACACACAAGTCCTAATCCAGTTCAGCTACCGTTGTGTTGGATAGGCAGACATCCATGGGCCACTCGAATATGCATGATCGACAGTGGAACCAGGGCTGGGTGCAGGTGACGTACGCAAGACGGAAGCTCAGACGGTAACTGATGCGCAACACTGCCCCCAACAAATGCAGCATACGTGCACAGTACAGTTCCACGTGACAGGGGTTGTGCATGTGCCCGGGATGTTCTGCCATTGCGTTGGTGGCTCTCGTAGAACCGGCACTCTTCTGACCTGCGGCAGTTATGTGGATGATATGCCACAGCTCGGAGCAATGAGTCGTATGTGTGTGCAACGTTTGGACGTATGTGTTGTTGTGTACGTAAGTGTCAAGGGCATTCCATGCAAGAGTACCTCGAGCAAGGACTTCTGTGTGTGGGGTGTGGATACGTTGGTCTTTCATTAGCGCTGTGCGTAGTGTGGGAGTAGTCATCGTATGCTATGGTATCTCTCTCAGGGGGTGCCTGCCGCATGCAAGACCAAGGTCGGAGGTGCAGATGTCCTTCCGCCTTATGTATTGAGACAAAGGAGCTTTCATCCCTAATGTTAGTCTGACTACTGCTTGCATTCTGGAAATGTGATGTGGCTTTCGCGCTGCATTTAGGGCTAGGCCCTAGGCTTATGGTGCACCAATAGTGACACACACACAACAGTTGGCATGTATGTGCCAAGAGCCTTCCTTTCACTGTCTGTCTCCCTCTCTTTCTCTCTCTTTCTCTCTCTCTCTGTCTCTTTCTCTCTCTTTCTCTCTCTCTCTCTCCCTCTCTTCCTTTCTCTCTCTCTCTCTCTCTCCCTTTCTTTCTCTCTCTCTTTCTCTCTCTCTCTCTGTCCTTTGAGCGCATGACACACCTTCTTGTCTTGAATTTTGTCTTGCAGGCTGTGACTTAGATTGTCCAGAGAAGACCCGCCATGACTCTTCCAAATAGTTGTTTTGAGTTAAATTTGAATAAAAACATTTGTTTGGAAATTCAGAGATGAATGATTGATTCTCCTTTTTCGGACCACACATGAATGTTAATTGTTGTAATTGTGCGACATCAGGCGAATTGTTTTGTTCGTGATTTCGTAAAGTTGGTGTAAAATATCTTTGTCCGGGGGGGTGGGTGCCCGGGGTAGGGTCCCGGGGGAGGGGTTCCTGGGGTGGTGGGGGTGGGTGTTGTGGCCCTCTTGGGTGTCCGAGCCGCATGATCAGTAGCTCCATGGCATCTGTTCTTCTGGTGTGGCTGTCGGCTGGGCTCCCATTTCTGGTGCAGGTTATCGTCCGACTTAATACCAGGAAAGAGCAGGTGTTAATTCCCTGCTGCTAACGTGCCTTATCGCATGTTTTGTGATCTTATCACCGATCTGGCTGGTCGTTGAGAATGTTGCGAAGTGGTGTTGTCGTGGCTTTTTGCATGGGAACGCCTGCTCTGCATCTCATTAGCGTTAGTTGCCGATGTCATCCGTGGCGATTTTTTGGCGGCTGCTATCGCAGGATAACTGGCTATATCGGCTGTTAGCACCAGCGTGTGAATAGGGCGATAAATCTATCGCCACTTTGGCTGCGATAAAGTGCCGCTAACTCGGCGATAAGTCCTTGAGAATATGCTCCTTAGTTTTAATATGTTATTCTTCATTTACCTGTGAAAAGTAGCTAAATATTTGGTAATATTGCAAAGTAACATTGGGCTTGATACGATGCCAATTGGAAAAGCCGTCCGACCGGTGTGGTAGTGGGAAAAATCCAACCGCCGGGGCTGGGACTATCCGACGGCCCCATTACGATACATGCAGTGGAAAAATCTGACTGCAGCGGTCAGAAACATATCAATTCCGACCGATGCGGTCAGAAAGCTTTCAGCTCCGACTGATGCACTCGGAAAGCCAGTGATTTCACATACGGCTTGAGTGGTGGGGTCCACAACTGCGTCAAATTTTGTAGTAATGGAGCCGGTAGAGCAGTGGCAAGACTTGTAATACAGGATCCATGGTGTCTCAGGACGTGGAGAGGTGCCTGAAGTTGAGTTTGTGCCATCTGTCCCTCTGTTTCCACCAATTCTGACAAGCTGGTTTAACCACCTCGGTCGGATGGCCTGATGGGAGCATCGTAATAGGGTGGGCGGCCGGAGGGCCTTTCCGCCCAGCTGTCTGTCCCCATTGCCCCTTCCAACACTGGGGTGGTTGTAATTTCCTTTTGGAGTCAGAAGGACCTCGTTGGTCAGAAAACTGCCTATCAGTGACCATTGTAATATGGCAGTCGGGAGGACCGCTTCCAACGTGATCGCATCAGTCTTTTCCAACTTTGAGGCCCTTGCGACTACCATCGTAATCAGGACTATAATTATTGTATTGGTGACGTGAACACAGATTTTTTTGGCAACTCTAAACGAGGACTTAACGACTTTACAGAGAAGACATTTGAAGATGAAAAAAACTATCTTTAAAAAAACGAGTTAATTGCCTCCATATTGTGACAAAAACTCTTTAAACAAGATTTACATCAGAGGTGTAGCTAACAGTGAGACAGCCGGTGCAGTGCACCTAGGGCCCAGAGAGGTTGGGGGCCCACACTGCACTGCACTAGCTACAGTCTATACAAAAGGCAGTCTATACTAATTTATGTTTTATAGAGTGCCTGCCTGGAGCCTGGCTCTATGTTTAATTTATGAGGGAGAGGGTAGTGAAAAAGGAGGAGGATACCCAGTCATAATAGTAAGGAAATAGAGAGGTGCATAAGACAGCAAATGGTAGAGTGTAACGATAGCGGTAGTAAGAATAGAGAGTAGTGTGTACAGGGAAGAATAAAAAAGTACAAGAGAGAGATAGAGAGGAAGGAAAGTGGAAGTGAAGGGAAGACGAGAAAGAAAAATGGAGAGGGAAGAGACTGGAGAGAAACAGAATAAATAGAGTCCAGATGGGTTAGAGGAGAGAAAATGCAAATATACAAGACACAGGGAAGCTGGTAAAAAAGTAAAGTAACGAGACACAGAGGAAGAGAGGTGTGAGGATAAGGATAGATAACTAATGATGTCGTGATGTCCGGAAGAATAAGTAAACAATAGCACAGAGATGCAGGAAAGAGTGGATGAGTGTAAAAGGTGTAAGGTAACAAAATACAGGTAATAGTGAGGGAAAGTGAGCTAAAAGGATGAAATAAGAGAAAATGGTGTGCAACGAAAGTGACTAGAAGAGGGACTACAGTGAAGTAGGATAAAAATAGAGACAGACTAGATACAGCGCAGAAAAGAAACATCAGTGGGGATTCGAAAGTGGGGAAGGGATATAGAACGTATACAAGTGGGAACAGAGGGCGAGTGAAAAGAAGAAAGTAGCGAGATAGAGAGGTATTGAGTGGAGGTATGTAAGGAAGGTTATGCAGATATGGGAAGAAAAGGGAAGAGCAGGGGAAAATGAAGAGGTACAGAATACAGAAGAGGGAGAGTGAAAGGCACAGGAGACAGGCAGGAGAAAAGGGAGAGCGCGAAAGTAGGAAATCCCACAGAAAAGCACCAGAGAAGAATGGAGAGGGAAATAGGAAGACAGATATAAGGGGAAAGAATAAAGTAGCCTTATACTGAGGAAAAGATGAAGGGTTTAGAGATATTCAGAGAATGCTACAGGGATACGTGGCAGTGAAGGACTCAAAGGAGCAGGCACAGCTGTCATTAGTGCATTGGGGGTCAGTGCCACCTGGGTGTATGGCTGTGCAGTGGGGCTCACTGCACCACAATTAAGACTGTTGATTACTATTGATTAGTGAACATGGTGCCAATTTCCCACACTTGCATTAATGCTTATCGCACCCTTGCTGGGCCAATGATCTACTGTGATTTTCTGAATTGGTGGCTTTCCAGCTGCATGAGTTTAGTGCATCAGGCTCTACTTCCCATATAACAAACTCCTCTCTACTTGAAAACTTATGAAGAAAGTATGTTTGGATTCAGCCCCAGTCAGTGCACACTTGGGGGCATGCTTGCATAGGCGCTGGAATTGGGGTGCTGCTGCACTCCCACAATAACAATGCTGGAGTTCCAAGGATGAATGAGCTATAAAGATGCCTTTAAAGTTTATTTTTATCTTGTCACATTTGCTGTGGGTTCATAGACAAAAGTCAAATGTGAGTCTATGTCTTCTGATAAATTACTGTTTATTCTTTTAGTATGGGAATTGGTGTTTACTTTTCTTTCTCTGACTGCAAACTCAAAGGATTTTGTAAAGTTAACTATCTGACAATTTTGGTGCAGTACACGATGGGCCATATTATCAAGAACGGCGCAAACGTTATCGCCGCTTTAGCGGCAGGAAACTGCAGCTAAAGCGGCGATAATGGGATTGATAATATGCCCTAGAGAATTCCAATAGAAGCCCAGGTTTGATGTCCTTGACACCAGAACCTGGGCTTCTATTGGAATTCTCTAGGGCATATTATCAAGCCTCTTATCGCCGCTTTAGCAGCAGTTTCCTGCCGCTAAAGCGGCGATAATGTTTGCGCCGTTCTTGATAATATGGCCCGAAGTGTGAAAGAAAAGGCTGTAGGATGTCAGTCTTTTTCTAAAACACAGCAAAATGTAAATACCTGTTAATGAACTATAGAAATATTAAAAAATATATCAGTAGTTACGAAAGTACAAATGATGCACATTTTTTTGTAATTCTGAAACGTGAGGAAAACAAAGATTTTAAAAGGATCACAACAAATCAAGACACATTACTTGGTGATGTGAAAGAAACAATTATTATCAGAAATCCGATTTCAACACATTATAGTTTGTATATAGTGTATCAGGAAAACCTAATGTCAGTGCAAGTTTTTGGGCTATTTCAATGGAAAATGTGCTGTCTGTAAATGATAGTGTGCTACCACACCATGTTTTAGCAATATATTTGCAATAGTGTGCTCCAAAATAAGCAAATGGCTACTTACCCCATCTTTACCATTCTCTTGCTGAATTGGAATGGCTCATTTGCAATTCTTGTTATTTGTGAAACCCTTGGATTTTTCACAATCTCTTTGACTTCAGTGATGTAAAATAAATGGCAGCACCCCCCACTCTGAAAATTGTTCCAGTACCACTGCTTGGTTGCACATACCAGGTGATGAATACACTAGCAGAGAATATATTATTTTCAGCCCGACCTGGCTAAACTTTTTTCATTTTAAAAGAGGGCGTACACGTTATAAAACAACACGAGCTAAGGCATGACACAAACATGATGTTTTAGAAATGCAGGCTTTTTAGAGATTTATTATCTTGGGAAATGAGATATAAATACGTTTATCTATCTTTTATACTTGTGTAGTAATATTTCAAACCTAAAAATAAATTCCCACACTTACTAAAGAAAATAAACTCCTTTATTTTTAAAAGGTTGGAAATCTATAGTTATGACCAATTTCAGCAGCTTGCAAATCTTACATTGTCATTGAGCTTTTTAAAACTAAACTAACTAATCTGCATTTTTAGTGCATTTGCAAAAAAGTAACACTCCAGACCAAAACCACAAGGAACATGCTATGTTGAACGTAATAATTATTCCTGACCTTTGCAAAGGTTGTAAGCCATAAAGATTTACATGCTGAATCCATGTAATTGAACTAATTGCAGTCTGTTCTATGTGGGCTCATCAAATTCATTTCCAATTCAGGAACACAGCTAACACCACTGCAATAATTTACTTCAAGCACAGTCTAGAGGGACAAATTACCTATGGTGTGAGATTGTAATCATTTTAGGCATTTTGATCTCAGGCCTGTTTTTTCTCTCTGCTTATGTTTTGAAAAGAAAACAATTAACGGGCTAAAATACACTTCCCGGTTGTGGCTGAAGCTTATCAGCAGTATTTATTGCACACGGAACCAGGCGCTAATCTTGCATCCAGACATGGGAAACTACAGAAAACTTCAGCTAATGCAATCTGTACATGCGCTAGGCCAAACCAATGGCACAATGTGCACCATGTAAAATGTATAAGCTAATATAATATGCTTGCTACAGAGATTTGGCCGGTTGAGATTAAAAAAATACATCGAGTCACATATATAAAAAGAGCAACACAAAAACTCTCACCCCAATCTTCTCAACACTCCTAGGGGGAGATTTACAAGAAGTCGCGCAATGCAGCGCAGCCCCCCGCGAGGCTGCGCTGCATTGCGCGACAGGGAGGGAGCAGGAGAGCACCATATTTTTAAAGATATGGCTCTCTCCTCCCCTTTCCCTTGCGCCGGCGCTGATTTCAGCAGCATTGCGCCATGCACACACCTTAGCGCTGTAGCGCTAGGGTGTGTGCATAAGTGTAGCATAGGTTTTGTACAGGAAGGTTACCCTTCCTGTACAAAATACTATGCTAGACACGAGGGAAAGCTTTTCCCACTTTGTATGCGTGCTGCACAGTGCAGCACGTATGCAAAGTCGGAAAAGGAAGGAGAAATGAAAGCATTTCTCCTTCCTTGTGCCTAGTTGAAAAGGGCGTAGTTTTCTCATGCTAAACTCAATCTACTGTTTTTAGTAAATTGGATTTAGCGTGCAAAAGCTTGGGTGGTTGCATGGGAACGCCCATGCACCACCCTTGGCACGCCCCCACGGCGCAAAGTAATGCGAAGCAGCGTAATGCGCTGCTTCGCATTACTTTTACGTTATTTTCAGCGCTAAACAAGTTCAGCGCTGGAAAGTTAATTAGGAAAAAAAGATTTTGCGCCGTTTTGCGTCACTTTTGTGATGCAAACACGGCTCAAAATCTTTGTAAATCTCCCCCTTAGTGTCATGTTATTTCAAAGGTTTTAAATTCCACCACTAATTGAACCCCCCCAAAACGATCTATTCAATAAACTAACGGGGAGATTTAAAAACATTTTGCACTGGGTTAGCGTCACAAAAGTGACACTAACCAGCGCGAAATGCTTTTTTGCTATTTACTTTCGTTTTGCGCTGGAAAGCACCCTCAAAGTACCGTAAAGCAGCACAAAGCACTGTTACTTAGTGCTGAGGGGACGTTAGATGGGTGGAACATGGGCGTCCCCATGTAATCACCCGTGCCTTTTGATGCAAAACCATATTTACAAAGATTTGCAGACATGCTTTTGCGCCAAAAGTTAAAGCCCCTTCAAAGGGGGCGCTAACAGAAGAAATGCTTTAATTTCTCCGTGCTTTTCCGACTCTGCATGCGTGCTGCACTGTGCAGCACACATATAAAGAGGGGAAAGCTTTCCATCTTGTCTACGCATAGTATTTGGTACAAGAAGGGTACCCTTCCTGTACAAAACCTATGCTAGACTCGTGCACACACCCTAGCACTATGGCTGCAAGGTGTGTGCATGGTGCGCGGCCGCTGAAATCAGCGCCGGCGCAAGGGAATGGGGAGGAGAGAGCCACACCCCTGAAGATATGGCGCTCTCCTGCTCCCTCCCTGTCGTGCAACGCAGCGCAGCCTTGTGTTGGGCTGCGCTGCGTGCCTTGTTTGTAAATCTCCCCCTAAGTCTTGCAATTCAAATGTGTACAAACCCTCTATCACAGTTCATTATATTCTATTGTGTCTCAGCAGCTTCATTTGTTAAATTCAATCTCCATGGGTGAAAGGACATAGGGGCATATGTACAAGGAGTTAACGCCGCCGTAGCGTGAATTTTTTGATGTTACGGCGTTTTTTTTATCACCATATGTACAAGTTGCCGCTAACCGCGGTTAGCAACAGTTTACTGGCAAAATCGTCCATTTTTACGATCGCCACTTCTGTTAGCGATAGCTAACGAAAATGAGATGTAAGGTAGGCGGTCCCGTGCAAAAACTGCGGCTAAACCCGCTTCACGATATGTACAATGATCGTCCGGTCCGGCGATACGTTCCCAAAACGGCTGGTTTTTAAGACCAGAAAAAAGGTGGTTTTAAAAATGGAGATAAAAAAACAGGACATAAGGGAGACTAGCCCAGAGCCACATTTGCTAACCTACTGATGCCATGGAGGTACTACTCATGCAGCTTGGAGCACCAAGAAGACCACAACAACCACCGCCACCGCCCCCGCCCCCAGGACCACCACGGAGGCAGCGCCAAAGAAGACAGCGGGTCTATCGTCAACGCATCACCCTGATAGACCGAACGCCAGAGGATGTGATAGCCCACTACAGGCTGAAAAGGTCCTCCATCCTCCGCCTACTGACCCAGATAGCCCCCAGGCTGCAGGCACCAACACAGCGTAGCACCAACATCCCTCCGCAGACAAAGCTACTAGCAGTGCTGCACATGTTGGCCTCTAGTACCTTCCAACCAACCACTTCCAGAGTTGGGGGAGTCTCCCAGTCATTCTTTTCAAGATTCCTCCCAACTGTCTTGGATGCCATAATCAGCCTGACGCCACAGCACCTATGCTTCCCCAACACTGCGCAAGAACAGCTTGACACCAAGCAAGGCTTCTATGCCATTGCTGGCTTTCTGCATGTGTTGGGGGCAATTGACTACACACATGTCCCACTTGTGCCTCCTGCAGACACTGCACACATCTACCAGAACAGGAAGCACGCAAACTCCATGAACGTGCAGGCAATCGTGGACCCCTGGGGCTTGTTCACCAATGTCGTTGCCAAGTTTCCAGGGAGTGTGCATGACTCCTACATCTTCCGGCAGTCCATCATCAACAGCGGTTTGAGAATGGCACATATGGAAATGGACTGCTTGTTGGAAAGTACTAACTGGACACACCACACACCTCAAGTCCACAATCATGTAGCTCATAAATGTGAGAATGCTCATGTAGCAAATGTCATACAACATGCCTTGTAACATGTCAACCTACCATAAACAAGAACCCAAGGGACTGCAGTCACTGGGGGTAGCCTTGTAGACAAACTTTCATCAAAGGTCCTGCCCCTCCATCACACATCAGCAAATGCTGGGAGAGGTGGGAACCAAGTAGGTGTGATGACAACACAAGCCAGAGCCTGGCGGCGGTGTTCTGCATAGTCTGGAGCTTGCAGAGCAGAGACTTTTCCATGCCGGTGTAGAGGGCGTTTCCGTATCCCAGTCTGCTGTTAATGAGTGCATTGGTGACTGCCTTTTTTTACTCGGGGGGGGGGGATCCATTTGAAGCTCTTACGGAGGATGCAGAGTGTGTTGAAGTAGCTGGAGGCGACGGCGGTGACCTGTCGGTTCATGGAGAGGGAGGAGTCGAGTACGATGCCCAGGTCTCTGGCGTGGTCCGTGGGGGTCAGGGGGCTGCTGAGAGTGGTGGGCCACCAGGTGTTGTTCCATGCTGCTGGGGTGGTTCGGAGGATGAGGACTTATGTCCTCTCCGCATAGAGTTTCATGCAGCTGTTGCTCATCCAGGTCTTGACTTCCTGCATTCCTTCCTGGAAGTTGAGTCTGGTGGTGGTGGGCTCATTAGTGAGGGAGAGTATGAGCTATGTGTCCTCGTCGTAGGATACTATGCTGAGGCCGTGCTGTTGGACGATAGCGGCGAGGGGGTCATGTGGATGTTGAAGAGGGTTGGGCTGAGCTATAATCCCTGGGGCACTTCGCAGTTGATTTTCGTGGGTTCAGAGAGGAAGGGTGGCAGTCTGATTTTTTGGCTTCTGCCGGTGAGGAACGATCGGATCCAGTCGAGGGTGGTTCCTTGTATGCCGGCGTCATGTAGTCTGCCCGCTAGTGTGCAGTGGGAGACGGTGTGGAATGCTGCTGACAGGTCGAGTGGAATCAGGGCTGCGGTGTGGCCTTGGTCGAGGAGGATGTGGATTTCGTCAGTGGCGGCAAGTAGGGCGGTCTCGGTGCTGTGGTTGCTGCGGAATCCGGATTGAGACGGGTCCAGGATGGCGTTGTCCGTGGCTTAGCTGGGGGGCTTGGTGAATTCCTGGATGACGTTGAAGAGGTCTTTGGAGTTGGTGGAGTAGGCAACGATTTTGTTGTGGATGAAGGTCCTTTTAGTGGTACAGATGAGTTGGTGGTATTTTGTCATTGCGTTTTTGTAGGTGGTGAAATCTACGGGTGTCTTGCTGTTTCTCCTGTTCTTCTCCAGGGGTCTGCAGGTGCATCTGGATTCTTTGAGGTCGGTGGTGAACGAGGCAGCTTTTCTGGTGCTCTGTCTGTCAGAGTTGCGTAGCTGGGTGAGTTGGTCTGTGCAGTTGGAGATCCATGTGTGGAATTCCCTGGCAGCGCGGTTGGCGTCGGCAGCAGCGGTGGGGGTGTTGCGGTTGAGGGTGGATTTCAGCTGCTCCTTGGTGACTCTGCTTCAGTTCCTTTGCAGGGCGCGAGGTGCGGGTTTGGCTGGCTTGGGTTTGTCGCCAAGGAAGTGTACGCAGTGGTGGTCGGTCCATGGGTGTTGCGTGGTGTGGCTGAAGTGTACGCTGTTTCTTCCGGCGAAGATGGGGTCGAGGGTGTGTCCTGCCTTGTGGGTCAGTGTGGTGAAGAGTTGTTTCAGTCCGGTGTTGGTGAGCTTTTCATCCGGAGGGTAGTGGAGTTGGTGTTGTTGAGGTGGAAGTTCAGGTCTCCGATGAGTATGTAGTCCATGGAGGCAATGGCGTGGGGTGCGATGAGGTCGGTGATGGTGTTGGTGTTGGCGAAGCGGTCCAGAGGTCTGGGGGGTCTGTAGGCGAGTGTGCCGGAGAGTGCGGAGTTGGGGCTGGTCTGGACCTGGAAGTGCAGGTCTTCGTCGGTGGGTAAGGTGTCGCTGGAGGTGGAGAGGCAGAGGGAGTGTTTGTGCGTGATGGCGAGGACTCCTCATGGGTGGTTGGGGCAGTCCTCCCTCTGGATCTTGTATCCATCTGGGATTGCGAGGGCAATGTCAGGGGCGGAGGAGGTGGTGGTCCAGGTGTCTGTAAAGAAGGCGATGTCAGGTGAGAGTGTGTCCCGGAGCTTCCAGATTTCCACAGCATGTCTGTGCAGGGAGCGCACGTTGATGAGGATGCATCTTAGGGCATTGGCAGTGTTGGCCGCCGTGGAGGTGGTGAAGGTCTGGTGGCAGTTGCGGCAGGAGAACTGGCCATGGGTCGTGTTCAGTGTGGCCTGTTGGCAGTTGTACTTACTTTTGCGGTTGAGTGCGAGGACGGCAGATGAGTCGTAGTGGTAAACGTTAGGAGATCCAGGGTCCATGGTGCTGGTCGTGTTCGGGTTGCGGACGTGCGCAGACGGGCTTGCCTTTTGCGTGCCTTCGTTGTGCCAGTGGCGCAAACGCGCAGCTGGCACAATAAAATAGGGAAGGGGGGAGGGACGAGCTGCTGGGAGGCAATGCAATTTGCATTGATGTTGGTCAATTGTCTTAAGCTACACATGACAAACCCGAATTACCAATGTAGCACAAATCCACACCCAAAAATAGAAACACTGCAAACACAGCAGGGACAAATACTAATGGACACATCTCTCCATTATATGTCACAGGTGATCAAGGATATGCACTCTCTCCATGGCTGATGACACCCCTCAGAGCCACAAACACCCAGGCACAGAGACAGTACAATGTTGCCCTTGGATGCACCAGGTCCATTGTGGAGAGAAAATTTGGCGTGCTTAAGTCACGGTTCCGGTGCCTCGACATTTCAGGCGGCAGACTGCTGAACAGCCCTGAACTAGTGTGCAAGATCATCGTGGCATGTTGTGTGTTGTACAACATATGTGTCCGCACCAATGCGCCATAGATTGAAATGCTGGATGAACCGGACAATCCTGAGGATGACCAAGAAGACGAGGCTGATGCTGCACACACCACAGCTTCTGCTGCAGGAACAGCATGAAGGGACAGAATTATTAATAATTTCTTCACATAAGCACGTCAAAATATGACACCCCTTTTTTCTTTTCTGTGCAAAATGCACATAAGCATAGTTTGTTCAATAAAACATCACAACACCAAAACCTTGTGTGCATGTTCATTCTCTGCATAAGTACATCTATCTGACAAGTGAAAGTTAAACATTGTACGGTTAGTAATGGTGAATTGAAAGTTTGTGGCTGGCTATGTGTTTTGGGGTCATAGATGATTTTTAGTATGTGTTTTGGGGTCATAGATGATTTTTAGTGTGTGTTTTGGGGTCATAGATGATTTTTGGGTGTGTTTTGGGGTCATAGATGATTTTTAGATTTTTAGGGTGTGTTTTGTGGTCATAGATGATTTTTAGGGTGAGTTTTGGGGTCATAGATGATTTTTAGGGTGTGTTTTGGTCTCAGAGAGGAAATTTCAGCAGATACTATTCATTTGAGGAACAACTTGCACTTACAATTTTTTCATAACCGCGATTGAAAAATATAGCTAAATACATGTGACAACATGGAATATTACAGCAAAAGCCAATTTGCGTGCAGAATATGACTGCAAAGTCAAAAAACGGGGCGCAAACACACAGGAAGTGATGTCAGCATGCATCCTGTTGCCTGGAGGAGTACTGTGCACTTTCACTTTCTCTTTTGAGCACACTTCTTGTGACTGTGGAGAGTGTTGGAGGTGTTTGGTGTTGTGTGCTGCTGATTTTGGATTTGAGAGTGTGTTGTGTCCTGTGAACTGTCCCTAGTGTCCCTGTGAAGTCTTGTGTACTTGTCCTTACGTGTTTTTTGTGTCTTGTACTAAATCTTGTCGGGTGTTTGTCCAAGGGGTATTTTACATTCTTACTAGTTGTTGGGGATATATTTGGGTTTTATTTTTTAGGAGTGGGTTTAAGTGTGTGCTGGGAGATGGTGGGTGTGGGTAGGGAGGGCAGGATGTCGGAGGGCGCATTGGGGGGCTTCCTCTGGCTAGTGAAGCACTACCTGCCCTTGATGATTGAAAGTGGGGGTCGAATCCTACAGGGCTATGGGGTACGTGTGAGAAAGGTGAGGTGGGACCATGTGAGGAGCCAGATGCTGCGGGTCTACGGTGTGGACAGAACTGTCTGACAATGGAAGCATCGATGGCAGGATTGCGTTGGGCGTGAGGGTGACATGTTGGACCACCTGGGAGTCCTCATTGGCCAACAAGGTGGTAAGTACAACCTCTAAATAGTTAAATGAAAACTTTTGTTACAAATAAAAATTGCTGTCTGTAACACAATGGTTATATGTACAAGAAAGTGGCGGAGTGAGGCGTTCAACGTCATGCCTTCACGCCTAACTTTTCCACTTCAGAATCGCCACGCTGCACCATGTTTACAAGCATATGGTGCAGGCTTACGTTTCCACCTGCGCTGGCGCAAAATTTAGCAGTGTAGTGCCAACGCTGGAACAAATGCACCATAGTGCAAGGGTGTCTGCGTGCAGGGCAAAGATTGTTCATGTACAGGAAGGGTGACTGTTAGAAATGGGAGTCTCTAGTTGGCAATGGCTGGCCACTGTCCAAGTAGGGACCCTTCTTCCTAAGTCAGAGTGAGAGGGCTACCCTCTTTAATACCCCTGCTCAACCCTGTGGTAACGTAGCACGAGCAGGTAGGCTTATCTCAGAGGCAGGGTGTGAAGCATTTATGATCATACACAGTAACACAGTGAGGAACACTACAAAGGGACACCACACAAGTAGTTATTATAAAAAATAAGTATCTTTATATAAAGGCAGATTTATCACAAGACCAATAACTGTAAAAGCCACAATACTGTCAAAAATGGGATAGCCGTTGAAGGGCTGTCAAAAATAGTTCAAAGGTTGCAAAAATAAGGTTCAAGTTCAAAGCAGTGGTCTCTGCGACCCTTTCTTTCACAAAGTACCTGGGTTTAGTAGCAAAACCAACAAAGTGTCGCAAATAAGCTGTAGCGATGATTCTCGGCACGCGAGGCCGGCGATGCGTTGAAATCCTTGCCGCAAGGGAGGATGATGCGCCGATCTGCGGGATGCGTGCGGAGACGATGCGACAAACTTCTGCACGCTGGACCGCCGATGCGATGACTTTCTTGCCGCGTGGGAGAAGTCGATGCGGTGATCCTGTTGCGCTGTGCAATCGTGTTGCAATGCGAAGACAAGACGCTCCGCGAGGGAGCGACGAAATTCGGTGCGATGCGATCAAAGTGGCGAACCCACGGCGTCCGCACTGCGATGTCTCGACGCGATGATTTCTTTCAGGGTTGCGAGTGCGCGGCGACAGCAGCGCGATGATCTTTCCAGCGCGTCTCGGCTGCAGCGGCTCGCAAAGGGGCGTCAGCGATGGTTTCGGGTTGCGGGCCCTCAGCGGCAGTAGCGCGATGATTTTCCCAGCGCTCTCGACTGCAGCGGCCTGCAAAGATGCGTTAGCGTCGATTTCTTACCCTCTTTTCTCTGATGCAGACTAGAGGCCCTGGAACTCACAGGAGCCTCCTCAGCAGATAGCAGTCCTCGCAGGGAGGAAGCAGGAGGTTGGTGGTGGAGTCTGATGTGCCTGAGACTCCAGCAGGAGGCTAGCTCTTTCCTAGCCCTTGGGTGATTGCTGTACAAAAATAAAAGTTCTCTCAAGAGTTCCTTTTCCTCTTCTTCAAGGTCCAGTGGTCACTGCTGCAGGCCAGTGCAAGAAACAACACACAGCACAGGGACAGTCACTTCCTGCAGATTCCTCCAGTGGCACGGACAGAGCTTCCTCTCCAGATCCAAAAGCAATACAAAAGTAGGGGTTTGAGCACAGATATTTATACCCCAAAAACCTTTGATCCTTGAAGCTACCAGTCCCTGAACCTAGCCAGAACCAGTTCTGCTCCGGCCTGGAGCACTTTGTTTACCAGGCTGCATCCTTCCTTTCAGAAAGAGGGGGTCTGCTAGCAGACACACAGTGGGAGGTGGAGCCAGCATTCACCTTGCCAGGCACAGCCCTATTCAGATCAAAGAGCCACCCCTCCCCACACTCTAAATGCAGATCTCTCTATTCCACCCAGGTCTGAATCAGCCTGTCCTGCCCCTCTAAAACCAGACAGCCAATACACATAACGGCAGAGCACACTGGAAAGCTTAGGCAAGAAAATACCTACTTTCTAAAAGTGGTATTTTCAAACACAGAATATAAAAATAAACTTCACTAAAAGGTGTATTTTAATATTCTGAACTCAGGCATACTAAATTCGTTTTTCTACCATGTTCCTGGGGTCAGTTAGGACTATAGCATGTAATGGTCAAACTGCCCATTCTAGCCTATGAGGAACAGGTAGCCTTACAGTAGTGAAAAACGAAATGGTGCATAATTCACTACCAGGACATGCTACACACACCAAGGCATGTCCTGCCTTACACATACAAGGCACCCTACCATAGGGGTGACTTACAGGATGCTAAGGGAAGGTTCAGGGGCTGGGAAGTGAGTGCACTTCACAGCCAAGATGGTAGTTCTGGACTGCACACAGACACTGCAGTGGCAGGTCTGAGACACACTTTACAAGCTGCTTCTGTGGGTGGCACACATCAGTGCTGCAGGCCCACCAGCAGCATTTGGTTTACCAGCCCTGGGCACACATAGGCCACACTACTAGGGACTAACAGGTAAACCAAATAAGCCAATCAGGGATATACCAATTCACATAGACATATTTATACAGGGAGCATTCGCGCTGTGACACCGAATGGCAGTGGCACAGCGCCCAGAGCATCTAACACCAGTAAAACAGAGGAGACAACAGCGAAAAATGGAAGGGAGACCCACGCCAATGGTGCCAGGTCTAACACACGTCCCCTCCAGCTGAAATGTGGGGAGAACTACCCATCCCCTTGGAAGTTCTCATCGCTAAGGCGGAAAAATCTGGACAGACCATCAGCATTGTCGTGTTCTGTACCAGGGCGGTGTTCCACCGTGAAGTCCATACCCTGTAGGGAAATGGACCACCTCAACAACTTGGGATTCTCACCCCTCATCTGCATCAGCCATCTGAGGGGCCTGTGGTCTGTCTGAACCCGGAAGTGAGTCCCAAACAGGTATGGTCTCAGCTTCTTCAGTGCCCAGACCACAGCAAATGCCTCACGCTCAATTGCACTCCACCTCTGTTCCCGTGGAAGTAACCTCCTACTGATGAAGGCTACAGGTTGGTCTAGTCCCTCCTCATTTATCTGTGACAGAACGGCCCCCACCCCATGCTCTGAAGCGTCTGTCTGGACAACAAATTCCTTAGCAAAATTGGGCGCCTGGAGTACGGGTGCTGTACACATAGCAGTTTTGAGGGCATCAAAGGCTTTCTGACAGGTGTCAGTCCAGTTCACAATCTTTGGCCGCTTCTTGGAAGTCAGCTCAGTCAAGGGTGCAACAATGTTGCCATACCCCTTGACAAACCTCCTGTAATAACCCGTAAGTCCTAAGAAGGCCCTCACCTGGGTCTGGGTCCTTGGGGGCTCCCAAGCCAGGATGGTTTCAATCTTGGGCTGCAGGGCGCCACCTGGCCGCTCCCCACCTGGTGTCCCAAGTACACCACAGAACCCTGCCCAATCTGGCACTTACTGGCCTTGATTGTGAGGCCTGCTCTGCGCAGCGCCATCAACACTTCCCAGAGGTGGCGCAAGTGGTCCTCCCAGGAGGAACTAAACACTGCAATGTCATCCAGGTAGGCGGCACTGAAAGCCTCCAGCCCAACCAACACCTGGTTGACCAATCTCTGGAAAGTGGCAGGGGCATTCTTCATCCCAAAGGGCATCACACGGAACTGGTAGTGCCCATCTGGTGTGGAGAATGCTGACCTCTCCTTTGCCCCATCAGTTAAGGCGATCTGCCAGTACCCAGACGTCAGATCAAACGTGCTGAGGTACCGGGCAGCCCCTAACCGGTCTATGAGCTCATCAGCTCTGGGGATGGGGTGCGCGTCGGTCTTGGTGACCGAATTGAGACCTCGGTAGTCCACACAGAACCTAAGTTCAGGAGTGGCACCAGGCGTCGCAGCTTTTGGTACCAAGACCACGGGGCTGGACCAGGGGCTGCTAGAGGACTCAACCACCCCTAGGGCGAACATTTTGGAGACCTCCTCCTTAATGCAAGCCCTGACCCTGTCAGTTACCCTGCAAGCCTTGTGCTTGACAGGAGAACTGTCCCCGGTATCCACCTCATGGACGCACCAATCAGTGACACCAGGTACCAGGGAGAACAAATCAGAAAATTGCCCCAACAGGTGGTGACAATCTCTCTGCTGCTCAGGGGTCAGTGTGGTGGAGAGGATCACACCCTCCACTGACCCATCCTTCTCTTCTGCACACAGGAGGTCAGGGAGAGGCTCACTCTCCTCCTCAACCCCATCATCTGTGGCAAGAAGCATGCCCACTTCAGACCTCTCAAAGTGGGGCTTTAGGCGGTTCACATGCAGGACCCGCAAGGGGTTCCTGGGAGACTGAAAGTCCACCAAGTAGGTAACTGGACTTTTGCGCTCCACCACCTCAAAGGGACCGGTCCACTTATCTTGGAGCGCACAAGGCTCCACTGGGGCCAGTACCCAAACCTTCTGACCAGGTTGAAATTCGACCAGAGTGGCATTCTGGTCGTGCCAACGTTTCATTTCTTCTTGGCTGGCTTCCAGATTTGCCTCAGCAATTTTTCTGAAACGCCGAGTCTGGTTCCTGAAGGCCAACATGTAGCTAAATACATCTTGGGGAGGTTTCCTGGGAGATTGCTCCCAGCCTTCCTTGACCAGACTCAGAGGTCCTCTAACCGGGTGGCCATAGAGGAGTTCAAAGGGACTGAACCCTAAGGACTTCTGTGGCACCTCACGGTAGGCAAACAACAGGCATGGCAAGAGGACGTCCCACTTACGCCTCAGGGGCTCTTCTAGGCCCATGATCATGCCCTTCAAGGTCCGGTTGAACCTTTCAACCAGACCATTACCTTGGGGGTGGTAAGGAGTGGTGAACTTATACGTTACCCCACACTCCTTCCACAGAGACTTCATGTACTGGGAGATGAAGTTGGTCCCCCTGTCAGACACCACCTCTCTGGGGAATCCCACACGGGAGAAAATCCCCATCAGTGCATGTCCCACCACGGGGGCCGTCACTGTCCTGAGCGGGATGGCTTCAGGGTACCGGGTGGCATGGTCCACCAAGACCAGGATGAACCTGTTGCCCATGGCTGTCTTGGGGTCCAGAGGCCCCACAATGTCAATGCCCACTCGCTCGAATGGGGTACTCACAACTGGAAAGGGCTGGAGTGGGGCCTTGATCTTCCCCCACTCTTCCCACTTGCCTGGCAAGTCTCACAGGTCCTGCAATGAGAGTCTGAACTCTTGTGCATCTGGGGCCAATAAAAGTGGGCGGCCAGCCTCTCAAAGGTCTTGGTCTGCCCCAGATGTCCTGCCAATGGAATGTCATGAGCCAACCCCAGTAGGAAGGTTCTGAAGCACTCGGGTACCACCAGCACACGGGCTGACCCTGGCTCAGCAACCTTAGGCTCACTATACAGGAGACTGTTCTCCCAATAAATCAGATGTGAACCAGACATGTCACCTTCTGCCTGGGCTGCAGCCTGTCGCCGCATACCCTCAAGAGAGGGGCAAACTCTCTGCTGCTCACAAAATTCCTCCCTGGTGGGTCCCCCTTCCTGCTGCCAATGGGTCAGCTCAGGCAGGTCCCCCAGTTCGGTGATCTGCTCCCCGGTAGGCTCCAGGGCATCCCCTCAGGGTCTGCTCCTTCCTGGGCCGTGGGAACCAAGGGGGCCGGCTTCCCGCGCCCCTGCCCCTTCTCTCTAAGGCAGGGATCTGGGCCCTACTCTCAGGCTCCAGATCCTTCTCAACACCCTCCTTGGCTGCCATGGACCGAGTGGTAGCACACGCCCACTCAGGCAGACCCAACATCTCTAAGTGAGCCTTCCTCTCCACCGTAGCCCATGGGGAGTCCTCCAAATCATTGCCCAGCAGACAGTCTACAGGCATGGCGGGCCTCACAGCTACCTGAAGAGTTCCTGAGACCCCCCACTCAAAGGGAACCTGAGCCACCTCACATTGGCTCTCTGAGTTGTCTGCGGACACTACTGGGTAGAATGCATGAGGGACAACCTGCTCTCTGGACACCAACCGGGAGCTGACAGCAGTTACACTGGCCCCTGTGTCTCTTAGAGCCTCCACCCTATGGCCATTGATGGTCACCCACTGCCTGTATTTTTAGTGTTAGCAGGCAGTGCAGGCTTGGGGACCATCTCAAAGTCCCCTAATGAGACAAGGGTCAACTCTACGGGATCCCACCCCTCTTGGGCACCCATCTCCTCTTCTCCCAAGGCTACACTAGCAATCTGGCGGGGTGGTGCACGGGGGGGTGCACTGGCCCCCCTTTGGGGGCACTGGGGATCAAAATATCTATGGCTCACTTGACCACAGTTGTAACACGTGGGGGCCCCCTGGGAACAGGCCTACCTGTTGGGGGCCCTGTCCTCCTTTCTTGGGGGGCTGGGACACCACTGCCTGGTTCCCTGGGGGATTACTTTGGGGCCCTCGGTGGAACTCCCTCTGTTGACCCTTGTCCCCCCACTCCTCTGCTGGGGACCCTGCCCACCTTTGGCGCCGTCTCCCACTGGACCCTTGCGGACCCGGGTGCTCACCCAGCGGTCCGCCTCCTCAGCAAGCTTTCTAGGGTTAGTCAGCTTGCAATCAATTAGGTGCTGGCGTAGCTCAGGAAAACAATTACTAGATAAATGCTCCCATGCAATCAAATCCTAAAACTGTGCAAAAGTTTCTACTTTGCTACCTTTTACCCAGCGTTCCATGGCTCTGCAAAAAAAGACACATATTCAACCCACGTGGTACCCTCTAGCTTCTTACAGACCCTAAACCTCTGCCTATACATCTCAGGGGTCAAACCATAGCGGGTCATCAACGCTTCCTTCATGTGGGCATAAACCATCCTACTTTCTGGGGGCAGGTCCAACAAGGTATCCCTCCCCTCACTCACAAAGCGTCCCCACAACCCCGCTCCCCAATCCTTCTCAGGGACCCGGTGGGACACCATGGCTAATTCATAAGCGGCAAACCATTGCCCAATATCTTCACTTTTGTGGAAATCTTTAATAACCTCCTTGGGTATATACACCCTACTCTCAGGGTGCACTACAGGTACGCTGCCACCAGAGGGGAGATTTCCATGCTCTTAGCTTTAATCTCCAACTCCCTCAATACTCTCTCATGCTCAAGCTTCATCCTCATAATCTCAATTTCTAACTTCTTGTTCTCTAGGTCCCGGTGACCATCCATTTTAAGCTTAGCCATCTCCATATTATGCCGCCTATCTCTCTCCCTGTCCTCCAGCTCTTCTGGGGACAGACCCTTAGCGGACACACTAGAGCCAGGGTTGGAAAGGGCTGGATCTCCTACTAAGTCTACTACATCGCCCTGCTGCTCTCCTCCCTCCACAAGCTCTCCTAGATCCTTAGGGGCATCCCTGGCTTCTAGCCAGGCCTTCAGCGCCTTGTAATACTCCTCCCTTCTAGTGAGACCTGTGATAGGGACTGTGAATTGCTTGCAAAAATATTTGAGCTGCTTGGCATTGTAGGTTTCTATTTTCTCTTCTTCCCAGGAGAGATCCTCTGAGGCATTGGATCTGGGCTTGCCCATTGTAGAAATAACTGGCAATATCAATAAAAGACAGAAGAAAACTTCTCAAAAATGTAAGCGGGTGAAAAATCACCGGCAATATCAATCACAATATAGGATCCTAAAAACTCTCAGAAATGTGCGTGGGTGAAAAATCACCAGCAATATCAATCACAATATAGGATCCTAAAAACTCTCAGAAATGTGCGTGGGTGAAAAATCACCAGCAATATCAATCACAATAGGGGATCAAAAACTTTCAATAAATGGGCGCGGGTGAAGAATCACCGGCAATATCAATCACAATATAGGATCCCAAAAACTCTCAGAAAATGTGCGCAGGTGAAAAATCACCGGCAATATCAATCACAATATAGGAGCAAAAAATTCTCAAAAAAATGTATGCGGTACGTTATGGTCTGCACTCACTAGTAGTGTACACTATAATTACTGTATGCGATCATAAATGCAAGTCCAGATCCCACCGCTGCCACCAATGTTAGAAATGGGAGTCTCTAGTTGGCAATGGCTGGCCACTGTCCAAGTAGGGACCCTTCTTCCTAAGTCAGAGTGAGAGGGCTACCCTCTTTAATACCCCTGCTCAACCCTGTGGTAACGTAGCACGAGCAGGTAGGCTTATCTCAGAGGCAGGGTGTGAAGCATTTATGATCATACACAGTAACACAGTGAGGAACACTATAAAGGGACACCACACAAGTAGTTATTATAAAAAATAAGTATCTTTATATAAAGGCAGATTTATCACAAGACCAATAACTGTAAAAGCCACAATACTGTCAAAAATAGGATAGCCATTGAAGGGCTGTCAAAAATAGTTCAAAGGTTGCAAAAATAAGGTTCAAGTTCAAAGCAGTGGTCTCTGCGACCCTTTCTTTCACAAAGTACCTGGGTTTAGTAGCAAAACCAACAAAGTGTCGCAAATAAGCTGTAGCGATGATTCTCGGCACGCGAGGCCGGCGATGCGTTGAAATCCTTGCCGCAAGGGAGGATGATGCGCCGATCTGCGGGATGCGTGCGGAGACGATGCGACAAACTTCTGCACGCTGGACCGCCGATGCGATGACTTTCTTGCCGCGTGGGAGAAGTCGATGCGGTGATCCTGTTGCGCTGTGCGATCGTGTTGCGATGCAAAGACAAGACGCTCCGCGAGGGAGCGACGAAATTCGGTGCGATGCGATCAAAGTGGCGAACCCACGGCGTCCGCACTGCGATGTCTCGACGCGATGATTTCTTTCAGGGTTGCGAGTGCGCGGCGACAGCAGCGCAATGATCTTTCCAGCGCGTCTCGGCTGCAGCGGCTCGCAAAGGGGCGTCAGCGATGGTTTCGGGTTGCGGGCCCTCGGCGGCAGTAGCACGATGATTTTCCCAGCGCTCTCGACTGCAGCGGCCCGCAAAGATGCGTTAGCGTCGATTTCTTACCCTCTTTTCTCTGATGCAGACTAGAGGCCCTGGAACTCACAGGAGCCTCCTCAGCAGATAGCAGTCCTCGCAGGGAGGAAGCAGGAGGTTGGTGGTGGAGTCTGGATGTGCCTGAGACTCCAGCAGGAGGCTAGCTCTTTTCCTAGCCCTTGGGTGATTGCTGTACAAAAATAAAAGTTCTCTCAAGAGTTCCTTTTCCTCTTCTTCAAGGTCCAGTGGTCACTGCTGCAGGCCAGTGCAAGAAACAACACACAGCACAGGGACAGTCACTTCCTGCAGATTCCTCCAGTGGCACGAACAGAGCTTCCTCTCCAGATCCAAAAGCAATACAAAAGTTGGGGGTTTGAGCACAGATATTTATACCCCAAAAACCTTTGATCCTTGAAGCTACCAGTCCCTGAACCTAGCCAGAACCAGTTCTGCTCAGGCCTGGAGCACTTTGTTTACCAGGCTGCATCCTTCCTTTCAGAAAGAGGGGGTCTGCTAGCAGACACACAGTGGGAGGTGGAGCCAGCATTCACCTTGCCAGGCACAGCCCTATTCAGATCAAAGAGCCACCCCTCCCCACACTCTAAATGCAGATCTCTCTATTCCACCCAGGTCTGACTCAGCCTGTCCTGCCCCTCTAAAACCAGACAGCCAATACACATAATGGCAGAGCACACTGGAAGGCTTAGGCAAGAAAATACCTACTTTCTAAAAGTGGTATTTTCAAACACAGAATATAAAAATAAACTTCACTAAAAGGTGTATTTTAATATTCTGAGCTCAGGCATACTAAATTCGTTTTTCTACCATGTTCTTGGGGTCAGTTAGGACTATAGCATGTAATAGTCAAACTGCCCATTCTAGCCTATGAGGAACAGGTAGCCTTACAGTAGTGAAAAACGAAATGGTGCATAATTCACTACCAGGACATGCTACACACACACCAAGGCATGTCCTGCCTTACACATACAAGGCACCCTACCATAGGGGTGACTTACAGGATGCTAAGGGAAGGTTCAGGGGCTGGGAAGTGAGTGCACTTCACAGCCAAGATGGCAGTTCTGGACTGCACACAGACACTGCAGTGGCAGGTCTGAGACACACTTTACAAGCTGCTTCTGTGGGTGGCACACATCAGTGCTGCAGGCCCACCAGCAGCATTTGGTTTACCAGCCCTGGGCACACATAGGCCACACTACTAGGGACTAACAGGTAAACCAAATAAGCCAATCAGGGATATACCAATTCACATAGACATATTTATACAGGGAGCATTCGCGCTGTGACACCGAATGGCAGTGGCACAGCGCCCAGAGCATCTAACACCAGTAAAACAGAGGAGACAACAGCGAAAAATGGAAGGGAGACCCACGCCAATGGTGCCAGGTCTAACAGTGACCTTACTGTACATAAACAATCCAAGGCATTTTGCTTATTCCATGTGTGCTGCACAAGGCAGCACACATGGGAAAAGCAAAAAGGATGAGGAATAATGCTTTTCTCCTAGTTTTGCTAAGTTAGGATCAGCTTTTCCCTGACTATTAGTATTGGCGCTGCCTCCTATGTACGCTGCCCTTGTACCTAGGTTTAAAGTAACATTGTATGAGATATGAAAATTTCTACATTTATCATAGGACATCTCCAGAGTGTCATACACCTCAATAGTTGTGACACACCCTTGTGCGATCTCAGTGATGCTATTGTCAAGAGAGCATGGAGACCATGATGTTGTTGGGAGAAACGGGGCCTTGGGAATGTGTCACACAAGTCGTCTGTGCAAAATGTGTGAATGTGCAAGCATGATTGTCTTGTTTGGCCTATCATGTCTTGTGGGAATAACAGGCAAACTAGACACAATCATGTATGCAACATGAACTGCAACAGTACAGTTACAGAGCATTGACATTGATGGTGATGAATTGGATGATGAATAGGACATGTGTTTCGTTTTATGTCTCACAGCTGGAAGACCACTCATCACACAGGGGGATATCGATGCCTTCAGGGACCCACACGCCACTAGTTAGTTCACCCATTAAATATTGTAAATGTGAGATGTGGTGAATGTCTGGCTCAAATCATGTACTTAGTAGTATGCAGTATGGGTGTGTATCACATGTACCTTGACTCCAGTGTGATGGTGTTTCGTGGAAGTGTGAAGGGTGTACAAATTAGTAAGTGAAGATGGAGCAATGCATATGTCTTCCGGATGTAACTTTGCACATCCCCAGTCAGTGATACCCACGCAAGAAATATCAATGTGTTCTGTCAGCACATGCATGGGGATTCCAGAGTGTACAGACAGGAGAGGAGACATGTGAGTGGTGTTGGTGATGAGTATGACCAGACATGGAATGTGTGTACATCCTTGACTGAGATGACTATGCAAGTGGGACAGCTCATGCACAAGGAGGTAGTGTTTTTCAGGCTGTGCGGGATCAGACACAGGTCTGCACAGTACTATTGTATGTATGCTGCATACCAGCTTTTCTAAAATTGAAGGGCGTAGCTCTAAGCGAAGGCTACCAATGGCACGTTCCCCCACCACCTAGCAAAGATGGCCCTATGTATGTAATTGGAATGTTTTTGGCACTGCAATGGTGTTGTCAAGCTGTCTCCTTGGGCTTAATCCCCTTATTCAACTCATGGCCAAATGTACAAGCCCCTCTCGCTGAATATGTGATGTTACCCCACATGCATTTACCACGCGTGCTTTTACTCCACATTTTTTACTCTGCTATACCTTTTACAACACAGGGCTTTACAATGCTATTCGTTACAACACATTCCCCATTAAAATGCAATTACTATTCTAACTCCAGGGGGGGCGTTATTTTGGGGAATGCGTTGAAACAGTTTGCGGTGTACAGCCCAGCGTTTTGACATTTTTAGCGGAGTAAAAAATGTGGGTTAAACAACGTTTGTCTTGATCGCCACCTATTGTGAAGTTGTGGTGGCGAGAGGGGCTGCGCCTCATGTACAAGTCAGCCACCAAATGTTGTTTTGCCATGTGTGATGCTTGATGCAGCATAAGTGAAAGTGACAGTTGGGCTTTTCCAGGATTGTTCAAGTACATGAAGGGACACCTTCCTACCCATAAACAAGCCTCCCCTGCACACAGACACCCTTGCACTCTTGTGCAAGTGTGCCTGTGTTGGCGCAGATTTGATAAACTTCACGCCCTTGCCGGCGGACACGCAGGGCTGCACCAGAATATTGTACATATGGTGCAGCCCTGTGTTGCAGAAGTGGAGGAGTGAGGCGCTACACCCGTAGGGCTAATG
Organism: Calotriton arnoldi; assembly: GCA_963921515.1. Taxonomy (NCBI): domain Eukaryota; kingdom Metazoa; phylum Chordata; class Amphibia; order Caudata; family Salamandridae; genus Calotriton; species Calotriton arnoldi. Next base: position 1,341,265 of record CAWUFW010005122.1, on the reverse strand, counting down.
CCTCTCTCATCCAATTCCTTGTACATGTCCCACTCAGCCAGGGTATGTGACAGACCCATCAGTTGACAGGGGGATATGTACTAGGAAGTGGCGGAGCGTGTCGGTAGCCTCCTTGGTTTAACGACACGCTCTGCCACTTACGAAACTCAAGGCTGCACCATATTTACAAGAATGTGGTGTAGCCTTGCGTTTCGCCCTGCGATGGCGCTAAGTGTGACAACTTAGCACCAACACTGGCACCCTTGCTCCAGAGTGCAAGGGTGTCTGTGTGCAAGGGAGGATTGGTTATGTTTTGGAAGGTGTTCCTTCATGCACATAAACATTTAGTAACATTTAGTAACTTTCATGCGTGCTGCTTCATGTAGCACACATGAAAGTTACAAAATGTCATTTTTAAAAAAGTTTTGTTTATGTACAGGAAGGGACACCTTCCTGTATATATACAAACCATGGCATTTTGCTTTTTCTATGTGTGCTGCACAAGGCAGCACACATTGAAAAATCAACAACGAGGAGAAAAGCATTGTTTCTCCTCGTTTCGCCAACTTAAGACCAGGATTTTCCAGGTCTTATTTTTGGCGCTGCATCCTATGTACGCCACACTTGTACATAGGGGGCAGCGTCAAATGCGATGGGTGTTGCGGTGGAACGCCCCACACAACACCCACTGCACGCCCCTTTCACACTAACCATAGCGTGAAAGGGTGGCTTATGTACAAGGCAGCATTAAGCCACGTTAAGTGGCTTAACGCTGCCTTGTACATAAGGTTCAGCCCCTAACTCCACCATAACGTCACTGAAAGTGACGTTATGATGCCGATAGGGGTTTGTACATATGCCCCTGACAGTCTCATTGGGTTGTGACACTACATGTCACATGCCATGCACTGTCATGTCAGAGTCGCCAGCATGTTGTAACTGATCCTTGATTCTACATTGCATTGTCCATGTCACTTTCAAACTTCACAATGTTTCGTTGAAGTGTAGGCTTGCAGGTTTCACTGACCTTGTGTTTCTGAGTTAAATGGAGAACATTGACATAGTCATCAGGACTCACATTTTGTCATTGCTCTTATTTGACAGATAACATGTCGCCAGAGGAGGCCCACGCGTTCCAGGTCAGGAAGGACCGGCATCTCCATATACTCGAGGTGGCCAAGGGATACCGCAACATGGCAAGGAGGTATCAAGCTGACCATGCAGCTGGGAAGGGGAAGTCGTTGCCCAATGTAGCCCTCCGATGCAGGCAGAGTGACACACAGGCCATACCGGGCCCTTGTGGCGACAGGCATGGGACCCAACATGGACAGGGATCTGCACATCCCCCAAGAACACCACACAGTCAAGCTGCAGCCTCAGGATCCGGCACACAATCTGGTGCCCCCTCAAAGCCCCACGGACAAGCTACAATGCCAGCTGCAGGATCAGATCCGGTGGTGCAATTTACCATGCGGGATCGTCGTACGATCATGGACATGAACATCAGGTTGGCACATATAGAACGGGAAATGGTGGAGCAGACCACCCACCTGCAGGACATTAAGGCTGCCCTGGGCCTCCCATTTTGATCTGTCCAATAGAGACCCATCCCGCTTTTCTACATTCCCCCAATGTTATTTATTCTTATTAGTTAGTGATAGGTAAGTTTTTAAAATGTTAGGTAGTGTAGTTATAGTGTAGGAATAGGTAGTGTTAGATTTTAGCATAGTTTTAGTTATTTATTCTCTTGTAGTATTTGTGGATAAGTTTCCTTTTTCTTTGGGTGGGGGGGGTTGATGTATTTGTTGTTACAATTTTTTTTTTTTTAAATACAAAGAAATATATATTTGTGTATGATTTCTGTGTAGTTAGTTTATATTTAGCTAAGATGCATTTGTCCTGCCTTCTGATGTGCTTTAACGGTGGGAGGGGGGTTGATGTCTTAGATATGTTGTTGCGTGTTTAGTATTAGTTACGTTAGATAGTTTAGATTAGCATTCACTTTGTTCCAGTTAGTTAAGATTAGGTTAGTTGTAGTAGTGCTTAGTGTTAGTTTAGGGTAGTTAATTTTGTAACTTGTTAGTAAATGTTTACTGTTTTGGAATTCTGGTTGCACTTATGTCTGAAGTGATTTGGTGGAATGTTGCTTTTTACCTTGTATACACCTTATTCAATCTCAGAACAATCATTTGAATGTGTATGTGTGGTCATGACGTGTTACTTAACTGGACGGATAGTGTCAGGATCCTTTTGATTTGAGCACAGTAAACATGCATGGATTACAGGGTGGCAAGTAGGAGTTATGGCCTAGGCTAGGGACACTCTCTTGTGAAATTGAAAATCTTATGTGTGACTCACAGAATTGGCCAGCACATTGTTGCCCATTTACAACACAATGTAGGAACATGGCCTTGAGCAGACATTGACATTGTATCTCTTGTCCATCATGATGATGTTCCACAGATTACGTCCACACCCTACATATCACATGAGACTGGTGCAGAGTCCATCTACCATGCACACACATAGGCTCACTTGCTGCATAGTGCATGTGTGTCAGCATTATTGAAATTGGAGGTTCCTGTGCATGGAGGGTCACCCTCCTGCCCATGTAGAATGTTTTCAATTTGCGGATCAAATGTGCACGGCATATGGCAAAACACAGTTCTGATGAAAACAGGAGGGGAAATGTAGCATTGCTCCCTGTAGTGCCAGTGTCATACCCATTTTTCCCAGCTGTTACTTTTGTCATTGCCTCATAGTGATGCCACCCTTGATATGGTGATACAGCATCTGACTATATGCTAATTGCAGTGAACAACACATCCCTAACCACATTGCCCTCTCCTTTCACAGTGAGCCCAGCATGAGAGGGTTCCTTATTTACAAAGCATTGTTTAGCCACGGGAAGGTGATGACTGAGGAATTGCACTTTAGGATAAGTCCCTATTGCCGACACAACTTCACTGAAACAGACATTGTGATTTCAATAGCGGGTGGTAGATATGTGCCATTACGAATCTTCATCTATGTGAATATGGTGTGCTCTATCTTGGAATGTGACATGCAACGACCCCCATCACAACAAGCTTTGTCCACCCCGTAGAATGTGAGTAGATCTGCCAAGTGAGACTTGTTAGCAATGCTAAATGGAGACACTACTTGTGGCATGCAACTGACTTTGACCTATTTCCACACATGCCTATTGCCATCATGTACGGAGGGCAATGTTGGAATATTGCTGGTAGGTTGTATTTGAGCAATGAGGGCATGGCTAGTTCTCACATGCCCGGTCATCTCACTGCCTATCTGGGACACAGCTGAACATGAACATTTATCATATGTCCCTCGGTGTATGTTTTGATGGATTCACTGTTCAAATTTTTTTTAAGACTTCTATACCTGAATGGTCATGGGAAACACACATCTGTGTAAATTAAAGCTTTTAATTTGCATGTGCATTGGCTTTGATGAAGACTGCCACAGTACTTGGTCAAACAACACCCACATTCCATAGATGCCCAGTGGAGGGCCTGACAGAGTCCTTTGGGGGGAACATGTCCAGAGGAAGAGGCAGAGTTCAGTCAGCAGGCTCATTGCAGTGTCTTTGGGAACAACACAAATTATTTCAGTCCATATCGAGGTCCAAGGTGAGTGTCGCAGTGTGAAGCTGAGGACATTGGAAGCTGATGTTCCTGGGCATGATGCTAAGCACAGATCCAAAGCAAAACAGTCCATTTGTCATAGATGAATGCTACCGCTTTATTCTAAGCAATAATGCAGAATCATCCACATCTTCGCCCTCTGATGTGTCATGTGCCTCTTGTGTGCGTGGTAGTAGATTGTCTGCGGCACTGTGAGGCACTGACACATCAGGGGTCTGAGATGTGGATGTTGAAGCAGCAGCAGTATTCATATGTGCCAAACCTTGAGGCAGCAATGCTGTGATGAGCATGGCATGAAAGATTCCAGCAACGTATTTGTGGTGTTCAGCCGTGGCAGCCATTTGTGAGGCTTGCATCCGCACCATGTTCTCCATGATCATTCGCGTGTGACGCAACTCCTTGCTGACATCGCTGGAGCCACTCTGACTAGACAGTTGTTCTTGTCTCTGAGTCAGTACTCCAGCGATGTCAGCTATGGAATGCTGGAGAGCATGGAGCGGACTGTGGGTGTCTGTGGTGGTCTGTAGGTGGTCCCGAATGGGACTGAGACACCCAAATAGCCCATCTAATTTTGCCGCCAGGCTGTCAAACCCCACCCGCACCTGACCAGCCATCTCCTGCTGGACCTCTACCACACGATGTTGAAATGCCAGAAGTGGGTCCTCAAGGTCCTGGGAGACAGCTGTGGTGGTCGGTGCTTGCTGCTGGGTGGTTTGTGCAGGGGCTGTAGTTTAAACGACGCTGCTGGATGGCCCTGCTTCCGGAGATGGGGTGCTAATTGAGTCGAGCAGATGTTGGAGTGTGTCCTGGTCGATGGTTGCAAGGTCTTCCTCTTCATCACTGAAGAGTGGGACAGGCTGCTGTACAGGAGGTGATGTTTCTCCCTCTCCAATGTAAAGGGGAGATGCAGTTGTATGTGTTTTTCTAGTATGATCATGCATTGGATAAGTGTACAAGCAGATAGCATGACAATGGACATTCATAATGTTTAGGAGGAGATGCCTATTACATGGTGGATAGTGTTTCATTGTACAACATCACGGATGTGATGTTAGAGTTGTACATTATCATCTCACAGTTTACAAGTATGCCAAATGTGAGTGACCAATTTCTAAACACATGCAGCACCAGTTGTGTCCTCTGCTCAGTAGTGACTGTGATGCAGTTTGTACCACATTGTTGTCAATGTTGATTAGCTCAGATTTATGTGTCTGTGCACTGCATTGTGGGAGAGTCACCCCTACTCAGTACACCCTGATACTTTTTAAAGATTGCTCTTTTTTGGAGGGGTGGATTGCATGGTGCCAAACCTTGCTGTTGGCAATGCAACATGATTGTTGTTGTGCTATGATTAGGGCTATCCCACTGGTGTGATCTGTGTTGATGTGATGTGCCACGTGATATGGGCAGGGAGGTATGCTTGATTTGCAGTGATACACACAGTGTAGATACGTGGGCATTTTGTTAAGTCAAAGAGAGTGATGACATCTTAATGGATGCATGTTGATCTACAGGTATGGTACAGCTTTGGCTTTACTGCCCCTTATCCCTTTCACCCAGTGACCCTTTCACTTATGTGCATTTCCAATGGTGAGATGTTGCAAGCGTGAGGAAATATGGGTCTTGGTCACAGTTGGGACACTTGTGCATTGTTGGCCAGCAGATGTCTTTCTTACATCAGGGGTTGTATGAACACGAGGAAGTGACAGAGTGTAAGCTGCTTAACATGTTTATGATGCAGGCATGCATTTCACCATGCACTGTCTCTTGCCTTGTCAGTGTGGCTCAAAGACAGGAAGCTTTGCTGGGTAGTGCACAAGTGCATCGGTTTGTTGCGAGAATGTTTATGTGTGAGGAGGGACCCCTTCAGGCACATTTGCAATGATGGACTAATTGCTGTTTCTATGTGTGCTGCTCAATGCAGTACACATGTACATCAAAATAGCTTTGGCTATTGTGATTTCTCTTGTGTGCATGGCGTCGGGCATGTTTTTCTGTGCATGCATTGCTTACTGCCCTCCTGTTGGCTTAACCGTTGTGAGACTGGTGCAGCGTGACTCTATATTGTTGTTCCAGGCTGAACAGACAGTAACAACACCCATTACCCTCAACGTTGACACCACTTGTAGTGTGTAAGTGTGCCTAGATTTCAGGGCTGTGGATTTCCAAAGACTTATTAGTGGTGCTCAGGCCCTATCACCCAGCCCCCACATCACATCATGTGCGATTGGCAGGTTGATGTGTGTTTGGGAATAGTGCACACAGATGCTCACATGGATGATACATGCTGTCCTATTTCTGATTTTTTGCTGCTGGGGTTTGTGTGCAGATGATAACAGACATGACTACATATTTCTTCACTGGCACTGTTGACTTTCCCAAAATACTTGTTTACATGCACTTCAATGTGCAATGGGCATGTCACACCAGGACTAATGTATGATACAGTTTTAGGTATAGCACATGTGTGCACTTGAGAGTAGAGGAGTGCATTTTGAGGTGGGGGGTGATGGTGCCATTTATCAATAAGACATTCTTTGGTGCTAAATTGCTATTCCTGCTTGGTGTCATACTTGACTTGTCATACTTCTTTACAGGGACTTTTTACTTCTGTGAGTATGGTACACAGACATGACATGTAGTAAAACATTATGGTGACAAATTCCTGACATGCGTAGTCCATGCACTGTACTGTTGAAGACATGTCTCCCCTGCTTGTGGTAAGACATCACCTTTTGACTCAACTGTGCTGAATGTGTGCATTGTGGGATATGCATCTTTTGACAAGAAGGCTGCATGATCACTATGTTGTGACGATGCATTTGTTTATGGGATGCAGACTCACTACATGCTTTCTCACTTGGTGTACACAGGGCTGCAGCTCATGAAAGTGCACAGTGGCACATTGCCTGGAGATGCGACAGGCTGGCAAAATGGCCCCCTTGCCTCAACAACACGCATACCATTTTGTCTGCACAGGGCTGCATCTCTTTGACGACAATATGAGGATGCACTGTGAACGTGACTGATTATGTGCATAAGTGAGCATGCCACCACCAATATCAGCACACATGCACCATTGTGTACATGTGTCTGAGTTGTGTGCAAGAATGTGTATGTGCAGTAAGTTCCCCATTCATGCACATGTACAATCTTCAAAGCCATGTTTTGAACTGTGTCAGGTGTTGTTCTGTGCTTGTCCATATCATCAGCACGTCATCAATGTATCGCTTCAAATCGCGATGTTGTCAAGGAAGGGATTTGAATGATCGTAAATATTAATGTCTTCTATGTGGTCCATAAATAGATTGGCTAGACTGGGAGCAAACCCAGCCCCCATCGCAACACCCTTGCACTGGTAATAAAAGGTGTCTTGGAAAATGAAGTAATTCTTCGTCATCGCTATGTGTAGTAGTTCTAACAAAGTCGGTCGGAATCCAACGTGGTGTAGGGCATTTGTCAAGCCCCTTGCTGATAACTTCAATCGCCTCTTCCTGTGGTATACTATTATATAATGAAGAGACGTCCAACGTTACCAGATACTGGGACATTTTATCAAATGGTTGGTTCTCCACCAGTTGGATGGTATGCATGGTATCTCGAACAAATGAACGGGTATCCAAAACACATGGCTGCAGAAAACTGTCTATGAATTGATTGAGTGGCTCTAGGACAGAGCCACACCCTGAGACAATGGGTCTTCCTGGTGGATGCTGCAAGTCTTTATGAATCTTCGGGATGGTGTATATTGTAGGTATCCTCAGATTTGTTTTATTCAGGAAGTTGTGCTCTGGTTCTGAGAGAAAACCTGCAGACAGGCCCTTATCGGTGAGGTCTTTAATGAGTTTGGATATATCTTGAGTGGGGTCCTTGTTAATTCTTTGGTAACTGTCCACACAGCTCAATTGTTGTTTAATTTCCATGACATAGTCGTGAGTATTTTGGATAACCACCACTCCCCCTTTGTCCGCTGTCTTTATCACAATAGACTGGTTGCTGCTAAGGAGTCCGGCATCATCAAGGCTGCTGTCAGCAAGGAATGAGAGGGCTTGTGCCTGGGATGCGTCGCGCTGTGGCGGTTCTGATGGGCTGCTGTGGCAATGCGGATCTTTGTGACGGGTCCAATCCACACAGCAGCAGAGATGGGTCGGTTCTGATTGGGGTTGCGCCGCACAGCAGAGGAGATGCGTCTGTTCCGCTAGATCCCCAGAGGCTGGCAGATAACCTTAAGCGCACTTCCAAAGGTCCAGGTCTGGGGTGGCAGGCACCACTTTGCAGGGTAGAATCACAGATAACCGAGTCTAGGTGCAGGTGCAAGGTTGTTGGAAGCCTGTTGTGTTCCTGAGGCAGATCAGGAGGCCAGTCAACTAGCCCTTGGAGTCACTCTGGGTCCTGGGTTTAAGAGATGTAGGTCTAGTCCTTCTCACCCAGGCAAGAGGGCAGCAGGTAAGTACAGCAGGGCAGCAGTTCCTTCAGAGCAGCATTCCAACAAAGTGGCATTCCTTTCAGCAGCACAGCAGTCCTTCTTCCTGGTAGAGTATCTTCAGGTCCAGAAATGTGCCAAAGTGGTGGTGTCTGAGGTCCAGTATTTATACTCAGTTATGCCTTTGAAGTGGGGGGAAGCTTCTAGAGGCATACCTTTGAAGTGCACGGGTGCCCTGCCTTCCGGGCCTGGGCTCCAGACTATCTACAGGGGGTATACAGCCCTTTATGTGGAAAACAGGACACAGCCTATTCAAGTGTAAGTGGGGTTGGGCTTGGCTCCTCCCTCACATCCTGCCAGTGAAGGCACATCCAGTAAAACCTGAGCTTCTCATTGTGTGTGGCTGTCTAGTAGGAATACACAAAGGCCAACTATCACCCACTTACAGTGATGTGACCCAGAGACAGGCTGCAGGCACCAAATGGCTTTCAAAAAGTGGCATTTTCAGAATTACATTTTCAGAATTGTAATTCCTACCATAAGTTAGGATTTTAAATTGCAATTCCATAGTCCTCATCATGGGCTCCACCCCCTCCACCTGGGATGACTCCTGGTGGCATGCAGCACTTGGAACCTCCACCACACCCACAGACCATGCGCGGAACCTCTACATCATCCTGGACTCCTCACTCACCATGAGCCGCCAGATGAATGCCGTCTCATCATCCTGCTTCCACATGCTGCGCCTGCCCCGAACGATCTTCAAATGTATCCCCCCTGAATCCAGAAAGATGGTCACCCACGCACTCGTTAGCAGCAGAATCGACTACTGCAACACACTCTATGCCGGCATCACTCAGAACCTACTCAAGAAACTGCAGAACATCCAGAACGCCGCTGCCAGACTCATCCTCAACATCCCCCACGGCACCCACATCACCAGCCACCTAAGAGGCATCCACTGGCTCCCAGTCAACAAGAGTATCACCTTCAAGCTCCTCACACATGCCTACAAAGCCCTACATGATGCGGGACATGAGTACCTCATCCATTGTCTCGCATTCCACGTACCCACCAGAGACTTCCACTCCGACCAACTGGCCCTGGCTACCGTCCCACGCATCTGCAAGACCACAGCTGGAGGAAGATCCTTCTCCTAACTTGCAGCAAAGACATGTAGCACCCTGCCTCTCCTCCTCAGGCAATCTCGGTCACTGCCTCAATTCAGGAAGGACCTCAAGACCTGTCTCTTCGGCTGAACCACAGCGCCTCAACGACCTACAGCTCTCCCTCCCAGTGTCTTGAGACCCTTACAGGGGAGTAGTCACACTCTACAAGACACTGATTGATTGATTGATTAATAGGGTAATTCCAATGTTATTCTATGGGAGAGGTAGAACTTGCAGTAGTGAAAAACGACTTTAAATGGTTTTCACTACCAGTAAATGTAAATCTTAAAAGTACATGTCCTACTTTTTAAATACATTGGTCTCTGCCCTCTGGGCTGTCCAGGGTCTACTCTAGGGGTGAGTTATATGTATCAAATGTATAGGTTTGGGTCTGGGAAAAGGTTTTCTTTGCCAGATCAAAATGGCAGTTACAAACTGGACACATACAGAATGCAATGACAGGCCTGAGACATGTTTAAAGGGCTGCTTAATTGGGTGGCGCAATCAGTGCTGCAGGCCCTTAATTTACAGGCCCTGGGCAAAAGTAGCGTAACTTTACCAGGGACTTAAAAGTAATTTTAATATGCCAATTGGTCATAAGCCAATCTAACATGGTTTAAGGAGAGAGCACAAGCACTTTAGCACTGGTTAGTAGTGGTAAAGTGCGCAGAGTCCAAACACCAGGAAAAACTAAATCAGCAAAACTGGAGGTCTGAAGGTAAAAAGTTAGCGGGAAAACCATGCCAAGGAAGCCAGTGTTAATATTGAAAAATACGATGTCGATGTATTCCATGATATATGCATATATCACAACGAACTCGCATCGCTGTTGTCAAATCCACCCAATATGACCTCCCCATCAACCGTGAGTCAGAAATATGTGGTCAAGCTGGCCCTGCAACCTAGGCCTTTAGCAACTGATTGACAGATCACAGGTGGGGTGACATGTAACCCTTAGACAAACGTGCAAACAGGAAAAGACAGATCGATCCACCATATAGGCAGTGACACCACAATGGTCTTAGGATATTGGCCCCAAAAAAAACGTTGGACAGAGGGGCGACTTTCCAAAACAGAATAAAGTCAGATTCCACACTAAGTTAGGAACACTCAGCCAATCGGAATACAGCATGCACACTACACACAGTGATCACGTGCTCCCCATGCCGGACATCCAGACGCGTAACCACTGGCCCCACATTGTGTCCACACAAGGTCAAGACCCACCTGCACTTCTTATCAAATGACCAGATTTATGACCCCATGACTAGGGCTAGATTTCTGTCTCCAAAGGACTGTACAAATAACTTTATGATGCTTCATGTAATGTATAAAATGACGGCCGAAACCAATGTGCTTTGAGACAGTCTTCAGACCCCGACTCTGTCACCTGCTCTCCTAGCCGCTGAGCTTAATTAAATCAACTGTTCCTGTTTTGTCAAATGCCTCTTGTCTTTTATTGTTTCAAGGTAAATTCACATTTGTTCAACACCAGGTCTAACAAGCCAACTTTGTGATTATCAGGAAAACATGTTATGCTCCACACCATGCAAACAGGCTTTTGGGCTGGCTGCAGCCATGGTGGTGGCTGCCTTGGACGATCTACACTGTCTCTCAGATAAGGGATTGTCTATATCAATAATACTTCTCGATCTCTCAGCTGCATTTGATTATACTTTGTGATATCTATTTTAAGGAGCTGGCCTTAAAATTGTTATTGTACTCCTTGAACCCATCTGCTTGTCCTTCATGTCATTGGTGAGACCATTGATATTAAGTGTTCCATAAGGTTCTATTCTGTCACCATTGCTTTTGCCTTGTAGGATTCCTCTGGCCCATCTTATGTAGTCACTTACATTCTCCATCTTTGTGTACACTGATAATACTCAGATTATCTTAAACATTTCTAAGAAGCTTGACCAATGCACAAACAACATGCATTACTATCTTGTGCCATCAACAATTGGAAGAATTTGCCTTTTAGACATCTCCTTTATGGAATCTACCAACTTGTAATTCACACAGGTCAGCAAATTCCTTCCTTCTTAAAGTGTTTAAATTCATATTGATGACAATTAGGTGCAGAACCTTTCTGTATCTCCCTCATCCAAATGGAACGCTTAGCCACTTTTCCATTTGTTCGGAACATAATTTGTTAAAATTTAGAATGGTTCTAAAAATTAACATTTCCCTCTGTAGTCCCAACTTCTATTTGTGTGCCTTCTCGTGTGACACTCTTCATGGTTTTTTATTAGCATTTCCCCAAGATGTCTTTGGGTGAAAACTTCACCGTGCAAATACATTTGTGTTACTTTTCAACTCGTCTCTTCCAGAGAGAGGGACCAGCTTATTCAGTATCAATGCATTTGCAAAAAAAAAAGTCTTCTTGCCATTGTGGCAGATATGCCTGGGAGGGGTGGGATTGTTTTTTTCATCTTATGGATCTGGAATTGGCTGGCATGGGGTGGTGATAGAAGAGAGTGAGAAAACTAAGCAAGGACTAGATTTGACAATTTGTAAAACTGCAGTATAATGAATTGTGTTGATACTAAGCAGCTTGAGGAAACAGCAAAGGGGTCACAGTGCAGTAAATGTTAGGAAAATTGTGTGCAAGAACTTTAGTTGGATTCACTTAGAAACTTTCTGGCCAGATGTACTTATGTACTGGTCATAAAATTGTATTGCAATTTGCACACCATGTTTGTGGCCAGTATCTGATTTTGCAAACCAACCTATCTACTTTTAGGTTAATACTCAAGATCAATATTTGAATGGGGTCACAGAACATCCTGGCAAATGACACTTGAACTTCCTGACATTGATGGCCTGCTAGGGACACACACGGACTGCAATCTATTTGTTTTCATTGCAAATGGAACATTTCTTTTTATTAAAACCACCCATGTTTCTTAAAGGAAATGGCGCTTCTTTAAAAAAATATATGGCCTTCGTTTGAAAGCACAGCAAGGATAGCAGACAGTGAGCATGCCACCATGATTTCCAAAGGGATATTCCCCTTTGAGCATTAGTTATTACCTCCGTTGAGGTGTCAGTAACTCTGCACTTTTTTCCAACCGGAATTGCAGTGGCAAAGCATTGATTCATTGCAAACTGAATCCCAGTTTGGAAGGAACACCTCTATTATATATACCCCTTCCAAATTGTGATACAGTATGGGTCACAAAATCCATTTTACAGGTAGGAAAATCATTTCCAACTTGTGAAATTACAAAAATGATTTTTTCAATCACAAACCTAGTGATTTTGTGAATCATAGGGTTTCCGATGACAAGTCAAAGAGAGTGATGACATCTTAATGGATGCATGTTGATCTATAGGTATGGTACAGTTTTGGCTTTACTGCCCCTTATCCCTTTCCCCCAATGACCCTTTCACTTATGTGCATTTCCAATGGTGAGATGTTGCAAGCTTGAGGAAATATGGGTCTTGGTCACAGTTGGGACACTTGTGTATTGTTGGCCAGCAGATGTCTTTCTTACATCAGGGGTTGTATGAACATGAGGAAGTGACAGAGTGTGAGCTCTCCTTTAAGGATGAACTCTACACTCGGCCACTTCAGTGACTGTGGACTGCACCATGTTAACATGTTTATGATGCAGGCATGCATTTCACCATGCACTGTCTCTTGCCTTGTCAGTGTGGCTCAAAGACAGGCAGCTTTGCTGGGTAGTGAACATGTGCATCGGTTTGTTGCGAGAATGTTTATGTGTGAGGAGGGACCCCTTCAGGCACATTGGCAATGATGGACTAATTGCTGTTTCTATGTGTGCTGCTCAATGCAGTACACATGTACATCCAAATAGCTTTGGCTATTGTGATTTCTCTTGTATGCATGGTGTCGGGCATGTTTTTCTGTGCATGCATTGCTTACTGCCCTCCTGTTGGCTTAACCATTGTGAGACTGGTGCAGCGTGACTTTATATTGTTGCTGCAGGCTGAACAGACAGTAACAACACCCATTACCCTCAATGTTGGCATGACGTGTAGTGTGTAAGTGTGCCTAGATTTCAGGGCTGTGGATTTCCAAAGACTTATTAGTGGTGCTCAGGCCCTATTACCCAGCCCCCACATCACATCATATGCGATTGGCAGCGTGATGTGTGTTTGGGAATATTGCACGTAGAAGCTCACATGGATGATACATGCTGTCCTATTTCTGATTTTTTGATCCCGGGGTTTGTGTGCAGATGATAACAGGCATGACTACATATTTGTTCACTGACACTGTTGACTTTCCCAAAATACTTATTTACATGCACATCAATGTGTAATGGGCAAGTCACACCAGGACTAATGTATGATACCGTTTTAGGTATGGCACATGTGTGCACTTGAGAGTAGAAGAGTGCATTTTGAGGTGTGGGTGATGGTGCCATTTATCAATTAGACATTCTTTGGTGCTAAATTGCTATTCCTGCTTGGTGTCATACTTGAATTGTCATACTTCTTTACAGGGACTTTTTACTTCTGTGAGTATGGTACACAGACATGACATGTAGTAAAACATTATGGTGACATATTCCTGATATGTGTAGTCCATGCACTGTACTGTTGAAGGCATGTCCCCCCTGCTTGGGGTATGACATCACCTTTTGACTCAACTGTGCTGAATGTGTGCATTGTGGGATATGCACCTTTTGGCAAGAAGGCTGCATGATCACTTTGTTCTGCCGATGCATGTGTTTATGGGATGCAGACTCACTACATACTTTCTCACTTGGTGTACACAGGGCTGCAGCTCATGAAAGTGCACACTGGCACATTGCCTGGAGATGCGACAGGCTGGCAAAATGGTCCCCTTGCCTCAACAACATGCATATCCATTTGTCTGCACAGGGCTGCATCTCTTTGACTACAATATGAGGATGCACTGTGAACGCGACTTATTATGTGCATAAGTGAGCATGCCACCACCAATATCCGCACACACGCACCATTGTGTACTTGTGCCTGAGTTGTGTGCAAGAATGTGTATGTGCAGTAAGTTCCCCATTCATGCACATGTACAATCTTCAAAGCCAGGTTTTGAACTGTGTCAGGTGTTGTTCTGTACCTGTCCATATCATCAGCACGTCATCAATGTATCCCTTCCAAATCGCGATGTTGTCAAGGAAGGGATTTGAATGATCGTAAATATTAATGTCTTCAAAGTGGTCCATAAATAGATTGGCTAGACTGGGAGCGAACCCAGCCTCCATCGCAACACCCTTGCACTGGTAATAGAAGGTGTCTTGGAAAATGAAGTAATTCTTCGTCTTCGCTATGTGTAGTAGTTCTAACAGAAAGTCGGTCGGAATCCAACGTGGTGTAGTGCGTTTGTCAAGCACCTTGCTGATAACTTCAATCGCCTCTTCCTGTGGTATACTAGTATATAATGAAGAGACGTCCAACGCTACCAGATACTGGGACATTTTATCAAATGGTTGGTTCTCCACCAGTTGGATGGTATGCATGGTATCCCGAAGGAATGAACGGGTATCCAAAACACATGGCTGCAGAAAACTGTCTATGAATTGATTGAATGGCTCTAGGACAGAGCCACACCCTGAGACAATGGGTCTTCCTGGTGGATGCTGCAAGTCTTTATGAATCTTCGGGATGGTGTATATTGTAGGTATCCTCAGATTTGTTTTATTCAGGAAGTTGTGCTCTGGATCTGTGAGAAAACCTGGAGGCAGGCCCTTATCAGTGAGGTCTTTAATGAGTTTGGATATATCTTGAGTGGGGTCCTTGTTAATTCTTTGGTAACTGTCCACACAACTCAATTGTTGTTTAATTTCCATGACATAGTCGTAAGTATTTTGGATAACCACCACTGCCCCTTTGTCCGCTGTCTTTATCACAATAGACTGGCTGCTGCTAAGGAGTCCGGCATCATCAAGGCTGCTGCCATCGAGGAGTGAGAGGGCTTGTGCCTGGGATGCATCGCGCTGTGGCGGTTCTGATGGGCTGCTATGGCAATGCGGGTCTTTGTGACAGGTCCAATCCACACAGCAGAAGTGATGGGTCGGTTCTGATTGGGGTTGCGCCGCACAGCAGAGGAGATGCGTCTGTTCCGCTAGATCCCCAGAGGCTGGCAGATAACCTTAAGCGCACTTCCAAAGGTCCAGGTCTGGGGTGGCAGGCACCACTTTGCAGGGTAGAATCACAGATAACCGAGTCTAGGTGCAGGTGCAAGGTTGTTGGAAGCCTGTTTTGTTCCTGAGGCAGATCAGGAGGCCAGTCAACTAGCCCTTGGAGTCACTCTGGGTCCTGGGTTTAAGAGATGTAGGTCCAGTCCTTCTCACCCAGGCAAGAGGGCAGCAGGTAAGTACAGCAGGGCAGCAGTTCCTTCAGAGCAGTATTCCAACAAAGTGGCATTCCTTTCAGCAGCACAGCAGTCCTTCTTCCTGGCAGAGTATATTCAGGTCCAGAAATGTACCAAAGTGGTGGTGTCTGAGGTCCAGTATTTATACTCAGTTATGCCTTTGAAGTGCGGGGAAGCTTCTAGAGGCATACCTTTGAAGTGCACAGGTGCCCTGCCTTCCTGGCCTGGGCTCCAGACTATCTACAGGGGGTATACAGCCCTTTATGTGGAAAACAGGACACAGCCTATTCAAGTGTAAGTGGGGTTGGGCTTGGCTCCTCCCTCACATCCTGCCAGTGAAGGCCCATCCAGTAAAACCTAAGCTTCTCATTGTGTGTGGCTGTCTAGTAGGAATACACAAAGACCAACTATCACCCACTCACAGTCATGTGACCCAGAGACAGGCTGCAGGCACCAAATGGCTTTCAAAAAGTGGCATTTTCAGAATTGTAATTCCTACCATAAGTTAGGATTTTAAATTGCAATTCCATAGACAGCAAACATGAAGGGGTTTCCTGTTCCCATTTGGAAATTACACTTTTAAAATGCAACAGGGTCAACCCTCTGCTGAAGAAACCCTCTGCCGACCCGACGGACCTCAAGAACTTCAGACCCATCTCGCTTCTCCTCTTCCCAGCCAAGGTCATCGTGAAGGCCATCAAAGTCCAACTCTCCGAGTTCATCAAAGCAAATCACATCCTGGACCTCTCCCAGTCTGGCTTCCGAAGCAACCCCAGCACCAAGACAGCCTTCCTCGCCACCACAGACGATGTCCGCTCCCTCATAAACCGAGGCGAAACTGCAGCCCTCATTCTTCTGGACCTCTCGGCTGCCTTCAATATCGTCTCTCACCGCACGCTATGCATAAGACTCCATGACGCCGGCACCCGCAACAAAGCCTGGGTATGGATCCGCTCCTTCCTCACCGGTGGAACACAGAGAGTCAGACTACCTCCTTTCCTCTAGGAACCCACAGAGATCAGCTGCGGAGTGCCTCAGGGCTCCTCCCTGAGTCCCACGTTTATCAACATTTACATGGCCCTGCTCGCAGCCATCATCAAGAACCACGGACTCAGCATCGTCTCTTACGCTGACGACACCCAGCTGATTCTCTCCCTCAACAACGAACCAACAGTTGCCAAGAACAACTTTCGCAACGGGATGTAGGCTGTCGCCGCCTGGATGAAAAACAGCTGCCTCAAGCTCAACTCAAAGAATACCGAAGTCCTCATCATGGGCTCCACCTCCTACGCCTGGGATGACTCCTGGTGGCCCGCAGCACTTGGAACCTCCCCCACACCCACAGACCATGCGCAGAACCTCTACATCATCCTGGACTCCTCACTCACCATGAGCCGCCAGATTAATGTCATCATCCTGCTTCCACATGCTGCGCCTGCCCGAAAGATCTTCAAATGTATCCCCACTGAATCCAGAAAGATGGTCACCCACGCACTCGTTAGCAGCAGAATCGACTACTGTAACACACTCTACGCCGGCATCACTCAGAAACTACTCAAGAAACTGAAGAACATCCAGAACGCCGCTGCCAGACTCATCCTCAACATCCCCCACGGCACCCACATCACCCGCCACCTAAGAGGCAACCACTGGCTCCCAGTCAACAAAAGTATCACCTTCAAGCTCCTCACACATGCCTACAAAGCCCTACATGATGCGGGACATGAGTACCTCATCCACTGTCTCGCATTCCACATAGCTACCATAGACTTCCACTCCAACCAACTGACCCTGGCTACCGTCCCACGCATCTGCAAGAACACAGCTGGAGGAAGATCCTTCTCCTAACTTGCAGCAAAGACATGTAACACCTTGCATCTCCTCCTCCGGCAATCACGGTCATTGCCTCAATTCAGGAAGGACCTCAAGACCTGTCTCTTCGGCTGAACCACAGCGCCTCAACGACCTACAGCTCTCCCTCCCAGTGTCTTGAGACCCTTACAGGGGAGTAGTCGCACTCTACAAGACACTGATTGATTGATTGATTAATAGGGTAATTCCAATGTTATTCTATGAGAGAGGTAGAACTTGCAGTAGTGAAAAACGACTTTAAATGGTTTTCACTACCAGTAAATGTAAATCTTAAAAGTACATGTCCTACTTTTTAAATACATTGGTCCCTGCCCTCTGTGCTGTCCAGGGCCTACCCTAGGGGTGAGTTATATGTATCAAACATATAGGTTTGGGTCTGGGAAAAGGTTTTCTTTGCCAGATCAAAATGGCAGTTCAAAACTGCACACATACAGAATGCAATGACAGGCCTGAGACATGTTTAAAGGGCTGCTTAATTGGGTGGCACAATCAGTGCTGCAGGCCCATAATTTACAGGCCCTGGGCACAGGTAGTGTAACTTTCCAGGGACTTAAAAGTAATTTTAATATGCCAATTGGTCATAAGCCAATCTAACATGGTTTAAGGAGAGAGCACAAGCACTTTAGCACTGGTTAGTAGTGGTAAAGTGCGCAGAGTCCAAACACCAGGAAAAACTAAATCAGCAAAACTGGAGGTCTGAAGGTAAAAAGTTAGGGGGAAAACCATGCCAAGGAAGCCAGTGTTAATATTGAAAAATACGATGTCGATGTATTCCATGATATATGCATATATCACAACGAACTCGCATCGCTGTTGTCAAATCCACCCAATATGACCTCCCCATCAACCGTGAGTCAGAAATATGTGGTCAAGCAGGCCCTGCAACCTAGGCCTTTAGCAACTGATTGACAGATCACAGGTGGGGTGACACGTAACCCTTAGACAAACGTGCAAACAGGAAAAGACAGATCGATCCACCATATAGGCAGTGACACCACAATGGTCTTAGGATACTGGCCCCAAAAAAAACGTTTGGACGGAGGGGCGACTTTCCAAAACAGAATAAAGTCAGATGCCACACTAAGTTAGGAACACTCAGCCAATCGGAATACAGCATGCACACTACACACAGTGATCACGTGCTCCCCATGCCGGACATCCAGACGCGTAACCACTGGCCCCACATTGTGTCCACACAAGGTCAAGACCCACCTGCACTTCTTATCAAATGACCAGATGTATGACCCCATGACTAGGGCCAGATTTCTGTCTCCAAAGGACTGTACAAATAACTTTATGATGCTTCATGTAATGTATAAAATGGCGGCCGAAACCAATGTGCTTTGAGACAGTCTTCAGACCCCGACTCTGTCACCTGCTCTCCTAGCCGCTGAGCTTAATTAAATCAACTGTTCCTGTTTTACCAAATGCCTCTTGTCTTTTATTGTTTCAAGAGTAAATTCACATTTGTTCAACACCAGGTCTAACAAGCCAACTTTGTGATTATGAGGAAAACATGTTATGCTCCACACCATGCAAACAGGCTTTTGGGCTGGCTGCAGCCATGGTGGTGGCTGCCTTGGACGATCTACACTGTCTCTCAGATAAGGGATTGTCTATATCAATAATACTTCTCGATCTCTCAGCTGCATTTGATTATACTTTGTGATATCTATTTTAAGGAGCTGGCCTTAAAATTGTTATTGTACTCCTTGAACCCATCTGCTTGTCCTTCATGTCATTGGTGAGACCATTGATATTAAGTGTTCCATAAGGTTCTATTCTGTCACCATTGCTTTTGCCTTGTAGGATTCCTCTGGCCCATCTTATGTAGTCACTTACATTCTCCATCTTTGTGTACACTGATAATACTCAGATTATCTTAAACATTTCTAAGAAGCTTGACCAATGCACAAACAACATGCATTACTATCTTGTGCCATCAACAATTGGAAGAATTTGCCTTTTAGATATCTCCTTTATGGAATCTACCAACTTGTAATTCACACAGGTCAGCAAATTCCTTCCTTCTTAAAGTGTTTAAATTGATATTGATGACAATTAGGTGCAGAACCTTTCTGTATCTCCCTCATCCAAATGGAACGCTTAGCCACTTTTCCATTTGTTCGGAACATAATTTGTTAAAATTTAGAATGGTTCTAAAAATTAACATTTCCCTCTGTAGTCCCAACTTCTATTTGTGTGCCTTCTCGTGTGACACTCTTCTTGGTTTTTTATTAGCATTTCCCCAAGATGTCTTTGGGTGAATACTTCACCGTGCAAATACATTTGTATTACTTTTCAACTCGTCTCTTCCAGAGAGAGGGACCAGCTTATTCAGTATCAATGCATTTGCAAAAAAAAAAGTCTTCTTGCCATTGTGGCAGATATGCCTGGGAGGGTGGGATTGTTTTTTTCATCTTATGGATCTGGAATTGGCTGGCATGGGGTGGTGATAGAAGAGAGTGAGAAAACTAAGCAAGGACTAGATTTGACAATTTGTAAAACTGCAGTATAATGAATTGTGTTGATACTAAGCAGCTTTAGGAAACAGCAAAGGGGTCACAGTGCAGTAAATGTTAGGAAAATTGTGTGCAAGAACTTTAGTTGGATTCACTTAGAAACTTTCTGGCCAGATGTACTTATGTACTGGTCATAAAATTGTATTGCAATTTGCACACCATGTTTGTGGCCAGTATCTGATTTTGCAAACCAACCTATCTACTTTTAGGTTAATACTCAAGATCAATATTTGAATGGGGTCACAGAACATCCTGGCAAATGACACTTGAACTTCCTGACATTGATGGCCTGCAAGGGACACACACGGACTGCAATCTATTTGTTTCCATTGCAAATGGAACATTTCTTTTATTAAAACCACCCATGTTTCTTAAAGGAAATGGCACTTCTTTAAAAAAATACATGGCCTTAGTTTGAAAGCACAGCAAGGATAGCAGACAGTGAGCATGCCACCATGATTTCCAAAGGGGTATTCCCCTTTGAGCATTAGTTATTACCTCCGTTGAGGTGTCAGTAACTCTGCACTTTTTTCCAACCGGAATTGCAGTGGCAAAGCATTGATTCATTGCAAACCGAATCCCAGTTTGGAAGGAACACCTCTATTATATATACCCCTTCCAAATTGTGATACAGTATGGGTCACAAAATCCATTTTACAGGTAGGAAAAACATTTCCAACTTGTGAAATTACAAAAATGATTTTTTCAATCACAAACCTAGTGATTTTGTGAATCATAGGGTTTCCGATGACAAGTCAAAGAGAGTGATGACATCTTAATGGATGCATGTTGATCTATAGGTATGGTACAGTTTTGGCTTTACTGCCCCTTATCCCTTTCACCCAATGACCCTTTCACTTATGTGCATTTCCAATGGTGAGATGTTGCAAGCTTGAGGAAATATGGGTCTTGGTCACTGTTGGGACACTTGTGTATTGTTGGCCAGCAGATGTCTTTCTTACATCAGGGGTTGTATGAACATGAGGAAGTGACAGTGTGAGCTCTCCTTTAAGGATGAACTCTACACTCAGCCACTTCAGTGACTGTGACTGCACCATGTTAACATGTTTATGATGCAGGCATGCATTTCACCATGCACTGTCTCTTGCCTTGTCAGTGTGGCTCACAGACAGGCAGCTTTGCTGGGTAGTGCACATGTGCATCGGTTTGTTGTGAGAATGTTTATGTGTGAGGAGGGACCCCTTCAGGCACATTGGCAATGATGGACTAATTGCTGTTTCTATGTGTGCTGCTCAATGCAGTACACATGTACATCCAAATAGCTTTGGCTATTGTGATTTCTCTTGTGTGCATGGTGTCGGGCATGTTTTTCTGTGCATACATTGCTTACTGCCCTCCTGTTGGCTTAACCATTGTGAGACTGGTGCAGCGTGACTTTATATTGTTGCTGCAGGCTGAACAGACAGTAACAACACCCATTACCCTCAATGTTGACATGACGTGTAGTGTGTAAGTGTGCCTAGATTTCAGGGCTGTGGATTTCCAAAGACTTATTAGTGGTGCTCAGGCCCTATTACCCAGCCCCCACATCACATCATATGCGATTGGCAGCGTGATGTGTGTTTGGGAATATTGCACGCAGATGCTCACATGGATGATGCATGCTGTCCTATTTCTGATTTTTTGATTCCGGGGTTTGTGTGCAGATGATAACAGGCATGACTACATATTTGTTCACTGACACTGTTGACTTTCCCAAAATACTTATTTACATGCACATCAATGTGTAATGGGCAAGTCACACCAGGACTAATGTATGATACCGTTTTATGTATGGCACATGTGTGCACTTGAGAGTAGAGGAGTGCATTTTGAGGTGTGGGTGATGGTGCCATTTATCAATTAGACATTCTTTGGAGCTAAATTGCTATTCCTGCTTGGTGTCATACTTCTTTACAGGGACTTTTTATTTCTGTGAGTATGGTACACAGACATGACATGTAGTAAAACATTATGGTGACATATTCCTGATATGTGTAGTCCATGCACTGTACTGTTGAAGGCATGTCCCCCCTGCTTGTGGTATGACATCACCTTTTGACTCAACTGTGCTGACTGTGTGCATTGTGGGATATGCACCTTTTGGCAAGAAGGCTGCATGATCACTTTGTTGTGCCGATGCATGTGTTTATGGGATGCAGACTCACTACATACTTTCTCACTTGGTGTACAGAGGGCTGCAGGTCATGAAAGTGCACAGTGGCACATTGCCTGGAGATGCGACAGGCTGGCAAAATGGCCCCCTTGCCTCAACAACATGCATATCCATTTGTCTGCACAGGGCTGCATCTCTTTGACTACAATATGAGGATGCACTGTGAACGCGACTTATTATGTGCATAAGTGAGCATGCCACCACCAATATCAGCACACACGCACCATTGTGTACTTGTGTCTGAGTTGTGTGCAAGAATGTGTATGTGCAGTAAGTTCCCCATTCATGCACATGTACAATCTTCAAAGCCAGGTTTTGAACTGTGTCAGGTGTTGTTCTGTACCTGTCCATATCATCAGCACGTCATCAATGTATCGCTTCCAAATCGTGATGTTGTCAAGGAAGGGATTTGAATGATCGTAAATATTAATGTCTTCAAAGTGGTCCATAAATAGATTGGCTAGACTGGGAGCGAACCCAGCCTCCATCGCAACACCCTTGCACTGGTAACAGAAGGTGTCTTGTAAATTGAAGTAATTCTTCGTCATCGCTATGTGTAGTAGTTCTAACAGAAAGTCGGTCGGAATCCAACGTGGTGTAGTGCGTTTGTCAAGCACCTTGCTGATAACTTCAATCGCCTCTTCCTGTGGTATACTAGTATATAATGAAGAGACGTCCAACGCTACCAGATACTGGGACATTTTATCAAATGGTTGGTTCTCCACCAGTTGGATGGTATGCATGGTATCCCGAAGGAATGAACGGGTATCCAAAACACATGGCTGCAGAAAACTGTCTATGAATTGATTGAGTGGCTCTAGGACAGAGCCACACCCTGAGACAATGGGTCTTCCTGGTGGATGCTGCAAGTCTTTATAAATCTTCGGGATGGTGTATATTGTAGGTATCCTCAGATTTGTTTTATTCAGGAAGTTGTGCTCTGGATCTGTGAGAAAACCTGCAGGAAGGCCCTTATCGGTGAGGTCTTTAATGAGTTTGGATATATCTTGAGTGGGGTCCTTGTTAATTCTTTGGTAACTGTCCACATTCTGTCAATGTAACTGTTAATTGTTGTTTAATTTCCATGACATAGTCGTAAGTATTTTGGATAACCACCACTCCCCCTTTGTCCGCTGTCTTTATCACAATAGATTGGCTGCTGCTAAGGAGTCCGGCATCATCAAGGCTGCTGCCATCGAGGAGTGAGAGGGCTTGTGCCTGGGATGCATCGCGCTGTGGCGGTTCTGATGGGCAGCTGTGGCAATGCGGGTCTTTGTGACAGGTCCAATCCACACAGCAGAAGTGATGGGTCGGTTCTGATTGGGGTTGCGCCGCACAGCAGAGGAGATGCGTCTGTTCCGCTAGATCCCCAGAGGCTGGCAGATAACCTTAAGCGCACTTCCAAAGGTCCAGGTCTGGGGTGGCAGGCACCACTTTGCAGGGTAGAATCACAGATAACAGAGTCTAGGTGCAAGTGCAAGGTTGTTGGAAGCCTGTTTTGTTCCTGAGGCAGATCAGGAGGCCAGTCAACTAGCCCTTGGAGTCACTCTGGGTCCTGGGTTTAAGAGATGTAGGTCCAGTCCTTCTCACCCAGGCAAGAGGGCAGCAGGTAAGTACAGCAGGGCAGCAGTTCCTTCAGAGCAGTATTCCAACAAAGTGGCATTCCTTTCAGCAGCACAGCAGTCCTTCTTCCTGGCAGAGTATCTTCAGGTCCAGAAATGTACCAAAGTGGTGGTGTCTGAGGTCCAGTATTTATACTCAGTTATGCCTTTGAAGTGGGGGGAAGCTTCTAGAGGCATACCTTTGAAGTGCACAGGTGCCCTGCCTTCCTGGCCTGGGCTCCAGACTATCTACAGGGGGTATACAGCCCTTTATGTGGAAAACAGGACACAGCCTATTCAAGTGTAAGTGGGTGTGAGAAAGCGGGCCCCGGACTTACCGCGCCGGCGGCGATGGGAGGACTACAACTACCAGACTCCCTAGCGGGCAACGATCGGCATGCTAGGGGCGTGCACGAGGAAGGCGTTGTCTGGGGGAGTGACACTCCCACCTTTCCTGTTTCTCCACAGCGCGGCCAGGAGGTGAAGAGGGGAGGAGCTGACCCCGGGAGGACGGCGGCGGGATCTTTAAAAACGGAGAAGAGCCGAGGAGAGGCGTCGTTGACCGGAGAGCGAGAGGAGGACGGAGAACAGAGAGCGGAGCGAGAGGAGGACGAGGAAGAGAGAGCGGGACGACAGGAGGACGGAGAACAGAGAGCGGAGCGAGAGGAGGACGAGGAAGAGAGAGCGGGACGACAGGAGGACGAAGGACGAAGAGCGGGACGAGAGGACGGCGAACGAAGCAGCGTCGAGGAGGAAGAAGAGGAAGCAGACGACCAGTGGACCGAAGAGTGGTGGCGTCCACCGTAGGTGGCTGAAGAGCGGCCGCAGCTCAGGAGAGTTGCGGCGGAGCCGGTGAGTGGTGCTGGAATTGGGCATAGCGGGTTGGAATAGACGTGGGAGGCGGGTGGAGGGTGGAAACGGGACACAAAAGGGTGAGAGCAACAAACCAAGAGCCAGAAAAGGGGGTTCATCATTTGCTGGCATTTCGGGTTCGACCCCATCATTTCGGTGGCTATTCTAACCCCAAGAATCACGGCACCTCATCCCCTTTCTTTTGCACGTTCCCTTTTTCACACCACACTCAAAATATTCACCGGGTGAAGGTGACGGGTTTGGCTTCTCCACTCACCCCCTTCCCAGACTTCACTGACGGTCTCCATTTTCTGTTCGCCTCGGTACGAGCCTCCGGGTGAGTGACGACACGACGGAGGAGCCCGAATCCAACCTTCTTCACCCCGTCGAAGAAGAGGAGGAACGACCTATTCCCGAATCCCGACCCCAGAGAGGAAGACCGGCACAAAAAGAAGAGCACCCCATCCCTGTAGGGAAACCTAAGACTGTGACACCTGACAAAAATAAAACATGAGTCCTTGGACCATATATCCGGCCTCCGCGTCTGTTTATCCGACCCGCCCTCCCACAGGTGGTGTCAGAAGTGGGATCCGGCGGAGACATGGAGGCCGCTATGGCAAAGATGGCGGAGAACCAGGAACATCTGGGCAAAGTGATGGAACGGTTCCTTACGGTGGTGGAAGAAGACCGGGGCAAGATACAGCAGGTGCTATCGGGGCAAGGCCAAACCCACGGGGCGGCCATGGAGAAGTTGACCGAGGCCCTGGGACAGCAGAGGGGTCCCACCACCCTCCCTTCCATGGTTGTCCAACGATACGTCAGCGGGGAAGATCCGGACTTCTTCTTTAACAACTTCGAACGCATAGCCACCGCGGCGGCCTGGCCTGCTGACAGGTGGGGACAGTATCTGGGGCCCCTCCTTTCTGGTGATCTACAGGCGGCATATCAAGCAGCTACCATCCAGGGAGCAGTCCCATACATGGACATTAAACAGTGCATTATGGAGCGCCTGGGAATAGATGACGAGTCCTATAGGATTAAGTTGAGACAAATAAAAGAAGGACCCCAGGAAACCCCGCGAGCATTGTATTACCGGGTGAAGGACATGACGGATCGGTGGCTGAAGCCTGGCACCACGGATAAGGATGGAATCATGGCTAAGATCTATCTGGAACAATACTTGTCCTCCCTTCACCCCCCCATACAGAGATGGGTCCGACAACCGGCCCATCTCACCTTAGAGACAGCAGTGGAGATAGCCAGCGCCTATAGTCGCGCCCAGGATATCCAAAAGGGAAAGGACGATTCTTCCTGGAGGTCAGGAGGCCCTGGAGTTCACAGACCCCTACGTCCGTCTGTTCTGCGAAAACCGGAACCCATAACCTTCGTCCCGGGAGCTCATGGTCCTCCTGTCCATAGATCCCCTCTTTCGGGACCCCAGTGTTTTCATTGTGGAGGCATGGGACACATAGCCAGGTTCTGTCCACAAAAAGAAGAGCCCATGGAGATAGGGATGGCTCGTAACTATTATTGTTCCCCCACTGAACGGAGGCCTCCTCAGTACCACTGCCAGGTGACGGTCAACGGACAACCCGCGATTGCCTTGGCCGATACGGGTTGCCGCCAAAGCGTCATAAGACCTCAGGACTTGGAACCATGGATCGGACCCATTGATGGGACTGTCGCTATCTGATGTGTTCATGGTGATACGAAACAGTATCCCACTACGCAAGTACACATACAACATCGGAATGACCCGGGCACCACTCTGAAGATGGGCCTTATCCCCAGTCTGCCAGAACAGGTCATTCTCGGGGACGACTACCCGAACCTACCCCGCTTGATAAACAGCGCTCCTACGAAAGAAGAGGAATGGTGGACCACGGCACCCTTTTCCCGTGCGGAAAATCAAGAGTGAACCCAACCCAAACCACGGAAGAGCAAGAAACAGAGAAGAGCAGAGAAAGGGAAGCCTCCTTTAGTGTTGCCAATTATACAGGAGGACACGCCCTGGGCGACGGATAGAAGCTTCCGGCCGCTCAACGGGAAGATCCTGTCCTACAAGAGGCATGGAACTCCGCTCTAGAGCAAGAAGACCCCCTACATGTAGGTCCCTACTTCTACAGCAGGAACGGGTTGCTATACCGAAAAGGGAATCCTACCCAGGCCCCCCAGTTATTGGTTCCGGGGCCCTTTAGGGAAAAGGTTCTCTTCCTAGCCCACAGTCACTTGTTGGGGGGACACTTCGGGACAGAGAAGACGGAAAAACAGATAACGGAACGGTTCTACTGGCCCGGTATATTCCAACAAGTGAAGAGGTATTGCAAGGAGTGTCCCGTTTGCCAGAAGAATAGTAGGTATAAGCCACCCCGAGCACCCTTACGCCCTTTACCCATTATTGAGGAACCCTTCAGTAGAGTAGGGATGGACATTATAGGACCCCTGCTGCCTTCCCGGAGTGGGTGTCGGTACGTTTTGGTCCTTGTTGATTACGCCACCCGGTTTCCGGAGGCGATGGCCTTACGCCGTCCGGACGCCACCAACATCGCCAAGGCAATGATCACAGTATTCTCACGAACGGGGTTCCCAAAGGAGATCTTAACAGACCAAGGAACCCCTTTCGTATCCAAGGTTATGAAGCAGGTATGTGCCCTGTTGGGAGTCCATCAAATACGAACCGCCGCATATCACCCCCAAACGGACGGCCTCGTAGAACGATATAACGCTACTCTAAAGATCACTCTTAAAAAGCTGTTAGCCTTGGAAACAAGGAAATGGGAGGACATGTTACCCCTAGCCCTATTCGCCTTGCGATGTAAGGTGCAGAAAAGCACCGGGTACTCACCTTTCGAATTATTATATGGCCATCAACCCAGAACCCTACTGGACATGGTCCAGGAGAAGTGGGAAACCAAACCGGATAACACCAAGCCTTTGGTTGATTATGTTTCCGCTCTTAAGACCCACCTAGGCCAGATCAGATCCCTCGTCCGCATCAACCTAGAAAACGCCCAGATGGCACAGAAAGTACAGTATGACAAAAAAGCCCAGGTGAGATCCTTTGCAGTAGGCGATGCCGTTCTGCTCATGATGGCTTCCTCCGACCACAAATTGTTGGGACAATGGCAGGGACCATACACTGTGAGGGAAAAGGTAACTCCGGTGACTTACCGAGTCGAGACGGATCCGGCTCGTGGCACCTCCCAGATCTACCATGTTAATTTGTTGAAGAAATGGGAGGGCCCCATTCCGGCTCTCGCTGTCAACGCGATGGTGGCGGTTCCTTTGTTCGAACAGTGTATGGATCCGGCTCTCCCTTCCAGTCTGAGGGCGGACTTGGCTGGCGTGCTACTTCACCTATACGACACCTTTTCCACGAACCCTGGGAGGACGTCCCTGGTGGAACACACCATCAAAACCCCCCCCGGTAAACGAGTACGTCTCCGAACCTATCGAGTACCCGAAGCCCGCCGACACACCATCCGAGAGGAAGTACAGAAAATGTTGCAGATGGACGTCATCGAACCGTCCATCAGTGAGTGGAATTCGCCGATTGTCCTCGTACCGAAGCCGGATGGCTCGGTACGTTTCTGTATCGACTTCAGGGAAGTGAACAAAATATCGGAGTTCGACACCTATCCCCTCCCTAGAGTGGACGAGATGGTCGAGAGAATAGGCAGGGCCAAATACATTAGTACCCTGGACCTCTGTAAAGGGTATTGGCAGATACCCTTGCGTGAACAAGACAAGGAAAAAACAGCGTTCTCCACACCAGATGGGTTGTACCAATTCAAGGTATTGCCCTTTGGACTGCATGGAGCACCGGCTACCTTCCAGAGAGTTATGAACCAAATTCTACGGCCACATGAGAGGTATGCTGGTGCATATATAGATGACATCGTCATCTATAGTGATAGTTGGGAGCAACACATGGCCCATTTAACACGAGTGGTAGAAGCCCTAGGACATCATGGTCTTAAGATCAACCCCGCCAAGAGCCGTCTTGCAGCCCAAACCGTCCGATACCTCGGATATCTGCTGGGTGAAGGAGCCATTAGACCCCAAGATTCCAAGGTAACGGCTATCTCCCGAATCCTGTTACCCAAATCAAAGAAGGATCTCCGTGCCTTCCTAGGACTGCTTGGCTATTATCGACGGTTTATCCCCAACTTCTCACACATTGCAACCCCCCTCACCGACTTACTAAAGAAAACAGTGAACACAGAAGTTAGGTTGAGGACACCTACACGGGAGATCATACAGGCATTTGAGACCTTGAAAACATCCCTTACGTCCGAGTCCGTGTTGGCTAGTCCTGATTATGCCCTTCCCTTTATTCTCCAGACGGACGCCTCAGAACGGGGCCTGGGGGCGGTACTGTCTCAGACAACGGCACAACATGGGGAAAAACCAATACTGTACATCAGTAGGAAACTGTTGCCTAGGGAGCTTCACTATGCCGTCATAGAGAAGGAGGCGTTGGCCATTAAATGGGCCATAGACACCTTACGGTATTACCTGGAGGGCAGAGAGTTTACGCTATATACCGATCATGCCCCCCTGGAATGGCTGGCGCGAAACAAAGGTAACAATGTGAGGGTACTGAGGTGGTTCCTGGCCCTACAACCTTATAGGTTCCTAACCCGTCACCGAAAGGGAACAGAACAAGGCAATGTGGACTTTCTGTCACGATACCCCCAAGAACAGAGCCCTTGTAATAAGACGGCAAGGGAAAAGGGATGTGAGAAAGCGGGCCCCGGACTTACCGCGCCGGCGGCGATGGGAGGACTACAACTACCAGACTCCCTAGCGGGCAACGATCGGCATGCTAGGGGCGTGCACGAGGAAGGCGTTGTCTGGGGAGTGACACTCCCACCTTTCCTGTTTCTCCACAGCGCGGCCAGGAGGTGAAGAGGGGAGGAGCTGACCCCGGGAGGACGGCGGCGGGATCTTTAAAAACGGAGAAGAGCCGAGGAGAGGCGTCGTTGACCGGAGAGCGAGAGGAGGACGGAGAACAGAGAGCGGAGCGAGAGGAGGACGAGGAAGAGAGAGCGGGACGACAGGAGGACGGAGAACAGAGAGCGGAGCGAGAGGAGGACGAGGAAGAGAGAGCGGGACGACAGGAGGACGAAGGACGAAGAGCGGGACGAGAGGACGGCGAACGAAGCAGCGTCGAGGAGGAAGAAGAGGAAGCAGACGACCAGTGGACCGAAGAGTGGTGGCGTCCACCGTAGGTGGCTGAAGAGCGGCCGCAGCTCAGGAGAGTTGCGGCGGAGCCGGTGAGTGGTGCTGGAATTGGGCATAGCGGGTTGGAATAGACGTGGGAGGCGGGTGGAGGGTGGAAACGGGACACAAAAGGGTGAGAGCAACAAACCAAGAGCCAGAAAAGGGGGTTCATCATTTGCTGGCATTTCGGGTTCGACCCTATCATTTCGGTGGCTATTCTAACCCCAAGAATCACGGCACCTCATCCCCTTTCTTTTGCACGTTCCCTTTTTCACACCACACTCAAAATATTCAACGGGTGAAGGTGACGGGTTTGGCTTCTCCATTCACCCCCTTCCCAGACTTCACTGACGGTCTCCATTTTCTCTTCTCCTCGGTACGAGCCTCCGGGTGAGTGACGAAACGACGGAGGAGCCCGAATCCAACCCCCTTCACCCCGTCGAAGAAGAGGAGGAATGACCGGATCCCGAATCCCGACCCCAGAGAGGAAGACCGGCACAAAAAGAAGAGCACCCCATCCCTGTAGGGAAACCTAAGACTGTGACACCTGACAAAAATAAAACACGAGTCCTTGGACCATATATCCGGCCTCCGCGTCTGTTTATCCGACCCGCCCTCCCACAGTGGGGTTGGGCTTGGCTCCTCCCTCACATCCTGCCAGTGAAGGCCCATCCAGTAAAACCTAAGCTTCTCATTGTGTGTGGCTGTCTAGTAGGAATACACAAAGACCAACTATCACCCACTCACAGTCATGTGACCCAGAGACAGGCTGCAGGCACCAAATGGCTTTCAAAAAGTGGCATTTTCAGAATTGTAATTCCTACCATAAGTTAGGATTTTAAATTGCAATTCCATAGACCGCAAACATGAAGGGGTTTCCTGTTCCCATTTGGAAATTACACTTTTAAAATACAACAGGGTCAACCCTCTGCTGAAGAAACCCTCTGCCGACCCGACGGACCTCAAGAACTTCAGACCCATCTCGCTTCTCCTCTTCCCAGCCAAGGTCATCGTGAAGGCCATCAAAGTCCAACTCTCGAGTTCATCAAAGCAAATCACATCCTGGACCTCTCCCAGTCTGGCTTCCGAAGCAACCACAGCACCAAGACAGCCTTCCTCGCCACCACAGACGACGTCCTCTCCCTCATAAACTGAGGCGAGACTGCAGCCCTCATTCTTCTAGACCTCTCGGCTGCCTTCAATATCGTCTCTCACCGCACGCTATGCATAAGACTCCATGACGCCGGCATCCGCAACAAAGCCTGGGAATGGATCCGCTCCTTCCTCACCGGTGGAACACAGAGAGTCAGACTACCTCCTTTCCTCTAGGAACCCACAGAGATCAGCTGCGGAGTGCCTCAGGGCTCCTCCCTGAGTCCCACGTTTATCAACATTTACATGGCCCTGCTCGCAGCCATCATCAAGAACCACGGACTCAGCATCGTCTCTTACACTGACGACACCCAGCTGATTCTCTCCCTCAACAACGAACCAACAGTTGCCAAGAACAACTTTCACAACGGGTTGTAGACTGTCGCCGCCTGGATGAAAAACAGCTGCCTCAAGCTCAACTCAAAGAATACCGAAGTCCTCATCATGGGCTCTACCCCCTACGCCTGGGATGACTCCTGGTGGCCCGCAGCACTTGGAACCTCCCCCACACCCACAGACCATGCGCAGAACCTCTACATCATCCTGGACTCCTCACTCACCATGAGCCGCCAGATTAATGTCATCTCATCATCCTGCTTCCACATGCTGCGCCTGCCCCGAAAGATCTTCAAATGTATCCCCACTGAATCCAGAAAGATGGTCACCCACGCACTCGTTAGCAGCAGAATCGACTACTGTAACACACTCTACGCCGGCATCACTCAGAAACTACTCAAGAAACTGCAGAACATCCAGAACGCCACTGCCAGACTCATCCTCAACATCCCCCACGGCACCCACATCACCCGCCACCTAAGAGGCATCCACTGGCTCCCAGTCAACAAAAGTATCACCTTCAAGCTCCTCACACATGCCTACAAAGCCCTACATGATGCGGGACATGAGTACCTCATCCACTGTCTCGCATTCCACATAGCTACCATAGACTTCCACTCCGACCAACTGACCCTGGCTACCGTCCCACGCATCTGCAAGAACACAGCTGGAGGAAGATCCTTCTCCTAACTTGCAGCAAAGACATGTAACACCTTGCATCTCCTCCTCCGGCAATCACGGTCATTGCCTCAATTCAGGAAGGACCTCAAGACCTGTCTCTTCGGCTGAACCACAGCGCCTCAACGACCTACAGCTCTCCCTCCCAGTGTCTTGAGACCCTTACAGGGGAGTAGTCGCACTCTATAAGACACTGATTGATTGATTGATTGATTGATTAATAGGGTAATTCCAATGTTATTCTATGAGAGAGGTAGAACTTGCAGTAGTGAAAAACGACTTTAAATGGTTTTCACTACCAGTAAATGTAAATCTTAAAAGTACATGTCCTACTTTTTAAATACATTGGTCCCTGCCCTCTGGGCTGTCCAGGGCCTACCCTAGGGGTGAGTTATATGTATCAAACATATAGGTTTGGGTCTGGGAAAAGGTTTTCTTTGCCAGATCAAAATGGCAGTTCAAAACTGCACACATACAGAATGCAATGACAGGCCTGAGACATGTTTAAAGGGCTGCTTAATTGGGTGGCACAATCAGTGCTGCAGGCCCATAATTTACAGGCCCTGGGCACAGGTAGTGTAACTTTCCAGGGACTTAAAAGTAATTTTAATATGCCAATTGGTCATAAGCCAATCTAACATGGTTTAAGGAGAGAGCACAAGCACTTTAGCACTGGTTAGTAGTGGTAAAGTGCGCAGAGATCCAAACACCAGGAAAAACTAAATCAGCAAAACTGGAGGTCTGAAGGTAAAAAGTTAGGGGAAAACCATGCCAAGGAAGCCAGTGGTAATATTGAAAAATACGATGTCGATGTATTCCATGATATATGCATATATCACAACGAACTCGCATCGCTGTTGTCAAATCCACCCAATATGACCTCCCCATCAACCGTAAGTCAGAAATATGTGGTCAAGCAGGCCCTGCAACCTAGGCCTTTAGCAACTGATTGACAGATCACAGGTGGGGTGACACGTAACCCTTAGACAAACGTGCAAACAGGAAAAGACAGATCGATCCACCATATAGGCAGTGACACCACAATGGTCTTAGGATACTGGCCCCAAAAAAACGTTTGGACGGAGGGGCGACTTTCCAAAACAGAATAAAGTCAGATGCCACACTAAGTTAGGAACACTCAGCC
The DNA here is from genome assembly GCA_963921515.1 of Calotriton arnoldi. Classification (NCBI taxonomy): domain Eukaryota; kingdom Metazoa; phylum Chordata; class Amphibia; order Caudata; family Salamandridae; genus Calotriton; species Calotriton arnoldi. The sequence continues at coordinate 1,308,142 of CAWUFW010005122.1, read as the reverse complement.
AATCGGAATACAGCATGCACACTACACACAGTGATCACGTGCTCCCCATGCCGGACATCCAGACGCGTAACCACTGGCCCCACATTGTGTCCACACAAGGTCAAGACCCACCTGCACTTCTTATCAAATGACCAGATGTATGACCCCATGACTAGGGCCAGATTTCTGTCTCCAAAGGACTGTACAAATAACTTTATGATGCTTCATGTAATGTATAAAATGGCGGCCGAAACCAATGTGCTTTGAGACAGTCTTCAGACCCCGACTCTGTCACCTGCTCTCCTAGCCGCTGAGCTTGATTAAATCAACTGTTCCTGTTTTACCAAATGCCTCTTGTCTTTTATTGTTTCAAGGTAAATTCACATTTGTTCAACACCAGGTCTAACAAGCCAACTTTGTGATTATGAGGAAAACATGTTATGCTCCACACCATGCAAACAGGCTTTTGGGCTGGCTGCAGCCATGGTGGTGGCTGCCTTGGACGATCTACACTGTCTCTCAGATAAGGGATTGTCTATATCAATAATACTTCTCGATCTCTCAGCTGCATTTGATTATACTTTGTGATATCTATTTTAAGGAGCTGGCCTTAAAATTGTTATTGTACTCCTTGAACCCATCTGCTTGTCCTTCATGTCATTGGTGAGACCATTGATATTAAGTGTTCCATAAGGTTCTATTCTGTCACCATTGCTTTTGCCTTGTAGGATTCCTCTGGCCCATCTTATGTAGTCACTTACATTCTCCATCTTTGTGTACACTGATAATACTCAGATTATCTTAAACATTTCTAAGAAGCTTGACCAATGCACAAACAACATGCATTACTATCTTGTGCCATCAACAATTGGAAGAATTTGCCTTTTAGACATCTCCTTTATGGAATCTACCAACTTGTAATTCACACAGGTCAGCAAATTCCTTCCTTCTTAAAGTGTTTAAATTGATATTGATGACAATTAGGTGCAGAACCTTTCTGTATCTCCCTCATCCAAATGGAACGCTTAGCCACTTTTCCATTTGTTCGGAACATAATTTGTTAAAATTTAGAATGGTTCTAAAAATTAACATTTCCCTCTGTAGTCCCAACTTCTATTTGTGTGCCTTCTCGTGTGACACTCCTCTTCTTGGTTTTTTATTAGCATTTCCCCAAGATGTCTTTGGGTGAATACTTCACCGTGCAAATACATTTGTATTACTTTTCAACTCATCTCTTCCAGAGAGAGGGACCAGCTTATTCAGTATCAATGCATTTGCAAAAATAAAGTCTTCTTGCCATTGTGGCAGATATGCCTAGGAGGGGTGGGATTGTTTTTTCCATCTTATGGATCTGGAATTGGCTGGCATGGGGAGGTGAAAGAAGAGAGTGAGAACACTAAGCAAGGACTAGATTTGACAATTTGTAAAACTGCAGTATAAAGAATTTTGTTGATACTAAGCAGCTTGAGGAAACAGCAAAGGGGTCACAGTGCAGTAAATGTTAGGCAAATTGTGTGCAAGATCTTTAGTTGGATTCACTTAGAAACTTTCTGGCCAGATGTACTTATGTACTGGTCATAAAATTGTATTGCAATTTGCACACCATGTTTGTGGCCAGTATCTGATTTTGCAAACCAACCTATCTACTATTAGGTTAATACTCAAGATCAATATTTGCATGGGGTCACAGAACATCCTGGCAAATGACACTTGAACTTCCTGACATTGATGGCCTGCTAGGGACACACACAGACTGCAATCTATTTGTTTTCATTGCAAATGGAACATTTCTTTTTATTAAAACCGCCCATGTTTCTTAAAGGGAATGGCACTTCTTTAAAGAAATACATGTTTTTAGTTTGAACGCACAGCAAGGCTAGCAGACAGTGAGTATGCCACCATGATTCCCAAAGGGGTATTCCCCTTTGAGCAATAGTTATTACCTCTGTTGAGGTGTCAGTAACTCTGAACTTTTTTCCAACCGGAATTGCAGAGGCAAACCATTGATTCATTGCAAACCGAATCCCAGTTTGGAAGGAACACCTCTATTATATATACCCCTTCCAAATTGTGATACAGTATGGGTCGCAAAATCCATTTTACAGGTAGGAAAAACATTTCCAACTTGTGAAATTACAAAAATGATTTTTTCAATCACAAACCTAGTGATTTTGTGAATCATAGGGTTTCCGATGACAAAATTCATTAGTACATCTGGCATTTCATCCATTAACAATTACTGCAACCACCATCAGGGAACAGAGCTGAAGCTGAATGAATTCTGAATGACTGTTGAGAGGAGACTCCAGATTTGACTTGAGTCTCTGGCACTGTAAGTTCCTGTGAAGGTAGAGAAGAAAGCATCTTGCTGATCATCAAAGACAAAGAAAATCCAGGTCTGCTCAGAAGCAGCCTGCGTACTGTGAACTCTTATGAAGTAAGGACAGCGTCAAAGATTCTAAAGATAGAGGGTGCAGTGTTGATCTGTAAGAAATCAGCAAACCATTGGCACCTGAAAAGTTGGCTGTGGATCGAATAGGGAGAGGGAACAAGGCTTTTATCGAGAAAAAGTGGATGAAGTAATGCGATCCTTCCTAGAATTTGAGACTGAAATTTTCAGTCTTTGGTGATCTGGGACAATATTCCAAGCCTACCTGATGAATAGGCAACAGTAGGAGTTAATATTTTCACAGTATTTCCCATTTGGACTTACGGGTGCAGTTTGCATCTTCTGAGGGACCTCAAAAAGGAGATATTCCAGACTTGTTGAAACCTGCTTGGCCAGAACTTCCAATTTTGTCTCATCAAAGTTTCCAAACTTCATGAAGTCAAAAGGTAAACTTTTTGACTGGGTCAAACTGTCAAAACCTACCGTTCCTTTCCCATTTGTACATCAGCTAAAATGGCTGATATGTTCTGACCCTCCATAAACCTTGAAAAGACCAAAACTTTGGTCTCCATCACTTAGGTCAACACACCCTATTAATTTGCAGTGAATGTCCCTCAGTCCAATTTTCTTAAGTTTTGTGTCATTTTAATCATCACATTTCACTTCTTTGCTACTAATGGAGGGATGGAGATCTATCACAGAAAAATGGTTACTTATGAGGAATTATATTGTTATGATTTCATGGAAGTTCAGCCACAGATCATACTAAGATTGAGGCCTCTCTACTTACAAAGTATAACAATCCACTATCTTACAATTTTGAATTGCAGGCAACCTACTATATTATCTATAATGGGTTCAGGAAGTATGATTATTTATTCATCTTTTTATGTGTAGAGCGCATGGTACCTCAAAAAGCATCATGATGCTAAAAAAGAGATGGAAAAACCACTGGGCAGGGTCAAGATATTTCATGGAGCAGACCCCCGTGCATGCCAGATTAAACATAAGAATTTGTAACAATAATTGTGAAGTAGAGTGAAGGGGACATGTGGTGTTATACTTAAGCAACATTTCCTTGAGACAGAACTTTGTCGAGTCTCTAATAGATCTTGTATGTGAGACAGAGGGTTATAACGTGCATCCTGTGCTTCCCTGAACATCAGTGAAGTTTTTTCCTGGCAGCTCATTATGAATGAATCTTGTAAGTCCATATGATTGCCTTACAGGAAGATTCTGTATGAGATGAGGTTTATAGAAGAATTCAACAAACGCATGGGTTAGACCATCACAGTAGTGTATAAGGGAAAGAATACTGGCAGCAATGGCCTCAGCATAAAGTATTATTGAAATACATGGCAGCAATTTTCCTAACGCATGGAATGCATAAAAGCAGGAAGATGACACAGCAGTTATTTGGTATATTAAGGCTTTGTTGTTGTTAATCCAACAACAGGTCCTATGCACACGCATATGAGTAAAGTACAGTACAATACAATTTCTGTTGATCAAGGATGAAGACAATGGTGTCCTTTTGGAATGTTCACTTTTAATGTTGTGTTGCTTAACAGGCCAGCCAACACGTGTTTCGTAAATAGGGTGTTAGACCCTTGACTTCTTCAGGGCTGGAAACAACATAGAAAACAAAGCGTGTCATAAATATGTTTTCTAGATATGAAAGTAGTACAGCAAACACCTTTAAAATGGTTACAATCAAAGGTGTCCTAGGAATGATCCTGACTGTGGGGAGAAGCACCCAAGTTTAAAAAGAAAATTACCACAGAGTTGAACAGAGAGAAAGTGATCAATTAAAGCCCTAATGGTGACAAAGACACCGGTCCTAATGGTGCATGTGGACTTCAGGCAAAGCCTGATTAGGTACAGCACAGTGTTCAAGCAAACGTGGGGGTGAATCCAAAGGGAAAGCCTATTCTGAGGTAAAAAAGAGTCTATATTGTGAGTGCGGGATCGTAAGTGTACTAGAGATTGCGGCGTGCCTTCCAAATCTAAGTATAACATAAACTAACGTGAGAGTGTAGTGATATCTGGATTCTATCACAAACTTGTGTGAAACTGTGCACCAGCCTACCTGTAACGAGGCAACTGGTTTTTTAGACCTGAAATGAGAGGTAGGCACTTCAGTTAAAACAAGCACCCCTGTATATATGTGCAGACACAAATGCGTTGTCTAAAAATTGAAATGAGGCAGGCGCTAATGTGAAAAGCTCACCTAAATACCGATGATAATTCCGACCCGGTAGGTCATAAGTATTCCACAAACGATGGTCTGAGTGTAACTCCTTATCATTCAGCGGTATGAGTCTGGAAAATAACAGCTCACATAAGTATTCTTTGTGTTATTGATTACACAACACATCCACTAATAAAAACACTATCTGTTCTCATTAATGCCAACATAAGTAGTATTCTTGGTGTTGTTAATTCCACAACATATCCAATAAAAACCGCTATCCATTTTCGTTAATACCCACATCATATTATTACCTTAGCTCAAAGTGTCACAACATGAATGACCCATTCACGCGGTCAGTTTTTCCAAATTAAATGCTCCAGCCGAGTACGGCATGCTATGTTTAGATCCAATGTTAACAGTGCCACAGTATGGCAATCCCAGTCCATACTGCTAGCTAGTGGTATGCTGTTCCTCATAAAGTGGTGCCTAGTCAATAAAACTCAGAGAACCAACCACCGTCATTAGTAATGATAGTGAAGGTGGAACCTGATGTTGGAGAGAGATTGGAGGGGATCCCTCTATTTCGGAACTAGGGTCCTCACACACCCAGCAAGCTAGGTGTCATGCTTCATCATCTGGACCTGCTCCTCGTTGGGTCGGCGCTGCAATACCCAACGGGCACCCGTAAAGGGGCTCTTTATCGGAGATCTTTTGTTCCTCGCCGTATGATGAAGTGGGGTGTGTGGCCCGTGGTGTGTAGATAAAGTGCAGTGAACGTGTGATTTAAAATAGGTGGGATAGTCCAAATAATACTTTTATTCTGGCTGGCTATCCACCTCTATAAAAACAAAAAGAGTGGCAGCTTTCCTGGCATCAAGGTTCAGTTGAAGCTATTCTCATCTCTTGAGGTCAACATGTTTCTGAGGTAAAAAAGAGTTTATATTGTGAGTGCGGGATCGTAAGTATACTAGAGATTGCGACGTCGCAATCTCTAGTATACTTTTTTACCTCAGAATAGGCTTTCCCTTTGGATTCACCCCCACGTTTGCTTGAACACTGCGCTGTACCTAATCAGGCTTTGCCTGAAGTCCACATGCACCATTAGGACCGGTGTCTTTGTCACCATTAGGGCTTTAATTGATCACTTTCTCTCTGTTCAACTCTGTGGTAATTTTCTTTTTAATCTTGGGTGCTTCTCCCCACAGTCAGGATCATTCCTAGGACACCTTTGATTGTAACCATTTTAAAGGTGTTTGTGGTACTACTTTCATATCTAGAAAATATATTTATGACACGCATTGTTTTCTATGTTGTTTCCAGCCCTGAGGAAGTCAAGGGTCTAACACCCTATTGACGAAACACGTGTTGGCTGGCCTGTTACGCAACACAACATTAAAAGTGAACATTCCAAAAGGACACCATTGTCTTCATCCTTGATCAACAGAAATTGTGTTGTACTGTCCTTTACTCATATGCGTGTGCATAGGACCTGTTCTTGTACATAGCTGGACCCTAGGGTCCTAATTTGAGGTTTAGGGGTTTTTCCTTCACCTGTGGCACCGCATTCAATTGTTTCCGTTTGTGTAACTTCACGTTATTTGGTAAGCACTGTTTCAGATATCCTGCGAAAATTAACACCCCCTTTCTTTTGTATTGTTGTTAATCCATACCACAATCGAATAGTCTTTAAGTGTGGGTGAGAGGAAAGCACCATGGGTGGATGCCCATAAAGTAATCCTGCCACTGGTGTTTTTTACCCACTAGCAGAACCTCAGTTTTGATCTTGTGAAGCATAAGAAAGTTGCCACTCATCCAATAGTATATATTTACTAAGCAGTTGGCAAGAGAATAATGGGCTTGTCAGAAAGGCATTTCAGTGTCATTTTCATATGTTAGGGTGATGAAACCAACATGGGGCAAATGTCCCCTGGGAAGCCATATTTAACACTGCTGAGCTGTTTTAGCCACATGGTGAAACAATAGAAATTTGGACCATCTTGCAGAACCGCCAAGTGTGACCAGTGGCAGATGACAAACTCTGGTTGATTAAGAGATTCTCTTTCCATTGCAGGTGACCTGCACCTCTAGGAGAAAAAATAAGCCAAGCCATCCAAAAATGAATGGGACAACGAAGCTCTTGAAAGGTGATGGTGGTGAAAAATCTAGGATGACCAGGCTACTTCTAAGGAATTAAACTCCTTTAGCAAATAATACGATGATTGTGAAGTCTGGGTCCCATTACTAAAAAGAAATCAAAGATTTAACCAGATTCAGTAACAATACAATCAGAATATTTCAAGCTGAAAAAGGGATATGTGGTGGTACAATTCAAACTTGCACAGCCAGAATATTTGACAAAAAAAGAAAAAATCTATTAGCAAAACAGCAGTTGTCCTTCACCTTCTACCATGTTTACACATTACACCAAAATCATAGAAGATCCTGCACAAAACACTCAAATATGAAGACACCTACTCATGTGTCCTACCACACCCAAAAATGTATTACATGTGCATGTTGCAGTATTAAAAAATCAACAAGACATGCATAATATATGCTTTCCTCTTTTGAAACACTAACGATAATGCCAATAATATCCTAATTGATTTCTCCTATTATCACTCCCGCAGATTACCAAGGCCTCTGCAGCTGTATAAACAGCAAATCTAAGAGTGTATCAAGTGAAAATCAATATGCCTGGATGAACTATGACAAAGGCCAAATTTTCCAACAAAAAAGTAATAATGGATTGCAACACATTTGTAGATCTATCAATTGTAGAGGCTTCAAAAAAGTTAGCAAACCCTTCTATCATTTCAGAATAAAGACAATGATGTGTAATAAGCACTTTATTTTAATAAGTAGACTGATTTCTCATGAAAGTCTTCTAATTTCATCTACTTCAATAACAGATTGGTTGCATATAAAGACGACAAGTCACACCAGTAAAAATGGATTTAAGGCAACCGTAAGAACCCATTGCAAACAAGAAATGATTATGTAATGACTTTTAGCCTTTTTAAGATGATGTGAGTGAGAAACCTTTAATAGTGGTCTCTAATTCGTTATACTGAAAAATATTTATAAATCTACTTATTGTAATCTTATTCCTACATCAATCCTCAGAGTCCTTTTAATCAACGGACATACAGCGGAGATCTCGAGTTGTATGGAATGCTTGTGGAGAACAATCAGCGATCAGATGGTTAGGACAAATGCACATTTGCAAACATTTTCGTGCCCATTTCCGCACATAGGAACCAATGAGAAAAGTCTCCTTTTACAACCTCTGAAAGTCAGACAGTGTTTGGGTCACTTCTCCGTCATAGGTGCCTATTTCCTTAGAACGTTTCTTGCAAGCAATGGGATTTTATGTGCAAACCAACATGGCTGTTCCAAACATTCCTAATGGACAACCCCACGGCCAGTGGCGTAGCTAGGGGGGGGGGGCGATGGGGGCAGACCGCCCCAGGCGGCACAAGTTTTGGGGCGGCAGCCAGCCCCCCTTCCCCCGCTCTTCTATCATTTTGCCGAGGGCGGCAAACGCAGGGGCCGCAACGGGCAGCCTAAGGCCTAGCTACGCCCCTGCCCACGGCACTCCCCTCAGAGCACAAGGTTTAAGGATTGGCAAAGTGTTTATTTTTCCTGCGTATTGGGACGGAAATGTACCCTCCAAGGTGACAGATGTGCACCCCTGCCATGAGTGCTTCAGTTGCAACGGTATCTGGATCCTTTGTACAGATTTTTTATCATGGACAAACGCAGATCAAGCGTTTGCAGAATGATATACACCTTTCTCACAGATTGCAGTATTGTTAGACCAAGCGGTGTGCGTAAAGTGCTGTAATCAGAATCAGAAGAGTGAACGTGTTTTTACTTGTGTCACTGGTATAAGGCCTATCAGCTCACTCATGTAAAGTTCAGCTACTGTGTAGCTAACTGGCGCTTAGCCTACCTTATTTTAGTATGTAGCGATGTGCAGGATGCACACGTTTGCCTGTGCATGCTGTAATGTTTGTGTGCCTGGGTGTGGTACAGTAAAGGGAGGCATGTGGTTTCCATACTGGAAACACAGGGACTTGGAATGTATGGTGGTGGAGGAGCCATCTGAGACAGATTTGTGGATTACCTGCATTCCTGAGAGCTGGATGGGAAACACACACATTGGAGGAGGAAGATTAAGGCTCTCTTGTGCACTTCAAATGGTCTCTTTTATTCTGAAAGGTCAGCGGTCAGTTCGGTCTGGGTACATTGTCAGAGAGCTGATGGGGCTGATAAGGAAAACACTGCAGACTGGAAATCTTAAAGATCAGTGCTGGGGCCTCTGTAACCTTTTGGTAGGCTTATATCAGTGAGGCTGGCATCCAGGTGTGATCCTCTAGTCACTCCAATTAGCTGTCATGTGGGGCTATTAAACTTGGAGTCACTCCTACTTTGACAGACTGCTTCATTGACAAAGGACAGGACAGAGGAGTAAGCACTTCAAAGTCGTCAACACCACAGCACGAGCTTCAAGGAATGAGAGACTAAATCATGTCTTTGTCTGCAAACAGATTACAAAAAGGGGAGAATGAGCCTCTCAAGAACATGAAACATCAAACAGTCATCTGTGACTGCACATGAGATTGGAGATGCTCAGCATGACTTCTGCCTGACTGGGGACAAGATTTGCTAATCTGCCTTCTGGGTAAGGGGACGTCACCCAGGAGAATCAAGTTCAGTTGCCTCGGAGTCTGGAGCACCAGTGTCTGCCTGCTGCGGAGACTAGAGGACCCTGTGAGGAGGAAAAGAATGCCTGGAGGGAACGAGGTCCAGTGGGGTCCTGTCCTTGAAGTGAAATGTGAGATTCCAGTCCAGTTGGGACCGTCGCAACGATCAGGCCATCTGCACATATACCTCTGTTCATGTCCTCTTCACCCTGATCCATCACTGTGCCCGAAGAGGGTTGTCGTCCTCTGCAGTTCTGTGACCCGAAAGGGCCATAGCCCTGCGTGCCGCTGTTTGCAACCCCTGTATGTCAAGTGGGAGCTGAGGTGAGGATAAAGGGCCATCGCACTTGTGTACCACTGTGACTGAAGAGGGACGTCGCCCCTTTGCAACGTTGTCACCCAGAGGGGCTGTCGCCCAAAGTGCTTATATTTGCAACCCTATGTGGTAGGTGGGGGGCGTGGTGAAGAGAGAGAGGGCTGCAGCAGGTTGGGACTCATCTAAGCAGAGTATCAACATAGCCACCAGGGGCCGTATTACAAATATGGTGCACTTTCCATGCTTGCAAGATGGTGCACCTTTAAACAGGTGCATCAGGTGCAAACAGGGACAGTGCATCCTATTATGATGAAAGTGTTGCCCTCAGTGCAGACACAAACTCGCGCTGCCACTTAGGGCAGTGCATTCAGTGAAATACAAAGTGACTTCTTCAAAGCTGCTCTGTGTTTCACAGTGAAGGCAGTAATCTGCTTGCACTTTGAAGAAGGGAGAGAGATACCCTTGCAGATAGGTGCAGTAAATGACTGCACCTGTCTGCAAGGGGGTCCATTGGACCCCCTTTCAACCTTCCAGGGATCTGCCCTCTGGGGACACACTGACAGTGTGCCACCTTTTTATGGAGCACTTTCAGTACACCTCCTAAAGGCCTTTTTGCATCTACACCCACATATGTAATATGGCATGGGAGCAGAGATAAAAATGATTCGATCACTTGGATGGAGCCATGCCCCCATGCAAATGAAGGAACACGCTCTGATGATACATGTGCTCTAGTTCAATCAGTATTACAGAAAGGTCCTTAGAATCATCTGCAGACCCTTCTGTAATATCATAGTGCCTCATGGGTGTGAAAAGTTGGAGTACACACCTGTTGTGCCCCTGGCGCACTTTTAGTAATATGGTCCCAGAACCCAGAAGTCACCCGAGACCTGAGTAAAATAAGGAAGACTTACCACACGACCAGAGGAGCATTATAGATGCCTGCCACCTTGCCCTCAGCATCCAGACTACTGCTCATCGCCGGGCCACTGACACTTATCCAGGTCTTCATATCGCAACACATGCAAGAGTGGGTAAGACTGGCAACTTCGTCGCAGAGCCTCTGGGGAACTTGCTCCGACTTAGAGCTATGACACTGAGAAACTTTAAAATTTTAAATGAAAAGTAATTGTGTTCCAAGACTTGTACTCACTAGCAGGGCCTACCTTTAATATTGCTTCATGTAGAATGGGAATAACCACCGTACTTAGACAGCAAAGTGGGACTCATGATCTTAACCGGACAATGCTAGATTGATGGCCTTAGGATCACTGTGTATATTATTTGTGGTGTGCCAGATTTCTTTTTGTGTTTGTATATAATTACTACTTTTTTCATAAAAGCAAGTAATTTGCTCACTGGACATTCTTTTATTGGGATTCCTGACCAGATTTTGAGTCTTGCGCCCATGTAAACCTTTCACCTACCTCCCTCCACTTAGAAGGCTTGGTGCTCAACCTGCTCTACCACTAAGAGTCAAGTGCTGAAGGGGTAGTACTTGGAAATGTTACTCAGAGCCCATAGTAGGTCGAGCCCCAGGACATCAGTAGTAAACATTTGGGCTCAGTAGCTCATGCGAACCCTGTGGCCCTATAAAAAGGAGTTCTGACACTGCATAGTCTGGTGCTGTCAGTAGAGTTTGTCCTTGGTGAAAGGGGACAAACTGTCTTAACTTTACGCAATTTGCCAAAGTGCAGTGAAAATTACAGGACCTCCTCCCCTCCAATGAATTTCTATTCATGATATCTCTTGGGTGGGATATACTGGAGGACAAATTTGTTGAGACTTGAAGGCCTTCAGTGGTTACCAGGTAGGAAAGGACAAATAGGACAGAGAGATCTCCTAGGGCAAGATGGGTGGTATGAGGGTTTCTCAAAGGCTGGGATGCACCTGTGGGCAAGCCAGTGGATGGGCTGTGAAGCATTCTATTCTGCCTTCATGAACTGGGACCAGGATTGTGTTCTCTCGTAGCTTTGGGCCTTGTGCTTCAAATAACTGACAAGCTATCCCAAACAGACAACAAACCCTCTTGTCCAGGTATATGCACCATCTCCAAAATTCAAGCTTATTATTTATTAATCTGCTTGAACTAGCATAGCGCTTAGAGACAGCATAGTGAGGGTTTAAGGGCTATAAATTGTGATGTTACGATTTCTCATTGTTTTTACTGTTATTGAAAAGCTTAGCTGTTTTTTATTATCTTCTTTGATTTTAACATTATGTGCACTAGATCCCAGCATTTTAAAATAAATATTTTAAAATAAATATGTTGAAATTCATATTCCATTTCTAGTGATTTTGAGTGTGTAAATCACGAATGTATGATTGTTTGGATTACCTCAGCTCCCTGTTAGTAACTCAAAAGCATTGACACAACCTCATTACATATATTGGGCGGGGTTTTGCCGGGGCTACAATAACCTGTCTTTCACATTCAGCATTGGTGCATTGGACAAAGTTCAGCCGTGTCACCCGTGGGTGTGAAAACAAACCTTGTAGACCTAAGCCAGAGACTCAGTTTATGCAACAGGCAAATCATCCACCATGGTGTAATATTTTTGGCTAAAAGGGCTGCCACCTGACCATGTTTCATGAGCCAGCAGTAGTGTGGCTGGCAAAAGCGTTGTAAGGCCGATAATGTCTCTACTTTCAGGGTGGTCAGACATTGACATTATGACGCAGAGTCCTTGTCATTGAGAAAACTCAGCTCGTAACACAGGTAGCAGTAGTTTCTGTTTTTTTTATCAGACGCAAGCACCTCAGGGCCATCTACTTCAAGCTGAGCAGCCATTGTTTATGCAAGGACCATTGTTTCTGGGGGCTGATCTGTTAATTCAGGAGCGTGCGGCTCCCATAGCGTCTCTGTTGAAAGTTATTTAAATCACCGGCGGCACAAGTGGCTTCTGAGCTTGGGGAGGCAGTGACTGCTCTCTCACAGAACAACAAACTGGGGGGGGATATGTACTAGGAAGTGGCGGAGCATGTCGTTAACCTCCTTGGCTTAACGACACGCTCCGCCACTTCTGAAACACAAGGCTGCACCATATTCACAAGAATGTGGTGCAGCCTTGCGTTTCCCCCTGCGATGGCGCTAAGTTTAACAACTTAGCGCCAACGCAGGCACCCTTGCACCAGAGTGCAAGGGTGTCTGTGTGCAGGGGAGGAGTAAGGTGTCCCTTCCTGCACATAAACAATCCTAAAATGCCATTTTGTAACATTCATGTGCGCTGCTTCATGCAGCACACATGAAAGTTACAAAATGGCATTTTTTAAAAGGTTTATGTACAGGATGGGACACTTTCCTGTACATAAACAAACCATGGCATTTTGCTTTTTCCATGTGTGCTGCACAAGTGCGCGGCAGTGCACACCCATCATGGATCCCCATTAAGTCTAAGGCCTATGAATGTCTGTGAGATTTGAGAGTCTTAGGGGCCCCTCATGATATTCTGCACAGGAGCCCCATCATTTTAGATTACACCACTGGCACGCAATCACACACTCACTTGTCAAAGAGTCGCCTATAACCATTGATGTGCATTCTTAACTGTGACACCCGCAGGCCTTCTAACCCCAGGGCTACATAGCCCTGTATCTCCTTTGACACACTCCACCTTTCTCTCTTCTGACATGCTGTCACTGTCCTCTCTGGGCATGCAGACCCCCTAGCCTTCCCACCCTGGGCTCACATTACTATTCTCCCTCGCACACACTAGCCTCTCTCCACTGGAACCACTATAGCCACTGCTCCCTCTTCTCGCTACACAATACACTTTTCTCATCAGACACACCACACATGTTCTCCCTGGCACGTGCAGACCTCCTGGCCCTTGGCATGCACCTGGGCCCACTCAAACATATTCCTCTCAATGTAGACCCACACCTTGAACACAGGCATTCATCCCTTACACTGGACATGCACACCTCTCCATCACCCGCCCAGGGCATGTACTCCCCTCTGTTGCTCCACTTGCGCACAACCCTAATGCATGGAGGCATGCATGACCCTCTGTCAGCCACCCGGCACACACCTCAAATCTCTGCAGCACTCAGCTCTATTTTGGGCTGGGCTGGTGAGACTGACCCCCAGCTGGGAATCTGAGGATTGAAGCAAATCTAGCTCTTCAAGTGCACCAACTGACAATCCCATTAGGAACTCTTGTCAGTCAAGGCTCACTGAACAATACAAGAACGACTCTATTTTCAGTGCGGAGAACTCTTTTCTCAATATTTTCACGCACTATATGGCTAGGTAGTGTCCTTCTTCACCCAGTAATGTTCCCAAATGGTCAAAAGATGTTACAAAAAGTTCTGTCTCACTTCTGGGGGGAAAACACGCAAAGTCAGGTCTCAACTTTGGAACAACAATGAACATGTTCACTCACTTTGGTTCCTGCATTTGTATAATACCAAAAGCAAATATAAACAAACGCGCAAATCACAATAGCATCAGGACAGATGATCATTGCAAACCAGCTGCTCTGAAATCCAAGTCGATGTCTCAGGGGAGACATTACCTCATCTCTCCTTCTCTTTGCTAGTCAGAGCAGCAGGAAGAATAAGAAGAAGAGCAGAAGGGCAGAAATGGGCGCCAGGTGAGAGTGGCGAGCAGTTAGATGGGTGCTGAGTGTTTGAGGTCGAGGATGGAGCACTGTGGGAGTGGGTTGCTCTACTGGGAATTCAGGGATATCAAGACAACATGAGAAAGTCCTGAGGGACTGGGACAGAAGCAGCCCACATTGGGCGGAGCTTTACAGTCATTGCCCCTCCCATCATGCTTCCAAGGGTGGTGGCATGAAGCCATATAACACAAATACCAGGCATGGATCACTGACATAATATCGAGGAAGAAAATATCGACCTGACAAAATATCGAGTTACAAATATCGAATACCAAAATATTGACTCCCTATCTACAAACAGGTAAGTACAAAAATATCGAATCAAAAATATCGTTGTAAAAAATATAGGGGCCCATTAGGATGGCGGGTGGAAGCACCACCGCCGTGCTGGCGGATGCAAAAAGCACCAGTTACCGTCCGCCCGCCACAGCACACACGCCCGCCCAATTAGGATGTGAAAAGTCAGCCAAACACCGCCCGTAAGCCAGCTACGCCCTCCGCCATCAAAGTGCGCCCGTTCACGGAGCGGCGTGGCCTAATGGAGACACACCGCCCGACGAAATCACGTACCGCCCGGCATACAAATTACGATGCCAGAACCAAACAGTTCCCCGGCTAAGAGACACCGCACGTGAAAGCAAGGCGGAAAACCGAACGCACAGTACGGGTAGCAAAGAGGCGGACCCCCCGAGCATGAATCCAGCACTGCAGGCCCTCCCCATGCTCTACCTGATGCAGCACCCAGGAGTCAACGCAACGCGACGACGCAGGTAGGCAGACACACAACAGGGGCACGCAAACAGCGCACACAGTGCAAGGGCGGGAAAACTGTATATGGCCCCCCCCTGCGTGGACACGACACAGCCACCACTGCACCCACACATGCGCACAACGCAGAGGCCAACGGCAGCGCAATGCATGCGCCGCACACAAACAACACAGGGTCACAACCAAACACCACACACACCAGCACCACCCAGAACGCACATGTCACGTGACAGCCCTGCCACAGTCATGTCCCCAACCGGCAATTCACTGTTGCCAACCTGACGTCACACAAGTGACCCGAACATGTCAGTGACGTCACGCCAAATTAGGACACACCCCTGTGTGCAAAACACGGCGAAGCACACTGCGGCGGCAACATCACCCAGCAGAATATGGACCCCGTCGGAAAAAGGTACGCCAGTACCACACAGAAACACCGATGCCACCCTGCACCCAATAACAAGACATGCAATACGTAACATCAAAGATACCGGGGACAGACAACAGGTGGGACCAATTATAACACAAGGCCCAACGTATAGCGGAAACGCAGCCTGCCGCCCACACACGGGAGAGGAGACAGCACTGAATGACCTTCCATTCCCACTCTGAAACCACATCCCGACTAAACAAGCCGGAGACAACAGTCATTGCACCAAAAAAGTCCAACACAGGCATGCAGAGGGAAGCGGCCACAGGGCAGATAGCGCATAACACCAAAGAACATTCAGAACGGAAAAAGAAATGATAACACTCCCCCATGTGGTTCACATGCAAGTTATCTGGAAGGAGTCAGACACCACTGACCTTGACCATTCAGAGAAGCATGTGGGATGAGGGCCCGTGTCCTCCGCACAAGCCAACATAACACAAGTCCTGCCTCCCTACGACCATTACAGAATTCCCAGCAACGTCGGAGGTTGCACCCTGCAGACTGCACAGACAGCCGGAGCACGCCACCACAGCGCCCTGCAGCAAAATGGCACTTGCACCACACCTACCCAACTACGCCGGACAGATTAAGCTGTACAAACATAACCTGATACAGATATTGGGATGTGACAATCTGGCCTTGCTGAACGTAAGTTACCGACTAACTTACCGCATCGCATTGTTCAGCTGCGTCATCCCCGTCTTCTACTGTCGGAGGTGTCCCTTCTACTATCCTGTGGATTTATGTCTCTCCAACCCGGCATGTCCAAGGGCGGACCTGCTACAACTATTCAACCCCTGGACGTCCACGACAGGGTCTGTTCAGCCTATGGGGGCATGGCGTATGTGGCTACTATCGGACCCACACTGCAATGGGACCACTGTGCCTCCACACGACGAATAATGGATCACAGTTACATCGAATGTCATCCAACATGTCCCATCATGCTCCTACAAGGGACAACTCACGACCAACACCTTGACAGCCACCATCCGCTACATTGGATGGCATCCATGTCCACCACCAATGCCATGGAAGCCCTGCTGGAAGGTATTGCATACATGACAACCTGTCAAATCGTCGGGCCCCGCCACCATACCCCCAATTGAGCAATGATGTCCCACACCGTACCCATGCATGGCCTCCGCACGGACTGGGCAGTTACCAGTACAACAACTATACCATACAACCTGCAACTGACACCACACCATCAACTACACTGCAATGACATCGGATATATTCGGGACATGCACTCTGTTCCTCATCACATCCAGTAACTCTGCATGAACAGGGGGAGGCAGAGGCATGGGATTTGTGAATGGCAACCACATGGACAGAACTGCACGTACAACCATGCCATAATATGCATTCTGTGCCCATGAACATATGCACCGGTCAGTGGACAGTAATCGTCCGGCTGCAGTATGTGAGAGCTGTCACCTCCCCCTGAACTTCCGTGCCAGGACCTTTGCATGGACAACAAGTGCATCCACCAACAACATGACCCCAGCGACTGTGACATGTCCAGTAGCCACCACATCGCAACAACAAGTGGGACGCCGTTGTATGCACATAAGTCCATGCCCTGATGTCACCTCCACGCACGTGTGTATGAGTAACTATCACAGCAAACCTGTAACATGGAACTGAGATGCACTGTGCCCATGATGACAAGCGGACTGGTAGGCTAAATGTATACTGTCTGTGTCAAAGTCAGCAGCACCTCAGTAAGTAGCAAATGTACATTAGCACAGCAACGGCTAAGCAGTCGTAACTCTGAAGCCCACATCCCACAGTCAACAACTAATCAATCAATCAATCACAGAATTTGTAGAGCGCACTACTTACCCGCGAGGGTCTCAAGGCGCTGGGGAGAGGGAAGGAGGGGGGGTGCTGCTACTGGTCGAACAGCCAGGTCTTGAGTAGCCTCCTGAAGGTCAGCAGGTCTTGGGTCTGTCGTTGGCTTAGTGGAAGGGTGTTCCAGGTCTTGGCGGCGAGGTGTGAGAAGGATCTGCCACCGGTGGTTGTTCTTCGAATGCGAGGGACGGTGGCGAGGGAGAGGTCGGCGGAGCGGAGCTGGCGGTTGGGGACGTAGAAGAAGAGTCGTCTGTTGAGGTAGGCTGGGCCAGTTTTGTGCAGTGCCTTGTGTGCGTGGATGAGGAGTTTGAAGGTGATCCTCCTGTCGACGGGGAGCCAGTGCAGGTTACTCAAGTGGGGGGTGATGTGGCTGTGGCGTGGTACGTCAAGGATCAGGCGTGCGGAGGCGTTTTGTATGCGTTGCTGTCGCTTGATGAGCTTGGCCGGGGCTCCCGCGTAGAGGGCGTTCCCATAGTCAAGTCTGCTACTGACGAGGGCCTGGGTGACTGTTCTTCTTGTGTCTGTCGGGATCCACCTGTAGATCTTGCGAAGCATGCGGAGGGTGTTGAAGCAGGAGGAGGAGACTGCGTTGACTTGCTTGGCCATGGAGAGCGTTGAGTCGAGGATGACTCCCAGGTTGCGTGTGTGGTCGGTGGGTGTCGGGGCTGCTCCCAGCGTCGTTGGCCACCAGGAGTCGTCCCAGGCTGAGGGGTTGGAGCCGAGGATGAGGACCTCCGTCTTGTCCGTGTTCAGCTTTAGTCGGCTGATCTTCATCCAATCGGCGACGGCCTTCATTCCTTCATGGAGATTGGCTTTGGCGGCGAGGGGGTCCTTGGTGAGGGAGAGGATCAGTTGAGTGTCGGCGTAATCATCTACCCCTACAACCTATGCCATGTGTAATCATGCTGAGTATATCCTCCACATGCATTTCGCTGCCAGTAGTGTCCACTATACTGCATCACAGAGGACATAAGTACCAATACATGTCTAGAAGCAAAAATGTGTCTCCGCTGATTCATTTCACAAGTACGAATGAGAGAGGATGAGAGTGTGAGAAGTACACAGCAGTTGTGAGATGACCATGTAGTCCACTGTAATTGGATGTCAACGCAAATGAGTAGCACAATTGTGGAAGACACACATGTGTCATGTGAAGCGGGAGTCACGCATGGCTCAGGTGGGTGGGTGAGACGGGTAGGTGCGCACATGCAATGTTGAAACACGCTGTGTTGGGAGGATACAGGAACAGTACATTGGCGCTCTCCTGGGAATTTGTAAAGACCACCTGTCTGGGGATGAATGTGAACTCATGTGTGCACAACAGGCGGGCACACGATCAATGCTGCATCAAGTGTAGACGTCAGCCCACCCTCCTTGGACATGCTGGATACTGCTGTGCATCCGCAAGGCTCTTGCCAAGGCACTCACATCCCCTGTCGACCAGGTGTATCCACAACATTGTCCACCTGCACAGGCAATCCAGGACACGGGATGGCAGTGGAGCATGGTGGGTGAGAGGTCATGGCGCGCTCCTCCTGGTCACATCACGCAGGCAACACATCCCCAATGTGTAGTATGGCACAAGTCATATGGAAGTAGTGGGGGGACGCACACATCACGAGCAGTGGTGACGTCACGGAAGGTGGCTCACACCATCCCACCCATTGCCTAGATCTCCACACACGTTACATGCCATTGCAACAGAGAAGCCAGCGCGTGCACAAGCAGCTCCGAGCTCGCCCCAGAGAGGCCAAAGAGTGAATGTGTGGGTCCATGAGCTCCAGTTGGACGCGGCCTGGGCCGCTAGGGCAGCTACAGCCTCTGTGTGTTGCAGGTGGTGTATCCGGACTGCGGAGCCTGTCATGCATTGTCAATGTTGCCCGGGTCTCGAGTCGGGGCACCACGCAGGTGGACGGCGTCCCGCCACATATCATACCGTGAGACAGACCACTTGTTCAACTGGACCCACACATACACTCCTTGGCCTCTCTGGGGCGAGCTTGGAGCTGCTTGTGCATGCGCTAGCTTCTCATGTGCAAATGCATATTGGTGTGAGCGAGGGGAGGCCATGAGGACAGTGTAAAAGATAACTGTTTGACTTTCAGTTAGTTTAAGGAATGCCCCTGATGTGGTCAGAAAAAGACCTGCCTCGTGTGTATTGCAACTAGTAGATAAGCCGATGACCTTCCCATGTCTTGCATGTACACCCGCACCTAGCCCCGCACACTCGACACATCAAAATGAGTACCAGCACCACATTCTTCCCATTCGAAGCACTGACTGGGGGTGACAACCATTGGACAGTCTTGTGTAGTCCACCCACGCGTACATGTGGGCCCTCCATGATCCATGTCACCTGCGGCAAAGTGATGTCATGGACAATGACGGTACTGAGCAGAGCTGTCTGCCCCACGCACAGATGGTGCATCAGCTCAACAGACCCAGCACTGAGGGCAGCAGGGGTCACATGTGCAGGGGCAGCTGTGCCTGTTGTGAAGGCACATGCATATAGACAGCACATCGTCCAATGTGTAGTCTGCCCACATCTACAGTCCATTGTCAGGCGGACCTAGCAAAAGATCACAAGACAACACATCTGTGTGGGTGTACCCACTGTGACCAACACTGCGCAACAATCAACGTACCCGACCTGTGCATGGCCCACCCCGCAACGGAGGTCACATTCAGTGCCACTATCTCACACACACATCCCTGTCACGAGGCATGGTGTGTCCAATAGACAGGACTGAGTGAGCGCCCATCCGGAGGGTCCTGAACAGGAGACACATGTAACCCACTAGGCAGTCTGTGTTGTCACCTACTGGCATTGTGCAGTCAATGTGCAGGCCAAGACTGCTGGGACTGAGAAGGGCAGCATGGCCCCAGCCTGACATGCACACGACCAACAAGTGCACTGAGACCTGCATTGCCAATTGGCTGGGTCACTGGATGTCTGACATGAAGTTGCCATGTACCACCACTCGGGAGGGACAGACAGGTCAAAGCGCCCGAGAGCACACATACCCATGCCACCTGCAGTCAGCATGGTGAGCAGTGGATGTTTGAACACCACAGGCTCTGACTCATAGTGCTGCGGATTAACGACATGTGTGTCCCCCACATGCACCCACACACACACTGCAGCTGTCTCCCACACACAAATTTCGCAAGGAATAGCCATGTGCAGTGTGCGTGGAGCTCGGAATCCAGGATCTCCAGCTCCTCGCTGGTGAGTGGACCTGGACATGTCCTCAGCGTCATCGACGTGTAGGTGGAGAGGTGGCAGCAGCATGTGTCCTCGAGGGGTGCCAGGCTGCAGTTCCAGGTAGATGTGGTAATGCCTGTCCAACTCACACACACATATAACCACCTGGGTCAGTTACAGTGGGTCCAAGCTGCTGCAATCCGTGTACCATGTCTGGCAGCTTCAATTGCAGATGTAGGCCTGCTCCCAGCTGGCCCGGGACGCTTCCCTCCATAGTGGAACACGCAGGGTGCAACCGCGAGGGACATTGGAGTTGGCCGTAAGGGCCTGGACCATGGCGGGTACAGTCCGCTGATGCCATGTGCACCACACAGTATGATGTGCGCACTGCATCTGCAGGTATGGCCATGATTTGTGTGTGGGTGCAGGTGCACAATTGACGGGGCCACAACATGCTGTGTGCATAGGCAGGAACGGCCAGTGGCCAGCCTCCACATGTCTGTTGGCACATCATCATGTACACATTGGCATGGGTGCATGGGATATGCATATGCACACACATGCCATCTTTCACTATGTACATCTGCCACTTGGCACGTGCAATGTTACCTGTCACTTGTGATGTGTATTTGCAAGCACACAGCCGTGTTGGCATGGGGCTGTCAATGTGTACACCTGTCAATGTTTCTGGAGGTGTGATCCGTACAGTGCTGTACATAGGGTGCAGTGGTGACACCAATGACTGTCTCATATCCCCTCGTGCCACAGGTTCCACTTGTTTTGGCCGCTCAGCCTGTGTCCATAGCGTTGTTGGTGTGTGCCATGCTCACCCAGCCTCAGAAGCAGTGTGATGCACAGCAGCAAGTCATGTTGCCGCGGTGTTGCCGCTTGCCGAATATGCAGTCTGTTACCATCAGCATGCCTTACAAGTCATTGAGGCCTAGATCCCCATGTGCATGCCCATAGCAATGGTGTGTGTCACTGCCCATTGCTATTGGTAGGGGACCTGTGTAAGTGTATTGTGGCTGTGCTGTCCCTACTTGTCAGCTGTTCTGTGATTCAAGTGCTTGTTCAGTCATTTGTGTTTTGTGTATGTGAATATGCCATGTGGCGTCTTGCTTTGACATGTGTCCACTTCCATCCTGCCTAGGCGGAGACCAAACATTCATCGCCCCTACCAATTGCTGTCAGACATGGAGGATGTAGAGGTCATCCGTAAATATCGTCTGGACCGACCCACCCTGCATCGTCTATGTGCCATGTTGGAACCCCATCTCCGTCCTCGCAGGGTGTATCCAACAGCATTCACCCCCACGGCTAAGGTGATGGCTGCACTGCATTTCTTCGCCACTGGGTCATTCCAACACACAGTGGGCAGTGGAGGTGGGATGTCCCAGCCCATGTTCAGCATGGTGCTGAGGGATGTACTGTCAGCTATGATGCTGTACAGGAACAGATACGTCCGATTCCCCAGGGCTCGTGAATTGGCGGCAGTGAAGGGTGCTTTCTATGCCCTTGGACGGATCCCCCACGTCGTTGGTGCTATAGATTGCACCCATGTTGGCCTTGTTCCACCACAGGCCACTGAGCAGCTCTACCGCAACCGGAAGCACACGTACTCCCTGAATGTGCAAGTGGTGTGCCTTGTGGACATGGTGATTTCCCACGTGTGTGCCAAGTTCCCAGGATCGGCACATGACGCGCACATCATGCGCAACAGCATCCTACCACGACTGATGGCCAATCTGCAACCGGACTGTGGCTGGATTGTCGGTGAGTATGTGGAGTAGTGTAGCGTGCTGGCTGTGCGATGCTGTCTTGTGTCCAGTTGGAATTGCAACGGTTCTCTGTGTCCCTCACACCCAGGTGACTCTGCTTACCCGAATGGGCCCTGGCTGCTCAGCCCATTGCGACGTCCTGGGGGCCCAGCTGATGTCTGCTACAATGAGGCACATGGGAGGACCAGACGTGTGGTTGAGCGTACCTTTGGCCTCCTCAAGTCCAGGTTCAGATGCCTGGACCGCACCGGGGGTGCACTGGCGTACTCCCCACAGAAGGTGTGCCAGATAATAGTGGCTTGCTGCATGCTGCACAATCTGGCTATTCACAAGCAGATCCCCCTAATTGTGGATGACGGATATCAGCCAGGGCCCCAGCCTGCAGACCAGGACAGCTCGAGTGAAGAGGACAGTGGAGAGGAGGAAGCTGTGAATGTGCGTCAGCAGCTCATCGCCCGCTACTTCACTTGACGGTGAGTGTCCATGTACGACGGCTGATGTAGCTGTAGTTGTGCAGGTGTATGTGTGCTCTGTCACGGGGGCCTTTTGTTCACTGAGTGCTGTGTGTCAATGGTCCATGTCCAGGTTGGTATGCCACTGGCAGCGGCTGTAGCAGTGTGCCCTGTTGCTCTGTGTGATGTGTGTACATTGCTTGTAGTTGGTGACAAGTACTGTGTGATGAGTGTGTGACACACTCATTGAATGTACTCTTGTTCTGTTTTTCACCCTTAGGTCCCTACAGCCTCTCCTGTCCCATCGACATACCACACAGCAGATGCATTTCTGCTCATGGTGGCGATTGCACATCGTTGAATAAACCCAGGACACATGAAGCAGATTGTGTTCAAGGTGTATTTATTTACAGCGGTGACATGTGATTGTGTGCAAGGTGATGACAAACGTGGTGCATGCTGTGACAATTAGTTGACGGTCATGGCTGCGTGATGGTCAGGGTGTACCCATGAAGTTCCATGTCCACAGTCCAACAGACACATGCCATTCACATGGCAGTGTGGGGTAGGATCGTAGTACAAGTCAATGCAGTAGGTGGTCAAGGTGGCTGGCTGACTCACTGGCGTTTGGTGCGTGCGAAGTCCTCTCTGGACACCTGTTTCCTCTTCGGACGGCCCCTTCCACGTTTGGTAGGGGGGGGTGTGTTGATGTGCCGCTGGTGGTGGCTGAGGAGTGCTCACTCGCTGTGGACGCAGGGGAACGCGATGCTGCACGAGCCTGCGCCGCACCAGGTGGTGGCGGAGGTGGTGTTGCTGGCCTTGCTTGTGCCCTCACCACCACCACCAGCTGGCCCATTAGGTCCACAAGTTGGTCCATACGGGTCACGAATTGTCCCATATGGGCGTCCATGGACCTCAACACCCCAAGGACCTCCCGCGTGTCGGTAGCCGACCTGGCCCATTGTCCTTGGGCCTCTTCATAGGCCCCAAGGACTCTGGCGAACTGCGGCAGGGCTTGGCTCCCAGGCTCAGATGGCGTTGGCCTGGCCCTGCTCCTCCTACCAGTACTGCTGCCACCGACCTGCCCACTAGCCACATTGCTCACCACGGTCCTCGCTCTGGCTCCCAGGGTGGAGCCCGACGGCCATGCCACCGCTTGCGCAGGGGCTGTGGCCAGGGATGGCGTGGTGGTGGTGGTTGCGGCAGTGGTGGTGGTGGTGGTTGCGGCGGTGGTGGTGGCCGCAACGGCTGTGGCAGCAGAGGTCTGTGACTGGTCAGCAGCCCTGGGTGATGGGTTGGTGGGCAGGAGGGGCCCTGGGGAGCGGTTGTGCCCTGCCACTCCAGATGGGCCTGCTGGGTGGTCCGTGTCCGGAGAGGTGTCCAGCTCCTCTACATCCGTGAGTCCAGGTCGGGGGCTTGTGGACTGGCTGTGCTGGCTGCTGTCACCCTCTCCAGCATCCAGCAGTTCGGCACCTATGGGGAGAATGAGATGGGTCATTGTGTTGCACCTAGCAAAGTATGTATTGGTTGTCTGACATTCACAGTTCGTGCACTGTCGTGCACAGGTTTCCCAGTGGCGTGTGTGTGGATGTACGATGTGTGTATGCGTGGGCTAGGCAAGTGGCACTGTGTGATGTGGACATGTGGCATGGGACGGATTAGCAATGCCGATGGGTGTGTGTTGCTATGCTCCTACATTTTGTGGCTCGGGTGTATGCGTGCTCCAGGACCACAGACGATGTTGGGTTGAACGATGGTTTAGGGGGAAGGATGGAACGCTTAGGTACGCTGATGCCAAAAGGGGTACAGCCCCTAAACGCTCTTGGGTTGAAATATGCTTTTGGGGTACATACTGTGGGTAATGGGTGCAGAACGTGACATGTGTTCTGGCAACATGACAGTGCATAGACAAAGGTGTGTGTCTGTCTCACATGCCCGGAATATCTGCTGACTGTTATCATTCATGGACATCACATTGGTAGCATTGTTGTGAGTTCGTGCTTGTTGTGTGCCACACGACGTATTGCAGATGGGCCAAATCCTTTGTGTGCGTGCTGCCCTGGTACATGTGCATCAGTGCTGTGCTCTTGGGGTGTTGACTATATTATGTGTGTTGTTACTCGCAGTGTGACGTGCGCTTCAGTCACTGCAGGCACTTGATTTGTCATGGGCAGGTATCTTTGCATGACTACTGTATGAGGGCCAGCTGTTCGGATGACATACCTTTCATGACACTGTGGCTGAGAGATGAGATGGATGATATGTTGAATGTGCATTGTGTGCCTGTGTGTTTCATGGGTCCAGTTGTCTTTGTGTGCAATATTGTGGTTCCAAGCTGTTACTTCTAGTACGGTCTGTCTTACGTGGGCAGTGTTGTACGATGTGTGGGTGACAGGCAGTGAGGACTACATGGACAGGACTTCGATGGTGTTGCTGATGTGTGTGATGGGTGGCACAGTGCCTGCCGTGTGGGTCTGTGCTCCAGTGGGACCTGTGCATGCAGACGTGGCTCTTTAGGTGTTGCTGTATCTGTGATGGGTCATGTGGGGTTTGACTCTGTTGAACATGTCCGTGTGCACATTGGTCTCATGATTGTGACTGGGAGCAGTGCTGCGTGTTCCTCTGCTACGTGACATGTCCCATGTGTCAGTCGTAGTACAGTCCTCATGCCTACGGACGCCCCGCCCTGTACATTTTCCCACCTACAGGTTGTTTCTGAGTGCGCAATGCAATGGATGCCACATGGTACTGGGAGGGAGGGCTGCTCCACCTTGCTGGTCTGTGGGAGTGGGAGCCTGGTGGGTGTTTTACTTCAGCTGTCCCCCTCCGACCCACTGTCTTTGTGTTCCGGCTACTTACCTGTTACTTGTCGGTCAGTGCAGCTATGGCGGACACATGGATGTGGGTTGTGCTCCACCTTGCTGGTCTGTGGTAGTGGGGGCCTGGTGGGTGTTTTACTTCAGCTGTCCCCCTCCGACCCACTGTCTTTGTGTTCCGGCTACTTACCTGTTACTTGTCGGTCAGTGCAGCTATGGCGGACACATGGATGTGGGTGTGGGGAGTGCTCATTCTGGCGCATCTGGAGTACAAGGGGACCTGGTGGAAGTTGCGGTGCTGGCTGACTGTACACATGCCCCCATGGTTTTGTTAGTTTGTAGCTTTGGGCTGAGTGTGTGTGAGTGTCTGTTGCATGTGTGGGTGATGTCTTGTGTATTGTGTACTGGACATGGGGGTGTTTGTCCCTAGGAGCTATGGCATGGTGGTAGTGCATGTGATTACATAGCGGTGTGCTGGTATACGTTTGTTTGTACTTACCAGCCTCCACTCCCCCTGGTAATCCGGTGAGGATCTCCGGATGTATGATGACTCGCACCTTCTCCTCCCACGCCTTGAAGGTCTTGAATAGCGCGGGATTCCCTCCGCCAGTCCTGGCAGCCAGCTCTCGATTTTTGCTCTCCTTCTTCTTGACCACGCTTTTGAGGTCGTTCCACCTTTTGTTAATTTCTCCTCTGTTGCGTGGAACGTTCCCGACTGCATTGACCTGGTCTACGATCCTGCTCCACAACCGGTTTCTGGTGGATAGTGGTGTCTGTTGGACCTGGTCGCCATAGATTTGTGGGTGCACCTTGACGATCTCGTCGACCATGACCGTCAGCTCGCTGGAAGTGAACTTGGGCATTCTGTGTGATGCCATGGTGTGTGTTTTGGTGTTTGTGGTGCTGGTGCGGTGTGTGGTGTGTGATGTGCAGGGGGTTTGTGGGTCAGGTGTTTGGTGGTGGTGGTGATGGGTGTGATAGGTGCGTGTCTGTGGTGTGCTGCTGTCCTTTCTGTCTCGCTGTGTTGTGTGCTTTCGTCCTCAGTTTGTAATGTTGCAGGGGGTTGTGGTTAGGGGTGGGCGGAATTTGCGTAGTCGCGCTACGCAAAGCTCCGCGAAACGGTAAAAAATCTCCGCGAGCACGCAAAAGTTCCGCGAACACACGGAATTGCTTGTTCCGCCCGTTCGCGATGCTTTTTTCCTGTTCGCGAATGCTGTTTGCGTGCTCGGGGAGAAATATCTTGCGAACACGCATTTTGAAAGCGCAAACAAGCAAAAAATTCCACGAAGCCGCGGATCGCGGAATTTTTGGTAATTCCGCGTTCTCCGCAGAACGCGAAATTACCCAAATTCCGCAAATTCCGCGAGCGGAACGGAATTTACCGCCTAGGCCTAGTTGTGGTCTGTGAAGGGGCTGGTTTTGTACTTACCTATGTGGGTGTGTCATGATGGTCTGTTGTTTTCAGGTGTGTTGTGGCTGGTGTTCTGGGATTTGTTGTTGATTTTTTTGTCCAGGGGGGGGTGTGTTTCCGGGATGTGTACTGTGTTTGGGTATTTGTGCGTGGGTTGCTGTGTGGACTTGTTGGCCATGTTGTGTGTGTTTGTTTTCGTCAGCGGATGGTTTCTGTGCATGGACGTGGCCGCCAGGGCTTCCGCCGTGTCCATTTTCGTCACTGTTGTTTGCGCTGGCGGGCGGTGTATTTGTGGATTTTCCGCGCTCATGTCGGTACAATCCTAATTTCACGGGCGGTGTCTCGGTCGTCAGGGCGGGCGGTTTTGGCTTGTCGTGCGTCTTTCCGTCCGTGGCGGGCGGATGGACTTAGACTCGGACATGGGCGGGCGGTATTTTCTGTTTATTTTCCGCCTCCGGCGGTTTTCGGTTCGCGGCATCGTAATTGCTCGGTCGGTATTCAGACGGTGTAGGCGGGCGGATTTTTGCCACTGTGGTTGATGGCGGATTTTTATCCGCCCGACATCGTAATGGACACCATTGTTAGTCAAAATATCGAATTTTTTAAATCTCTTAAAAGTAATGTAAAATTAATAAGATAATAAATATAATTAAGTAAAACATACTTAAAAATACTTAAATAACTTTCAAATTAATGAATAATTAATTTAAGTAAAAAAAAATAAACATACATTTTTATTTTTTAATACATACATATATTAACGTAATATTATTAAAGAATATTCAATATTTTTAACGTAGGATAGCAGGAGGGTAAAATTTACTATTCCCACTCCAGTGAGTGCAACAGTAGGGAAAGCGTTGGATAGCGTAGGGGTAAACATTACTATTCCCACTCCAAAGAGTGCAACAGTAGGGAAAGCGTTGGATAGCGTAGGGGTAAAATTACTATTCCCACTCCAGTGAGTGCAACAGTAGGGAAAACGTTGGATAGCGGGAGGGTAAAAATTACTATTCCCACTCCAAAGAGTGCAACAGTAGGGAAAGCGTTGGATAGTGTAGGGGTAAAAATTACTATTCCCACTCCACAGAGTTGTTGACCTTCACTCACCTGAAATCCAGGTGTTCCAGATGAGAGATGAGAAGATATTTTCCTATGCCCCCTAAGACCTAGGTCCTCCTAAGCCTTTGTCTATTAACAGCCTGGATTCTTAGGTCCTCGGGGGAAGGGGAAAAAAGGGACAAAAGAACCAAAACAATAAATAAAAGGACACTCTCGCCTCTCTCTTCACGTCAGTAAGGACACGTCCGACGGCTAACTCTGTCGCAGTCCAAAGCCTATAAAACAATAAACAATGGTGAGTGCCACACTATTCACTCCTAAGGCTGTCCTTCACATGTATCTAACATTGACTCTTATTCGTTGCTCTGTTAATACCTTAGCATTATCCTTATTATTCAGGGATGAAGTTAAAATGCTTGTCTCTTTGTCTCTTTTCTGCAATAAATATAAACACATCAATTCTCACGTTTTAACTTCACATCTTACTTAATGTAAGCCTAGTCATTTATATCACTTACAGAATCAGGTGTCTATTGACACTTTACAAGTGTCCCAAATAAAACATTAAATAAGCGTAATTGTTTTTCGCAAAGATTGATTCACAGAGCCTTCTTTCGGTAACTCTGTTGTAACCTTAGCGTTGTCTTTTCTCTTTGTGTGTCTTAGGTTCTGACGGGGAGATCGCGGCAAGATGGCTTACTTCAGCCAAACTGTTATTGAGATAAGTATCTCCTTTCTCTGAGTACTTTTCAATTGTCTTTATGCATGCATGCGAGCGCGCTCCGCAAGCGGAACGTTCTTACTTGGTTTGTTGATTCTTTTTCTTCTTTCTTTGTCTCTTGTTGCAGGTCGGGTGAAGAATCGGGAACAGGAAGCGAGCGCCGGATGATTGACGGGGACGGACCAGGATCTGACTTTGCCAAGGTGGAGGGGAAACAACGCAAGCCAGAAGAATAACCGGAAGTTGGAGAGGAGCCTGGAGCGCGAAGCGTTGTCGGGAGATTCCAGGTAAGTGGAGATGCTGGTTAGCGGTAAACGAACACAAGCAAGCGTAAGCGGGTGTGGCGGTCTTTTATAGCTGCAGAAGGGTGGGGTTTCTCTGCACGTTGCCAGACACGCGTCTAGCAGCGTAAGAGGAAAGCAACGTGCTCACAAGGCAAAGCGCCTGTTCCTGGATGTTTGAGTTAGTGACAGTCTCTTGGGAACCATAATAAAGCACAGGCAAATACAAATACAAATAGCAGCTATACTTCGAAAACGTAAACAGATTACCATGGGCTTACAAGAAGGGCATCATGACCAGATATAAAACAATGCTAAGCATAAGGATGGCGTTACCACAGAGTAAACCTGACCAGTCAAACACAGCTTGGTCAAGCTTACCCTGCTGTGTTCAACAAGGTCATACAAATCCCTGCAACTTAACCCTGGAGGGCAATCATGACGGTTGCGCTCTACAAACCCCAACAAGAGTGCAACAGTAGGGAAAGCGTTGGATAGCGGGAGGGTAAAAATTACTATTCCCACTCCAGTGAGTGCAGCAGTAGGGAAAGCGTTGGATAGCTTAGGGGTAAAAATTACTATTCCCACTCCAAAGAGTGCAACAGTAGGGAAAGCGTTGGATAGCGTAGGAGTAAAAATTACTATTCCCACTCCAGAGAGTGCAACAGTAGGGAAAACGTTGGATAGCGGGAGGGTACAAATTACTATTCCCACTCCAAAGAGTGCAACAGTAGGGAAAGCGTTGGATAGTGCAGGGGTAAAAATTACTATTCCCACTCCAGAGAGTGCAACAGTAGGGAAAGCGTTGGATAGCGGGAGGGTAAAAATTACTATTCCCACTCCAGAGAGTGCAACAGTAGGGAAAGCGTTGGATAGCGGGAGGGTAAAAATTACTATTCCCACTCCAAAGAGTGCAACAGTAGGGAAAGTAATATTTTAATAACAATTATTTAATTATCAATACTAATAAACATTATTATTAAAATTAATTACCAATTACAAAATATTTAATAATTAATTAATTATAAATACCAATACAATTTATTTATTAACAATTATTTACCTATTAATAATTAATTAACAACCAATTAACATTCAATACCAAAAATTTATAAATAATAAAAAAATACCAATTAATAATTAATTAACAGTAAATTAATTATCAAAAAAAAAAAAAAAAACAATTATTAATTATTTACAATTAAATTACTTCCCACCATATCCCCCTATCAACCCACGACCCGCTACAAATAATACATTAATAGAATTAACATAATTATCAATTAATCAATTAATAAAAATTAATTACCAATTAATAAAAATTAATTACCAATTAGTAATTAATTAACAATAAATTAATTATAAAAAAAAACATTCAATAATTAATTATTTACAATTAAATTACTTCCCACCATATCCCCTATCAACCCACAACCCGCTACAAATAATAAATTAATAGAATTAACATAATTATCAATTAATCAATTAATAAAAATTAATTACCAATTAGTAATTAATTAACAATAAATTAATTATCAAAACAAAAAAAATATTTTCAACAATTAATTATTTACAATTAAATTACTTCCCACCATATCCCCCTATCAACCCACAACCCGCTACAAATAATAAATTTATAGAATTAACATAATTATCAATTTATCAATTAATAAAAATTAATTACCAATTAATAAAAATTAATTACCAATTAGTAATTAATTAACAATAAATTAATTATCAAAACAAACAAAATATTTTCAATAATTAATTATTTACAATTAAATTACTTCCCACCATATCCCCCTATCAACCCACAACCCACTACAAATAATAAATTAATAGAATTAACATAATTATCAATTAATCAATTAATAAACATTAATAAAAATTAATTACCAATTAATAAAAATTAATTACCAATTAATAATTAATTAACAATAAATTAATTATCAATACCAATAAATAAAAATAAATATTTACTTAATTACAATTAAATTACTTCCCACCCTATTCCCCTATAAACCCACAACCCGCTACGGAATTAAATGACGCAAAAATTAAATAACATAAAAATCATTGCTTTAAAAAAATTAAACTTACATTACAAAAACTAATATAAACTTTTAACACATAATTAACATACAAAACACTTTGAAAAAATTCGATATTATTTAAAATTCGATATTTTTTAATGCCTATATTTTGTACTTAGATATTTTGACAATCGATATTACTTACCTTAATTTCGATATTTTTAACGACTATATTATGTCCATTCGATATTATGTCCATTCTATATTTTGGATTCGATATTCTGTCCATTCGATATTTTTATTTCGATATTATGTCTATTTACCACCAGGCATAGTGGAAGTGCTATCACACACCCTTCGAGCCCTAGTGATTTCACAGTGTTGACCCTTGGCTCATCCATAGCACCTCAAAAGACTCCTATCTGTGGCTCAGAGTCTGAAACCAGTGATATCAGAGGCAGTGCCAGATGTACCAAAGGTCAAGCCAAAAATGGCACTACTAATGAGCACCTAACTGACTTGCATAGGCAGTGGCCTGCTGGGACGATTCCTATTTCTGTGTCCCATTTTGCAGGGCATGAGAAAGAGAGGAGTGTAATTGAGAACCACTGTGTCTGTCCACATGACTTGAGGATTCTTAACTTGGAGAAGAAAAAAGAGATAACACACTTTAAGGTTGGTAATCCATGGAACCTGGGAATAGTGGGCTAATTTTTCCATGTTCACCATGATGTCCCAGGTTCTCACCTGACTGCATGGCCAAAATAATTCTGTTCCTGGGATTTTCCGCAGTGGCCATGATCCTGATGGCTTCATATTGATTCATGAATATTATTTCATATTTTTCACCCTTCCTGCACCTAATGTAAAAGCACGTTTGTGAAGTGCAGAGCTGAGGTGCAGCATAGACTATTGATGGTCACATAACAACAGAAATGCTCTCTCAAGTAGTTGAGGCCTGTTGGGTAAAATACATGATGAGCCATCACTGCTAGTGTGAAGAAGATTCTGTGTGGGATAGAGGTGTACGAAGCCACAGCAAGGACCGGAGAGTAGGAGTAATATATTTTCTGTCACTGTGTAAAAACACCAACTTGGATGCATGTGATCTGACCTTAGGAATTATTTATTGTTTAATAACGCATTAATCCATTTTGGATGAAGTGATCAGGAAAGCAGTGGCACATCAGCTATGAGTGCCTATTTACAACTGTGATCTACTGTAATCTAATTAGTCTAAGTTCTGTATTTGCTGCAGTACAGAGATGGCCACCATTGAGATGGTTACTGATGCCCTCATTGTGGTTGGTGTTGGGGATGCCTGCTTAGCTGGGCTGCTGATCTTTCATAGGAAGGTGACATAGTGGCCCATGAGTCACCGTTATGCATCTTCTCTGCTTGCACAGGTGTTTGAAGGGACATGGTCCTGAATGCCTAGCCTCTTTTTTTAATAGTAAATCTCAATTTGCAAAGACTGGAGATTGAACACCCTTCCCTTGCCTCTAATGTGCTGGGTGCTGTAGGAAAGTAGGATCTGCTTCTTATGGTTACCCCCACTTTTTGCTGATGTCTCACTGTTTTTGGACTAGTCTGACTGAGATCCTGCTATCCAGGACCCCAGTCTATCTGCTTTCTCCCTTAAATTGATATGTATGTACTTTAGGTACACTCCAGATTGGATACTGGGGTACCCTTATAAGTCCCTAGTATATGGTACACCATGTACCCAGGGCATAGGTCCTCCAGAGGCCTCCCATGGGCTGAAGCATGTATTATGCCACCCATGAGAGGCCATTAAAAATGACACAACAGGTCTGCTACAGCAGCCTGTGTAAGCTGGTGCTTGCACCACTTACTTAGATATAGGTTCACAATATCTATCTAAATCGCTACACTTAAAAACCTATCAGTCACCCCTATGGCAGGCCTTATCAATCCTGAAGGCAGGGTGCTGGGTTTTACGTGAGAGGGTGCCCCTGCATGAGCAGAGCCCGTCTGCAGCCTTCGGAGACCATTCTACGGGGTTGTCTGTGATGCAGCCAGACATATAGGTTAAGTTGCATTATAACCTCGCGGTAAATGCTAACTTTAAAATGGCTGCTTAGAAACATGTCGTGTTTGGTGTCAAACACCTTGGAATCATACCTCCACACCAGGAACTGGTGTGGGAGGTATGATTCCACCCTTCTAGAACCACTACTGTGGGTCACTGGTCTACCTGGTACCAGCTTTCTCGACCTGGGCAGCACAAAATAGACGCTGCCAGCCACAGACATGATTCTGCTCTCCTGCTGCTGAGCCAAGCTCGAGCAGAAGAAGGCATGACAATAGGCATCCTGTCACAGGGAGGTGTGACCACCTCCCAGACAGGGTTTAGTGTATTGGGGCTGGGTGGGTTCACTCTGAGAGTGCCAGAAAGTCTGCACTGGGGGCACATTTGGTGTCCCTGTGCATAGTCCAGTTCAAACCACTTCTGGGAGCCATTGGCTCCTGCTCTGGTGCGAAACTGAACAAAGGACATGGGTGTAGCCACCCCTCTGTCCTGCCCCTCCCCTAGGAGGGTCCACAGAATCTTTCCAACCCTTTCCCGTGGATATAAAGTGGGATACCTGGCTACAGGACTTTAGATTTTAACTGGAAAAGATTCTGCTAAGAAGAAACCAAGTACTTCGACTGTCTGCATGACGCTGGACGACCAAGAATCTCCCTTGGAGTAAAGGAGTTACTCCCCTGCAGTAGCAGGCACCTAAGCGCATCTGACTGGCTTGCATCTCCAGAGCTCCTGCGGACTCCGAAGATTTCAGCAACACAGGAGGTGGGTTCCTGAAGGTCCCTGAGGTTGATCTAACCTCTCAGCAATTCTGAGACCAGTATCCCTCGTGGGGACCGTGCAACCCGAACCCCTGTGCACCACGTACATTTGCATGAACATATTCTTGTTGGTGATCCCTGAGCTTGTGCTTTGGACTTCGTGTAGTCCTAATCCCGAGCAGAATTTGCTCTGAAGAGATCTGGCCTCGACTCACCGAGTGCTCTGTGGGCTGGTGCTTTGTGAATTCGCTCGAGGTCTCCTCGCGATCCCTGGTCCGTTGGCCTGTGGGCCCTGGCGAGGGTCACCTTGTTTGTTCTTGGGCTTACCTGGTTGCTCCAGACGTGCCCTGACTCCCCATTGCTTGGAGAGTCCCCTGGACCTTGATGGTCCACACCGTAACCTGTTTGTCCTTTCTTTGTGGGTTGCATTTGCCAAGGCTTGTTGGTGCTCCAGCCGGACCCCTCAGCACTCGAAATCCTTCGTGGGACAGCTCACCTCCAGGTCCTGGTCATCCTCAATGTCTCCTGGTCCTCGTGGCTGCAGAGTCAAGCATCCTTTCTTCACACCTGAAGCACCCGACATCGGTGGGCATTCGTCTACCGAGCCCTTGGTCACCTGAAGTGACCCAGACTCTGTCCCCTCTGCTTTCAGGTTCCTCTCACCTAGAATCCAGGCTTGGATTCCACCGGACACTCTTCGCCTTCCTGGCAGCAGTACTTCTTCGCAACTCTCCATTGAAAACGACGAAGGTTTCCGACACCACTTGACCCCTATGCACCCGGCTCCTCTGGGATAGGTAACACAGGTACCTCGGTACTCACTGGTGTGTTGGCTCTAGAACCTCTTATGTTCCAAAGGGTTTGCTCGAAGTCCTTATAGAAGTGTCCTTAAACTGTAACTTTACAACTGCGACTTTCCCATAGAGTTGCACGGAGCACGCGGTCGTGTTTCCTCACTGCACCCGTCCTCCGTGGGCGCCCTGTGTCACTGCCTTGGGTGGTTCCTTGGGGTCCCAGCGATTCTATGTGCTCTAGGCCCTTTGTCTAGTCAAGTCGTGATTGTTATACCATTTTTTAGTATATGGTTCGATATCCCCTGGAGCCCGGTGTGTATTTTGCTACTTACGTATGTTCTATTGATTCAGTATTGTGTGCTTTGTGTTCTAATCTTGTGTAGAGATTAGTGGAGAGTGTTATATTAATAAATACATATTTTTATATCACTACTGTGTGGTTCTCCTTTCATTTAGTCATTCAGGAGGTGATACTCTGGTAAAACAAGCTGCTTTACATTCCTTCAAGATTAAGCCTGAAGGCTGCTCCCCACAGCTACCACTAGGATAGCTTTCTAAAGGTTATCTTTGACCTCATACATCATAAGGGTCGTGTGGACTGGTCCAAGGTGCCCACTTTAATTAGTGGACAGCATATACCAGGCCACCTTCTCCCATTGGTGTGCAGCGGTTGGGATTCAAGCTTGTTATTGTTTTACCAGACAAATCTCATTGAGTGATTAACTGAAAACCACTAAGTATTAGGAACATATAATACATCAAGATTGGAATAAGTAAGTTCTACTGAACTTGGAGTTGGGTAAGTCAAGGGTCTAGCATACCCTTTCTCCAACTCAAGAGAGTTTAGTCTCCACTAGGTTAGGTAGGTGCCTACACCACATAACGCTAGTATATCTTCTAGAGGAGAAGCCAGTGGCTCTCTGCCAACTAGGTACAATTGCCTCACATTTCAGGAATTGAAAGCTATGTGTGTGTCTAGGAAGTTGAGGTGCAAACACCCAACGTCTCATTGAGTTTTTGCTCTTGGATGACCTTAGGAAGACTCCAGGGTCTGATACGGCAGATAGAGTGGGTGGGGCAGGGAATGAGGAAAGGCCATGAAGTGAAACCTTCTTTGACCTGGACTCAAACCCTGGCCAGGAGAATCAAGATGATTCTAACCTGGGTAACATAGAGCTTCCTTCAGGTGGAGGAGAAGGCCCCAGTGGCCCTCTCTTTACTCCACCAGATAGAGTACAGAGTTTACCTAGGAGATCTAGATCTCCCTCTGTAGAATCTCAGCACTCAGGAACTTCTGTAGGGACTTCCATATCAAATAAGAGGGAATCCTCTTATGAGAGTCAGTGCCAACTTCTGGAGCTTGAGAAAATCAAGCTTAGGCTCAAGAAGGAGCAGTTGGCCCAAGGCAGGGAATCCCTATAGCTCCAGAGAGCTACAAAGAGATTGGGACTAGAGTCCCATGGTGGCAGCAACAGTGTCCCTAGGGTTAAGGAGTATACTCATGATCATAGGAACCTGAACAAGATAGTCCCTCCCTACCAAAGTGGGGATAACATCCACAAATGGATGACTGCACTAGAGAGGACCTGTAAGGTACAGAGGGTCCCTCAGGAGCAGTGGGCAGCTATCTTGTGGCTCTCCTTTGTTGACAAAGGTAGAGATAAGCTCCTCACTGTTAGAGAAGAGGATGCTGACAATTATTCAGTCCTGAAGAGTGCTCTCATTGATGGGTTTGGCATAACCACTGAACAATACAGGATTAAGTTCAGAGACACCCAGAAGACACAGACTCAGGACTGGGTAGACTTTGTGGATTGTGCTACTAAGGCTCTGGAAGGCTGGTTACTTGGCAGTAAAGTGAATGATTTTAAGGGATTGTACAATTGAATTATGAGGGAGCAGATCCTTAATAATTGCCAAAACCAGTTGTTGCATTAGTACTTGGGGTGGGGAGAAGAGTAAAGACCAGAAGACTTCACAAGGGCCCCAAAAACCTGCATCTGGGGGGGGGGGAGTCACAATCTAACAAGGGTAAAGGCAAAAGGAAACCTTGCTGTCATATCTGTAAAGAGAAAACCCATTGGACAAAGGATACCAATTGTCCAAGGGCCAAGGATTCCACTCCTACCACCACTGCCCCTAAGGCAACTGTCCCCCATAGCACAGTCTCAAGTGGTGGTACACAGAACAGGGGAATAGTAGGGTTAACCTTGGGATCTGAGATGGATTCTGGCCTAGTCAGAATTCCAACTCAGGCTGTTTTGATCTGTGATGGAGGCATGGATATTGCCTCCTTATTTGTAAGTCCCAGTATCCTGGGCAAGTACAGAAAACAGCCTTTGATCAATAGTAAGGAGGCCGTAGCATGCAGGGACACAGGTGCAAGTATCACAATGGTGACAAAAGATCTTGTGGGCCCTGGCCAGATCATACTTGGTGAGATGTGCCAAGTGATCAATGCTAGCAATGGCAGGACAGACCATTCCTTGGCGATTGTGAATTTCACCTGGGGAGGGGTAACTGGCCCTAAGAAGGTTGTGGTTAGCTCAGACCTCCCTGTGGAATGCTTGTTGGGCAATGATTTGGAGACTTCGGCTTGGGCTGAAGTGGAACTCAGGACACATGCAGAAATGTTGGACATCCCTGCAGATGTGTTTGCCATGACTCAGGCAAAAATGTCTTCCACTGAACAGGCCCTGGATTCTGAAATGATGGACCAGGTGCCGTCCAAGAGATGGAGCAGTAGGGGTAAGGCAGTGCCCCCTGCCTCAGAGTGAGGATCAGTCTCCTGAGGGAGATGATCTCAGTCCCTGTGAAGGAACTGTCTCAGAGGAACTTGAACCTGACCAGGTTGAGTTCTTGGGGACAGGGGGCCCTTCCAGGGCAGAGCTGAGCCAGGAGCAACTGAACTGCCCCTCTCTTGAACCCCTCAGACAGCAAGCTGCTGCTGAGGCTGCTGGGAGTGCCAGTGGGTCCCACAGGATCTACTGGGATGATGGACTTCTATACTCAGAGGGTAGAGACCCCAAGCCTGGTGCTACCAGGAGGTTGGTTATACGTCTGAAGTTTAGAGGCTTCCTATTAACACTGGCACATGACATCCCATTAGCAGGACACTTAGGCCAAAGCAAGACCTGGGACAGGATTGTCCCTCAGTTTCACTGGCCTCACATGTCAGAAGACACAAAGGAGTTTTGTCACTCCTGTATCACTTGCCAAGCCAGTGGTAAGGCAGGTGGTACTACAAAGGCCCCCCTGATACCACTACCTGTGGTGGGGGTTCCCTTTGAGAGGGTTGGGATTGACATTGTTGGTCCCATGGATCCTCCAACTGCATCTGGACACAGGTTCATACTAGTGGTGGTGGACCATGCCACTAGGTATACAGAGGCAATACCCCTTAGGACCACCACAGCTCCTGCTGTGGCCAGGGCCCTCCTGGGAATCTTTTCCAGAGTGGGTTTCCCTAAGGAGGTAGTATCAGACAGAGATGCAAACTTTGTCTGGTTATCTTACTGCTATATGGAAGGAGTGTGGAGTGAATTACAAATTCACCACACCCTATCACCCACAATGCAATGGGTTAGTTGAGAGATTCAACAAAACCCTCAAGGGCATGATAAAAGGTCTCCCTGACAAGCTCAGGCGTAGATGGGATATCCTTTTGCCCTGCCTTCTCTTTGCCTACAGAGAGGTTCCTCAGAAGGGGGTTGGCTACAGCCCTTTTGAACTTCTGTTTGGACATCCAGTTAGGGGTCCCTTATGCTTGGTTAAGGAGGGATGGGAGTTACCTCTCAAACCACCTAAACAGGACATAGTGGACTATGTACTTGGTCTCCGCTCCAGGATGGCTAAGTACTTGAAGACGGCATCCAAAAACCTTGAGGCTAGCCAGGAATTGCAAAAGGCCTGGCATGACCAAAAGGCTGTTTTGACTGTGTATCAGCCAGGACAGAAGGTATGGGTGTTGGAGCCTGTGGCCCCAGAAGCTCTCCAAGACAAGTGGAGTGGGCCTCATACCATTCTTGAGCAGAATGGGGAGGTTACCTACCTGGTGGACCTTGGAACTCCCAGGAGCCCCCACAGGGTGCTCCATGTAAACAGGCTCAAGCCATATGTGGACAGGGCAGACATGGGCATGCTCATGGCTACTGATGAGGGACAGGAGGAAGAGAGTGATCCACTCCCTGACCTCCTCTCACAGAACCCTGATGATGGTTCAGTTGATGGTGTAGCCTTGGCAGGCAGCCTCACTGAACAGCAACAAACTGATTGTAGGAAGGTCCTCAATCAGTACAGACACATGTTTTCACTGACTCCAAGTCAGACTACCTGGTGTACACATGAGGTGGACACAGGTGACAGTCTGCCTGTTAAAAATAAGATTTACAGGCAACCTGATCATTTCAGGGACTGTATCAGGACTGAAGTCCAGAAAATGTTGGAACCGGGAGTGATTGAGCCCTCAGATAGCCCTTGGGCTAGCCCAGTAGTCTTAATACCAAAACCTCACATCCAGGGTGGTGAGAGAGAGATGAGGTTCTGTGTTGACTACAGGGGACTCAATGCAGTCACTAGGACTGATGCTCATCCAATTCCAAGGGCAGATGAACTTATTGATACTTTGGCCTCTGCCAAATTCCTAAGTACATTTGACCTGACAGCTGGTTACTGGAAAATCAGATTAGCTGAGGAAGCTAAACCTAAAACTGCATTTTCAACCCCTAGTGGGCACTACCAATTTGTGGTGATGCCTTTTGGCTTGACGAATGCACCTGTCACATTTCAAAGGCTGGTGAATAAAGTTCTCACAGGTCTGGAAGCCTATAGTGCAGCTTATCTTGATGATATTGCTGTCTTTAGCTCCACATGGGAGGATCACCTGGTCCACCTGAGAAATGTTCTGGAGGCCCTGCAGAAGGCAGGCCTCACTATCAAGGCCACCAAGCGCCAGATAGGGCAGAGTAAGGTTGTGTACCTGGGCCACCTTGTGGGTGGAGGCCAGGTTCAACCATTGCGGAGCAAAATCCAAACCATCATGGATTGGGTTGCTCCAACTACCCAGACTCAGGTCAGAGCTTTCTTGGGCCTGACTGGGTACTACAGGAGGTTTGTCAAAAGATATGGCTCCATAGTGACCCCTTTGAATGACTTAACTTCCAAAAGAATGCCTAAGAAAGTTCAGTGGACAGTTAGCTGTCAAAAGGCATTTGATGACCTGAAGCAGGCCATGTGCCCTGCTCCCATTCTGCAAAGTCCTGATTATTCCAAGCAATTCATTGTTCAAACAGATGCATCTGAATTGGGGGTAGGGGCTGTGTTATCACAATTGAATGAGGAGGGTCAGGATCAGCCAGTAGCTTTCATACGCAGAAGGCTGACCCCCAGTGTTAGACCTGGCATCATTGGCGCGGGTCTCCCTTCCTCTTTTCGCTTCTTACCTTTTATGTTGGCTGGATTTAGATGCTCTGGGCGCTGTGCCACTGCCAATCAGTGACACAGCGCGAATGCTCCCTGTGTAAAGATAACTGTATGAATTGGGATAACCATAATTGGCTCGTTTGGTTTACCTGTCAACCCCTAGTATCAGTGCACTGTGTGTGCCCAGGGCTGGTAGACCAAATACTGCTGGTGGGCCTGCAGCGCTGATTTGCGCTACCCACCGAAGCAGCTTTTAAAGTATGTCTGTGTAGCATGTTCTAATAGCGAGTTACCCTCCATTTCACTGTTACTATTGTGAGGCTATCCGTTCTCATAGGCCAGAATGGGCAGGCTGAGTATTACATGCCCTAATCCTACCTGCCCCCAGGAACCTGATAGGAACGTCGAATTTGATATGTTTAAGCTCAGAACATTGAGATACATCTTTTAGTAAGGATTATTAGCGTAGCCCGTGTTCGAAAATGCCTCTACTAGAAACAAGGTATTTTCTGGCCTAAGCTTTCCTGTAAGCTTTGCTAGCGTGTGTATTGGCCGTCTGGTTTTGGAGCAGCAGGGCCAGCTGGGTCAGACCTGGCTGGAGAGAGAGATCGGCATTTAGAGTATGGAGAGGGGTGACTCTTTGATCTGAGCAGGGCCGTGCCTGGCAAGGTGAATGATGGCTCCACCTCCCACTGGGCGTCTGATAGCAGACCCCCAGATTCTCAAAGGGCAGGATGTCGCCTCGTAAACCAAGTGCTCCCCGACCCCACCGAACTGGTTCTGGCTGGATGCAGTGATTTGTGACTGCAGAGAACAAAGACTTTTTAGGAATGAAACCTTTTTCAAGTGTGTTCCTTCTGGATGTCAAGACGAAACTCTGTCCGAGTGAACAGAGGAAAGGACTTTGAAACTTTCACCAAGCTTGCTGAAGAGACTACCCCAGGGCCTGAATTGAGAGCGCCTCCTGCTGAAGTCTCAGGGACATTAGACTTCACCCCGTCAGCCGTCTGAATTCCTGTGCTAGGATTTTACTTGCAGGTGAGGCATCCGTCGAGTAATCCGGAACCTCTAGTTCTACTGTGAGGAACGCGGACTGGTAACCCTTGTTAACTCTGTGTGTGGGCCGCCGCAGCTAAGAGAGAGGTGCCGCCGCTGAGTGCCCGCCTTAATTTGAACCTTCAGAACCTTCGCTGAATCTGTGTGGGCCGCCGCAGCTAAGAGAGAGCTGCCGCCGCTGAGTGCCCGCCTTAATTTGAATCTTCAGAACCTTCGCTGAATCTGTGTGGGCTGCCGCAGCTAAGAGAGAGCTGCCGCCGCTGAGCGCCCACCTTAATTTGAATCTTCAGAACCTTCGCTGAATCTGTGTGGGAAGCCGCAGCTAAGAGAGAGCTGCCGCCGCTGAGCGCCCGCCTTAATTTGAACCTTCAAAACCTTCGCTGAATCTGTGTGGGCCGCCGCAGCTAAGAGAGAGCTGTAGCCACTGAGTGCCCGCCGTTGTACCAGCCTGGTTGAGATCATCCTTTGTCCTGGGGGCTGCCGCAGCTAAGAGAGAGCTGCTGCCGCTGAGTGCCCGCACCTTTGCCAACTCTGCATCATCGTAATTTGTCCTGTGGGCAGCCGCAGCTAAGAGAGAGCTGCTGCCGCTGAGTGCCCGCATCTGTGTCACCTTTGCCTCATTGTGATTTGTCCTGTGGGCTGCCGCAGCTAAGAGAGAGCTGCTGCCGCTGGGTGCCCGCACCTTTGCCAACTTTGCATCATTGTGATTTGTCCTGTGGGCTGCCGCAGCTAAGAGAGAGCTGCTGCTGCTGAGTGCTCGCACCTTTGCCAACTTTGCATCATTGTGATTTGTCCTGTGGGCCGCCGCAGCTAAGAGAGAGCTGCTGCCGCTGAGTGCTCGCACCTCTGCCAACTTTGCATCATTGTGATTTGTCCTGTGGGCCGCCGCAGCTAAGAGAGAGCTGCTGCCACTGAGTGCTCGCACCTTTGCCAACTTTGCATCTTTGTGATTTGTCCTGTGGGCCGCCGCAGCTAAGAGAAAGCTGCTGCCGCTGAGTGCCCGCATCTTTGCCAACTTTGCATTATCGTGAGTCGTCCTGTGGGCCGCCGCAGCTAGGAGAGAGCTGCTGCCGCTGTGGGCCCACCACGGAACTGCACGACGCGAGTCATCGCCACCACCAGCCCGGGCCGCCGCAGCCACGTGCTGCCGTCGCTGAGGGCCCGCCTGTCCCGGAGTGCCCGAATCATTGTGAGTGCACGTTGCGGCCCACTGCAGTCGAGAACTGTGGTCGCTGGGAGTCCGCCTGTCACCGTCTCCGCTTCTTCGAGAAGCTACGTGCTGTGTTCCCGTCCAACGGCAGGTATGTGGTGCGAAACGGGTCGCGTAGACCCAGGCCTTGAACTCAGTCAGTGCCACGTTCTGGTGAATACGTTATTGCCTTTTTAAGTCCCTACTGATTTACGTGCATTGTGACTGGTTAAAATGCTTTTGAGAGTCTCGTGCTAAACCTTAGATGAAGATACTATTTTTCTATACCTACTTGAGTTGTGTCCTTTTGTGGTGTCGTTACTGCCTTATTGTGCATGGTCATAAATGCTTCACACACTGCCTCTGAGATAGGCCTAACTGCTTGTGCTACGTTACCACAGGGTTGAGCAGGGGTTATCAAAGGGGGTAGCCCACTTGCCCTGACTTAGGAAGAAGGGTCCCTATTTGGACATTGGCGCCAGCCATGGTGTTAGAACTGGGGGTCTCTAGTTGGCAGAGGTAGGTACCTTTGTCCAAATAGGGACCCTTGCTTCTAGTCAGGGTAAGGGGGTACACTCCTGAAATAAGCCCTGCTCACCACCTTGGTAGCTTGGCACGAGCAGACAGGCTTAGTTCAGAGGCAGTGTGTAAAGCATTTGTGAACACATACAGTAATCCAGTGACAACACTACAAATGGACACCACACAGGTTGTATTATAAAAATAAGTATCTTTTATATAGATTTACCACAAGACCATAAACGACAAAAATAATCCACAATACTGTACTTTAAAGATGGTAGAATTAGCTTGAGTCTCTTAAAATGAAAATGCGACACTTTGAGTTCAATGTACCTTAAGATGCGTAACGCAGGGCAACGAAAGGTGTTGCAGGGAAGGTGATGCGGTAGTCCCTTACACGCAAGGACGGTGATGCGTTGAAGATCTGGTGCAAAAGAAACAAAGTGGCGTCTTCTTGAGGTTACGACAACGAAGGGGTGATGCGTGCACGCCCGATGACCGTGCGGCGATTTCGATGAGTCTTTGGAGCCGCGACAGGCCCTGCGCCACGCTTCCCTGGTGATGCGACGGCGTCTGATGTGAGGTCGACGATCTTCTCCTGGGATGCGGGGCGCCTCGTGTTGCGATGCGTCGGCGTCTGATGCGAGGTCGATGCTCTGCCCCGGGGATGCGACGGCGTCTGATGCGACGGCGACACTTTTCTCCGGTGCTGCGAGGCGCTTCGAAGGATGCGAGGGTGTCAGCGGCGCGCTTCTTCGGGGATGCGCCGGCGTCTGATGCGACGTCGACACACTTCTCCGGCGATGCGAGAATCAGCGGCTGCGGCGACACACTTCTTCGTTTTGAGTCGCGCTTCCAGCTCCCAGAGACACGCAAGTGTGTCAGAAGGTAAATTCCCAGCAAGGGAATACAGGGGGAGCTGGTGGGTGAAGTCTGTTGTCCCTGAGACTTAAACAGGAGGCAAGCTCTGAAATCAAGCCCTTGGAGATCCTTCACAAGTTGATGAAAGTACACACAAAGTTCCTTTCTCCTTTCTTTGGCAGTCTGGCAACCACTGCAGGCAGATCCCTCTAGCTTAGGGATAGTCTTCTCCTCAGTTTCTTCTTGGTTCCGCTCCTCAGCAAAGGTTTCTTCTTGATTCCCAAAAGTGATCTAATTTCCTAGGGGTCTGGGTCCCCTTTTTATACACCTTTTCTCTTTGTTCTCTGAAGGCAGAGA
The DNA here is from genome assembly GCA_963921515.1 of Calotriton arnoldi. Lineage (NCBI taxonomy): Eukaryota > Metazoa > Chordata > Amphibia > Caudata > Salamandridae > Calotriton > Calotriton arnoldi. The sequence goes on along the minus strand of CAWUFW010005122.1, from coordinate 1,264,105 downwards.
GGCCTTTGCCTAGTCCAAAACCAGTTCTGGTCAGTCCTGGAGCACTTTGTTTACAGGACTCCTTCTTTCCTTTCAGAATGTGGGGCAGAGTGCTCAGCCGCCCAGCAGGAGGTGGAGCCAGCATTGTGGGAGGCAGGCACAGCCCTATTCAGACCCAGGTGCAACTTCTCCCTCCACTCTGGATGCAGATCTCTCTATTCAGCCCTGTGCTGACTCACCCTGTCTCCTGGAGCCACCCCCAGCCCCTGTCACTCAAACTCCAGACAAGGAATACACAACCTAGCAGAGGCAGGCTTGGAAGGTTAGGCAAGAAAATACCTACTTTCTAAAAGGGGTATTTTCAAACACAGAATGTTAAAACCAACTTCACTAAAAGATGTATTTTATCATCCTGAGTTCAGGCATACTAAATTCGTTTTTCTACCATGTTCCCTGGGTCAGTTAGGATTATAAGGTGTAATAATCAAAACTGCCCATTCTGGCCTATGGGGAACAGGTAGCCTTGCAATAGTGAAAACCGAAAATGGCTGTAATTCACTATTAGGACATGCCACACACACCAGGGCATGTCCTACCTTATACTTACAATGCACCCTGCCCTAGGGCCTACTTTAGGGGTGACCAACATGCAGTAAAGGGAAGGTTTAGGGACTGGTAAGTGGGTGCACCCACCAAGTCGACATGGCAGCCCTAGGCTGCACACAGGCTCTGCAATGGCAGGCCTGAGACACACTTTACAAGCTGCTTCTGTGGGTGGCACAACCAGTGCTGCAAGTCCACCAGCAGTATTGGATTTTCCAGCCCTGGGCACACTCAGTGCACTGTACTAGGGACTGACAAGTAAACCAATCATCCAATCATGGAGTCACTAATCCATACATCAATTTGCAATAGGGAGAGCATATGCACTTTAGCACTGATCAGCAGTGGTGAAGTGCCCAGAGTCATAAAACAGCCAACAACAGGTCAGAAAAAATATAGGAGGAAGGCAAAAAGTTTAGGGATGACCCTGCAAAAAGGGACATGCCAACACATGGCCAACTAGAGACCCCCATTTCTAAGACCCAGAGAGAAACATTGGTCACCTATTGAGAGGGAAGCCTTTGCTGTGGTTTGGGCTCTGAAGAAGCTGAGGCCATACCTGTTTGGCACTCACTTCATTGTTCAGACAGACCACAAGCCCCTCTTATGGCTAAAACAGATGAAGGGTGAAAACCCCAAACTCTTGAGGTGGTCCATTTCCCTACAGGGGATGGACTATACAGTGGAACATAGACCTGGGTGTAACCATGCCGGTGCAGATGGACTCTCCCGATATTTCCACTTAGAACATGACGACTCAACTGGTCATGGTTAGTTTAATGTCCTTGAGTTTGGGGGGGGGGGTTGTGTAGGAAAGTAGGATCTGCTTGTTATGGTTACCCCCCACTTTGTGCTGATGTCTCACTGTTTTTGGACTAGTCTGACTGGGATCCTGCTATCCAGGACCCCAGTCTATCTGCTTTCTCCCTTAAATTGATATGTATGTACTTTAGGTACACTCCAGATTGGATACTGGGGTACCCTTATAAGTCCCTAGTATATGGTACACCATGTACCCAGGGCATAGGTCCCCCAGAGGCCTCCCATGGGCTGAAGCATGCATTATGCCACCCATAAGAGCCCATTCAAAATGACACAACAGGTCTGCTACAGCAGCCTGTGTAAGCTGGTGCTTGCACCACTTACTTAGATATAGGTTCACTATATCTATCTAAATCACTAAACTTAAAAACCTATCAGTCACCCCTATGGCAGGCCTTATCAATCCTGAAGGCAGGGTGCTGGGTTTTACGTGAGAGGGTGCCCCTGCATGAGCAGAGCCCCTCTTCAGCCTTCGGACACCATTCTCCGGGGTTGTCAGTGATGCAGCCAGACATATAGGTTAAGTTGCATTATAACCTCACGGTAAATGCTAACTTTAAAACGGCTGCTTAGAAACATGTTGTGTTTGGTGTCAAACAACTTTGAATCATAGGGAGGTATGATTCCACCCTTCTAGAACCACTACTGTGGGTCACCGGTCTACCCGGTACCAGCTTTCTCGACCTGGGCAGCACAAAATGGACGCTGCCAGCCACAGACACGATTCTGCTCTCCTGCTGCTGAGCCAAGCTCGAGCAGAGGAAGGCATGACAATAGGCATCCTGTCACAGGGAGGTGTGACCACCTCCCAGACAGGGTTTAGTGTATTGGGGCTGGGTGGGTGCACTATGAGATTGCCAGAAAGTCTGCATTGGGGGCACATTTGGTGTCCCTGTGCATAGTCCAGCTCAAAGCAGTTCTGGGAGCCATTGGCTCCTGCTCTGGCGCGAAACTGGAAAAAGGACATGGGTGTAGCCACCCCTCTGTCCTGCCCCTCCCCTAGGAGGGTCCACAGAATCTTTCCAACCCTTTCCCGTGGGTATAAAGTGGGATACCTGGCTACAGGACTTTAGATTTTACCTGGACAAGAGTCTGCTAAGAAGAAACCAAGTACTTCGACTGTCTGCACGACGCTGGATGACTGAAGAATCTCCCTTGGAGTAAAGGAGTTACTCCCCTGCAGTAGCAGGCACCTAAGCGCATCTGACCAGCTTGCATCTCCAGAGCTCCTGCGGACTCTGAAGATTTCAGCAACACAGGAGGTGGGTTGCCGAAGGTCACTGAGGTTGATCTGACCTCTCAGTGATTCTGAGACCAGTATCCCTCGTGGGGACTGTGCCACCCGAACACCTGTGCACTGCGTACATTTGCACGAGCATATGCTTGTTGGCAATCCCTGAGCTTGTGCTTTGGACTCTGTGTAGTCTTGACCCCGAGCAGCATTTGCACTGAAGAGATCTGGCCTCCACTCACTGAGTGCTCTGTGGGCTGGTGCTTTGTGAATTCGTTCAAGGTCTCCTTGCGATCCCTGGTCCGTTGGCCTGTGGGTCCTGGCGAGGGTCACCTTGTTTGTTCTTGGGCTTCCTTGGTTGCTCCAGATGTGCCCTGACTCCCCATTGCTTGGAGAGTCCCCTGGACCTTGATGGTCCACACCGTAACCTGTTTGTCCTTCCTACGTGGGTTGCATTTGCCAAGGCTTGTTGGTGCTCCAGCCGGACACCGACCCCTCAGCGCTCGACATCCTTCGTGGGACAGCTCACCTCCAGGTCCTGGTTGTCCTCGACATCTCCTGGTCCTCGTGGCTGCAGAGTCAAGCATCCTTTCTTCACACCTGAAGCACCCGACATCGGTGGGCATTCGTCTACCGATCCCTTGGTCACCTGAAGTGAGTCAGACTCTGTCCCCTCTGCTTTCAGGTTCCTCTCACCTAGAATCCAGGCTTGGATTCCACCGGACACTCTTCGCCTTCCTGGCAGCAGTACTTCTTCGCAACTCTCAATTGAAAACAACAAAGGTTTCAGACACCACTTGACCCCTATGCACCCGGCTCCTCTGGGATAGGTAACACAGGTACCTCGGTACTCACTGGTGTGTTGGCTCTAGAACCTCTTATGTTCCAAAGGGTTTGCTCGAAGTCCTCGTAGAAGTGTCCTTAAACTGTAACTTTACAACCGCGACTTTCCCATAGAGTTGCACGGAGCACGCGGTCGTGTTTCCTCACAGCACCCGTCCTCCGTGGGCACCCTGTGTCACTGCCTTGGCTGGTTCCTTGGGGTCCCAGCTATTCTATGTGCTCTAGGCCCTGTGTCTAGTCAAGTCGTGATTGTTATACCATTTTTTTAGTGTATGGTTTAGTCTCCCCCTGGAGCCCGCTGTGTATTTTCCTACTTACGTATGTTCTATTGATTCAGTAATGTGTGCTTTGTGTTCTAATCTTATGTAGAGATTAGTGGAGAGTGTTATATTAATAAATACATATTTTTATATCACTACTGTGTGGTTCTCCTTTCATTTAGTCATTCAGGAGGTGATACTCTGGCAAAACAAGCTGCTTTACATTCCTTCAAGATTAAGCCTGAAGGCTGCTCTCCACAGCTACCACTAGGATAGCTTTCTGAAGGTTATCTTTGACCTCATACATCATAAGGGTCGTGTGGACTGGTACAAGGTGCCCACTTTAATTAGTGGACAGCATATACCAGGCCACCTTCTCACAGGTCCCATGGGTTCATTCTGTCACACATGGCTTTAATCTTGATTTTCACTTGTGATGGAGTATTCAGTGTGTTTGAGAGTCATTTCCATCCATCAGTATACAACAGACATCCAAGTCAATTTGAATGACTTATCAGTGGATGCCATTATCTGGCTGGAGGATTTCCTGTCCTTCATTATGATATGTTGCATCTCGTTAACTTAAATTCAGTTCGTCATAAGCTGGAGAATCTCTCATTCGATCATAAGACTCAGTCCTCATTATTAATTCAAGCCGTAATAATGGCGACACCCGCTGCAAAGTTGATGGATGTATTTACAATTTAATCATATGCAAAAAAAAGGTCCCAGTCAATCAGCTACAACCTACTGAGCCGCCAAATGTTTTGTGCAGAAATGTAGCTTTGTCAAGACTTTTAAATACTGTTGGTAAGAAGGCACAATATTAGTTTTCACAATGGATTTTTGCAAAATACTACATAAAATACATGTATCTACTTTGCAGCATTTTTTCATTATGTACTTGTCTAAAACCTTATATTATGCATTGCATGTTGAATACACTGAGCAACAGGTTGCAAACAGTGAAAATGAAATTTGAACAATGAATTAATGTTGTAGCCTTTGTAATGTGGAATTAAGGCCACATTTCGATTCGGAATGTCCTCAGATATCAATTCATTAATTTCTATGTTAGATTCAACTGGAGTCGTGTGCACTAGTATCCTCTAGGGAGCAGAGAGCACAAACACAGATCTCTCAGCCTTATCCCTTGCTGGATGCCTCAGAGCTATTGATGGCTGGATCATACACTTTAGCCACTTCCAAACAGCCGGTTCACCATGCCTAATCCTGCCTCTGTGACCTTCACCCTCCATCAGCCTTTCCTGCCCAAAACAGAGTCTGGTTTATTGACAACCTTTCAATTTTTCATGTAAGCCATCTGGTTAATATTGATTTGTTACTCCCAACTCCTCCTTCCGAGACATTTCACACCACTCCTCTCATTTTAGGTCTGGTTTTGCCAGTGTACCTTTGAAATAGACCTTTTACTTACAAAATACTTAGGGACATATTAGCAAGGGCGGCATCGCCGCTTTAGCGGCACTTTTTGCCGCTAAAGCGGCGATATTTCTATCACCCTATTAGCAAGCTGTCGCTAACAGCTGTTAGCGACAGCTTTATGGCGAAAGCGACTGTTTTGGTGCCGCTTTGCATGTCAGCGATATATATCGCTAATGACATGCAAAGTAGGCGTTCCTGACTAACACGTCATGGAAACACTCACAGACACAACTTCGCCCTATTATCAACGCGGCCCCAGAACCGCGAAGCGATAAAAAGAGTCGCGCTAACCGCGATTAGCGCTGGAATTTAACACCTGCTAAGAACTTGACTTAACCATCTTGTCAATGGGAGGTGGATTGTAAGGTTAAGTCCTCACATGCCTATTAGCAAGCTTTTCATTAGCGCAATGAATTTATCGCTGGATTTCTCGTGCTATTGCTGGGTTTCGCCGCTATCGCTGGATTTTTTATCGCCTTGGAGATAAACGTTGATAATAACGCGTTATCTCCGCGATGAAATCCAGCAATAGCCGGCAATAAAAAAAAACAGCGCTAAGCGCGCTTTGCGATAATTATCGCAAATCCTTGGTAATATGCCCCTTAGGGGCATATTATCAAGGGCCTATCGCCGCTTTAGCTGCACTTTTTTGCCGCTAAAGCGGCGATAATTTTATCTCACTATTAGCAAGCTGCAGCAAACGGGCCTTAGCGCGATTTTTGGGGCGATAGCGGGCCGTTTTTACATCTCAAAGCATATTAGCGATATTTATCCCTAATTACATGCAAAGTAGGCGTTCCCATGCAAAAAGGCACGCAAACACCACTACTCCATATTATCAAGGGGCTCCTTGAAATTCTGAAGAGACAAAAAACTGGCTCTAACTGCAGTTAGAGCCAGTTACTTAAGACCAGAAAATAGCAGGTCTTAAAAATGGTGATAAAACTTGGGCCCATATCTGTGCAGGTTTTGGCGCTAGCCAGCGCTGCAAGCAATGTTGCAGCGCTGCCCTGCGACAAAACTACAGTGCAGGAATGCACACAATCAATAAGATAGTGCGCATACCTGTGCCCCAGTCATGAAAAGTGTTGCTGCGATGCGACAAGACAGCGTTGCAACACTTCTCACTATGCCCTTCTTGCGACAGCATGGATGCGCTGTAATCACTGGACAGCGCTCCATGACGCAAGTAATGACAGACACGTCAGGAATCCTGACGTATCTGCCTGCGCTAAAGTCAAGCATTGCTGCAGTCGTGTCACAACCATGACGCAACTCCAGCAATGCATGGGGCCAGTCTATCCCTGTGGCACTGCCTCGCCCTCACGCCTGCCATCAGGCAGGCGAAAGGTACTGACGCAGTGCTGTTCATGAGGGGTGCCCGAATGTTGGCACTGTTGGAGATCCATCGGTGGTGGTTGCGCGCTGCGGTGTCATCGTTTGGAAGCATTGGTGGAGTGTTGGCGCGGAGGGAGTTGACGAGATGTTCTTCGCTGGCCTTGATCCAGCTGCGAGGGGGTGCGATGATGGCGGTGGCGTCCGGTCGGCAAGGTGAAGACGTGCTGTTACCAATGATGGTCGGTCCAGGAGAGTCCGGTGTTGTGGCTGTAGTTGAAGTACCCGCTGGCGGACGAGACGTGCTCGACCGTGTGTCCTGCTATGTGGCCTGTTGAGGTGACTGGCTGCTTGCTTCTGATGTCGGTGACCCTCCCCAGGAGGGGGTGGTGCTCTGGTCACTGGGGTTGTCCAGGTGGAACTTGAGTTCACCGAGTTGGATGTCGTCGGTGGATGGGAGACCCTGGGGTGCAATGGCATTGGAGAATGGGGGGCCATGGCCCAGGGGGCCTGCACATGAGGGTGCCGCACAGGATGTTCTTGGGCTTGTTCCGGATCTGGGAGTTGACGTAGTCCATGGTCACCCTTGGCACATTAGAGTGCGTTGTCAGTTGGAGTGTGCCTCTGTAGGTGACTTCAATGCCTCCTCCTTGACGGTCGGGGTGCTCCTTGTGGGTGATACTGCAGCCGTCAGTAATGGCGAAGGCGATGTCCGGCATGGAGCAGAGGTTGGTCCTGGCAGGCGAGGTGGCGTCCAGGGTTGATGGCGAGGAGGGTGCTGGCGTTGTAGCGGAGGAGTGTCCAAGAGGAATGCTCCTTGGTGCTGAGCGCGGTCCAGGGGCAGACGGACGCAAACGGCATAGCCTATGGGTTGCCTTTGGCACGGGAGATGACCATTACAACGCAGGCAGTACATCGTTAACAACGCAACTCCGACAACGCGGGTGCCTTAACATCGCATTTTATCACAACGCATTGTGAGGTCAGTAATGGGGTAATTTAAAGTTTCTCAGGTGTGTATGGGTTTTGGGGTAAAATTGTAAATGTACGTTTTTTTGCGGTACAATATGAAAAATGGGGTGAATATTGGGGTAAAATATGAAAAATGGGGTGTTTTTGGGGTAAAATATGAAAAATGGGGTGAATATTGGGGTAAAATATGAAAAATGGGGTGTTTTGTGGGGTAAAATATGGAAAATGGGGTGTGCATCTGTCTCAAATGTGGTTTTTGTGTGTGTTTTGGGGGCTCAAAAAGGAATTCCAGGGTTCACGGTTGGGTTTGTAGTGCAAAGGTTAGTTTTGGGTTGCACTCACTGAAGTGGGAACAGTGATCTTTATGTCTGCGCTATGCAACACCCACTCTACTGTTGCAACGTGCCTAGTATTAGTATGCATTGGAATGGAATGCGAGGTGATGGCATGCGTCGCAACTACGTATGTGCCTTTGGCACACGAGTGGTACGCCCGCTGTGCATGGGTGCACAGCGGCCACCATTGATAAGTGCGCGGGGGGCTGGACAGCTGTGAGGTGGTAAACGCCGGAAATAACACTGGATGGTGCGTGGACGCGGGGATGTGTGTGTGAGTGTGTGTTTTTAAGAATTTATTGAGGGAAGTCTTACCTCGAAGCTGTGTCCCGTGTCTTTGTAGCTCCTGCTCTCCTGCTTCCAGGAAAAGGAAGTAGGCAGCTAGGCTCCCTCCCCTGAGTCAATCACAACGCTGCGATGCAGCGTTGGGATTGGTAATCGGCAACGGGATAAGTCATGCAGCCAGGGGCCGGAGGGGTGGCCATGTTCTCCATGCAGGCTGTAATGCAGCCTGCATTGTGAACAGGGAAGTGCGCATGACTGCTTTAGGCAGCCTGAGTGGGCCGACCAAACAGTCATTGCGCACTTGAGTGGGCATGCCAATCTGCCCATGCCCTGCTCTGTGTTTGGAGCAGTCCTACCCCCCCTCCCCCCCCCTGTGGATACATAGCATGATTACATCAGTTAGTTATCCCTTGTTTTTAACTTTTGATCTGTTTTATTGGCTTCTCAGAGCCTGCACTTCCCGCTTTCTGCCGCTGCTGCCCCTGTGGCCCGCACCCCTGTCCTCGCCCATTCCCGCATCCCAGATGATCGTTCCTCCCCCCTCCCCTACTTAATGGCGGCTGCTGTGCAGTCGCGCAGCAGACGTGCGCCGCAGGTGCGCCCAAGGCGCGCCCAAGGCAAGCCCATCTGCGTCCGTCCGTGTCCCGACCGCGACCAGCGCCAGGAACCCTGGATCTCGAGCCAGCCACTGCTACAGCTCAGCCACCCTCCACGCACTCAACCACAGAAAAATCAGAGACTCATGACAGGCCTTGCCAAACACGACCCATGGCAGGTTCACCTGCCTCCACTGCCGCCAGACCTTAACCACCACCCTGGCCTCCAACACAGCCGACTCCAGCGTCGCAGCCAGTGAACTCCACACTTGGATCTCCAACTGCGCATACAAGCTCGCCCTGCTATGCAAGGCCGACAAACAGCGCCCCTGGAAAGCCGCCTGGTTCACCACCGATCTCCAAGAAGCAAGACGCACCTGCAGATGCCTGGAGAAGAACTGGAGAAACACCAAGACACCCGAAATCTACACCACCTACAAGGACGCCATGACGGACTACCACAACCAAATCCTTAACAACTCTACCAACTCCAGGCAACTCCTCAAGGTCATTCATGAATTCACCAACCCACGCAGCGTAGCCACAGACATCACCCCGTCCCAAGACCTCTGCAATAAGCGTGGAACCTACTTCCACCTCAAGATCAAAAATACTCCACAAAAACTTTGCCGACCATCCACCAGAGGCCACAGCCGGCCCCCCGCTTCCCCAACACACCAGCCAGCCCACCATCTCCACCTGGACGCCGGTCACAGCTGAATACACCGCCTCGACCATGAAAGGCATCCACTCGGGGGCCCCCACCGACCCCTGCCCTCCTCACATCTACCACAGCACCGAGATTGCCCTACTCGCCACCACAGACGACATCCGCACCCTCCTGGACCAAGGCCACTCTGCAGCCCTCATCCTACTCAAACTTTCAGCGGCCTTCGACACCGTCTCCCACCGCACACTAGTCACCAGACTACACAACGCCGGCATACAAGGAACAGCCCTAGACTGGATCCGATCATTCCTCACCAGAAGAGGCCAAAGGATAAGACTGCCACCCTTCCTCTCCGATCCCACGTAAATCACCTGTTGAGTCCCAGGGGAATCTTCTCTGAGCCCGACCCTCTTCAACAACTACATGGCACCCTCGCCGCTATCGCCAGACAACACAGCCTCAACATTGTATCCTACGCTGATGACACCCAGCTCATCCTCTCCCTCACCAAAGACCCCACCACTGTCAGACTCAACTTCCATGAAGGAATGCAGGACGTCGCAGTCTGGATGAGCAACAGCTGCCTGATGCTCCATGCCGAGAAGACAGAAGTCCTCGTCCTTGGAACCACACCTTCAGCATGGGACAACACCTGTTGTCCGCCACCCTCGGAAGACCACCTACCCCCTCGGACCACGCCAGAAACCTCGGCATCGTACTCGACCCATCCCTCAGCATGAACCAACATGTCTACGCCGTCACCTCCAGCTGCATCAACACCCTCCGCATCCTCCGCAAGACCTTCAAATGGATCCCCCCGGAGTCAAGGAAGACAGTCACTCATGCACTCATCACCAGCAGACTGGACTATGGGAACGCACTCTACGCCGGCATTTACAAGTCCCTACTCCGCAAACTCCAGTCATTACAGTACACCGCCGCCAGACTCGTCCTCGGCATCCACCGGCACGAACACATCAGCCAACACCTACGTAGACTCCACTGGCTCCCCGTGGAGAAAAGAGTCACCTTCAAAATCCTCACTCACGCATACAAATGGCTACACATCAACGTAACCAAATACCTCAACGACAGACTCGTCCTCGGCATCCCCCAGCACGAACACATCAGCCAACACCTACGTAGACTCCACTGGCTCCCCGTGGAGAAAAGAGTCACCTTCAAAATCCTCACTCACGCATACAAATGGCTACACATCAACGTAACCAAATACCTCAACGACAGATTCAACTTCCACGTACCCAAGTGAGACATCCGATCTTCCAACCTCGCACTGGCAGAAACCCAGCGCATCCACAGAGCCTGAGCAGGCGGAAGATCCTTCTCCCACATTGCATCAAAGACCTGGAATGAGCTACCGGCAGCCATCAGAGGTGCCCCTGAACACCTTCAGGAAGACCCTCAAGACCTGTCTCTTTGGCTGACAGATCTGCGCTCCCCACCCCTTAGTGCCTTGAGAACCTCACGGGTGAGTAACGCGTTTACAATTCCCCTGGTTGATTGATTGATTGAGTTATCATCATGTGATGATTGTTCCTCATCTACACTGCTTGAGGTGGTGAGGCAACGCTCTTCCGCCATAGCAGTAGCGCCGCCACTGGGGGTGCGTCATCTACGTGTGATAGGCATGAGCAACTCACCCCCCCGGCCCTCCTGTGCTACGTGCCCCACCTTCGCCTTACCTGGACATTGACCCCATGACGCAATCCACTGCACTCTCTCCAAATCTGTGACTCAGCCAGCAGAAGCCTGAGCCAGGTGTGCTTTCACTGGGCTGGGTACAGCAGTCACCGCGTAGTCCGCTGGTGGACCTCCCGATGCAGTTGATGCAGCAGGGCTCCCTTAGGCGTGTAGTTGCAGCGCACAGACCACACAAGTTGGGCGTAGCACAGGGGCCTCACCCTGCACAGCATCCGACCAGCCCAACATCATCCATCCTGTGATGCAGGGAGACGGCACCCACCATTGGTAATCCCCTCCGTGCACCCTGGTGTAGTGGTGTATTGTAGTATGCCATGAGGACCTCACTATGTTGGTGCGCAGGAGCACCTCTACCATTAACTGCACCAAGGTGCGCAAGGCGAACTTCACAAACAGGTCAGCAACGTGTCTCCATGTGACCTGCCAGACTTCACCACCAGGTACGGGCGATGGTCGCACATCAATGTCTCCCGCCACGGCTCATCGACTCCACAGCTCCTCCGCATCCCACTCCAGGCTCCAGGCGCAAGTCCAGCGAGGCATCCAGGCTCCAGGCGCAAGTCCAGCGGGGCATCCGGGCTCCAGGCGCAAGTCCAGCGGGGCATCCAGGCTCCAGGCGCAAGTCCAGCGAGGCATCCAGGCTCCAGGCGCAAGTCCAGCGGGGCATCCAGGCTCCAGGCACAAGTCCAGTAAGGCATCCGGGCTCCAGGCGCAAGTCCAGCGGGGCATCCAGGCTCCAGGCGCAAGTCCAGCAGGGCATCAAGGCTCCAGGCGCAAGTCCAGTGGGGCATCCAGGCTCTCATCCTGGTCATCCTGAATGTTGGGTGGCTTGAGGGGGTTGTTGTTGTGTGCTGCACTTGGCCCTGGGTGCTCAAATCTGCATTTATATATTTTTTTTTACATCTTTTCAATGGGAGGTGGAGTGATGGGTTATTTTTGCAAAGTCCACACTTGCGGGTTAGCGTGCATTTTATGATCGCTAAAATGTTGTCGCTGGATTCCGCCCGCTATCGCTTCTTTAGATATCGCCATCGCGCAGGAGTTAGCGAGAGTTTTGGCTGAAGCTATCGCCTGTTAGCGACGTGTTGCTAATACGTCGCTAACAGGGCGAAAAATAGTGGCGATAGATGGCGATAAAAAAACTAGCACTAACCTAGGTTAGCGCTAGTTATCGCCATTCCTTGCTAATATGCCCCTTAGAATGGTAGTTTGGGTCCACCCCTTTCAACCATTGTCTTTCTTTACCCAGTGTTATTCATCCGTTGATCTGAGACTTGTTCAATCAGGTCTTGGCTCAGCCCAGTGGAGTATTCATTCTAAATCTCATCCTATTGGCTGATTATGTATATCCTTCCACCTGCATTGGAAGACTTGTTTTAAACTGCATAAGGGACTAATTTACTATTTTCGTCATCTTCTTCTGTCTCCCTCCCTTGTGGCTCTCTCCAATATGCTATTGCTTGTGATGTTAGCACATAAAAGCCAGACCTATTGGCTATGACAATGTTTGTTAAGCTAGAAAGAACAGCGTTTCCTGCAAATATTTAAAGAAAAAACTGGTATATTGTATTCACTAATTTCAATCCAGCCTCCCAGGTTATGAAACAACCCCTCTCTATTAGTCTGCTATTTACTTTCATGAGATTGTGAAGGGCCATAAAAATACATCATCTCTGTAATGAATTTGTAAAGTGCTGTTCTGCAAATTAGTCTATTGTGTCCTCCCAAACAATTGACACATAACAAAAATCAAGTAATGTAAGTCAGATACATAATAAATAGGTCTAGCAATTGTTTTCAATATCTGTCAATGAAATATTGAAGGAAACATTAAAAGCATAAAAACTTAATGACAATAACAAAGCCTATCATGCATTAAAGAAGATGGAAATAAATTAGAGAAAGGTGAATATTCGTGGTGAAAAATGTGTTCACTAAATGCGGTCCCTGAAACCTTCCTGAGTGACAAGGGATTAAAGGCACGGTGAGACTGGGCTAAACCTCCTCTGACTGAAGATTGCTTAGAAAGGAAAAGATAGATGGCTGAGAGGGATGATGTGAGTAATTCTGAAAATGAAATTTGAAGTTCAAAACATCCTTATGTTTACTTAAAATACACATACTCGACACTTACATTCCCATGCACTTGTCTTATTTTTAAGTCAGCCCCTCTTGTGATTCTTTCGCACTCTTTGATGAAGCTTTACGGAATGGATTTCGAGGGTTACATTGTAATTCGATGAATGAAAGATTTTGTGGGCCTAATCTTACAACATACTCCTTGGCGCCACTAAGCAAACGATACACTCCCCAACATGTTTTCACAGCCCACTAAGCTTTGGTTTCTTGCCTGTCGTCAAAGGGCATCTGCTCGACAATGAACACTGCCATACAAAAAACACGTTTGTATTTTTGGTGAATGTCTTACAGCCCATTCTTAAATTAACAAAAATAACCACCAGAAGTTGGATTGAATAAAATATCCTGTAGTTATGCTAAGCACCGAATAGAACATGTAGCTTATTTCAGCTGTAGTAGGTTAACGAAAAAGCCCTTTCGATGACTGCAGTCAAACCGAGATCTCAAAACTAGTTATACCTGCTTTATTCAACTAGATATAAATAACTTTTATCTCTGCAAAATAAAAGCGAACAGGCAGAAAAGATGATTTTGCTGCCAGAAAATAGCTACAAAATTTCAGCTCAGCCTATATTACAGACGTTTACTGGTGTGCCTTATTACTCATGAAAGTAATCTGGTAAATAACACAAACTTTCATGTTCCTGCGTTTTATGAATTGCATTAGAATGCAAGCAATCCCATACAGAAGCAACTGCAGAAGGAATTTAGTAGCGAAAACAGCACAGACTGCATCAAAATGAATTAAAGCAAAGTAACTCAAACAAGCAATATGGAGAGTGGAGTTAAATAGAAACCTCCGTGCTAATTTGCTTCATTTATATTTATGCTGGTGACTACTGTTTTGAGACAGTAAAAATCAACGTTTGTGTTTTGACAAATGCTCATTACTGGGACAAAAAGAAATGGTTAAAAACAACATAGGCAGAGGCCCTGATTATGAGTCGGTCAGGGTTATCTGACGCCGGCTCAAACCATTGCTAGAGCAGGGGTCGGAATTCCGAGTTATGTGGTATTTACCACACACAGTAATTACTGAGTACGTTAAATACTTCACCATTTGTTAAATTTAAGCAGGTCATACCTGCCGGAATTTAACAAGGGATAGCAGTACGGTATTTGGTGCATAAGTTATGGTTTGCAAAGCTAACTATAATTGGGGAATTTCAGGCATCATCCGAAAAAACATTAGATGAAAAGCATCTATATCAGTTGGTATACCCAATTTAAGAATATGTTAGATAGGTGCCACTGAATTTCACCGATTACTTACTCCCAGTCCAAATCCAACAAAACCCCTGTGCCAGAAAGAAGTCATCGGGCCTGTTTCACAGAACTAACTTACGTCAAAATCCTAAACTTACAACAATTTTGGTATTCACAGAATGAACTTACACATTTGGGTATTCACAGAATGAACTTACACATTTGGGTATTCACAGAATGAACTTACAACAATTTTGGTATTCACAGAATGAACTTACACATTTGGGTATTCACAGAATGAATTTACAACAATTTTGGTATTCACAGAATGAACTTACACATTTGGGTATTCACAGAATGAACTTACAACAATTTTGGTATTCACAGAATTAACTTACTCATTTTGGTATTCACAGAAGGCACTTACTCATCAATGAGTAAGTGCCTTCTGTGAATACCAAAATGTGTAAGTTACACAAAATGTGTAAGTCACACAAAATGTGTAAGTTACACAAAATTAGTAAGTTACACAAAATGTGTAAGTTACACAAAATGTGTAAGTGTCTTCTGTGAATACCAAAATGAGTAAGTTTATTCTGTGAATACCAAAATGAGTAAGTTCATTCTGTGAATACCAAAATGGTAGTAAGTTTAGGATTTTGTCGTAAGTTAGTTCTGTGAATCGGGCCCATCCTGTTTATAAAAAATAATGGTCCGTTGATTTATGAGTCAAACATAACCCTCAAACATCAAATATCAATAGCAAGCGTTTGCTGGCAGCAGGCGGGCAGGAATTAGGGAGGGTTGTAGGATTGGGACAAGGAATATTGAGACCAGTAATAATTGATTTGCCAGTAAATAATCATGCCATTACCTCTCCATCACCTTCTTCCTTGCCACAGTCCTGGCACGTGACAATATACAAAGCTTATCTCTGCTGATATCAATAAATTCATACTATGAAAAATGATTCTTGATGCGAATGCATTAATAAAGTTTATTTTTCTTGTCTTCTTTTTCCTATTTTTAATTTTTCAAATTTAATTTCACTTGACTCAACAACTGAAAACATTAATGTTTTGTAAAATGTTCCTAAATTTCCAGATTCACATACAGTAGTAGACCAAGTTGAGGCCTAACCTATCTCGCAAATTAAAGTACCATTAGCCTCCGCCCAAGATGTAGCTACTCCTCTAGTGGATATTCCTAATATTTCCAGGGGAATCTCTTTACCAGACACTTCATAGGCTGTGAAAATGCCTTTCTTAACCCATCTATTCATGGTAGCTCTTGAACCAAAAGTGACTAGGAGAGCATTTGGCTTTCTTTAAGAAAATGTAGGTTAGTAATGTTCTTCGAATATCTAAAGTCTGCAGAAGTTGTTCTCCAGAAGAAGACTCAGGAACAAAACTTTGTAATACAATATCCTGTTGAAAATTTGTGCACCATGCCAAACCAGTTTGGACCCAGCCTTATCCACATCAGTCTTGGCCCTGCTCAAATAGAAGCAGTCCAGCCCAAACTGTCAGACCAGGTCCTCCCTGAACACAAACACAAGCAGCCCAAGATTGTCTTATTCCTGACTGGTGCAGCTTGGCTCCAGTGACGCAGTGAGCATAGAACCCACATCAGGGCATGTCCTCAGCCCCTTAAGACGTTACATCAAACACACAAAAACTGACATTGGCAGTTGCTCAGGGTAGCATTCTAACCTATCATTCTTTTTCCCTCCATGCTACCTCAGTTTGGACCTAGTCATATGCAACCTGCTCCTAAAGGAGCACTCCAGCATGAACTGGCTGGCCTGGTCCTCCCTGAACCAAAACACAAGCAACCCAAGATCAGTTTTGCCCTGATTGGGGCTCATCATTTGGGTGTAGCTTTGTTCCCCTGAACCAGTCCTCAGAGGACCTGGCCTGGTAGTTCAGGCTGGACTGTACCTATTGGAGCAGGGTCAAGACCGATTTGCATATGGCTGGTTCCAAACTGGTTATAGGTTGAAGGCTACTCAAAGTGGTTGCCAATGGTTCGACATATTGCAAGCATTCATCCCATGACCTTTTGTGTGTTTGAAGCACCTTAGTTTTAAGACATACTTTATTGTGCATATAAAACATACACTACATGTGATTCATAAAAAGCACATTGTCCAGCAGTTGACAAATGACTTTTTCTTGATAAGTTCCCCTAAATTAAAAACTCATCCTCCTCTAAGCATAGCAAATAATTTGAGTTGTCCCTCTTGAATTACCTCTATTCTCATGTATTTCACCCATTTCCTCTCTTATTCTCTGAAATCCCTGAGTATCACTATTGACACTGTTGACACCTCAAATCAATAACTTAGACCAATATTTGAACTTTGTCCTAAATTCACTAAAGATAATTAAACACCTCTTAAAACCCAACCATCTAAAAACTGTCCCTCATGCTGTAGCCATTACTTGATTATACTTTGGCAGTGTCATCTTGGATGGAATTCTCCAATCATCCCTAGCGCCAATCAAGACCATCTTCCATGCGATGTGTCTCATATTTACAAAGAGAACATTTGATTATTTTTCTCCAGTGGTGAAAGAATTACACTGGCTACCAATCCAGGCCAGAATAAAATTTAAAATATACTCACTGACTCACAGGCTTTGCTTATGCACACGCAACCATATATTTTAAAACATCTAGCCATCTCAATTGGAATGAGGGGATTAAGGAAAAAGGACCATCTTTAGCTAAAAGCCCATAAAATATAAAACATCTCTGGCATTGAAACCAGCTTTATAGGTGCTATGTCCAATCTATGGAACTCTCTTCAGTTACTATTCAAAACTTAACAAGATTTCTTCTATTTTATAAAACAGCTAAAAACACATCTTTTCCATATTTCACGTCAACTAATTTGCTGTTCATACAATGCCCTCTATATTATTTTTTCCAAGTACCAGTTACACTCTCCTACTGTGCAATTCATCAAATCTAATTTCAACATTATATCTACTTTTGTAATGGTGTTTTTCTTTTTTTATGGCACATAGAGCAATGTATTCCTGTCTCACATGACTCAGCCCTTAAGTCAATTTATTGGCACGTTCTAAAAGTTCAACACATTGTATACCAACTATACAGCATTCTTGGTGGCCAAGCAACATGTTCCGACAGGAGGTGAGTCTTGGTGCTCCCGGCCAATCCAACAGATAATCCTACGGAATCCTGTTTTATAGAGTCCGATAATCATAGAATACACAGTGCACTGGGGGTAGGGGACTCACCGAAGATAGAGCACGAAAAAATTAACTCCCGGTGACATCCAGAGCCGCCTTGAGATGAGCAGACTTGGAGCGGCCTGAATGAACCACGCCAGCCCACTGGTGCCAAAGGGATTGTCACCCCTGATTGCCAGAGGTCTGACCCACCCGCCCCTGGTGGGGAAGCCCGTGGTACACCGCCAGAGCTGGGGCGGTTGTCGAAACCGAAGAACAAGGCCTCTGAGATGGCCTTGATGAGGAGCAACTAGGTGTCCTGTGCGGGGCGCAGCGGAGGTGGTTCACATGGGCCGCAGAGTAGCTGCGGGCCTGCATTGGTGCCAGTGGAGCCCAGGAGATGACTGACTTGATGTGAGGCAGAGCGGTTCATGAAAGGCTCGGCGGAGGTTGACACTGCAGAAAACAGAGCAGCCGGAGGCCCGTGCCGGGATCGAGTGCCACAGAGGCGGAGCAGCTTAGTGGGGCCAACAGAAGCGGGCGTGGGAAGGACATCAAGAAGCGGGTTGAGCAGCTTTGCACAGGTGAGGGAGGGGCGGCCGCGCTCCTGCCTATGCTCCCAGCCCCCTCCTGGGCACGAACAAGTTGGGGCTCCCGGCGGGCAGGGCAGGAGCACCCGGGATGCTCACACACGGGCCTGGGTGTCAGACTAGCCCGCCTGCTGTGACGGTGCACCATGCATGTCACCAGCATATACTGTTGAGCCCAGCAGGCAATAAAGCACTAGGAAAATGCTGAGACGGGGCCAAACCATATAGAGAGCACGGTTAATGCTGGACACACACTGAATAAGGCCCAAACCTGCCTGTAGCTGAGCACTAGAGACTGGGACCATGATTGCTGGTCCTGTGAGCTTAACGGTACACTTGACTACGAGGCAGTGACTGCTGGGCAGAAGGAAAAGGTGAGCTTGGAGTGATAACACAGGGATAAGGTCTCCTCACTGGATGTGATCCCCCACAGTTTGTCAAGGAGAAAAGACATGATTGACCCCGAGATTGGACCTAGAAGGAGGGGGGTGGCGAAGGGCATTAGACTCAGCGTAATTAAGGCAATTCAAAGGCTCACTGAAGGACGCGCCAGGCGATATCTCGCTGCACCTGGGAAGCAGCGCACGGAGGGGCCCTGTGTTGGTGGCAAAGGGGCCCCTGCGCAGACCGGCAAGTGGCCTGGTGTGCCGGAAACCACAATACCTCCAGATCTGTGCGGAGATAAAGAGCCTGATCACAGCACGAGGGAGATCGTGATTGGCAGGGATGCCATGTTCTGAATCTGCATGGTGGAGAGACTGAAATAAGGGCCCAGAAGTATAACCCGGGAAGAGGCCCCCCCGTGGCGGTGGTGAGTGACTTGCTTCCTACACACACCCTCCTCAGAGTACACGCAACATGGGTAAGTACAAGGCGGCGCATGCTGCCTCTACAAGCACAATAACCCAATATACCATGCCACGACATCCCATGCAGAGACTCACAAGAAAAACAGGCCCCAGCAAAGACAGAGAGGAACATGGCTCAGTAGAACCCACCCGAGCAGAGCTACTGGCGGTGATACAAGGCTCCAGAATGGCACTGGAGCAACAAATACAAACAATATCTATTGATGTGAATCAGCTCCGAGCAGACATGTGCATAGTGGCAGACAAAGTAACAGCCGCGGAAGGTAATATCACTGACCTACAGGGGGAGGTGATCACCCTCAAGCAACAAATGGAACAGAAGTCCATGGCCTTGAAAGCCTTAGAACGGAGGGCAGAAGACGTGGAGGGCAGGTCCCGCGAAACAATATCCGTGTTCTGGGATTTCCTGAATGAGCGGAAAAGGGCTCAGCTAAACAAGTTCTGGAGAACTGGGTCCGCACAGACCTCCGCCCTTGAGGAGTACCCAATTTCTTTGTAGTGGGAAGGGCTTATAGGGCGCTGGTGCCGCCACCGCCCCCAGGAGCTCCGCCGATGGCAATAATAGCCAAGATCCTTAACTACCGGGACAGGGATATTATACTTCGGGCGGCATGGGATCACCCTGACCTACACTATGACAATGCCAAAATCACCATATGCCCGGACTACACTAAACAGGTGAAGGACTTACGCAAATACTTCGTAGTGGTAAAACGGAAGCTGAGGCCCTCCACTTCCAGTACATGCTCCTGTATCCAGCAAAACTGAAAGTAATGGCTCAGGGGAAGGCGCACTACTTCAACACACACAAGGAAGTGTGGGAATGGTTGTAACTTCGAGGTAAAGCGCTGCCCCGCAAGAACCATGCAGCAAACGTAAAAGTTGGGGCAGCTGCACTAAAAGACTGCTGCATCAAATCAGTTTGGCTGGATATGACGCCAATACAGTACCATCGGGAGAGCAAAGGGTCATGGTCGGAGAAGATGGAACCATGCAACCGGACGATGAGGAAGCCCGGGAAACGGAGCAGGAAGAAAACCCTTTGTCGGGCATGGATGGGACTGTCGCTTCATCATTGAACATCACCCAGGACTGTATATCGGACACAATAATGGCGATGGCACCAGGAGTTGGTGATGTATGAATGCCTGAAATTGTTAGCAGGAGCGACTGTGTGGTCCTAGAGTGCTCTTGTGCGATTGGAGGGGACATGGTCTACGGCTCTGGTATGACGTTGGGCTGAACACCCAAAATTGATGCCACAAGCACCTACACAGGAGGATGCCCGGAGAGTGGTAGTTAAGGTGGGCCGTACTAAGTAGATGAGGGAAGTGACAAGGCAGCAATTTAGGGCTTATATAGTTTAAACAGAAAAGAGTGATTGGCAGGGGAACTGATTGTTATGGTACGTTTGTTTGGGCCTAATGGGTTGCAGTGTATGTCCTGACACCAGCAGGGTGTGGGCTTTTATGGTTAATCAGTTGTACTATACATTACATGCCCGTGGGTGGGGGGATGGGAAGTTTGAGTTATGAGTTGGGTGCATAGGTTTCATAATCAGCAGCAGACAATTGAGGTGGACAGTGGGCTTGGGTGGGGCAGATGAAGATTAGTGACAATTCAATACCAGGATGGGGCCGGATCTTAAGGTACTGACATGTAATGTATACTAAGAGGTCTAGAGTGTTATCTTATTTAAAAAAGACATTAAATCTCCCTAGCATGTTGCAAGAAACACCTCGATGATTCAGGCACCATGCGCTTAGCTAAAATGTGGCGTGGCCAAGTGTACCATTCCTCCTACTCTACATATACTAGGGGCATGTTGACATGGGTGGCACACGGAATTCCATTCACCCTTACATATTTGAAGGCAGATGTGGACGGACGGTATGTGGACATTAAGGGGGAGCTGGATGGCCGGGAAGTAATTATACTAAACACATACGCACCGAACACAGATGATCCCCTGTTACACTATAACATAGATGATTTGATTGCACAAGATATAGGAGCACCCACTCAATAGATGGGAGACTTTAAGTTCGTATTGGACCCTAACTTAGATAGGACGTCCCCTTGAGCAGGCACAAAACCCCAAATGACAAAAGCCCTACAAGGGGTAATGCACAAGCTGGACATTTATGATGTCTGAAGGCTGGGCCACCCAACTCAGCAGGTCTACGCATTCTATTCGGCTATACACGGTACCCACAGTAGACTGGACAGGATATTGATGCCAATAATCCCAAGATTTGATGATGTTGTGGGTACACATATGGCATGGGTCCGTCTGATCATGCATCGGTCAGTTGTGTTGTGAGATGGGGTAGACCAGCAGAAGAGTCTCGCTCATGGAGGATATCTGCGGACGTCCTAGAGGACCCTGAAGGGAGGGAGTCACTTTCGTGGGCACTGTCATATTATATGACGATCAACTGGGGCTCTACGACATGCAAAGCTCATGAGTGGGAGGTGATGAAGGCTGTCTTGAGGGGAATGTGGTTGGGTCTGACTTGTGGCATTCAGAGACAGCTCCAGGGTGAGCTCACTGATGGGGAGAGGGCCTTGGTGGAACTGCAGACGGGAAGGTTCTCACAACGGGAGGACAGCCCGAGAACAAACACTGCTCAGATGAATTAGCGACACTTGGGACCGCCTAGATAAAAATACACCCAAACAGTATAGACAACATCTACATAGGGAAGGGGAAAAAACGGGCCGGTCGTTGACATGGATACTGAGGAGAGAGCAATCCCCACCTCTGACTACCTATTTGGTATCTACTGATGGCAACAGGGTTGGCTCTAGGTTAGGTATTGTAAATGTTTTCCAGCAGCACCTGCAGTGGGTCTATACGGCTGACCCCGCTGTTACCCTGGACTGCTTCCTTACGTTTCTTGAGAGCTGCCCCTCCAAAGACTGGAACCTCTGAGTCTATCCGAGTTGAACGCCCAATTAACACAGGAGGAACTTCGGGAGGCATTGAAGGTGCTTGTGAGCGTGAAGGCGCCAGGGGGATGGGTTCCCAACTGAGTTTTACCAGGCATTTTCAGCAAAGGTAATGGAGGGTCTTCTCCAGGTCCTGACAGAGGCACAACAGACTGGGATCTTGCCCTCATCAATGAGGGAAGGGGAGATTTGTATGCTATTGAAACCTGGAGTTGATAAATCAAACTCAGCTGCCTATAGGCCACTTACAAAGATTAACTTGGATATCATGATATTGTGTAAGCTGCTGGCCAATCGATTAGCATCCCACATGCCGCAGTTGATCCATGAGGATCAATGTGGCTTCATTCCTGGTCGGCACACCGGTATGAACCTGCAACGACTGACTTGCATATTCCACGAAGTAAAGCATGGGGAAGAACAATTAGCATTGTTATCGATAGATCTGGAAAAGTAATTCGATTTGGTAGACTGGAGTTATCTATTGGAAGTACTGAAAGCTGTAGGGATAGGCCCATGGTGTTGACAGTGGGTTCAGTTGCTTTATGCAGAACTGTGCGCGAGGGTACGAGTTGGGCAAAACCACTCTGGCACATGGCTGATGGGACGAGGAACGCGAAAGGGCTGCAGTCTGCACTTGTCTCGTTGTTATGGGCTAGACGACGTAGTAGAGTGGCTCTACAAACTCTCTCCCTGCGTTTCAAAGAGGGAGGTCTTGAAGTGCCCCAATTTGACCTGTATTATTATGCCTCACGCTAGCAACATGCGGCCAGGTGGTTTGACACTGGAGGTAATTGGGAACAGCGTTTACCGGTGGGAATGGTTACAGCAGAAAGTCTGCCCATGGCCTTAATGGAGGAATCGGGAATCAGCAGGGATCAACCATTCATAGTGCACCACACGGCACATGTATGGCAGCAGTACATTAAAAAAATACTGAAACATGCAACTTTTCATCGGGAGCTCCCCATATGGATATTAGCCCCGGTCAGACAAATGATGGAACATATTTCCTTCCAAACCTGACGAGAAGGTGGGTGCAAGACCTTGGGATACATTTACCCGGCGGAGTACTTTCTTACATACAAATAGGCCTGAACCATTTTTACACTGGGACAGGGGCAGTATCTACACTATGCAGGACTGCCAAATATCTCCCGAACGACTTGGCCCACATACCCAGCAGTTCCACAAACCACAAGAAATTATTCTGACTTGTTGGGCAGACCAACACCTGATAATTCACCTCTACAGGGCCATGACACAGGATGCAACCATCCTGCTACTTAAGTCACATGTGGCATGGGATGCAAATCTCGGAGCCCCATTGACGGACAGCGAGTGGACAGCTGTTGCTGGGCTTACACGTACAGTGTCTTGTAATGCCCGGTTTAAATTGATCCATTAAAACTTTCTTCACAGGACTTATATGACCACAGCCGGACTGGGAACATCAACAAGCCCTGGTAGAGTGCTACTTGACTGGCCCCGGGAGCAGGGGGGGTGGCGATGGGGGGTGCTAGTGAGAAGCACCACTCCCGCTTTTGTTATAGGGGGCCGATATTGCAGCACTGCTGCAAAACCGGCCCCCAATAAGAAATCCGACCCCCACGGGTACAAAACAGGCCCCCAGCCCTCTGGCCCACCAGGGAAATGCCTGGTGCCCGCTATGGCCAGTCCAACCCTGTATGTGACCCCAAACACACTCCACCGCATAACTCCCCTCAGACCTGATAAATGCCCACGATGTAATGCCAATAGTGCAGGCTTTATACTCTTAGCATGGTGGTGCCCCACAGTCTGGTACTGCTGGATGCAACTGGTGTCGGAATGTTAGGATCATGCACATCCACATCAGTGACACTCTATTGGCCAGTCTATTAGGCCATGTTAAAAGGCCTAAGAAGCATAAAACGACCTATAAGTTCTTACAACTTGCCTTAGTGTTAGCTAAACAAAGGTTGGCCATTACCTGGATGGGACAGCATTCCCCTACAATGGACTATTGGCAACGAGATGTTCTGGAATGGGCCCTGGCAGAAGAGTCACATATGAAATTGAACAGGAGGGATGACAAACTGATGGACGATCTGAGTGTTTGGAGAAATCTTAGTAACGCCGTCCTTTCAGCGGTTGCAATCACCGACTCCGCAGAGGACCATAGTACTGGGGTGAGTGAGGATGGGGATGAGAGCGAATGAATAGGGCTGATCAGTATGGAAGACAAGGTATATGCTCGCTGTATCGATTAGACGAGAATGTACTCTAAAGCACCCCTTCCTGGAATAAATTTGGGATTATAATTCATGAAGTGAATTTTACACCCTGTGTATGCTACCTGTCCATATCTATCTCACTGTCATGTATTGAAGGCCAACTGTTTTATTATTTGAAAATGAAAAATAAAAGTTACAAAAAAAATTATATAGAATACTCAGCAATATTCTACTTTGGTACATAGATTTGACATAAGACTCGTCATTCAATAGAAACAAAGTTATCCTTTTTTTAGAGATCTGGCCTGTTGCCAAAGTCATGTTGTTTGATGCACTGCCAATAATCAGAGGTTTTTATTGAGGAATTCATCTAGATTTTAGTGCCAGATGCACAAAGGATTTTTAAGGGGTTTGTGACTGCAAAATTGCCTTTTCAAATGTACTTATCCTATTTTAAGAATCTGTAAACTTTTACCAACTCCTAAATGAGATTGTGACCCCCACAGCATTTTGATATTTGGAAGGGGTGTATTTTTGGTGTCCCTTCCAAATACCAATTCAGCATGCAATTTAACAGTGTTTTGTGACTGAAATCCAGTCGCAAAACTTTGAACAGTCACCGATTCCCAAGTCTGAGCGGTCCATTTTTGAAGGGAGGGATCCCCTTACTACCCCTTCCCCATTTGTGAATGTTAAAAAACGTTTTTGGTCCAGTAAGTCATGGTCCAGGGGACCACTGCTCATTCTCAAACAAACATACTTTTTTTTCAAGGGCAAAAGATTGTATTTTAAAAAAATTACTTTATTGAAAAGTGAATACAAACATGGTGGTCTGTTGACCCTAACCAGGTACCAGTAATGTAAACGCTTCCAATCGAAGTGAATCGCAATTTGCTACTTACATGGACGTCATTTGGGGGTAGTCAGGTATCACAGCAGTAACCTCTAGCTTGCTCCCTGCTACTCTAGGCACTTCCTTTGTGACCCCTGGCCTCAGGGGAGGCAAACATTTTGCCCCTCTTAGGCCAGGGGTCGCAAAGAAAGTGCCAGGAGCAGCAGGGAGCAAGCTAGAGGTCACAGCTGCGACCCCTGACTACTCCCAAATGATGTCCATGGCTACTTAGCTCATTAATATTTATGAGGTAGGTCGGTTTATGACCTTCTCCGAATTAGAATTTTACTATTAATACATAGGTTGGTATGTAAAATTATTTACTGGTCGCAACCAACAAGTAAATAACACATATGGCCCTTGCTTCATTTGCTGTTTGCACCGTGTTGATTTACTCCTTAATTTCTGAAGTAGCTTCTAATTCACTCCAGAACTTCAGGACTAAGTCAAGAGCACTAGAAGAGTAAATCGCAAGTCAATGCAAATTCTTTGGGGCTTATTTATGAGCCCCTTGCAACACTTTTGGGCCACCGTTGCGTCACTTTTCGTGACGCAGCAGTGGCGTAAACAATGCACCATGTTGTGTTATATTTGCAAGGTGACGCATCTAGGCAGATGGGTCACTTTGTAAACCCCTGCGCCACATTATACCTGCATCAGGTATAATGTATGCAGGGTGGGTGTTCCCCCACATCAAAGCCTCGTAGAAGTGGCGCATTGAAATCAATTAGATTTCAGTGCGCCACTTCTAGGATGCAAATGCGTCAAAACCTTACGCCTGCCTCATGGCAGGTGTAAGGGTGACGCAGTGCATTAAAGCTAGGCCTCTCACATGCATTGCTGGCGTTGCGTCATGCTTGCGATACAACTCCAGCAATGCATGACTTTTGCGCTGGCAGATACGTCAGGATTCCTGAAGTATCTGTCTTTCCTTGTGACATGGAGTGCCGTACAATAAATACAGCGCATACATCATGTCGCAAGGAGGGCGCAGTGAAAACTGTTGCCTCGCTGTTTTGTCACAGCGATGCGACAGTATTCATAAATAAGTCCCTTTATTCTTTGTGTGACAGGCCCACCATAGGCTGTCTGCTTCTCTTTATTTGTCAGTTGTAAGGATTGTGAACAAATTATATAATATTGAACCGGCACAGGGAATCTTTGCACCAATATGTCCGTGCAAAAACGAAATTTATTCTCCCCGACTATTGCAAAAAATTAATATTTGCATTTGTTCAGTCAGCCTAAGTGGTAAGTACGATGTTCATTTTTACCCTGCTGTTTCCATACAAATAATTAGTCCAAATGTATTTTTTTGCATGTATTGGTCAAAGCACAAATCGGTCTAAAATTTCCCTACACTATAATGCAAGTTTATATAATCTGGAAACAGGGAAATATAGGAAAGAGAAAAGATTCTTTCAAATTTACTTTCAGTACTGCACAAACATCTATCCTAAATGTTACAGTTGGCACAATGTGATTTATGCATTTGATATCTTCCTTAATATTTATTTTGCAAAATAAATGGCCAAATAAATAAACAAAATGATGACATATTTTTGGTTAATCATCTGATACTCATGTTATTTAATGCTCAAAAAAGTATTCCTGGGAAACAAGTTTGCTGTTTTGCATTGGCAAGTCAAGCAAAAGAATGATGTCAGTTTATTTTATTCCTAACAAAAAAACAGCGTCATCCAGTAAAGCATTTTTTTAATTTATCAAGAAGCCAAGTATCCCATTAAGCCTTTTGCAAAAACAATCAGGCGAAGGTCAGGTGGTTAGTGTGTGGTTTAATCACACACGGGAATCATGACAGGCTTTCGGAGTCTGAGACTGCAAGTGAATTAATTTTCCAAGTTGTTTATCTTGTGTTTAGGAAAAAAATCTTTTAAGCACCCAAACGTCCAGTGCTTTGTGTTGCCTGCCACCCATGCAGCATCCTTAAAATAGATGACACAGCATCGGAACATATTAGACCTTCCTCACAATTGTTCATAAGTACCTACAAATGTCCACATTATGAATAAAACCGCCATATCCATAAATGAATTTGATTTTAAAGTCATTCAGGTTCAGATATCATAGTAAAGGCAATCCATTTCGTTCCAACTTTGGACATGGAAGACCAGTAGTCCTGTTTACATGTATTTTTTCAGACTAGGGGTCAATGAGCAGGAAAAACTAGGAAAAGAAGGAGGGAGGGCAGCAGAAAGAGGACGGAATAGAAAGAGCAGGAAAAGATAATAAAAGAGAAGAAAGGTGTGAAAAGTTTGTGAGAAAAGATAAGGAAAAGGGGAGGTACTTTTGCAGTACTGTGGGGTCACTGCAGACATGCGCTCTTTTGTTTTCCCTTCCTGTACCTCTCCACTACTGTGTTATGTGAAGTTATTGTATAATATTTATAAACCGCACTGGTACCCAGTAAAAGACGTCCTGGCGCTAAAATGTCATATTAACAATTAGAGAGAAACAGGATTAACACAGTTGAAAGACAGATTTTTAGTTCTTTCTTAAATAGTGGAAATCTGATTTCGTGTCTAGTGGAATAGGGCTTTGTTGTTGAAGACTTTTGAAACTGTCTTTGCAGGTGGTGTTTTATTTACGTTTTTTGCTGTCCACTCTGCCGCTATGCTCCTGATGTTTTGTAAGTCTTCTTCCATGCTGTTTACTAGTGATGGCTCTCAAATCTTGAATGGGACAGCGGTTCAACTACTTGGACACAAATTAAGCATTTCTGCATTTCTTATTATCAAGCAAAGTTCCAGATAGTACCGTATGGGAAAATGATGTAAGGAAATGCAGCAACATTATATTTAGTTTAAACCCATTGAGCAATTAACATGCAAGAAACACATGAGGCACATGTTATGAAGAGTAACAGGTAAACCAGTGACGATCAAGTTTTTAATGACTTAATTCGGATGAAACAGCTAGATCAAAGAGACAATGCCGTCGTCGTGCCCAGCGAGTCGAGCCAACACATTGTGATCTGCACCTGACGATTCCTCATTGTCCTCATTGGAGCTACATTTTGGAGCCGGAGCTTCAAACCAGCACCCCCTGTGCTAGGGGGAACAGCGACTGACCTTTGTGTTTGCTGAGTGGAGCAGCTCCGATTACTGGAATGAACCGGCAGCACCGGTGCCACCGAGTGCTGCTGCATACACCCGAGTGGCCAGACTTTGCCACACAGAATCCAGACTCATGATCACCCGAGGTGAGGGCACTCGCTGCACCGCTGAGCACTGCCATATTACCAGAGTGGGTAAGACTGGAACTGGGCCTTTTGGGCCCTCTGGACTTGCTGCTCATGGTGTTGCAGCATTATAGACACTTTTGACTAATTCCTAAAAGAGTCAAAGGGGGAACTCATGAGTATGGCCTAATAGTTTGCATTCCCTGGATACAACCACCAGTGAATAGGGAATAACCCCTAACACGCTGCTTGGAACAAGATAGGACAGGGATTTGCCTGACACGTACTAGAACCCTGACTTCAAGGGTGATTGGTTTATTGCTTCTGAATGCCGTATAGCTTTCCATGTGTAGAGCTAGAAGTAAAATCCTTCTTTTTTAGGTTTCACCTGCACAGCGCTTGCTCTGTGCTTGTGAAATCTATTGTTAACATATATCTTAAAAGGGGCTTACATCCCGCCCCCTTGCTTTTCATTGGTTCCTGTGCTTGCCACTTACTTTTCCTCCCTTTCTGTTGGCTGTTGCATACTATTTCCTGTTCTTCATTGCTTGTTTGCTCCCGAGGTCCAAGTACTGTTTTCATTCGCTTAGTGGGAATTTTTTAAGCTTTTGCCTGCACAGCGCTTTCCCTGTGCTTTTTTGAAAAAACTTTTTGCCAAGTGCATGGCTCTCCACAGTTCATCTCCATCCCTCATGCTCAGTGGCAGCTCGCAGAGGTAACGCCGTGGGGCGGTGAGGCGGGGCAGGGCTGGGTGGGTAGTGGAGTCCGACAAACGACGGCAAAGGTGAACGTAAATAAATACCTGCCGTCGTATGTCGGACTCCACTACCCCCCCGCCAAGCCCTGCCCCCGCCCCACCGCCCCACTGCGTTACCTCTGCGAGCCGCCACTGCTCATGCTGCTCTCCCTCTTTTCCCCCCTCCCACACACCACTTCAAAGACAACCATCAACCATCTCGATACATTCCGTCTCAGCCCTTGTGAGACTGCCGCCATCTTGGAGTTAGGCGGCAGTCGCATAAGTTAGCATCATAAGATTACTTTTAGAACCCCTAACTTGTTGCCAAAATGTGCTATCGACCCTGGCTTTTCGAGACCCTCTTGTGCATTGCATGCTTCTTATTCCGGTATTTAGAAGACAGACTGGAATTGTAAATGCATGATTCATACTTGCTACTAGCTCAGTGCAACCTTACCCAATAACCTGAGATCCTCGATTTCATGTTCCAATGTGACAGATGTGTACACAGAAACAGTCCTTGCAGCTGTGTGAATGGTTTTACCATATTTCGATGCCATATCTAATCTAGTGTCTCTAGACCTATCAGAACCAGTTTTGTGACACCACCGAGACTGGTAACCCCCTTCAGGGTATTTCCCATATATCAGCATGAACTTCAACCCATGTTTGCATTTGCCGCATGCCATGCTCTCACTACTGACACAGTATGGTCGGGTAGCCATTTCCACTGTCTGTTGAAATGTAATACAGCTGGGTATCCCGGGTCTGCCAGCACATGCCTGTCTACTATAATCGAGAGCCCCTGCTGTGAAGAGTGAATCCAATCATTTATCACTAAGATTTGGCACACGCAACAATACTTACTAATATTAAGTAGGGCTATTCCATCATCGTAAACACTACACATAGTATCTTTGAGATCCTAGGGCCCCTTCCATCCTGTAACAATACTCATATCTTCTGATTTAACCTCTTGAAAAAGTCTCAAGATCCTCAGTAATGAGGTGTTTTGGAGTAGGTATTGGAGCTTCAGCAGTATTACATTAAACAAAGCCATTAAAAAATAAAAAATTAAAAAATAAAGCCTCGTTGCTTAGCAGAGAGAATGGCAGCCTCATACGTAGCTCATGTCTTCCCAAGAACCTATGCCGGGCCTCGTACATATTCAGGGTGGACAGTTTGCATCCATCTAGTCTAACCTTGACAGTCAAATCCTGCCTTTTTAGTTTCACTGGACATATAAACTTGGGGCTGAGATTCGAGGCAGTCAACAGATTCAAAATGAACTTGATTCAGTTGATGCTGTACCCAGAGCATTGCTAAACTTCATAAAAATGTTACTATATACTATACTATATATCTGTAGTTCATTGCAAGGACTCAAGACTAACTTTTTCTCAAAGAAGTCAGTTTCTGCTAACAAAATTCACATACAATTTGGTAAACTCAGTTTAGAGGGCAGTATTAATAACCCCTAAATCCTTGCCCCCACTGCTCAACTTCTCCCACTTACCTCTAATCAACTCTCACCCATTTCTTCAGCTCATCTACTCTTGCCATCTTTACACTTCTTTCCCCAAGCAGATGTATGTCCCTTTTCTGGGTTTTGTCAGACACTATCTGCCCGTGTCATCCCCAGCACATTCCTCAAATAACCACATAACCCCTTCCATCCACCTCATCCTCTTGATTTGTAAAGCAACAGAATTAGTTGTCATTTTTGAACAAAATTAACAAAAATGAGGCTTAAACAGTCAATACTTTCTAGAAATGTAAACTTTGTGAATGAATGAAGAATTGTTTATTGATTCAGTTAAACTTATTAAAAAAAACACAGCCAAAATAAAACAAATACACTTATACAGAGTTACAATCAGGTTCAAACAAAACATTGCTGCTAATAAGATGGTTTTAGCAAACAGGCACCGTTGTTTAAACCTCATGACCAACCTTAAAATAGGCACACCTGCAAATTGAGCCTAAAATGTAATAGCCACCTTTTGAGATGAGTGCAACACTTAAAAACATCTCAGCCAGTTGCTTATGTAGTCTGCGACATTTCGGAGATATCACTGTAGACAGTGTATAACCTAATGAAATTTGAATTAAATTGTTGATTTAAAAACTTTCACTTACATAAAATAAGTCATTTGTAGCACATTCATTGTCTTACCAAAATAATCCAACATGATGATCTACACTAGGTGTCTCTAACCAGTGGATCGCGAGCTACCAGTAGCTCACAAAAGCCTTCAGAGTAGCTTCCAGCATTGAGTTTTTTTTAAATAAGAGCTGCAATAAATAAGTCTTGTGTTTTTCTTTTAAAGTTAAGGAAAGCCTATGTTTATTTTACATAATGGCTGCAGAGAGCAGAGAATGATAATGAGCGGTGCTTAGTCAGATTAATGACCCATGTGGGTCACAGAAGTTCAGAACTGAAGCAATGAGGTATTTAATAGGGGTGGGCGGAGTTGGCAGAGTTCCACTACATGGAATTCCGTGGAGTTGTCTAAAAAGCCAGTGGTATTCTGCAGAGTTCTGCTCCACCCTATGGCAGCACGCAGAGTTGCAGACCTGGCTGGCAGCGCACAGTGCATTTGTCAGGGAGGGTTCCCCCTTCCCCAGACCCCCAGACCGCCTCCAGCTCTCCACTGACTTACCTCCTGTCCTTCACCGAGCCTCTCGGCCAGTCTATGTGCTGCTCTATGCCGGGCACGGTGCTGCCACTCCTCCTGCCGCCGTGACGGTGATCCATGGTGTTTCTTCTGTAATGTAACCCCTTTGCTGCAGGACTCGCGATGACTTCAAATGCGTGTGCATGGAGAGTGGAGGCCGGGTTAAGGCCTTCACTCTTAATGCGCGTGCTTGTGCAGTCCTCGCAACCCCTCAGCGAAGGGGTTACATCACAGAAGAAACACCATGGATCACCACCACGGCGGTAGAAGGGGTAGCAGCACCGTGCCTGGCGTGAAGACAGAGCAGCACCTAGACTGGCCGAGAGGTTGGGTTAGGGTAAATAGGGGTGGGCGGCGGGGCAAACTCCGCCATGCAGATGAATCAGTTTTTTGCCAAACTCCACGCTCCCAGCGGAGCGCGGAGTTGCAAAACTCTGCTGGTGGAGCAGAGTTCACTGCCCACCCCTGGTATTTAACTCTTAAGTAAAAGTCATGCTCAACTCAATATTGAGCATGAGAACAAAATTATATTTCTGAATGCTTTCAAATGAGAGAAAATTAAAATGAAGAGTTAACTTAATGATTAAGTTAACTTTTCATTATAATTGTCTCCCTTTTCAAAGTGTCACATTTACAAACAGCCGGCATCTTGCTCCCCGTCGTATATACCTAGGTGGGAACACTCACTTTTTCATGTGACTCTATATAGATTACACGTTATGATCGAGGAAATCAACATGGCTGCACTTTTGGCCATTAATATACCGTTTTTGTGGTGAACTGAGTAGTGGTTTATCACTGCACCATGTGGGTTGGGTTTATAACACATTGAGCAATGGCAGACAGAGAGGGTGCTGAGAATACTTCACGCGAGGCGAGCCACATACACCTGTCGACGATCGTATCCATAAGTTTCTTATGACTCTAACAGTTGACCAGGAGCTCTTTTGAGAATCAAAAACGAGTCTCACACGTTTGTTTTTTTTTTGTTTGGCACTAACGTGCTCCTACTTTCTCCACTAATGTTTTTATCAGGTTTTCCCCACTCATTTGGTTACGTATGTCATATTTACTGTACTGATATGTCTTCAGAACCCCTATGCCCTGCCACCACCGGTTACATCATATAGTCCATTAGTAGCCCATGTCCTGTGTCCCTTTGAAAGGAGTTCTGATCATATATATATATATATATCCTTTTTGGATACTGTTGAGGCTTAAATATATATATATACATATATATATTTTTTTTCCTGTATGTTCACCGGCTGCCGCTCCCCTCGACACGGGTGCAATCCTCCGCGTTGGTGAAACGCCTGTCAACTGCAAAAGGTGACCTCCACTCCACGGTCACAAATCGAGGCGCACACTGGAGAAAATAAATTTTAAAGTTTTATTTGCCACACGATTACTACCCGGGCAGACGCGTTTTGGCTACACGCCTTCCTCAATGACATTGAGGAAGGCGTGTAGCCGAAACGCGTCTGTCCGGGTAGTATATATATATATATATATATATATTTCTGTTAGCCCTTTTCATCAACTTGTCTCTTGTTCTGATATTCACATTTTTTTCCACATCCAGCATGGAGCAGTGGGTCACCCCATTGCAGACATTGAGTCCCTTCTGTGTAAGTGGCAGGATTCAGGCGAAGCACAATGTCACCACAGAAAGTAATCCCCTGCCGTGCCAGGGACCTGTGGGGCAATGCCTTCTTTTACAAAGGTTTTGGGCCGCATTAATGAGTTTTTGTCGTAGGGCAAGGCCCCAGGCCTTCCTACTGCGGCAAAAGAAAAGGGCAGGTATGCACCGTATCTATCAGATATGGCGCATTCCTGTCCATTTCCCCTGCGCTGGCGCACAATGGTCTGCCTTGCACCAACGCAGGCTCCTTTGCACCATGGTGCAAGGGTGCCTGTGTTGCGAAGATGATTGGTTTTATGCAGGAAGGGAAACCTTCCTGCACAAAAACAATCACAAGAGGCTTTTTCTCCTCATTGGGCCTCCCTTACGCCTCCCCTGTTGAGGTGTATGTTTTTGGCACTGCCTCAGAGTTACAATTTCTCGAGAAACCGGGGCAGTTTCAAAAATCCATGGATGTTGCTAGGAACGCCCTCAGCAACACCCTTTGCACGCCCCTTTAATGCAGAAAACTGCATTAAAGGAAACTGTATTTATAAGGCAGCATTAAGCCAAAAAAAGTGTCCCAGTGCTGCCTGGTAAATATGGAGCAGGCTCCTGCGCCAACTGAGCGTCACAGAAAGTGATGCACTAGTGGTGCAAGGGGCTTAGAAATAAGCCCCAGAGTTTAATTTGTAAAACTTTTTTAACTTTACCAGAGTCCGGCAGCTCTCCCAACACTGCTATCACACACTTACCTCCGCTAGCAGTGTGCCACATCCTCCCTGGCCTCTGCAAGTGGCTCTTATCTTTGCATAATGTTTCAAAACAATTAAAGTTAGCCACCCGTATGTGTGCATGTGTGTGCATACATGTGCATGCACCAATGGACGGCCATCTATGATTGGGCCTTTAAAGTTTTCTAATATTGAACCCATACAAACACAAACGTGGCCATGTTTTAATGGTTATACTTTTGTAAAAACCATTAAAAGATGGAAGCCAATTTGGGCACATGAGTAGGTACACATCCTCATTGGTTTTAGTAAAGCTTTAATACGGAAAACAATTCAAATAGCTGCCTCATACTCACGAACAGACATCCGTTATTTTAATGTTTTAAAAAAATATAATTTCCATAAAACATTTCTAAATAAAACAAGTGTTAGCAAAGCCAAAAGTCTGGTAGTCAATGCCAGACCAATTGACTTTACCAATGATTTACTTAACAGGTAGCTAAAGATTCTGCCCACTTCCATTGCAAGCCAAGTGCCCGTTCTCAACACTGTCATTGTCCACTGCCATAGGATGAAACTGATTCCAGAATAAATTTAGGTAAGAATGTTTCTTGTGCCATCCCATTGATAATTACAATATTCTGTTCTGTCCCACATTCGTTTATACTACAAATGAATACATTGTGTTTTGCCACTTATTTCAAGTAAGCACCATGCCACATTTATACAGAGAAGGGTCCTGCTGCAAGTGCCAGAGTCATAGTCACTGTGGGTCAAGGTGCCAGCTTCTATTCCTGGTAGGAATGATGAATGATGTATGTACTTATGTATGTGGTATTTGCATTGGTAATAGCAGAGAGGAAGCAGAGCACTTTACAGGATGAAGAGCAAATATAGAAAGTTATATTTGCTTTGCCTTCTTCAATCACGCTCAGAATAACTAGCACGGTTACAAAAACATATACAAGGACTTTGTATACACAGGAAAATGCATGGATTGCTTTGTTGGTTTAAAAAAATGCATTTTTGTATTCACTCCATAGCCTTTAAACAATGTAAATGAATGATATGATTTTTCAGATATGTCAGTGGAGCATAGGGTTGAGAGAATGAAATAAAGAAATATTGCCATATATTTCAATAATCCAAATGTCAAGTACTGTTAATTAAAGAGTAATATTTGTAAAACAGTGGGGCCTATTAGCAATAACCGGCGATAACTATCGCTAAGCGCAGTTAGCGCTAGGATAATTATCGCCGGCTATCGCGGGTTTCTATCGCGGAGATAGCGTGCTATCAGCAACGCTTATCTCCAAAGCGATAGAAACCCTAGAGAACAGTGTGAATATCGCTTGAAAACAAGCGATATTCACACTGTGACCAGTGTTAGCTAGGTGATAGGGCGAGGGGATTTAGCCATGTAATCCACCTCCCATTGGATTACATGGCTAAGTCAGGTCTGGACCAGGCGTTAACAAACCAGCGCTAAACGTGTTTAGCGCTGGTTCGTTAATCACCTCCCCTGCCTCGCTAATAGGCGATAGCGAGCTTAGCGACTGTTTCCAGTCGCTTTTAGGTTGGGAACGCCTACTTTGCATGCCATTAGCGATAAATATCGCTGGCATGCAAAGCGGCACCCAACCCGGTCGCTATCGCCTAGTAGCTGTCGCTAACAGCAGTTAGCGACAGCTTGCTAATAGGGCGTTAGAATTATCGCCGCTTTAGCGGGAAAAAGTCCCGCTAAAGCGGCGATAGAGCCCTTGATAATATGTCCCAGTATCACTTGATTTTTTCCCTTGAGAATACTGTATGTGTATATTTTACCTCCATCAAGGCACAGCTTACCATTCAACCACGATGGACGATACCATCTTAGTGTCTGCCAAAGTAGAGTGGAGATGGGTGTCTCCACTGTTTCCTTCTGGACTGAAGGTCTTCACTCACTCGGTCTTAAATATAAGGAACAGTTAAGCCTCTGAGTGCAGAAGTCCTCAGCGAAAAGCAGCTGAAAGTTAAAGCTCAGGGAAAAGTTTTCTTCCTGCATGATTCCCTCACTGCATACCCTCACGGGCGATAAGCCGCACTTTATTAATCCTGCTTGATTGATTGTATCTTGTAAGAACATGCCACTTCAAGCCCAACAGTTTTTCACACTTTTGGGCCCAATGGCATTCTGAAGTTGACATTTTAGTTCTATGATTTGGTGTACGCTGATGACACAAATATGTCTTGCTGATAACCAGCCTGACAATTCAGGTTTCTTTAAGACCTACATGAGCTCAGTTGCAGATTGAGTGGCCACTAACAAACTAAAATTTTGAAAAGACTGAATTTATGGTTTCAGGTGGCCTGTCATTCTGTCTGGACTTTGGCCTAGTAGACAGATCAACTTGGTTCCCTTTCTTCTCCTGTTTTTAATGTTCACAATATCTTTGTACTTTTTTACTCTGCCCTCCTCTTTTTCCCACACATGATTAGAGTAGCTTCAACTTGTTTCTAGCTACTTGGAACACGAAGGAAGATCCATTGGCGGCTGGCATGTACCGAGGGTGGTGAAGCGGGTGAAACAAACAAAAAAATAAATAAATAAAATTCACTTCCTGTTCGATGTGACATCCTCCTCATTCGGTCTTCTCTCTTTAAGGCATGCTCCAACATTGGACCCAGCCAACTCCCCAAACCAATCCTGGCACTGCTCTCACCAGCATGAGAGAAGTGCCAGGATTGGAGGGAGCGGGCTCTCTCAGCACTCTTAAGAGCACTGGAGGCCTGCGCTTTCTGTAACCCAGCTGTCTTAAAATGCGCATGTCTGGCTGGCCATCGCAAGACAGCTGGCCAAAGAGACATGCACATTTTAAACTTAAGCGCACAACTGCCTGCTGCCACTCAGCAGCAATCGCCCCACTCCATTCTGACACTCAGTTCGGGACGGGTTGGTTGATGAAAAATAAAATGGTAATATATAAACTTTATTACCATTTTAATTTTCAGCTCTGGCCTGGAGCTTTTCTTTGTTGGTCGATGCGCCTCCGCTCAAATGAGAGATGTCACAGGCTGCCATTTCCTGACTCCTATACTATGTAAACTAGGGTAATGTCCTGTGCTGGAATATTCCCAAATATGTTTTTGCACAGACTCCATGAGATTCACAACGCTGTTGCCTGACACCTTCTGTGCAGTTGAGAAAATATGCTATTTTATCTCTCCTTTCTAGGTTTCATAAGCTCACAGCCAATAAAATGATCACGTTTAAAGCACTGTATATGGTGCACAGGATATACCTCTTACTTGCCTCAAATGCCCTCTTACATATTTCACAATTGAAAAAAGCAAAGCTTGGTGGCCATTCCTTTTTCTACTGAGCTGCAGTTCTGTGGAATGACTTGCCGTTAAGCTTCAGCTCCCTCTTAAAAATGTATCCTTTCACAAAGAATTAAGGGGCATGTTTGCAAGCTCCTATCTCGACCACAACATCACTTTTCACGACGTTGAGTTGGCGAGAAGGGCATTGTGCAGCACACTTGGAAACAGCATAACGCAATTCATTGTTTATGTGCAGGAAGTTGTCCCTTTGATTGCCTCGAATGTGTCCCTCATCTCTATCACTAGAGCATCTATAGAAGGGTTAGTTGAATCACGTTGTTGACTAATTTGATTGTCATTGTTATACATAGGGCCTCGTTGTGAACAGACAAAATTAAGTCTGCAAAAAGCCTCGAGGCGCCCCCTTTACCATTTGCTATCAGCTTCCAGAAGGCTTTGGTATCTTTGGAAAGCAGCTGCCTCGTAGATATCCTCCCAAAACTTCGATTCCCACTCTCTCCGCAGCTTAGACCCAAGGCTCCCCGATGGTGGTGCTTCCTCATTGGACACTGTCTGCAGCCTTGCCTCTCTGAAGTTTACCTTCTCAGAACATTTTTCTTCAAAATTCTTCCAAGTCCAAAGGTAAGCCTAGACTGGGCCCAGTCCACTCCTTGTATCCAACCTCTGCTCCATCGCAATCAGCCTTAACTTTTGACTTTGCCCTGGTCTTGCGCAACCAGATATCCGCGGTTGGCGCTTTGTTAATTTTGGTGCTATGTTATACTTTACACTTTAAAAATTCACAATTCTGGTTGTACTGATTGAATTTTTGTGATTTGGGTCTCAATTAATTTACTGAAATTGACTCTATTTTTCTAAATTGGTGTGGGATTTTTCTTTTGTGGTGTTTTCACTTTATAACTGTTTGGGTGCAGCATAAATACTTTGCACTTTGTGTCTAAGTTAAGCCTGACTTGTTTTTTTCATGCCAAGTGACCTGGGGTTAAGCATAGGTTAATTTAGTGACTTTTTGTGGTTCTCCCTGCAAGTGATTCTGGCTGTTGCTTGACCAGGGCTCACACCCCAGTCAACCTAATTTCTCACAGTAATTTACCAGGAAAAATGTCAATGCTTGGTTTGATACCCCTGGTAATTTCTTATTTTCACTCATCAATTCTGACTGAGATTTCAGGTTCCAACATCTGACCTGTATGGAGGAAACTTGCGAGGTCCATGGTAAATTAGCAGAACTGATTATCCTCAATGACAGCATTAAGATCATTTGTGTCAACCAGTAGTCACAGGGACTACAGGCTGACATCCTAACCTGACTAGAAAGAGGAATGGCTCTGACCATGTTAGAGAGCATACCATGTGTTTGGATAATGAAATGAGTGGTTGCTTCCATGGCCAAACCATGTAATCATGTTCAGGCATTTGCACCCAGAAACATCTGATACACATTACATTGCAAACATGCAACTACTGTGCAATGCAATCTTAAATTGGAAACGTGAAATGGGATTTTTTTTTTTAAACGGGCCTCGCATAATGAAGGTCTATGAGGATTGTGGCTAGGCAGCAGGAAAAATGGAAGTTCCTTGTCACATCAGTTGTTGATGACAAATGAAAACAGAAGTTAGGAGAAAAATATACGCAGCAAGGCATAATAGCGGATCCAGTGTTAATGATCTTTGTTTCATGTAGTGGTTTTTCAGGTGAGTTCTGCCAGATCATCAGCTTACATGGTAGGCTACCTCTTCCACAGTTCTAAGCAACAGCAGCCCTTTTTCTTCACTCTGAAATCTGGAGCAGATTCTTTTATCAGGGCTGTCAACATTCCTGTCCATGACCAAGTTCTTACTCCTATGCTAGGGAGCAGAAGATCACCAAAAGTATCCTCTTGTCTTGGTTTAGATGGACAGCCTATATTCAAAATTAGTGGCACTGATGCTAGGTCAATCAGACACTTAGAATATGTGTAGCGCTTGAATATTTTGGAGAAACCATGTTCAACTACATCTTCCCGTACGAACAGTCAATTTACATGGTAACCAGCCTTCCATAATGCTGACAATCATTGCAGTTTCATGGTGGCGACAGGCCTCCAATAATTCTAGGAGGGAATGCCTGGCTCATAAGGGGCTTCTGATTAGATAGATGTGATTGAATGGCGGGTAGCACATCACTTTGTTTCTATGAGACTCCTTAGTCTCATCTTTTGTTAAGGTTTTCATTCTGTGGGCCACAGTATGACCTGAATTAGGTAAAAACACCTGCAGCCCATGACTGTCATTCAGCTGCAATAAATAATCAGCTTTTTCATTGCCATGACATGTGAAATACTGCACAGGAAACAGTCACATACTGTATAATCAGCAACAAAGCAGAACAGATTTACGGTATCAAGGCCCTTGGAACTCACAAGGCTTCCCTGTAACGTAGCGTCGGACATAGGGTCTGATTTATTCATGTGTAATTTACAGAGTCAAATTGTGAATGCAATAAAATTGCAATTTATGATTCGGTAAATGAACTGTACTATTGAGTGCATGTTACGAATCGCGATTTCTTATGATCTGCTTTCCTAAAATACTATTTGCTGAAAGTGATTTGTCAGCGTTTGCAAATACGAAGGTTGCACAGACAGACAGCGATGACGTAAGAATCAGTAAATACACGGTTGCACTGATATTGAAAGGCACAGGACCTGGCAGGAAACAAGTGCACCCAGTGGAATCTGCTAAATGGCAAGCCAGGAGGGTCAGCAGGAAGACTCAGGAAGGAAAAGAAAGCATACATTTTATGATGAAGAGATTAACATTCTTATGGAGGAATGTGTGGCCAATAATGAGCAGCTTTGTAGAAAACCTTCTTTAACCGATCCAGTAGCCATCAAAAAAAGAATCTGGAGCAGAATCCAAGAGTGCATTAAGCAATAATGCAGTGGGGGTAAAAACATGCAGTTTGGCAGAAATAAGAAAGAGGTGGTAAAGTGAAGCTTGCAAGTCTTTGGATGAAAGATGCTGGAACTGGGGGGGGGGGCATCTATAAAGCCACCAACCACACTTTTGGATGAGGCAATAAAAAGTACTTTAACACGTTTCAACATCCTCAGACAACCACAGGATATATAAATTAAAAAAAACACCACCAAATGCACAATGTATTTTTAAAAAGTATTATTCACCTTTTTTTAGAGGCGCTACATGATATTTCATTAATTGATTCCATTTCTCCAAGGTAACTTTAAAAGATATATATATATGTTTTGCATGGTGAGATGTATTATGGGTTTTGCAGTCTGTTACTAGTATTGCTACAGTTTTTCTTCAACATGATTTGGCACTGAAATATGTGAATGGAGAATAATAGCCTACATAAAATATATAGAAATATATATTTTAATAATTATTTTATGGAATACATATTTTGTACCTTTCAAAGTTGAAACATACATTGCACATACAATTCCTTTTAAATATGTTCACATGCCATTTAAACACAAATCTAATTATTTAATGTTATTCTTACATCGTTGTACTACAGATACAGAGACAAGCATATCAGAGGGTCATGAGGAAGAACATTTGGATGATTAGGATGAGGTAGATGATCAGAGTCGTACCATCGTTGATCTTCATACTTCAACGAACAGTTCAAGTTCTGCTACAGTGTGTGAAAGAAGAGTGCCTCCCAGAAGACGAATGAATGAAATATCATTTATGTAGCGCACAGCTGCTTCACCAGAGGCGTCCCAATACTCAAGCTTCTAAAGTAGAAAGATGATTAATGTTCTCATAAGAGATAAGTTTAGTCTTTTTCAGTTTCCAACTCTCTGAGTGATTTAGGAAGCAAGTTCCAGATTTTTGCTGTTAAATAAACAAAGGAACGTCCCCCAGCCTCTTCTTATGTATCTTAGGGATGCATACTAATCCCTGGTTGGAAGAACATAGAGTTCTGTTAGCGACATACTGTTTAAATCTCTATTATAAATAGAGAGGACCGAAAAGGTGAAGAGCCCTATAGGTGATAGTGAGAGCTTTGAACAGTGTCCCCTGTTTAATGGGGAGCCAGTATAAGGTGTTCAGATTCTGTAAAGAGGATTGTCTTTTAGGACATCTCAAAATGAGACAAGCAGCAGCATTTTTAACTAGTTGTAGTT
Organism: Calotriton arnoldi; assembly: GCA_963921515.1. Lineage (NCBI taxonomy): Eukaryota > Metazoa > Chordata > Amphibia > Caudata > Salamandridae > Calotriton > Calotriton arnoldi. Next base: position 1,222,500 of record CAWUFW010005122.1, on the reverse strand, counting down.
TATTAAGAAGTCCTCTGGGTAATCCAGGATGCAGTGAGTTTGCATAATCTAGTTTGGCCATAATCATTGCATGGATTACCATTTTGCGAGACTAATCTGGCAGGAATACAAGGGTCTTCTTTAAAGATTTTACAAGAAAAAAACATGTAGCTGTGATTTTTCTCACCTAAGGCTCGTAAGACAGCTGATTGTCAAAAGTGACACCAAGATTACTGACTACTTCTTTCAGAATTGGGGAAGGGCCTAAGTCAGTCAGTCAGTAAATCTTTATTCGGTTATAAACCATAAAACAATACAATACAGTTCATATTAATAAAATTCTGCAGTAAATAAATCTCAATACAATTAAGAACAATGAGCAGCAATTAGACATGTAAGATATTCTGCCAACAATCCATGTGAAAGTACATAAAGAGCAGCAACCGATGACAACTTTGTGCAACCAGGCCATTTGATCATAAAGTGATTTGTGCTTAGTGTTCATTATAATAACCTTGTAATGGTACTTGTTAGATTTGGGGGTCTCTAGTTGGCAGAGGTAGGCACCTTCGTCCAAATAGGGACCCTTGATTCTAGTCAGGGTAAGGGGGTACACTCCTGAAATAACCCCTGCTCACCCTCTTGGTAGCTTGGCACGAGCAGACAGGCTTAGTTCAGAGGCAGTGTGTAAAGCATTTGTGAACACATACAGTAATCCAGTGACAACACTACAAATGGACACCACACAGGTTGTATTATAAAAATAAGTATCTTTTATATAGATTTACCACAAGACCATAAACGACAAAAATAATCCACAATACTGTACTTTAAAGATGGTAGAATTAGCTTGAGTCTCTTAAAATGGAAATGCGACACTTTGAGTTCAATGTACCTTAAGATGTGTAACGCAGGGCAACGAAAAGTGTTGCAGGGAAGGTGATGCGGTAGTCCCTTACACGCAAGGACGGTGATGCGTTGAAGATCTGGTGCAAAAGAAACAAAGTGGCGTCTTCTTGAGGTTGCGACAACGAAGATGTGATGCGTGCACGCCCGACGGCCGTTCGGTGATTTCGATGAGTCTTTGGAGCCGCGACAGGCCCTGCGACACGCTTCCCTGGCGATGCGACGGCGTCTGATGCGAGGTCGACGATCTTCTCCTGGGATGCGGGGCGCGCCTCGTGTTGCGATGCGTCGGCGTCTGATGCGAGGTCGATGCTCTGCCCCGGGGATGCGACGGCGTCTGATGCGACGGCGACACTTTTCTCCGGTGCTGCGAGGCGCTTCGAAGGATGCAAGGGTGTCAGCGGCGCGCTTCTTCGGGGATGCGCCGGCGTCTGATGCGACGTCGACACTCTTCTCCGGCGCTGCGAGACTCAGCGGCTGTGGCGACATGCTTCTTCGTGTTGAGTCGCGCTTCCAGCTCCCAGAGACGCGCAAGTGTGTCAGAAGGTCCAAATTCCCAGCAAGGGAATACAGGGGGAACTGGTGGGTGAAGTCTGTTGTCCCTGAGACTTCAGCAGGAGGCAAGCTCTAAAATCAAGCCCTTGGAGATCCTTCACAAGTTGATGAAAGTAAAATAATAATAATAATAATAATGACATTTGTAGAGCGCTTGGTTACAATAGGCTAGTGTGTCCCCGCGCTACGGTCCAGGCCACCCCCCATATACGGTACAGCAACCCGAAAGCTACTCAGTGGGGAATAGAAGAGTTTTCAGCTTTTACGAAAAAAATCAACTCTGAGGCCTCCATCCGAAGCCCCCACGGGAGTTTGTTCCATTGCTGAGCTGCCCTGAAACTAAAGGAGCGCCCACCCATACTTACCCTCCTGACTTTGGGAATAATAACCTGTCCCGTCCCGCTAGATATTAATTGGCGGGAGGGGACATACGGAGTCAGAAGGTGATGTAGGTATGTGGGCCCCTTCCTTTGTAGAATCCGATGGCTCACACAAAGAGCTTTAAACAGGATTCGCTCCTTAATCGGGAGCCAATGAAGGGCGACCAGGGCCTTCCTGGAAGAGGCTCGCCTAGGTAGCATCAGAACCAGGCAGGCTGCTGCGTTCTGGATACATTGAAGCCTCTGTACACAGTTGACATTAGCCCCCAGGTAAAGCACATTTCCATAGTCCAGCCTCGATGTTACCAAAGCATGAACCATGGTCTTCCTAGCTACGGTAGGCAGGAGGTCCAGGGTCTTGCGGAGTCCACGCAAGATTCCAAAACAAGTTCCTGCCACCCGCCTTGTATGATGCTCAAACGAGAGCTTAGGGTCAAGCCACACCCCTAGGTTCTTCACCTGTTCACTAGGACCGGGGATAGGACCCAGGGTCTGTGGCCACCACGCCGATGTCTACACAGAAGGTGCCTTGCCAATAACCATCACTTCTGTCTTGCTCCCGTTCAGTTTAAGGCAGTTGTTAGCCATCCATACCGCTAGTTCTTGCAGGCAGGAATTAAAATTAGTCGCTGCCTTCTCGTCCGACTGTGTTAGAGACACCACCAGTTGCGTGTCGTCAGCATAGGACAAGGCTTTGACCCCAAACTTTCCAGTGATGTCTGCCACTGGGGAAACATATAGGTTAAATAGGGTCGGGCTAAGGGTGGACCCCTGTGGTACCCCCTGTTTAAGCCCAATGCTCTTAGATAGATAAGGTCCCTGCGCTACCTGAAAACTGCGGTCCTGCAGAAAGGATTCCATCCATTCCAATGCCTTCCCCCGACCCCTCCCCTCCTGAGACATTGAAGCAACGTATGATGAGCAACAGTGTCAAAGGCGGCACTCAGATCTAATAAAATTAAGGCCGCCGTCTGACCCTCATCAACGTACTTCCGGATGGTCTCAGTGGAGAGGAGCAAAACCGATTCAGTCGAGTACGACGCTCGAAAACCGGACTGAGTGGGATGGAGAAGACTATTTTTGATAACATGGGCCGTCAGCTGGTTGTTCACAACCTTCTCTGCAATTTTCGCAAAGTAAGGGAGTAGCGAGATGGGACGCAAATTATCTAGCTGGTCCATGCTGACATTCGGCTTCTTACTCAGCGGTAAGACCACAGCCTCCTTCCATTTTTTTGGCACAGTGCCTGAGCTGAAAGAGAGCTCTAACAGATGTCTGATGCAAGGTTCAAGGCATTCCATGCTCCCTCTCAGCACCCTTGGCCTTGCAGGGTCACTGGGAGAGCCGGACTTGATTCTACTAGCTATCTTCATTAGGGTCTCATGATTAGGGGTACTGAAAGTATCCAGATATTCGTCTCCCTTTAATGTTAGCGGGGGCAGCAACCACAGCGCGCCCCTCCCTTGCAGAGACCGGGAAGGTGGAATAGATTTTCTCTACCTTCTCTACAAAAAACTCTGCTATCCGATTACAGGACTCCACTGAACTTATACTCGGTGCTGCGATCTTATCCAAGGATGAGATCTCTTTGTAGACGGTGAACAACTCTTTGACTGAATTTTCCGTTCTCTCAATTCTTTCCTTATAATAGGAAGCCCACGTTTTTCTGATAAGGGTATGATAGAGCTTAAGACTAACTTTGTATTCAGTCTTCATCTGGGCCGAAAAATCCCTTCTCCATCGTCTTTCAAGACGTTTACAGGCCGCTCTTGCCAGTCTCAGTTCGTCTCCGAACTAGGGGGCAGATTTTGCTTGCCTTCTTGGTGCCTTTGCGGCCCAGGGTGCACAGCTGTCAAGTGCTTCCGAAATGCGCCTATCTAAGGCCTCACATGCCGAGTCAATCTCCCGACCACCCGGGGGCCCCCCCAGTGAAAGGGCCTTGCTAAAGTTGTCTTGCGAGAAACTCGCCCACCTCCTGTGTTTCAGCTTAAGTTCAACTTTCGCTAGAGTCTTTTGAACCGACATCCGCACCTTAAAAGGGATCACAAAATGATCCGACCAGGGAACTGGAAGCGGCTGCTCAATTTCTAGAGCATCCCAATTAGCAAAAATTGGGTCAAGTAGATGACCTCGAAGATGCGTAGGGCACTCCGATTTAAGTGTCATCTGTAATGCTGCCAATTCCTGGCAGATCCCTTGCGCCCCAGAATCGGAGGCGTCATCAAAGTGCAGATTCAGATCTCCTAATAGCAATAGTTTCTCATACCGTAATGCTGGATGGACTAGGCACTCAATCAGCCTAGGCGTGAACCGTGTGGAGGGACCTGGGGGTCTGTATACCAGAATCCCCTTTATAATATAATTATTCAATACAGTTATGGAAAAAAATCCCGCTTCGCTGTCCACAATGTTATTCGGCTCGAGGGTGCACTGTATGGAATGTTTAAAAGTTATTGCAATCACCCCACCTTTCCCCATGGGTCTGTCCACCCTGGTGATACCGTAGCCATTAGGAAGGGCCTCTAAGATATCAGGGGCTGCATCCTCACTAAGCCACGTTTCCGTGAGGAACAGGACATCTATCTGACCTTCTAAAAGATGGTCATGAATGTTCAATCTGTGCTTCCTCATGGAGCGGCAGTTAATCAAGGAGAGGCTCAGTCTCTGGCCAGACTCTCTAGGCTTTAACTGCGGGCTAACAGTGTAAGAACAGTGATTGCACTTCCTGCTGCTACCATCTACCTTTAAGCTATGCTTGCACTCCTCTCCCAACACGGGGCACAGGGCATAGAGCTGTTGAAGACTATACTGCACACCTAGGGCCGAACCAGCAGGGGTTTTGGCCCCAGACTCCTGCCGGCCGCGGACGGGCGCAGACGGGCTTGCCTTTGGCGCGCAAGCGGCGCGCCCGCTGCGCGGTCGCTGGGGCATAAGACCTAAATAGTCGCGCTCTGCCTCCAACTAGAGCGCTAACCGCTCCGATGCGGAAGTGCCTGGCTCTCCCAGCCCCGCCCTCCGCGCAATGGTACTAGCTACCGCGTTGGACCGGGGCGGGCAGGAGAAAACACTGAGCCCAGGCCTCCACTCACCCAGTAAGTGCAGCAGCCCCCCTTGCAATTCCCCAAATTAAAAAGCACAATTAAAATGTTAAACGAACTCCAGGCAAAAGAGAGACAAGAAAATACTGCCTAATTCGGCCGTACCGCAAACCGGGTCGGGGGGACACTGCCACCGTCCTCCCTACCGCAGCGCGGCCGCAGGAACAGTCGACCTAAATAGTCGCGCTCTGCCTCCAACTAGAGCGCTAACCGCTCCGATGCGGAAGTGCCTGGCTCTCCCAGCCCCGCCCTCCGCGCAATGGTACTAGCTACCGCGTCGGACCGGGGCGGGCAGGAGAAAACCACTGAGCCCAGGCCTCCACTCACCCAGTAAGTGCAGCAGCCCCCCTTGCAATTCCCCAAATTAAAAAGCACAATTAAAATGTAAAACCAACTCCGGGCAAAAGAGAGACAAGAAAATACTGCCTAATTCGGCCGTACCGCAAACCGGATCGGGGGGACATTGCCACCGTCCTCCCTACCGCAGCGTGGCTGCAGGAACAGTCGACCTAAATAGTCGCGCTCTGCCTCCAACTAGAGCGCTAACTGCTCTGATGCGGAAGTGCCTGGCTCTCCCTGCCCCGCCCTCCGCACAACGGTACTAGCTACCGCGTCGGACCGGGGCGGGCAGGAGAAAACACTGAGCCCAGGCCTCCACTCACCCAGTAAGTGCAGCAGCCCCCCTTGCAATTCCCCAAATTAAAAAGCACAATTAAAATGTAAAACCAACTCCGGGCAAAAGAGAGACAAGAAAATACTGCCTAATTCGGCCGTACCGCAAACTGGGTCGGGGGGACACTGCCACCGTCCTCCCTACACACAAAGTTCCCTTCTCCTTTCTTTGGCAGTCAGGCAACCACTGCAGGCAGAACCCTCTAGCTTAGGGATAGTCTTCTCCTCAGTTTCTTCTTGGTTCCGCTCCTCAGCAAAGGTTTCTTCTTGTTTCCCAAAAGTGATCTAATTTCCTAGGGGTCTGGGTCCCCTTTTTATACACCTTTTCTCTTTGTTCTCTGAAGGCAGAGAGGCCTTTGCCTAGTCCAAAACCAGTTCTAATCAGTCCTGGAGCACTTTGTTTACAGGACTCCTTCTTTCCTTTCAGAATGTGGGGCAGAGTGCTCAGCCGCCCGGCAGGGGGTGGAGCCAGCATTGTGGAAGGCAGGCACAGCCCTATTTAGACCCAGGTGCAACTCCTCCCTCCACTCTGGATGCAGATCTCTCTATTCAGCCCTGTGCTGACTCACCCTGTCTCCTGGAGTCCCCCAGCCCCTGTCATTCACAAACCCAGACAAGGAATACACAACCTAGCAGAGGCAGGCTTGGATAGTTAGGCAAGAAAATACCTACTTTCTAAAAGTGGTATTTTCAAACACAGAATGTTAAAACCAACTTCACTAAAAGATGTATTTTATCATCCTGAGTTCAGGCATACTAAATTCGTTTTTCTACCATTTTCCTTGGGTCAGTTAGGATTTTAAGGTGTAATAATCAAACTGCCCATTCTGGCCTATGGGGAACAAGTAGCCTTGCAATAGTGAAAAACGAAAATAGCTGTAATTCACTATTAGGACATGCCACACACACCAGGGCATGTCCTACCTTATACTTACAATGCACCCTGCCCTTGGGCCTACCATAGGGGTGTCTGATATAAAGAAAAGGGAAGGTTTAGGGACTGGTAAGTGGGTGCACTCACCAAGTCGACATGGCAGCCCTAGGCTGCACACAGGCTCTGCAATGGCAGGCCTGAGACACATTTTACAAGCTGCTTCTGTGGGTGGCACAACCAGTGCTGCAAGCCCACCAGCAGCATTGGATTTACCAGCCCTGGGCACACGCAGTGCACTGTACTAGGGTCTGACAAGTAAACCAATCATCCAATCATGGAGTCACTAATACATAACACAATTTACAATAGGGAGAGCATATGCACTTTAGCACTGATCAGCAGTGGTGAAGTGCCCAGAGTCATAAAACAGCCAACAACAGGTCAGAAAAAATATAGGAGGAAGGCAAAAAGTTTAGGGATGACCCTGCAAAAAGGGCCAAGTCCAACAGTACTCTCTAAAATTTCTGAAAAGAGGCTTGGAAACCATCCCGCACATTCAATTAAGATTGACAGAAAATTACACATAATATGAATACAAAATGTCCATAAACTAAAATCATATACTACGATATAGCCCATACATAGATCACGACAGGTCATGTAAGTAGTTTGCTTGCAGCTTGATTGTACAGATTTCAGGGAGCTTTGTCTCCTACCTATTTAAAAAAAATAATTAATATAGCAAACTTCTTTACTTGCCCTCCAGGTTACACAGCCTTACAGCTGCCACGATAAATCTATATACTGCAAGGCACACCACATCAGATTGTAGCAATTGTAAATAAAATAAGGCTGTTCTGCATCTTCTGATATTAATTAATCTAAGCAGGGGAATTAAAATGCATTTCCTTGGTGCTCTGTATAATTCACCTATCAAAAAGAAATGTAACAGGGACTGTGTATATACAGAGTCAGAAAAACAGGGCACTAGATCCTCGTCACAAGAAGCTTCTCTTGTACTCCCATAAAATATATACCTAAATACATAAGCAACAATGATTATTTACATAAACTGCAAATATACAACAATCTAAATATATATATATATATATTTATATATCCACAAACAAGAGTTACCCCTTTGGATGAGCCAAACACACAGGTAGGTAAAGTTCTTCGTGTTTAATTCAGGAAGCTGCAACATGGAAAGTGAACATTTCGCAACAGTTCAAATGCCGACGCGTTTCGTGATCAAACTCACTTCTTCACAGGCATGATGATAGAACAACCGCAGAGCATGTCGGGCACATTCTTTTAAGTTCAAGGTACCCGCCCAGTGGCTACTGGCAAAGCCTGATGGTACCTGTAGTGCCTGATGTATTCCCTCAGTGGGGTGCTGTGCGCTGCCACCATAACATCAGTAAAAGCCCCAGTGGGTTTGCGGAAAATATCAATGCAACCAGGCTGCTCCGTAAAACTTCCGGCACGACCTCCTGTCCTGGTGAAAACCATATGGCACCATTTACGGACCGCTGCTGCGCGGCGGGGCTCAATACACGACTGGGTCAGCCGTATATAAATCCACAAACAAGAGTTACCCCTTTGGATGAGCCAAACACACAGGTAGGTAAAGTTCTTCGTGTTTAATTCAGGAAGCTGCAACATGGAAAGTGAACATTTCGCAACAGTTCAAATGCCGACGCGTTTCGTGATCAAACTCACTTCTTCACAGGCATGATGATAGAACAACCGCAGAGCATGTCGGGCACATTCTAGTTCAAGGTACCCACCCAGTGGCTACTGGAAAAGCCTGATGGTACCTGTAGTGCCTGATGTATTCCCTCAGTGGGGTGCTGTGCGCTGCCACCATAACATCAGTAAAAGCCCCAGTGGGTTTGCGGAAAATATCACTGCAACCAGGCTGCTCCGTAAAACTTCCGGCATGACCTCCTGTCTTGATGAAAACTATATGGCATCATTTATGCACCGCTGCTGCGCGGCGGGGCTCAATCCACGACTGGGTCAGCCGTATATAAATCCACAAACAAGAGTTACCCCTTTGTATGAGCCAAACACACAGGTAGGTAAAGTTCTTCGTGTTTAATTCAGGAAGCTGCAACATGGAAAGTGAACATTTCGCAACAGTTCAAATGCCGACGCGTTTCGTGATCAAACTCACTTCTTCACAGGCATGATGATAGAACAACCGCAGAGCATGTCGGGCACATTCTTTTAAGTTCAAGGTACCCGCCCAGTGGCTACTGGCAAAGCCTGATGGTACCTGTAGTGCCTGATGTATTCCCTCAGTGGGGTGCTGTGCGCTGCCACCATAACATCAGTAAAAGCCCCAGTGGGTTTGTGGAAAATATCACTGCAACCAGGCTGCTCCGTAAAACTTCCGGCACGACCTCCTGTCCTGATGAAAACCATATGGCATCATTTACGGACCGCTGCTGCGCGGCGGGGCTCAATCCACGACTGGGTCAGCCGTATATAAATCCACAAACAAGAGTTACCCCTTTGGATGAGCCAAACACACAGGTAGGTAAAGTTCTTCGTGTTTAATTCAAGAAGCTGCAACATGGAAAGTGAACATTTCGCAACAGTTCAAATGCCGACGCGTTTCGTGATCAAACTCACTTCTTCACAGGCATGATGATAGAACAACCGCAGAGCATGTCGGGCACATTCTTTTAAGTTCAAGGTACCCACCCAGTGGCTACTGGCAAAGCCTGATGGTACCTGTAGGGCCTGATGTATTCCCTCAGTGGGGTGCTGTGCGCTGCCACCATAACATCAGTAAAAGCCCCAGTGGGTTTGCGGAAAATATCACTGCAACCAGGCTGCTCCGTAAAACTTCCGGCACGACCTCCTGTCCTGATGAAAACCATATGGCATCATTTACGGACCGCTGCTGCGCGGCGGGGCTTAATCCACGACTGGGTCAGTCGTATATAAATCCACAAACAAGAGTTACCCCTTTGGATGAGCCAAACACACAGGTAGGTAAAGTTCTTTGTGTTTAATTCAGGAAGCTGCAACATGGAAAGTGAACATTTCGCAACAGTTCAAATGCTGACGCGTTTCGTGATCAAACTCACTTCTTCACAGGCATGATGATAGAACAACCGCAGAGCATGTCGGGCACATTCTTTTAAGTTCAAGGTACCCGGCCAGTGGCTACTGGCAAAGCCTGATGGTACCTGTAGTGCCTGATGTATTCCCTCAGTGGGGTGCTGTGCGCTGCCACCATAACATCAGTAAAAGCCCCAGTGGGTTTGCGGAAAATATCAATGCAACCAGGCTGCTCCGTAAAACTTCCGGCACGACCTCCTGTCCTGATGAAAACCATATGGCATCATTTACGGACCGCTGCTGCGCGGCGGGGCTCAATCCACGACTGGGTCAGCCGTATATAAATCCACAAACAAGAGTTACCCCTTTAGATGAGCCAAACACACAGGTAGGTAAAGTTCTTTGTGTTTAATTCAGGAAGCTGCAACATGGAAAGTGAACATTTCGCAACAGTTCAAATGCCGACGCGTTTCGTGATCAAACTCACTTCTTCACAGGCATGATGATAGAACAACCGCAGAGCATGTCGGGCACATTCTTTTAAGTTCAAGGTACCCGCCCAGTGGCTACTGGCAAAGCCTGATGGTACCTGTAGTGCCTGATGTATTCCCTCAGTGGGGTGCTGTGCGCTGCCACCATAACATCAGTAAAAGCCCCAGTGGGTTTGCGGAAAATATCACTGCAACCAGGCTGCTCCGTAAAACTTCCGGCACGACCTCCTGTCCTGATGAAAACCATATGGCATCATTTACGGACCGCTGCTGCGCGGCGGGGCTCAATCCACGACTGGGTCAGCCGTATATAAATCCACAAACAAGAGTTACCCCTTTGGATGAGCCAAACACACAGGTAGGTAAAGTTCTTCGTGTTTAATTCAGGAAGCTGCAACATGGAAAGTGAACATTTCGCAACAGTTCAAATGCCGACGCGTTTCGTGATCAAACTCACTTCTTCACAGGCATGATGATAGAACAACCCCAGAGCATGTCTGGCACATTCTTTTAAGTTCAAGGTACCCGCCTAGTGGCTACTGGCAAAGCCTGATGGTACCTGTAGTGCCTGATGTATTCCCTCAGTGGGATGCTGTGCGCTGCCACCATAACATCAGTAAAAGCCCCAGTGGGTTTGCGGAAAATATCACTGCAACCAGGCTGCTCCGTAAAACTTCCGGCACGACCTCCTGTCCTGATGAAAACCATATGGCATCATTTACGGACCGCTGCTGCGCGGCGGGGCTCAATCCACGACTGGGTCAGCCGTATATAAATCCACAAACAAGAGTTACCCCTTTGGATGAGCCAAACACACAGGTAGGTAAAGTTCTTCGTGTTTAATTCAGGAAGCTGCAACATGGAAAGTGAACATTTCGCAACAGTTCAAATGCCGACGCGTTTCGTGATCAAACTCACTTCTTCACAGGCATGATGATAGAACAACCGCAGAGCATGTCGGGCACATTCTTTTAAGTTCAAGGTACCCGCCCAGTGGCTACTGGCAAAGCCTGATGGTACCTGTAGTGCCTGATGTATTCCCTCAGTGGGGTGCTGTGCGCTGCCACCATAACATCAGTAAAAGCCCCAGTGGGTTTGCGGAAAATATCACTGCAACCAGGCTGCTCCATAAAACGTCCGGCACAACCTCCTGTCCTGATGAAAACCATATGGCATCATTTACGGACCGCTGCTGCGCGGCGGGACTCAATCCACGACTGGGTCAGCCGTATATAAATCCACAAACAAGAGTTACCCCTTTGGATGAGCCAAACACACAGGTAGGTAAAGTTCTTCGTGTTTAATTCAGGAAGCTGCAACATGGAAAGTGAACATTTCGCAACAGTTCAAATGCCGACGCGTTTCGTGATCAAACTCACTTCTTCACAGGCATGATGATAGAACAACCGCAGAGCATGTCGGGCACATTCTTTTAAGTTCAAGGTACCCGCCCAGTGGCTACTGGGAAAGCCTGATGGTACCTGTAGTGCCTGATGTATTCCCTCAGTGGGGTGCTGTGCGCTGCCACCATAACATCAGTAAAAGCCCCAGTGGGTTTGCGGAAAATATCACTGCAACCAGGCTGCTCCGTAAAACTTCCGGCACGACCTCCTGTCCTGATGAAAACCATATGGCATCATTTACGGACCGCTGCTGCGCGGCGGGGCTCAATCCACGACTGGGTCAGCCGTATATAAATCCACAAACAAGAGTTACCCCTTTGAATAAGCCAAACACACAGGTAGGTAAAGTTCTTCGTGTTTAATTCAGGAAGCTGCAACATGGAAAGTGAACATTTCGCAACAGTTCAAATGCCGACGCGTTTCGTGATCAAACTCACTTCTTCACAGGAATGATGATAGAACAACCGCAGAGCATGTCGGGCACATTCTTTTAAGTTCAAGGTACCCGCCCAGTGGCTACTGGCAAAGCCTGATGGTACCTGTAGTGCCTGATGTATTCCCTCAGTGGGGTGCTGTGCGCTGCCACCATAATATCAGTAAAAGCCCCAGTGGGTTTGCGGAAAATGTCACTGCAACCAGGCTGCTCCGTAAAACTTCCGGCACGACCTCCTGTCCTGATGAAAACCATATGGCATCATTTACGGACCGCTGCTGCGCGGCGGGGCTCAATCCACGACTGGGTCAGCCGTATATAAATCCACAAACAAGAGTTACCCCTTTGGATGAGCCAAACACACAGGTAGGTAAAGTTCTTCGTGTTTAATTCAGGAAGCTGCAACATGGAAAGTGAACATTTATATATCAACTCCAATCTCCAGTTCCCCAAAAGAAATGGACATCGACACTGCAGACTCAGTCCTGATTTCCGCACTATTTATTAATATACACTGTTACGCGTTTCGGCAGTATCTCCTGCCTTGCTCACACACTGAGCCCTATTGCTCTCCATTCTTTATTGAGAGTATTCGATCACATGGTATCACTGACATAGAAGACACACTTCAAAAGCAACATGTTTACATTGTGAACAGTTGTCAGAAACCCATTATATTTCCTCCTATATTTCTTATGGCAAAACATTTTATTTTTGTTTTCTATTTTTTACATTAGTGTTCAACTCATTTATTCCTTTTTAAAAGTTTTTTTAAAATATATTTTTGTGTTGTTTGCTGATTTTTTTCATATTTTCTTTCTAACACTAGTTCTCTTGCACCAAGCTTAAATTGTGCCCTTTGTACTCAAGAGTTTGTCTAACCCCTAAAAACATAATATCAATTCACGCTCTCTATTAAAGTGCAAGTGCTTATAGGTCCATTATGCTCAATCATTACACAAATCACTATCAATTAATTTTCATAAAGTGCACATGCCTCCATATACAATTAAAAAAAATATAAAAAATATATTCCTCAGTATAAATTTGACTCATATCTCTTAGATGGTAGTAACGCTTTCAGTCATCAACATTTGTAAAAATCTTTTGTCAAGACATGGGTTCAGTGTTGCTATCACATTCTCCACCATAATGTGCTTAATGCTAATGCATAATACCACACCTATTTGAATCAAAAATTACCTTCTACCCTATGTCACATTAATGTTAGATACTTATATCACCCATATTAGCTTCATTCATCAGGTTTTAAAGTGCAAGTACCCATAACTGTTTAGATATTGCACATATTGCCAAATTCATAGTGCAACAGATCATAAAGTGCATGTGCCTATAGAATTGAAATGTTCTGCAATTGTGTAGTGTGTCTCCATACTAAAAATCTAAAGACCTTTCACTACGTGATAAAGAAAGGGAGGGAGTTTGTTTGGGGTAAAGTTTTTGAGGAAGAAGGAGAAGAACAAGAAAAAGAAGAAGAAAGAGGGTACTGAAATAAAGTGCCAATGCATTATTGCAATAATCCAATTTCTATCTTTGCCTCAAATGTATGCGTATACCCAATTGTTCATCTTCTCACTCCCCTTCCCATTCTGCCAATTTTGAACTCCAAGACAACGGGTACAATGAGATTGTGAGTACCTATTTCCTATTTCATTTGTAAATAAAACTTCCTTCACTCACCCTCTGAACATTGCCCAACCAGGGAGGGGCTGCCATTATATATGGACATGCATGTCTTCATCTGAATTGAGGCCATTTGGTATCTTTGTATTGAACATAAGACTATATATCTTGACTCTAGCTGTCTTAGTTTTAATTCTCGATTTCCCCCTCTTCTATTCTTGGGGCCTGAGTCAATAACAAAGTAAAAAAGCTCACTAATGTTGCCACCATGGACTTCATTAATATGTTTTGCTACTGGATAAGTCCTGTCTTTGTTTTTCATTGCTCTTAAATGCTGGAGGATTCTTACATGCACCATATGAATCGTGATCCCCACATAGACTTTGGGGCACGTGCATTGTAGAATATAAACCACATGGTCGCTTCTGCAACTAAAGAAGCGGGGAAATTTCCAAGGCCTTTTGAGCAAAGGTGATTGAATTTCCTTCTTATTTAAACCATGTTGGCATGCCTTACATTTCAAACATCTTGAAAACCCTGGGTTGGCTTTTAACCACCCCTTCGTCTCCCTCACTTTGGGCCTGCCTACCACAAATTCTTGTCTCATTGACTTAGCTCTCCTAAATGTCAAAAGGGGTTTGCGTGAAACGGTACTGCCAATTATGGGATTGTTTCTTACTAGATGCCAATACCTATTCATGCAATCTCTCACCTTGACATGATAGACATTGTATCCCGTAATCATTCTTTTGTCATCCTTGCTCTTTGTATTCTTGGTGCCTCCAGTTGAACTTGGAAAGAGTAGTGAATCTCCTAGGGTCCCTTCCACTTTCTTCAGTGCTTGATTCAGGACCTGATCATTATATCCTCTCTGGCTCAATCTCTGGGATAGTTTCATCTGAGAATCTCTAAAGGAGGACAGCTCACTACAGTTTCTCTTCCTGCAAAGATGTTCTGCATAGGGAATACTCTGTTTTAATTTCTTAGGGTGGAAACTCTCTGAATGCAAGATGGAATTGCCTGCCGGGGGTTTTCTGTGGGTACGAGTATGTATTTTCTTGTTATCCACGTACACTTCAAGATCGAGAAAACAGACCTCGGAGTCACTAATAGTACTTGTGAATTTTAAATTTAAGGAGTTTTCATTCAAAGCAGACACAAAACTCTTTGCTGTTTCTTCCGAACCTTTCCAAAGGATGAACAAGTCATCTATGAATCTGATCCAGATGACTACGTTCTCCCTCCACTCAGCTGCATACTTGACCCTGAACACCTGCTCCTCCTACCAGCCCATGTGTAAATTCTCATAGCTGGGGCAAAGCAGGTGCCCATTGCCGTACCCCTTACTTGTCTGTATGTATCTTTCCCAAATAGGAAATAGTTGTTTTCGAGGCATAGCCTAATCATCTCAAGTATCATCTCTGAGTGCTGATATAAATTAATGGGTCTTGTGTTTAAAAAGTGTCTGATAGCCCTCAATCCATCATCATGAGATATGCTTGTATATAATGAAGCTACATCAAGAGTTATAAAAAGGTATGTATCCTCCCACAACAAATTGTGTATTTTCCTCAAAAAGTCCCTGGTAACTTGGATGTAGGACGGTAGTTCCCTAACAAAATCTTGCAGGAAGTAATCAATATACTGGGAAGTAGACTCAAATAGGCTTCCTATTGCTGATATTATCGGCCTTCCTGCTGGGTTGATCTGATCTTTGTGGATTTTCGGGATCAGATATAATATTGGTGTCCTTCCATCTTCAACTTTCAAATACCAATATTCTTGCTGTGTTAACAGACCTATACCTCTCCATCTTGCTAGGTCTTTGTGGTATTTGTTCTTAACTTCTACCAGATTGCTCTGTGGGACTCTCTGGTAACACCTGGTATCTTTCAACTGTGACTTGGCTTCATTTTCATACATACTCAGGGGCCATAAGACAATATTGCCTCCTTTGTCCGATTGACGGACTACAATATCTTTCCTAGATCTGATTTTTGTATCACCTTAGAGTAATCTCTCTCTCGCTGTTTGGTACATTTCAAAAAGTCCTCACTGGATGACAAAGACAATGATTTTAAGTCCATGACTACCAGATCTGAGAATACATCAATTGAATCATCATCATCAAACTTTATTCGGTTGTTATGACCATTAAAGTGCATAGGCGTACAATACAGTTTGTTCAGTAATACAAAGATTTTCATGTTACGCATTTTAGGCAAAAGTGGACGACAATAGATAGCAACAGCTAACTTGGTAAAACCAGAGTAAAAAAACAGAAAACAAGTTAGTAAAAGTATTCCGACAAGGTAAAATCAAGAAGGCAATACATATAAACGTCCATGTCTGTAGATTAAAAATCTAAAAATACCTATACAAATTTTAAAAGTGTAAAAGTCCAAACTCCTTTATCTTTGAAATGAGTTTACCAAATAAAATCTCGGATCTAGAGCAACAATTCATATTAAATACTATTTTACTGGAGCCATGAAACATAAGGAATGTGACCTTGGTGAAAAAAATAACATTAAAGGGGACACAATTTTGGTGCAAATAGGAGAAATAGAGCCATAAAAGGTACATAAAGTGCTAATGCATAACGTACAAAAATACAATATTACACAAGTTCTCAGTAATTTAGGCATAAGTCCTATATTTATTTTTTACCAAAGATGTCAAATTTAAGCTAATTGCTTATTGGAGTTTGGATTAGTATTTAATCTGAGGATGTACTTAGTTCGTTTTTTGCACCTGCCTCCTAATAAACCACATTCTCCCCAGGAAATTGCCCACTGCACATACTACTAATGGCCTTGTATCTGTTCTAAGGATGCGCAGTGCTTCTAAATGACATCGGGTTTCCAGTTGTCTACAGGCAGGGGCTAGCCATTTAGATCTTGGGTTTTTGTATAGTGGACATGCAAAGAGAATATGCTTGGTCGACTCCTCAGTCTCAGAGCAGCATGGACAGTGACATAGTGTGGCTGAAGAGCCCCTGTTCCATGACGCTGTGAACGATTTCAGGGGGAGGCATCCAAACCTGAATTGGATATATAACTTTCTCTCTTGAGGGATAATGATGAAATCCATGTAAGGTTCATACACACCATACAGCTTAAACTCCATAAATGCTGTCGTGAGGTGGCCTCCTATTGCATGTGTAACTGCTCTCTCTGCCACCCAATTCCAGTAATAAGACTTAACCCACTCTCTACTAGGCAGTAAGCTGGTATCTGTCACTTCCCACAGGTTCCCCAGACCTATTGCAGAGAGTGATGTCTTGATGTTACTGAACCAGCCAATTTTTTTGAAGCAATCCAGCTTGAGGACTTCTTCAAGAGCAGTCGCATTGTGGACAAGGTCAGGTGTTTTTTTTAGGCAGAGCCAGAAAAGAAGAGGGCGAAGCCTCGCCTTATCCACTATTGTGGTTCTGCCCAAATCTAACCTTAAAGGAGTGAGCGGGGTACTCTGTGGAAGGGAGCAGAGTGATCTTAGGAATTTGTTTTTAGTGAGAAGCTAGCCCTCCAGGTTATCAAACCCCCAGATTTCAGCCCGGTACAGGGCCGAGCCAACCACCTTCTGATCATATATCTGGAGCGGGGCTGCGATCGGTCTAGTTTGTGATGCCCTGTGTTCTAAAATTAAGGCCCCGGAAGTCTTCCTCTGCTGGAGGATTCGTTTGGAGATATGTTGTTTCCATGCTATTTTCTCTGTGAGGGTTACACCAAGATAAACAATGGAATCCACTCTTTCCAATGGAATCCCACCCATTGATAGTTTCCCTTTAAATGATTTGTGAGGATTCATTAGCAAGAGTTTTGTCTTTGAGGTGTTGACTTCCAATCCTCTCATCTCACAGAAAGACATGAAGCGATCAAGTAACAGTTGAAGGCCACTGAGGATTTTAGAGACTAATAGCGTATCATCCGCAAACAGCAAGGTAGTTATTTTTACACTCCCCAATGAGAGAGCGTCTGTGTGGACTTCCGCTAGATGTTTCACCACCCCATTTATAAAAAGCAAAAATAAGGTGGGAGCTAGAACGCAGCCCTGCCTCACCCCTCTTACAACCTTTATTGGGTCCGTCAGTTGCCCTTGATCCCCCCATTGTACTTTTGCATAGTTTCCTTCATGCAATCGTACTAGGAGTGCCAGAATGTCCTGTGGGAGCCCCAGATCTTGTAGGACTTGCCAAAGT
The DNA here is from genome assembly GCA_963921515.1 of Calotriton arnoldi. Lineage (NCBI taxonomy): Eukaryota > Metazoa > Chordata > Amphibia > Caudata > Salamandridae > Calotriton > Calotriton arnoldi. The sequence goes on along the minus strand of CAWUFW010005122.1, from coordinate 1,204,789 downwards.
GTGGCCCTAGGAATAAGATCGAAAGCTGACTTCAGATCAATGAAAGCAGTATAGAGACTGCCCTGCGCTAATGTCACAGTCTTCCAGGCCAATAGAGTGAAGTGGAAGACTTGGTCGATGGTACTAATTTTTCTCCTGAACCCTGCTTGGAAGGGGGATAGTAGGTTATTCTCCTCCATCCAATCAGTGATTTTGGTAAGCAGGACACGGGAGAAAACCTTCTGCGCTACCATTTGCTAGTGACCACATGTAAATGGACCAGTTGGGAATGTCAGCTAGAAAGACATCTCCAGGTATTCCATCTGGACCTGATGCTTTGTTTTTAAGTATAGAATTAATACTTTCGATGATATCGGTTGAGGAGAATAAGTCAATGTTTGGCTGCTTATTGGTGTATTCTTGGAAAAAGCCTTCAATGTCCGTTGCACCTGGTCCTGAATAAATACCGGAGAAATGATCAAACCAGGCAGCCTCTGTGATATTGTTGGTGGGTGATCTGGGTCTTTCAGCATCTCCCCTTGTTACGAGTAACCAGCATTGCTTTTGGTCTTTCCGTTTACAGGCGTCATTGATCTGCAACCATCGATCCTCGACCCACTCCTTTTTTGCTTCCCTCTGAGCTTTTGTGTATAAACTCCTAGCCGATCTTATGTTAGTCGTGTTCTTGGCTTTAATCTCAGCCACCAAATGTGACCGTGCTTCCTTGCATTTTTGATTAAACCAGGAGTGCTGCGAGTTGACTGGTGTCTTCTTGCGATGAGATCTCGGGCAGGTAAAATGGGAAGCTAGCTGCTTGAAAAAGGACGAGTGTATGTCCGTGACCGCTTCTAGCTCGTCTTGCTGCTCGGCTCTATTTTGGAGCTGGTTTATATTTTCTTGAAGGGTTTGTTTTATAGCTTCAATCTTGACGGTATCCATTGCTACCCGCGCCCACTTTAATCGTCTATTATCATTCGTGGGATATAGATCCTTGGATGAGAGCATTATCCCCGAAGTATCAATGGTTTTGCACCAAGGTGAAATCATGGCAGGCTCAAGCGGGTTATGATCACTCTCAATTGTTTTCCCGACCACCATATCCAGTACTTCCGGCCACAGCCTAACATCTATCAATACATAGTCGATCCGGCTCGTATTGGTGGTCCTATTATAGGTATTGGCTCCCATCTTGTCAGAATTGGTACGGCCATTTGCTGCCCTAAGCCCATACTCAAGGGTTATGGCCTGGAGCGCAGGGCAGTTTGTGTCCATTTTCTGATCGGTGGGAGATCAAGGGTAGGGACATGCCAATGTGCCTCTACCTGGTCGCTGTTTGATACATCTATCGAATCTAATGGCTCAAACGTAGCATTAAAATCTCCTGCTACTATCAGAGGTAATGATGACTCTCTCTCCTCAAGAGTGTTTTCTAGCGCTTGGAGGGTTGGTGAGCATGTACCTGCCTTGGTCCCATGACCGTAGACATTGAATATGTCCACCATCCTCCCATTTCTGCCCCTGAGGCTAATTGCAAGTATGTTGGGGCTATTAATTTTAATCTCTTTAATTGTACATAGCAAGTCCATCCTGATCCAGGTCAATAGCCCCCCGCTAGTCTTCCTGGTTTGCCAGTAACTGCCGGTCGACACAGCGTGACATACCCAGGAATATAGACAGGTGCAGTCGCCCAGGTTTCTTGTAGGATGCAGACATCGAATTGTTCAATGTATTCAATCCAGTGGGGGAGTACCACCTTAGATCTTATTCCAGCCACATTCCACGTCAGTACACGGAATGTAGATGTTGTTTCTTCTATTTCTCGAGGGATGGTGTAAAGGTATCCCTCTGATGCACGGCACGTCTGTGGAGCTGGGGGATTTGTTTGCTGGTCTAGGCTTGCCATTGTTGGAGTTCCCGTGGTAGCATGCAGTGGAATAAGGGACTCAGAACGAGGGATCGGCAACATGGTCGAGGAGATGGTTGGTAGCGCTCCAGGCTGTTGTATTTTCAGAGCGCGGTAGGTGTTATTATCATAGTGGCTGGAGATCTTGTAGGATGTGTTATTGTGACACATCAGTCAATCATTCTGGGATAATGATGAATCAGACCCCATCAAGGCACTAAATCTTCTGTGTACATGCAACTGTGTTGAAACAGAAGGGCTATATTTCATCTGGATGTCAGTGGCTACCGGGGAGCAGGTTCTGGCCTCTAGAGCAATTAGATTGTGAACTAAGTTCTCATCTCTTAGGTGGAGTTCGATGGAATCTGTATGGGAGGCACCATATGATATTCTTTTCGCCCAGAGAATATCGTCCCTGATTATGGACCTACACCCCCTTATTTTGCGGATCCAATGGATTGTTTTGTTGAGCAATGACTGGTGGTCCTCTTGTTTGCCTTTCGATTGAACTTTAGGCACATTAATCATAAAAATACTTTTAGTGGGACGATGGTATTGGTTCTGCCTTAGAGTATGGTGGCTGTTATTCTCCGCCTGCATTGTTCTGGGGGACTTGTATTTCTATATTCTATTGGACGACGTGTTTGAATGGACATTAGGGGACTGGGTTGCTTGTGGGCCTTACGGAGGCATTACTATCTATTGCTGGAATAAGATTTAGTAAAGGACTAGTGGATAGTTCACTTGTGTTTACTCTCAATTGCTCATTTTTTACAAGGAGCTTCACTTGGTTTGAGAGCACTAGAATTAATGATTTTAGCGAACTAACTTCATCCATAAGTTCGGCAAAAATCTTACAGGTGTTGCTCTCTTCAATTGGATGCTGTACTTGGGAAACCACCCCCCTCTCCTCTAGTGCCTCATTTTGAGTGTTCATACATGCTACATCTGTGCTGTGCAACGGGGTATCTCCCTGTGCCTCTTGCTGCCTTTCCACCGTTTGTTCTGACTGGTCTTGGAGTAAGGAAAATCGGCTAGATAGAGGGATATTAGTGGTAGTATAGCTGTCATTCCTACCATTTTCTGTGTTAGTGTCTGCCCCTAGGGTGGAAGGGGGGAAGCCCCTACCTCCCTATCATGCTCCGCCGGCATGCATTGCATATCAGTCTTATGCCTAAAAACCTTGGGCACAGTGCTCCGTGTAGTGCGCCTAGTAAAAATAGACGGGATTCGCTTAGCTTTGCTTGCGTAATTAGGCTCTGAGCCTGGTTCTATGGTAGAGTGCTGTTTCCCTGATATGAATGAGATGTTTTCCTCCAAAGCACCCTCCCTTGCCTCACCTGCAACCCCAAAGACCCAGCGGCTCTTCCTCAGTGACCTCGGCCTCTTCCCCTCCGATCCAGCTGATACAGCATTCAGGGGGAAGAGGAAGCCCACCCACACGGAGCAGAGTGCCCCTCGCCCCCGGACACCCTCCCCCAGGCAGAGCTAAGATGTCTTGACATTCTACCAATAAGTCGTCAATGCGATCTAGAACACAGTTTTGGGCAGCAGACTTGCGTGCAATTTTGGTTTTACTAATTTTCCTGTGCTCCCCCTCAGGTGTCCCACCCTCTTTATTGTCACTCTCAATTGCTTTCCTTTTCCCCATGACAACAGATATCTGTTAAATCAGAGATAGACCTTCAGTTGCCCAAAATATCCAGGCAAACGGTAGTATTGTTGATGACAAATAAATCGAAGGTTTACCAGCAGTGCTAACTTTCTTAATAGGCTTTTCAAGGGCAAATATACAAATATATCAAGTATTCAGCGCTTGTGCGTCTATGACTCACAGTTTATAGGCGACAACGGTCCACAAGTCCCAGAGAGTTCCACTTTAACCACGGAAAAAGGCGAGCCAAGGGAGATGGCCCTGCCCTGCCTCTTCCTGGCAATGACGGGCAAAGACGGGCCCGCCCTTGGCCCGGGCTTCGCCTGCGCGCGTCCCGCGCCACGGGATAACAGCAGCGCTTTTAAGCACTTCAGCGGCTCCTCCCCCTCCTGGGGGCTTGTGGGCAATGGAGTCCCTGGTCACTGAAGGATGTGGCGGCAACCACCAGGAAAAGCGTCCTGCGCCGCAGGATAACAGCAGCGCTTTTAAGCGCTTCAGCGGCTCCTCCCCCTTCGGGGGGCTTGTGGGCAATGGAGTCCCTGGTCACTGGTCACTGAAGGATGCGGCGGCAACCACCAGGAAAAGCATCCCGCGCCGCTGGGTAACAGCAGCACTTTTAAGCGCTTCAGAGGCTCCTCCCCCTCCTGGGGGCTTGTGGGCAATGGAGTCCCTGGTCTCTGAAGGATGCGGCGGCAACCACCAGGATGAGCGTCCCGCGCCGCGGGATAACAGCAGCGCTTTTAAGCGCTTCAGCAGCTCCTCCCCCTCCTGGGGGCTTGTGGGCAATGGAGTCCCTGGTCACTGAAGGATGCGGCGGCAACCACCACGAAAAGCGTCCCGCGCCGCGGGATAACAGCAGCGCTTTTAAGCGCTTCAGCGGCTCCTCCCCCTCCTGGGGGCTTGTGGGCAATGGAGTCCCTGGTCACTGGTCACTGAAGGATGCGGCGGCAACCACCAGCAAAAGCGTCAATTGAGTCTCTTGGTAGGTTTGGAACAAAAGTGGACCTTGCTTTAGAAGGTGTTGCCGCTTTACAATAGATATCAAGTCCCAATAGGTCTGCAGTCTCCTTACATGATATTGATGGACTGGTAATGTCACCTCCCCTCTCCAGTTGTTCCAAGTCCTGTAGCACATTCAGATCGCCCACCACCAAATTCGAAATTTCTGTCTCTGTAATGGGCTGTCGCATTCCTTTCAAGCCCGTTCGATTATGAAAAAACTTTTTCAATTTCAGTTTTCTTATGAATTTGAAGAAATCAATACGAGTTTGACCATAGTTAAAGTTATCTATATATATATATGTATATATATATATATCCCATATCCCTCCCGCTGCCGATTCCTTCACCTGTTTGCGACGGCGGCCCTGACTGGGGTGGCAACCCCTTAATCAAACACCAGTCTTTGTTTTCCTTTACGAAAGAGACAGCCAGGGCACAAATTTCATCAAGCGTGTAACTTTTAATTTAAGGCAAAATAAAGAAAAATATATATATATATATCGCCAGTAGGTAGTTATAGTTAGGACCTAGTTTTCATAGGAAGAGCGTTTTTTCATTTGCCAATAACTTTAGCGTAGTTTGACGAACCCTCGTAAAATTGTCAAAAATAGTATGATGCTCTCTCCAACTGCTGTCTTAAAAGTTTCGCGGTGATCAGTCAAGCAGGGGCCAAAAAAAAGAGTGGCTCCCAAACGCATTTTCCCTATGTTAATTCCCATAGGAACTTAGACATGGCTACAGCCAGAATGGCTGAATGGAATGACATCAAATTTGGCAGAACACAAGGGGGGAGATTTATTAAGATTTTGCGCTGTGTTTGCTTCATAAAAGTAACACAAATCAGGACAAAATCTTTTTTTCTCGATTTACTTTCCAGCGCTAAACTTGGAGTGAGATGGGAGGAGAGTACCTTTTTGTAGTAAATAGGGCACTCTCCTCCTCTCTCCTTTTCACATAGTGCAGCACAGCATTTGCGGCGGCTGCTACAGTGCGCTACGTGAAAAGTTAGCAAATCTCCCCCCAGATGTTGGTCCAGGGAAGTGCCTTGTTGTGATTTGGTGTAAATCCCCCTGCAGCCCCAGGGACCGCCACCTTCCCGGGACAAGTTATTGAATTTAAGGGGGGGGGGCTGCGTGGCCCCCTACAACCACGGGGACCACCACTGCCTTGTGGCTGAAAAAATGAATGTGGAGCCATTTATGATCATGGGGACCACCACACCCCTGGGCCGGCTCCTGCTACCTCCAGAGGTCCTCACCCTTAGGAGGTAGCTGTTTGCTCTCATCAAGCAAAAGCAAACATAACTCTGCTTTCTGGCAAACAGCTCCGGCTTGCAGAAAGCTGAGTTTTCATCTGTTTTTTCTGCATGCATATATGCGTCCAGAGAAACAAATGAAAACATTGCTCTGACAGACAGGATGCTGCCTTTCAGCATCCCCCTGCCTGTTACAGCAATGCCAGCTCACGCAGGAGGCAGGGAGCTGGCAGGCACCACTTGGGCCTTGTGGGCCCACGATCCCCAGTGCAGGTAGGGCACCCAGAATAAAGAGGCTGGGTGCCAGGGGATGGGGTCCCTAGGGCAAAAATCAGAGTGGGGTGTGGGAATGGCAAGCCCCCCTCCCCATAGTGTAATGGCTGGGCCCGAGAGATGGGGTCCCCGGGGCCAAAATCGGCCCAGGGAGGGGGCCACCCTCCCCCATTGTAAAAATATTTTAAATGCTTTTTTTAAGTGCCTGCCTGGGGGGAGGCACCGGAGGCCCCTTTCTCAGCCACCCTGCAAAGGGGCCTCCTGGCACACAACTTGTTGGGGAATGAATTTTCCTTGGCTAGTGAGGGTCTTTGGGGCCAACAACCCCTTCTGTTACCTCCATTAAGTCCCACACAGCGGGATTGCTGAGAGGTCATCCAAGGCCTGCCCCCTTTCTCCTGCACTCTGCGAACTCACCTCCTGGCACAGTACTGGTTAGGGGATGAAGTCCCCTTAGACGCTGAGGGTCCTTGGGGGCCAACAACCCCTCTTGTTACTTCCAGTAAGTCCCACACACCAGTATTGCTGAGAGCACGTGGGGGGCCTACCCCCTTTTCCATCACTCTGCAGCCGCACCTTCTGGCGCACTATTGTTTGGGGGATGAAGTCCCCTTGGCTGCAGAGGGTCCTTGGAGGCCAGCAACCCCTCCTGTTATCTCCAGTAGGTCCCACACAGCAGGATTGCTTAGAGCTTGCGGGAGGCCAGGCCACGCATCCTTTCTCCACCACTCTGCAAATGCACCCCCTGGCACACTACTGGTTGAGGAATGAAGTGCCCTTGGCTGCTGAAGGTCCTTGGGGGTCAAGAAGCCCTGCTGCTACCAGCAGTAAGTCCCTCACAGCAGAATTACTGAGAGCTGGTCTGAGGCCCCGTCCCCTTTCTCCACCGCTCTGCAAACAAACCTAGTAGTTAAAAAAACCAAAGCAATTCACTTAAAAAAACAAAGGTTACAGGGCCATTATAGCTAGGAAATAGAATTTAAAAAATCTTAGAAATTCACTGAAAAAACCCAAAGGTTACAGGGACATTATAGTTAGGAAATACAATTAAAACAAGCCTTGGTAAATGCATTAGGTTTCGCCTATGTGATTAATAATAAGCTGTTTTTGGTTGTAATTTGTAGCTTGTTGAGTAGTTGTACACTATAAGTTACAGAAAGTCTGTTAAAATATTATGACTTGTTTATGTACAAAAAGGCAATATATTGTGCTGTTACTAGTGGTATAGTGTGAGTAAGTAATAGTACAATTTTGGAAAATGAAATGAAAGTGGGAAATAATATATTTAATGGATGTAATAGCAATATTATGAGTTTAGAGGAGCTCTGACAAATTTTGGGCCCGGTGCCACTGCCCCTGCTACAACATTCGAACCATGTCCCTAGTGCATGTAAGGTAACTGCATTTGTGACTGCCTGTTTGGTAGTAAAATATAGCAATATTGGTGTTTAGAGGAGTTATGACAACTTTTGGCCCCAGTGCCACTGCACCTGCTGCACTATTCAAATCATGACCCTATTGCCTGTAAGGTAACCGCACTTGTGACTGCCTGTTTAGTAGTAGAATATTGCTAAATCTGGTGTTTAGAGGGGTTCCTAGAGCGTTGGGCCCCGGTGTCGCTGCACCTGCTGTGCCATTGAAATGATGACCCTCGTGTCTGCAAGGTAACTGCACTTGTGAATGCTTATTTAGTAGTTACATATAGCAATATTTGATGTTTATAGGAGTTCTTACAACTTTTGGCCCCGGTGCCACTGCACCTGCAGCACCATTGCAAGCATGGCCCTAGTGCCTGCTAGAGAACTGCACTTGTGACTGCCTGTTTAGGAAATTCTGCCTGATTCTCTGAACACACCCATAAGAAAGAAATACATACATCTCGACAACTACCTTGCAAAGTAAATAAAACATAAATTTAACATGTACTTTCTAGAAGAAAAAACTGCAACTTCAAAAACTATGAAAAACTAACTTGCCAAAAAACACCAATCAAAAAACAAGAAAAAATACATAAAAAAGTAAGGGGCTTATTTATGAGAGGGCTGCATTATGTTTGCTCCACGCAACGTGGTATGTGCCTGACGCAAACCTCTAAGTCAGATTTTTGAAGCCCTGCAAAGCCACGTTGCGTGGCTCTGAGTGGCTTCATATATCGGGAGTAACGCTAAACAGCACAAATTGTGTAATTCTGCCCTGGGAAGGCATTCCATGGGCATTACGTGGGTGTTCACACATAAACTCCCATTGATTTTGATGCGTCCCCAGATGTACGAGAACTTGTAAACCTGGGGATGCACCAAAATCTTATACCCTCACAGGGGAGGCGTAAAAAGGAGAAATATCTCTATTTCTCCTTGTTTCCTCCTCTTTCTCATTTCTCCATCTGCAGCACACATAGAAAATGGAAAATCCCTCCCAGGATTGTTTTTGTGCAGGAAGTACACCTTACGGCACAAAAACAATCTGGCATGCAAGACAGGCACCCTTGCAACATGGTGCAAGGAAGACTGCATCGGCGCTAGGCTGACAAAAGGTCCCCAGCACAAGGTAAAAGACAGCAATGCACCTTCAATATGGTGCATTCCTGCCATTTCCCTGTCACGCAGCGCAGCAAGGTGAGTTGCTGTGCTGCACTGTGTGACTGTCCCATTAAATATACACATTATTATAAAATAGAAACTCACCCCAAACTTAACTAAAAAAAAACTACTGACCTCAACCTCTACAAATTACCAAGAAATAAACATTTAAAATAAAACTGACACTCCCAACAGAAAAGCTGCAAAAAAGTGTGAAACATCTAACATACATGTAAGTATAAACTATGAAAAAAAATTATAAAAATAGTTAGATAATTTTATATGCAAATAACAAATCTTTAAACATTTGATAATTGTAATTATTTATACTATTGCACTACTTTCAGACACAATGACAGAAAGAGCAAGATACACACCATCCTAGAAATGGAAGCAATAACTAAGTCACATGGGCTACACCTACATCCAAGAAAGTACATTCAAGGAAAATGTGAATTGGAAATGTATCAAATATTATGCTAATGCATGCTGTGGGAGGGACACTACAAAAGATGATGTTGTACCTGAACACTTAAAAATGGCACATAATGTGGAACCCCACCTGTTATATGACAACCTAAACAATGATAGACGAATCCTAATATTTTATACAGCAGATAACTGACTAAAACGAACCTATTGTTTTACTTGGATGATGGATGGGACCTTCAAAATGTGTCCGAAACCATTCACTCAAATCACAATATTTTGTGTTCAATATTTTGCCAAACACCAATACATGAGGGCCATTCAACAGGTAGGATTTGAATTCTTTAAGGACTGGTACTCTGACAGCAAAGCATGTATCAAGAAGGGAAATCAGATGAGAGTGCTCCATTGTATCAAAGATGGTGGTGAGGTTGAGAAGCATAAGGGGACATGCCTCACACCCATCAATAATACAATGGATTTCATCAAGGACTTTGAGTGAGGTCATTTTATACTGATGTTCAGCTCTGAATCATCAGTATCCTCCTCGACTGAGGAGAAACAGTGGCCCTTCATCCTCCTTGAACTTTCCGTAGCGTTCAACACCATATCCCACCACACCCTTATCAAACGTCTTCATCACATTGGTATTCAAGGAGACACTCTCAAATGGATTGCTCCCTCTGTCACTGGAAGAACACAGAGGAGCCCCCTACCACCGTTCACAATGGAACCAAGGAACATCATCTGTTGTGTCCCACAAGGCTCATCCATTGGCCCCGTGCATTTCTTCACCAACAACAACTCTCCATGGAACGACTCTTGGTGACCCTCCAAACTAGGACCGTCACCACCCACCGACAGACCATTCTCGCAACCTCAGCTTTATCCTGGACAGCAAACTACCATTAAAAATGGATCAACGCAGTCTCATCTGCCTGCTTCTTCACTCTTCACATGTTCCAGAAAAACTTCAAATGGATTCCTGTCAACACCAGATGAACTGTCACACAAGCCCTAGTCACTACCCGCCTAGACTACGGCAATGCACTCTATGCAGGAATCGCCACTCACCTCCTGCAGAGACTGCAAACCATACAGAACTCAGTGGCCAGACTCATCCTAGACCTCCCCAGATGGACCCACATCACCCCACACCACAAGAAACTCCACTGGCTCCCCATACAAAAGAAATGTCAATTCAAGATACTGATCCACACCTACAAAGCCCTTCACAACAAAGGACCAGCATACATCAACCACTGCCTGAATTTCTACCAACCCTCCAGACACCTACATTCTGCCTCCATCTCTCTTGCACACACACCCACATCCACCAAAGTAACAGTGGAGGATGCTTCTTCTCCTACGTTGCTGCTAATTCCTGAAACAACCTTCCCCTTTCCCTCTGAACCTCCTCCTCTTTCTAAGAGTTATTGAAGGCACTTAAGACCTGGCTGTTCAACTAAACCCATCCGAAGCAGCAACTCCCCCACCGCCTGGATGCACTCATGAGTGCTTAGCTGTGCTTTATAAATCATGTTTGATTGATTGAATGATCCTGACTGATGAACTGTGAGCAGACTGTGAGTTGATTATCTTTCTTGATGCATTTATTAAATTGAAGAGGAAAGCACTATTCAAGTGCCTTGCCCAGCCAAGGAGAGTTTGAGTGAGGGTGGTAGTTAGAAGGAAAGATTGGCTCAACCTTATGTTTCTTCAATGAGGGGAAATTTGATTCTGTTTTAGTGAGCCAAGGAAAATTCCTTGATTTTGAATGTATCGATAATTATGGACCAGGCTCCGGCAAAGAAGTGGAATTTGTCATTAATTTTTGTGATGGTATGATGTCATTAAAGTATGGAGTCGGAATGAGGTTTTTTACCAATTTGGAGAATTTTGTTGGGAGAACTAGTTTGAACTCATTCCAGATCAATTCTATTTTAGAAGGTGTCACAAGGCTGATGCTGACAGCAAGAACATTTTTGTTGTTGAAACAATGAACATGTCAGGATCCATTGCTAATGCCTGCACATGTGGAAGGTGTTTTCCTCACAAATTGACATAGAGTCCTGGAAGGATTTGATGTTTATGATATCTGAGAATGTGGGTGATTAGAGCTGGCAAGTAGAATGCTTTCATTTGTATTCTTTTCTTTAGACCATGAGTTTGGATAAAAGGATGGGAGATTTAGAAGCTCTGCACTGGTTTTCTGCCTTGAATATATTGTGTTTTTTTTAATGGTTTTGTGTGAAACAAGGTTTTGAAGGACATTGACGTTGCTATTTCAGTTTTAAGTGAGCCATGGCGCTGTTAGCTTCAGAGAATATGTTGTTGTAAGTTATCATAATGTTGTTAAGATCTTTGTAAGGTGCAAGAAACCATCTTCATGTCACATGACCAGTTTGTCATCTTGTGTTGAGATGAATTTGAAAAAATGCTTCCAAACTTTGCTCAGTGGCTTGATGCAGACATACATGTGATAATAAAGAGTTAGGAAAGGATTGAGTTGGAAATGATTTCAATGCTTATGGATGGGAGCGATGGAGAGTTAGTTATCATTTTTTGTTCCTCCACTATATATTAAAATCACCAAGGTAAATGTTGCCAGGGGTTGCTATTTGGTATGAGGCAATGAAGTTGCATACTTTTTCATTAAATTCCTTTTTTATGTTTAGCGGGTGGTATTTATGAGTAGACAGATTAAAAAAATAATAAGGTTGGGACTTAGGAACATTTTAGGATTGATTTGATTTTGGATTGTCTGTCTTTATGAATGATGGAGTAGTGAGAAATGGATGTTCTTTCTGTGCAGATATATGTTAAGTTGTGGAATAATATGAGACTGGAGAAGAAGAGGAAGTTGGGAGGGTAGAAGGAAGAGAACTAGGGACTCATGTGGTAGGTTAGCAGATGCAAGCCTGTATGGGAGTTTCCAAACACTTAGCTTGTCATAAACAGACTTGTGGGGACCGAAACTTTACTATATCAATCAAGTGCCTGGCTTGTCATAAACAGACCCATGGTAACAGGAAGTTTCCTATATCAATCAAAAGACATTTAAATAAGAAGTGGGACAAATGGTATCTAGGAGGGGGGAATGAAGGCAACAGTACCTTTACTCTGATCTAGTAGTGGAATACCTTGCTGTTAATAAGAGGATGTGAAACGCTGTTTGCTCAATAGGTTGGGTTTGCTCAATAGGAACAGTCAATGATGTGAGTAAGATCAAAGCACTATTCTGCCAGGGGCTGGAAGTGCTTGTTTGTACTTAGGAGGAAAAGGTGCTGTAATGATAGAAAGAAGATGTAAATATACACTTTACTGTTTCACACATTGCTCAACATCAAAAGTCAGTCTTCACTATTGTTAACAACCCAAAGATGAAGCATGCCTGACATAAATAGAATTGTGACATTGCTGCACATTTTGGAGTTTACCATTTTGGCATTATTTACCATGGCAGTATAAAATACAACAATCCAGATCTATTTTGCAGTGATGGTGTCCACCTTACTAATGAATTTTATATAATGCGCTCTTAGTTATCCTACTTAATTACCTCCAGTTATATCTGTCCTCAACCACTAAGTTTCTTTTAATATCTACACTTATTTTTACATCTTTATAAAGTAATTTTAATTCAATATTTATTTTTAAAATGTGTCAAATGTTCGTCAGCATTACATTGATGTTTATGAACATATGCCATATCATTATATAAAACTGTGGTGTTGTCCATGACCTGGAGTTAGGTGTTGATGGATTTTGTGAGGAACGTTGTCATTATGTATTGTTTGGAGATGAGTTTTCATTGTGGTTATGACTAGATTATACAGACGATGAATTTTATGGCAGTTAAGGACATCACTAGATTGTCAACAGAGCACCCTTCTGTATGCTTATTATCTATGTCGTCCAAGCATTCAAAGTACTGCCATATCCAGGATATAGATGGTTCTGCTGGGCCCAAATGCACTGGGTGACATGTACAACTTTTTCCCCTACAGTAGCAATTATTAAGAACAGGGAGGTAGAAACTGCATTGCATGGATAGGCATTACAATCATGACCCTCTTCCCCCCAGAGAAAAGATCAGTGCAACTTCTAGATTGCCCCACGACTTCCAGGCTAAGACTGGCAGAATCAGGATAATAACTCTTCAAGACAGAAACATGGTGCTTGGCAATGTTTCTTTGTTGTCACTGGTATTTTGCTGCAGTTTGCACCCAGTCACCCAACCCCACACCTTACAGTTTTCCTCCATTTTTTTTCATTTGGATATTCGTCAGAGCCAGCATCAGGAGGTGTTATTATTCAGGCACTCTTTAGGCTGCATCTCCTGTATGCACTGGCTCCTGAGTTCCCATTGAGATGCTGGTTTTCCAGGCTGCATGATTGTTAACCTGGTTCTTCTCTGCTTGCTCTTTATCGCAAGCTCTACTGTGGAAACCAATTAGTTACTTTGGCTGTGTGTTGATAGTTGTAACATGTCTTTTAACCATTGTTGCCTTATTACCTCAGCTACTTTGCCATATACTGGTTCTGAGGGGATCCAGACAGACCTTACTCTGCCAGGAAAGGCGCCATTATCCAATGCTTGACCAAACAGAAATAAACCCTGCTGTCTCCCTCTCTACATCTCTCTGACCACACCCCTATTTTCTTACACATCCTGCCACTGCCATGTGTGTGGTTACAACGTAGCACAGATACAGGCTACTGTCAGCATCTATTTTTGTGAATCCCTGACAGTTCTAGTCGATCCAGATTACTTGAGTACTGTGATATTATATGGAGCAGGTATCAACCGTGCTAATTCACCAGTGTTTCAGTAAGCAGCATTCGCATTGTGCATAGTCAAATGCAAATACAGATGAGGATTAGCTTCCCAACTCTCCCAAGATGTGACTGGTGCCTATGTTCAGCTATGAGAGGGGAAATAAAAGAGTTTACACAGTTAAATGATTTGCTTTACAATGTCAAGGTAAAACACGATTGGTTGGTGCACCAGTCCTCTCTCCTACTGGATTTCCTCCAGGGTCTACTCTTCTGTGGTCAGCTAGGCCCTCCTAGAGTCTATAGTACTTCTGCTTTTTGTGCCCCTGAATCAGGCAAACAAGAGGTTACCCACTTGACCCTTGGTGGCTGTTACTTGACTCTTGGAGAAAGTAGTTACACTCCATAAGTGCCAGCAAGAGTAAGGAGCCCTTGAGTTAATCTTCTTCTTTCAGAAGGAATCAGGAGTCTTCTTTGAGCAGGGCCATCTTCTTCAGTTGGAGTCTTCCCAGGTCCAGGCCATGACCCAGGTCCAGGAATGTTCTGAGGAAGCTGGGGTTGAGGTGACATATCTAGCCTGTGCACTAGCCAGTGATTTAAAAATGAATTTAATTATTTTATCACAGCCCCCACCTCCTTTTGTAGCACTTCCTCTTTGTCTTACTATAAAATTACCCACAAGCCCCTGTTTCAATATGGCAAGCCCCCTCAGCAACCAGGCAGGCCTGTCTTCATCTCCTTGGCCACTATCACATTTAGGTGAGCCCTCCTTCAACCTGACAGGGTTGACTATAATTATCTTCCCACCGTGACTAGTGCTTGGCTGTGTACTAAGGTAGTGGCAATGAAAAGGAGATGTTCTCCATGGCATCCCCAAGTCAAACGAGGTAGTTCTAAGGATGCCCATTGTTCTGCCAACTGTTCCTGTGCATGCTTAGATATCTAATCCCTGCTAAGTGGTTAGCAGTTACTGTCCTCTTGGCTCAGAGGCAGGCTATTGTTTTCTGAGCCGGGATGTGTAACTCTCTCAGTGAAGGGTGTGTATTTCAGTTATTGAGATGTGATGGGTGGCAATCAAATCTGGTTTCAAACCAGTTCTGGCTAAGGCAGCCTAATGTACATTTTTCTAAATGTACTTTTTGACTAAAATGATCCAAAACTCTGATTTTAACAAATAAGATTTTGAAAATTAAGTAGGAAATAACTTTTAAGGGCTTCACCAGACATGTTCCCAGGTGTAGTTATAAATTAGAATGTTTTGATCATACCTAGACCTGCCTTCTGGAGAATGTAGCTGAAACTACACAGTGAAATAGCATTTAAGCTTTCAGTCACTGGATGATATATTATCTTCAACCATCATCTCTTAAGTTCCTTGAGTAGCGACAGTGAGTAAAGGAGGCATTTTAAAAGTTTTCCTTTGCAATTCATCTTCTACCTGGTCCCCTAATTCCTCAAAGACTTTCAGGATTATCAAAGTGCTTCAAAAATAGATGTTTTATTTTTTAATTTTTGTCTGAATGTTTTTGTCTAAGGGCCTAAATTTAGATTTCAGCGGACGGGTTACTCCGTCACAACAGTGACGGATTTCCCTTCTGCCGAAATATAAATCCCATAAATTCCTATGGGACTTATATTTTGGAGGACGGGATATCCATCACCGTTGTGACGGAGTAATCCCTCCACGGAGATCTAAATTAGGCCCTATGTGTGGTTTTATTGAAATGTTGCAAAGTTGCTTGTTGGCAAAGTGCCAATCTATGTGTTGTTGTGTTTGTGATAATAGTTCACCAAAGCACAGGCTGTACCCATGCTGACATTGGGTTTGAATTGTGGGTTTTGTGTTTTATCATCATCATCATAAAACTTTATTCGGAAGTATGTAAACATCCATAAAAGCACATACAATATTAC
The DNA here is from genome assembly GCA_963921515.1 of Calotriton arnoldi. Lineage (NCBI taxonomy): Eukaryota > Metazoa > Chordata > Amphibia > Caudata > Salamandridae > Calotriton > Calotriton arnoldi. The sequence continues at coordinate 1,189,022 of CAWUFW010005122.1, read as the reverse complement.
ATCAAATATAATTCATAATATTACATCAGAAAAATTATTAAAAAGTTAAACATTTAAAAAACATAACAGTATGTGTTAAAATACTTTTAAGACAGCATAGACCTAAAGCACTCACAGCAGATTTTAAGAAGGCACCAACATACAGGACAATTTCAGCATTGGGTACGATCTTTAGAAGTTTAAGAGCGGGCCTGCATTGACAAATACCTCTAAAATACTTTTTAAGACCGGAATTAAAAACAGCCTCATGCAATTTACATACAATTTGCAGAAAAAAGCAAAATGGAGCATTGATTGACCTGACACATCATCACAGGGACTCAATACAGTCTCTAAATTATGAGCAAAGACCTGGGGAAAGCACAAAAGATATTTCATCGTGTCTGACCAGAAACGGAATAACAAAGGTCATTCCCATCTACTCCGTGCATACTAGATGTAATCGGTTGAACAGTCAAGTTCGCACAGACCTATATATGCAGACACATTAGGCTTTGCCAGCATATGCCGCAAACACTGAGATTGAACATGGTCGTAAAGTGCACACGCTACAATCTTTTTGTCTATGTAAATGCAAGATGACGGTTCTTTAAAAGCAGTTTCCATTCCAATTTTACAATATTCAGCTTTCACATAGGCCAACCATGGAATAAGAAATCCCTTTTCCAACGAAAGACAATCCATTATAATATCCTGTGTTAGTCCAGCCTCAGCATTCTTCCAAATTGCGAGCCACAGCAGTACGGGACGGGCCTTAATATGATCAGCTAGATAAGGAAGACCAAGCTCTCTGTGACAAATATAGTGAGAGGCAGAAATTGGAAAAGACAAACTTTTTCTGCGGAATCTATTTTCCTCACACTGTATAGCCTTAAAATTCGAAAAGCCCCAAACCTCGGCGCCATACATAGCATTCGGTATGCATTGTGCCTGATAAAATTGCAGAAGTGGCTTAAGGGAGCCACCCCCCACAGGTTATGGGAGGCTACACAAAGAACCTTTGACCGATGCAGATTTCATGCTGCGGTGCGTGGTATTAGCTGACCAAGAACCTCGAGCCGAAAAGATCAGACCAAGATAAGGAAAAGTGCTAGTGTGGCTCAAATGCTGAGAGCCAATCGTCATGTTTATCATAGGAATAGCCTTTGGTCCACAGGACATAATGTGCGAGTTGGCAAAGTTTGTCTGCAGATAGAGTGAGACCATAAAATCCACAAAAGCATACACTAATTTTCGCAGTGCCCTCGGTGTGCGCGCCATGAGCACTGCGTCATCAGCATATAATAATGTCGGTAGTTGCTTCCCCTTTATTTTCAGTACATCTACGGTTGACTGTGTTAAAAACGGATAAAGATCATTAGTATAAAGAATAAATAAAAGGGGAGCGAGTAGGTTTTGTGTTTCAATTGTTCCGTGCGCCAGAACGGGTGCACACTGTTAGGTGTAAAATTAAACATGATAAGTAAAAATGATATATTGTGAGTCTACGAGGAAGTATGTTTATGGTGCACAAAGGCATGGGTTTCACCCATTCCAGCCTGAGAGCATACATTGTGTGTCTCTTGTGCATCCCTTGTTTGTATTCTTCGTCTTTTGTTCATGAACAATAAAAATTTTGCAAAGTCATTTGGTGCAAAGTGAAACTTCCTATGTTCCTGTATAGTGTTCTGTGTGTTTGTGGGTTTGAAATTATGGTCTGCCAAGAGGTTGTCTTCATTCATACCAACCTTATGATGTCTGCTGAATGTCCCTTGTGTGCAAAAGTGATTTGGACCAAATTGAAACGTAACATATTATGACTACAAAAATATTGATGGTAAGTGTATCATTTTTTAAAACTGTTTCTACACCAATATAAAATATAGTTTAAATTTTTTATTTTTTATTTATTGTTTTATTGTATTGTATTGCATTGCATTTTTATTTCATCATTTATTTTTTTGTGAAATCTAATTGTAATTATTTTCAAAAACATTACAGGAATGCATATTAAGAAAACTTTATTTGATTAAAATATAATCATAAAAGCTGGACATGCGTGCCATACATATACAAAATAGATGATTAAAATAACCAAAGTGGTATAAAGATACGAAATTTTAAAACTAGGCAACAGCAAAGTATTTTTAAAAGGATTAATAATGTAAACAAACAAAGAGAAAAGTGAGCGTTACTGTCAAAGTCTGAGGGAAAAGGGACCGGGAGTTACAAGAGGATGCGGAGAGTGTGACCAATTCATTGAAATGACTGTCAAATGTCAATGTCCATAAAGGATCATCGGGTTCACATACCCTAGTGTTACAGGCATGGGGAACACAGAAGAAACCAAAGTTGGGCTTTGTAAATCAACAGTTTTGTTTTAGTCACCTGTGGCCCTTTTTACAGTTGCTACCGGGCCTACAATTTGCTGATTAAATTTGCGATATACGTAATGAATAAAAATAGTGAAGCTTATATTTAGAGCTGTGTTCTCCGGGTTCAAAGCCGCGATGATTGCCTGTCTGCAGGACCGAACTCCCAATCTGTTCCATTCTGGCCTCAATTTTGCTCTGCGCTGAGTCAGCAGTGCAGGGCAGAGGCATACAACATGCTCCATAGATTCCACCGAGTCTCCACAACCCCTGCACTGTTGGTTGTCTGACGTGCGACGCCAGATGGGTAAATGTTTCAGCAGATGCCATTCCCCCAGTCTTAGTGCCATGAAACGCAATTTTAGGTACAAAGAATATGTGCAGGGCAGATATGATGACGGTATAGCCAACTGGTAGGAATTAATTACTGCCCATGCATGCTTACGTTTGGCGAGAACAGCTTTGTCTGTAATATGGGACAGCATGCGAGTGCGCTTCTTGATGCTAATTTTAAAGGCCGTTTGACTGGGGTTTAGGTTCCAAAGGTCACTTGCTGAAAATTGCTGTACACAGTCATGGAAGAGCTTGCTGTAGGTCCCACTTGGATTATTAGAACTAATGTCCGACCACAACATTGACTCAAGGGACCCACCTTCTGCCTGCCTTAGCTTGTGGCACAGGTTTAAATAGGCACCTGAGCTGGAAATTTCGTAGTTTAAAAGGCCCAATTCTAATCGAATCTGTGCGGCGGAGGCGGATTTTGGCATGCGAAAAACACTTTTATAGATCTTGGTCACATGTTGATTTAGTGTTGTGCTAATTTTTCCCCTAAAGATTTCAATGCCGTATGACAGCGTAGGGCCGACTTTGGCTTTCATAACTTCCATCATTGGGGTTAGACTCGGACCCATCAGTTTTTTAGAGAGTTTTGAAAAGTTCAGTCGGAGAGCTGTGGCTTTCATTGAAATGTCACTACGATGTTTGGCGAAGGTGCCCCTTGAGTCGAAGTTGACCCCCAGGTATTTGTAAGATTTTCCTACGACAAGGCTGGAGTCGTTGTACATCCAGCCGCCACCTCCGTAATGTTTTCGGCCGAATATGACTACTTGTGTTTTCTTTAGATTGACCTCTAGGCTGTTTGTAGTGGTGTAACTATATAATTTATTTAACAATCGTTGCAGCCCTACTCGGGTTTGACTAAGAAGAACAAGGTCATCGGCGTACAGAAGATTACTCAACTGCACACCGCCAATCTTTGGGGAATGGCTGTTTATCTCATCCAGTTCTGCTGAGAGATCGGCAATAAACAGGTTAAAGAGCAATGGGGCAAGCACACACCCCTGTTTCACTCCTCTTGTTGTTAAGATTTTTCGGGACAGGTGTGTGCCAGTGCCAAGCTTGACTTGTATCCAAGTGTCGGTGTGCAGTTGAACAATGGCCTCCAGTAGTTTGGCCGGGATTCCCCATTTTGTTAATTTTGCCCAAAGTGCTGCCCTGGGGACCCGATCGAAGGCGGCTTTGAAGTCGACGAAACAACAAAAAAACACCTTCGATGAGATGAGCGATTTGTCAATAAATATTGATAGTGCCAGTAGATTGGAGGTTGTGCCCGAATTTGCTGTAAAGCCTGTTTGGTTTTTGGAATCAGGCCTTTCTGATCGGCCCAGGAACTTAGTTCTTCAAGTAGGATACTCGCAAAATACTTTGCCTCGTTGTCCAATAGGGCTATCAACCTGTAGTTGTTTGGGGACGAATGAGCACCGGACTTGTATATTGGATGGATTACTGCACCTCGCCATGAGTCGGGTATGACTGAACAACTCAGTGCAGATCTAAAAAGGATTGCCAATTGTTGTGCCCAAAGTGGGATGTTTGCCTTAAACAGGGCCTGCGGCAGGCCGTTTGGACCCGGCGCTCCGTCTGATCTCGCTTTTGATAATATTTTAATCAACCTTACTTGAGTGGTGGAGATCGTCTCGCATTGCGGCTGCGTCAACTCGTGGGGGCTGTCCTGGCTCTCTGAGGGCCCGTTTTTAATTAATGCGGAGGTGTTTACTGTTAAAGAGTCTGCACCTCCATTGGCCTTGAAGTGATCAGTCAAGAATGAGACCCATTCTGCCTCCGCAATGTTTGCACTCCCCTGTCTAGTTGTTCCATTGATTTGTCTGTTCAATAGTGCCCAAAATGTTCTTGAGTTATGGTTTTTGCTTTCCCAGAGACGTTTACACCAAAATTGATCGAGATGAAGTTGTTTATCTTTTTGGTGTGCCTGTCTGTAGTTTTTTTGAGCAGTTTTATAATCGTTAAGGCGCTCATTGGATTCTGGATACTACCTGGTTGCCCGCAGGGCAGCGTTTCTAATCTTCTTTAATTTTACTGTTTGACTCGAAATGGGGAACTGAGAACAGCAGATGGTCGAGTTAGCATGCGGGTGAGATGGAAACAGGTTTAGCAGGTGTTGACAGAAATTTGACCAATCAACAATGTGAGAGGCTGTGGGAGGGGGACCACCAAGTGTGAGAAACAGGCATTCCTTCAGGATGTTAATGCTAAGTTCATCGTTCCATCTTAGACGTTTTAGATTTTCTGAATGAACTCCCTTGTGAGTTATTGGAGCTGAGTTGTGAAAGGCTGGGTTAGTGTTGATGATGACAACTTGTGGACGGTGGTCGCTCTCTGATCGAGCTTTGATGCTGTAATTTTCCAAGTGAGAGAACAGAGCTAGGTTACAGATGGTGTAGTCTAAAAAGAGAACTTTCGGCCATTTGTCCATGACCAGTTTGGAGGAGTATCCTGTGTGAACCTGCCGTTCATTACTATGAAACCTGCGCTAAAGAATTGCAACACACAGAGCTCCCCCAAGGCGCAGTGTGTTTGATTTAGGGGTTTGGACTGAGGCTTCAATACCGACAACGACAATGGGAGACAACCTCCCAAATCCGACGAATTTCCTTGGAACAAGTTAGTATTGAAATCCCCAGTAAGCAAACAGTCGGCATAAGGGAAGGCCACTGCTAGATCACACAAAATTTTAAGCAAGCGGTTTAAATGGGCCCTTTTTGTCCGTACGCTTGGATTGATGTACACATTAAGCAACAACAGGGGGCGCTGTTGTCTCCACAAGCTAACTTTGACTCCAAGCAACCAGTCCTCCTCGAAATTTAGTAGCTCTGTTGGACCCTTTAGACTGCATGAAATATAAATTGACAGTCCTCCCTTTGGGCGGCCGTATTTACGGTCTCTAACGGCTGATTTCCAGTATTCAATGAATCCATCAATGGGATAATTGCAAGTAGCCCATGTTTCCTGGAGGGCAATTAGATCATGACCAAAGGTAAAATTTCGGGTCTCTAGTGAGGACATTTTGAGTTGAAGGCCGCTAATATTCCATGAGCACAGGGATAGGTGAGACTGTAGCTGGAGATTTGTCGAATTTGTGGGTTTAGGCTGGGGAGTGCTAGATTTGGCAGCCTCCAAGAGGGTCGATTTTGGCAAAGTTTGTCCAAGTGGTCAGGGTAGGTTCTTAAGGGACAAAGCTGCTGATAGCCACCCCCAGTCTTCGATTTCATGGCACTTCAGGGGTGCGGTCCGTAGACTTCCTGTTAGAGATGCATCTCCTACTGCATTTTTTAAGATTGAGTATGGTTTGCTATTGTCGCAGATCGAGGACCGACGCACACTTGCCTGTGTGGCCGATTGTTTCGCTAGTATCGTGGGATAGCCTGGGTTGAAGTGGGGATAGATTTTGATTCCCCATGACCGAAGAGTATCTTTGCAGGCTAAAAGAGCTTGTGCCCGGATTACAGATGTAAATGTCACCAAGGTTACTTCAGAGGGTTGCGACCCTCTTGGTGGAAGAAATTCTATGTATTCAATGTCGTCAGATGCCAATGTATCGACACCCGGGACTCCTTTCAGTAATTTGATAATGTTCGCTCTATTGAGGACGTCGTGATGACCTTTTGATTTATATTCAGGGACAAAAAGGATTTTGGAGCACTGAGGATCACTGACGGCACTTGGTTGACAATGGCCCTTATCATTTAAGATCTTTTTTTCAATTAGAGGGTCGGGGGCTATTCCAAGATTTGGTAGAGGATTACCTTGAAGCCCATCCGGAGCTGTCAAACAATCCTCTGATGGCTTTAGAGTCTTCTTGAAAATTACTTTTGGATGATGACTTCCGATGCTTGATGGAGCAGTTTGAATGCAAGAGTATTGAGTAGGTTGGGTGTGAGTAATCGTTTTGATAAACAGGCTTGTGTTTACAACTTGTGATTGACCAGTTGCTTGCTCCATGCCGTTTTTTTCAAAGCGGTTTTGGTTTTTCAGCAACCGCAACTTCCTCAGATTTGTATGCGGAGCTTCTTCGGCCGGGGGGAGGATCAGGTTGGGCCTGATTATATACAAAGGTGGACTGCTGGAGATTTGGTGATAGAGGGGCTGTTGTGATCAGCTGGTCCTGATTTGATGGAATAAGGTCTGAGACTTGTTCATTGGCCCGGTTCTTAAACAATGGAAACAGTTTGGAGGATGCAGCCGCACATATTGTTGTTAGTTTATTTCTTTGTTTGCGTTGACGTTTTTCTCTCTCTTACTGAGAGGGTGAAGCGATTGGGAAATTGTCTTGGAGTGGGGTGAGACCAGAGTGGGTGACTTAGAATCAGGGTCTGCAATGGTAGAGTCGACTGCATTTATAAGGTCGTTCACAATTTGAGGGCTCAACAACAAGGGCGGAGTCAACTTAGCAGGTGTTGGCAACCCTTGGGCTGTGCGGTACGGCTTAGATGCTGCTGAATGTTTCGCCTCTTTGATTTCTGGGATCTCGCAAGCCTCTGATGTCGGTGTCTTGTCATTTATTTTGACGGAGTCTGTAGACTGTGCGAGCTCCTGAACCTGGCCCTTGCTGGCACTGCCTCCTGACAGTTGTTTGACTTCATCTAAAACACAGTTTAAAAAGGCTGGAAGTGCTGAGAGGCTGTCAATGATGGGTGAGCAACAGCAGACTGATTGTACCAGGTTTAAAGATGATTGAGCCCTTATTATTAGGTTGTTTAAGTTCTCTAACTTGTTGTCGATGCCTGCTGTAAACACGGCTAAGGTATTCAAAAGATCGACTTGCATATCCAGTTTGTCGGAATGATAGTTTAGTGCCGTGACTGTAGATTGAAAAGTTTGTAACAGTTGCGGCCAAATGTTAGACATGGATGACAAAGAAGCGGCTTGTGAGTCTGATTCTTGTTTCATGTTAAGTGATTCATCTGAATCTTTGAGAAAAAAGGATAAGTCCAGTAGCAGTTGATCTTTAGGATCTTTAGGATCTTTTGTGTCAGTTCCTCGTTCAAACTTTGTGGAAACTGTGGCTGCACTTGTGGTCGTGGCTATGGCTGCTGCTGTGGCTGCCGTTACACTTGACAACATTTGCAGTGGGAACAATGTAATATCCTCCTTCAGGGCCCCTTCCCGTTGGTTTACGATGGGACTGGGTGCTCCGAGGCTTGGGGATTGGTTATTTTGTGAAAGTGAGGGACTTGATGGCAGTTGTGGTGTTGACGTGGACATGAGAATATCTGATTGCTGTAGCACGGCGTTAGATATTCGTTCAATTGTTTCAGTCTGAGTATGATTTCTTAAGTCAGGAGGCGTACAGTTTTCCTGAGGTGCGGATAGGCGACAAGAGGAAGACTGCTGAATGACCGGAGAGGTTACCATAGGAAGCGTGGTGGGCATTTTCGAGTCATCCTCAGATGGACTAACGCTAAGATTAGCGCTGGTGGTAACTAGTGACGGTGTGATTTTGCTGATCGGTGACATATGAATGTTTGCCTCGGTTATTTGTTGGAAATTGCTAATCCTTGACGCCACCAATGTTTGTGGGGGGGAAAGAGGCTTAACTGATCCAGGTGCTTTTTTAAAGTACTCCAGAATCGAGAGAGGTTGTGTAGTCTTGCGGCACAGCGGAGAGATACGGTCCCTATTACCAACAGGCTCTCGTCCACCGGGGACGGAACCAGCGGGTCCAGTGAGGGCAAGGACGAGGACATCAGTTGGTTAGAGGCGTTCGCTGCTGCTCCCTCTACCGCTGCTGCCAACTGCCTTAGTTTTTTTGTTTCGGTGATGAAAGCACCTTCCTTGTTCTCCCGGATCTCATCACTCTATTTTATTTGATTTAACTGCGTTGCCGATATGAAGCCGATGTGAAGCTGATTCCACCTCTACCGGTTTTTGCGATAGACTCACGGGGGGCTCACGTGGCCGGTGGGTGCCAGCGGTGCTTCTTAGACACCCCCCCTTTCTTCCAGCCCCTCCTCCTCCCTGCCCACACTAACCTGCCTTACGACCCCTGTGGCCCCCTGTACCCCCCTGCCGCCTTGAACAGTTCTATGAGAAATGGAACTGAAATGGTATATTGCGCATATGGGGGATGTACAGGAGTCCCAACAGGAGGCCAGTAGGGTCAGAGTAAAGATGTGGGCCGGGGTGTCGGACGGATGACGGGGGCTGGGGGGAGCGAAACCAGACCGGACCGGGCTGGGCTTGGCAGTGCGGAGACTGGAACTGAGGCTGCGCGAGGCGGAAGTGGGGTGGGGTGACCAGGGACGGAGCCAACCGAACCAGGTGGATTTGGCAGGTTTTTGGCAGCTGCAGGACAGGACAGGGCGGGGCGGCTCAGGACAGGACAGTGCAAAGCGGCGCGGTCACGCTGTCCACCCCCCTCGGACCAGACACCGTAAGTGAAAGACTCGGTCCGGGGGGGGCGGCAAGGCAAGGCAGCAGACAAGCACGGCGCAGCACGGCGCAGCAGACACACTGTTATGCTGATGGTTATAGTAGTGGGCGGGAGTTAGGGACCTAGGACACCGTTGGTCACCGAGGGGAGGGCGGGGGCTAAACCCACAAAGGGGAGCTGCTAGGAGTTCAAAAACCGGAAGACTCACCTTCGCAAGCCTCACCGATCCACAGAAGGGATCCCTGCAGCGTTTCCTACCGCCGCCGCCTCCACGCCTCTCACCTCTCCACACCTCCGCACCTCGCCGCTGCCTCACCGCCCGCACCTCACCTATGTCCGCCACAGGCCGCCACAGACCTCAGACCACAGGTCGCCAACCAACTAGCCGAGCGGTCCGTGGTCCGCCACCACCACCACCGCCGCCGCTGCTACTAGGGCTCCGCCCCCTACGCACCACGCACCACACACTGGCGCACGGCTCGCCCCAAGCTCCGCTCCAAGTTCAGTAAACTCCGCACTCAACTCTCCCGTCTCCCGTCTGGCCGCGTGTCGATGAAAAGCCGATTTCTGAACGTGCTTCTAGCTGCTTAGATCTCCAGTCGCCGTTCTATTAGGAATGCATATTGTTCATTTGGGTTTATGGGGAATCATTTGGATAGTGTTTTGTATAAATTGTATATTAATTTTAATTGATTCATTTAATACTTTTTATATGATAGTTATAAGTTTATATTTCAATATGTTTTTTAATAGTTTATTAAATTTTACAGTCTGATTGTTGGGTTTATTGGGGTTTGAGTGATTAGTGTTTTGCTAATTATTTAATATTAATGATTCATTATTTTAAATTGTACATGTTTATTAAAGTTTTAAGAATGTAATATATATTAATTTTGAGTTGTTGGCATTTTTGGTGATCGGGGTGGTAGTTAAGTAAAAATGTGAAACTGTATAGGGCTATACTGGGTCTCACTTGTTTTGAATTTTTGAGTGTATTTTTAATTTGTTCCTGTCATTTATGACAAATTTGCAAAAAAAAAGAGTAGTACCTGAACACAAGAGGGCCATTTGATGTAAAGACCAAACGTGGCCTGTGGCATGGCACTATTCCAAGAACGATGGTTCCAATCCTGAATTGTTATTATTTTGTGGTATAGATAGTCCCCCCAAGTAGAAGTGGTGGAGGTAGAACTAAAAAAACGAAGAAAATTGCAATCCAAGATGATCATTGAGCTGGGAACCAGAAACTATGAAGGCCTAAACATGGAAGAACTGGCCATCCATATGTGTCCGGTTTCCCCTATCCACTCCTGTGATTACTCAGACAGTGACTTACCTAAGGGCCCGATTATGACTTTGGCTGTGCCCCGCTCCTGCACCGCCAAACCCATGCACAAACTATCTGCCAGATCAGGAGTTTTCTTCTGTCTGGGAAGCGGTTCTTTGGCATTCCCTGGGCAGTGCTTATGAAATAGGCACCACAATGAGATTGTCAATGGCAGTACCTGCACCGCATAGACTTCTGCAGTTCATGCCGTGCAGGTACTGGGGTGCATGCACACAGGAGGGTACATGTTGTGCCCCCCTGTTGGCATGAGGCACCCTTTGTTTCCTCACCACCACACTTTTCATGGCAGTCGAACCGCCATGAAAAGTGTGGCATGAGGAAACTCATAATATGCTTGGCGGGGCCACAGCAGCCCTGCCAAGCATACTGCGGCCTGGTGACCACCACGCAAGAGATTTCTGGCTGTTACGGTGGTCCCAGGGTCAGCCCAACCACCCTGGAAGTCGCCGCACCACGCGAGTTCCGCCAGACTTGCAATAAGCCTTCAAGTGTCATCATGTGAATTCTTGCATCGATATGGTTGCATATCTTGGAGTTACCTAGTGGGCTGGTTCAATAGAAATAATAATGGATATGTGTACAGCTCTTCTCTGCTGAAACTGTCATTCCAGAGCTAATTAAGCATCAGTATGGATGTCATCTGGGATATAGCACTGGCAAGTTTGACAGGTAAACAATATGGTATTATCATAGGCAGGATACCATTTAGACCCTTTGCCACTATGGCCTTTAAGACTTGCCTAATGGGGCGAAAGTTTCTATCTGAGCTAATTCGGTACAGCAACATTTCTATTGCTCTAATAAAGTTATGGACTGTCCAATAGGGCAATACCAATAGGATAATATGTCCCCACTATGCCCACATAGTCCAAGATAATACTGTATAATATATAGCCTGTCCCCTGGGATAATATCTATTCCAAGGCTGTACTGTAAATATTTGTACAAGAATGAGGCCATATATATAGGCAGCACTGAAATAATGTATGATGACATATACATAACAGCCGAATTGGGCCCATACTGAGCTCTTAGTAAGGAATTTTCATTTTTTAAACCATATAAAGTGCAGCTGTGCTTGATAATGTGGCACAATGCAAACTGGAATAAAAATGTCCCTGGCCTCTCTAGAAAAATGTAAACTTTCAACTTAGATTGCTTTCCCCTGAAAGTGCTATTTGTGCAAGATTCATAAGATTTGATTAAATCTTTCTTTTATGTTCATACTTGTCTGTTATTTATGTCACTTTACACAGGTAGAGCTGCAGGAAGGTGGTGCTTCGCATCACAAATAAACCCACATCTACTTGGCATCTTGTCTTGTGGTCCTCTTTCTTTCTTCAAAAGAAATGTGAAAATATTTAAATTTAAAGTTAATTAATGTATTACTTTATAAATATTATATTATTTATATAATTTTTTTGTAAATACTAAAATGTTTGTTAATATATTTATGTAAACTATTAGGTTATGTATTTTTAAGGATAGAATATTTTAAAATGTTAATTTTAGATTTGTTTATAATTTTATTATGTTATATGTTTTAGAATGTGGGATATAATAGAGGTATGAGTGGGTAGTTTTTTTAATAGTTACATAATGAAAATTCATTCTGTATCATAATACGTTTTACTTTTCTTTTACATTTGTGTGGTTTGTTGGCTAGGTGGTTGATATATTTGTTATTTTTTAAGATTTGTTTTAGTTTTTAATTTTTAATCCATTTATGATTTTTAAACCTTGCAATTACATTTCTGAAATACATTCCAATTTATCTGTGCTGTATTTGCACTCCTCATTATAATCAATTTCCCAATTTATTTTTTAGAGTGGACTTAGAATATTAAATATGACCCACATCAATGTAAGCACATTTACCATTGTTTGCTAGATTAGAGTTTGATTAGTACATCTTCCCTCACCAATGTATGGGCTATCCCCAAATTTAGACTGTAGTTCTAATAGAAATAATGAACACTCCTCCACGTATGTAATTCTCCAATATTTGTTACATTGGAGTTAGAATTGTAAATGTGACCCTCTCAATGTTTGTACTTTTCAAAATATTTGCTAGACAGGATTTTGAAAAGTAATTTTGAACACGACAGTGTATGCATTTTCACCATTTTTCAAAGCATTTAAGTTAGAATAGTCTCTGTAAATTATTTATACTTGATTTAGGTTACTGTATATCACTTTATCTTGGATTTGTAATATTTACTGAGTATTCTTGTTATATAATTATATATTTTTAAACATTTTATTTTGTAATGAATGTAATATTTTTAAATAATATATTTTATTTTCAGCATTTTAAAGACATTCATTTCTGTTGTATGTTTTAATAATATTGATAATGGTTTCAGTATTTTAAAATAGTTAACGATTATATGTTTATTTGGTGTTACATTGTTTAACATGAAGTACAATTATTATACATGTTTATTAAAAAATTATTTTATACCAATAAATGTATTGGAATTTATAATTTAATATTAAAATGTATTTCTTATCAATTATACATTTTTTATGAAGTGATATGTATTAATGAAAAATGTAACTTAAGAAAGTAATTTTTGTACGTCTGTTATTTTTCAGATATTTTTAAATACATTAATTTCATTGAAGAATAATTTAGCTATGATTTTAAATTATAATAATTTGAATTATAATTAAATATATTCTTACCATTATAATGTAAATATTTCCATCCACAATATTTTTAAAACTATATTTATGTACTTTATAAGAATCTAAAGTCAATATTTTTGTGTGTTGATGTTTTTACACAACATTTTTGTACTAAGCTATGTGTGTCTATTACATGTGTATTTGCACTATTGTTTGCATACAATGACAATGGTGCAAAGTCTGTTCTTGAAAATTATGCTTAATTTGTCTCTTTGAGAAGTTATGTGTGTCAGGAGACATCATTTGAGTCTGCGAGACATGTACTTCGACCATGCAGACCTTAGGGAACATAAAATCAATTTGTATGTCTTTTTCAATGTTTAGCAGTATTACATGTTGGCAAACTTATGCCGTTAGCTTTTATATTGTGCATTTGTCCATTTTGTTTCATGCAGAGTCAGGTATTTGGAAATATACATACATGGAAATTACATGGAGAAAACACGTTTTGGGTGGGACCCCCCCTTTTTCTCACCCCGCTTTACGAACCACCCCGAAACTTTCCACACAGGAGCTGTCCTGACCGCCCCATTAGTTTTGAAACTTTCGCGAAGACTCGTCAAACTGCGCAAAGATATTGCCAAAAGAAAAAATACTGTTTTCCGCAGAAACAGAGCAGGCAGAAGAGCCTTCTCCTACGTTGCAGCCAAGGCCTGGAATGAGCTCCCTGTCAACATCAGATGCTCCCCCACACCTTCAGGAAGGACCTCAAGACCTGGCTCTTCGACTGAACCGGAGCTGCACCCCCCCACGCCTCCAGCGCCTTGAGACCCTCTCGGGTGAGTAGCGCGCTTTATAAAACCCTGATTGATTGACTTTTTGAATAGAAACAAGGTCCTAACTATAACTACTTACTGGCGACTGCCAGTAGGTCATATATATATACATATAGTTAGGCTGACATTTCACTCCTACAAAACCAGAGAAATTAAGCGGTTCTAGTTACCGGAGCTAACTATAACTCACGCCCGCAATGCACTGCTTATGACCTCACATATTACATCACTCATGACATGGGCAGTGACATCACTCATGATATCACTGATGACATCTCAAATGACATCACTGATGACATCTGAAAATGACATCACTGATAACATAATCCAGTGATTGTGAGTGTTTTCTAAACGTTAATGAGTGTTGAAAATATATACTAAGGTAATTCGCTCTGGATGTGTCTGTATGGGTAAGTGAGTGGATGTGTAATTGGTGAACAGAAGAGTGACTAGGTATATAAGAGACTGTACACATGAGATAGTGGATGTTGTGAGTTTTTGTATAGGTAAGCAAGTGGGTATGTCTGTGTGTGCATGAGTAAGTGAGTGGCTGTGTGAGTATCTGTATAGTTGACTGAGTTGGTGTATTAGCGATTGTAAATTTTGAATTAGAGGGTGCATGAGTGACTGAATGGGTGTTTGAGCAGATACATAAGTGTCTGTATGGGCGAGTGACAGGGTGATGAGTGGCTGTTTCGGTGCATCAATGGCTGCATGTATGAGCGAATGGGTGTTTGAGTGGTTGTATGGGTGAATAAGTGAGTGTGAGAGAGGTTGTATGAGAAAGTATGTGATTCTCTGAGTAACTGTATAGGTGAGTGAGTATATGTATTAGTATATGTATAGGTAACTCAGTGGCTGTGTGAGTAAGTGTTTGGGTGAGTTAGTAGCTGTGTGAGTGACTGTATGGGCGAGTGAATAGGTGTGTGAGTAGGTTTATGGTTAACTCATTTACTGTGTCAGTAGCTGTATGGATGTATAAGTGGGTGTGTAAGTGTGTCTATGTCTCTATAACTGAATCTGTGACTGGTGGTATTGGTAAGTGAGTATGTTATGTTATGTTAAAATATTTATAGAGTGCATGGCTGTCCTAGCAATGGGATGTCCTAGAGCTAAGATAGCGAGGTGGAGTGGGAGAGAGGAGGTGACTAGGGATCAGCAAAAAGCCAAGTCTTCACCACCCTTCTGAAGGCCAGGTGGTTGGAAATACTTCTGGTAGAGAGGGGCAGGGAGTTCCAAAGGGCCGGTGCGATCGCCTGGAATGAACGCCCTCTGGCTCTGCAAAACCGGGCAACCCTAGCCAGGTGAGGATCAGATGAGTGTAGGGTGCACGTGGGAGCGTAAAGGATGCACAAATTGCTCAGGATCGCTGGGCAGGGGCCAGAGAGAATCTTGTGGGTGAATCAGAGGGCTTTGAAGTGAATTCTCTGCTCTATGGGCAACCAATATAGTCGATGGAGGACACCAGAAACCGAGCAGTGCTAGGGGAGGGCAAACAAAGTGCGGGATGCAGCATTCTGGGCGTGCTGGAGCCTTTTGATCACTGACTTATTAGAGCCAAGGAGCAGCACATTACAGTAGTCCAACCTAGCCAGGACAGTGGCTTGGACAATTATCTGTCGGGTGCAAGAGTCAAACAGACCTACAATGGGCTTTAAGCCCTGAAGCAAGCCGAAGCAGGTACCAGCTACTGTTTTGTGTGAGTGTAAAAGGAGTGGGTACTTACCACCCAGATTCTTAACAACCGTTTTAGGCAGGGGGGTGCCGACCTCGAGAGGCCACCAATTGCTACCCCAGAGATGGAGGTCTCTCCCTAGGAGGAGGATCTCAGATTTAGTGGAGTTCAATTGAAGGCAGTTGGCTGCCAATCAAGCAGAGATGGGGGTCAGATCCTCCTGAAATTTTGTGGAGTCCTGGCTAGGGTCATTGGAGAAGGAGAGCACCAGCTGTGTATCATCAGCATATGACACCAAGGAGATATTGCGAGCTTTAGCTAGCAGGGTCAACGGACGGATGTAAACATTAAACAAGGTAGGACTCAGTGCTGAACCCTGAGGGACGCCGCAGCGTAAAGAATGTGTGGGGGAATGGAAAGGGGGAGCAATGACTTGAAAGGTCCTTTTGGTCAACAAAGAAGAAAACCAGGAGAGGGCCTTGCCGATGATGCCGATCTCCTGCAGTCGATGCAACAGGATAGTATGGGAGACCGCAATGAATGCTGCACTATTGTCGAGCAGGATCAGTGCCAAGGTTCTGCCCTCATCCAGAGAGGCTCGTAGTTGTTCAGTGACCACCAGTAAAGGTGACTCAGTGCTATGACGAGGCCTAAAATCATTTTGGGAAGGGTCCAGTATTGAATGGGATTCCAAATACTGAGTAAGAATAGTATTGACATAAGATTCCGTTATTTTGGCTAAAAATGGGAGCAAGTAAATCGGGTGGAAGTTCTCTGGCCTGGTAGCATCTAGTGAGGATTTTTTCAACAGGGGAATGACTTTGCCATGTTTCCACGATTCCGGGGTAGCTTGCGAGGATAAAGATAGATTGATGAGTTTCAAGCATCCGGGTCAAAGACATTCTTGGAATTTTATGAAGAGGTCGGGTTTGAGATGGTAATCTGGAAACCCGACTTTATCTCGGAAAACAAGGCTTTAAGGACTTCGGAGGAGATCAAGGGAAAAGATGACAGGGAGTGGTTCGCAGTAACCGTGGAATAACCCCCGAGGGGGTCCGGGTTGATACTCTCAGGGCAGAAACTGTCATAGATATGCCCGACCTTATTGATGAAGTAGGTGGCCAATACTTCACATTGAGAGTTGGACTATATAGTGCTCTCAGGGGCCAGAGTGGATTTCACCATATCTTTTAGAAGAGAAAAGATCAATTTTGTGGGGTTGTTACTTGTGTTCATTTTGTTAGCATAGTAAGAGGCCCGAGTCTTCCAAACCAATTTATGGTAGGCCTTGATCAAAGTTCTGTACTGAGATTTGGCTATGGGATCATAGGAACGCCTCCAAGCACCTTCCAGTACCTTGCAGTTCTTTTTCACCACTGTTAATGATTCATCAAACCAAGCGTTAGCCCGCACTTTCTTTGGGTAGGTCAATTTGGCCGGGATGCGCTTGTCTAATGCTTGATTGAACCATCCCCTGAAGCAGTCATTGGCCTCTTCTATGTTAGTGGGCAATGCTGGTCTCAGAGTGCTAAGGGTAGCTCGGAAGGTGGTAGGGTCCAGTTTATGCCACAGAAGGGTTGCGGTGGGGCTGTGATTTAGTGCCTGCTATCTGTATAGAAAAAGAAACGAGGGAGTGATCAGTCCATGTCATGGGTGAAGGGGCCAGAACCTCTAGGGATGGGATGTTTGAAAAAACAGGGTCGAAGAGATGACCAGCCAGGTACATGGGCCCTGGCACCCTTTGCAACAGTTAGCTCACTGCCATGTTGCCTAAGAAGTTGCAGATATCAGGGTCGCTGTGAGACTCCAGGTGGAGATCCAGGTCGCATATGATGTTGAGATTGGCTGTTTTGAGTGCCAGTGAGGCAACAGCAATGGTTAGAGCTTCTCTAAACATTTTAGACGGACCGGGCGGACTGTAAAAAAGCAGCCCAGAGAGAGTAAAGTTATCCGTCAGTGTAATTTTAAAAAGTGCGCTTTCGCAATCAGTGAGTAGGTGCATGAGTGGCTGTATATGTGAGTTAGTGTATCCGTTAGTTGCTCTATGGGTGGGTTGATGTGTTACTGGCTCTATGGATGAGTGACAAGATGTGTGAGTGTTTGTTTGGGTACTGTGAATGAGCTTCTTAGTGATTGTGTGGGAGTGGGTGTATGACATGTTCTATGGGGGTGCCATTTGAGATGTCATCAGTGAAGTCATTTGAGTTGTCATTAGTGATGCCACTATCACTGAACATGTCATGAGTGATGTAATATGTGAGGTCATAAGCAGTACTTTGTGGGCATGAGTTATAGTTAGCTGAGGTAACTATAACTGCTGAATTTCTCTGGTTTTGCATGAGTGAAATGTCAGCCTAACTATAATGTCCCTGTAACCTTTGTTTTTTTCAGTGAATTTCTAACGTTCTTTTAATTCTATTTCCTAACTATAGCGTCCCTGTAATCTTTGTTTTTTTCAGTGAATTTCTAAGTTTTTAAAATTCTATTTCCTAACTCTACCGTCCCTGTAACCTTTGGCTTTTTTAGTGAATTTCTAAGGTTTTTTAAATGCTAATTCCTAACTATAACGTCCCTGTAACCTTTGTTTTTTCAGTGAATATCTAACTTTTTAAAATTCTATTTCATAACTATAATGCGCTGTATTTTTTTTCTATAGATATTGAACATTGCATCTGCATGGTGCACCTCTTTTTGTTGTATTTGTCATCTATTTATTCAAAAAGTACATTAATCATCTTATTTCAAGATATTTTAGATTTTCACAATGATGTCGCGATTGCCAAGGACACACCACGAATACCACTTGTTTTTGACAAAGTGTAAAACACATATATAGACATATTTTACGTAAAGTTTCAGTGCAGCTGTTTAGTAAGATACTCATTTAACTTTCCCCTTTGTATTCATTTGTTCAAAAAACTACATCAAAAATGCATTTTCCTTCTTGACAGCAACACTGGAGGCCGAGCTGAAGTCAGTATTCATGAATACAAATGAAAAAGTGTAAAACAGATATATAGACATATTTTACACAACGTTTGTGTCTAGCGGTTTAGTAACATATTGGTTTAACTTTATTTTCACAACACATTTATCAAAAACAACAGTTTCAAAAAATAACATTTTGCATTGGAACTCACGAATAGAACATGACTACCAAACAAAGAAATTTCATTGGTTTGCACAGTTTCCTTTATGAAAGGAAGTACACATCCATTTCTCCCTTCTTGAACTTTCCAGGTATTGGTTAGTTTCTTATAGGAGCTGTCTCAAAATGATTTCCAAAATTGTGCTGGTTTTTAACTTTTTTTTGGCTATATCTACAAAAATAAACTGGCATCAGAAGAACCAGAGGAAGACCTACAACTGGTTGAAGGTTGAAGTTGTTGATGACCAGAAGGACTCAGCTGCACATGAACAGTCTTCTGATGAAGAGCCACCAATGAAGAAACAAAGCATAGCTTTGGATTTTTTCACTCTTCCATCTGATGAATCGAAGACCACAACTAAATTGGTGATGTGCAGCATATGTGAGAAGACATTATCTCGGGGCACAGCAAAAAAATATTTATGGTGTACAACAAGCATATTGTACTACTTGAAATCATAAGACAAGAAGCAACTCAAAGTTGCAAAGATGAAAAAAAAGAGAGTGATCATCAGCCTCCAGACCTCCAGCCCCTGCTCCTGGCGATCAAGTTCCAGCTGAAGTGGAGAAAAGATAAAGTGAAATGTCACCATAACTAAAACGTTTTACTACCTTCAGCATCGACTGTAACACCATTGTAACAGCCGGGGAGCATTCTGTGGATGTCATTTTGCAGACAGTGAAAAACCGTACTTGTTAATTTTTTTTTTTTTTTAATGCAGCAGCACAACCACTGTGAAAAAATATAAACAACATTTTTTTGATTACGATTTCATTTTGAACACTAGGCAACAAAAACAAGATACAATCGTGAAGTAGTAGACTTCTTAGATGCAGCTTAAGGCTGCTGGTATTATAATAACTTCATTTCGTTTTTATCTGTAGTAACAGAATGTAGTCCTGTAATTTTTTATAAATTCCTTTCTTGCAGTTTGAAAGAGTCTTTCATTCTTGCTTGCTGTACACAATAACCCTACTAGGCTGAATAATGTCTCAGAAACACATGATTCATTTACATGTCAACACAATTCCGAATTTTGTTATCCTAAATTGTCCTTAGAACTTCATTTCTACAAATAGCATCTATGACTTTGGTAATTTTTTAGGTCCTCTTGATTTGAATTTCATTTCTTTGTCATTGCACTCTGTCCATCCTCTTTGACAACTTAAATATATTGTGCAGTGTGTAGAGGTTATATTAACTCCTTCATGAATATGGTTGCTATAGTTGTGAAAGTTCTTTCTGAAATGGAAATTTGTCCAGCTACAAAGTGTGTAATTTCACTTTCTAATTTAATACCATCCTCTCTTCATCGCTGTCGCATTACTATGACATATTTTCCATACCTTTGTAGTAACAACGTAGACCTAAGCTCTGAACTGAAGTTTATACAGAGGCCACAGTTTTACAATCTGGTAACATTAAGAGGAATCGTTATGAATTGATTCAGGCCTAGAGGTGAATTCACAATGTTCATAGTTATGGTTAGACCACATAATTAATAGTTATTCACATCCTCTTCTTCTAATAGTCCTAGCATTACTATTAAGAATTCTTGAGCATCCTGCTGAACATTTTGAGAAAACACTGGTAATCCAGTACACTACTCTACCTTTTAGACCTTTCTGCAGGTCTGTTGGTGGCACCTTGCCGGTCTTTGACTCCATACGGACCATAGCCTGAAATGGAAGTATACTTTGGATAAGAATTGACTCATAAACATTTAAACCTTGAAGTGGTTCTGGAATGAGAACCAGTACTAACTTGTTATGCACAGTTCCAGTAGGCATGCTATTATCCTCTAACTTATTGTAACAGCAGTTACATATAACTCGCTGTGTGGACAAGACAAAGCATTCCTCTACAAATAAGTACCCAGCTAACTTTTGCCAGTTATCATTATTTTCTTTTTCACTTTTTAAATACAAGTCAACAGTCTGTGTTTGAATCTTGTAGTGAGAGTGTTGACAACATATACAAACATACTCTGGTTTTTCAGAGCACACTGTATTACATTTTGTAATCTCTTTGTTGGACTTGGGTGTCTGGGGCCAGGACCTACACTGACAAAGGAGGGTGTTGTGCACATGTGTAGGTGCCCCCAGAACTGGTTTGAACTGGGTGCAGAGCCCTGTGCAGGGGGAGAACAAAGACCCTGGCAATATAAATATTGGGGCTGTGACCCCATAAAGGGCGCTTGGTGTTTTACTGGAGCAGAAGACTGCATGGGACCAGGAGGAACCGCCATGGAGCTGGGCTGCAGGAGGTGCTGACCTGCTGCTTTATTCTTGAGGCTGGGGGGGACTACCGCCCTGCCTAAAGGAATCTTTGTGCTGGCCTCCATGGGGACACTTTGCTGGTGTGCCCCCTGTGGTCCCCCATAACTTTGTGGTGTGCACTGTGTTGTAGGGACCACTGGTGCAAATACCTTGTTCTGCCAAGCCTGCATGCTCTTTGCACATTTTTCTGACCAGTGGAGAGATACCTGGTGTGTGTATGCTGAGTCGCACCAGCCTGGGACTTTCACATGGCCTTTGTGGACAGATAACTATATGCCTGTTTTTCTGCTGCACCTCTCGTCGTGCCTAAGACGTGGAGAGTTCCAGGATACAGGCGTGGTCAGGGGCGGCAGGAGCCCCCCAACTGCACCAGGACTACCACCAGCGCAGCCACCAGGAGTCTGACGTCACATCAGGTAGCAGACGCCACGTACCGCAGTTAAGGGCAGCCCTCCCCCCATGGTAGAGACCAAGGGAGGGCTGCGCAGGCGGCAGCCAGTTCAAGCAGTGGCCGAGTGAGAAAGTCAGGCGGAAAACACCTGATCCCAGGCGGGGCTCCCGTGAGGAAGTGGAGAGCCCCGCTGGTTTCCTGGGACTGGTTGTGGGCGAGGCTCGGCGTAAGGTGAAGCTGACGCCTCGCGGACTCCTCACCAGCAATCACCGGACGTGGCGAGGAGACCGGGGAAAGCAGAGAAGACCCGGTGAAGAGGAGCGACGGCCTCTGAGATAGAGAGAGTCTGGCGGGGAGGTGAGTTCCCAAGAGAAAAAGCCTCATTGACGGAGACCCTGCTCCGTGTTCGTCGCAGCTGGAAGTCAGGCGGAGGTTGCCTGTTTATGGGCAGGGCCGCCGCCGCCTTCCCGAGGAGAAGCAGAATCATAGCGCGGCCGCCGTGGAGAGACGGCAGCCACAATCCTCACGAGAAGCCTGGTCAATGTAGGGCACAGGCAGGATCGAGCGGCCTCATCCTCTACGTCGGTAATGTACCGCACTCACTGGCAGCGGTAGTTAAGGGGCTATTCTGCCTATGGGGACCAAAAGAGGTCTCCTCACTAGCGCGGCAGAGCATGGCTGTTCCCTCCCCTTGCTACATACGCACCTCTGGGGGCCCATGAGAGGTTGAAGAGTAGGACGGGGTGGCGACCCTCGATGGAGGTCCCGTTCCTGCAGTTACCACACAGCACATAGGAGAAGTGCAGAAGCGTTGTGGTAACAAGTGTTATGATCATTGGCCGTAGGATGTGCTATTTTGCCAGTAGTTACTTGTTAAACCAACTGCAATGCTAGGCCTACTATTAGTGTGGTGCTCATGACACGTGCAATATAGGGGTATTTACTTTACTGGCCCCGGGGATATAGGTGATGGTGGCCTAAACTATTCGCACATATTACAAGGAGATGATCTCCCCATGTGTTGGTGATGTGTACAATCTAGGAGTATGTATCCCATTGCCCTGCTAATGATTTATGTGTCATACGGTGCAGTTGAGGCCTAAGGTGGGCCTGATGTAGTTATGGTGGGTGTCCCACTACAAATGAATACAATGGTGCACTGCTAATTCTGTGTAGGTATAATGTGCTATGCTGAGTACCCCTGTGTGCAGTAATAATGATATGGTGCACTGCTGCTCATGATGGTTTATGCCTAACGTGTTTGGGCTAGGGGTACTATGACCAGTGTTTACTGTGATGCTCATGTCCCGGATGTTCATGCCTAATGTGTTTGGCTAAGTGTAATGATAGCAGAAATTTACTGGTTGTTTCTATTTCACTGCTAGTGAGCTCTATTGGTTATGACAGTGGCCCGATTGGCCCTGTAATGTATATAATCCCCTGTAAAGTGATACCTAGTGCCAGGTGGCACAGTGTATATATGTGATTATGCTCTGATGTGTCTTATGAGTAATACGAAGGCTATTTTTTTTATATAACCTTGTGTGGAGTTCCTTTTGTGGTGTGCCTAGTGTGTCGCTGCTGTGTGTGTGTGTGTTACGCAAACGCTTTACACATTGCCTCTGGGATAAGCCTGACTGCTTGTGCCAAGCTACCAAGTTGGTGAGCAGGGGTTATCTTCAGTGTGTAACTCCCTTGCCCTGACTAGAGTGGTGGTTTCTGCCTGGCTTAGGCGCTTGCCCTAGCCAACCAGAAATCCCATTTCTAACACTCTTCTTCAAAGTTATTACCTATAATACCTGTGTCCTGTTCTGCAACTCCTCCTGTTATCAACTCTTCATTTTCTGTAGAGTCCTGTTCTGGACAAAAGAAATGAAACTGCATATCATCACAAATCTTTCCTACCTTTGCACCAGTACCATGCAAAAGTGCTCTATTAATTTCTCCTAAACATAAAGCAGGAATTTTCACATAGTACAGCCTCCTAACTAAAGTCTGCATTGTTGAGTGGTGTACAGCTAACATCCTGAAATGATGAAATGTGCTTTGGCACACTTTCTTTGATAAACAAGCTAATGAGTGTCCCTCAAAGGTTGTATGCTTTCTAACCTTGCAAAGATCTAATCCTTGTAAAGTACTTATTTTGTGTTTTAAACTTTGCCTTGGAGAGATACGTAGAAATTGTTTTAATATACAAATGGACTGCTGACGAATACTACAAACACTATTACAATTTCATTTGTATACAGGGCCTGACTACACCTTCCTTGTACCTCTTCTGCAACGTGTTCTACATTTCTAGATACCATCACCTCTTTCACTATAGGTGTGCCATTCTTCATTTCATAACATCGTCCTCTTTCATCAAGAGCATGAACTAATGTGTTATCATGGATTTAGTTTTCTTCATTGAAGAAAGGCTCCATAGCAGAAGTATGTATCCATTCTCCATTAAACAACTGAACAAAAGTTACTTCTATTCACAAATCTTTTCTTCTTGTTTTGTCTCCTCGTGTACAGCACCATTTTATACAGAGTCTTCATTCTATTTATAATCAAAATGAAAAGCTTCCTCTCCAAAGCAAAGGCCATATGAACTACTTCCTTAACTCGTTCTTTCTGTTTCAGTAACTCTCTCTTTCTTCTATACTTCTTCATAGTTCTCAGTAGATTTACAACCTCTCTACTATGAAACATCCTGGCTTTGATTTCCTTAAACTGCTTCTGTCTCCTAGTTAAGGTGTGTCCATCTTTGTTACCTTCTTTCCTGTTCTTGAAATATACATTTTGTCCACTCTTTTCTTTATCATAGTTTGCTTTTTATATTCATTATTTTGTAATCTTTGCAGGTGTCTATATATATTTTTAAGAAATGACTTGGTCCTCTTACCAGTAGCTCTTTTTTCTTTGACCACTTTTTCTGCATTTGTTCCCTTTTGTGTCTCAGTTCTGCATAGATACTGCAGTTGGTTTGTTGCTTTTCCATCGGAGCTTTTGTAGACATTCTAACTCTCTGTATTTATGTAGATATTGCTCTGTAAAAAAAAATAAGTATATTTAAATTTCTACTCTAGCCAACGTACCAACTACTTTGCTACTGCGTTACACATAATACAAAAACAGTTTTTATGTTATCTTGCTGTTTTAAATCTACAGTTGAACTTAGCTATATAACAACATACACTTAATTCAATATACCAAACCCAAAGCAAAACACAAAACTTTATTTATTAGTTACCTTTTAATATTATGGTGCCCTCTCCTACAACACAGCTGCACATATATCAGTTCACACTTATACATGGTAAAAGACCAGTTTATCCCTTCTGTAGTATATTTTAAAATGAACATCAACCAAAGTGTAGAAGTACATACAGAGTCTCAATCCTGTAAATCCAAAAACACAACAGAAGAGCTATTTGTGTGGCTAACAACCACTGTGTCACTGGTGGATTTAGTATCTCAGTACTTTTCTACTTAGATGCTTCAGATTTAAATTTTGGGAAACAATACATATAAACATCTGCACATTAATCTCTATCAGAGCATATAGCTCACTAATTCTTCCGAGTACATGCAAAGAGAGTGTGTCAGGTTGCATATATAATTTACCAGATGGTTCTAAATGACTACATATTCTTCACTAAAACTTGTTAATACATGGGTTTGTGGTTGAGTACATGAATACTCCCTGGATGAATGAATGAGTGCATAGGTAGGACCTAGGTGATTCCCTGAGGATACAGGTAGTGCCTGGATGAATCCCTGAGTATGTGGGAACTTTGTGGATCGTTCCATATCTGCATAGTTACTGCCTGCGAGTTTGCATGAGCATATCACTTCTATCTGGGTGTTTGGATGAGTGCATGAGTAGTGCCTGAATAATTAGATAAGTGCATGACTAATGCCTCAATAATTCAATACATGCATAGACAGTGGTTGGATGATTAAATGAGTGCAACTCTAGTGCCTGGATGATTGCAGGAGTACATGCTTAGTATACAGGTGATTTATAGAGTGCATGGATAGTGCGTACATAGCATCTGACAGGTTGGATGAGTGCATGAGTAGTGTTTCAGTGGATGAGCACACGGCTGCTGCCCATGTGCTTTTGGTTGAGTGAACAGTTAGTGCCTGTGTGATTAGATAATCACATGGGTAGTACCTGGATTCTTGAATGAGTGTATCAGTAGTGCCTGGCAGATTAGATAAATGCAAGACTAGTGTCTGAGTTATTGCATGAGTCCATTGTTAAAGCTTGAGTGATTGAATGAATGCAAGTGTACTACTGGGATGATTGTATTAGTGCAACAGTATTGCCTCAGTAATTAAATGAGCGCTTAGGTAATGGATGGGTGATAGGTTCACTGCAATGGTACTGCCTGCATAATTGGATGAGTGTGTCGGTTGTGCCTCAGTATTTCAATGAGTGCATGGATTTTTAAGTGGATATTTGGATGAGTGCATAGGTTGTGCCTGGGTGTTTGAATGACTGCATAGGTACAGCCTTGGTGATTGTATGAGTGAATGGTTAGTGCCTGGGTGATTGAATGAATGCATAGGTAGTACTGCATAGTTCAATGACTACATAATTAGTGCCTGCGTGAATGCAAGAGTGCATGTGTAGTGCCTGGGTGATTGAATATGTGCGTGGATAGTTTGTGAGTGATTCGATGACTGCCAGAGTAATGGCTGGGTGATTGGATGAGTGCCTGAGTAGTGTCTGGCTGACTGTGTGACGCTCAGTCTAACAGCACAGTAAAGCTAAGAGTCTGTAGGACCCAATATAGGAAATTACTAGCTCAGGCAAAAAAAGACTGGGAGGAAAGCAACTGGAATGAATTACTTGTGGCAGCAAAAAATAAGGACCACGTGGGTTTTTGGAAACTGCTTGCCCAGGGTAGCAAGGTGGGAAATACTAGTTTGGACCTCTATCTAGACCCAGGCACATGGTATAATCATTTTTTGGCTCTATACTCAGATCCCGGCAATTCGCCAACAACCGACAAATTTGCCAAGGGAACAAGCACTGAGGTAGCCGATTGGCCTGGACTCAACAGTACCACCTACTTTACCTTAGACGAGACAATAATAGCAATGCAAGCGGTAAAGCCAGGGAAAGCCCCAGGCCCGGATAAGATCCCCGGTGACCTGTTGAGGCACGACATTAAGGTTTGGGCACCTTATGTAAATTTACTCTCTAATGCTGTAGCCGCAGGTGCACCAATACCTAAAACATGGAAGGGGGCCGAAATTATTCCCATCTTTAAGAAAGGAAACCATCAAGGCCCTGCCAATTATAGGCCAATTAGTTTAATAGATATATTACAGAAGATATATGCCAAACAGATTTTATTTAAGCTTAACACCTGGTTAGAAGAAAACGATATTATGTCTCAATACCAAGCTGGATTTAGAGCGACAATAAGCACAATAGACCAGGTTTTTAGGTTACTATACATAATATGGAAGTACACTAAATTAAAGGGAGGCCACATGTACATAGCCTTCATTGATTTGAAGGCTGCGTTCGACCTTATACCTAGGGGCTCCCTGTGGAATTTTCTAAAATCCCAGGGAGTCCCTGATGACCTTCTCTCACAAATAATACGTCTACATACAGACAACTATGCAAAAGTTAGATGGGGACCTAATGGTGAACTCACTGAGGCAATTCCAGTAAAAAGAGGAGTGAGGCAGGGATGTGTACTGGCACCCACCCTTTTCTCATTATATGTCAATGATGTTGTGCAACATCTCCAGGGATGTAAGCATGACTCACCAAAATTAGGAGGGGTGCAGTACCTGCCTTACTCTTCGCAGATGATACAATATTATTATCTCAAATGCCCAAGGGCCTGCAAAGTCTTCTAGACAGCTTTGGTGCTTTTTGCATGGAAAAAGGCTTGGAAATTAATACAAATATAACCAAATATATGGCTCTAAATCCGCACAAATCATTCAAGAAAAATATTATAGTCGGAAATCAAGAATTGGAATATGTGCAGAGCTTTAATTATTTGGGTATCACGCTTGACACTAAATTGTCATGGAAGCCTCAAATGCTCAAATGAAAGTCAACACTGGTTCAAAACACCATGGCAATCATGAAAAAGCATCAAAAAAGTACATCCAAGGAAGTGTCGCCGGCCCTAGAAGTTTACAGGTGTAGGTCACAAACAGCAACCCTTTATGGTGCAGAACTCTGGAGCATCAATAACCAAAACAAGCTCACTGTGGAAGAAAATAAATTTATACGGATGTTATTGCAGCTTCCCGTACGTACACCTATGATTCCCATAATTCAAGATATAAAACTCAGGCGAATTGTGTCCCAAGCTGTATTAAGACCTCTATTACTCTGGGTACGCTTGTGGACCATACAAGAGCTTAAACATTATAAAGAAGGGCTAACCGAGATATTGGGACTCGACCATAATGTAACCCTTCCATGGCTTCGCCATGTGCATTGCTGATTTTATAAGTTAAGGTTAAACAGCTATTGGGACGACCCTCAATCTCTGACATCTGACTCAAAGAGGGCGCTGAAAAATTCTTACTGGACGTATGCTCAGGATAGTATACTTCTTAGCTCGAAAGTAGGAAGGCTGACTTCACAGTTCTTAACTATAAAACCGGTTCCCCTGTTTGAGGGTTACATGGACGAAATACAACCCCAACTAGCGAAGTCCTTATACATGAAGTTCCGCTTTGATGTGTTACAGACCAAATTTAATACAGCCAAGTGGTCATGTAACAACAATAAGGAGGCCATCTGTACTTTATGCACGCAAAATGCTGTAGAAAACGATCAACACATACTTTTTTTCTGTCCAGCATACTCAATCCCTCGGAAAAAATGGATTAGACCTATTTGTACTAACCTGGGATTGAGATTACATCTAGGAGCATTACACATTTTAAAAACAGACACATCGCAGCAAATTGTTTTTAGCCTCAGTAGATATTTATTTGCTATCAATTTAATACGAATGAGAAATGGACTTAAATTTTAACTTATTAACGATTATCTTATCTACTGATCTCATCTATTGATTTTAGTATTGTACATTATGTATATAATCCTTTGATTATGTATAGCATGTGCTAAAACTGATTTTATGACCGATACACTTGCACTTTATTATCTACATGACCATTTTAACCATTGCTTTTATCATAATATATTTACTATATAATTTTTTTGTTAATGCATAAAATGCGTCTGAAACCGATATTGCAATTGATGCACCAGCACTTTAATATCAACATGATTGAAACCGCACTTTAGTGATCTCAATTAGAATAGGCATATGACTTATAGTGCCTACAAACAATGTTTTCCAGGAAATAGAGAAAGTGACTAACGCTTTTTTCACCCTACAAATATTATGGTCACTCCCCTACTCAAGTCCCTGGGTTTTTACAAATTAATTGTGTTTTGTAATGCCATATATTGTCATTCATAAGAATATACCTATGTTTAGATTGATTTTAACAATTTAAAAAACAGTTGCTCGGTATAAACCTTGTAATTTTTATGTGCGGGTCTGGATCATCATATTATACTACGTATTTGGCCTGGTATGTGAGTGATATGTATAAAATGTTCGAAATTGTTTCTTTTATGATTTTTTAAATCAAATACAGATATATGACTGACTGACTGTGAAAGTACCTCCTTTGCTGTTAGATACATAACAGTTGTGACTATATCTGTGACTCATTGTTTAAGTCATTCAGTCTGTATCAAACTACCTATTTTAGGATATCAATTATTTTCTACTGAGCTATGTGTGAGTGAGGGCTACATAACACACTTGATATATAATTGCATACATGGCTGTCACGGAGCATATATTGCTCTGTTACTCAGCGTGCAAATGCATCAGTAACTTTCTAAAACTGAAAACAACAATTCTCACTTTTTTAAAGCACAAAAACATTTCTTAGTGGCATACCTACATCATTTCTCAAATATTTCTTGTGTCTTTAACACATATATTCAGCATTTCTCAAAGCAAAGTTACAAACCAAGTCAAGCTAGTACAAGAACTCTCAACAGACATTCTCCACTATTAACTCTCCAAACTTTTGAACACAGCATGATTAAAAAAGTACACCACCCTGAGCATGTACATGAAATTTTCAACAGACTTTAAGAACATAGATCACCATGTAAACATATATGTGATTTCATAACAGATATACACCTTCAGGCCATATTTCCAAAAATATATAGTTCTCTACATCTTTAAGTAAACTCAAGAGTCTCATCGTGTATATAACTATCTGCAAAAAGAAAAACATTTCTCACCGTCTACACATATGCAAACCGGGCATATAAGTTAAAAACCACATTGACAAGCACTTCCTAATATATACCTAACAAGTATTACTACTTTATAATTCATGTACAGACGCAGCACATTTTCTTATCTTTCATACATGACTACACTACTCCTGTTTAATAACGTGACTAAAAGTACTACAATTCACAGAATGCAAATAACATAGGGGGTCATTAGGATGGCGGATGGACTTTCGTCCATCAGCCATCCAATAATATTTGTGACTGCCCGTCTATGAGGCAGCTCTCACAGGACAAATTCGGATGCGACCGTCACCGTGGCAGTTGCATTGCCCATGTTTTGCACTGTGGCGGGTGCTGCGCTCTGGTTGTGGATGAAGTCTCCTTGGCACTAGAGTGTCTTTGGGGGCCAACAAGTGCTCCTGTTACCTGCAGTAAGTCCCACTCAGCAAAATGTTTGAGAGGTGTTTGGAGGCCATGACCCCTTTCTTCACCACTCTGCACACATGCCTCCTGGTGCACTACTGGTTTGGGGATGAAGTCATTTTGGATGCTTAGGGTTCAGGAGCAGTCCTACCTCCAGTAAGGCCAACACAGCAGGATTCCTGAGAGCTGGTTAGAGGCTTCGCCCCCTTTCTCAACCACTCTGCAAATGAGACCACTAATTAAAAAAACGTAAAAATTCACTTAAAAAACAAAGGTTACAGGGATGTATAGTTAGGAAGCGGAATTTGAGAAACCTTAGAAATTCACTTAAAAAATCAAAGGTTACAGAAACGTTATAGTTAGGAAATGGAATTTAAAAAACCTTAGAAATTGACTGGAAAAACCAACAGCTATAGGAACGTTATAATTTCTCTCAGATTTCACTCTTACAAAACCAGCTAAATTCTGCAGTTTTAAAGGGATGTTGTAGTTAGTCTCAGATTTCACTCTTACAAAACCAATGAAATTCTGCTGTTATAGTTACCTGAGCTAACTATAACTTACGCCCCTGCAATGCACTGCTTATTACCTCACACGTTACATCATTCATGACATGGTCCGTGACATCACTGATGACATCTCAAAAGACATCACTGATGACATCACTGATGACATCATGCGCAAAATCACTCACATACCCACTCACACCCCTGTACAACCTCTCATACGCCCATTTACACACCCATACAACCATTTACTCACCCATTCACAGTAACAGTACTCACACACACATTTACTCCTCCATAGAGTCACTCACACACCCACTCACTCACTTGTACAGCCACTCATACAACCATTCACTCACCCATACAACCATTCATATAAACAGTCAATGACCCATACAGCCAGTCACACAGCCACATGCTCACCCATACAGCGACTCACGCACCCACTTATTTACATTTCCAGTCACTTACACACACCTCACTCACCCATACAGCCTCTGAACACAGCCCCTCACTCACCCATACAAGTACTCACACACCCACACAACCACTTATATACCTATTCACATATCCATACAAGCACTCTCACATCCCGTCACTTACCCCTAGAGCAATTAACAGAGACACTCTCCAAAACTGCCACCAACACACTTAACCAAACACCCACTCAAACAGCCACTCTGATCCACACAGCTACTCACACACACAGTCACTCACTCATACAGCCATTAAGACACCCACTCACTCACCCATACAATAATTGCGCACCCACTTACCCACCTATAGAGGCACTCATACCGCCACTCACTCACCCATACAGCTACTGACACACTGACTCATTCACCAATACAGCTACTCACACAGCATCTCACTCACCACACAGCTACTCACAAACCCACTTATACACCCATGCAGCTTCTCATACACCCATACACATAAGGATACATACAGTTACGCATCCACTCACATGATATATGTTAGAAGTAGTATCACAATTTGCTGTAGGTTAGTATATATGTTTAACACCTATAAACTATTAAAAACACACTCGCTGACATACCGCCAAATCATTCTCTGAGCTGCAGATTTTACGCAGTCTCAGGAACTCACCGTACGGAATGCTTTAATTAAATGTTTTGGGTGAAAGCTAGATGCATGAAGGCTAGAGTTCCCTGCCATGCTTTTACGGTGTAATCGACCGTTCTTAACATATACTTGGACATGGTCCTAGATATATAACTTGCCCAACTTATTTAGCTGTTAAGTGCGGTATTGTATTGCCTCGATCCTTCTGTATATAGTTGTTTCATATATATATATAAATATATATATATATATTCACTGAAAAAACCATAGGTTTTAGGGACAGTTATAGTTAGTTGGACATTGCACTCGTACAAAACCTGTGAAATTCCCCCGTTATAGTTAGTCCAGCTAACTATAACTCGCGCTCCGCAATGCACTGCTGATGACGTCACATATTACATCACTCATGACATGGTCAGTGACATCACTGATGACATCACTGATGACATCTCAAATGACATCACTGATGACATCACTGATGACATCATCCAGTGACTGTGTGTTTCTGTAAAGTTTAAATATTTTTAATATATATATAGCAAAAGACGTATTGAAGAATGAGTGGGTGTGTAAGTGTCTGTATGGATGATTTAGTAGGTGCGTGACTGACTCTATAAGTGAGTGATTTAACGTATCTTACTGAATGCATGGGTTAGTGACTAAACTGGGTGAATGTCTGTATCCGTCTGTCTGTTGCTGTGTAAATGGCTGCATGTGTTTGTGAATAGCTACATGAGTGTCTATATGAGTTATTGAATGCTTGTCTGAGTATCTGTATGGGTGCCTGAGTATTTGTGTGGGAGGGGTGTGTGCAACTCTGTGCATAGATGTGTGAGTGGGTGATTCACTGGGTGGATGGTTTCAAGAGTGCAACTGTGATAGACTGTATGGGTGGGTAAGTGTGTGTAAGAGTGTGTTAGTGAGTGAATGTATGTCCCAGTGGTACATGTGTGAGTAACTACATATGTGAAAGGCAGTATATATGTGTGTTGGAGTATATAAATAGCTATAAGCGAGAGTGAGTGATTGTGATAGTGGCTGTATGGATGAGTGTGTGCTTGTATCAGTGATTGTATAAGAGCGTAAGAATGTGCTAGTATTTGTATGAGTAAGTGAGCTGGTGTGTGTATAACTGTATAGGTGAGTAAATGGTAGTGTGTTTAATTATTTGCATGACTGACTAGGTGTGTGAGTACCTCTATGGATGAGTGGCGGTGTTTGAGTGTCTATATAGGAGTATGAGTGCATATGATAGTCCTGTACTGAGTGACCGTAAGTATGAGTGACTGTACGGGTGAGTGAGTGGATGTGTGCGTAGACCTAAGAATCAGTGAGTGGGTATGTAGTTATTGGTGTTGGAGTGTCTATGGTTTTGCGAATGGCAGTCTGTAATTTAGAGTGGGTGTATCAAAGGTTATATTAGGGTGTGAGGAGGTGCATGAGATTATCACGTGGATGATGTCATCAGTGATGTCATTTGAGATGTCATCAGTGATGTCATCAGTGATGTCACTGACCATGTCATGAGTGATGTAATATGTGACGTCATCAGCAGTGCATTGCGGGCGCGAGTTATAGTTAGCTGGACTAACTATAACGGGGAATTTCACGGGTTTTGTACGAGTGCAATGTCCAACTAACTATAACTGTCCCTAAAACCTATGGTTTTTTCAGTGAATTTCAAAGGTTTTTTAAATGCTAATTTGTAACTATAACGTCCCTGAAACCTATGGTTTTTTCAGTGAATTTCAAAGGTTTTTTAAATGCTAATTTGTAACTATAACATGTCTGAAACCTACAGTTTTTTCAGTGAATTTCAAAGGATTTGTAAATGACAATTTTTAAATGTATTAATTGTTATATACATTTTTTTCATACTGATTTCCAAATTTTTTAGAAACAATTTTTTTTACATATTTTATTTTTTAAATTACATTGTAATTACATTATACATTACATTACAAAAATACTTTCTCAGAATGAATTACTTTAGTTTAATTACTTTGCACATAGGCAATAGACTTTTAAGTACAGTAGTTACAGTTGTTGCAATGGGCAACACATTTTCAAACACAATGCAACATTCAGCTCAATGTGAATTTCTAGTTAAATGCAATTAGTTACTTTATGGATTACTTTTCTAACCACATTACTGGATCCTAGATTCAGTCCTGGGACATCTCCTGTAAACAGTTGAGTAAAAGCGTTTTGGTTACAGTCGTGATTTTTAAGGAATATTATTGTACTTTAAAAGTTCACACTTAGAAACTTTTTCTCATAGAATCACCAATGTTATCCTATGGAAGGAAATTCACTTAGAAGTTAAAAACTGTTATCGTTACTTTTTCTTACTCAGTGTTGGATCCTGGATCCAGCACTGGTGCATCTCCTGTAAACAGTTGAAAGAATGCGTTTAAGTCATACAGGCGATTTTTAGGAATATTTGTAGTTTGTGAAAATCGACACTTTGAAACTTTTCTGCTGAAAACCAGACAATGATATCCTATGGAAGGAAATTCAAGTTACTGGTAAGTACGGTTAAAATTACTTTTCAGGATCAGTACTGGGCTGAAAGATGCAGCACTGAGGTCTCTCCTGATAACAGGTTAGTAAATCGGAATTCGTATTTCGGCTTATTTTAGAGGAATATTTTAAAGTTCCAAAACTCCACACTTAGAAGAATTTCCAAGTGAAACCAGTCAATGTTAGCCTATGAAGGAAATTCAAGTTACCGGTAAGTACGGTTAAAATTACTTTTGAGGATCAGTACTGGGCTGAAAGATGCAGCACTGAGGTCTCTCCTGATAACAGGTGAGTAAATCGGAATTCGTATTTCGGATGATTTTAGAGGAATATTTTAAAGTTCCAAAACTCCACACTTAGAAGAATTTCCAAGTGAAACCAGTCAATGTTAGCCTATGAAGGAAATTCAAGTTACCGGTAAGTACGGTTAAAATTACTTCTCAGGACCAGTACTGGGCTGAAAGATGCAGCACTGAGGTCTCTCCTGATAACAGGTGAGTAAATCGGAATTCGTATTTCGGCTGATTTTAGAGGAATATTTTAAAGTTCCAAAACTCCACACTTAGAAGAATTTCCAAGTGAAACCAGTCAATGTTAGCCTATGAAGGAAATTCAAGTTACCGGTAAGTACGGTTAAAATTACTTTTGAGGATCAGTACTGGGCTGAAAGATGCAGCACTGAGGTCTCTCCTGATAACAGGTGAGTAAATCGGAATTCGTATTTCGGCTGATTTTAGAGGAATATTTTAAAGTTCCAAAACTCCACACTTAGAAGAATTTCCAAGTGAAACCAGTCAATGTTAGCCTATGAAGGAAATTCAAGTTACCGTGTAAGTACGGTTAAAATTACTTTTCAGGACCAGTACTGGGCTGAAAGATGCAGCACTGAGGTCTCCCTGATAACAGGTGAGTAAATCAGAATTCGGATTTCGGCTGATTTTAGAGGAATATTTGTATGTTTCAAAAATCAACACTTAGAAACTTTTTCAGCAAAAAGCAGGCAATGATATCCTATGGAAGGAAATTCAAGTTACTGGTAAGTACGGTTAAAATTACTTTTGAGGATCAGTACTGGGCTGAAAGATGCAGCACTGAGGTCTCTCCTGATAACAGGTGAGTAAATCGGAATTCGTATTTCGGCTGATTTTAGAGGAATATTTTAAAGTTCCAAAACTCCACACTTAGAAGAATTTCCAAGTGAAACCAGTCAATGTTAGCCTATGAAGGAAATTCAAGTTACCGGTAAGTACGGTTAAAATTACTTTTCAGGACCAGTACTGGGCTGAAAGATGCAGCACTGAGGTCTCTCCTGATAACAGGTGAGTAAATCAGAATTCGGATTTCGGCTGATTTTAGAGGAATATTTGCACAATGGTGAAGGGAGGGGGCGGGGCCTGAGGTAACATCTGTGCAAACGCGCCCCGTGGCGCGTTTTAAGTTGGGGGATTAAGTCCCCTTGAATCATGAGGGTCCCTACGGGCCAACTAGCCCACCAGGAACCTCCAGTATGCGCCAGGGGCTGCGTTGCAGAGACATGTACAGAGGCCACACCCCTTTTACACCTCTCTGCAACGCAGCTCTGTGGCGCTTTCTGGACGTACCTGTTGGGCTAGTTGGCCCCAGGGACCCTCAGGATTGAAGGGGATTTAATTCCCATCTTAAAATGAGCCACGGGGCCTGTTTGCACACATGTCACCTGAAGCCCCGCCCCCTCCCTTCACCACTGTGCAAACGCGCCCCGTGGCGCGTTTTAAGTCGGGGGATTAACTCCCCTTGAATCCTGAGGGTCCCTGGGGTGCAACTAGCCCACCATATACCTCCAAAAGCGCCACAGAGCTGCGTTGCAGAGAGGTGTAAAAGGGGCGTGGCCTCTGTACACCTCTCTGCAAGGCAGCCCCTGGCGCATACTGGAGGTTCCTGGTGGGCTAGTTGGCCCCAGGGACCCCCAGTATTCAAGGGGAATTCGTTCCCCCTCTGCAAACGCGCCAGGGGCGCGTTTGCAGAGTGGTGAAGGAAGGGGCGGGGCCTGCGGGCCCGATCGTTTTTTTTTGTTTTTTTCCCTGAAGGGGGCTGTGTGGCCCCCTTCCTTTTTCCTATTTTTAGGCCCTGGGGACCCCATCCCCCAGGGCCTTACCCCTTTTTTTTTAATTAAAATAAAATAAAAAAAACGGGAAGGGGGCCGCGTGGCCCCCTTTCCCTGGGCCTGTATTGGCCCCGGAGACCCCATCCCCCGGGGCATGGCCTCTTTTTTTTCTTATTTGGAGGGGGGCTGCGTGGCCCCCCTCCTCAGGCCATTTAAGGCCCCGGGGACCCCATCCCCGGGGCCGGCCTTGCACTCTTTTTTTTTTTTTCCTTTGGGGAGGGGGCTGCGTGGCCCCCTCCCGAGCCACTTATGGCCCCGGGGACCCCATCCCCCGGGGCCTGGCCTCTCGTTGGGGACTGTGGGGGGTCCCCAAGCCCCCCACAGTCCCGCCGGCTCCCCGTGTCCTACGGGAGCCGGCATTGCTTTACACATGGGGAGCAGCTAACATGCTGCTCCCCATGTGGAAAGCAATCGGCTTTGGATATTGGAAGAGAGGCAGGTTTCCTGCTCTCTTCCAATATCCAAAGCAAGTTTGCAATGACAGGACGGGAGCCGCGAGGCTCCCGTCCTGTCATTGCAAACAGCAGTGTACCGGGGTAGGCACCCCGGGACACTGCAGGAGCCGGCCCTGGGGGTGGTGGTCCCCAGGGCCATCAAGGGCTCCAGGAGGGGGCCGCGCGGCCCCCTCCCATTCAGTGCACAGCCCCGGGGAGGTGGTGGTCCCCGGGGCTGGGGGTCCAAAACGGACCCCCATTTTAATTTTCTTAGTGCCCCGGGGATGTGGTGGTCCCCGGGGCGTGTGGGGGCTGGAGCCCCCCACACAGGTTTTTAATTTTAAAAAAGAAGCCCCGGGGAGGTGGTGGTCCCCGGGGCTGCGGGAGGGCTCAGAGCCCTCCCACTTCATTATACATAAAGCCCCGGGGGTGGTGGTCCCCGGGGCTTGGGAGACCTTAGAGGCCCCCACACATAAAATTAACCCCCCCAGCATGCCCCCGGGACTTGGCCCACCCGGGGGCCAATTAACATCGAAGCGCGGGAGACCGCGCTTCGTTTTTTTTCGGCAGGGTTCGCGCTCCCTGAGCGCATCCTGCCGATTTAAAAAAAAAAAAATTTTTTTTTGCCCAGGGGGTTTTTGTGGG
This sequence comes from Calotriton arnoldi, assembly GCA_963921515.1. Classification (NCBI taxonomy): domain Eukaryota; kingdom Metazoa; phylum Chordata; class Amphibia; order Caudata; family Salamandridae; genus Calotriton; species Calotriton arnoldi. The sequence continues at coordinate 1,151,558 of CAWUFW010005122.1, read as the reverse complement.
ACCCCTGAGCAGACCTAGGGGTCAGGGTGTTTCTACCCTGCTCCCTTTGTGCGCTTTGCGCACTTGTTTCTGTCCCTCGGTTCTACCGAGGGACAAAATGGCTGCCAACATTTCCTGAATCGGAATGTTGACAGCCAGCTGACAGCCAATTAACATCCAGCTCGTGCTCGGGAGGATCCGCGGCCCTAGATATCACTATCTTTTTACTTTTGATTTTCTCAGCAACTACTGAACGGATTTACACCATTTAACAAAAAGGGTTCTTTCTGAACCAAGAACTACCTCTTTGCCAAATTTGGTGTAATTCCGTTCAGCAGTTCGAGCTGTAGCCGTGTCTAAAGTTTCCTATGGAAAATTGCATGGGGAAAACGCGTTTTGGGACCCCCTTTTTCTCGGCCCCCGCTTGACGAATCCCCGAGACTTTCAGGGTAGGAGCGGACCGGAGCGGGCCATAAAGTTTGAAAATTTTGCGAAGATACGTCAACCGGCAAGAGAGTTATTTCAAATAGAATGTCGCGGATTTCCTATGGATAATAGGTTGTAACTATAACTATCTACTGGCGACCGCCAGTAGATAATGAAATAACTATATACAGAGGGATTGAGGCAATACAATACCGCACTTAACAGCCAAATAGGTTGGGCAAGTTATTAATCTATATGTGGTGCACCGAACCCAGAGTACAACTCCTCTCTACTCCAATTTGAGAGCACCTTTCAAAACAACATTTATCACTAGTGGTCCAACACTCACAATATTGTAAATAATAAGTCCAGTTACTGAGAGTTCGGCATGTGTTCACCAGTGATTTGTACTAAAGGTATATCTGAAAGTATAATACACTATGTAAATCACTGCATCTGACGAAAGTATCTCGGTTCAATTATTCTTTATTCATTTTCTTCATTAAAAATGCAGTTGCATAGTGGCTATAGTAGCCAACGTGTTTTGTCCTACACAGACTTCTTCTGGGCTCCAAGCAAAAGTCTTTCTTTACGAATTGGGAAAGAGGCAAAATAAAGGTGAGAAACGAGCAGAAAGAGGCAGAATAGAAGTGAGAAACGACCAGAAAGAGGCAAAATAGATATCAGAAACTAGCAGAAATAGACAAAATAAAGGTCAGAAACTAGCAGAAAGAGGCAAAATAAAGGTCAGAAACGAGCAGAAAGAGGCAAAATAGAGATCAGATACAAGCAGAAAGAGGCAGAATGAAGGTCAGAAACAAGCGGAAAGAGGCACAATAAAGGTCAGAAGTGAGCATAAAAAATGTAGAAAATAAGCAGAAATGAGCAGAACCCACTCAGGTACCCACTCACAGAGCAACTCAGATACTCTCACAGCCCCTCACAGACCCATTTACTCATGCACTCACAGATGAACTCAGATACGTACACCCACTCACAGACATATATGCACCCACTTACAGAATCATTCATATTCTCTCTCACCAACTCACAGATCTACCCAGAGACTCACATACTAACTCACAGACCCTCTCAGGGACTCACACACACACTCACAGACCTACTCAGACACTGAATACCTACTTACAGCCCCACTCATACTCTCTCACACCCTCTTACAAACATACTCAGATACTCATACACCAACTGAGACATGCATGTGCTCCCTCACACACTCAGGGCCCGATTCCGATCTCGCTCGGAAAGCCCTATGGCCGACTCGGTCCCGTAGAGCTTTCCGAACGACTCATGCTCCTGGGTTCCGAACGCCCAAGTACGATGCAAGTACGCGCTGACGGACTCGGGTCGCTCAGAGCCCCATTGAAGTCAATGGGAGCCTGTTGTACGTTGCGTACATAGGCTTCCATTACGAAAAAAGTACATCGCGAAAAAGGGCGCCCCCTATCGTGGGGACACGTCGGTGCCCCCCACACCATACATGCATGTGTAGGGGGACACTTTGGTGCCCCCTGTGACCGAGTCGTAGGGCTACGGGTGAAGGGGGGCCCACTACGGCCCCCCAAAGTCCCCTTCCCAAAGCTTTTTTGAGTCGGAGGCTCCGAGTCGATCCGTCTGCTCAACGCGTACATCGTACTTGGTCGTTCGGAAATCGGACCCATTACGCTGCACGAGTCGGCCATGTTGTAGTCGTCCGAAGGGCTTCGCTGACGGGTACGAGTTGCTCGGAGCGCGAGGCAATATTGACATCGTACTCGCTCGCTCGTACGGCGAGACGAGTCGGTCGGAAATTGCACTCAAGACTCAGACTCGCTCCTGACGGATGCTGTCAGGAGCCCTTCTGAGCGAGATCGGAATCGGGCCCTTAGTGTCAAAGGTTAGTGGTTACATTTAGGGAATAAAATTTAAAAACCGTACAAATTCACTTAAAAAACCAATGGTTACAGGGATGTTATAGTTAGGAAATAGAATTTTAAAAATAATAAAAATTTACTGAAAAAGCCGAAGGTTACAGGAACGTTATAATTAGGAAATAGAATAAAAAAACATAGAAATTCACTGAAAAAAACAAAGGTTACAGGAATGTTATAGTTAGGATCAGATTTCACTTGAACAAAACCAGTTAAATTCAGCAGTTATAGTTACCTGAGCTAACTATAACTTACTCCCCTGCAGTGCACTGCTTATGACCTCATATACTACTTCATTCATGACATGGTCATAAAGGTACCTCAAAAGTTAAGTTAGTTTAGTTTGAGTACTACTAATGAGTGATTCTATTTTAAAACATATATTATGTGAGCTTCTGTGCGACTGTGTATATATCGGTGAATAAGTGGGTGTGTGAGTAGCTATATGAGTAAGTGACTGTGTGAGTGCCTGCATGGGTGAGTAAGTGGGTGTGTAATCGGTGTATGGGTGAGTAAGTGGTTTTGCGAGTACCTATATGGTTGAGTGAGTGGCTGTGTCAGTGACTGTATGAGTAATTGAGTGGCTATGTGAGTGGCCGTATGGGTGAGTGGGTGTGTGTGTAAGTGGCTGTAAATTATGAATTACAGCGTACATGAGTGGCTGTATAGAAGCGTTAGTGGGTGTGAGTGGCTATAAATGGTAAATGAGAGGGTGCATGAGTTGCTGTATGAGTGAGTGAGCAGGTGTATAGGTGAGTGAGTGGGTGTGTCAATGTCTATATGGGTGCTTGAGCGGGTGTGTGAGTGGCTATATGGGTGAGTAAGTGAATGTGAGAGAGGCTGTATCGGAGACTTTGTGGTTCTCTCAGTGACTGTTCAGGAGAGTGAGTACATTTGTTATTATCTATGAGTAAGTGACTGGTTATGTGAGTATTTGTATGGGTGAGTGAATGGTTGTGTGAGTGGCTGCATGAGTGAGTGAGTGGGTGTGCGAGTTACTCTATTCAAAAGTCAGTGGTTGCACGAGTCTTTGTGTTGGTTTGTGAATGGGTATGTGAGTTGTTGTGTAGGTGTCTGAGTGGGTGTATGAGAGGTTGTACGGGGAGTGAGTGGGTGTGTGAGCGAGTGATTCTGTGGATGATGTCATCAGTGATGTCATTTGAAATGTCATCAGAGATGTCATTAGAGATGTCACTGATCATGTCATGAGTGGTGTAATACATACGGTCATAAGCAGTGCATTGTGGAGGTGTAAGTTATAGTTAGCTCAGGTAACTATAACTGCTGAATTTCACTGGTTTTGTACAAATGAAATCTGAGCCTAACTATAACGTCCTTCTAACCTTTGTTTTTCAGTGAATTCCAAGTTTTATTTATTCTATTTCCTGACTATAACATCCCTGTAAACCTTTGTTTTATTCAGTGAATTTCTAAGTTTTTAAAAAAAAATACTGTTTCCTAACTATAACGTCCCGGTATACTTTGGTATTTTCAGTCAATTTCTACATTTTTTAAATTTTATTTTCTATCTGTAAGCTGGAACTTGGTGAGTGGGTGTGTGAGTGGCTGTATAGGTCACTAGGTGAGTGTATGAGTGGCTGTATGTCTGTAAGTGGGTGTGTGAGTGGCTTATGGGTGTGTGAGTGGTTGTATGAGTCTGTGAGTGGATGTTTGAGTGGTCTGAGGGTATGTGAGTAGTTATGTGAGTGGCTGCATGGGTCAGTGAGTGGGTGTGAGTAGCTGTATGGGTCTGTGTGTGGGTGTATGAGTACCTGTGGGTCTCTGTGAGTAGGTGTGTGAGTGGTGCTATCGGTCTGTGAATGGGTATGTGATTGCCTTTTTGGGTATATGACTGGGTCTGTGAGTGGCACTATGGGTATGTGAGAGGGTGTGTGAGTGGCAGTGTGGGTCTTTGAGTATTTATTTATTTGAGAAGTTTTATATAGCGCTGGCTAGACCCGTAGGTATCAGAGCGCTTTACATGAGAATGGACATAGTTTCAGAACATTGTTACATCAGTTACAGTTGCAGTTACCAGTATGTGCTTAGGAGAAAAAAGAAAAAAAGAAAAAAAAGAAACGTGATCTTACACAATAATAAAAGATATTAGCGAGTAGCATATCCAAGACACACGTCTTATGAGGAGTGGAGGGTAGTGGGGGAAGTGGTAAACAGGGGAGGGGGAAGGCAGACAGAGTCAAGAAGACCTGAAGGGGGAAAGTACTCAAGGGGGAACAAAGCAGTAAGATAGAGACAGATAAAACCGTGAAAAACAATGTCCGATGTCCGGCTGGGTAGGTGACGGTCAAGGGGGAGACCCCGAGCCAGACTCCTATATAGCTGCATAGGACAGCTCCACCGGGCAGCGGCGAAAGGGTACTCAGGCTCCACGGTAAGTAACAAACAGTTTTAGTTTCAGCCCGTGGGGGCATCGTCATAGTTCCAAAGAAAGGGATCAGTCCCGGTGTTACTGGGTGGAATCGTCTTCAAGCTCACCCCAGGTTGGAGGACGTAGGGGAGGGATCACTGGCGATGTCAAAGGAAAACAGTTTCCTAGCAGTGGAAGTAGTGGAAACGCCTCACTCAGAGGGGTGTTATGTATGTAGAGGGGCGGTGCGTAGCCGCAGCCAATGACTACGAATTCAGGAGCAACTACAAGGCATAAAGGACACAGGGGTTTGATGGAACACTGGGTTGGCTTCATGGAATCCCGCTAACACAGTGCATCAGCTGCTGTAGGAAAGACTGCCGTATGTAGGGTGTGGTCTCAACAAGTGTTGTGCGCCAACTTGACTGCAGAGTACTCAGTTGCCTCAACAAACGCAGCCAAAGTGAGCAATTGAGAAGTTGCAACAAATCAGGGGGCCACTAATGAAGGAGTGCTGTCCGTTAGTGCTCCCTATTGCACATAAGTCAGAAATATGCAGCAAGATGAGTGCAGAAGAGGTTCGAATAGGGGCGATTGCGGCCGCCATTATAGGGTCAGGCAGGAACAGGCAGCATATCGGGACCGAACGCCGAGGAAAATGCTACAATCCACAACCAAATGGAACCTTGAGTTGAGGAATTTCCTCATAAGAAGCAGCCGCTCAGAGAAGGAAACAGATGTCCCACTGGGCTGGAGGAGCTGCGATCGATCGGGTGCGTCCGCCATTTTCGCGTCTCGAGGCAGTTCATTCGCCATATTAGGGTCAGGCAAAGGGTAGGACAGTGTTGCCAGTTATGCCAGAGTGTTGCTTGGTCCTTAAATCAAGCTCATCCCTCCTTTGACTTGGGAGTTCTCGATTCACCCTCCACTCGCGGGAGCACTCACATGGTTTCTTTATGGTCCCCGTCTGCTTCTTTCTCAGATGGCTGCCATTTTAGAGTCAGGCATGGCAGGTCGGAGGCTCCAGTTCTCAAGCAAGGGGGGGCCTCTCCGTCAATTTTCTGTGAGAGCCGGTCCCGATTTTTCTCCGATGCAATCTCACTTCTATCCGGATCGTGTCCTTTCCTCGCTGCCGGGACCGCGGATCCAAGATGCCCTCTTCGTCGCCAGGAGTCTTCCTCCCGTCCTCACTGCCAGGTCCTGTGTTATTCCTTCCTCCGGTGAGTTTTGGGGTAGGTGTGTGAGTGGTGCTATGGGTCTTTGAGTGGGTCTGCAAGTGGGTATGTGGGTCAGTGAGTAGGTTTACAAGTACCTGTGTGTATCTGTGAGTAGGTGTGTGAGTGCCTGTGTGGATCTGTGACTGGGTCTCTGAGTGATGCTATGGTTCTGTGAGTGGGTGTGTGAGTGACTGTTTGGGTCTATGAGTGGGTATGTGAGTGGTGCTATGAGTATTGTAGTGGGTATGTGAGTGCCTTTGTGTGTCTGTAAGTGAGTGTGTGAGTGCCTTTGTGGGTCCGTGAGTCAGTGTGTGAGTCCCTGTGTGGGTCTGTGAGGGGTTTATAAGTGCCTGTGTGGGTCTGTGAATGTGTGTGTGAGTACCTATGTGGGTCTGTGAGTGATGCTATGGGTCTGTGATTGGTTGTGTGAGTGGATGTATGGGTCTGTGAGTGGGAATGTGAGTGGCTGTATGGGTCTGTGAGTGGGCATGTGGTGGTTGTATGGATTTGTGAGTTGATGTGTAAGTGCTTGTGTGTTTCTGTGAGTGGGTATGTGAGTGGCACTATGGATTTTGGGCATTTGCATACTTAGTGTATTTAAAAGGGAGAACCATGGACTCTGTAAAATAAACCACTCGTCACAGTCACTACAGATCAGATTGCGCTCCATTAGATCAACAATGCATTTACCTCCATTAAGGATTTCAGATTGTTATTCAACGCGGAATGCAAGAGGAAGCACATTTGGTTTGCCTTCGCCAAGCCCAAGAAGTTATAAGTGTTTGTGCTTTACTGAAGTGGAGCTTCAACTGGGGCACCTGCTATGTTTATATTTGTAAGTGCTTCCCGTTGTGGTATAATTTCTCTGAAATGCGCACCTGGGCCAGAGCTAAACCTAATTTTTTCCCTTAAAGTCCCCAGTTTGGCCGAAAATGTCTACCCAACAGGAGTACTTTCATCTGGTTAATTAGTAAGTGCTACCTCACTGGACAAATGTCTCGTGCATATTCTGCACATGCGGGGTAATGTCTCCTATGATCTTGTGTGCATGTAATTTCGATAATGTGATTGTTCCTCAAGCGTCATCATACATAAATCTGTGACAATGGGAATCCTCAACAAAAGAAGTCGACGAGACTACAAAGAAATGAATCTCCATGAAACAGGGGTGCCTCTTGTTAACTAAATTGAGTAAGTCGTTCTTTGTTTGGTGGAGATGTCCTCGTATTTCTCTACATCAATAATGCATCAGCAATATCGGGTGGAAATGCGCTTGGGCGTGTTTTGTCAAGCTGTCCATCAATGTCGGTAAAAAGGAAGAACTTTACATACTAGTTACAAAAATGGGGAGGGGGGTCTGTGCCTGTGTTCCCTGTACCTGTCTGCACACACCTCACTGCGCCTGTTCCCTCTATCAATGCCACCCATTTAGCTGCTTGTGTGGGCCTCTCCATGCCATTATTTTAGTGCTTTATATAGTCTCTATTTTTTTTCCAAATTTCATTCATTATTCGCTAATTCATCACAAAATATCGTTCTACGTGTTTTCCGGTATCGTGGATATTTGTGAAGTTTGCGTGTTTTAAAAAAAACTTAAAACACATATATACACATTGCAATTAATGTTTGAGAGCAGTAACTAATACAGGGACATATTAACAAGGTGGCGATAAACAATTATCGCACGCTTTGCGGTCGTTTCGGCCGAAAGCGGCGATAATTATATCGCCTTATCAGCAAAGACACGCTATCGCGTGTTTTGCTGATTTTGCTCCCGTTTCCAGCACGCCTGACTTCGCATCGATAATGAGATGCAAAGTATGCGTGTCTGTGGAAACAACATGGGTAAATATCGCGAAGGCAGCTTCGCGATATTTAATGCGAGAAGCGATTATTTTAATCGCGTTAAGTATGCTGTAACGCAGGAATTTAACATCTGTTAAATTCCTGACTAAGGCATACTTAACATGGGGGGTGGATTCTGTGGCTAAGACCACAGGCCCTATCATCTAGGATATCGCCGTTTTCCCATGGAAAACGGCGATATCCATGCTATCTCTGACATTTTTATCGCCTCGGCGATGCACGTTGTTATTAACGCGCTAACCGGGCGATAAATTCCAGAGATAGCCGGCGATAAATATGCAAGCGCTAAGCGCGCTTTGCGATATTTATCGCCGGCCCTTGATAATATGCCCCACAGTGTTTAAACTTGTATTTCTGTGATTAAAGTTATTGTACAGCACTTTTTAATCGTATTTGGCATCTTTGCAATGATGCCAGTATTCACAATGATGTTGGCATTTGTGAATATCATGCTTACTATCTAACAAAGAGATTTGATTGGAGAAGGCACTTTTCATTAATATTCAAAGGAAGTACCCACCCATTTCTCTCTTTTTGAAACTTTCAGTAGAAGAATTGGATTATTGCTAGCAGGTGGCCTGTACTTTCACTGCAGAAGTGTCTTTTTGTTTATTTTTTTCTCTTTATCTGAAATAAAATGGCAACTGGAAGTAGCGAGGAGCTAGAGGTACGTGAAGGAGTTGAGAAACAGGAGCTATTTTATGTCATGGAGACCCTTCAGATGAAGAAGAAGAACCAGGCCCCAAAATGGCAGTTTATTGCATGGGATTTTTTCATGATCCCCTCTGGCACAAAAATAACAGCTGCCAAATATGTGAAGTGCACCTTCTGTGACAAAACCCTTTCAAGGGGCACTTCCAAGAAATACTCTTGTGGGACAACAAGCATGTTGTCCCATTTAAAAACCTACCATAAGAATCACCAGAAAAGAGCACAGAGTGAGAGAAGTGGAGAGCAGCCATCAACTTCTGCTGCTATGCCACCTGCGCCAGGAGAAACACTTCCTCAAGAAGTGGAGAAGCGGCTGCTAGAAAGATCTCGTGAGTTAAAGAAAATAAGCACATTTTGCATAGACTGTAACACAACCCTTACAGTTGGTGAGCAATGTGTTGCTGTCATTTTAGAAACAGCCATAAAACAAGCTTTTTTTATTAACACCACTTTTTCCACTGTTTTTGAGTTTGTGAACATAATGTTTTATTTTCCAAGTTGGCATTTTATTTAAGAAAAATACCCATAAAAATACAAAAGGTTAGAAAACAAAAATAAATCCAGTTCCAGGAAAAAAAGGTTCTTGTTATAACCACCTTTTAAGGTTAAAAAATGAGATAAACTGTATGTCTGTGTATACATAAACAAGAGTGGCTGTATAAGTGAGTGACTGAGTGTGTTTCTGGCTGCACTGATGAGTGATTGGGCATATTAATGGCTCTATGAGTGAGTGACTGCCTCTGTAAGTGGCTGTATAGGTGAGTGAATGGCTGTGTAAGTGCCTGCACAATTGAGTGAGTGTTCGATTTAGTAGCTGTATAGGTGAGAGAGTGTGTGTGTTAGTTCCTTTATGATTGACTGACTGGGTGGGCCAATGTCTGTATAAGTGACTGACTGGGTATGTGAATGACTGTGTGAGTGAGTGACTGGGTATGTAAGTGTTTATATGGATGAGTGACTGGCTGTATGAGTGAGTGATTGAGTATGTGAGTGCCTATATAAGTGTGTGAGTGAATGTATGGATGAGTGACTGACTGTGTGAGTGGGTTTATGAGTGAATGAGTGGGTGTATGAGCTGCTGCATGAGTGAGATAGTAGCTATGTGAATTGTTGGATGAGTGAGTGAGTGTGTGTGTTTGTGTGAGTGAGAAGGTACATGAGAGCTTGTATGGGTGAGTGAGTGGATATACAAGTAGCTGTGTGGGTGACTGAGTGGATGTGTGAGTGGCTGCATGGGTGAATGCGTGCTTGTGTAAGTGGCTGTATAAGGGAGTGAGTGGGTGTCTGAATGGCTATATAAGTAAGTGAGTGGGTATCTGAGTGGCTGTATGGCTGAGTGAGTGGGTGTGCGAGTAGCTGTATGGGTGAGTGCATGAGTGGATGAGTGGTTGCGTGGTTGAATGAGTGGTTATGTCAGTGACTGTATAGGTGAATGAGCGCATGATTTAGTATATGCATGAGTAAGTGAGTGGGTGTCTGAGACTCTATAAGCGAGTGACTGGGTATGTTAGTGACAGTAGGGATGGGTGACTGGGTGTGAGTGGCTCTTTGAGTGAGTGACTGCATGTGTGAGTGGTTGCATAAGTAAGTGACTGTGTGAGTGGCTGTATGAGTCAACAAGTGAGGGGGTGAACTGCTGTATGAGTGAAATAGTGTGTATGTGAGTAGCTGTATGAGTAACTAACTAGCAGTATGAGAGGCAGTATTGGTGAATGACTGGGTGTGTGAATGCCTGCATGATGGAGTGATTGAATGTGTGTATGTCTAAATCAGTGAGTGAGTGTATGTCTGTATGGGTGAGTGACTGGGCATGTGAATGGCTACATGAGTGGGTGACTGGGTGTGTGACTGTCTATATGAGTAAATAAGTGGCTGTATGAGTGAGTGGCTGGGTATGTGAGTGCCTATATCAGAGTGTGAGTGGCAATATGAGTGAGTGACAGGCTCTGTTAGTGGCTATATGAGTAAACGGATGGGGGCATGAGCTGCTGTATGAGGGAGATAGTGTGTATCTGAGTGACTATATAAGTGAAGGACTGGCAGAATGACTGCCTGTATGGGTGAGTGAATGGCTCTGTGAGTGCCTGTATGATTGAGTAAGTGGTTATGTGAATGGCTGCATAGGTGAAAGACTGGGTGTGTTAGTGCCTTTAAGAGTGAGTCACTGGCTGTGTGAGTGACTGTACAGGTAAGTGAATGGCTGTTTGAGTGCCTGTATGATTGAGTGAGTGGCTACATAGGTGAGGGATTGGGTGTGTTAATGCCTGTATGAGTAAGCAATTGGGTGGGTGAGTATGTGTATAAGTGAATGACTAGTTGTGTTAGTGATTTTAGGGGTGAGTGAGTGGGTGGGTATCTGTGTGTATACGTTAGTCACTGACTGAATGGGGTTTAAGAGTGTATGAGTCAGTGGCTGGCAGTGTCGGCAGGTGTGTGGGTGAATAAGTAACTATGTGAGTAGCTATATGGGTAAGGAAATATGTGAATAAGTAGCTCTATGATTGAGGGAGTGGCTATGTCAGTGTTTGCATCAGTGTGTGTCTGGGTGTCTTAGTGGCTGTATTATTGTGTATATTGGTATGATAGTGTGTACAACAGTGTTGTCCTGGGTATATCAGTGTATACACAAGAGTGTGCCTGGGTGTGTGAGTGAATGCCTGGGTATGTTACTGTATGTATCAGTGTATACATGGGTGTATTAGTGCATGAATGAGTGTGTGCCTGGGTGTGTCAGTCTATGCATGAGTCTGTGTCTGAGTGTGTTAGAGTCTTCATCAGTGTGTGCCTGGGAGTGGTAGTATATACAACATTGTGTGACTTTGTGTGTCACAGTCTGTATCTGTGTGTAAAGGGGTGTGTGAGTATCTATATAGATGAGTAAGGGGTGCATGAATGTCTGCATCAGTGACTAATTGGCTGTGTGAGTGCATGCACAGGTGAGTATGTCACTTAGTATGGCAGTACCTGTATAAGTAACTGACTGGCTGTGTTAGTAGCTGTTTAGGTAAGTAAGTTAGTGCATGCATTACTGTTTCCAGGAGTGAGTGGATGTCTTTCCAGCTGTATGAGTGAGTGATAGGGAATATCAGTAGTTATATGGAAAAGTGCATGTTTTAGTAGTTGTATTAGGAAGTAACAAAGTGTGTTAATATCTGTATGAGTAAGCAAGATCATGTAGTATTAGATGAATACATAAGTGAGATGGAGTGTTCATAACTGTGTCAGTGAGTTAGTGGATGAGTGAGTGATTGCAAGGAAGAGTGACTGGGTGTCTTAGTTGTATAATCAGTGTTTCTGTAAATGTGTCAGTGGCTGTATAATACTCTACCATGGTGTATAGTTTTACAGTGTAAATTTGCTGAACTACACTGAAAGTAAAAATTAGGGAATGGGAAAACAAAGTGGTTGTAGGGTATATTAAGTATTCTTCATGCATAAAAACACTCTTCAGAGGTATATCTATGAAATACTTCTGTAGTTCCACCAGTACTTTGAGATATCTAAAGATGTAGCACTCTAACCCCTATTGAAAAAAAAGAACATAAATATGTTAGTATTTCATTTTCAAAATTATGCTGTAACGGTATATCAAAATATAGTGAAACATTTCTATTTCCCTTTATTACTGTTCTCAGCTTTCATGCTTTTACATCATAAACAATGTAATATATGAAGCTTCATTCTTGAACAGTGGGGAAAACACAATTGTATAGATTGTAGAAAGAAAATCGCACAGTATTTCACTATAAATAAGTAATACAATGCATTGTGCTCACTACAGTTCAGTAATCAGTTGTTTTATCTATAGTTACTATACTAATCTAAACAATATGTTAAAAATATTTGTTTTAATATTATACCTGATACAGTACTACTAAAAAGTATAAACTACACTCGAATTTTGGAGATCCTTTTGAAAACATCATTCCTGGTAGGCCAAATGACGTCTAAAACATTGATGATCTATGTAGACAAAATCCAATACATTACCTTATTTTCCACAAATAGTACATAAAGGTTTGGTTGAAGAAACAAAAGGTGACAATTTTGTAAACAGTTTTAGTTTGTATTTAAGGTTCCTGTGTTTGAATTGTGTCCATCCAGTTTCACACTTTAATTAGAGAGTGTAGTATTTAGATGTTAAATTAACTACTTTCTTGGAAGCTAAAAGTACTCTTCAATTTTGTGGAACTATAAAGACATCACCCCCGATAGGCCAAATGATGTCTAAAACACTAATGATCCACATTGAAGAATCAGCATACACCATTTTTTTAAAAAGAAATCCTCCTTAGAAATTTGGTTGGAGAAACAAAAGATAAGAGTTTGGTAGCTTGAAAGGAAGTTTTGAATTTAATATTGCTGTCATAGCATTCTGGTCATCCATGTTCACTCTTTAAATAGACAGTGTATTATCCAGATGTTATATTGACTACTTTGTGAAAGCCAATAGCCAAAGTGCAATAAGATCTTCCAGAAATTGATACTTGTCCAGCTTTGAAGTTTGTACTTTCAGTTTCTAATTTAGATCCATCTGCTCTGCATCATTGTAGCATTAATGTAAGATATGTTGCAGTTGTTCCTAGATTTAACATAGACATAACATTTGATCTGCAATTTGGACAGGTCATGTTTTGGTTAGACTTTTTCATAAATCTGTCAAAAGACACAGTTTTCCTATCCGGTAATGTTAAAAACAAAAAAAACTCAGAATGTATTTGAGTGGTAGATAAATATTAACAATCTTCACAGTCATGGTTTCATATGTAACTCAGTCCAAACAAATCATCAATATTTACTACTTCTTGGTCTAAAACTCCAAGGATGAGCATAATAAATTCTTGTGCACCTTGTTGACTGTTGAGAGTAAATATTAGAGATCCACTACATATATCTAAAAGGTCTCGAATGCCTGAAGCAGAATGTATTACAGTTCGGTCAGTGACTAAACGTTGGATCAAATGATAAGGTGCAGAACACAATCTCCTATCTATGTTTTGTTGAAAATGATTTACAAGATGTGGTAAAGAAACAGTACATTCAGAACAACATTTGCATAGCAGTTGACACCTGAACTGTTTTCTAATTGGTATCCCACAATATCTTCCTTATTTTCCACTTTTTTCTTCTTTATGCCTTCTAGCTTGTCCTTGTTTCTTTTCTTTTACTGACTATCCATTGGCTCTTTTGTAAGCTTCGGCTCAGGACAGATTATCCATTTCTCATAAATAGGATGCTGTTCTAAATAGGGAGTGTATAGACTTCTTAACCTAGTGTACTCCCTGACACAACTTGCATAAGCACTGACTTTCTTATAATCTAATCAATCAAAAACAAACCGGTCATTGTTCTAACTCATGGCAATGCTACATATGGCATTCCTTCTTTAAAGATAGTACTTCCAATATTAACAAAAGCTGCATCTACACATAAACCTTGTAATTTATGGATAGTTACTGCATACGCTAGAGAGAGTGGGAACTGCTGGCGCCGCGCATTTAAGTCTTTCACTAGCAAAAAACATACAACACATTGGCTAATCTGTCTTGTGGTTTGTTGCCTGCCTTGTTATGTTGGCCTAGGCCTAGCTGCCATGTTGCTTTTCTTTGCGCGCGTTACACTGAGCCAGGGCTCCCTCGCCCTTTGCTCTTGCCAAGTTCTTTTGCGCTGTCTGCACTTTCTGTCTTTCACCTTTTCTCTTGTTCGATTTGGGCTCAGACTGCACAACATGTACAAGGTCGCATAACAATGTATTTCGGTTCTTCCTGATATGGCCAGTCTCGCGCACCCAGACATAACATTAGGCGCAAATGACATGAACCTTTGTGTGTCTTTAATACTGCGGTTTTACTGGCGCTTAACACACTTGGAGGAATCCTTTCCAGGGAGAAGAGCTGTGATTGTCTGCTGATGTAGTTCTGCATCTAGAGACCGAGGTATGAGGGTTCGCTAGTCAAAGCCCAGAGGTCTTCTATTTTTATAATAAACTATCTTACTGCACGGGGAGGGTGGTAATGTTATTTAGACATTTATCCACTGAGTTATGAAATGCTTTCCCGTTTGTATTCTATGGAATTGTAACCATGCTGCTTATATTATTCATATGCATTATGCTATTAGTGCTGACACGTGTACTGTACCTTAGAGCACGTAAGTTGAAATAAATATTTTAATCTACCCTGTGTCTCTTCATACGCGCATTGTGGACAAGTACGAGTGAGTGACGAAAGAGTGTTCTTGCTTCTGCGAGTCCTGAGATAAAGATACCGTGTTCTGGGTTGTCCAATCATTGGTGCTTTGGTACTAATGGGATGCTAAGCTAGTTGGGTTGGGGTTTTGGGTGCTACGGGATATGGTAGGCAAACCACTGTATTCCGGGGTCCTATTATCCTGTGCATAGCTCTGTGTATGTGCAGAAACCTTATGACATGGCGCGGCCAACGTGGGGCAGCTTATCTGCGAGATGCTTGAGTAGTACTTGTGCTTGTCCACAAAACCCTCACGTACGCTTCCGGAGGCGTAAGTGACGGTGATACCTCCTATATTGAACGTTTTATAGGTTCTTTCAAGCTTGAAGTTATTAAAAAGGTTACATAAATAACCCATTTTGTGCTCCCTGTTAGGTTGTCGAATACAATTGTTTAGTTATGGCTGGTGTGGCGATAGCTGCACATAGCCGAGGACCACTCCGAGAACACCTAGGTGTATACGGAGTGCCCGATGCTGGGGTCGAGTTGGTCTTTGTGGTTCAAGCCGATCCGGCTTATCACTTTGAAGTGTTTTACACTTGGATCACTTTTGAGGCGGTGGATGCAGGTGATAAGCTGTTTCATGAATATAAACCCACCGCTATTCCTGCTGCCTATCGACCCTATACTAATCTTGAAGTGCCTCTCACGGCTTTGCAGCACCGTGTTTGGTTTAATGGCGCCCTCCCACAACCAACTACCGCAGTTCGTTTAGGCCCCTTATCCATTGAGGGGGCCACTTGGCCTGTATTGGCCGGGTATACCCCGCATCCAAATTATCTGGCATTATCGATTGCGGATCTGCGCACTATGCATACCGAACTGGTGCGAGTGCATAGAGCCTTAGTGACATACGTTACAGGTAGTCTCCATGGAGCTGCTCCTGTAGTCGCTGGCCAACCAGCTGTTGCAGCTGGAGTGACCATAAGTCCTGTCATGGTAAATTCTGTGATGGGCAAACGTCCACAAAATAAGGACGATTATCCTTACTGGCTTGCAGAAAAGTTCGATCAGATAGAAGCAGTGTTTCCACATACATCCCCAGTGGACAAACACCGCATCCTTACGATAAGTTTGCCGAAAGACTTAATCCCCGATTTGACATCATGTGAAAACTGGGGTAAGGTATTCGCAGCAGTTTATTCAAAATGTTTTGGTACTCCTTCCATGACGGTTCTACCCTCTGTAATTAAAAAAGTACAGGACGAACATGGCCCTGAAGCGGCTGTGGAATTAGGGATGAGACTAGTGGGAGTGTTTGATGTAGTAGCTGAACTGACCCTTGGGAATGTCAAGGGCGATGCAATGAACTTTCAAGTAGCGAATGCTTTGGCTTTGGTCCCAGAGTTGGACAGGCCCTGCGAATTACCGAAAATTATTGCCCGGGCTTACAAAACAATTGGAAGAAATAGCCTAGGCAACAAACCTTTTGTAAAAATGCAAACTCAATCGCAACCACAAATTACACAAACAAAAAGTACATCTGAGAAAGATGATAGACCAGTCTTCACTAAAAAGAGTTGGAGACAGAAAAAACAGGGTAAGCAACAAAAGAAGCCGGGGTCGAGAGGCGCTTCCCCAGTTTCGGTTTCTTCTGAACGTACTTATGATTTACGTGATAGGTCGAGAATTAAATCACCAGAAAGGTTTCAGAGCTCTGATACGCGTTCTCCTCGTTCTTCACAGGCCCAGACGTCGTCACAGGCTGGTGGAGGAGGACGGCAAGATAGAGGAAGGGGCCGAGAGGCTCCCCAGGAGCGAGACCAACCTCGACAACAAGTCAGAGGGAAAGCAGAAGACTTTCACCTTTCTCGACCGCAATTTCAGAAGAAAAAAGTTGCCGCTGTAACAGCGAAATATGCCACAGACCGTGAGAACGAGACTCCTGAATTGGACGTGGGCAGTGACCCTCCTAGACAGCGCCGCGGAAGTTACCATAGTGCGGGAGGCGCTACGTCCTCATATGGAGGCGACAGCAACTGAAACATTCGTTACTGTAGAGACAGCTGACACCAGAGTGGCACCCCCTGACAGACTTTACAACATAGTCATCCAAATCGAAGGTGATATACCGCGTGAAATAAAAGGGATTTTTGGGAAAATCTAACCTCTTCATATGACATTTTGTTAGCAGAGGTGGATTGGCCACCCCATTCGTTCTCGCTGCACATAAAGGAGAGGAGGTAATCCTTCCAAGCTTTTCACGGCATGTCCCAAAAGACAAAGCTGAAGCACTTGCAGCTGAGTGGGCTGTGTACCTGGCTCCAGCGTTATACCGCAACCATGTGGGATGGGAAGTAGAATCACCTCCCCATGCAATACCTTTGCGTTCACTACCGCAGCCACAACCCCAATATCCCATCAAACGGCAGGCAAAAGGCCCGTCTCCGGAATTCTGACACAGTTGGAATATCAGGGAGTAATCGAACCATGCGAATCACCTATGAACAATCCCCTATTCGTGGTTTCTAAACCCGATGGATCGTACCGCTTAGTTTTGGATTACCGGCATTTAAATTCTCATTGTCGGAACTTTGCGGTGCAGAATACACACAGTTCTGCGCTTGTAGACAGTCTTGTTCGTAAGAAATATAAAACGACACTTGACCTTTCAAACGGTTTCTACACGCACAACCTAGCCCCGGAGAGTGGTCAATGGACCGCATTCACATCCGGTGGTAAATTATTCCAGTTCCGGCGTTTACCCATGGGCTACAAAAATAGTCCGGGTGTATTCGCCGCCCGTGTTGTCTCTTTGCTAGACAGCATAGACCAAGATGCATGTTCGTACGTTGATGACATTTATCTGACGGACGACGAATTATTTCCGCATCTGTCCCGTGTGGACCGCATTATTCTTGAATTTGCGGAGCAGGGTTACAAATTTAACTTTGCTAAGTCACACATTGCTGAATTTACCGTTCTGTTCTTGGGCTATGAGCTCAACAACGAAGGTAAGGGCTTAGCCCCCATTTCTTGGAAAAATTTGCACATTTGTGCCCCCAAATACTCTGAAGAAACTTCAGTCTTTGCTGGGTTTCCTGAATTTCGGGCGTACTTACATTCCCGAATATGCCCAGCGTATCAAGCCTTTGTATGCTTTGATACAACCTACTTATTCAAGGTCTTGCTGGCTGCCTGAGCATACCTTGATTCTGCAGTCTTTGCAGACAGACCTATTAGAGTCTAAATATCTTTTGACTCGTGATAACCACACAAACCTGGTGATTAGAATAATTCCGGGGCGGTGGGATTCACGTACTTAACCTTTAATGAAGGTGATACAGTGCCCATCGCATACAAGTCGCATCTGTACACTTCCGCTGAATTGCGCTTTACATCTGTTGAAAAAGTTCTAACTGCAGTGCAAATGGCGATTCTAAAAGAACGCGCACTGGCACAGGGAAAGCGAATTCTGGTGGTAACACCCTGTCCTGCCCTAGAGGCAGTGACAAAGGCAAGCGTACCGAACTCAAAAGCAATGCATCCCCGTTGGATACAATGGGCTACATCCTTGACGTCATCAGACGTCGCCTTTATTTTCGATTCTTCTCTTCAGACTCAGGAGTTCTTACAGTATGAATTCGTTCATCCTCCTCCTCTGTTTATATTGCCGCTTGAGGATTACAAATGTGTGATCTACACAGATGGTTCGGCGCAACCGGCCACTGGGTCCAAGCACGCTTATTCAGCTGCATGTGCTATTGTTGCGGGTTCCTTTGTAAATGGAACGTTCAAATCCTCTGAAGTGCACACTCGCACACTTGGAGATAGTACCGCACAATAGGCCGAGCTGCATGCATTGCTACTTGCACTTGAGTTCGCTTCTCAGGATGAGACAACTCTTATTGTATGTGATTCATTCTACTGTGTACAGTCTTACAATGACAATCTATTTTTCTGGTCGAAAAATGACTACAAGGATGCAAAAGGGAGCACAATTAAGCATAAAATGCTTTGGGTTCGAGTGGCAGAATTGCAACAACGTCTGCCCCTCACACAGGTGGTTCACACCTTAGGCCATCAGCGGGTGGGCGCACACGCTATTGGTAACGATCTGGCAGATGAAGCTGCCCGTTCGGCAGTAGTCACGTGTTCAGTAGCAGCGGTTACCAGGTCCATGTCTAAAATTGACTCTGTTATTCTAGCAGCTATTGCTGCAACAAAGGAAGGTGTTAATTACCCTACAGGTTTTCCTTCCAAGTATTCTTACAAGTTAAGTCCCGAACAGGTTCCTTATGTAACAATACCTGACGTTGGAGATCGGCTGATCCCCAACTCGGACCGCAGGAGTGCCTTGATATCAGCTGCACACGAAGGCATGGCTTCTGCTCATGCAGGTGTGTCAGCTACAGTTTCCATCTTGCAGCAGCGTTATTGGTGGCGTGGATTGTATAAAGACACCCGTGCTTTTGTGCTTTCCTGCGACGTTTGTCAACAGATTAAGCCTTCCACGGTAACACGCCCTCCACAGACCCCGCTCTGCATTGCTAACAGACCCTTTGGGTGTGTTTACTTGGATCACTGCGGTCCATTCTCATCAGACACTGCCTATAAATACATCTTAGTAGCAGTGGACTCGTGCACACGGTTCCTCTGGGTCTGGCCACAACGTAGTGCTGACGCTCGAAATGTAATCAGGGATTTGCGTGTCTTTGTGGGAATTTTCGCATGCGGCACCTTCCATTC
The DNA here is from genome assembly GCA_963921515.1 of Calotriton arnoldi. Classification (NCBI taxonomy): domain Eukaryota; kingdom Metazoa; phylum Chordata; class Amphibia; order Caudata; family Salamandridae; genus Calotriton; species Calotriton arnoldi. Next base: position 1,132,126 of record CAWUFW010005122.1, on the reverse strand, counting down.
GGACCAAGGTCCGGCGTTTGCCTCTAGGGCTTACAAGGATGCAATGGCTTCGCTTGGGGTGCGGGTGAAATTTTCGTCTCCGTATAGGCCTGAGGGCAACTCTATCGTTGAACGAATGAACCGTGACTTAAAGCAATCCTTAACAGCTAGAGTTATAGGTACTGGCAGGAACTGGCTGGCCCACTTGTATACCGTTCAGCGTGCACTTAATAATCTCCCTAGAAGACCTCTGGGTGGGCGGACCCCATACGAAATGCTCTTTGGCATAAGAATGTTTGTGCCTGACCTTGAGGGTCCAGACATCGCGGCGCAATCCGCCAAGTTTGATGTAGATAATCATTCTGCTATGTTACAGGACTTACAAGAAGCCCGAGACAAACTTGCAACTACACATTTGCCTTCAACCACAGATCCTACGTTGCAGATTCCGGTAGCCGGCTGGCTTCCAAAGGTTGGAGAACTGGTTCGAGAGAAGGTTGAAAACAAAAAGAATTCGGCCCCTCTTTTCGTGCACCGGTTCCAGTTCTGGGCTTGAAGGGAACACGTACAGTCATTTTACCACCGCTTCCTGGTCGCAAGGAGAACAGATACATCTCAGTGGAAAATGTCAAGCTACAGCGCCTGGCCGATCCTGAATAGTGTCACACCAGCGGTCTCTTGTCCTGCCATTTATCGGACATATGTTCGTGGCCCATCTACACGAACGGTCGCTGATGCTGTAATTGAGATGGTTGATTTGCCTGAATCCTCTCCTTTGCCTGAAACTATAATTGATCCCCAACTCTCCACCAACATCGACGAGGACGAGTATACCTATCCTGCATCTGAATCGGTGGCGCATCAACCAACAACGCCACTTGGCCCGACTCGTTATTCCTTTGATTCGGATTCCACTTCTTCAAAAGTCCCATCCAAGTTCAGTATTTTTGTATCCTGGTTTAGAGACAATTTTTTGATTCCACCCTGGACATACATCTGGTTGGTACTTTTCTTGATTTTTTTGTTCATGTCCATTGGCTTTGTCACAGTGTTTATTCTACTAATCAATGGTCACTATTTACCTGAACGCTCTGCTGTAGACTATGTTTCTGGAACTTTGGCTCCTCATTCCTCGTCTCACATCATGAAGCGTGACCACACATTTGTGAACATTTCAGCTTTTCCAGTTGCTGATGGCATTGTATGGGATGCAGTGAACTATCAAATCCATGGTCCGACGGAAATTATTAATGTACCTAATGTCCTTCGTGTTTCAATGGGCGATGTAGTAAAAAATAACATTCATTCTGATGATTGGGATGTGCATGCCGTTGAAGCATTGTTTGCCGATTTAAAATATTATGCATCTTTTAATGCTGAAGATTTATATATGAATTCTGCGAATTATGCCGATTTGTATTGTTACCAGCATTGGGGTAATCATTTTCTCCATAAGCCAACTGCTCTGCGTAGTTCTGTTAATTACACCCAATGGGAACATTGTCCAAACCCCTTGCCAGGTAGCTCACAAACTCTTCGAAATAAGTTTACCTATTTTACTGATTTTAATCGATCAAACCCTGCATCCTATTATTTTAGACTTAATACCACATCAACTCAGAAAATTATGTTGACACACACCAAATTGCTTTATTCGGGTTCCTTTTAAGTGCCCTAGCTGTGGGTGGTTATGAGTACTGGGTGAATACAGTAGATTTGAAATCTATTTGGGGTTCCAAGCCATGGCAGGTACAAGGAACCGAGGCATTGCATCGTGCTTGCCTCATCCCTACCCAAATTATGTTCCTAAATGCTTCCATCTATCAGACTACGTGTTGGGGCTTAGCTACCACTAAACAATTAAACTCGCCCTCAATTCCATCCCTGTCGAGTTTTCCCAATGATAGCTCACGTTTTAACCTGTCCCTGACGACCCTACAGGCTCTGTTACAGAATAATTCATTTAATGTTTCCGAACTGGATCAGTCACCCTGGTTGGTATGGCCTATATCATCTAATGCATGCCAGATGCGTTTTCACGACTCAGGTACTGGCTACACACAGGATAGGCCTGATCCGAGATTTACTGCTTCCCGTACTGTCACTACATTTTCTGTTGGTAAATTATGCAAACAGTGGCTGCAACATTCGTCCCTTGATTCTGTTAAACAACATTTGTCCCTCCTTTCAGGCAATATTGATCTGTCCGACTTTGTTTTGGGACCTCGTGGTCCCCGATCTAAGAGATTCATTTATGAAACGTATAATGAACTCTGGAAGCTGTCACAAATTGAAGCTGCTTCCCGTCTTCGGGAAATAGATCAAGCAAATTTGGAAAAGGTGCTTGCTGTTGTTGACAATAGTATTAATACCCTGTCTTCTCGCATTTACACTTTAGAGAATATTGTGTCCTCTGTTGTTGATATTGTACAAGATGATGTTTCTGTGTTATATCATGGTCAGAATCAATTGCGCTCAGTTATGCAGTTTGCGTGGACTTTACAAACGCTCAAGTTAGGTAAAGTTCCTTGGCATTTTTGAACACCTCTGCCTTGTTTCTGCCTTTTAATTTAACTGACAAACAGCAATTTATGTCCATGAAAGATGCAACTTACACTCTATTACATATCGAAAAGATGGATCCTTTACCGTTCTCTGTTGCGGAACTCGATTCTGCTGTGTGGCTAATTCATGGGGTTATCGCTTTACCTTTTTCCTTATTTGAATTTGACTCGTGCATGAAACATTATCCTGTGGGCCGTTACCAGCCCTTGGGCAGTGCTTTCCTGCATGAACTCTGGTCCTTGCCTTTCATGTATAAATGCCTTCGGGACGGCAAGGAAGTCTTTCTCACGGGGGAGTCCTGCGACTCGACTATGGGTCATTCGCTTATTTGTAAACACATTGAATTGCATGGCTCATGTAGCGTTTCCGCTCCTAATCTTGCTTGTGTGTTGAAGGGTGTTCCTGCTCCTGTTATTTCTCCTACTTTCACTCTCCTTTCCAATGGTGGTTATTTACTTTTAAATAACGAAAACTGTTGTGGCCTGCAGGCTGGCATTCCTTACATTGTAACAGTTTCGCACAGGGTTGTCTGCTGCAAAAATTTGCTTTTTCCTCCCCCTCCTGGCAAGGTTGATATCTCTATTTGGCCTTCCATCCCTACCATGGAGGCAGATTTCAATAGACTGAGCAGAATAAAGGCACTATTATTGAACGAGGAAGTTATGCTCACGTCCGCCCGGGAGACATTCATTCTCCAGGTGGCGAGTACCCACAGTGAAATACAGGCCCTTTTGAACACTAATCTCCCCCAACATTTCGGGTAGTTAATTCATCGCATTTTTAACGCATCTAACACTGAGGGTCTGGTACACTTTTTTAAGGTCGTGGGGTCTGGTTTGGTGTCCTCCTTCCAAACTATTTTTGGTGTCATCCCGGCATTTATTCATTCTATTTTTTCCAGCGTCTTTGGCGGTTTCCGTTGATCATCGCTTTGGCGGCTGGTGTCCTGCTATTAATTTGTTTTCTGCGCAATGGCTGCTCCCCGATGGGACCTGCTCGATCCGGACCGCCTCCAGCTGCTCCGTGAGCGCCTTTTGGCTGGTTTTGGTGTCTTGCCATTGGCGACACTGAGTGTGTCATATACTCTTTCTTTTCGCTTTGCGTATTTCACTTGCGTGCAACCTGTAATGACTTGTGTCCGCTGTCCTTTCACCTGGACTTTGGATTATTGCCTCTCCAATTCGTCATTGTCTGTTCCGGATTTTGTTCAGTTGATGGGTCCCTTAGAGGCCCATGAGCAGGACTGTTCCGTTGCCGGCTATATGGCGCGTGCGGCTGCACTGGGGATTTTGGCGCAATGGGATATCTGGGCGGCTGCCCAGGATCTCCTACAACAAAGCTGTTTCGTTTATCACGCAAGTTGTCCCGCATTGCTTTTGGATGCTCCCTCTGCTGAGGAGCATTCCTGCTCTTTGATCTCATGGATTGGATGGCATCTATGTTTTTTGATGATTCCAATGATGTCCTCTTGGAGGGTATGGCTTTTTCTGCACTTACACTTTCATGGATTGACCTGTCCTTCGCCGTGTGGGCGCTCCCTGTGCTCAACTGGATGTGTTTTTCTCTATTGGACCTCTGTCTTGGCCGTCGGACTGACCAGGGAGGGTGTCTTGTGGTTTGTTGCCTGCCTTGTTATGTTGGCCTAGGCCTAGCTGCCATGTTGCTTTTCTTTGCGCGCGTTACACTGAGCCAGGGCTCCTCGCCCTTTGCTCTTGCCAAGTTCTTTTGCGCTGTCTGCACTTTCTGTCTTTCACCTTTTCTCTTGTTCGATTTGGGCTCAGACTGCACAACATGTACAAGGTCGCATAACAATGTATTTCGGTTCTTCCTGATATGGCCAGTCTCGCGCACCCAGACATAACATTAGGCGCAAATGACATGAACCTTTGTGTGTCTTTAATACTGCGGTTTTACTGGCGCTAACACACTTGGAGGAATCCTTTCCAGGGAGAAGAGCTGTGATTGTCTGCTGATGTAGTTCTGCATCTAGAGACCGAGGTATGAGGGTTCGCTAGTCAAAGCCCAGAGGTCTTCTATTTTTATAATAAACTATCTTACTGCACGGGGAGGGTGGTAATGTTATTTAGACATTTATCCACTGAGTTATGAAATGCTTTCCCCGTTTGTATTCTATGGAATTGTAACCATGCTGCTTATATTATTCATATGCATTATGCTATTAGTGCTGACACGTGTACTGTACCTTAGAGCACGTAAGTTGAAATAAATATTTTAATCTACCCTGTGTCTCTTCATACGCGCATTGTGGACAAGTACGAGTGAGTGACGAAAGAGTGTTCTTGCTTCTGCGAGTCCTGAGATAAAGATACCGTGTTCTGGGTTGTCCAATCATTGGTGCTTTGGTACTAATGGGATGCTAAGCTAGTTGGGTTGGGGTTTTGGGTGCTACGGGATATGGTAGGCAAACCACTGTATTCCGGGGTCCTATTATCCTGTGCATAGCTCTGTGTATGTGCAGAAACCTTATGACAAATCCTTTTCACGCCATCAATCTGATCAAATTTTATGGCCAAGTATTCAACCTCATCTCTATTTGGAAACTTAATGAAATCAATAACTTTACCCATTGCACCATTTACTAACCCTTCTTCAACATTTAAATTACACCGCAAAATTACTCTGCGGTTCTAAACGCTTTTCTAATCCTGCAGTCCTGGATACAGACTTCTCTAAAGAATCCAGTTTTGCTTTTAGTTTTTCTGTGAGTAAAATTGTCACTCCCTGATGTTCCATTTTATTGATAGCTGTAATTTCCAAAATACCTTGGGGCAGATTTACAAGCCCCCTGCGCCACCAGTACGTCACTTTTCGTGACGTACTGGTGGCGCAGGGGGCTCCTCGATATTTACAAGGAGAGGAAAAGCCACCATGCGTGACTTTTCCTCTCCTTGTAAATACCGTCCCTTCACACGCAGCACTTTGCGGTGAAGGGCGTTCCATGGGTGTTGCTGTGGGTGTTCCCACGCAACACCCATGGAACAAGACACATCTCCAGAATTACAAGAAATCGTAACTCTGGAGATGCGTCCTGAGCTACGCCACCCTAGAGGTGGCGTAGCGAAGCACCGAGGAGAAATGTTTTCATTTCTCCTCGTTTTCTCTTTCAATGCGTGCTGCATTCTGCAGCACGCATTGAAAGAGGAAAAGCCTGTACTGATTGTTTTTGTGCAGAAAGGTGCCCCTTCCTGCACAGAAACAATCTCCCCATGGCGCAGGCATCCTTGCACCATGGTGCAAGGGTGCCTGCGCCGGCGCTTAGCAGCTGTTTGTGCGCCAGCGCAGGAGAAACACAGGAATGCGACATATTCTTGTAAATATGTCGCATTCCTGTGCTCTGAAAGTGCCGCAGCGTGGCGCAGCCAAAGGGCTTGCAGCGCCACGCTGCGGCACTTTCTTGTAGATCTGCCCCCTTGTTTCTCCAGTTTTAGTAATTTTTCGTTACAGTTGGAGCACTCTTGAAGTGTAGGCATCAGACAGACTATGGATTTCTGTTCTTCAATAAAATTGTACATTAGATCTGCTGCTATGTTAGATGGGAATAGTTTCTTGATAAGTCGACTTTATAAAGCACGTTTTCCATCATTTGTAAGAACTCCTATTCTAATGTCCTTAAGAATATTTCCATAATCCACATAAGATACATTTTGTTTTGAGGGTTTGGTAATTTTGATTTTTTTTGTTTTATTTTTTATTTATTTTATTTCGATTCCAGATACACAATCATGCATCAAAACCCAAAAAGAGACTCTGGCATACCATCCCTATAAATAAGACGTAATTGCTCCCATACCATCCTGATCCTCCACCACACATATATTAACTGTTATATTCCAGTGAGTCACCTTATTCAGTGGCGTTAGACCGCAGATAGGATCCATACGGACCCCAAAAATCTCTTGGTCTTGATGACAGCGGTAGCTCTTTGGCGGTAGGTTTCGATTTGGGCTTTACAATATGCTAGGTACCAGTCAGCGTGTCTTGGTGCTCTCCTCCCGCCCCAACACATTGACACTCTGCGTTTACCCATTAACAATGACACCGCCACTAGTTTATGATTAGTGGGCTGGAGCGATTTGACAAGGCCCAGTAAGCACACTTTGGGGGAGTAATCTACCTGCTCTTCTACCATCTGTGATATGGTCTGTGTGACTTGCATCCAGTATCAATCAATCAATCAATCAATCATGTCACTTATAAAGCGCACTACATACCCGCGAGGGTCTCAAGGCGCTGGGGGAAGAGGGGGGTGGTGCTGCTACTGATCGAAGAGCCAGGTCTTGAGGAGTCTTCTGAAGGCCAGTAGGTCTTGGGTCTGTCGGAGGTTGGTGGGGAGGGTGTTCCAGGTCTTGGCGGCGAGGTGGGAGAAGGATCTGCCGCCGGCGGTCGTTTTACGGATGCGGGGGACTGTGGCGAGGGCGAGGCTGGTCGAGCGGAGCTGGCGGGTGGGGGTGTAGAAGCTGAGTCGTCTGTTGAGGTAGGCTGGTCTGGAGTTGTGGAGTGCTTTGTGTGCGTGGGTGAGGAGCTTGAAGGTTATCCTCTTGTTGACAGGGAGCCAGTGCAGGTCTCTCAGGTGGGGTGTGATGTGGCTGCGTCGGGGATGTCGAGGATAAGACGTGCAGAGGCGTTCTGGATGCGTTGCAGCCGTCTCAGGAGCTTAGCCGTCGTTCCTGCGTAGAGGGCGTTTCCGTAGTCCAGCCTGGATGGTGACGAGGGCCTGGGTGACTGTTTTCTTGTTTCGGTGGGGATCCACTTGAAGATCCTGCGGAGCATTCGGAGGATGTTGAAGCAGGATGAGGAAACGGCGTTGACCTGCTTAGTCATGGAGAGGGTGGGGTCGAGGATGACCCCTAGGTTGCGTACGTGGTCGGTGGGTGGCGGGGCTGTTCCCAGTGATGTTGGCCACCAGGAGTCGTCCCAGGCTGAAGGGTTGGAACCAAGGATGAGGACCTCCGTCTTGTCCGAGTTCAGCTTCAGGCAGCTGGTCCTCATCCATTCGGCGACGGCCTTCATTCCTTCGTGGAGGTGGGCTTTGGCGGTGTGAGGGTCTTTGGTGAGGGAGAGGATCAGCTGGGTGTCGTCGGCGTAGGAGATGATGTTGAGGTTGTGCTGTCGGGCGACGTGGGCGAGGGGTCCCAGTACAAGGCCACCGGGCCGCACATCCATGCCAGATGCAAAGAATCTGCTGCAGCAACCTCACACCGCACACAAGATGCCTCTGCTCGTAGCCCAAATTTATGAAGTTGGAGGGGGGAGTAATAGGCTGCTGCAGATATTTAAAATGTATGATCTGAGATTACAGTTGGGTGTGCGTTTACCAAATAGAATACAGCAGAATTCCCAGTCCGCTTGCGTTAATGGGACATCTAAGATCTTGTTCCATTTATCCCTGGCAGTGTCTGTGGAGCCACCCCATTCACCCAGTGAGGAGTCATATAATTTTATGATGAGTTATTTCCGTTCTGTGCATGAAAGTAAGGTCGGGAGACCGAAACGGACCGAGAAGGAGAAGGAGACTCCATCCCCCATCAATCACCGCGGCCCGAGCACTGCCGCCAGTCACGTCAGCTACGCACCAGGAGGTGCATATCTAGGCCTCGGGTCTCCCGCAGCACAGGAGACCAAAACAGACCGAGAAGGAGAAGGGGACTCCATCCCCCATCAATCACAGTGGCCCGAGCACTGCCGCCAGTCACGTCAGCTAAGTGTCAGGACGCACATATCTGGGCCGTGGGTCTCCTGCAGCGCGGGAGACCGAAACGGACCGAGAAGGAGAAGGGGACTCCATCCCCCATCAATCACCGCGGCCCGAGCACTGCCGCCAGTCACGTCAGCTACACGCTAAGAGGGGGATATCTGGGTCCCGGGTCTCGCGCAGCACGGGAGACCAAAATGGACCGAGAAGGAGAATGGGACTCCATCCCCCATCAATCACCGCAGCCCGAGCACTGCCGCCAGTCACGTCAGCTACACGCCAAGAGGCGCATATCTGGGCCCCGGGTCTCCCGCAGTGCGGGACGCACGTGGGCGTGCCCAGGCCACGCCCAGGCAAAGCCTGGGCCAAGGGCAGGCCCGTCCATGCCTGTCAGAGCCCGGAGGAGGCTGGGCTGGGCCACCCCTCCAATGTTTGACATCTGGCGGAGCAGTCTGATATTGGCATCACGATGGGTAAGAAGAGACAAACTTCTATATCTACACCAGGGCTATCTATATCCACTATTGACTTGTTCTTAATTAAAGCTTCCAACGATATTTCTCAGGAGATCGCTATAGCTGAGGGCAGACTTTCTTTGCGGGACTATGCTCAGACTGGGTCTGAAGTTTTGCCTGCCGATACAGCTAATGAGCCCACTGCTAACATTGCTAGCCAGAGTTCCAGTGGATGCAGTACTATTTTTCCGACCGTCTCAGTCCCTGCATTAGATACCCCTTCGCCTGCTAATCTTTCGAGCGCAGTGAAGCCCACCTTTCCAATGACTACAAAGGGCAAGAGGAAGAAAGACCCTCAAATTGAGCTCCCTTCCTCTAAACCAAAGAAACCAAGGAAATCGCAACCAATTCAAACCAGTGTTGAGCTGGGCGCGGACAATTCTGACCTGTTGAGGATGTCAGCCTCTCCTGAGGATATTTAAACGACATTAACTAATATGTTAAAATCCATTCTGCTTCGTTTGGACAATATTGAACTGAAATTTCAAGAGCTTGTAAGCATCCACAGGGTCACTCCCCGGTTAATTTCACCTAGGAACCTACCTTTGTTAGCTAGGAATGATCCCCCGATTGACTGTATTTCTTATCCTCAGCCCAGTAGTTACCTAGTGGTGACTAACCCTGGTCTTGTCCCGGTACGTACCATACAGACAGGTGGGATCGTACCCTGCCAAACATTATCAGGCCCCTAATCTGAGAATGGACCAGTTCCTACTAAGCTAATGGCGGGTCGTGGCAATACTACTTATACTCATACTACCCTAACCCACAGCGCATCCACACAGAATCATAGGAAGCTTAAGCATAGAACCCTTAACCTGCCACCTGCGACCTGTCCATTTGTTCTTGTCCTGACAAACGCTCCAATATTCAGACCTTCCCAGAGTGAATCCACAGTTCAGCTCATGGCCAAAGCGCAGCACTGGTTATGTAACTACACCAGGCCAGGGCATCTAATTCAGAACCATTTGTTAATGGCGCCGAGAATCCTGTGGGTCGGCCTGTCACCAAAGGAATATGAAGGTGATTGTGTTGTATTAAATTTTGATTGCCGCCAGCTTGTAAGCAACTTACTTTCGCAGCCCATAGTAGCCCCTAAACTAGCGACAAAGATATTCCCGGCACCTCTGGGTTTTTTCTACAGAGCGCAGCTAATTCACAACGATGAGGCCGTAGTTACTGCATCAAATTCCAACACTAATGTTATTAGGCCCACATTGACCAACCACATGTATCTGGGTACTTCTAACAGGTATGCCCCACTCTCAGGGTTGGAGTCATGCGACTGCAATGAGGTTCCAAATCAGAGTCCCCAGTTGTCACCCCGAATAGCGAGTGAAGGGACTGAGAGAAACTGTGCCATTTGGCCCTCACAGCGGGACCTGGAACGTCAGAGCTGCATGGTCCAATATATTTCAGGCCCTCCAAATGGGGCCACGATTGGCGATACTTTGGGAGTATCTAATTCAGCTCACTCACTGTTGACATGGAACATAGCAGGCTATAATAACAAGCGGAACAATGAGGAGTGGCTTTCTGCCTTGGGCGATTTCCAGATTCTTAGCATACAAGAAACCAGGGAGATTGCACCCTATACAGTCAATGGCTATCGGTCTTTCCAAACTGCAGCTGTGCCCTACCTAGGAGGCAGGCCAAAGGGAGGTCTACTCACTTTGATTTCTAACGTGGTCGTTTTTAAGGTTTTAAGATTTATAAATACTTCACCTTATTTCCATATTTTGGTTATTAAAGGGAATGCTACATGGGACCCATTGCTTGTGAATTATTATAATATTTAACTTTCAAAACCCTGAGATGGTACCTCGGCTTTTAGATAATCTAATAGAGGACCTTGCAGAGTCCCACCCTAAACCCTTACAATTAATTTGGATGGGCGACTTCAACACAAAGCCATATTCCAGGGACTCTGAGGATTTATGCGGAATCACATACCAAAGGGGAGACCCTATTCCCCATTTCTATCATGATGTTCAGGGGAATATTTTAAATAGTATCCTTTTGAAGTGGCAACTCAAAATATTCAATGTACTAGATCCACAGTCGGGGACATTTTCCCACACTTTCCATAGAGCAGATTACTCATCCATGATTGACTACATCATCTCTTCTGATATCCCTAGTTTAAGACTAGCCGATTTTCAGACACTTTTTAATTAATTTAGTGATCACACCATGCTTTTGTGTGTCTTACCCTGGCGGGACTCTAAAAAACACAATGGCACCATTGCACCAAAACCAATCCTTGCTAGTACAAATGGCTTCACTTTAAAGTGGGACATGGTTGATGTGGTCACTCTTTTTAAAAGTCTTATTCTGGTAAACCAGGAGGATATTACAACCTGCCTGGATCCTTCTGCAAATCAAGTCGAGGTATCAAATGCGTTTAGCAAGGTATTACATTTTCTAAAACTGCAGTTGATTCATCCGTCACACACTAGAGATAGTATTTCGCATAGATGGTTCGATCAGAGTTGCTCTCTGGCTTCTGCAAAATTGTGTAAGGCTCTTAAAACGTTACCCAGAGATAAAGTGCATGTTTGTGAGCTGAGGAAAATCTACAATCGAGCAAGAGAAAGCAGATTGAGGCAGCTTAAATTGGAAGCATGGGATATTTAAAGTGAGCCTCTGCCCTCCGAGATAGTACTGCCTTTTGGAAGGTAGTTAATGCCCCTTTTTTGAAGGATAGTGGCGGACCCTCTTCAGAGGTACACATCGACAAGGACACCTGGGTAAAGTATTTCCAGGAAATCTTCCCAAAAAAAAAAGCCGCTCCTAGTGTAGATGTAAGTACTGTTATAGAGGCCTCCACCTACCTTTCTTTCGATCTTGAGGAAGTTGAACTCGCTTTGTTACAATCCCCATCTAGGAAAGTGCCTAGGCCTGATGGGGTTCCTATGGACATTTTTCTCACAGATATCACTTTTTGGTCCCCCTACTATCTGTGGTTTTTAATGCTATAGCAAAAAATGGTCCCCTCCCCTCCTGGAAAAATTCTGTCATAATCCCGATATTTAAAAAAGGGAATGATTCATTGCCTGCCAACTATCGTCCTATTTCTTTGCTCGATAGTACAGCTAAACTTCTGGGCAGGCTTCTGTTAAACAAACTGGAAGTTTGGGCAGAGGAAAAGAAAATCATCTCAGAAGTGCAGTACGGGTTAAGACAGGGGCGGGGCACTGTAGACCAATGTCTTAATCTAACAATGATTTTAGAAAAATATACCACGGTAAAAAAGGCCCAATTACATTTGTCCTTCATGGACCTTTCAAAGGCCATTGATTGTGTGGTACATAACAAACTTTGGTTTATTTTAAAGGATATGGGAGTGAATGATGCCATTATAAATTTTATAAGAGAGCTCTATAGGGACACCACCGCTATGGTACGATATGGGAGTTTAGGCGAATGCACCAATTTATTCAAAATTGAAAGGAGAGCCAGACAAGGTAGCGTTTTGACTCCTTTTTTGTTTGCCTTATATACCAACAAACTTAACGACACCCTGATCAATATCGCAAAAGATACTCCAATAGTCTCGATGTCCCCCCTCCCCATCCTTCTATATGAGGACGACGCAGTTTTACTGGCAAGGACCCCTTTGGCACTTCAAAATCTTATTACACACTATTCAGCATTTATGTGCAATCTGGATTTAAATGTAATTAAAGCCAAAACCTATACTATGGCAATACGAGGTGCTAAAAAGAAGATGATGAGTTACCATCTAGAGGGGGGCAAAATTGAGCAAGTACAACATTTTAATTATCTAAGTATTGTTTTTGATGCTAAACAAAACTGGAAAGAGATGCTGCAAAACCTAGCAAACTTAATGCTCCAAAGTATCACTGCGATTTTTAGATTTTCTAAAAAACTGGGCTGCAAGCCAATTTTAGAAATGGTTAAAATGTATTTGGCTGAAACATTACCAATGGCGACATATGGAGCAGCAATCTGGGGGATAACAGACGTGACAGCACTTCAAGTCTTAGAAGACAAATTTATTAAAAGATTGCGGTCAGTCCAACAATCATGTAATAACCTTGTGGCGCACACTGAAGTCAGTATGCCATTCACCACTAACGCTATTAAGTTAGCCCCACGTTCTCTCTGGTTATCAGTATGGAAAAGGGATACTGTGGGTCTGAACCAGAAAATTTTAAAAGATATTATGAATATCGCTCACGCCCACAAAATCCCATGGCTTTCATATGTCAGGCAAACCTTAACCTCTTTGGGTCTTGCCTTCCTGTATGATACTCCTACCCTTTGCGTACACTTTCCTAAATCTAGATTGAAGGCCATTTATTTAATTAAAGTTACGCATGATATGTGGGATAGCCAAAGAGAAAAAGAGTCTGTAAAGTCTTATGAGAGCATACTGCAGATGCCAAACCATTCTCATCTATATCTAGGGGTTGTCGAGACTAACCAGCATTGTTTTATCCTGACCAGATTTCGACCTAATTTTATCCCATTAATGCTGGGTCATCCACATAATTTATTTTCTATAAGCCTTTTATCGCCTAGCCCGTGTAACAATAAGGCGACACAATCAACCACACATATATTGCTCTTTTGCCCTTTGTATAAAGTAGAGAGAAAGATTTTTATCATTCCACTCTTAAAGAAATTCTCCCTGCATAATCCAGTTATAGCCCTCTCCTTTATTTATCAATTAGAAACCCCATTTGTCTGTTATACACTTAGTAAACAACAAGGGGGACAATGAGGGCTTGATAACGGTTATACACTTGCCTCCTTTTTATTGGCCGCCGTGAGAACTCGTAAGGTTTTTAACAATTTATCTATTGAATACTAAGAACTATTGTTTTAATTGATCGCACTTGTTTTTAATGTATGATTGCTGCTATTCGATCTCTGATTGTAACCTGCACCGTTCTTACTCTACGTTTATCATCTGTAATGAAATGATTTTTATTGGTGTGCTTTTATGCATCCTTGAGGTGCGAAATAATGTTGATGATGATGATGATGAGGAAGGTCGGTAGAGAACACAGCACGGGTGGCTCTTGGGGAAAGGAAGGGCATAGTGCTTTCATAGCCTATAATACACAAAGCTCTGTAGGGGGGGTGCAGTCCCGATTTCCTCAAAATTCTGTAAGCGTGATAAAGGATCCATCGGGGAAGGCATCGCCCATAACCCTTAGTCCCGCCTCCTGCAGTATGGCTTGTCACCCTGTCTCCTTTGTGACTGATAGGGATGGGTGGTGTAGTAGGGGTAATGACGGAGCATACAGTGGAGTTTTTTACACACGCGTGGTGAGTGCCTGCCATGCTCTAGTTGTGCTGTTTAGTAGACCAACTGTCTTGAATGTATTTGTTGGTTGCACAGCAGGACAGCAGTGAGGGGGAATAGGGTGGGCTTCATCATATTCGATAGCAGTGTGTGAAGTGTAACGTTAAAGGTGGTACCAATAATGGGCAAAGTGGGCTTGAGCACAAAAATAATACAGGTGAAAGTCCAGAGCGTCAAATCCTCCTTGGATATCGGGGCGGGTAACCATCTGCCAACTGATCCTAGGCTGTTTACCAGCCCATGCTAGAGTAGTTATGCAGTATGGTAATGATTTGAAAAAAGCCTTTGTCATTGGAATGGGGATGTTGATAACAAGGTATAAAAACTTGGGTAACACAACCATTTTTATGATTGCTAGTTTGTCCGCCTGTGAGAGGGGGTGGCAGGTTCAATGGGCCACTGGGTCCCACAATTTTGAGATGGCTGTGCCATAATTTTGGCAGATTGCAACTTCAGGGTCGTGATGTAGCCATACCCCCAAGTATTTCAGGGGTTCTGTGCACCACTCTAATGGGTACTCTAGCACATGAGGCACCGTGGCAGGGGTCAGTGGAATGTTGATTGATTGAGACCAGTTAATGCTTAGGCCAGAGTACCATTCGTATTTAATACATTCACGCACCGTCCGGCCTAGATTCATGCTTGGTTCCCTCACATACACCACCATATCATCAGCATATAGTGATATGGCCAGAGGGCGTTGGCGAAAGCATAGGGCCGCAGATTAGTTTTTTTGTCTGATGATGCAAGCGAGGGGCTCCAGCGCTAGGGCGAATAAAATAGGGGAGAGCGGACAGCCCTGCCGCGTCCCCCTACAAATGCCCATGTGATCAGAAATGTTGCTGTTCACTCAGACGCAGGCAACTGGATCTGCATATAACAGGCGGATCCAATGTTGGAAGGCTGGTGGTATCCCCATCCGAGTTAGCACAGTAAACATGTATGGCCATTGTATTGAATCAAATGCCTTTGCGGCGTCTAGGAAGACTGCCGCTGCTGGAAATGATAGATTCAATTGATGTAAGACTGCAGATAGCGTTCGGAGATTGTAAGCGGTAGATCTAGAAGGGATAAAGACTGCCTGAAGAATAGACCATTGACGGCAATAGCGGTTGTAGTCGGGATGCAATGATTTTCGCCAGGATTTTGAAGTCAGTGTTGATTAATGATAGCGGATGGTATGAATCGACCTTCTCAGGCATTTTGCCTGGTTTCAACAGTGTGATGAACAGCGCCTCCTGCAAGATGGGAGGTAGTGATTGGCTCTCATATGCCTCCTGGAAAATTTCCGTGAGGTGGGATATGAACAACTCTAAGAATATCTTGTAAAATTCACCAGGAAGGCCATCGCCTCCAGGCGTTTTCTCATTTGGTAATGAACGGATGGCATCGCCAACGTCTTCCGCCGTTATCGGCTGAACCAGAAACTCTTGCTGCCCTGGTGAGAGCCACGCCAGTGCAATGTCATTCAGATATATGGCTGTTTCTCACACATCCGCCAGGGGACGCGTACTGTATAGATTAGTATAAAAATCAACAAAGCAGTTTAGGATTGTCCGGGACTCGTGACAATGCTCCCCATCTTTGGTGGTAATGGTTAGTATATGCTGAGCATCCCAAGGTCCCCTGATATTGGCTGCTAAGCTACTCCTGGGTCAACCTTCCTCCTCATATGCTCACGCCACCCGACATTTTGAGTGATAGCAAACCTCTTGGTCTGCCACCTCGGTGTCTTCTGTCTAGTGCGTTCTGATGTCCACCAGCATCTTGGGATCCGGAGTGGCTTCATAAGCCCTCTCCAGTGTCTGCAGGGTATTTTCAAGAAAGCGCAGGCGAGAGCGCAGGGACTGCAAAACCCCAGCATGGAGCTCCATTCAGGCCCCACGAATGGTGGCTTTAAAGGCTTCCTACAGCACGCTGGCTGCAGCAACCGAACCCTTGTTTTTATAAAAATACTGTATGATTGCCGACCCTAAAAACCGCACCCAACAGAGCAGAGGCCTGAAGTCCCCATTGAAAGGCTTGAGGAGCCTTAAATGGGAGTGCCAGGGACAACAAAACAGGAGAGTGGTCCGATAACGTCCTGGGTAGATGACGCACTTCTAATACCCATGTGCTAGTTTCCCTGGTCAACAACCAGTAATCTAGTCATGACGACATGTTGTGTACAGTAGAGATGAATGTGCCTTTCCGGCCTTCTGTGTGCTGTACTCGCCATACATCAGTGAGTCTGTAATCCCCCATTCCTTCCCTGATCACTCTGGCCGTCTGTTTGTCCTGCCCTGATGAGACAGTGGGCCTATCCATGTGTAGGTCTAGTGGGAAATTTAAATCTCCACCCCAGATGTAGAGGTGTGTAGGTCATATATTCGGGTGTAGAGTGTGGTGTAGAATTCAGGGTCATCAGTGTTATGGCCATATATGTTGATTAGAGTCAGGGGTGCCCCTCCACAGTTACCCTGCTAGATAATATATCTCCCTTGATCATTCATTTCAGTGTGAAGCATGCTAAAGGGGGTGCCTCTGTGGAACAGGATGAGGACTCCCCTAGAATAGGAAGAATAGGAGGAGGCCAGTCTCGTGTGCGCCCATCACGCCCCAACATTGGTAGCTGATTGTTTAGTGAGGTGTGGTTCCTGTATGACTGCAATGTGGACCTGATGGTGATCCAGGTACGCAAGCACTTGCCTAACCTTTTCGGGGTTGTTTAACCCACGTGTGTTCCACATGAGCAGGTTGAGGCGGCCACTCATCACACTTATCCTACTTTCCGTCCACACTGCAATGATGAGTGCGAGGTAGCAGGGCAAACAGCATGTCAGTATGATCATCTGCTAGGTAGCATGCACTCAGAGTCTAAACAAAGAAAAAACATAATCACCCCCCCACCCACTTCAGCGGTAAGAACTTGCCAAGCCAATAGAAAGATACAGAACAAACCTTTAAACGCATCTAAACCCAGTGGGGTATACCCTCGCGAGGGAGTGAGGTGCCATATACCCTCTGAAGGAACAGAGGGGGCCAGGAGAATAGTAAATTTTGCCGGGCCACAAAGAGATGTAGCTAGGGGAGAGCAACAACTGTCGCTGGCTAAGCATTATAATAATGTTATGTAGTGCAACTTATATTATCTGGGGTCTAGTAGGGAACCATTTAACAGATCACCAACGGGCTAAATTAAACCTGCATTTCCTGGTACATTATTTTATAAGTATACTGCATACCTTAGGAGCCCAATATAGATCATCATACACCTCAAAACGTATCTGCAAGAGACTTCGGTTATATCAGACAGAGTACATTAGTCCCCAGCATCTGCGGCATTCGTGTCAGATCATGGAGGAGTATGGTGATTCATCCCGTAAGTCTTGATTAAGTCAATGACTGCTTTCGAAGAAGTGAATATGGTTTGCATGCCCTCGTGGTCTATTCTCAAACGTGCAGGGTACATCATGGAATATGTGAGGCCCAGGGTCTGTAGTTTTTTTTTTTTGCTTGAGTAAATTCTCTTCACGCTGCTTGCACCGTGGTGGTGAAGTCAGAATAAAAAGCAACCTCATTTCCATGGTATTGTGTAGCTCCCTTTTCACATGAGAGGCGTAGCACAGTATCCTGATCTCGGTAGTTCAGGAGCTTTGCAATCATTGGTCTCAGGGGTGGCCCAGGTGGTGGCTGCGCCTGCAGGGATCTATGAGCACGTTCTACAATTAATACCGCTGACAGTTGCTCACTTCGAAACACCTCCCTCAGCATTTCTTCCATGTAGTTTTCTAGGCGGCCTGTATTAGTGGACACTGGAATGCACATTAAGCGCAAGTTGTTACGGCGCAACCGCGCCTCCAATTCCTCATTTTTGGCTTGGATAACAGCTAAAATCGTATCCATGATCAGCTGTTCACAGGTAAGCGCTTGTAGGTTGTCTTCAGCTCCTGAAATGTGCTGGTCCGCTGTGGCGAGGCGTGTAGCATGTTTGTCTAGTTTGGAAGCCATGGTGTGCATGTGGATATTTAGGGAGTCAATCTTACATCTATCGACTGCAGCCTCTGCTGCATGGACAACAGGGTAGCCTCTAAGGATGCTCCAGGCTAGGGTGAGGGCTCTTGTTCGAGTGTGCATGCTGTGAGGGCCTGGGTGCCCGCTTCGCCTCAAAGGTAAGGCGGGACTGCTGTCTATCCGTCTTCCTCATTTCGGATGAGTGATCGTCTATTCGTTCCTGCACAATGAAGTGCTGACATCCACAGTAGGCCAGCAATCTGAGCAGTCCTCTTCTTGTGCCCAGATGCTGTGGGTGTGTAGTATCATGGGGAAGCGTAGGAGGGGCTATATCACTGCGGGGCTCACATGTGTCGGGGCACTCACAGTACAACCACTAGGTCCCCACATGACCCCTCAGAGGTCACACAACATGTCTGGACCGTGAGAGCACAAAAGTCCAAAGGGTGACGTGTAGGCCGCCGGCCTATGGGAAGGCCTTCAATTCTCCAACCCCAGGTGGACGTCTCCTCGGCCACAGCGCAGCATTGCTCCTGGCCTCCTGCAGCTAGGGCACCCACATATGGCAGCCGCAGCACTCCAAGCCAGGAAAGGAAGGGGCCTCCCTAGGCATCACAGCTCCGGTAAGCAAGCCCCAGAGCGCCAACGTCACAGGAAAAAAACTAAGCCTGGGCATAAAACTCCACTCCGCTCGGGGAGTTTTGGCAATATACATATATATATATACATATACATATATATATATATATATATATATATATATATATATATATATATATATATATATATATACATACATACATACATACATATATATATATACATACATAACATACATAACATACATATATATATATATATATATATATATATATATATATATATATATATATATATATATATATATATATATATATATATAATATTATCTACTGGCGGTCGCCAGTAGATAGTTATAGTTACAACCTATTATCCATAGGAAATCCGCGACATTCTATTTGAAATAACTCTCTTGCCGGTTGACGTATCTTCGCAAAATTTTCAAACTTTGTGGCCCGCTCCGGTCCGCTCCTACCCTGAAAGTCTCGGGGGATTCGTCAAGCGGGGGCCGAGAAAAAGGGGGTCCCAAACGCGTTTTCCCCATGCAATTTTCCATAGGAAACTTTAGACACGGCTACAGCCCGAACTGCTGAACGGAATTACACCAAATTTGGCAAAGAGGTAGTTCTTGGTTCAGAAAGAACCCTTTTTGTTAAATGGTGTAAATCCGTTCAGTAGTTGCTGAGAAAATGAAAAGTAAAAAAGATAGATATATCTAGGGCCGCGGATCCTCCCGAGCACGAGCTTTATGTTAATTGGCTGTCAACACTCCAAATCAGGAAGTGTTGGCAGCCATTTTATCCCTCGGTAGAACCGAGGGACAGAAACAAGTGCGCAAAGCGCACAAAGGGAGCAGGGTAGAAACACCCTGACCCCCTAGGTCTGCTCAGGGGGTCCCACAAGGACCCCCTGGGCAAAAAAAAATTATTTTTTTTTTTTTTTAAATCGGCAGGATGCGCTCAGGGAGCGCGAACCCTGCCGAAGAAAAAAAAATCGAAGCGCGGTCTCCCGCGCTTCGATGTTAATTGGCCCCCGGGTGGGCCAAGTCCCGGGGGCATGCTGGGGGGGTTAATTTTATGTGTGGGGGGCCTCTAAGGGCCCCCAAGCCCGGGGACCACCACCCCCGGGGCTTTATGTAGAATGGTGCGGGAGGGCTCTGAGCCCTCCCGCAGCCCGAGGACCACCACCTCCCTGGGGCTTCTTTTTTTAATTAAAAACCTGTGTGGGGGGCTCCAGCCCCCACACGCCCGAGACCACCACCTCCCCGGGGCACTAAGAAAAATTACAATGGGGGTCCGTTTTGGACCCCCAGAGCCCGGGGACCACCACCTCCCCGGGGCTGTGCACTGAATGGGAGGGGGCCGCGCGGCCCCACTCCTGGAAGCCCTTGATGGCCCTGGGGACCACCACCCCCCAGGGCCGGCTCCTGCAGTGTCCCGGAGTGCCTACCCCGGGACACTGCTGTTTGCAATGACAGGACGGGAGCCTCGCGGCTCCCGTCCTGTCATTGCAAACTTGCTTTGGATATTGGAAGAGAGAGCAGGAAACCTGCTCTCTCTTCCAATATCCAAAGCAGTACCTTTCCACATGGGGAGCAGCATGTTAGCTGCTCCCCATGTGTAAAAGCAATGCCGGCTCCCGTAGGACACGGGGAGCCGGCGGGACTGTGGGGGCTTGGGGACCCCCACAGTCCCCAACGAGAGGCCAGGCCCGGGGGATGGGGTCCCCGGGGCCATAAGTGGCCACGGAGGGGGCCACGCAGCCCCCCTCCCCAAAGTAAAAAAAAGAAAATAATTTAAAAAAAAGTGCAAGGCCGGCCCCGGGGGATGGGGTCCCCGGGGCCTTAAATGGCCTGAGGAGGGGGCCACGCAGCCCCCTCCAAATAAAAAAACAGGCCATGCCCCGGGGGATGGGGTCCCCGGGGCCAATACAGGCCCAGGGAAGGGGGCCACGCGGCCCCCTTCCCGTTTTTATTAATTTTAATTTAAAAAAAGGGGTAAGGCCCTGGGGGATGGGGTCCCCAGGGCCTAAAAATAGGAAAAAGGAAGGGGGCCACACAGCCCCCCTTCAGAGAGAGAAAAAAAAAACGATCGGGCCCGCAGGCCCCGCCCCCTTCCTTCACCACTCTGCAAACGCGCCCCCTGGCGCGTTTGCAGAGAAGAGCAATTCCCCTTGAATACTGGGGGTCCCTGGGGGCCAACTAGCCCACCAGGAACCTCCAGTATGCGCCAGGGGCTGCCTTGCAGAGAGGTGTACAGAGGCCACGCCCCTTTTTACACCTCTCTGCAACGCAGCTCTATGGCGCTTTTGGAGGTATATGGTGGGCTAGTTGCACCCCAGGGACCCTCAGGATTCAAGGGGAGTTAATCCCCCGACTTAAAACGCGCCACGGGGCGCGTTTGCACAGTGGTGAAGGGAGGGGGCGGGGCTTCAGGTGACATGTGTGCAAACAGGCCCCGTGGCGCGTTTTAAGATGGGGAATTAAATCCTCTTCAATCCTGAGGGTCCCTGGGGGCCAACTAGCCCAACAGGTACGTCCAGAAAGCGCCACAGAGCTGCGTTGCAGAGAGGTGTAAAAGGGTGTGGCCTCTGTACATGTCTCTGCAACGCAGCCCCTGGCGCATACTGGAGGTTCCTGGTGGGCTAGTTGGCCCGTAGGGACCCTCATGATTCAAGGGGACTTAATCCCCCAACTTAAAACGCACCACGGGCGCGTTTGCACAGATGTCACCTCAGGCCCCGCCCCCTCCCTTCACCATTGTGCAAATATTCCTCTAAAATCAGCCGAAATCCGAATTCCGATTTACTCACCTGTTATCAGGAGAGACCTCAGTGCTGCATCTTTCAGCCCAGTACTGATCCTCAAAAGTAATTTTAACCGTACTTACCGGTAACTTGAATTTCCTTCATAGGCTAACATTGACTGGTTTCACTTGGAAATTCTTCTAAGTGTGGAGTTTTGGAACTTTAAAATATTCCTCTAAAATCAGCCGAAATACGAATTCCGATTTACTCACCTGTTATCAGGAGAGACCTCAGTGCTGCATCTTTCAGCCCAGTACTGATCCTCAAAAGTAATTTTAACCGTACTTACCGGTAACTTGAATTTCCTTCATAGGCTAACATTGACTGGTTTCACTTGGAAATTCTTCTAAGTGTGGAGTTTTGGAACTTTAAAATATTCCTCTAAAATCAGCCGAAATACGAATTCCGATTTACTCACCTGTTATCAGGAGAGACCTCAGTGCTGCATCTTTCAGCCCAGTACTGATCCTCAAAAGTAATTTTAACCGTACTTACCGGTAACTTGAATTTCCTTCATAGGCTAACATTGACTGGTTTCACTTGGAAATTCTTCTAAGTGTGGAGTTTTGGAACTTTAAAATATTCCTCTAAAATCAGCCGAAATACGAATTCCGATTTACTCACCTGTTATCAGGAGAGACCTCAGTGCTGCATCTTTCAGCCCAGTACTGATCCTCAAAAGTAATTTTAACCGTACTTACCAGTAACTTGAATTTCCTTCCATAGGATATCATTGCCTGCTTTTTGCTGAAAAAGTTTCTAAGTGTTGATTTTTGAAACATACAAATATTCCTCTAAAATCAGCCGAAATCCGAATTCTGATTTACTCACCTGTTATCAGGAGAGACCTCAGTGCTGCATCTTTCAGCCCAGTACTGATCCTCAAAAGTAATTTTAACCGTACTTACCAGTAACTTGAATTTCCTTCCATAGGATATCATTGCCTGCTTTTTGCTGAAAAAGTTTCTAAGTGTTGATTTTTGAAACATACAAATATTCCTCTAAAATCAGCCGAAATCCGAATTCTGATTTACTCACCTGTTATCAGGAGAGACCTCAGTGCTGCATCTTTCAGCCCAGTACTGATCCTGAAAAGTAATTTTAACCGTACTTACCAGTAACTTGAATTTCCTTCCATAGGCTAACATTGACTGGTTTCACTTGGAAATTCTTCTAAGTGTGGAGTTTTGGAACTTTAAAATATTCCTCTAAAATCAGCCGAAATACGAATTCCGATTTACTCACCTGTTATCAGGAGAGACCTCAGTGCTGCATCTTTCAGCCCAGTACTGATCCTCAAAAGTAATTTTAACCGTACTTACCGGTAACTTGAATTTCCTTCCATAGGCTAACATTGACTGGTTTCACTTGGAAATTCTTCTAAGTGTGGAGTTTTGGAACTTTAAAATATTCCTCTAAAATCAGCCGAAATACGAATTCCGATTTACTCACCTGTTATCAGGAGAGACCTCAGTGCTGCATCTTTCAGCCCAGTACTGATCCTCAAAAGTAATTTTAACCGTACTTACCAGTAACTTGAATTTCCTTCCATAGGATATCATTGCCTGCTTTTGCTTGAAAAGTCTTCTAAGTGTTGAGTTTTGAAACATTACAAATATTCCTCTAAAATCAGCCGAAATCCGAATTCTGATTTACTCACCTGTTATCAGGAGAGACCTCAGTGCTGCATCTTTCAGCCCAGTACTGGTCCTGAAAAGTAATTTTAACCGTACTTACCGGTAACTTGAATTTCCTTCATAGGCTAACATTGACTGGTTTCACTTGGAAATTCTTCTAAGTGTGGAGTTTTGGAACTTTAAAATATTCCTCTAAAATCAGCCGAAATACGAATTCCGATTTACTCACCTGTTATCAGGAGAGACCTCAGTGCTGCATCTTTCAGCCCAGTACTGATCCTGAAAAGTAATTTTAACCGTACTTACCAGTAACTTGAATTTCCTTCCATAGGCTAACATTGACTGGTTTCACTTGGAAATTCTTCTAAGTGTGGAGTTTTGGAACTTTAAAATATTCCTCTAAAATCAGCCGAAATACGAATTCCGATTTACTCACCTGTTATCAGGAGAGACCTCAGTGCTGCATCTTTCAGCCCAGTACTGATCCTCAAAAGTAATTTTAACCGTACTTACCGGTAACTTGAATTTCCTTCATAGGCTAACATTGACTGGTTTCACTTGGAAATTCTTCTAAGTGTGGAGTTTTGGAACTTTAAAATATTCCTCTAAAATCAGCCGAAATACGAATTCCGATTTACTCACCTGTTATCAGGAGAGACCTCAGTGCTGCATCTTTCAGCCCAGTACTGGTCCTGAAAAGTAATTTTAACCGTACTTACCGGTAACTTGAATTTCCTTCATAGGCTAACATTGACTGGTTTCACTTGGAAATTCTTCTAAGTGTGGAGTTTTGGAACTTTAAAATATTCCTCTAAAATCAACCAAAGTACGAATTCCAATTTACTCACCTGTTATCAGGAGAGAACCTCAGTGCTGCATCTTTTAGCCCAGCACTGACCCTGAAAAGTAATTTTAACCGTACTTACCAGTAACTTATATTTTCTTCCATAGGAATCCATTGTCTGGTTTTCAGCAGAAAACTTTCAAAGTGTCGATTTTCACAAACTACAAATATTCCTTAAAAATCGCCTGTATGACTTAAACGCATTCTTTCAACTGTTTACAGGAGATGCACCAGTGCTGGATCCAGGATCCAACACTGAGTAAGAAAAAGTAACGATAACAGTTTTTACCTGCTAAGTGAATTTCCTTCCATAGGATAACATTGGTGATTCTATGAGAAAAAGTTTCTAAGTGTCAACTTTTAAAATACAATAATATTCCTTAAAAATCACTACTGTAACCAAAACGCTTTTACTCAACTGTTTACAGGAGATGTCCCAGGACTGAATCTAGGATCCAGTCCTGTGGTTAGAAAAGTAATCCATAAAGTAACTAATTGCATTTAACTAGAAATTCACATTGAGCTGAATGTTGCATTGTGTTTGAAAATGTGTTGCCCATTGCAACAACTGTAACTACTGTACTTAAAAGTCTATTGCCTATGTGCAAAGTATTTAAACTAAAGTAATTCATTCTGAGAAAGTATTTTTTGTAATGTAATGTATAATGTAATTACAATGTAATTTAAAAAATAAAATATGTAAAAAAAATTGTTTCTAAACAATTTGGAAATCAGTATGAAAAAAATTATATAACAATTAATACATTTAAAAATTGTCATTTACAAAACCTTTGAAATTCACTGAAAAAACCGTAGGTTTCAGACATGTTATAGTTACAAATTAGCATTTAAAAAACCTTTGAAATTCACTGAAAAAACCATAGGTTTGAGGGACGTTATAGTTACAAATTAGCATTTAAAAAACCTTTGAAATTCACTGAAAAAACCATAGGTTTTAGGGACAGTTATAGTTATTTGGACATTGCACTCGTACAAAACCCGTGAAATTCCCCGTTATAGTTAGTCCAGCTAACTATAACTCGCGCCCCGCAATGCACTGCTGATGACGTCACATATTACATCACTCATGACATGGTCAGTGACATCACTGATGACATCACTGATGACATCTCAAATGACATCACTGATGACATCATCCACGTGATAATTTCATGCATCTTCTCACACCCTAATATAACCTTTGATACACCCACTCTAAATTACAGACTGCCATTCGCAAAACCATAGACACTCCAACACCAATAACTACATACCCACTCACTGATTCTTAGGTCTACGCACACATCCACTCACTCACCCGTACAGTCACTCATACTTACGGTCACTCAGTACAGGACTATCATATGCACTCATACTCCTATATAGACACTCAAACACCGCCACTCATCCATAGAGGTACTCACACACCTAGTCAGTCATGCAAATAATTAAACACACTACCATTTACTCACCTATACAGTTATACACACACCAGCTCACTTACTCATACAAATACTAGCACATTCTTACGCTCTTATACAATCACTGATACAAGCACACACTCATCCATACAGCCACTATCACAATCACTCACTCTTGCTTATAGCTATTTATATACTCCAACACACATATATACTGCCTTTCACATATGTAGTTACTCACACATGTACCACTGGGACATACATTCACTCACTAACACACTCTTACACACACTTACCCACCCATACAGTCTATCACAGTTGCACTCTTTGCTATTTTACAGCTCGGCAGGGATAGCACTGTGCTAATACTATGCTTAAAGACTTTGCTGTAAAAATGGCAAAAGACTTTGTCCCTTTCTATCTCGGCGTGGATAGCACTGCGCTATTCCTATGCTTAAAAACTTTGATAGAAAAGCAGACATTTGAGGTGAGCAAATTTAGAGTGTTGCTGGTGTTGAGAGTGCTCTTACTGGAGCTGCTTTCCACCTAAACTTGAGAATTGCCCAGAGTTCTCTGCTTCTGTTTTTGCATATATATATATATATATATACATATATATATATATATATATATTCACTGAAAAAAACCATAGGTTTCAGGGACGTTATAGTTACAAATTAGCATTTAAAAACCTTTGAAATTCACTGAAAAAACCATAGGTTTTAGGGACAGTTATAGTTATTTGGACATTGCACTCGTACAAAACCCGTGAAATTCCCCCGTTATAGTTAGTCCAGCTAACTATAACTCGCGCCCCGCAATGCACTGCTGATGACGTCACATATTACATCACTCATGACATGGTCAGTGACATCACTGATGACATCACTGATGACATCTCAAATGACATCACTGATGACATCACTGA
This sequence comes from Calotriton arnoldi, assembly GCA_963921515.1. Classification (NCBI taxonomy): domain Eukaryota; kingdom Metazoa; phylum Chordata; class Amphibia; order Caudata; family Salamandridae; genus Calotriton; species Calotriton arnoldi. The sequence continues at coordinate 1,105,788 of CAWUFW010005122.1, read as the reverse complement.
TGACATCATCCAGTGACTTTGTGTTTCTGTAAAGTTTAAATATTTTTTATATATATAGGAAAAGACGTATTGAAGAATGAGTGGGTGTGTAAGTGTCTGTATGGATGATTTAGTAGGTGCGTGACTGACTCTATAAGTGAGTGATTTAACGTATCTTACTGAATGCATGGGTTAGTGACTAAACTGGGTGAATGTCTGTATCCGTCTGTCTGTTGCTGTGTAAGTGGCTGCATGTGTTTGTGAATAGCTACATGAGTGTCTATATGAGTTCCTCCTGAAGTAGGGGCAGTTCAGGAGATCGAGCTTCCTGCTGAGGAAGAAGAGCAAGCCACTCTTTCAGAAGATCCATTGTCTTCCAGATCTCCAGCAAGAAGAAGGAGGGTTAGTTCATCAACTTCATCTCCAAGCCCCCCTTCTGATGATCTAGACACCACTTGGATCCCGCCTCAGTCTGAGAGTGAGACAAGGCCAGGAAAAAGGAAGGTTCCTGAAAACCTTAGAGTTATGGAGGTAGATGTAGAAAAGGAGGATGATGACGAGCCAGTCATCATGGACGTTAGCCCCGCCCCAGTGGAGAATGACATTACCGCATCCCAAATTGCTGTGAGGCATGTGGCACCACAGATACCTCCAACACAGATACCACCAACACCACCTCCAGCTGCCATATTTACAAAGTCCTGGCAGCGACCTACACCCACCACAACAACCTCAGTAGAAGTAGGTACTGCAGAGAGTCAAACCTACTAGTTCATCCAACATTGCAAGTGGCACCAGCAGCGTCAGAAAGTTGACCTCCCCAGTTTGGGACTTCTTTTTGGTTAGCAAGAAGGAGGTGAACATTGCTATATGCTTCCTTTGTGGAGCAAGTTTTAGGCAGGGTAAGCTTGGTACAAACTATGGTACCGGAGGCCAAACAACCCATCTGATAAAACACCACTTGATCCTTAGCGGCCAAAAAACTGCAAGTGTTGTTGGTGGGCGGGGTGAAAGACTGAGCAGGGAATCAGATCTGATCACGGTGGAAGGTGAAGAAGAGGAAGACATTTTCTCCGGTACACAAAAGCAGCCCTGTCCCCAGCAGTGCAGTGGTATCGCCCACATCATCATCAGCAACATCGCAATGGCACAAGAGTCAGGTCGAGACGCCAAGGCAAGATAGTACAGTGACTGCCACACCAAAACGTGCATTGAGCCTCCCAATGTCTGCTTCCAAGAAGTCACCTGCATCAGTAGAACCAGAAAAGAAAAAAATCCAGGCTACCATTCTCTATATGTTTAGGCTGGAGGGGCAGTATGAATGCAACCACCCAATGACATGTTTATACAATGCGAAGCTGGCTAAAATGTTAGCGCTGGACCTCCTTCCTTTTTCTTTTGTGGAAGGGGTGGGTTATCTTGAACTTGTGGCAGCCATCTGCCTGAAATGGAAGGTTCCTGACCGGTCCTATTTCGCCAGAGTTGCTGTTCCAGTGCTACATCAGGACGTGCTGGAATTGCTTGGACATGCTTTGCAGCAGAGTGCTGTTCACACTATCCACCTGACGACAGACAGACAGACACGTGGACCAGTTGCCAAGCCACTAATTACATGTGCATCACTGCACACTGGATCTCTTTTGTGGGGTTTAGAGAAAAGATATCTGCAGGTGTTGACACTGCTGAGATTTTTAATGGTCCTCAGAAGCATGCAACAGTAGCCATGTTCGCCATGGAGAAATCCCATACTGCTGCAAACATTTTGGAGGACTTTAACACTAAGGTCTTTGAACGACTGCGACCAAGAGTGCTTAAAATTGGTTTTGTTGCCACAGACAATGGCCTGGACGGGTATTTTTGCAACAGTGAAAGTGTGGAATCACGCAGCCTCTGCGCAAAATGTGGTAACCATGTTTAAATTGGAATAAAGGAATACAAAGGACAAATTGGAGTACATTGTTCAAATTATTGCAAATTCTGCCAGCATGGCTGCCGTGGCTTGTGTCTGGTACTAGATGTTGCACCAGCAAGTTTATGAAGTAATCTAGTTAAGGCCATGGCCGATGGTGGCTATTTCAGGGGTCTGTGTTTAGCACACTGCATTAACATCATTGTTCAAGATTTCCTCAAAAAAGAAGACCGTGTCAGCAACTTAATGTCCACCTGCAGAAGAATCTGCACACATTTCAGCCATTCTTTTAAAGCCCAGAAGCAGCTGAGGATCCTTCAACGTGATAATAGAATGCCAGTTAAAGCACTCATACAGGAGGTGCCAACACGTTGGAACTCAACTCATTACATGCTTAAACGTCTGTTTGAGCAGTATAGACCAATCAATGAATATGTCATGCAAAGAGGGGATGCAACTGAAAGGCATGATCATTGAGATGGACCAATGGGGCCTAGTTAAATGCCTGATAGATATGCTGCTTCCTTTTGAGGTGTTCACACATGAAGTCAGCAAGGAGGACAGCACCATGGGCCAAGCTATCCCATTGTTCCACATGCTACAGGAACAGCTAAAGGAGGTGTCTGCAATGTACGCAGGTGTGGAGGAAAAAAAAGAAGCATATGAGTTGGTGGAGAGCTTAATCCCTTACTTATCTGCAAATATAAGGATGCAAAGAGACATTAAGGGAGATTTACTAAGATTTTGCACCATGTTTGCATCACAAAAGTGGCGCAAAATGGGGCAAAATCTTTTTTCCCTAATTTACTTTCCAGCGCTAAACTTATTTAGCACTGGAAATAACGTAAAAGTAATGCGAAGCAGTGCATAGCGCTGCTTCGCATTACTTCCGCCATGGGGAGTACCAAGGGTGGTGCATGGGCATTCCCTTGCAACCACCCAAGGTTTCTCACGCTAAACCCAATTTACTAAATACAGTAGATTGGGTTTAGCATGAGAAAACTGCTCCCTTTTGAACTAGACGCAAGGAAGGAGAAATCCTTTCATTTCTCCTTCCTTTTCCGACTTTGCATGCGTGCTGCACTGTGCAGCACGCATACTAAGAGGGAAAAGCTTTGCCTCGTGTCTAGACATAGTATTTTGCACAGAAAGGATACCCTTCCTGTACAAAACGTATGCTAGACTCACACACACACACCCTAGTATTATGACACTAATGTGGTGCGTGGAGCATGGCAGCTGTAATCAGCACTGGCACAAAGGGAAAGGGGAGGAGATAGCCATATCTTTGGAAATATGGTGCTCTCCTGCTCCTTCCCTGTCACGCAACGCAGCGCAACCTCGCCGAAGGCTGCGCTGCGTTGCGTGGAGATTTGGTAAATCTCCCCCATTGTGTCATCCAACCATTACATTTGTGCCACAATTCTTGATCCATGGTACAAACCTTTACTGGCCACTTTCATTCCTTTTTGAGACGGGGATGTTGCCAACTATAAAACTTGGATAGCTGTGCAAGCCAGTCAGCTAGAAAAAGAAAGGGCGGGAATTAGAGGCCTGCTCCTTCAGGGCACAAGTACTGCAGGGCAGCCTTCAAGTTCAGAGCCTGAGGGCAGTGCGGTTCGCTCACAGCAACCAAAACCACCAACAGCAAGAACAGCATCAACAACAGGAACAGGAGCATCAGCCCCAAAATCAGCAAAGGAATGGTTTCTACTGGCTCTAAGTCCAGTGCTGAGGCAAAGGCAAAAGTGGCCGAACAAGGTGGAGCAGCCTTGACCATTGAGCGCATGGTCCAGGCCTATCTGGCCTATCTGGATGACCCAACAGAGGTCTACTTTTATCAAAACCCATTGCTGTATTGGTATGGGAAGAGGCGCCAATGGCCAGTGCTCAGCAGGCTGCCAATAAACTATCTGGCTTGCCCCATAGCCAGTGTCTACGCTGAGTGTGTTTTCAGTGCAGCTGGTGCCGTTCTGACAGTGAGAAGGACCAGTCTCTCGCCCCGAACCGTGGAGAGATTAACCATGATCAAAATGAATCAGTACTTTATACCACCAGATTACACCATACCTGAAGTACCACAGGAGGAAGATGACGGAGACTCAGGTCATGGAAGTAGTGTGTTAGATGACTTACTTCTGGGCGAACCACCAGAGTTTGAGGATGAGCTCTACTTCCCTGACTACCAGACTTTTCTAGTTTCTTTCTTTCTTTGATGCCAAAAAAAGACCCCAAAAAAAGATATAGCTAAGGAACATTATTTACTTTATTATTTGTGTGTGTCTGGTTGATCAATCCATCCCCTCCGTCTTATTATTATACACATTTTATTGCCGGATTGGACTTGCAACTGTGTGCAGTGAAGAAGGCCCGACTCGTCCTAAAGCCACTTCCCTCCAGCCAGACATTGGATGGAGAATACAAACAAATGTGTGCCTGCCTCCAACCCTGAGCCCTGACTATCTATCCGTTCCTAGCCTAGAGGAACTGCCCCAAATGTGACATTATTATAATTCGATTTATAGCAAAGAAATGGAGGATCTGCATTCTGCAATGTGCCACCAATCGATCACGGTGAGCACACCGGAAGAACAGGTCAATTATGACATGCATTGCATGCTGAGTGATTGTTGTTTGTTGTGATGTGAACTTGTTGTGAATGATATGTCATCATCATGTGTGTTGAGACTTGAGAAGATGATTCATGTGGTGGCAGGCAGTGTGAGACTGGGTGTTTGTTTGTTACGCTTAATGTGTTAGTGATGACGATTGTGATTCACAATGTTGGTGGCCTATTGACGGCTGATCAATAATTTCCCCCTGAAGGTTATTTTTTTCCTTCCCCTTTGAGAGATCAGATAGCGAGATTCCTTCACCGGGTCCACTCCACACTGTCCACACTGCTTTGTTTTTTGTTTACGCTCACTTCATACTCCTCAAAGACTCAGACCCGATCAGTCACTTAAATAATGGAAAGATTGCAAACACAAATCTAGTCTACTCTAGTCTTCACACAAAAAGTGACTCAGTCAAGTCAATCTTTCCCTTCTCGTTGTTCAATAACAAAATTGTACTACTACAGGGCGATCCATTGCATTTTGAGTGGGGAGTCGGGACGAGTCAAGACTCACTCGGGACACTGTTGGTACGGAGTTGTACACCATACTCGGAGTCCTAGTCATGAGGATCAGAAATGATGGAATGACTCAGGGCGTGAGCGTGACTACATTGAGACTACATTGAGAACTGCCACCAGAAGAAGATGGAAGTTTTCAAATTCACTGAAACCAACCGATTTGGATGATAATGTCTTTGAAGTGGCCTAAATGTAAACAACAACACCAGACCAACACCAGACCTACACATGTTTGTGTAGTGGTGGTGGTGAGTGTGGTGTGACTGACTGCTAGCGGTGCATTGATTTTTTACTTGATTGGGAAAATGCTATGTTGCTGTGTGTGTGTGTGCTCAGTGCTGTCTGGCTCAAATTCGAAGCTAAGTGGAGGCCCCCCTGTTGTTTGAGGTAACTGCCCGAAACAGACATTTAGCCATGCTGCCTCTGAAAGTCTTCTTGTTGCACTCCCTATGCAGTTTAACCTTTCTCCTTGATTCTTCAATATCATTTTTGTTTTTCCATCTACAGGCCCTTTAACCTGTGCAATACTGGAAAACAACTCACACTTACCTTACCGAACTGCATCCGCAGGCACCCAAGATTAACAGGAATGTAGAGATGCAACTCCCAATTTGGCTATACAATGTCATTTTTTCTCATTACAACTGTGTGTGTTGTTTAGGTTTGTTTACTTGACTCCTACAGATTTTTTAATTGTATTTGCTATCTTTCAAAGCCCAGTACAACAGAACATAATGTGTAACTTGGGTCTCTCTGGGGGCAGGCGGACTATTTGATTTACCTGTACTAGTCTGGTACTCATTATCATGCATGCATTTCCTTTTCCTCCCATAACATATTTATGATGGTTGGCTGCCAAGATGAATGTGTTGTCCTTGTGTAGTAGTGTTTGTTTTGTCATACCTTTCCCTCAAATCCCCCTTCCCATCCATTCATCGAACCCCTAACCCTCTTCCCCAGTGCTGTGTGATTTATTGAGGTGTGACTAAATTAAATTTACACCATTAATCGATCACACACCTGGTGGGGCGGATGTGGTTTAAGCAACACCAACTCAAGGCAGGGCGAGGATCTTCTTCTGCTCTAAGTATAGCCTACACTGGCAACATTATATATATTAGATTCCCCACCCATGCACAGTATTCGATATTCAATTTTTTTTCAGAGGAACATAATCCATCATAATTGCCAGCATCATCAGCCATCCAGCACTAAAGGTTATGCTTGTCCACTTCATAGCTCGAGTTGACTTCAATTTGTAACTTGTACTCACCCACCATTCTGAATATTTATTTTACTTTAGCATTGCTATCATGTTTTCTCATTTGGCAGTCTTCTTCTTGTGGACTACTAGTCGTACTGAAGTCTCCCTCAGGTGACTGCCTCATTTTTTTTGCAAAGTGTTCATGTAAAACGGCATTAACTCAGTTTTTAATATGTCAGTTTAATTAGTTCCCTGCAATGAATATTCCTCATCCTACAGTTTGAGTTTGGCTTGGAGGGAGAGGAACCTCACGGCAGAATCTGGTGCTTTCACTAGTATTCGACTAGTTCGCTAGCATGCTACTTTCTACTACTACCACCACCATAGAACCTTGGGAAACCATCACCATGCAGTCATTGCTCCGCCTAATCACAGGTAAGAGAAGAACTGTGGAGATTCATTCAAGATGCAATGATCTAAATACTATGGAAATTAATTCACACACCCACACTACCCCTTCCGAGTCCACAGGGGTTAATATAGTTGCAGACTGCACAGACTAGGAGGAGAGAGTAGTAGGACAAGTGGGGGTACCTCATCTATCTGTTAGTGTGTTACACTATAGGCAGATTTCAAAAGCTGGCTGCGGCCCTGAGGCAAAGGAAAGTGCGAAGTAAAAGAGTAACCCCCAAAAAAGATTTACATCATAGCTAAAACTATAATATACATTTATTCCCCTACAAATATAAACTTGCACCCTAGACAGACATACTCGTGTCGCAGACTCGAGTTACTTTACTACTGTCTGCAGGTGGGGCAGCTGTACTACACAATTATCTCTTTTTCTATTATGGCCATGCTCTGTTAAATGGCAAATGCTCAATTTCACTTTCACCCTGACTACAACAAGGCAGATGAACAGTTACTAACTTGAATGATGAAATATGTCACAACTTCACGTGAGGTACTACTACCATGCAGCCGATAAGCCACCCATGTCTAATACTGTTGAAATGCCATGGGTAGGGATTGTGCCTCGGAGGTAGGCGATTGATGATGGGTGGGTACATAAGATATATGTTGTGCTTGAAAACTACTGTGAGTTAAGGGAGTAGTCTGAAATACAACCTCAAACCTTTGAATCAAGAACCTTGATAAAAGAATTCCCTGTTTATTCTTCTTCCCAGGGATTTTTCCATTTATCATTGCATTCTTCTTCTAGCATTATTTTTATTCTTCACCCTGGCTTTGCTACTCAGGCACGGTTTACGTTTTACACTCTCTTCATCCAGTCTTCACCTATGATTGAATAACATCCATCCATCCAAACATGGCTATCATTCTCAACAAACCTTTCACCAACATACATTTGTCATTTAACCACCCATGAGTCCAGCCATCAAACCCCCGGTGGATTCCTTTCACCCATACACTTTCACCCACCCAGGCAGGCATCCTTTCTTTCACCTTTCACCCATCCTTCAACCACCCATGCATTATATCAGCCACCTATAGATGCATCCCTTCACCCACGCATCCTTCTCTGGCAGTCATATTCAATTTCACCCGTCTTTCCTTCTTCCATCCTTCTTTCCCTTTTCCGTCAACCCATCAAGGTACGACTCTTCTTCATAAAACTTTCTCTGCTGAGTTGAAGATAGAAGAGGCCCTTAGTTGCTCAACTCCGGCTGTATATGCTAATGCTAAGTAAAGGGTGTCTTCAACTGTTCACAACTTAGGGGCCAATTCCGATTCGGGCCGGAAATCTCTCCGACCGAGCCGGACCCGGAGAGATTTCCGACCGAATCGGACCCGTGCAGCCCGACCGAACGAGTACGATGCGTCCGTATGCTATCGTACTCGAGTCGGTCGGACTCCCATTGAAGTCAATGGGAGCCGGACGTACAACGCGTACGCGGGCTCCCATTGCCTCAATGGGTGCGAGATGAACAAGGGTGCCCCCTACAGCGGGTACGCGGCGAAGCGACTCGTGCCGTACACGCACAGGTAGGGGGGACCCATGGGTCCCCCCTGTGTGCAACTCGCACGGCTACGCATACAGGGGGTCCGACACGGACCCTCGAGTACGGCTCCGACTGCTCTTTCGAACCGGACGGCACGTGTCGGTCGGACTCGCTCGCGGCGCGCATCGTACTTACCCGGCCGGGAACGTCTCCATTGCGCGGTGCGAGTCGTGTCCGAGCGAGTCGGTCGGTGCGGTTAGACCCGGGAACGAGTCGGTCGGAGCAGTTGGGACGCCCAAACGAGTCGGTCGGCGATTTCGCATCGTACTCGCTCGTCCGGACGCGCGTACGAATCGGTCGGGAAATAGGGCTCCGAATCGATCCGGTTATGACAAATCCGATTCGGAGCCCTACGGCCGAGATCGGAATCGGCCCCTTATTCTCAACTGTACAGTGTACAGTGCACACCCTTGCAGCAAGTGTATAAATTATCAATAAGCAAGCAATATGACTTACCACTGCCACCCACTGCTGCTGGCTCACCCCCTGCAGCTGCCGCATCTGTTCCCTGCTAGCTGGCGTCACCGTCCCCGCTGGCCCTGGCACTGGTGGTCAGTATGGCTAGAAAAAACATTACACATTTTTTAGATGCCATATACGCCTCCCCCTATTTATTTTTTCCGTAGCAAGATTGAAAATACATACACCACACACATCACTACAATTCGGGTACACACAGTCTAGAGTAAACAGTATGTCCTATCAAAAATAATAAAATATCTTGTTGGGCATTTTGTTGGTGCCAATTTTTGAAAAGCCTCTCAAGAAGAGGACAGTCCAAAGGACTGGACTCAGTGGCTAGAGCTATTGGTGAATCTGAGTTTTTTAAAAGAAATAAGAGTGGCCAACTGGGTAGACAATCGGACATAAGGTCTTCTTGGTTGGAAAATGTAATGGTGCCGTTCTCCTCCTCCTCATACTTCCTTCCAGCCATTGTGCACGGTAATCAGTTCACCATCAACTGCTGCTAATAATACTAGGCCTAGATGAGAAGAAGACACAACTTTGGGGTGTCCAACGTGACCATGGCCACTCTCTCGTTTTACTGATTGAGCATGAGAAAGTAAAATAAAGCCTTCTCATCTCAACAAACATGTGTAGAATACCTTACTTGGGCATGCAATCTGCATGGCAGAGTATTAGTACTAGTACTAGTAGTAGTAATGACCAATGGGTTCTCTGAGTCTTACAGTACAACCACTAGGCAGTCCAAAAAATATATAAGGGGAGAGGAAAAACTGACTGAAAAACCAGAAGAAAGCAAGCTACAGACACTAGAAATATAAAATAACTAAGTTAGTAAATAGGATAATGCAGGGATAACAAGAATTTAGAAACAGATAGATCGAAGAGGATTAGTGAAAAAATAAAATTAGGAAACGGAAATAATAGTTCAAAATAAGGAGCGGTAAAAGTTAGGGAAATATATATTAATATTAACAACAGGAGGACTAACTGGGGCCAGCAGAGCCATCAGATGAGGAGCGTTCTTGGGAGGCGCCTCCAGCTCCCGTACCTGCCTCTGACGACCTCGTCTTGCCCCTGGATGCTGATGATCGTGTAAGACATAATTGGAGACAAAAAATGATAGGTGTTAAATAAATATTAAATAATCCCTCCAAAAAGATTTTTGGGCAGGAAACGGCAATTGCAATAACATTGACCTTTCCTAAATCAGATCAACTAGTGGTAGACAAGTATCGCGGTTGCGGACCGTCTTATCTTTATTATTCCATGGTTCCAATCCGATTCCTGAATCCTAAACCTACCTAGCCGGCCTATTGCAAAGACTTTTGGAATGAATTCCCAAAAAATGATATTTGCTTCTACGTTTCGATCTCAGTTGCAATCATCTCAACCCCCTTTGACGGGCCAATTCACTAAGTCCACATGTAGTCTTTAAATGCATAGATGGATGCATGCATATTGCATATACCAAATTGATTGGTTGCTAGTCACTCACCATATGAACTACAAAAAAACTTCTACTAACGACTGAAGTGAGAGGACGCGGGCCACTAAATTACTAATGCTAAGTAACTAACTATCTACCACTACCTTAGTGACAGGACAAAGAAAGGAGTCTCTCTAGTCTGCATTACCTAACTTAAGTTCTCTTACATAATCAGCCTGAGTGAGCGCAAAGTTGCAAACAAGTACGATTAGGTAGCGCAGAGTACCTGTCAAGAATAATGATCACCAAATATGATTTGTAAACATAAGTTATGTAACTTACCTGCATGTGAGCAGCATGCTTGCTATTTGGGAAAAAATATTAGCAATAACATAGAACACACAATAATAATAATAATTAGCTACTTAGCAAGACCCACGACCTCAACCCCTAGCAGGTCCAGCAGGTCCTGCTCTCGGTCCAGGGTGTCAGACCACCGGCGCGTCAGCTGGTTGCGGCGCACCCTACACACCGCTGCTGGCGCTCCCAGAGCCCGGACCCAGGCCTGCCGCCTGCTGCCAGGATGGAGCGGAGGTGGGGCTGCACAAAAAAAACCAGCGCTGCCACCTCCACCTCAGAAAACAAGGCCCGGGCCTGCACCCCTTATGGGCGCCTCCTTCTGCAAGAAAGGCAGCTCTTCTTTGTCACCTTGGCCCGGCTCTTTTTCTTTGCCATGATGCTGGGGGGAAGTGAGGTGAAAGTATAAAAAATAGCAGGGAGAAGAAGGAAAACAGAATTAGGAAGGAAGGAAGTATAGAGAAAAATAGTATGAAAAAACAAAACTCACTATAAAACACACAAAAAGATCAGAAAAAAAGTTTTGGGAACAAAGGATTGGAAAGATTTAGAGAGGATTCAAAACAGTCCCCAGAACCATAACAGAGAAGAAAGACAAGATGGCCACACCCATGCGTGACCACGTGGTGCAGTTCATGCACTATTTCTCCCCGAACACGCAATCCGTGCTGCCGTATGGTGGAACACGTCACGCGAACGGGCGCGACAAGCAACTCCACCCGCTTGCCGAACTCCATATAGCATACCAGAGTGTTTTTGCCGCTTCGCTGAGTTCCTTGTAGCGCTGCTATGTGAACTCCGCCCAGGCTTAAAAAAAAATGCAGCAGCTACCTCACCTCCGTGCCCCAGTGCGAGGCCTACACGATGTCTTCACTGAGTCACAGTTCGGCCCCGGGGCGCTGGAGGCGCAGATATGCTCTTGTGCTGGTTCACAGCGACCACCTGGCTGGACCCGGGGCAGCAGTCGCACCCTGGAGGTCAGAGTCCGCTATCTTGTCTCAGGTGCCCAGCCCGCCGCAACGGCCAGACCGCTGTCAGTCAGGCCAGAGGATGGGTTGATCAATGGCACCTCGCCCAAGCACTTCGTCAGTGGCACCGGCTCAGAACCTCACGATCCACACTTCTATTCTCTCTGGCTGGCCGCCGCCATTTTGGATGGAGAGGGTGCTCACCCACTGTGTCCCGTTCCCCCCATTTGTTGGGTGCCTCATTGCAATACTCCTCTTGCAGCAGCGGTATGTGTGTGGAGTGCCATTGCCCTACCAGGATCTCGGATGGATAATTATGGCCCGGATATTTGGCAGATTGGAGTCTTGGCCAGCAGAACTGCACTAACGTGCGGCCTTCTTGCTGTGGGCTCTATAGCGCCCTCCCTCCACATAAGATACTTGATGCATATTTTTCAATAGTACCTAGTATTCAAAGTGTAAGCAAATATTTATTTCCAATACTCCCCAAAGAATTTCTTGTTTCATTATGGAGAAGTGCTTTGAAAACAGGTTGATCTTTTATGGGGGTAATTTGCAGTAGGTCACCTAATTAAATCAAATGCTTTCCTCCAAAGAGTACATCGTAGTTTGTTCTTAAAATCTGCTGTTTTCCTAAGTGTATAAAGGCAAGCATTAGGTTTGATACCATACTCAGCTCATCAATGATTAAAAGCTTTAGTGCCTGATTACGAGTCTGGCAGTCTAGCGACTGCCAGACTCGCAATGGAACAGCATTATGCTGAGCAGGGATTGGCGCAATCCCAATCAGCATATTTTGAGTTCCTGGACCGCCAGCCGTTTCATGGCGGAGCCCCACAATGAAAAGGCTGGTGGTGCAGGAACAAAGGGGGCCCTACAGTGTTCCCAGGCCCCCCGCATTGGGGATACATTCTGGGGGGCACAACATGTGCCCTCCTGCCTGTATTCCCCCAGTTCCAGCATGGCTTGGACGTCACCATCCATGCCGTGCTGGAACTTTTTGGCTGTTCCCATGGCGGTGCCTGTTTTACAGGCACCGCCATGGGAAAGGCCAAAGGACCGCTGACTGTATTACGAGTTGAACTCATATAACATCAGTTCAACTCGTCATGCAGCCGGCTGTCCATGCACGGGTTTTGCAGAGCCGGCGTTATGCCAGTGCTGCTGATCCTAAGTCGTAATCAGCCCCTTAGTTTCTTCAATACTCTTGATACCTCGTGACAAGCTTCACCAGATAATTTCTGGTACTCCTGTTTATTGTCATGTTCAACAGGTAACATTAGTAGTCAATGTAGAGGAATTCCTTTAATGTTATGTACAGCTAATCCTGTTGGTGATGTAACTACACATTGCAAATTTGATTCTGTAGTTTTTTTGTAGATAGCTGGTGAGAACTTTAATAAGAAAGCTTTTTCCAGTCCCAGCTTGACCACTGATGTATAGTAATATTGGTTTATATGAAGACCATTCACATCGTTTCTTCTCATGGAGAAATCCATGCTCCATTTTATCTTTAACTTTGATTTACATTTCTTTCTGTTCATTGTTCAGTTGTTCTACTAACTGTTCTAAATAAACAGTTTCCGCTCTTTCTTGCTGCATTGCACTTTCCACCTCCTTCATAGCTATAGCTACTTCATTTTGAATTTTTGGTTCTCCAAGAGGATCTTGAGTCAATGGTCCAGAACTTTGGCTGCTTTGTGAACTCTCCTTCACTATCTCAGCAGCGATGGTTTCTTCCTGTTTAATCTCATCTTTCAACAGTAGGTTGGAAAAACTGAACATGCAATGCTGTCTTTTACAGCATTGAAAAAATCTTTGTAACACTCATAGTGTTCATCAAAAATAGGGATTAGAAAGGGCTTTTGGTCAGGTCCAGCATACTTGCCCAAATGAATCTGAAACAGGAGGGGTATGCAGTTCCTAGGTGAGTACAGAGAGTTTAGGAAGTGTTCAATTCCCTTTAGGACAAGGTGTCCTTCCCGGACCGGCGGCAGGGGTAGGTGATCCGGCGCAGTGACGCTGAGCTACAGGATAATTATCCTCGATGTGTCATAGCCCCGCCGGTACTGTTGAGGTATGGACAGAGGTTCTATAGGATTACCCTCAACTGTGTTTAGGTACTTTACCTAAATAATAAATGTGGTAGGTAGATTGTGATAGTCACCAACCACAAGGTGTAGATAGTTTGCACTTTTGGTCCTGATGAATTGCCGTCTGATCTCCCAGATGCTGTGGCAAGAAACATGTTGACCGTTGACCGTTGTAGAGTAGAGCACTATAATCTTGAACAAATAAATTTAAGATAGAAGTTGCCACTCTAGTTTTATTTTAATCAGGTAGGAGCCATTCTATTAAAGTATCGCTTTGGACTACCTAACCTGTTTTAAATCGCACCTTCACTACAATACATCTACACTAGCCTAGGCCCCTCACCCACACCTCACCAAACGGCAAGGGACAAAAGATCTCTGCCAAAGAGCCCCATCATTGGGTGCCCATCGGGTATTGCAGCGCCGACCCGACGAGGAGCAGTCCCGATGATGAAGCATGACACCTAGCTGGCTGGGTGTGTGAGGGCACTAGTTCCGAAAGGAGGAATTCCCCCTCCTCCTCTTCCATAAAATGTTTTTTCCCCCGGGGGACACCTTGTCCTAAAGGGAATTTAACACTTCCTAAACACTCATAGTGTCCAAGTAAATCTGATTCAGCATGCCATGGTTTGAACAACTGCAAAAGTGCCAAGTAGAAAAGCGTTCTTCTCTCCGGAGTTTGCCAATTAAGCTTTCTGTGGTTAATTAGATTTCCTTTCATGTGTCTCACCAAACAACCATCACATCCAAGTACTGCACATCACCCTTCTTCTATGTTTTCAGTTACATTACTTCTAGATGTGTAGTACTGAAGTAGTTCATAGAGACACATGTTTTGAATGTGGACTTCTTCTTGGGTAGTATGCATCCAACATATTAGATTTCAGTATGTCTCTACTTTCTGGATCAAATTCCGATGACATCTCGTGTAAAATTTTCCTTTGTTTCTATATTTTTTACAGCAGCCCTTTTCACCATTGTCTTTTGGGATGGCACATGTTACATACTGTTCTATGAAAGACAAGACAGACTCATCGCTGTCTGTTCAGAATTTCAGTGCATTTTTTACCCATAACAGCATGTGAATATGTGGAGCACCTCGAGCTTGGTACTGTTTACGTAAAAAAAAACTGTTACTTTACCCAGAAGAGGATTGCTTTTGCTGCAGATTTCAGACAACATGGCTTTAAACCTGTGATTATAATATGCGCAAACATTTGCAGGATCCAATTAACAAAGTTCTCCAGCTGTCTTCACTTTGATATCCTTTATGTTTGAGTTTGCATTTCACAAGAATTAAAGATGGTCATCCCAAATATACTCAGCACAACTGAGTGTTAGAAACCAAGTAGGTGATCCTAGGTTTCTCAACATGCATTTTAGCTCACCATGACGATGATACCAATACACATTGGATCCACGTTGGCAAGCCATCAAATTAATCAGGTTGTATTCCAGGTTTTCATCTTTTCCTTGAACTTTGTCAACAAATTCCCTGGCTGTGAGATTTTGCAGATTGACTCCTGTTTAGAGGATGTGGTTTATTGCATAAGATAGTCCTGACAAGTCACTCTCAAATAATAGATGGAATATATAGGGAATACACTGGCAAAATCTAGGATCCTCTAAATATAGTCTAGTTGATCTGTACTCGGCTTCTGGTATTTTTACAGGCCGGTCATCATATCTACCACCTACTCCAGTAGGAAACAGAAATGAAAAACAGTGAGCCTCTAAACGTTTCTCCCACACACTCAAGGGAGCTCATTTTGATTCTTTCATTTGAAAGAGATCAATAGCATCACCAATAATGTATTTAGAATGCAGAGGATGAATACTGTAGTGTTCATAAATTTTTCTGATCTGGATCTATCAACCTTTTCAATCTGCCCTCTTAATGATGATGTGTCATCCTTATATCTTGAAGAACATCTACATTTTTATAATAAATATTATTTTGTACCAGATATAATGTTGCTTTTTTTTATTTTAATAAGATCCACTAACTCTTTCCATGTTCTTTTTACTCTAGGTAGGGACACCATTGACTAGAATAATAAGTGGTTCTTCAAAATCTCTCTGCACCCCTACATTTTCAATATTCTGCTTGTTGTGTAATGGCAAATACACAACTCTGCTTTTAAGACCTGTCTGTAACTCTCTTGGAAGTAACTTCCCTGTCTTTGGCTCCATACGAACTATAGCTTGGAATGGATTTATACATTGGATGAGAGTTGTGTAGGAAAGTGCCCCTTTTGGCATGGTTAGCCCACACTTTTTGCTTGCTGCCTGATGTGATTCGAATTGTAAGTGCACTAGGTTCCTGCTAACTGGGTTCCTAGTGCCAGATCTGTTTCCCAAAACTGTGACCACGATTGCCACAACTTCAGCCACCCCTAAAAGGTCCTAGCAAATGGTACACCTGGTACCTATGACATGGGTACTGAAGATAGTCCACTGGAGCTGCAGCACGACTTGTGCCACCCTAGAGACCCCTCACCAAGACCATGCAAACTGCCATTGCATGCTATGTGTCTTGGTGCAGAGGTATAGGTAAGTCACCCCTACTGCAGGCCTTGCAGCCCTAAGTCAGGGTGTACTATATACCATGTATGGACATATCTGCATGAGCAGATATGACCGTGCAATATCTGAGCAATTCTTGGATATTGTAAGTGCACAGGGAAGGCATAAAGAGTGTATGGGCTGGATATTTGTCATTACGAGTTTCCTAGCTCCATTATGGCTTCACTGTATCCTAAGATGTTTGGTAACAAACATCTTGTCTTAATAAATCCTCACTGATGCCAGTGTGGGATTTAATAATAAATGCACACAGGAGACCCTTTAGACGGTCCCCTGAAAACCCACCAAGCACTGGTGTCTCTGACTAGTCATAGCAAGTCTGCTACCACCAGACATGTTTCTGACCTCATGGAGTCGGAACCTGTGATGTAACAGGCCAGAAACAAAGCCTGCTCTGGGCGTCCCGTTTGTCTTACAGCTTCTCTTCTTCTTTTATGCTTCGTCATAGTTCTTATTAGATTCTGAATTACTCTACCACGGAACATTCCATGGGTGATTTCCTTGAACTGTCTTTGTCTTTTGTTTAATTTCTGTGCTTTTTTGTACAGCTTTTTACTCTTTATATCATGTTTTTCTCCTTTCTTAGTTGATCTGAAACTGTGCTTTTTTTTACTTGATTTCGCTTACTTTCCAGTTCTATGCATACTATTTAAGAAATGTATTTGTTCTGTTACCAGCAGCTCTTTTCCCTTTCAACCCTTTCTCCACATTTTCCCCCTTTTGATTGTCAGTTGTGAGGAGATTGGGTCCTTGCTTCTGTTTCTTTCTTTTCTCACTTTTTGATGGCATTGTAACTGTCCGTATTTAACTATAAATTGATGTCTGAAAAGAAAAATAAATAAGTACATTTACTTTTTAAGTAATTAACTACCAAGATCAACAGTTGTCTTATTATAATATAGCTAACATTACTCTATTAATATCCATGTTTATCTCTTGACTCTTTGTCTGTGTCAGTGTATGCATTAGTCTCTCACAGGGTATAGTAACCTATCCATCAGTGTGTTCCTATTTATCTACTCATGTTTAAAGGACTACTTGTTTTGATGGGTGACTTGGGTGTCAGTACTTCACTACCTATCTGAGTGAGTTTAGGAGTTGAACTGTAGAAGTGCCATCAGATGCTTAAGTTAGTGTCCCGATATGTGACTCTCTGTCTTATTAACTCTATCAGTCTCTAAATTTGTATGTAAATGGCTGAACAAATAGCTCAGTGCCTGTGTTGGTGAATACAGGGTGATGTAACTGTGTCTGCAAATGACTTTTGATAGTGCTCCATACATAACAAGTATCTGAGACTGTAAATGAATGCCTAAGTGCCTCTGTAGTGTCTGACTGCATGAGAGAGAGACTGTATGCTTTTGAGAACATGTATGTCTCTTGCATTACAGGTGGTATACTGTATGCAGTACTTGACATAGGGGTCGTCAAGTACACAAATAATTTAGTGAAACTGAAGAGGACATCTCTTACCAATTAAGCACAAAGTACCATGCTTTATGGAATACCTACAGTCTATCTCAGAATCAAGTTATGTGTACTAAAAGGTGGGTTTAAGACTTGGCGAAGGACTTTTTCATACCAAGTCGAGCTGGCATTAATAGTGCACAGATACCTTTTGCAATAGTAAGCGCCATCTAAACATGCTCCCTTGCTCAGTGCGCCACTGGATTCAAGCTAGCCTGGCTGAAGAAGGGTGACATACCCTGAAACCGGTCCCAGGATGCTTGTTTCCAGTCCAGGGAGGACCTGGCCTGGCAGTTCGGTCTGGACTGTTCCCATGGGGCACAGGGTCAAGACTGAAGAAAAAAAGAAAGAAAAAAAAGTCCAAACTGGGGTGGCGTAGTGGGCAAAAGAACGATGGATTTAACCCAGATCTTTTGACTGGGGGAGAATGTTTGCATTGTCAGCATTCCGTCCATCATTTGTTTGCTGTAACATCTAAACATGCAGGCATGCCCTCTGCAGTATTATGACTGGCCCATGTTTAAAGGACTACTTGACTGGATGTGTGACTAGGCTGAACCAATACTTGGCTGCATATCTGAATAAGTGAAGGAGTACTCCTGTAGCAGTGCCATCAGATGTTTAACGAAGTGTACTAGTGTTTACCTCTCTGTTTAACTAACTCTATAGTTCACTAAATATGTATGTAACTGGCTGAACAAATACCTCAGTGATTGTGTTGGTGATTACTGGGGTATATAAATGTGTCTGCAATTGGCTTTGATAGTACTGGTAATATAAGACTTATCTGAGCATGTTAGTGAATGTATAAGTTGTTCAGTGCTGTCTCATTGCGTGAAAGAGAGACTCTATGCTTTTCAGAACATGTCTGTCACTTATAGTAAAAGTGCACAGACAGGCTCTGCAGTATTGGGCCACAACTATATTGTGTTAGTAGTTGCCTATATATCTAAGTGAGTGTAGTAGTATATTTAACTGTGTCTAGTGGTCTCAAACACACGTTTGCCTGAATGAGACTTTAAAGTGCATGTCACACCTTCTAACCACATACCACTCTACCCTGTGGCCTATGTACACCATACCTCAAGGGTAAATTACATATAGTAGAAGGGAAGTTTAAAATTTAAATGTCAACTCAACCTAGCGGTAAAACTGCAGAAGCAGGCCCAAGGCATATTTTTAGGCCTACTTGTCTGCATGAGTGATTAGCAGTATCACTACTTATCTAAATAAACCTATCAGTCCCTCTGTGGTTGTGTTACTGGATGTGTAAATGAGTATGTAGCTATATGACTACTTCTCTTACTATCTCTATGACTCTCTATATGTGTATGTAACTGCCTGTATAGATTGCTTACAGGCTGTATTTGTCAGCAGTGTGTTATATAACTGTGTGTGCAACCGGTTTCTCTTGTTTTGTGATTCATAAGTGCTGGTTCGCATGTGCCTGAATGGGTAACTGGCTTTTCACTCTCTCTGACTGGCTGTATGAGTATGTCGATGTTTTCCTTAATGGGTATGTGAGTTGCATGAGGGATACTGCATGTATAATTGGACATATAGGTCTATAAGTACACATATAGGTTGCTAAACTTGAAACTACATTAACTAGAAACCACTCTGTCCTATTGCCTACCTACAGCCTATGACACAAATAAGTTATATATACTGCATATATAACTTCTGTACAGCTATGTCACTGAATACGTACATACCTCATACTCTGTCTGACAGACTACACGAGTGATAATTGTTTCCTACACATGTATAAAACTTGTAGAACGTGTAAAACACTGCATATTTAA
Organism: Calotriton arnoldi; assembly: GCA_963921515.1. Classification (NCBI taxonomy): domain Eukaryota; kingdom Metazoa; phylum Chordata; class Amphibia; order Caudata; family Salamandridae; genus Calotriton; species Calotriton arnoldi. The sequence continues at coordinate 1,086,366 of CAWUFW010005122.1, read as the reverse complement.
CGATACCTTTGGATTCTGAAACTACACATGTAACTCAGTATTATTATAAACAGTATGTCTTACTATCTAAGCACATGCAAACCTGCTCTATAACTTACAAACAACAACCCTGAACGGTATCTAATAAATAGCTGCCAAGTTTCACAGATCCATGCATTATGTGCTGCTGCAGTGCAAGTTTTTCCTTTCAATTCTGTGACTTGTAGTCCTCTGTTAAAATATAGTAATTAGGAATACAAGTCCCAGAGTAGAAAGAAAAACATTAGCTTTCAGCACCACTTCATGTATGTACCTCTTACACTTTGCAGAGTTTCTCATACATGCTTAAGTATAAATTTAAAGCTTTGCAAACTGTTTTCATACTAACTAGAGCATGCAGCAAAACAAAACATGTAGAATATACAGGTCTACGGCAACACATTGTTAAGCAACCTCTCACACACCTAACCTCAATCTCTGACAAACAGTCACATACTTACTCACTCAGAAAGAGACTTACTCACCCATTAATAATTATATAAAAACACTCACACAGCCACTCATAGATTGTCTCATACAGTTATAATATTTTTTCTGTATATCATACTCACTTTTATCAACCTCTTATAAACATCTACTTTTTCAAACACATTTTTTTCAAAGTTCAATCTAATTCACATACCTGTAATTTGAGGTCGTTGGTCAAATAGTTTTTTTTGAGCTCTTATTAGTTATATGCAATACTCTCTGAAAATGTGACAACTAAGCATAAGAATGGCACACCACTCTCATACAAAGCAACTATTTATGGCAACCTTTTCAACTTTGCACTCTCTGATACTGCGAAAGTCAGCAAATAAAAACATGTCTTTCATATTTTAGTTTGTTACTCCACATCTGAATGGTTGGTATGTGTTAACCCTTTCATTTGTGCATATTTGTGAATTATTCACGACAGTTGCGGTAAATTCACGAGTAATTACGGGAGTTCAAAATCATATTTAGCTACCTTGTTTTATTACTTTAAAACTACACTATACTTTTTAAGAAAGCCCTCACTAGGAAAAAAAAAAACAATTCTTCAACAATGAGTAGAAACACCTCTGATTTGAAAAAGACAACTTTCTCTTTAACACCCTTCCCCCTACGCTTTCTTAGCAGAGTCTCCATAGCAACCCACTAGAACCAGCACAAGTTTGCAGCACATTCTAGAAGGTCCATACTAGCTGCAAAATCAACTGCAACAGGTGTGGTTGACTATACACAATTAAAACCATATCCAAGTTTTGCATTACATTTTTTTCTTTTTACCACAGCCAATCACAGATTAACGTACTTATCCTTTAAAGCCACTGCCTAATTTTATTAGCATGCATATTTACACTAACCAATGAAATATGTTCTTTTTTAACCAGGACCTCACCTCCATTTTAACATTTTTTTTATATTGAAAACTGTCTCATTCAGCTCCTACCTTCTCCCGTATGCTACTGCCACTTCACGTGCTAGAAAGAGTGGCATTGAGGGGGACCTGGGTTTGACTAATTTGGACATTACTTGAATTGGCCAGAGAGGGTTAAGGTGACACCAATTGCTACCTTTGGTTGAACGCATTGTGTATTGCCAGCCACCTGACCTCATGATTGTGCACTGTAGTTGCAATGACCTAGGCACACTGACTGGGGTAGGACTGAAAATCCTAACAAAGGATACCTTTGTACAATTAATTTCTCTCACACTGCCTTGGTATTCTCCAACATATGCCAAAGTCAGAAATGGAAGTGGTCAAACCATTTCTGTCCACAGATTGACAAAGCCATGAAACATGTTATTAAAACTGTTTCTGCATTCCTCAGAGACCATAACATGGTCTCTATCTACAACAACAACTTGCATTTTCACATGCATGGAATATATAGAAGTGATTGAGTTTACTTCATAGAAGAAGGCAACATGGTGTTTCTCAGCAACTTAAAACTCTGCATCCTGTCTTATGTGTAGCTGTCATATATACACAATCAACACAAAGGGTCTTCTCACAGCCACCCTATTTCTCAAAATGGTGTCCATTTTCTTTAAAAACATCTCTAGAAAAAAAAGTCAACATTCGCGAATATATTGTGAATACGCAAAACAAAAGCAGATATTCAATAGATAATGGCACATTAAAAATTATATAATTGATTCTGTGCATCACACTGAGTACATCAGTATTTACATTACTCTATAAGTGCATATATGCGTCTCTGAGTGCATCTGTCAGTGGGTCTGTGAGTATTTGAGTGGGTCTCTTAGTGGGTGCATAAGTGTCTCAGTGGGTCTGCCAGAGAGTCTGTGAGTATGTGACTCTGTAAGTGAGTCTGAGAATGGGTGCATACGTCTCTGAGTGAATCTGTAAGTGGGTGCATGAGTGTCTGAGTGGGTCTGTGAGTAGGTACATGAGTATCTGACTGGGTCTATGAGTGAGTGTGAGTGTCTGAGTGAGTTTCTCAGTAGGTGTATGAGTGTCTGAGTGGGTACATGAGTGTCTGAGTGGGTCTGTGAGTGGGTGAATCAGTGTCTGAGTGTGTCTGTGAGTGGGTGTGTGAGTCTCTGAGTACATCTGTGAGTGCATGTAAAAGTGTCTGAGTGGATCTCTGAGTGGGTGTGACTTTCTGAGTATATCTGTGAGTGGGAGCATGAGTGTGTGAGTCAGTCTGTGAGTGAATGCATGAGTGTTTGATTGGGTCTGTGAGTGGGTGCAGGAGTGTCTGAGTGGGTCTGTGAGTGGGTGCATGAGTGTCTGCCTGGGTCTATGGGAAGTACATGACGCTCTAAGTGGGTTTGGGAGTGAGTATGTGAGACTCTGAGTGGGTCTGTGAGTGGGTGCATGAGTGTCTGAGTGGGTCTATGAGTGGATGCATGAGAGTCTGACTGCGTCTATGAATGAGTGCGAGTGTATGAGTGACTTTGTGACTGAGTGCATGAGTGTCTGACTAAGTCTGTGAGTAGATGAATGAGTGTCTGACTGGGTCTGTGAGGAGGTGCACGAGTGTCTGACTAGGTCTGTGAGTAGGTGCATGAGTGTCTTAGTGGGTCTATGACTGGGTGCATGAGTATCTGACTGGGTCTGTGAGTGAGTGTCAGTGTCTGAGTGAATTTATAAGTGGGTAGATTAGTGTCTGAGTGGGTTTGTGAGTGGGTGTGCTCTGTCAGTGGGTGCATGAGTGTCTGAGTGGGTCTGTGATCTGTGAATGAGTGTGTGACTCTCTGAGTGGGTCTATCAGTGGCTGCATGAGTATCTGAGTGGGTCTATGATTTCATGCATGAGTGTCTTACTGCGTCTATGAGTGAGTGCATCAGTGTCTGAGTGGGTCTGTGAGTAGATGCCTGAGTCACTGAGTGCATCTGTGAGTGCATGTAACAGTATTTGAGTGGGTGTCTGAGTGTGTCTGTGAGTGGGTGCATGAGTGTGTGAGTCAGTCCATGAGTGAGTGCATGAGCCTCTGAGTGGGTCTGTGAGTGGACGCATGAGTGCCTGAGATGGGTCTGTGAGTGAGTGTGTGAGTGAGACTGAGGGGCAGTATATGAATATATATATATATATATTTATTTTTTCCTCAATATTCGTGAATTTGTCATGATGTTACACTGGGGGCCTCACTGAGCATCACAATGAATTCGCGAAAATTGTGTTTGGTGGACAAAAACTGTAACTTTGATGTTTTCTGCCCATACTGTGTCCCAGAAACAATCCTATATCCCACCCATGGGGTCTGGGTACATTTAACCTGACCCCTTATGCCAGTTTTTGTCATTTCTGTATTGAAACGAGGACTGTGCCGGTAAACTAAAATGGTGGCCACAACTTTCTGCTCAGGTTGCAGCCAGCCAATCACAGTATTTCTGTTGGCACGCATCATCAAGAAATAATCGCGATTTAGTTATGGTCATAGATATACAAATTTGGATGTCCTTTAATTTCTCACAAACTACTGAATGGATTTACACCAAATAAAAAAGCGTAATCTGTGATCCAACAGCTACCTTTATGCCAAATTCAGTGTAATTCCGTCCAGCAGACTCTATGGGAATTAACATGGGAAACAACTTTTTTGACCCGCCCTTTTCGCCCCCCGCTTTATTGATCACACTGAAACTCTCTGTGGACAACAAAAAGTTCTGGCGCACTTTTTCGGAAAATTTTGTGATGATTCATCAAATGACACGTCAAAAAACACTTTTCCTATGGAAACATGGTCCAAATTATGACTACCTACTGGCGACTGCCAGTAGGTAATATATACATATATATATATATATTCACTGAAAAAACCATAGGTTTCAGGGACGTTATAGTTAGAAATTAGCATTTAAAAAACCATAGAAATTCACTGAAAAAACCACAGATTTCAGGGACGTTATAGTTAGTTGGACATTTCAGTTGTGCAAAACCAGAGAAATTCAGCCGTTATAGTTAGTTGAGCTAAGTATAACTCGCGCCCCCGCAATGCACTGCTGATGACATCACATATTACATCACTCATGACATGGTCAGTGACATCACTGATGACATCACTGATGACATCTCAAATGACATCACTGATGACATCACTGGAACTGGAACTCTCCAACCCCAGCTCCAACACCAACGACATCCCGCCGTCGCAACCCCTGTGCGATTCCCTCGCCACCTTCTTCCACCGCAAGATCGCCGACATCCACGACAGCTTCAACACCCAGACAGCCCCAACTAAGATCGATGCACCAGACCCGCCGCACACCATCGACCACGACCCCCGGCCAGCCTGGGCCAGCGTGAACATCGAGGACACCATCAAGACCATGAGCACAATACACTCCGGCTCCCCGTCAGACCCTTTCCGCACCACATCTTCAACAAAGCCAGCAGCTCCATCGCACCCCACCTGTGCAACGTCATCAATCTCTCCTTCGAGACCGCGACCTTCCCAGAGCGCTGGAAACACGCAGAGATCAACGCCCTACTCAAAAACCCAAGGCGGACCCGAGAGACCTCAAGAACTTCCGGCCCATCTCCCTGCTTCCGTTCCCAGCCAAGGTCATCGAGAAGATCGTCAACAAACAGCTAACCCGATACCTCGAAGAAAACAGCATCCTGGACCCATCCCAATCGGGGTTCCGCAGCAACCACAGCACTGAGACTGCCCTCATCGCCGCCACCGACGACATCAGGATCCTGCTGGACAACGGTGAGACTGCAGCCCTCATCCTGCTGGACCTCTCCGCCGCCTTCGACACTGTCTGCCACCGCACTCTACGGGCACGCCTCCACGACGCAGGGATCCGAGACAAGGCCCTGGAATGGGCCACCTCCTTCCTCGCCGGCAGAACCCAGAGAGTCCGCCTCCCACCATTCTGATCCGAAGCCTCCGAGATCATCTGCGGCGCACTCCATGGGATCGTCCCTCAGCCCAACACTGTTCAACATCTACATGGCCCCGCTCGCACGCATCGCCAGACAGCACGACCTCAACTTAATCTCCTACGCCGACGACACTCAACTGATCCTCTCCTCACCAAGGACCCTCGCTGCCAAATCCAACCTCCATGAAGGAATGAAGGCCGTCGCCGATTGGATGAAGATCAGCCGACTAAAACTGAACACGGAGAAGACAGAGGTCCTCATCCTCGGCTCCAACCCCTCAGCCTGGGACGACTCCTGGTGGCCAACGATGCTGGGAGCAGCCCTGACACCCACCAACCACGCACGCAACCTGGGAGTCATCCTCGACTCAACGCTCTCCATGGCCAAGCAAGTCAACGCAGTCTCATCCTCCTGCTTCAACACCCTCCGCATGCTTCGCAAGATCTACAGGTGGATCCCGACAGACACAAGAAGAACAGTCACCCAGGCCCTCGTCAGTAGCAGACTTGACTATGGGAACGCCCTCTACGCGGGAGCCCCGGCCAAGCTCATCAAGCGACTGCAACGCATACAAAATGCCTCCACACGCCTGATCCTCGATGTACCACGCCACAGCCACATCACCCCCCACCTGAGGAACCTGCACTGGCTCCCCGTCAACAGGAGAATCTCCTTCAAACTCCTCATCCACGCACACAAGGCACTCCACAAGACTGGCCCAGCCTACCTCAACAGACGACTCCTCTTCTACGTCCCCAACCGCCAACTCCGCTCCGCCGACCTCTCCTCGCCACCGTCCCTCGCATTCGAAGAACTACCACCGGTGGCAGATCCTTCTCCCACCTCGCCGCCAAGACCTGGAACACCCTTCCACTAAGCCTACGACAGACCCAAGACCTGCTGACCTTCAGGAGGCTACTCAAGACCTGGTTGTTCGACCAGTAGCAGCACCCCCCCTTTTTTTTCCCTAGCGCCTTGAGACCCTCGCGGGTAAGTAGTGCGCTTTACAAATTCTGTGATTGATTGATGACATCACTGATGACATCATCCAGTGCCTGTGCGTTTCTGTAAAGTTTAGATATGTTTTATATATATATAGGCCAAGGTGTATTGAAGAATGAGTGGGTGTATGACTGTCTGAATGGATGATTTAGTAGGTGTGTGACTGACTGTATAAGTGAGTGATTAAACATGTCTTACTGAATGCATGGGTTAGTGACTAAACTGTGTGAATGTCTGTATCAGTCTGTCTGTTGGTGTGTAAGCAGTTGCATGGGCTGGTGAGTAGCTACATGAGTGTCTATATGGGTTATTTCTAACTATAATGTCCCTGAAACCTATGGTTTTTTCAGTGAATTTCAAAGGTTTTTTAAATGCTAATTCCTAACTATGCCTACAGAGGTAGGACATGTGCAGAAAGAGGAAGAAAGGCGCAGAAAGAAGCAAGAGAAATGCAGAAAGAGGCAACAGAAGTCCAGAAAGACGAAGGAAAGTGCAGAAAGAAGCAAGAGATATACAAAAAGAACCAACAGAGGTGCAGAAAGAGGCCTTGTTGCAAAGCCATCCTGTGTCCCCAACGTTTTGCTGACTGGTACTGGTGGTAACTGACTCTGACTAACCAGGCCCGGAGCCAGTGCTATGCTGAAAGACACTTAGAATACAGTGAAAACACCTACATCCACTAGGGTACACTATGGGTTGGGGTACCCCTGTGATTGGCATGACCCCCCCTGTAAGGCCCTAGTACATAATAGGGCATGGGGATTAAAACTACCTCTAACTCAGAGGTGCAGAAAGAGGCAAGAGAAGTGCAGAAAGAAGCAACAGAGGTGCCGAAATAGGCAAGAGAAGTACAGAAAGAAGCAAGAGAGGTGCAGAAAGAGGGAAGACAAGTGCAGAAAGAGACAACAGGGGTGCAGAAAGAGACAACAGGGGTGCAGAAAGAAGATAGAGAGATGCAGAAAGAGGCAATAGAAGTGCAGAAAGAGGCAAGAGAGGTGCAGAAGGAGGCAAGAGAGGTGCAGAAGGAGGCAAGAGAACTGCAGAAAGAGGCAAGAGAGTTGCAGAAACAGGTAAATGGGGTGCAGAAAGAGGGAACATTTGTGCAGACAGAGGCAAGAGAGGTGCAGAAAGAGGGATGAGAGATACAGAAAGAGGCAAGAGGGATGCAGAAATTTGCAAAAGAGGTGCAGAAAGAAGCAAGAGCAGTGCAAAAGAACCAGAACCAACAGAGGTGCAAAAAGAGGCAAGTGAGGTGCAGAAGGAGGCAAGAGAACTGCAGAAAGAGGCAAGAGAGTTGCAGAAGCAGGCAGAAGGGGTGCAGAAAGAGGGAACAGGTGGGCAGACTAAGGCAAGAGAGGTGCAGAGAGGGAAGAGGGGTGCAGAAAAAGGCAAGAGGGATGCAGAAATTTGGAACAGAGGTACAGGAAGAAGCCAGAGCAGTGCAGAAAGAACCAACAGAGGTGCATAAAGAGGCAAGAGGGGTACAGAAAGAGGCAAGTGAAGTGCAGAACGAAGAAAAAGAGGTGCAGAAAGAACCAACAGAGGTGGAAAAAGAGGCAAGAGGGGTGCAGAAAGGGGTAAGAGAGGTGCACAAAGAGGCAAGAGGGATACAGAAAGAGGCAGGAGGGGTGCAGAAAGAGGAAGAGAACTGCAGAAAGAAGCAACAGAGGTGCTGAAAGAGGCACGAAGGGTGCAGAAAGAGACAAGACAGGTGAAGAATGAAGGAGCAGAGATACAGAAACAGGCAAAAGGGGTGCAGAAAGAAGCAAGTGAGGTGCAGAAAGAGGCAAGAGAGGTGCAGAAAGAGGCAAGAGAGGTGCAGAAAGAGGCAAGTGAGGTGCAGAAGGAGGCAAGAGAACTGCAGAAAGAGGCAATAGAGGTGCAGAAAGAGGCAAGTGAGGTGCAGAAAGAAGCAAGATAAGTGCAGAAAGAAGCAACAGAAGTGCAGAAAGAGGGAAGAGGGGCGGAGAGAGAGGCAAGAGGGGTGCAGAAAGAAGCAAGACAGATGCAGAAAGAAACAAAAGAAGTGCAGAAAGAAGGAACAGAGGTGCAGAAAGAGGCAAAAAAGGTGCAGAAAGACGTAAGAGGGGTACAGAAAAAGGCAAGAGAGGTGCAGAAAGAGGGAAGAAGGGTGCAGAAAGAGGCAATAAGGGTACAGAAAGAAGCAAATGAGGTGCAGAAAGAGGCAACAGATGTGCAGAAAGAGGCAAGAGAGGTGCAGAAAGTAGAAGAGATTTGCAGAAAGAGGCAAGAGAAGTGCAGAAAAAGAAAGAAATGTGCAGAAAGAAGCAACAGAAATGCAGAAAGAGGCAAGAGAGGCTCAGAAGGAAGCAAGAGTGGCTTGCACACCATTAGTATCAATTTAACACCCACATTTAGCAATAAGTAACAGGTGACCATTCTAGGTTTGCAAAGGGTCTTCCACCACGCTGTAACACGTCGCTGCATTTTTGGTAACGTTCGAGCCGTTTGAGCTAGAAACAAGGCTTTTTTTGTTCAAATCTGCAGATTAGGGAGCAGATGATGAATTATGTGGCTAATGCGGAAAATGTATAATTGTGCGAAAGTCGGTGCAGCCAAACAGTCGCATAATTCCAGTGGCCCCCTTCCCTATAAATATTTTTTTTTCAAAAAGAGGCCATGCCCCGGGGGATGGGGGCCCCAGGGCCAAAAGTGGCCCAGGGAAGGGGCCACGCGGCCCCCTCCCGAGGCCAATTTTGGCCCTGAAGACCCCATCCCCGGGGCATGGCCTCCTTTTTTTATATATATTTATAGGGAAGGGGGGCCGCGTGGCCCCCCTTCCCAGGGCCACTTTTGGCTCTGGGGCCCCCATCCCCTGGGGCATGGCCTCTTTTTGAAAAAAAAATATTTATAGGGAAGGGGGCCGCGTGGCCCCCCTTACCTAGGCCACTATTGGCCCCGGGGACCCAATCCCCCGGGGCTTGGCCATTTTATATTTAAATTTAAGGAGGGGGGCCATGCTGCCCCCTCCCCAGGCTGATTTCAGCCCCGGGGACCCCATCCCCCGGGGCCGGCCCTTAGTGTTGGGGACCGTGGGGGGAGCCCCAATGCCCCCATGGTCCCTGCTGGCTCCCCGCCTCCTGAGGGAGCCAGCATTGCTTTTGGGCAAGGGGAGCTGCTAACATGCAGCTCCCCTTGCCCAAAAGCAATCTGCTTCGCTTCATGGAAGCGAGTGCAGGTTTCCTGCTCTCCCTTCCATGAAGCGAACAGTGTTTGCAATGACAGGGCGGGAGCCGTGCTCCCGCCCTGTCATAGCAAACAGCAATGTCCCGGGGGTGGGCACCCCGGGACATTGCAGGAGCCGGCCCTTGGGGGTGGCGGTTCCCAGGGCCCCCTTCCATCATTTGAACAGCCCCGGGGAGGTGGTGGTCCCTGGGGCTTGGGGGGCCTGCGAGGCCCCCGACAAATAAATTATGAAAGCCCCGGGGAGGTGGCGGTCGCCGGGGCTTGGGGGGTTCCATGAGGACCCCCACACACAAAATAAAGCCCCAGGGAGGTGGCAGTCCTCGGGGCTGCGGGGGACCGCGTGCCCCCGCGCATAACTAAATAAAGCCCCGGGAAGGTGGTGGTCCCGAGACTTGGGGGCCTGGGAGGCCCCCACATCAACTATACAAGCCCCGGGAGGTGGCGGTCCCCGGGGCTGTGGGGGGCTGCATGCCCCCCGCATATAATTGGCATAGCCCCGGGGAGATGGCGGTCCCCGCGGGCCCCTGCTATATAATTTTGGCATTGCCCCCAGGACCTGGCCCACCCGGGGGCTCATTAAAACGAAGCTCAGGCGTGTTTTTTTCTTATTTTCTCGGCAGGATTCGTGCACCCAAAATGCTTTTTTTGGGCCTGCAGGCCTAGGGGGTCAGGGTGTTTCTACCCTGCCCCCTTTTCTTCATTTTTCACTTTGTTTCCCCCTTTTTCTTGTGACTCAGTTACCGAGTCACAAGATGGCTGTCAACACATTCTGCTTTGGAGTGTTGGCAGCCAATCAGAAGTCAGCTCGTGCTCGGGAGGAGTAGCAACTCCTCCTCGGTGCTCAGATATATACATTTTTATTTTTTTAATTTCTCAGGAACTACTGAACGGATTTACACCATTTAAAAAAAGGTCGCTTTCTGAACGAAGAGCTACCTTTTTGCCAAATTTGGTGTAATGCCGTTCAGCAGTTCGGGCTGTAGCCTGTTCCAAAATGTCCTATGGAAATTAGCATGGGGAAAAGGCGTTTTGGGACCCCCTTTTTTTTCGGCCCCCGCTTGACGAATCACCCTGAATCTTTCAAGACAGGAGCTGACCTGAGTGAACCATTAGCTTTGAAAATTTCGCGAAGATTCGTCAAACTTCGCCAAAGATATTGGCAAAAGAAAAAACGCTTTTTGAATAGAAACAAGGTCCTAAATATAACTACCTACTGGCGTCCGCCAGTAGGTAATATGCATAGATAGATAGATATACATATATGTGTGTGTATATATATATATATATAGACATACACACAAGAAAAGGTGATACACTATTGTCACATTTGTTGCCATGATGTGCCATTGCAAGATCCCGGACAAATACATTGACTCTGGCCCAAACTATATCAAAAGTTGATAGTGGAGCAATCAATTTATAAAACTGCCACCCTATTTTATGTGAGTATAACAAATATACAGAATTATTTTCAATCCTTATACATTCCTTCAAGAAAAGTCCAGACTTCAAGTAACATGATCGGTGGATTTTAACTTCTTCCTGTTACAGTCACACAATCAATACAGTTGTTCCAGTAACGACCAATAGCATATGATGTAGCCCAGTAATAACAGATAATAGATGATTCGCCCGACACATCTTTTGTCCAACCTTTCGACTTTTTCAACGCTATGTCTAAGAGGGTATTGACAACCCAGAAGTCTATTGGTAAGAAGTAAACAGCCAAGTTTGTTTCAGAAAGTAGGCAAGTTACAATTGGAACAGTTAAAAAAAAATTCTCATTCTGTATTATCCACACAGGCTAAATTTCCAGATATGGCTATCTTTCACGGAATTACATTTTCACACTTAAACAGTGTTGTGTGCCGCAGTAGTTAGCACATAGGATTTTATTGTCCTTAGCTGTTCTACCTTTACCAGTTCTGGAGGATTATGGTGATAACTGGTTTATCTGTTCCAAGTGCAACTTGGCCTACTGTGTGGAAAAATCTTGGCTGTGGCGAGTGAGGTGACAAGACTGTGTACGGAAGTACACAAATGATATTAATTGAATGTTGGTGCATAAGTATAAATGTGAGTTATAAGTATGACATAGTAATATGAAAGTGGTGCATAAATGATAAATTCAAAAGATAACTATAAGTAATTAATGTGTTATGCTTGTGTGGTTTAATGTGTGCTTGGAACAAATAAGATAGAAATGAGTGCATAAGTGGCGGATACATCATAAAATTAAGAGATAACTATAACTGTAGAAGTTCTAATGTTTGTGGAGTGAAATTTCGGTTTGTATACCAAACCTAAATACATTTTTCCTAAATAAAACTGACATGTAACCTTTGTTGTTTTTTGGGGAGTCTCAATGGCGTTTACAATTTTTTACAACTGTTTTGCAGTGAAATAGTATGAAGTTGAACACGGAAAAGTGGATTGACCTACTGTACAGTTTAGGGGCCTATTTTGGAATATTGCATGCTGAAATAGTGTACAGTGTAGTGGCGTACAGTGGAGTGTGATACAGTGGAGTGGCATCAACTGAAATGGGGGACATTGGAGTGGGGTATACTGGAGTGCTATAGAGTGGAGCTTGGTAAGGTTGAATTAAAGTGGAGTGGTATAGTGTATGTTAAATTGTGTAAAATGGAGTGCCATATATTGGAGTGCCGTATAGTGCAGTGGTGCAGAGCGGTATGCTGCAGACTACAGTGGGGTAGAGTGTAATACAATGCAGAGCAATAGTGTACAGTGGAGTAGCATAAACTGTAGTGAGATTGACTGAAGTACCATAGAATTTAGTAGTGTTTACTGTAATAAAGTTTAGTGGCATTAACTGTTTAGACATAGAGTAGAGAGCTATATAGTGGAGTAGTGTACAGTACAGTACCGTCCAATTCAATTGTGTTAATTATAGAAGTGTGGAATGTAGTCATGTACAGTGAAGTATAGTTTAGTTGAGTGGCACAGAATGTACTCCTGTAAAGCGAAATACCATATAGTCTAGAGTGCATTTCAGTACAATGCAGTTGTGTAGAGTGTAGTAGCATAGACTCAAATAGTGTACACTCAAGTAGTGTACCATCAAGTGGGCCATAGTGGTATAGCATGTAGTGGAATAGCGTAAATTTAAGTAGGATACAGTGCAGCAGCGTCGAGTTGCGAGCAGGACAGTTTAGGGGCATCCAGTAAACTGGCATACACGAAAGTGTAACAGAATACAGTGGTGAACTGTATAATAGCGTAGAGTTTAGTGGTGTACTTTGCAGTGGTGTATGGTCCAGTTGGGTCAAATGAAGTGGAATAACATACAGTGGATTAGCATAAAATGTAGTATCATATACTGTACTATCGTAAAGTAGAGTAGCACAATGTAAATTCCATTCAGAACAGTGGCATACACTAAAGAGCTAGACAGGGGTGTGGCAAAGTGGAGTGGAATAAAGTGGATTGTGTAAATTACAAGGAATGTTTCCTTAAAATGTGTCCACAAATGGTAATGATTTTTCTTGAAAATATATTCTATAATATGTAAATGTTGTGGGTGTCTGAAAGGTTGTTAAATTCAATGCAAGGTGCTTAATTTAGTTCAATGTGTGTATTACAAAATCTGTCATTCGGATTTAGTCAAGATTTGGCTGTATTATATATTATGGTGTGCAGATGCTTATTTTGGGTAGTGCAGGTTAGGACTGTAACTGTTTTATAACTTGTTATTTATTTAAAGGTTGTGAGATCAGTTTGTGCGGTATGTTTCCGAAATATGGGTGTATTTCGCTGTATTACCCCGGTACATAGTGATGCCAAATCATTAGCTGATTGGCTAATGACTGCTTTACAAAAGTTCAAGACAGGCAGGATGTTATTAGGTGCACTTTTCCCATGTTCTGCATTATGCCTTCGGATATAGGTAAGTAATTGGTTTGGCATTTTTGCACTACCTATTAAAACTTTAATTTATTTTTACAAGGTAGTCACTCCACTACCAAATCTAAACAAATTTTTCCTAACTATAACTGATGTATAACCTTAGTTTTCTGTGCGAATATATGTATATATGTATACATGCCTATGTGGTGTGTGTATGTTTAAGGTTATTTAAAAGAACTTCCATGTGTAACTTAAAACAATGCCTCAGCAAACTGTAAAGGGCTGAAGTGGCACTGATCCAATACATTTTTTTTTTTATACATATATATGGTTGTGTAAGGCTTAAAGTGTTCTACTGATATTTTTCGAGTGACTAGAACTGACACTTGAGATACAGCAATATTAGTATTATGCCTAGCTGCATTTGCTTGCTTCAATAAGCATGCTGCTTGAGCACAGTTTAAACCGGCAGAATGAATTTATAGGCATTATGTTACCAGCTCATTACTCTAATGCCTCATTTAGTTGCCTCATTAACTCTCCAACGTGAATTCAATGTGTTCAGAGAAGAAAAAGTAAATCAAACATGACATGTTCGCCAATTAGTGGAAAATGTTTATGCTCCGTTCGGCCTAATATATAACTCTAAAAATGTATGTTCAAAAACAGTCATACCCGTGAGGTGTTAAACAAATAAATAGTGTTCCCGAAATCTACTTGAAGATTTGATTTATGAAAATTGGAGCCTTCCGTGTGCAGATTCATTTTCTAATTTTCTTGATGAATACTGAATACAGCAGGATGGTCAAAATGAAAATACAAGCAACACCCTGAATTTAAAAAACAACAATGGAATAACCCCTGCCCTCTTACCTTAATTCAATTTAGAAAGTGTTAAGTTCAATAGCCGCATTCTTTATAAATGCAACAGCGAAGGGGTGGTATTTCGAAGGCAGAAGGACTACTACACACTTCTCTTAAATAAAACGAGGCAAGCGGCCTAAGGTAATATCGCCTTTAGGTGTATTACGACTGCGTTGCAACTTTGCATGTCACTAGGGCCACGTTGTAGTAGCCTGTATTGGGAGTGCTGTCAAAGGGCCTTCCTTATATTGCTTCAGTTGTTTGTTATACTCGTGAGGAACTTTATGATTTTAGCGTTGTCAAAACATAAGCTGTTGCCTTTAATTATAATATGTTTACCTTAGACTTCACATATTCTAAATTAAAGTAGCTGAGTTTGGCTGAATACTGCACTAAATTTGTGAATTTACTGAAGAAGCAGCTGTGAGTGAATCCAGCATGTTCTCTAGAAAAAGATTTTGTGATGTCATATGTGTTGGATTTTATATTGTGATGTCATGTGTGATGCCATCAATGATTTCACTGATGGTGCTAATGTGGATGTAGAACACATGTAGATTAATTTGTCATATCTGATGTGATTTGTTGGTTCATCAGCAGTGCATGTAAGAAATAAAAGAAAGTGAGCCTGGCAGAGTTTATTTTGTACTATCTAAATTGATCCATGTGGATAGCTTCAAAATGTACTTAATGTTGCTTCCTTTAATGTCATTAGATTTTGCTGATTATGGACTCGAACAATTGTACGGTTTTACCAACCTACAAATTAAAAAAATTAATTGATTGAGTAAGTAATATTTTATAGGTGCATCTAGCTCAATCTTAAAACATCTATAGATAGGTATTCAAAACTTTTAAGTCGTTCACTATTGATCTGTGCAACAGCATCACCTGCATTCTATATTGATGTTTTAAACGATACACATCAGCCGTCTCGAATGTTAAAGATTTTTAGTATTTTATTTCTGCTTCTTAACTCCCATCCATCTATCCTACATTGTATATTGAGTAATCATAGAAAGAAATGTGGTGGAACACACATTTGAGTGCGTTTCTTGTCATATAACACTATTACCACAATTTAGGATTTTATCACAGTGGGTGTGACCTGCAGCACGTGAAGTATTTTTGTATCAGTACTTGGGGGCATATTCTTGCCTCAGGTGTGAATTACACATGGATAGAAGTTGGTTTTGTGCTGTTCTTAAATTGTTGAGTTGTACTCTTAGTAAAACAGTGTGACTATGGGGCATATTCTCAAGGACTCATCGCCGAGTTAGCAGCACTTTATCGCAGCCAAAGTGGCGACAGATTCATCGCCCTATTCACAAGCTGGTGCTAACAGCCGATACCGCCTGTAATCCCGCGATAGCAGCCGCAAAAAACATCGCCACGGATGACACCGGCAACTAACGCTAATGAGATGCAGAGTAGGCGTTCCCGTGCAAAAAGCCGCGAAAACACCACTTCGCAACATTCTCAACGACCAGCCAGTTCGGCGATGAGATCACAAAACATGCGATAAGGCACGTTAGCAGCAGGGAATTAACACCTGCTCTTTCCTAGTATTAAGTCGGACGATAACCTGCACCAGAAATGGGAGCCCAGCCCACAGCCACATCAGAAGAACAACAGATGCCATGGAGCCACTGATCACGCAGCCGGACACCCAAGAGGGCCACAACACCCACCGCCCCCCACCCCGGACAAAGATATTTTACATCAACTTTACGAAATCATGACCAAAACACCCGCCTGATGTCGCACAAGTACAACAATCAACATTAATGTGTGGTCAGAAAAAGGAGAATCATACATTCAGCTTTGAATTTCAAAACAAATTATTTTATTCAAATGTAACTCAAAACAACTATTCGGAAGAGTCATGGCGGGTCGTCACTGGACAATCTGTAAGACACAGCCTGCAAGACAAATTACAAGAGAAGAAGGTGTGTCATGCGCACATCAAAGGACAGAGAGAGAGAGAAAGAGAGAGAGAAAGAAAGGGAAAGGAAGAGAGGGAGAAGGAGAGAGAGAGTAACAGAGGAAGAGAGAGAGAGTCAAAGGAAGAGAGGGAGCAGGAGAGAGAGTAACAGAGGAAGAGAGAGAGACAGTCAAAGGAAGAGAGGGAGAAGGAGAGAGAGAGTAACAGAGGAAGAGAGAGAGACAGTCAAAGAAAGAGAGGGAGAAGGAGAGAGAGAGTAACAGAGGAAGAGAGAGAGACAGTCAAAGGAAGACAGGGAGAAGGAGAGAGAGAGTAACAGAGGAAGAGAGAGAGACAGTCAAAGGAAGAGAGGGAGAGGGACAGAGAGTGCCGACACTGCGGACCCAGGCCACACTGCTCACCTGCTGCCACCGGTGTGTCTCCAACCACGTGCCGGTATACACTGCAGTCCACCAGGTCCCTTATCTGAAACAGAGTCCAGATTCATGAATGGCAGAGTACAAATCATTGCACACGCCATCATCGCTTGGCCGCCCCTGCGCACACAGGCTGCTGCACCCCAGCCCCTCCCGCCGCCCAGAGGTGTTTGCCCGCCCCTGCGCACCCAGGCCTCACTGCTCACCTTCCGCCACCAGCGTGTCTCCAAGAGGGCCCACCACGTGCCGGTGCAAGCTCCAAGCCCGGGGTCCACGACCTTGGCAGCCTCCACATCATGCAGCCCCGCCCGTGGGCCACTAGGTCACACACGTGATTCTGGGTCTTGATTTCGCAATGGCAGAGATCATATCAGTGCACGCGGCATCATCGCAGGCTGCACACCCGCTCAGAAGTATAGGTGCCAATCACTCTTTGAACCGCGAGGCAACGCCACATGGCGGTCGGCCCGCGCTGCCCGCTGGCTCAGGCCTACACTGCGGGTCAGCAGGGCTCACACAAATCCTTACCAGTCCGGACCGCCAGGACGGCGCATCATCGCAGGCTGCACACCCGCTCAGCACCTAAGGTGCCCCTACCTCAGTGCACCGAAAGTCACCGTCCCGTGGCGGTAGGCCCGTGCCGGCTGCAGTGTTTCCGGTGCCACCAACTCTGTGCAACGTAAGTCACGGACCCTTTCTGATTGAGTCTCGTGATATGCCAGGCGGACGCAGCCATGTCACCTCCGGCAGTGGGGAAGAACTGGGACACGTAGCGTCATCGCCCCCCCCTTTATACGTAAGCCGAGTGGGCTGGCTCGGCGTACGCCAGGCCAGCGTAGGGGTGTGAACAATTATCCCTGGGCTCTGGGCGTGGTTCATTTCTGGGCTGGACTTTTATGGTCGGCTTTATTAAACACCATAAAGCCGACCATAAATTCACTTGGACCTTGGACAAGCGACCTTTGACGAGGTGGATTCGTACAAATACCTAGGCTTTCAAATTGATCACAAACTTAACTTCAAGACACATCTGGACCAAGGTTGCACGAAATCTAAACAGCTGCAGTTTGCCTTTAAAATCTTAAAAAACAAGCTCGCAGGCGGCTCCACTGGTCACCTATTAAAGGTTATAGCAGCAAAATTCTTGCCCTCCATCTCATATGGTACAGAAATCTTGAACGGCAAGGACGCTACAGGTCTGAACCTAGCACAATCAATTCTTTTCAAGAAACTGTTTGCAATCCCCCGCCATATTTTGCAAGCTCAAATCCGACTTGAATACGGTTTAAGAAATCAGATCCCCGACAGACAAGGTGCACTAGTCAAGTACTATTGGAGGATGCGGGATGCAGAGGATAATACACTCGCCCACCATTGTTGGGTAGAAATTGAAAAGCAAGCCAGGCTCAAAAACTCAATTTTCGAAGTTTTGAAGGCTTCGCTCCCAGCACTGAAGCTAGAGGAGGCCTGGCTTACTGCTCCTACCTACCCCGGCTTAAAATCTGTGGTCAATAAAGCCATAAAACGGTATTCTTTATCATTAGATAAAACAGCTCTAGCAAAAATAAAACACACCTGGACCGTGATACAGACATACCAGAGGTTGCAACCCCAACCTTACTTGCTAGACCATTTTCCGCATAAAAAAAAACACTTCTTCACGCTACTAAGGCTTGGGTCATATCCATCAAAGGACCTAACCCCGAAATGGAAATACCCATGGCAATCAAAAGAATGCCGCCTATGCGGAGCTTGGGATGAGTCCTTATTGCACCTATTATGCATCTGTCCTGCTCTAATAGAAACACGCAAAACTGGCCTTCGGGAGGTCCTCAGGAAGGAACAAATAAGAACTTGTAGAGCAGCAGTGATTCATTGTCTCAGGGGCTCATCTATCCCACTGTCCTGCAGAGCTATTAACTTTTTAAAAAACGCGGCAAAAGAACTGGCCAAAGCAGAACCCGCTAAACAACTCAAGCAGAGCTAGAACACTTGGTAACGAAATCCTTCAACAGCCTTGCTTTCATGTTAATACTTTTTAAAATATCGCTTTCCATATCTTTAAAAAAAAAAAAAATGTATATTTTTGCATGTTTTATTCATGGTGGTTTTTCCACCCTTTTATGATTTTTTTAATGAAATCAAATAAAAGTATATTTGACTGACTGTGCATGTGTGCCATTGTGCCCATCTCCCCCGTCCCCCCAGTCCCTGGTAGTTACTCACCCTGTTGCTGTTGGGTCAGGTCATATCGAGCTGTGTCCGGACCCCCAACTCCTTGCACCGTCTCCACACTGATGACTGTGGCCACCATTTCCTCCAGCTCATCCAGCTCCTCCTGTGGCGCAGGACTCCCACCTCCAGTCTGCATTGCTGCCTGATGGTTGGCAGCGAGTTTCTGCTTGGTTTGGCTATTCACATCATGCCAGCGCCTCTTGACCTCCTCCATTGACCTCCTCAACACTCCGACTGCATTCACGTTGTTCACGATCTACTGCCATATTTCCGTTTGTGTTGCCAATGACACAGTGGAGGTGACGAACAGTTGTTGGTAGTGTTCTATCACCTCCGTGACGATGATCCTGTTTTCCTGCGGACTGAACCCCGTCTTCCTCTTCTTCTTCCTCTTCTCCTTGCCCTTCCCCGACCCCGGGGTTCCTTGCTGGTCGTCTGTGGGGCTTGTGGGGTTCGCCTTGTCCTCTGAACTGGGTCCGGGTGCATCCATGGTGCTACGCAGTTTGAATTGTTTTGTTTGTGTTTTTCGGTGCTTTTATAGTCCATTTTCCCGCATGACGCGTGGGAATTGCAGGCCTGTCGCTGGTTATCGCTGATTTTTGTATCGCGATTTGGGGCATCGCACCTTTTTCGCATTCATGTTTCGCATTGTTTCGTCGTCGCGTTCATTTTAACGGGGTCATTTGGCGCAGTTATCGTGAGACTATCGCATGGTGCCGCCGGGTTGAGAATGCAACGTTGACACAGTGTTATTTTCCCGCGATGTGAAAAGTTGCGTTAAGCTAATTTTGCGATGATTATCACACGTTCTTGTGAACATCCCCTATATTTTATTGATGAGACCTTTTTCTGATTCATTTCCTTATATGTTTAATCTGCTTGGCCTTTATTGCACATCCGGTGCATACCATTTCCGAAAATATAATTTTCTCCTCAGTAAGCACTATTGAAATATCAAGGTAAACGCACCTCTCTGGAATAAGATAACATTACTCTCTGAAAGAAATTCAGGCTTGGATATTCAAGAGTAAGTAACACATCATAAACGAGTTAGACACAGCTTCTACCAGAAAACACTGTGGGGGATATTCTCAAGAACGGGCGATAATTATCGCCAACCTAGGATAACGCAATTTTACATAACGCCGTCTATCGCGGGAAACTAACGCCGTGTTAACGGCGTATTCTAAACACTCCGGCAACAGGCGATAGTTTCCCGATAACGCGTCAAATGTCCGCGTTAAAATTACCGGCCCGCCGATAAAAAAGGAAACCCGAACGTGAAAAAAGAGGCGATGGGCCCAACAGCGATAAAAATATCAGCGATAAGTAGCGCCAGGCTTGCTATTCCCACGTCAGGCGGGAGAAATCACCATAAAAGCTGCAAAAAAATAAATAAAATAAAAACAAAACCCAAACAACTGAGAAGCAAAATGGAGGAAGCTGGAGCAACTACAGAGGCCAACCAGAACCCCACAAACCCCCCGGAGGACCAGCCAGGGACCTCGGGGAAGGAGAAGGGCAAGGAGAAGAAGAAGAGGAACCCGCGATTCAGTCCGCAGGAAAACAAGATCCTGATTACTGAGGTGATAGAACACCACCAACAACAACTGTTCATTACCTCCACTGTGTCATTGGCAACTAAAAATGCAATATGGCAGTCCATCTTGGCCAAGGTGAATGCCGTCGGATTGAAGAGAAGGGAAGTGGACGACTGCAAGAAGCGCTGGAATGATGTGAAGCGCAAAACCAACCTGAAACTCGCTAACAACCGGAAAGCAGCAATGCAGACTGGAGGTGGGAGTCCAGCGCCACAGCAGGAGCTGGATGAGATGGAGGAAATGATGTCCACAGTCATCAGTGGGGAGACGGTGGCAGGAGTTGGGGGACCGGACACTGCTCAACATGACCTGACCCAACAGCAACAGGGTGAGTAACGACCAGGGACTGGGGGGACGGGTGGAGATGGGCACAATGGCACACATGCACAATTAAGTATAGCACAGTGCACACCCACAATGACTCTGGATCATGTCCCTGATCTCCTTGGCATACTGCAGCACACATAGAAACAGCAAGTAGGCCCCCGTCGACAATGTGCCCAGAGGGGGCCTTCCCCACACATCACTAATCTCACAACAAACCCATGCACATGTGCTGAACCCAGCAAAGCTGCGGGTCCGTGAGCCACACTGACAATGCAAGTGACACTGCATGACGATTAGCATGGCTGCAGTCCAATTATCATGGCATGGTGCACGCCACGACACTGAGGTGGCTGAGTGTGGACCGGATGCGGAGGATGGTTGTCCTTTTGAGCCTGTAGTGGGCAATGACATCCTCCGGCGTTAAGTCTCTGAGGCTGGTGCATTTTCGGAAGGTCCGCTGTCTTGTTCTGCGCTGCCTCGGTGGAAGTCCGGGGGGGTGGGAGGGGTGGTCCTGGTGGGGGTGGTCCTTGGGGTGGTTGCGGTGGGTGTTGTGGCCCTCTTGGGTCTCCAAGCTGCATGATTAGTAGCTCTATGGCATCTGTTGGTCTTCAGATGTGGCTCTGGGCTGGGCTCCCTTTATACTGCAGGTTTTCGTCCTACTTAAGACCAGAAAAAAGCAGGTCTTAAGTCCCTGCTTCTGACGTGCCTTATCGCCTGTTTTTGGACCGCATCGCCGATCTGGCTGGTCGTTGAGAATATCGCGAAGTAGTGTTATCGTGAGTTTTTGCACAGGAACGCCTACTCTGCACATGATTAGCGTTAGTTGTCGCTGTCAGCCTTGGCGATGTTTTTAGCGGCAGCTATCGCAGGTAAACTGACGATGTCGGCTGTTAGCACAGGCTTGTGAATAGGGCGATAAATCTATTGCCACATTCGTGGCGGAAAAGTGCCGCTAAATCGGCGATGAGTCCTTGAGAATATGCCCCTGTGGGGCATATTCTCAAGCCCTTATTGCCACGGGAACGTCACTTTTTCTGACGTTCCCGTGGCGATAGGCTCAGCGCCTTATTCTCAAGGCAGCGTTAACCTTCTTAACATGGCTTTAAGCCACGTTAAGTGGCTTAACGCTGCCTTGAGAATAAGTCCAGTGCAGTGCAGTGGGTGTTGCGGTGGGCGTTCCACCGCAACACCCATTGTGATCGACGCTGCCACCTATTATCAAGGACGGCGATAGTAGGTGGCAGCGCCGAACTTAAGAACAGAAAAATCCTGGTCTTAAAGTGGCAAAACTAGGAGAAATGCTTTATTTCTCCTTGTTTTGCTTTTCCATGTGTGCTGCCTTGTGCAGCACACATGGAAAAAGCAAATGCCATGGTTTGTTCATGTACAGGAAGGTGTCCCTTCCTGTACATGAACAAACCTTTTTAAAATGTTATTTTGTAACTTTCATGTGTGCTGCACGAAGCAGCACACATGAAAGTTACAAAATGGTATAAAGGGGGCCAGGTTTACTCCAATCCTACATGCATGGGGTAAATACCATACATTGGTGGGTGGGGCTGGTTTTGGTTACTATTCAGTTTTAAACCACACACACATTTGATATAAGTGCATAATTCAGGAGATTGGGGAGTAAGAAATACTATTCTACCACCAATACCACAACAATTGGGCAAAAGAGTATAGATTAGGGGCAAGGGGAAGGGAGAATCGGATTCATTGTTCTTATTCCAGTCTAAACGATATTGGGAAAAATGCATAAACGAAAGGGTCTGATTTACTATTCAAACGCAATTTCTGCTAAAATTAAAGAAACTACATGAATAAGGGTGGTGAAATATGATATTCTAACTTCAGACTCACATACATTAGGGAATCTGTTAAACTTAGTAGGATAACATTTACTATTCTAAATCCAGTCTCACAAATATTGAGGAAAGTGCAGAATACATTGGGGCAAGGCTAAGACTTAATATTCTTTCTCCGGTCCAGCATAAATTGAGGAATGTGAGTAAAATAATGGGGTCTATTTTACTACTTTAACTCCTGCAGCACTAAAATTGGCCTAAATTGATGCAAAAAACAGTGGCATTTAATATTCAAACTGCAGTCTCACATGCATTAGGGAAAGTGCTGAAATTTGAGGGTAGATCTACTATCCCATCTCACAGGGTGGTGAAATTTACTATTCTAACTTTAATCCAACAAAAATTGGAGAAAGCGCTTCATTGGTGTGGTGATATTCACTATTCTAACTCCAAAACAAATTACATTCAGGAAGGGGCATAATGAAAGGCGTGAGATGTATTATTTTACCTCTAGCTCTACAATAATTGGGGAAAGCGCAAAAATAAAAGACTCACAAACACTGTGGGGCAGATTTACGTTCCCTGGCGCATCCCTGCAAATCAGCAGGGATGCGCCAGGGAAGATGCGTGATGCAAGTTTTCCTTGCGCCACCACAGATGCGCCCGCATTTACAATGCGGCGCATCATGGCGCAAGGATAAACAGATGCGTGACGCATCTGTCGTGCGAAGGGTGGCGCAGTACTGGAGTCGTGTCGCAAGTGCGACGTAACTCCAGTACTGCTCAGGGGTGCCCTATACCTAACATGCTGCGTCACTCCTACGCCTGCTTGAAGCAGGCGTAAGGATTTGACGCAGCAGGGACGTAAAAGTGACTCCGTGAAATCTTGTAGATTTCACTGCGTTACTTTACGGGGCTTCTTGCGCAGGAACGCCCCTGCGCCGGCACGCCCACATGAAACCTGACGCAGGTTTCATGTGGCGCAGAGCTTACAACATGACGCATCTCCCTAGATGCGTCACGTTGTAAATCCCCCGCAGCATGGCGCATGATTTGCGCCGCCGCTGCGTCACAAAAGTGACGCAACGACGGCGCAAAAGTGGCGTAAGGGGCTTGTAAATCTGCCCCTGTGGAGAGTGGAATAATTGGAGATGGGGGGTGACTGAAATTTACCATTCCTCCTCCTGTCAAGCATTAGTAACATTTTAAA
This sequence comes from Calotriton arnoldi, assembly GCA_963921515.1. Classification (NCBI taxonomy): domain Eukaryota; kingdom Metazoa; phylum Chordata; class Amphibia; order Caudata; family Salamandridae; genus Calotriton; species Calotriton arnoldi. Next base: position 1,062,519 of record CAWUFW010005122.1, on the reverse strand, counting down.
ACTGAGAGTTCAAATATGTATCTGATTAGATATATATTTATAACTATGTATTTAAAAAAGCAACACATTGTGGTTCAAACATAAAATGACTTTCAGTTTATAACAAAAGCCCTAAATACTGTATATACTAATGTTACTGAACCACAAATCCAAATAGATCAAACATCTAAATTAAGATAGCACATAAATTATATGAACTTTTCAAAAATCAAAATTTATTCTCATGTTAGAAGTCATTAAACTTTTATCAACTCATAAAATGGGTTTCCTAATGGTTAAAAATTCGTAATTCGGAAGGGGTGTGCTGTGGGCATCTCTCCAAAATTGTGAATTGGTTGTATATGTATCAATGACCGGAATTGTAGTCGCAAATCAATAATAAGTAATGACCTCCAAGTTGGGGTTGTAACCTAGTCACAAAAAGGAATAGTTAATTTTCTCTCGTGGGCGTCTCCCGAAATACCCCCCAGCCGGCCCCACCGTCCACCACTCTTACCTGCAGCGGCTGGGGTCTCCTTTGTAGCCATTTTCCTTTGTGCATTGGTGAATAGGTCCAAGGGACCCCCCCCAACTTTTAATGAAACTTTAAATGAAACTAAATGTTTTTTAAGCAGTCCTGTTTCCTTTAAAGAAATCTAGCTATTTTTAAAAAATTTATTTAAAATCAATCACAGACATAGTGGTCTATTGCCTCTTGCCTAATATCTCTGTGATTTTCACCAATGGGAATGAGCAGCAATTTTATATTAACCTAATTAATATTAATTAGTTTGCTCTGACTGAAACCCACCTTCATTCCCTATTTTGAGAACCAACATAGTAGAACATAGGGGCCCATTAGAATGGCATAACGATCGCCATCGTTACGCCATCCTAATGTGAAATACCCCCGCCATATTATGATGGCGGTGGGTATCACGGCGGATGCAAATCCCGTCCGCCGCTTTTCCGCCGGTCGGCAATTGTTACGATTGCCGGCCGGGCGGAGCTGGGCCACTAATATGGTGGCGGTGCCTAGCAGGCACCGCCAGCCACATTAGGATGTGGGTGTTTAAAGGCCTTTCCATGGCGGCGATGCCGCCATGGAAAGGGTGGCGGGGATTGCGCCACCCGTTGTGGGCCCCCCTTGTGTCTGGGGGAGGTGGGGTGTACTTGGGGGCTACCATTTTCGCTGCACCAAGTGGCAGGCACCGTGTGGTGCCTGCCATGTGGTGCAGTGAAATGCCAGGCATGCGATATTAACATTGCGGCAGTGCTGCATGGTGGCGGTCGCATCCTAATTTGCGGTGCGGGACTGCCGCATGTCTGGCGGCTGGTCCAAACACCGCGGGGATGGCGGGCGGACTCAGGTCCGCCCGCCATCCTAATGAGCCCCATAGATCGGTTTGCATAATAAGTTCCTAGTTGCACCAATATTGATCACAGATTGCAACTGATTTTTTGTGACCAGAACAATAGTACTACTGACCCTAAATATTATGATCTTCAACACACCATCAACTACCGCCCTTTTCAGGAGTTTTAGCAGAGAAAAAAAACTATGCACAGGCAGATTCCATGACGATATGCATATTAACCATGAAACACAAATATGTTTATGAATTTTAAGCTGCACCAACTGTGACTTCATTAGCCAAAATCAGAAATTGTTGTGGGGTTTAAATAATCACAGATATTTTTCCTGTTTGGGGCTAATCAGTTTAATTGATTTGTGGTATCGAACAATTAAAATTTTATTGTATCTAAAAGATATTATATAATAAAATACCCATTACTATGATGTACCAAGGAAAGCAACCCTGCATCTTGCTCAGGTACACATTACAGAGTCCCATGCAGCAGTTTTCTTAAGACATGCATTCAAACATCAAAAGGTACTCTGGCACAAATTTACAAAGACACAATGCAGCACAGCGAGCAAAATTGTTGCACTGCATTTCATGAACAGGTCCCTTCCTGCACAAAAACTGTGCTTTGTGGCAATTTTCTATTTATCTCTGTGCTGCAGAATGCAGCATGCATGCAATAAGGAAAAAAGTAGGAGAAAAAAAAATATTTCTCCTCAATATGCCACTCTCAGGGTGGTGCAGGATGTCAGCACAAATCCATGTCTTCAATGCTTTGTAAATATGGGCTTACAATAAAATCCATTGGTGGATGCGTAGGAGCGCCCATGCACCACCCATGGAAACCCCCCTTGGCACAAAGTAACACAAGGCAGCACATCGCACTCCCTTGTGTTGCAATACTTTTGATTACAAACCAATAGAAATTGGCTTGTGTTTTGCTTTGTAAATACCAAGATGGATTTTGCATCAGATCTGCATTAAAAAAGTAGCACAAACCTGATGCACAATCTTTGTATATCTGGGCCCCTGTATAATGTGACAAACCTGGAAGCAATGTTTTGTTGCATTTCCGCTGCAATGTGTCTGTGATTGTTAAACTGAGAAAACAGTGTATGTGGTCATGGAAGCCTTTTTAAAGTGGCTTTTTCCTTGGTTATACTCATATTTTGTGCTGGTACTTCCTACTATTACAGTCATGAAATGCTTTTCCTAAGTGAAAATTTTGCATGCCGCAACATCTGCTTGTGATATGATTTTTGGGTACAATCAGTAGTAAATACTGATTGGGGTTAACTTCAGTGCTGAATGAGATTGCACCTAGAGTTCGAGGTGCAAAAATGTTTTACATTTTAAGACAAAACGAAGGAATGTTCTAACTTAATGTGGATATACATCATTATTCCGAGGGCTACTAATTCCTCAGGAGATGGAGAAACTACAATTAAGAAATGAAGATGGATTCTTCTTCCTGTCTGTTCCATTAGTACTATTAGATTATTCTGAGGAAAGTGTTTTGCACACAAATAAGTGTTAGTGGTCAGTACATTGGTTTGCAGATCAACATTATGATTCCCAGAAATGTGCTGAACACTAAGGGGCCGATTCCGATTCGTGTCGGTAATTTCTCCGACCGAGCCGTCCTCGGAGAGATTTCCGACCGAATCGGACCCGTGCAGTCCGACCGAACGAGTCCGATGCATTCGTATGCCACCGGACACGAGTCGGTCGGACTCCCATTGTACTCAATGGGAGCCGGTCGCACAACGCGTACGCGGGCTCCCATTGCCTCAATGGGTGCGAGGCGGACAAGGGCGCCTCTACAGCGAGTACGCCGCGAGCGCTCGCGGCGTGCACGCACAGGTAGGGGGACCCTTGGGTCCCCCTGTGTGTGCCTCGCACGGGTACAGCAGTACAGGGGGTCCGACACGGACCCCCAAAGTACGGCTCCGACAGCGAGTTCGAGTCGGACGGCGCGAGTCGGTCGGAGCGGTCGAGGTGCGCATCGTACTTACCCGGCCGGAAAACGTCTCCATTGCGCGGTGCGAATCGGGTCCGAGCGAGTCGGTCGGAGCGGTACGATCCGGGTACGAGTCGGTCGGAGCGGTCGGGTCGCCCGGACGAGTCGGTCGGCGAATACGCATCGTACTCGCTCGCCCGGACGCGCGAACGACTCGGTCGGAAAATAGGGCTCCGGATCGGATCCGGTAAAACCGAATCCGATTCGGAGCACTACCGGCCGAGATCGGAATCGGCCCCTAAATGTATAGGTATGCATAACTGTTTCTGTTTAGAAAATATAACATACTTAACTTGAATGCCCATTAGCTTTATTTTTTTTCAAGTACTTAGTCAGATCATTAGGGAAAAATACTGCAATATAAACTCATCTTAACTTTCCAAAAATGTAACTAACATAAAAATAATTGAAGATAAAAACTAACATATCTAATAATCAATTCTTGTGGCATACAATTATAATGCAAAAGTGATCAGTGTTGTAGGGATCCATTGACTTCTCATGTAAAGTTCCACTTATATGTACTAGCACAGATCCTAGTGATAACATCCTAAATGTAAGTTATACATGTGTGTGTATGTGTCCTGTGTGATATTATGAATGAACCATTGTAATGGAGACCTTTTCGGTTCCATTTCGGAAGCCCCACATCTGTTTCTGTGGTCAAAATGGAAGTGAGTTTGTTTTACCAGACAGTGAAAGTGTGTTGCTGACATTCCTGATGCTGTAGGGAGGAGACCTAAACAATGAAGTGGGGGATGTCGAGACACAGCTGCTTTTTAGACATATAATTAGGCCTTTAGTTAATGTTAAATGTTATGTTAAAAGGTATTTATGAGGCATGATATTCACCATAAGGTCTCTTGGTACTTAGACTAACCATCACTAGAAGAAAAGAAAAGTGGAAGAGAAAAATGTTTTTTAATTTTCTCCTGAAAAGGATTTGGAGTCAGATGTTTTTTATTCTATATGTAGGGAATTTTGAACAAAAGGTGTGGTGACAAAAAAAAGATTGGCCACAGAAAGTATTTTCCCCCACCATATGCAAGTATGGAAGTGCTCACACCAGTTCCCCCCGCATTAGGATATTCCACTCCACCAGTGTTAGGAGCCAGCGAGCCGCCCCACCGAATGACGAACGGTTAGGCCCAAGCATGAGAAACCAACAAGCCAGCATGCCCAGACAATTCCAGCGCAACCGTAGTCCATTGGAAAGGCTCCCAGAATTTCAACCACCGTCCGTCGCGTCCAACACATAGAACCCCAGCAGCATGGAGAACACGCACTCCCACTGGTTCAGGCGAACACACAGAGTGACAGGGAGACTTGTGGCAGTTCTAGGCAGTGATACAGCTAGTGGGGGTGAGGATGGGAGCCCCAGTCCACCGGGAACCGATGACGAGAATGAGGCTACAGGATTTGCTCAGTAGCCGAGGAAACAACAGAAAGCGAATTTGAGGGCAAAACCCGACCAAAAAGAACAGCGCATAGCTCAGAGCAAAGGAGGCAACCTAGACAGGATGAGGAAGAAAGGCGCGAACTAAGGAAAGAGAGGGAAAGAGCTTGTACCCAAGAAACCCATCGAGAAAACAGAGCAGCTCGCCCCCACCTAAGGAAAGCAAAGGTAGGTGCAGGGCACTGATTGGGGAAGAATATGAGCTAGCGTTACATGAGAGGCTTCTGGCAGGGATCCGAGCCACACCAATTCTTCAGCATAGGAGAGGGTCCGACCTGGAAATAGGAGACTAAGACAGGCTGGTGCTGACCCAACCAAGACGCAGGATAAACAAGATGGCACCTTTGCACACGCATGAGCGGAGCAGCAACGGGGATATACGCTGCTCCATGCATGGGAAGGATAGACTCACCCCAAAGGAGACAGTAGCTAGCGAGGAAGGTGAAATCTTTGTGCTGCCATCTGCCACCTACTAGTCCACATGACCGAGTAAAAAGACTAGTACAATAGACCTTGGCCAGAGGAGGGATCCTTCAAATTAGAGAACATGGCTATGGCTGAAGACTGTATCCAACATGTGGGAGGAGATACCAAGTAGAACTTACCCTACATGCAGGAATGCCTAAAAAGATGGGAACACCATGTTAGGGAGAAACCAGTAGAGCTACCCGAAGTATGAATGTACTCATTACTTCAGAAGGGCACATCAGGGCCCATCCATGTGCCACGGACTCAGATGGATAAAGATGGGTTAAGGACAAAGTTACTGCCATTGCTGGATGGAGCAATGAAATGGATCTCATGCTTTGAGAAGAACACTGCAGGAATAAGCCTAACGATAGGCAATATCAAAGTCTTATCAGAGAGCAGACTAACTTGGTGTTCGTCCAAGCTTGCATACCAGCAATTACGCTGACAGACACCAAGCATGTTGGACCGCATTCAATTCATACAGGCACCGGATCTGGACAGCCCTGAGGGAAATGTTCCCCGACCGCCCAGATGTAGGAGGGTTAATGGCAGGGTCCATGAAGCCAGAGGAAAGTATAACTAATTTTCTGGAGAGAATGACGGGACGATGGGGACAGGAGACAGGATAGCCATGGATTGATACAGGTTCACAAGTTGCATTCTTTTACAATATACTCAAAAAGGGGCTGCCCACTGAGATACGGAACAGACTGGACAGCGCAGTTGGGTTAGACACTAAACTCTGGCAGGAGATACAAGCTGATATATATTTAATTACCACAAAAAGAAACAAGAAAAGGATAAAGTATAAAGAAAGACACTGCTAAATTGGTCCAACTCAAATTGAAAAAGACCACCCTCGAGGGCGCTACATTGGCCACACGCATGCAAATGGCACCAGTCTTAAAGGGAGCACCCGGCTAAAAATCGCTGGACCACAACGGGATCTGGAGTACCCTGTCCCTAGTAATCCAGAGTTACCACCCTTTCTTGTAATCCATGTGCACCGAGTAACAGAGGAGACCACTAGCAACAATGCACCCAACTTCCTCAAGCCCCGTCTGGGCTTGAGGAAGCAAATGAGCCCTCATCGAAACTTCCAAAGCAGCAGTGATGCTGGTTTCATAGCCCTTGGAACAATGGCCGAGGCTGGCCAAGCTGTCCATCCCACAATAGACCAAGCGTGCCCAATCGATCAAAGTATTTTGCGCTGGCCAGACCCTACCTGGTCAGAGCTCATGGATACGGGCGCGCAGTGAAGGCCTCCCTGGGTCCCCGAAATCCCTTCCTGGGTGCTTGGAAATGCGGCGGGCTGCAGTACGGGGCCCAGGATGGGGGTCTATGTTCCCTCTAAGCTGCATGCGCACAAAGCCTTTCTTCTTACAGCGCCCAGACATTTAGTGGGATCGCGCTATCCACTTGAGGAGCAAAATGCACAACAAAAGGGAAGCATGAAAACGTCCCTTTTCAAGACAGGTGGCGCACCAGGAGGGCCAGTAAATCAATTAAATGACAAAGGGGCTGCTTCCAGTGTTCCAAGAGGCCCCTAGCAGGCAGCGGGAAACAAAACATATGTGAATGTGTTTCACACTGCAATGAGAGGGCGTGGATGTGGCATTACATTAGTTCTGCTGACATTGGAACTGGGGGAACATTGAAGGGCCGGCCCTAGGGCAAGTATATTAAAGTTTAAAAAGCACCTGCTGCCTTGTTTCTGGCCACCAGCAATTTTCAGGCCACAATAAAAATGTTAAGATATTTCCAGTGATTAATGTTCTTCCTTTAGTGAGATCGGAGTTTTGTCTAGTGGAAGTTTTGACTCATCATAAGGTAGCGCAAAGGGTTAATGTGCCTGATGCAAAGGACGTTTACCATGCAAATGACAGAACTGTATTTATGAGGATAGTTCAGTGGGTTACTGCTTTTGTTCAAGAAATCCTTTAGTTACTTGCAGTTTATAACTTAAGATCCTAAAATAGAACAGAGAGCTATTAACTTATCAAGGAGCTGCATGCAAACTGCAAGGTATGTATTAGAGCGTTATGATTTTTCCCCATTTTTTCATTATCCTTATGTTGAAAAAAGGATTTGTTTGGGTAGAAAACAATTGTTATTATTAAAGAGAACCCCCAACCATGGTGTTATGTTTTAAATCTTGAGTTTGCACTTCTTTACACCAAGCACTCATAAGTTATACTGCCTTCCAGTATGGATGACATGTAACCGGTACACATTGTAATCCTCGGTCTTATGTAACATTTCCTATATACTGATTACACACGTATGATTGTCTCTCTGTAATGTGTGTGATGTAAAGTGCTCTGACACCCTTCACTGGTATGAGTGGCGCTATAAAACTATTAAATGCATCAAAGAGATGGTGGTTATGGAGACTTGAGGGGCACTGTTAAAGGGTGGTAGTGAGGGCAGCTGTGGCGTAGGTGGTCGTTGGGGGGCACCAACAAACAGTATCACACTGGGCATCACCAGCGCTAAAGCCGGCCCTGAAAACAGGTTCCAGTCTTGATGCTCAAGTAAAGAGCTCCAATACTTTCAAGTTGAGGTTGCTCACAAAACTGTAAAAAAACATTAGACTTTCATCTTAAAGAATAGGCAAATACTTTTAAACCAGTCCTCCTTTTGATTCATCATCACAAAGACGGCACCTTCAAATACATGAATTCAGGCTTTGTACTGTACAAAACAAAGTTGCTCCATCTATAATTTTAATGTAGGCCACATATGGGTACACATGATTCCTGACTTGCCTTTTAGTTCACTAATAGCATTGTCTTTTGGGGGGAGGTGGTGGGGGAGCAGGAACGATTCTCAGTTCATGTTTAATAAATACTTAGCACATAATCTGATGTACCAAGATGAGGTGCTTCGGAAGACCTACTATAGTCTAACATAATCTATGCTGCATGATTGGCATGCCACATATTTTCGAAGGCTTAACTTGTGTATGGGTTCTTAAGAGCCAGAGCAGACCCATGGCTCAGTTGTCCCTGTTAATTTGTTGGCTTGCCCACCTTTGCCTTCTGTCATAGTCTGGGTCACTGGAATTATGCACAAGGAGAGGACCAAATTATGCAGCAGAGTTGAATCATGCTGCAAGAAAGGGCAAGTTATGCAGCATCATGCTGCACATTTTGTGATCGTATTACTTTATTATTTTGACATTTCACACATGCTGACACTAACTGGGCAAATATTTCACCTCATTAGTACCAATTTAACACCCAAATACATCGATAAGCAACAGAAAGGTGCCCTCTCGACCATTGCGAAGGGTCTTCCACTTCACAGCAATACAGGTAGACCCGGTTTTAGTAATTCTTTATCCATTCAAGATAGAAGCAATTTTAGGGGATTAAAAAAAAATCTGATGGATTATGTGGCACAACTGGCAAATCGATACTCATGCAGAAAAGGCCACGGACGCAAAATCTTATAATTCCAGTGCCTGACATTAGAAGAAGGATGTGAGCATTCGGTCACGCATTGGTTTTGTACTGTAATGGGATTCTTCCATTACAAAAAATATCCATTAAGACATTTCTCACTGTATGTGTGCTGTAAAGTGCATCGCACTTGCAAAGTTTGAAAAATATGGAGACTTTTAAAAGTTACTCCACTGTTACGCCTGCCTTGAGGGGACATCATTTTTGGCTCAATTCCCCGTCTATAAATGTTATTAAATAGGGATTTGCCTCAGAACCCACGGGTGGTTGCATGGGAATGCCCGTGTACCACCTATGGTATGCCTCCATGATGCAAAGTAGCACAAATTAGTGCATAGTGCTTCTTTGCATTACTGTGGGCAACTTTCCTACACAAACCATGATTTGCATTGGAAAGTAAATCCAACCACAACACTAGGTGCTGGGTTTTTATGATGCAAACTCAGCGCAAAGAGTTAATAAATCTGGATCAGAATCTCTAAACAGGTACTTGTCAATATTATGAGGACGATTTGTGTTCGTACTGCAAGCTAATATAAGGCTACCAAATTACCAATGCAGAGCAAATGTTGCTTTACTGTGCAAAATCAGAAGGCAATGAAGATGCCACAGAGAAGGGGCCACTGAAGCATGAGAGAAAAATGGTTTGTGTCTGGCATTGAGCATGCCAAATTTCTGTAGACAGGTTCTGGATTGGAAGATAGCAGGGATTGGAAAGTAAGAAAAGGTACTGGATAGGAAAGTAGAAAAGTAGGAAGGACAGAAATCATAGAGAGATGGAGAGGAAAGACGATTTGGGAGGGTGAGGAGAGAGGAGATTTGAGTGTAGAGAGAAAAGGAAACATGTATAGACAGGATGAGAAATGGAAGTGAGATAGGAATCAAGAAAGGGAGAGGAAAAAAAAGAAAGGGAATTAAACATAAAAAGGAAAGGAATAAGGTAGGGAAAGAAAGAAGGAAAGGATGATAAAACATTCTAAAGGGGATAGGTAGACCAAGAGGTGGCATACAAGGAGGTCGGAGCCAAGGAGAGGAACAAGATGAGAGAGAAGCATAGTCAAGATATAGATTTGACAGAGTAAGGGTGGAATGAGCGATAACAGGGAGATTAGAGAGACTCTGTGGGAGAGAGAAGAGAAGGACATAGATTGAATAGAGGAGACAGAATGAGGGAAAAGTGGAGCAGAGTGGAAATAGATAAAGAAAAGTGGGTTTGTGAGGAAGAGCAAGGAGAGAAAAAAGCTAAAAAAGAGGGAGGAAGGCAGTAAGGACAAGCTAGGAGATCAAGTGGGAGTGGACAGAGATACGAAAAGGTGCGAGGAGGAGATAATAGTGGCATGGAGATAGGAAATAGAGAGGAATTATAAGTAGAATGATTAGGACCCAGGATGCAGTGGCACCCATGACCAGAGGTGCAAGGAGCCCTCTGCGCCCCAGTAATGGGTTTCTTTTAATACCAACCCAGAGGTGTGTGTGAGTGTGTGGGAGTATGTGGGGGTGGGGGTTCATCATAAACTTTATTGACCACACTCAGACACATCCAGATACCTCCCAACTTATTACGTAACTTTGTAAGGAGTCCGGCAAGGACCACAAGGGTCCTACTGCACAAGATCAGACAACACTACATCTCCCTCTTTGTTAAATAAAACATACGGGCAACATATATGCATTAGAGTTCCTCAATGAGTCTCCGAGGTGCTTTCACCAATCTTCCAGATTGAGTCGTACAAAGTGAAGGAGTTGCACCATCATCTGGCATTGTAGATATAGACTCAGATGTTTAACTTGGGACTCAGGTAGACTTATCTCACTCCTGTTGTCTAGAGCTGACGAACATTGAGGCAGATGCTTGAGATGTAACAAGTCTCTCGTAATGGACTTTCCAGGATGTTGAGCAATCACCATATGTCCTTTACATGTCATGACTCTCAATCGATAAGCATCGAATGGAGCGACAGGCTTGCATTTCTATTTTTGTTTGACTAGGACCTGGTCTCCTTCTTCGAAAACCGTGTTCTGAGCACACTTGTGCTTATCTGCATAGGTCTTCATCTTGCTTTTGCATGAAGTGTCCGTGACACGAATCTCATCAGTGTCTATTACTCAGCTCGTGGACCATTGTGGTAGCTCTGTCTTAATGGCGCCCCAAACAGCAAGGTGGCTGGGCTTTCACCTGCTGTAGAATGGGTAGTTGACCGATAAGCACAAAGGACTAGAAATAAAGCGGACTTATGATCTATTCTTTTGAGCACAGCGCACTAAACCACTTTCTTCTTGGTGCCCATAAATCGTTCAACAACGCTATTTGCCTGTGACCAGAGAGGTGTGCTTTTCTGATGCTTGACGTTCAAGCACCTAAGATAGTTATTAAACTCTCTGCTATTGAAGGGTTGACCATTGTCAGATTTGAGAATGGAGGGAACATGACACTCTGCGAAAACATCATCCAGCCTCTAGATGTCTTTTGCACTTCAAAAATGCCTTGAAAACTTGTCTCTTCCCTAAATAATCCCCTCTTCCACATTTTAGCACTTCTAGCTGCAGCGGTCTTTTTTTGTTAGTCCCAGTAAAGGTTTTAGTGCCAGGATACCAGTATGGTATAAAGTTTTAAATAAATAAATAAGGCCAGACATATTTAGCATATGCTGTATTGTCTTGTGAGATGAGCAGTTACACGGGTGACATGTTTTCAGTTCCTTCTCGACTCATTTATCAAGGCCAGGAAACCACTCTCTTTGGGCTCTCTTGGTGGCTACAATGCCATGATCTCCTTCTTGTGCCAGTTCAATGACTTATTGCCTTAAGCTCTCAGGTATGACAATTCTAAAACCTTTTAGTATAATACCTTCTTGAGTGACATTTTTGAACTTTTGATATTCAACATCGCCAGTGAGAGGATGAATATGTTTTTTCCATGATTGCGTTGCAATGAAATAATTGAGTGTGAGCATGTCTCTGTCTGTGCTGGTAGTAGTAATGATTTGCTCAATGGACAGAGCTGCAAGGGTGCTGGACTTTACGATGAAATTGATATATGCTTCAGCAACTTTAGACGTTGCACAGTGACTCTATGACAGCACTCATGAGAAGTAATCTCCGGGGTTTTGATCCTTCCCCGGCTTATGCACAATAGTGTAATCATACACTTGCAATCTCAACCCCCACCTCTCGATGCAGGGGGGGCATCTTAGCTTTCTGATTTCTGAAAACGGTGAGCAACGCCTGGTGGTCAGTGACAATGTTGAAATGTTTTTCACACAGAAACACATGAAAATATTCACAAGCCGAAACTACAGAGGGGAGAGGATGTGGCACAGTGGTAAGAGCAGCTGACTCGGGAGCTGGGGATCTGGGTTCGAGTCTCAGTGTCGGCTCAACATCCCATGATTCTGGGCAAATCACATAATCTCCCTGTGCCCATGGACAGCACCTGGATACACTCATGGGTGATAAGCTGTGCTATATAAATCTACAAATCTATATTTACAGCCAGGGTCTCTATTTCTGGCTGAGAATAGGCATGTTCAGTCTGAGATAGACATCTGCTAGCAGAGGCCACAATGTGTCTCTAAGCATTTGGATGTCCATTGTGTTGGGCAAGGATCACAACCAACCTGACCGGGCATGCATCTACTATGATCTCAGTCTGTAACTCTGGATCAAAATAGGCCTTCCAGTTGCTTTTTCAATTGTGTGTTTTATTTTCTTGAAACTTTGGTCACATTCAAAGGACCACTGGAAGGGAATATTCTTCTTTGTCAACTCTCATAATGGGGAACTCACCTTTGCAAATTTATGAATGTATCTGGAGCAATAGCTGGCTATGCCTAAGAAGGATCGTAGCATGGTTACATCTAGCAGGGAACAAGTGGATGACAATGCTTGTACTTTTTCAGGGTCAGGAGTCATTCCTCCTTTAGAGAAAATATGCCCAAAGAATTTGCGTTTGGTTTTGTGAAATTTACACTTTACTGCATTTAAAGTGAGACCTGCATCAGTGAGCAGACTGCATACTTGTGTAAGTGCTTTCTGATGCTCCTTCCGTGTGGCCCCAAACACAAGTATGTCATCTCTATAGTTAAAAGCATGTGTGACAGGTTGAATTACTCAGCGAATGACATCTTGAAAGATGTCTGCAGCCGACGACACACCAAAGCTAAGTCTTTTGTATCTGAACAAACCAACATGAGTTGAAAAACTAGTAATGTGCCTACAATTCTCTTCCAGCTTGAGTTGATGGTATCCTTTGTTCAAATCAAGACAGTAGAAGACTTTGGCACTTTGGCGCCATTCAGCTGTGTAACCAAGTCCGCTATGTGTGGACCTGGATGTCTTTCTCTCTCGATTACTTTGTTGGCCTGATCCATATCAACACAAATGCACACTGCACATCCACCGTTTTTGGCACTACAACATGGATGAAACTCATGGCGTCGGACCAGTAGAGCGCTCGATGATGTCATGCTTTAATAATTTATTGAGTTCTTTCTGAACAGCTTCATGTAAATGAAAAGCAATCCGACAGTGTCGCGAAGCAACAGGACGAATGTTCTCATTAATGTGAAGTTGCACCTTCATTGTCTTAAGTTTCCCTAGTCCATAAACCAACGACTGGAATTGAATTACTAAGTCAGAATTTTCATTGAGGTTGTAGTTGATGGATATCAGTCCCATGTCAGCAGCTGTGCTGAAACTGAGTAGACATGCACTTGAAGAAGTACTTTGGAGGATATGAATTGGCACTTGTACTGTCGTTTTCTTAAGCCTCATGGTCGCAATGAATGACTCTTGACTTTACAATGGCGTAGAAGCAGCACATATGTACACCGTTGTTTTTGATGGTGTTACACCAGGTATCAGAGACAACTCGTTGTATTTTTCTGTCAGCATGGTATTGATCGATGCTGACTATCTATAATAAAAGTTATACAGCAGCCATTCACCTTTAGCATGATCTTGGGGCGATTACCAAATGAGTTTGTTCGCTTCACGTGGCGATCTCTCTTTCACTTGTGCTCTTCTTTGCAAGCAGCCAATCCTACATGTGCATGTCTCTCTGCAGTCGACATCACCATTGCACTTCCATCTTCTTCACTGTCACTAGATGATGATGCTGAAGAGCCTTTGGGAGATGAATTTGATGATAAACGACTTTGTTTAATCTCTACTTACCTCAATTGATGTTGCCGTTTTTCCTTATGGGCGTGGCTGGAATGCTTCTGGAACTTTCTTGAACCGTTTTTCTGTTCTCGTTGTGACACAGTTATTTTCTCTTTCACTTTCCAGACCGTTATGAAATGGTTTTCTTTCCCACAGCCTTTGTATATCTGTCCAATGGCAGGCCATTTACCTTCATGTGGAAACACAATTTCTTTTTCTTTTGAGACATCATCTTCTGGCCTCTCCTCTTTGTGTTTCTGTTTACTTTTCATGATCAATGCTGATTCAATCTGGGATGCTCCAGTTTCCATAGCAGCAACCTGTTGATCTGCACATTCCTCTGCTCTCACAGCCAGGAGTACCTTTTCTAGACTGAGGGTCTCTCTCAGCGTGCGTCATCTGAATGAATCAGAGAGCCAACCATCAGTGACTCTTAGACGCATTGGGGCATATGTATGAGGAAGTGGCGGAGTGAGGCGTTAGCCGTCATGGCTTAATGACTCACTCCGCCACTTCAGAAATGCAAGGCTGCACCATATTTACAAGGATATGGTGCAGCCTTGCGTTTCCCTCTGCTATGGCGCTACACTTAGCAGTGTAGCACCAACGCAGGCACCCTTGCACCATAGTGTAAGGGTGTCTGCGTGCAGGGGAGGATTGTTTATGTGTAGGAAGGTGTCCCTTCCTGCACATAAACAATCCTAAAATGCCATTTTGTCACTTTTATGTGTGCTGCTTTATTCAGCACACATGAAAGTCACAAAATGGCATTTTTCTTTACTGATTGCTTATGTGCAGGAAGGGGGACCTTCCTGTGCATAAACAATCCATGGCAGTTTGCTTTTTCCATATGTGCTGCACAAGGCAGCACACATGGAAAAAGCAAAAATGAGGAGAAATAATGCATTTCTCCTCGTTTCGCCAAGTTAAGACCAGGTTTTCCCTGGTCTTAATTTTGGTGCTGCCGCCTATGTACGCTGCCCTTGTACATAGGGGGCAGCGTCAAAATCAATGGGTATTGTGGTGGAACGCCCACCGCAACACTCACTGCCCACCCCTTTCATACTAACCATAGCGTGAAAGGGGGCCTTATTTACAAGGCAGCGTTAAGCCATTTCTAATAAAGCATGTACGTTTGTATTCTCTACTGTCTGACCGACTCTTCATTCATGGGAAGGCATAACAGGTGGTTGTGAGAAAATCTGAGTGGCCCTAGCGGGCCACTTCCTTCAACTGAACTTGCAGTGCTTGATGAGGGCAGCAAGTATTTAGACAAACTCATCCATCGTCTCATCAGCTTGCTGTCTTGCATTGTTGAAAAAGTACCTTCCATAGTCGTAATTCGGCATTGGATTGAACTTGTCTTCCAACGTTTCTTTGATTTTACAGTACCATACTTTTTCTGCTTGGGATATTTTCCTTATCACTTCTTTCACTCCATCACCTGCAAGGTTCTTTAAGTACTTGATGATCTTTTTGTCATCTACTTCTTCGGGAGCATCTTTGAAGTCATCAAATGTTTTGATCCATGTAGTCCATCTGGCACCAATATTCAGCTTTTTGGTGGTGGCAAAAAGCGGTGGTAGTTTAAGGAACGCAGTTGCGCCATATTTTGTGCTCCTTTATGCAGCCATTGGAGAACATCAATTTCTCGAAGACCTTTTGAGTTGTCCTGAATGCCACCAGCTAGCTCTTTGATAATTTCTGCAAGGCCTAACAGCTTTGTAAACTCAATCTCCATGTTTGCGCTCGAGTCCCCTCACCGGATTTTGAGGTTGTAAGGTGCTTTGTCTGTTTTTCGTCAGTGAGTAGACTTTCATTTCTTGTACCTGATTGTCACCGCCCTTAGTGTTTCTTTTTACCTGGTCATCTCTGCTTTTAAGCCTTTTTTTGCACCTGGCTGTCGCTGCTTTTAGCAGTTTTGCTTTGTATGGATGATGGCTCAGTGTTATGCTGTGGCGCAGTATTTCTTCTTTTGGCCATACCAGTAGGCTTCTGGTGGGCTTTCTGACTGTGCTCCTCTGTATGACCTTCACCTTCTTTGAGGGTCTCATAAGATCTAGAGCGGCGCTTTGACTCCACATACACCAACTGTAGACTGCTTCTGGGGGCGCACATGGCACGCCCAAGCAGTTTGCTGGACCTCAGCAAATTCTCAGGGAGAGCAGTCTTGTTTCTTTGGGGCACGTTTCTCCTACTCATCCCCAGTTGTCGCGTCCACCCCAGCACTGAAGCACACAATTAACCACCCCACACTCGGAGCTCTGTAACACACTTTTTTGTTCTTCAGCATGCAACCGTTAACTGAACGCACTACATCATAAACTTTATTGACCACACTTAGGCACACCCAAATACCCCTCAACTGTTTGTAAGGAGCCCGGCAAGGACCACAAGGGTCCTACTGCACATAATCATACGACACTACAGATGACATTCTTAAACATAAACAACATTCTTTGTAGCATTGACATATAGATAATCCCATCTCAGCCCAAGTAAGTGCTGGACAGAGGCATTGTTGCTTCTAACTATTTTTTGTGGTGTGCAGCAATGCAGTCTCTGCATGCTCACTTTTCTGAGCTGTATGCACAACTGAGTCATTATAGGAGTCAATATGTGAGGGAGCGTGCTACCTTTAAACAGGGTGACTGATAGGTAACACATCTCTTTCACTTTTGTATCAGATGGCATAAAAGGTAAATTCTAAATATATTTCAACTTATATTGGCTAAAATGGCAATAGGTTTTGGAGAAAAATCTAAATAGGGGTAGTGGGATACATAATGTGCTTCAACAGCTGTCAACACACCGAAAACAAGTATTAGTCTGAGGCAGAAAATGACTTTATGTTTTCCTTCTGGGTTTTGAAGGCCATCTTTCCAATGTTGGGGCCAAAGTAGAAGACTCAGAAGCCTTCAATAAATACGTATTTAACAAATTTTCCATTCGGATTCTTGAATTGTTACCAATCAGGATTGGTAACAATTTTATTAGTCTTTGATAGAGAGAGACTTTTGTTAGTGTATACTGCATGGTGAAAGGGTTTTGGCTTGCTACTCCGTGCTATGGTCTTATAGTAAGCAAGGAAAGGATAACCAAAGCCACAGATGGATCAGTCATGTTGGAATTTACAGGCCAAAGCCCAATTGAGACTTCAAGCATTGTGAGTGCGGTGGGAATTGCCCCGGGTTTTACGCCTATTGACACCCTATTGGGACAGTAGAAGACTGAAAAGTCTCAGCTTGCAACACTCAGACATGGATGAATGTGCCTACTACTTTTAACAGACTAGCAACCTTAATCAATGATGTTTACCAATGGGATTCAAAAACAGACCACAAATATGCACTTTAAAAGATAAACCACACTCCTCCTACTGGACCTTAGTAAACATTTTAATGCTGTGGGCAACTTACTCTTACATTAAAGACTAAATAAAACAGGAATACAGAGTATGGCTCTGTGGGAATCTAACACCAATAATCATCTGAATCCCAATAGTTGATCACCCCGATCTTTGCCAAAATATTTTAGCTCCAGAATCTCCAATTGTTCTAGCGGTTAGAGACTGCACTCCTCATTGGGGAAATAACAGTTTAGCAGAGTTAAATGGAATAAAATATAATACACATAAAGGACTGAGTTCTATATAAAAAAAAGGCAATAAAAGATTTTTATTATAGAAAAATCGAAAGACTTTGCAAAGAGAATAAGCAGAAATCACTATAAATTGTTAAAACGGAAGGTACAAGAAATAATGCAAAATCATAAACCTTTGTTAGGCATATTCTGAATCAAATTTCTTGGAGTCAAACTCATGAAGGGTACTGACAGCATAATAGGATGCCTGAAAAATGGCAGAGTATCCCTGTATATGACAATCAGAGAATAAAGCTCACAGAAAACCCATGGGCCAAAACAATAATCATCTCCCCCTAAATACAAGAACCCAGAAGATTTTATAGCAAAACCACACAACCTATTAATAGATCCTGCAAATTCAGCATAGCATGATCATGGTTAGCGTCGCATTCAGCAAACAACATAATAATTAAAAACTACACAATTATTTAAGAACTAACCCATTTCTTAAGGTGAGAGAAATCTTCCATTGTTTCCTCAGCTCACCAACTGCACAGTGGAGATTTATAACACAAATGAAAGATTTCTTGAACCATACCTCGTAGAACTCACACATCTTTGGCTGAACTTGAAGTGGAAGTCCTTGAAAATGATACTTTGGGCACATCATGGAAGCCTCATTCACAATATACAGTTTCTAACAAGGTATTATACAACGCTAATTCATTGGTGTCATCTGCTTGATTCTCCGCGGAACAAGAGGAGACATGTCTCTGCAGGAGGGCACTGGTTGAGAGGTGGGAATCAACAGTTGAATAGAATACAAAAATAGCATCCATTTTAAAATTAATTGTGACCCACACGAAAATGTAGCCTAACTAGACATAGCATATTCTAGACTCCCATATGACCTAAACATTTTGTTTTAGTAGCAATCATATCAATTCTTCAGTTACAATTCTATGGACCATTAAAACTAAAGCATTACAAAAACAATTTTTCACAATATTTGCACATTTTACATATTTTGAAAAAACGCTACAACAGTCCAAAACTGGATTAAGATAGAACCCAAATGATGTCCTTATCTCTATACCTACCAGTGCCATTCTTGCAAAGGTCTCACTTTCTTATTCAACATACAATTTACTTCAATCTCTAAGCTCATTCTTTTAAACGTATCTATTGCAAGTATGCTGATACACCCAGATTATCACTAAACTGGAAGTACCGTCAGTACTTGAGACATCTGGACTTAGGAAATGCCTACAGGGAGTTGGAGGCTGAAAAACATCTGAAAATAAATCTCTTTGAAACTGAAATCTTAACTTGTAGAATATGGAAAACTTATGTCTAACCTCAAGCTTTCCTAAGAAGATTGGATTTCCCTAACAAAAGTAAAGAACTTGGTAAGATGGTCATGGACTCCAACCTTCCATTTAAAAGACAGGCCAACGATGTGACAACAAACTGTCTTTAACAGCATTAGAACCTTACATTGGCTCTCCCTGTACCTAAGCTAACTCAATAGGGTCCATTCCTCAACAGCCCTTGTGCTGCCACACCTTAACTATGTCATCAGACTTCACATTGGGTTTACAAAGCAAATAATTAACAAACTTCACTGAATCCAAAATGCTACCTGTATTGGCTACCTGACACACAAAAAAATATTCTTCATGCAACTCAGCATTGTCCATAGGGAAATCTACAGCCCTGGGCTGATTTTTTTCCGATGCAGATCCAAATCCTGCACCCAAAAGTGGAACCTTAGATTGAGATTGGCACTCCTCCTAATCTTCCCTCCTTTCAGAACAAACAGTGCAGATGAAAGGTCTTTCTCAGTATGAACCTTGAGCGGCCCTGAGTGGCTTGATAAACCTAGCGTAATGCATTGCAATGCAAATCTCTGTGTTGCGTTACTCTGCCGCAGGGAGGCATTCCATGGGTGGAGTTTGGGTGTTCCCCACGCACCCCCACATGGATTTTGCCACATTCCTAGATCTACCATTACTGGTAGACCTGAGAATGCGTCAAAATGCTACGCATCCCCAGGGGAGACGTAATGAGGAACATTATCTTTTATTTCTCCTAGTTGTTCCTCATCTTCCAGCACATATAAAAAGAGGAAAATGCCTCAGTGGATTGTTTTTGTGCAGGATGGTATCCCTTCCTGCACAAAAACAATCCTGCTTACAACGCAGGCACCCTTGCACCATGGTGAAAGGGTGCCTGCATTGGCGCTAAGCAGCAGATTGTGCACCAGTGCAGGGAAAAGACAGGAATGCACCATATACTCTTAAATACTCTTAAATATGGCACATTCCTGCCCTTATCCTATCACACAGCCCAGCAAAGTGACTTGCTGCCCTGCACGGTTTTTCATAAATATGCTCTAGAACACCTAACTCTGCTTTTGCTAAGGTAAACACCCCACAGGGAAGTAATAGTAAAATTTTGTTTCAGGTTACTAGATGGCTCCATACCACCAAGATGCAGTATTTCAATATGGGCTTTTATTTTGTACATCATTGGATATGTTGTTATGGCCCCAGATCTGCCAACCTAGGAACTGGAAAACCAGGTTTGAATCCCCACCTTGGCTTAACATCCTGTGATTCTGGACGAACCAATTAACCTCCCTGTGCCTTAAAAAATGTGTAACATTTTCTGATGCTCATGTAAAGTGCTCCAATGAGCTCGGGCTAGGTTCATGCTATAAAAATTGGAGGAAAAAAATGGTTCCCAGGTGTGTCCGTGCAAATGAATCAATCCATGTGAACCAGGACCACAACCCCCAGAATGCATAGGGTTTTTAAATGAAAATTCAACTTGTAACATATTGATCTGATCTATAAGAATTGAAACCTATGAAGGAAGTGGCCCAATTAGGGTCACTCGGGTCACTCACGACCACCTCTCAGCCTTCCATACAAAATGAAGTCAGTCAAACAGTAGAGAATACAAACCAATTTCTGTTTATTCAGAGTACACTCAGAGTGGAGCCCGGTCTGCCCAGTCGCTAGGAGTGCTGCAGAGGGACTGACATCAGCAAGCATAAAGATACATTATGCACGTTTCAGAACCAATGAAGGCATGCCCACAATGGACTTTTCCAAGCAGATGCAGCTTAACAATGAAGTACAGAGGATAAGTTTTGATTCTAAGGCCGGGCACACACTATCTACTACTCAAGGTCGCTCTGCCCGCGCCCGCCACTAGACAAGTGGGAGAAGGCCTCTATCTAGCAGGAATGGTATGTGCTAATAAGGACAGTCCATTCATTAGTGAAGCAAAACCTAACATTGCAGAAATGAAACATAACGAGGCCTTTTTCTCAGAAACAGCAAGGAATTAGTTTCAATCTTGGCTCAAGATGGCGTCTAAGAAAGAAAATGGTGCAGCGAATGCTAACATACATAGAAGAATGCGCAAACATGAATTTTTCTATTCTAACACCTATGGTAATTGATGACAGAAAGGACTAACAAGAGCAAGATCTTTGATATGTGCACTTTTAGTGCAATTTCTCTGCCCCTCGTGTGTCTCAATTAAGGTGATTGCTGGATAAAGTATAACATTAGAAACAGATAACAGTCTATGCTGAAAAAGAAAAACAAAATCACTATTTGTAATCTATGCGTTTATACTTGTTTAGCTTTACAATGCTGCTTGCTCCATTATAACTTTATCTATAGCATAATAAACAAATGCTACTGTAATAGAACACAGTAAACTGCCACCCAAGGTTACATATTGTGCATTCTGCAGTGCTTTAAGCAGTGGCGGCTCGCAGAGGGAGTGCTGCAGGGTGGTGGGGCAGGGCGGGGGAGGGGCTGGGTGGGGGGGTAGTGGAGTTGGACATACGACGGTCAGGAGTAAGGTAAGTAAATAAATAAATAAAACTATTTACCTTACACTCGCTGCATCGCCGAGTTGGCGATTTATTTATTTACTTACCGTACTCCTGCCCGTCGTATATCTGACTCCACTACCCCCCTACCCAGCTCCTCCCCCGCCTCACCCACCCACCCCGCAGCCCTCCCTCTGCGAGCCGCCACTGGCTTTAAGTAAGGAGACCCAGTTATTCCTGCCTTACATTGCCCATGTCTTGGTTTTCAAATGGGTTTCACCACTTAATTAGCCCATAAAGAGTGCTCCCGCTGATCAGCAGTAGGGACCTTTGTAGTGAGGAAGAAGCTTCTCCCCTTGATGAAGTTGGAATAAAGTAAGTCACTGTGCGCTTCATGCTGAAGCCCTGCAGTGCCAAGGGCTACATGCCAATTAAGGGCTGGAGATGTGTCACTCCACCCATCCCCAACTCGTCACAGGGTGGTGTAAGTTCATTGGTTTTTAAGGACCACACCCCACTCTGTGTGACGAGTTGAGGAAGAGTGGGGTTAGGGACCGTGGGCAAGAAGCTCAGCACTAGATTCTGTGCAGTGCATCAGCATGAGTTTTGGTGGCCCACTGTGGAAAATCCAGTTCCCAGCTTCTTACGCTGACCTGGTTGAGCTGCCAAGGGATCTGCACATGCGCTGGAAAAGAGTGCATGCTGCAGAGCCTAGGTAAGCTCTTTTGATTCACAGCTTTCCCTCTGTCATGTACAATTTCCTTCCATTGCTCTTCATCAAAATGAGCCAGCTCCAAAGTGGTGCTTGTGGGCACCATAGCAATTTATTTTTGGAGACCGGAACTTCTGTCAGTTCCACAGGCAGGCCCAACCCAATGCTGGCAGGTAAACAGATGCTGGCAGGTAAACCGATTCTGGCAGGTAAACTGAAGGTGCTCTTGCTTTCTGTCCTGTGCCTGAGTAAGGTGGCCCTTCACCTGACCACCTGCTCGTCCAAGTCAGACTTTAAAAATCAGCCTCTCAGTGGAGTGACACTAGCTCGTGATTGGCTTTGCTGTACTGGGGTACTATATGGCATGTTTAATTTGTATTTTTTTTTTTGGTAAGTGGTGGCTTGCTGCCTGCTTACAGATGGAGGATGCTCCCTGCCTACATAAACAGCCCAGAGATCACATGCCATCCAGTGGGTTACTTACTGTCTGCATAGTGACAGACCTACCTCTGGTTTTCTCAGTCAGGCTGGTTAGTAGGTGGTCGAGTCTAGACTAGGTGCAGATTCATTGCTGCTAGGTGATGAATTCAGTCCATGGACTCTAGAGTCTCGGGATTGGACCAACATCAGTGACACAGTCTCAGTACCCGCCATAAACAGGAACATGGGTACAGGAGTTCTGGAGGCACTAAACAGACAGGGATTTGATGAAGTAGCAGTCATCCTGGTGTGCTGAGGTGGGTGTAGCTATATCTAGATCGAGCGAGCAACATTTGGAGATGGAATAATACTGAGTGTGTTAAGTGCTGCATAGTCCGTGGGAATTTACTAATTGTTGGACTTGGCCCTCTCTACTGAGTCACCCCCAGACTTTTTGCCTTCATCCCTCCCAGTTTTCTGACATTATGTTTGTTGGCCTTAGGACTCTGTACACTGTACCACTGCTAACCAGTGCCAAATTACTTGTGCTCGCTCCCTAAATAATGGTGAAGTTAGTTTACACCTGATTGTCTTAAATTTGCTTGCAAGTTCCTAGTAAAGTGGTATGCTATATACCCCGGGCCTGCTAAGTTGAATATTTCAAGTGGGCCTGCAGCACTTATTGTGCCATCCACTTAATTATTTTTTAAAACATGCCTCAGGACTGCCATTGCAGCCTGCCTGCAGTTTTAAACTGCCAATTCGACTTGGCGAAAAAACCCCATTCCCAAGCCTAAAACCCTCTTTTGATACAGGTAGGCCCTAAACAGACCCTAGGGCAGTGTGCAGTGTACTTAAAAAGTTGGCAATGCACTTTAAGTTGTACATGTCTTGGAAGTGAAAAACTCACAAATTAATTTTTACTACTGAGATGCCTACCTCTCCCATAGTATAAGGCCGGGTTACATATTACCTTTAATAAGTAGTAACCTTTGAGCAAGTATAAAAGTCATGTTTGGTATCTGAGGAATTGTCATTTAAAATCCATTTTAATGGTAAAGTTGGGTTTTAAGTCACAGGTCTGAAAATGCCATTTGACAAAGTTGGCATTTTTGTGCCCTAACCATTTGGTGCCTGCAGCCTTTTCCTGGGTCACATGACTAGGTGTGAGTTGTAGTTGGCCTTTGTATATCCCTCCCAGACAGCCACACAGTAGGGGGATTAGGTGTGCCTGGATTGGCCGTCTCAGGCAGGATTGGGGGCAATGCTGTGCAGAGCCCCACTTGCACTTTAATATGCTGTGCCCTGCTCTCACACAAATAACTTCAGTTTAACGTTTTGTGCCTGTAGCCAGGCTAAAACTAGGGCAGGGAGGCAGGAAATCCCAGACACTTCTGTGGGGGAAGTTTCATCCAAATAAACAGAAATAACCACAGTTGGCGCTTAGTTCTTTTGAACTCTATTTTTACCTAAACTTTTAAAATTGCATATCTGCGGATCGACTCTTGTTTTTGTGTAATTTTGGTGTCAAATAATTTGTTAAATTTTAATCTATTTTTCTAAATTGGTGTGGGATTTTTCTTGTGTTGTGTTTTCACTTTATTACTGTTTGTGTGCTGCATAAACACTTTACACATTGCCTCTAAGTTAAACCTGACTGCTTTTGGGCCAAGCTACCAAAGGGTTAAGCACAGGTTAATTTAGTGACATTTTGTGGTTCACCCTGACAAGGACTGTGTCTATTGCTTGAGAAGGGCTCACACCCCCCTCGACCAACAGCCCAATTTCTCACACTAATCTGTCCAACATCACACATTGTGGTATTACAGGAACCGCAATGGTAAGAGGGATAGGCACATTGGGAATGGAAGGCCCTCTCATTGGGCTGTAGCCCAGCCTAAGTGGCGGATAAAGGCAAAGAAAAACTTCTGATTATGAGGTACTCTCAAATTTCCACCCATTTGTCCATTATAAGCCGATATGACTCAATTAAGTGGCCCACCCATACTGCGGGGACCTTGGGTCATTCCTTGCTTTTGGGAATTCCTTGGTGGTATTTCTGGATATTCAAAGGCTTGAACCCACCTGTTGTATGGAAGCTCTCATCAAAATCCAATCCCAGAGTGCAGAGCCTAAGCAAGCTGATGTGTTACCTCTTTTTACGAGGCCAAAGTCATTTGCTGGAGAACACAATTGTACCGCCTTTGGTGAGCATTTACATTTGCAGCATTAAATCTGGTGGTTGAAATAGACTTCTTAGCACATGAATCCTAGATAATAGGTCAATAGAATTTGCAACTAAGTCATATTGCATGGTTATGTGAACAAAGACTAGCATGTTAATAAATGTATTGTATCCAATAAAAAAGCATTGTTTATTTATTTATATTCACAGCATATTTATAGTTCAAAATGGAGTAACAGCAAAAGTCACAAATCATGGCTTGCTTTCCTACCCGTTCACCAGATTTTCCAACCTCAGTATACTTTTAACTTCCAGTGACTAGCGGTGTAAAGTGCAGGGCTTACAACAGTATAGTGTCTAGGGCATGCACATTCTACTTTTTTGCTCAGACTCTCACATCCCCTTACATGTAATTAGTACCTCAGAAAGTGCCTAGAACTGATGTCTTCTATTTTTAAATGTGGTCACTTTGAACTGTTATGCATAATAATAGTCCATAGATTTTAGACCGCAGAAATATAAAAGTCAGTCTGGCCAGGGATATAGCAATTAATGATCTGCTTGGAAGCAATGATCTTACCTGTGGAAATGAGGAAATAGAGGAAATAACACAAATAAATAAAGATATTTCTCCTTGCTATGCCAGTAAAATGTAAGTCCGTTTTTATATAGCGCAGCTACTCACCCTTACGGGTCTCAAGGCGCTGGGGGCCGTAGTGGAAATTAAGTGAGCTATTGCCCAGAGTCACATGGTGCTGAGCTGAGCTGCCGCCAGAGCCGGGGATCGAACCGTGAACCCTGTGCTCCGAAGTTAGCTGCCCTGGCCGCTGCACCACACCTCTCCACTAGTGTAGTCTCATGCAGGCACACCATTTTGGTGAAAACCCATGTCTACAACTCTTTGTAGATATGGGTTTGCATCAAAATCCATGGGTGGATTTCTGGAAATGCAGGCACCACCTATGGAACGTTTCCCTGACCCACAATAATGCATAGCATGGCAATGCACAGTTGGAGGAGTTTCAGAAAGCTCATGTTTTTTCAGACTTTTGTAGATGCAATGTTGCTTAAAATAAACACGTACATCACATTTCCAAACATTGCTCAACAACTGCTGCAAACCATGTTGGAGTTTTATAGAATTTCCAATCTTCCACAAGTAATAGGCTGAATGGACGATAGGCTTGCTTTGATATGTCCAACAATTTTGACTGAAAGTCTTTACAGAGACTTCAAAAGTTGCATTCTTTAAACATCCAAATAGTATGCAATGCAGGGTGTCTAGTTACTGACCTCATGGGGACACCCGTGAGCGATTGTGGTTTGATTCTTTGCTTGGATGGGAGGTCGTTACCTAGTTGTCCTGGGAAGTGAGAGTTGGGATGAATGTCTGTTAGTTCTCTGAGAGACCATGAGCTGTGACCCCTTGAGTTTCTTATCCTGGCCCCAATGTTGGATGAACCTCGAACCCATGAATCCTGTATGCTTGCCCTATAGTTGGAAGATAGTGTTGCAGGATGGGGAATGATGCTGTGAAGTGGAGGCGTAGGTGTGAATGCATATGTGAGGAATGGCGACCCCCATGACAGATAAGCGCCTTTTTTGGAACACTAGCGGGATTCACACAATGTGAAAGCTATACAAGGTGTTTTCTTTCCTGAATAGGATGGATATCCATATTGCATTCTTGCAGGAGACGCACATGACGGCAAAGGAGGGAGCAGCATTACAGAGAAGGTGGAGAGGTCTAGAGGCTAATTGACTTCTGGCGCCAATTGCACCCACATGCATGGTTTATCCATTTTTTTTTAGCCTACACAGACTGCACAAACACCTTGACACGTTCCTCTGCCCACTTGAAGTACACAGTCTACTACAGGGCTGTCTAGCACGGACGATATCTAAACACAACCCAGTCCTTCTCCACCTGTGATGGGAGCACACTATGCCCTGCATCCCTACGTGGCGATTGAAGCCTTAGTCATTGGAAGATCCAGTGTACTGAGACGTGATTGGGGAAAACATACGCCAGTACTTTGTGTACAATTGTGGTACTGCATCCTCCCCCCCCCAGGTGGAGTGGGATGCCTTCACGGCTGTGATTTGGGGCAAGTGTATAGCCGAATCGGTGGGAGTTAGAAGCATGCTGATACGGGAAGTTCATGCGACAAAGCAGGAATTGCGAAAGGTGGAAAAAAATAGGCTGGGGCAATGTAAGCTGAAGCGTACCTTGCTAGCTACTAAGGAGAGATTGGCTGGACAAGTTGAGAGGCTCCTTATTTTGATTTAAAAAATTACATGTTGTGGGCACATGCAGACCGTGATGAAATGGGGTCTCTCCTGGCCTGGCTCACTAACCCAGCGAAGACAGGCTCAATGATAGTGGAAATTAACACTGAAGAAGGGATTAGATTTTACAGGCAATGGGAGATAAACTAGTACTTCAGTCGCTATTATACTGCCTTGTACACCAGGGTAACCGTGCGCACCTAGGAGGCAGTACATGCTTTCCTGGAGACATTACCAATCCCAAATATCACAAACTACGAAGTTGAGGAACTGGGTGGGAAAGTAACTCTGCAGGTGATAAAGGTTGCGATAAACGGTATTGCCTGAGGCAAGACGCCGGCGACCGATGGGTTTCCTGTCAAGTTCTATGCAGCATATGCTGACAAACTGGCCCCTAAACTGGTGGCACTGTACAAGATAGCACAAGATATGGGATACGTGCCAAGTTCCATCTGTGAGGCATTAGTGATACAGCTGCTGAAACAGGACAGGCCAGCCCATTACTGCAAAGCCCATTGTTGATGCTGAATATCGACTATAAACTCCTCAGTATGATTTTAGCCACTAGACTCCTTCCCCTAATGCCCTGACTGGTGCACCCTGATCAAGCAGGGTTTATACCTGGCCGTAGTACGATACTGACTATCAGGCGGCCTCTGACTCTAAAAGAGGCTGACACCTATGATCATAGGGAGGCTGTGATGTTTGCTGTCAATATTGAAAAAGCCTTTGACAGGTTGGAATGGAGATTCTCATACGGGGTGCTGGAGCGATTGCAGCTGGGTTGAGGCTTTCTGGCATGGACAAAGCTGCTATACACAGACCTCACAGCCAGGGTACGCATGGGCCAGACTATATCAGAGAACTATAGGGTTGGGCGAGGGACAAGGCAGGGGTGCCTCCTCTTGCCCTTACTTTTTGCACTAGCCATGAAGCCATTGGCCAGTCACGAGAGAACTTGTAATAGATATCAAGGTATATGGATTAGCGCCAGGGCCGGACTGGCCGTAGCAGGCACCAGGCGTTTTCCCGGTGGGCCGCCAGGGTAGGGGCCGGTTTTAGGACTCTGGGAGGCCGTTTTTGTTACGGGGGCTGGCAATATCGGCCCCCTGTAACAAAATCAGCTGAAACTGGCCCCACCAAACAGCTCGGCCGCACAAACCCCGGGGGCCAGCCGAGCACTTTGCCAGGGCCGGTTTCGGTTCCCAGTCCGGCCCTGTTTAGCGGACATCCTCACCACATTGTGTTATAAGTGGATGATCTCTTGATATTCCTCAGGAATATGATGTTGAAGCTAAGAGGCGCCAGAGACTTGCTTGAAGAATTTGGTTCTTTATCTGGTCTGAAAGTTAACTGGCAAAAACCAAAGCTGTTCCTGACGTAAGTGGGGCGTGACCCCCTGAAGGGCTGAACATGCTCCTGTGGGAACCGCGATGCTTGTCATACTTATGCGTCACGATATATCATGGACAGGCTGACTGGGAATATAGGACAAGCCATTAGTGCATTGAGGCCCAATACCGACTTTTGGAAAATGTTACCTCTATCAATTGCAGGGAGAGTAGCGCTGCTTAAGATGGTAGCACTCCCCTGTTTCTTATAGTACTTCACGGTGCTACCTGTGTGGATACCCAGAGCAAAGTTCCGGGAGTTGGATTCTATGATTATAGCATTCATCTGGAGAGCGGTGGTGGGCAGACAAACCCCAGATCGAGAGATGGGTCCATCTGCCCCATTGCTTTCTAATCTGATAGATGTGTTGCTTAGAACTCAACGCCCCTCAGATAGTGACACCTAAGAATTCCACGTAATGCATAAATGCTGGTCTAGGTGTTTACAAAAGATGCATACGAAGGTACCATATTCTCCTGACATACCCATAACTATGATGAAGATGCTACCTCAAAGGGGAAATTGGGGGAGACTGGGGGATTTGACTGTAGCCGGGGTGATGAGAATTGGGGATTTATTCCGAGAGGGGCGAGCTATTCCCATTTGAGGATTCCCACACAGAGTTTGACTTACCACAGGGCCACTTCCTACTTCATGCGGCCGTAACAACAGCAATCCGCAAACATTGGAAATCGGGCCTGTTGGAACCACCTTCTAATAAAGCCTGTCAGTATGTTTCATTAACATTGGGCACTGTTAAAGCAGTCATATGCTTGTATAGAGCAATATGGGACAACATGCTTCAGCCGCTAGAGACCTTGAGAATCTTTTGTGGGTGGGACTTGGGGATTCCCATACCGGACAGAGGTTGGGAGACAATTCTTGAGAGAATATCAAAGGTATCCTGAAATGCCCTGCTTATGCTAATCAATTTTTATGTCCCACATAGATCGTATTTGACTCCATGGAGCATCAATAAATATTTTAATCTGACCAGGGCATCCTGTCCGTAATGCCGGAAGGTGGGAGCTGAACTCATGCATATGTCCTGTCCCTCACTGACTACTTACTGGGAGGAGATAACAAGAGCTGTTGCGGATGCCATATTGAGGGCGGTTCCCTGCTTTCCAGGCCATTTCTCCTGCACTGGTTCCCACACACTTCCAAGACTAAGGTCACAAGTAGTTTCCAAGACTTGGCTTATATAATGGTGGAAGGGAAATCACTAGAAACTGGAAGGTTCGCGGGGGTCCCCAACTCATAACATGGCGCAGGGAACTTGAAAAATCCAAAATGCCATTTTGGTATGTAGGAAAGGCTTTTGCCGTGTTGCAAAATGTGATTTCTACTTAATAGGAATTGCATATTGTAAACTGCAAAATAGGAAATCGCAAATAGGGATTTCCACATTGCGAATCGCTAATCGCATGTACAAAGGATTTCCTAATTGTAACTAGTTGCAAAATGGCCATTAAGGAAATGCAACTATCATTGATTTGAATCAGGTGGTAACTAGTTGCAAACTATAAAAAGGCACCCAAGATGCACCAGGCTCTTTCACAATGGTGGCTTTGTATGTTCTGGTGTGGAGGATGAGGATTTTGGCTGGTGGGTAGAGAAGGAGGAGGAGACAGGAGAGGATATTTAGGGCGAGGGCCACACTTTTTGAACATACTAAGGAGGAGATTTATGAGAGGTACAGACTCAGAAGTCAGGTAATTCTTGACTTTTTGATTTTTAACACAAACTTTATTGAATTTTGTTATAATTAACAGACAATATTACAAGTGAATGATGTCCATCTTGGAAGCTCATAGAATAATATTCAGACTGAAACACATTAGTATATTGAGTATAATAGAACTCAGATTAAGGTGTGTCAGATCAAAGATTGGTAAAACCCATGGACAAAATAAATACTTTAGTATAAAACCCCACCCACCCGGATCACAACCCAACCAACAAATTCTGTGAGTCACATAAGGGTCAGCAATGTAAATAGGAGGGGGGAAAGTACAGTAGCGCCCCGGTGGGTGTTGTGCAATGTATTCATAAACCTGGTAGAATCCAGTGAGGAGGACCCAACACACATGCGATCACCTGGGTATGAGCATTCCTGGAAACTTGAGTTCCTGTTCATTGGGAGCCTGCCGGCCCCCCAAGCTCCATAGTTTGTGCTTTAAAGCTCTCCAATAACATGCCCCATTCCATAGAGACTGGGGATTTATAGAGTCCCCTACATTCTTCCCACGTAAGGGCTACACTTTCGGCTAGGCCCCCGTGGCATAGGTCCTCCCGCCTTTCTGTTAATCTTGGGGCCTTTGAGGACTTCCAGCATCTGGAGAGAAGATGTTTAGCCAGCAGTAGTGCCAGGTTTGCGAATCTTGCCCCCACCTTGGAGCCCATAGACCTTGCGGGAGGGGCTTAATTTGTAACATATGAAGTGCAGGTGCTCAAATGTTTGTTGGAGGCCACACCTACATTTCTACGACTCCACCCATTTCCTCCACTGGCTCCACCCACTTACTCTATTAGCTCCACCCACATCTTCAACTGGCACTGCTAAAAGTACATTGTAATACAAGGTACAAACACCTGTTAGTAACAATTCAGGGAAAGGGTGGAAACAGTAACATGACTATTGCACCGACGAGAGGGTCAAAAAAATAAACCTGTGTGCACTAGAGGAAGTAGTGATGCCGAGGCATATACATGCATTAGCTTGAGGGGCGGGGGCTGCTGTAGTAATATATAATATTACACTAAGAGGCATCGGGTGAAGTGCAACAAACAGGAAATAAGGACATGCTCAAAACTGTGGACCAACAGCACCACTGAAACGTAGCAGAACATTAGGCAGACTGTCTCAAGAGTACAGTAACCATTAATTCCCCGTCCCACGTTTCACAGCAGACCCGTCCCTCCCCCACCCAGACAAATGAGTAGCTTACTAATGCGTTAATGATCGGCAAATTGCTGCTCTCCATGTTCAATGTAGCCTGTGTCTCCCTCCGACCCCCACCCCCAGCACACATCCTGTCCCGGGACTGTCATCTGAAAGCAATTGTACTTCACTGTACTCTGCTCCTGAGGGCTGAGCGGACTCGGACACAGCTGCGGCTTGCCACTGTGCTGCATAATGGAATGCAGATGGCCGGGAATGAGGTGCATCGGCAGAGCTATCATTTGGACTCAAGACGGGAATATTCAGGGCAAGGCACCAGGAAGTCACAGTTAAGGTGAATAGGCAGAGCACTGTACGTGGAATCTAGTAATGGAATAAACCGGGGGCCTCTGGGGCAGGGTGGACCGTGGAGGTGCATTGGTGGGTCTAAGCTTGGACACTGAAATGACACAGCAGAGCAGACAAGAAGTGGGGAGCACAGGCAGGTCTGTGTGTAGTCTCCAGAATAGAAAAGGGTGCTTGGGGGCAAAGATTGAGATGCATTGGAGCGCAATGTTTGGTCGCCAGTGGCAATTTAACGGGGAAAGGAGTCTGCAAGCACCGTGTGTGCGGCCAGCACTGCGTTAGAGGGGGTAGGGTGGGGAAGAGGGTCGCTGTAAACGTGACTGAGGTACACTATTTCCCGAGCTGAGTCAGTGTAGTCTCCAGTGCGCTGGTAGGAAGGAGCGCTGTGATCGGTGATTGGTAAAGCTGTGTAGGGATACAGTTCTGGAATAAAGACGCTGCAGGCTACAAAGAGGTGCACCTGCGGAGCTGTGCATGACCTTCAGAAAAAAAAATCAGGTGGGGAAAGGGAGATGTTGGGGTGCACCTTTAGAAAGAACTGGGGGTGAGTATCGAGAGGAAAGGCACGCCACTCTCTTCTGAAGTGAGGGCGAATTGTTTAACTATTCCATAAATTGTCAAGAGTGGTGGGATATGTGCCTGGAATCCAGCATCACGTGTTTGTGGCAGCTTAAAGGCCTCCTGTAGGCGTTTGTTGTAAAAACCCCTTTGGAGCTGCTGTATGCCACGTAACACGTGCAGGGACATCTCTGCGTCATCATACCCTGCCCACATGAATAAGTTGTCTGGTTGCATGGGGGGTGGTGCAGCCATGTCCCTGGAGACCTGGCGGTGCAGGAGGGACACGCACTTCAACCGAAAGCCTATGGATACTGAGTTAGCAGGGTATCAAGAGCCCCTCCCTACATTCTGCCCCCCCTCCCGCTCTGTGACAGGGCTCGTCGCCACACTTGCCCTCCACCACCTATGAAACAGGTAACAAGAACTGAGGAGTCTTACCTGGGAAACTCATGCAGACAGGTGTCACAGAAGCAGTGCCCACAGGTGGACACCTGCACGGGCTCGCGCATGGCCTTGGTGCACAGCGGGCAGAGAAGCTGCCGATTCGGCTTCTCCAGGAACTTGTAGTCATAGCCGTGCATCTTCGGGGGCGCCAGGTCTGATTTTCAGGGTGTCCGAGCCTTAGGGCCTTACTTTACACTCACTCCTCGGGGCTCAGTCCTCCCGAGGTCGCTTCCAGTCCTTTTGTCCCTGGGCTCCCTCTGCCCGGGTCCTTGCCTCTCTCCCAGCCCCCGGGTTGAGGGTCTCTTCCTGCTTCAAGGGTCTTTCTCTCAGTCCCCCGGGGGCTCTCACCTAGACCTGAAGCTGCTCCCGGTGCACTCCTCTTGTTTTGAGGGCTCTGCCCAGCCTTCTTGTAGAGGGACTCTCTTCACCGCTCTTACACAGGTCTCCTTCAACCCTCCTTGTCCCGGGGAGACTCACATGGCCTCAGTGCACCTGATTCGGGGCTCTCTCGCAACCCTCTTGTTCACAGGGCTGAGTCCTGACCCCTATGGCTGCAGACTGCCTTTAATAACTGATTAGGCCTGGTGCTGCTTGCTACCACAGTACTGGCTGATCGATGCCTGCCCTGCCCTAAAAGTCGTCATCGGGTCGGGCTGACTTGAACGACGATGACCCGTGGTGAGCTGCGGTGGTTATGCTGGGACGTGGTAATCTGAAAAAAATCTGCACACGCTGCCGCACAGGACCTACCCCCGCAGAACCAAAATCCAGCCCAAATCACTGTGTCCCGCGGCCCACACACCGGCAAGTAGCAACACTGACTGAACTAAGGGCCGCGGCCTCCATCAACATATTATATTTATTAATTTATATGAATCTCCTCTTGGGCTCAGGGCAGGCTAAGTCACTAAGTCTCACAACCGCAACACTGTTAACCGCCGTGACTCACTCGGGACACGAGAACAACACGCTGCGGCTGCACTGAGTCCAGTTGTAAGGTAAATTAAAAAATGCATCAATATCATCAATGCAATATGTGACGTGCGCAGCAGATGCGTGTAGACCCGGCCCTGATAAGTAAGTGCCGGTGCTAAGCACCGGAAAGCACCGGCACAAATTAAGCACTGCTTGCGGGTAACCCCGGTATGCAGCATTCCATAGTGTCCCATCTGGTCTTGCCTGTGATCTTGTCCAGTGCCCTTGTTAATCCTGTCCAGTATTCTGACAATTGTGGGAAGACCACAGCATGTGGAGTAAGTCCACCCCCTCCACTTGGCAGCGGGACATGTTGTGGGCGCCATTGGTGATATCAGGTTAATTTTATCAGGCATTAAGTATGTCTGGTGTAAAAAGGCACAATGAATACATTTGAATCTTGAATTACAAGATAACTTCTTGGGGTATTCCAGCAGCCTTGCCCATTCTTTGTCAGAGAGTGCCCTGCCTAAATCGGTTTCCAACTTCTCTCTCAATGTTGTAAGTGGTATCATGAGATGGTCATGGAGCCCTTTGTAGAGCTGGCGCACCAAGTCCGACCATGTTCCATTGTGTGCAATGCTCTCAATAATTCACATGTCAGTGGCTCATGTTCATCCACTGCCCAGAGCTTACGTACATACTGCAGGAGACGGGCATGTGTTAGAAAAAGGGTGTCTAGGAGGTTCAGAGATTGTGAAATCTTCATGTGTCATGCAAGTGTTTTCAGTAAACAGGTCCCCCACCATGGTGACCCCCTTGCGTTCCCAGGGTATAAGCCTCCTACTCGTTAGTATGCCTGATGCCGAGGGGAGGCCACAGAGGAATGTTGGGGGCGCAAGGCACCTGAACCGAGGAATACCTTAGCTCCATCTTCCAATATGACAGTGCTATGTGTAATATCAATGTATGTGTGGGTAGCGACAGGGGAGCCGGGCACAGCAAGCGGAGAAGCTGGTCGTGTTCTAATTGCACCTAGGTAAACTTTGGCCTGTGAGACAGTATGACAACCACTGCAGTTACCCAGCTATGCAATACACCTTAAAATCGGAAACACCTAGCCCTCCTCCGTTGGGAGTTGGAGCTTTGCCAAGCTGATTTTACGACATCCCTGACCCTATATCAGTTCAGTCAACAGATAATTGAGTGGCTGGAAGATCCCAGTGGGAATCATGATTGGTAAGTTCACAAAATGGTATAGAAGGTGGGCCAACCTCACCATTTTGGCCAGTGCTAAATAATCAGCCAAGGAGGTAATTATTGACTTAATAGCTGAGTTACAAACTCAGCAACAGACCCCACCACTCAGAAGCAATGCAATCCCACCACATGTACAGGTATTGTGCTGCCTACACCTCTTAGTTTCTGGCAGTTACCAGCTGATCATAGCAGTGGCAGGGGAGTGTCACAAAGTTCCTTTTACAGGTTCTTTCACAGGTTCATGGATACATGGTTAGTAAAGTTAACCAATATATATTTTTCCCCAATAACCCCCAATTATTGCAACAAACGAAATTGATGTTCTATCAGGTAGCACAGTTCCCCAATGTCATTGGCTGTGTTGATGGCATAAATATTGCCATATGTCCCCCGTAAGCACCTGAATTTATATACAGGAACAGGAAAAGCTCACACTCACTCAATGTGATGCCTCCTGTATCATAACAGACCTTGTGGCTAGATTCCCAGGCAGCACCCATGACTCATTCATGTTCCGTCACAGTGGAATACAAAACTGACTGTCATAGGGTGAATTTGGCTATGTTTTTTTACTAGGTAAGAGAATTGCAGATTCAATGAATACACTGGCCAGGATGGTTTGTGTAATGTGTACTTATAGTTTACTTTCTCATGCTCTTAAGGTGACAGTGCAAATGCCTGGCTTCCCTGGATACTCACACCATACCTGACTCCAAGGACAAGAAGTGAAAGGAAGTACATAATGCCACACAGAACAATGCATTTAATAATAGAGAAGACCTTTAGGATTCTGAAGTGCCGGTTTTGCTGCCTCCATAAAACCAACGGTGCACTACTGTACAGACCTGAGACGTTCTGCAAGATTATAGCCACATGTGCCATACTGCACAATATTGCAATGAAGAAGGGTCTGCATAACATCCCCATGGAGCCTGAATCTGACTCTGACGATGAATTGCCACCACTACAGCTGCAGCAGGAAGGTACACATGAAGCAGAGGGACGAGCACAATGCACAGTAATCACCAACAACTATTTCTGATGTAAGAGTTATCAAAACATCTAATAAATAGACATCACACATGATGGTAATGCATGCTGCGTAACTGAGAGACCACCTTTTATACAGGTAGTGGTAACATTGTTTCCCTCAAGAATCAACTGTATAAATTGTGGATGCAACAATGTTTCAACTTAACAACAAAGTATGTAATGACAAATAAAACAAAGTCGGCTCTGAGTGCTCAGTGGTTCACTTCTTTGGCCTCTGGGTTTGGGTATCTTGAAAGCAACACTGGGCTGTGTAACTGTAGAGATGCCAGTCCCAAAAGTGCTTCGGCATGAACGCCTGGAACTGTATGCCTCCTGTATAGATGTGTCACCGAGGCTAGAGCCCTCTTCACTCTCAGGTGGGGGAAGGATGTTGAGGGTAGAGCAGTTGTGGGTCTGAATATTCTCAAGGGCTGTGGTCACTTGCACTAGCCCACGTGCAACTTCCTGACAGCAGTGCCCCATGTCAGCCTGTATGTTGACAGTTCGCCTTGCTATTTTTGTTATGGCTACTACCAATCACTTGATGGAATGGGTGAAGGAATCAACGTGTGCCAGGTACAGCCTGTGCCTCTGTCTCTGCACATAGTGCTCTTTCTCCATAGCAGCAGCAATCAACCGATCCTGCCCTTTCTCTAATTTCTGCATCGACCTAGACATTGATAGCAGGTGCCTTTTGACAGTCCCAATTTGTTTTGTTTGCAGGCCCTGTACAGAGATGATGGACTACTCCAAACCACTAAACACAGGAGAACTCTCTGACGTGTCATCTGACATATTATCATCGTGGGCTATTGATAGCTGACTTTGCACTGTCTGTGTGTCCTGCCCACAGATGTTGTGGTGTACCTGTTTTGTGATTGTCCCTCATCACTGTCCACAAAGTCTGGTAGTGGTGAGATGGTTGCTCTCCTAGCAGTTGGATGTGGGATGATGAGCTGAGTAGATGGTGATGTTGTGTCCTCAATTTCCACGTGTGTATCAGTAGCACCTTCAATTGTTTCTGACACGTCTGGGGTGTGATCTGTGGAAATGCATGTATATAGTTAGTGTAAATAAATGGTTAATGTTTGCTCAAAATGTTGTAACTGTGCTTCATGTGTTTGTGACATATTTACGATGTTCGGATATGTTTGGTGTAGTCATCAGCACACAGTACAGCAAGCTACTTGTAATGTATTTGTCAATGCTTGTAAAATTTTGGCACAGGCACTGGCAAAGCCAATGGCATTGAGCAGCCACCTGGCAATTTCCTTTGTTTGGTATTCTTTACTACAGTCATTTTGAGTATTTGAACTATTAGTTGAGGAAGGTGAAACCCTACTCAGGCAGCAACCACAATCCATGCCAGGGTGAGGCACAGGAAAACCCCAAATTAACCTGTGCTCAAGATTTTAGTAGCTTGGTACACAGCCGTCATTATTAACTTAGAAGCAAATATGTAAAGTGTATGGCCGACGGAGTAGAGGCAATATCCGGAGGCTCCCTGGGTTTGGGATTGCAATCTGCTCAAATCCCTGGACTACCCAGCCTATCGCTTCAAATCGAACCCCTCTAACTCCTAAAATTGCTATACAGATAGTGAAAGGCCAAAAACTGCAAGAACTTCGACTTCTAAATTACAACAGCAACTTCGTGAAGCTAGTACCTCGACTTGCTGGCCTCAAGACGGGCGATCTCCCTCTTCCTGCGACTGCCTCCCTGTCCGGCTGAGGTGTTGTCCACCTTCCCACACCGCCACCTGGAGACCCAAGGTTGTTGCGACCCTTCTCAGACTTCCTGGCTGGGTCTTGGGTGCCTCCACTGCTCCGAGGAGCTCCGTGGTCTTGGGAGTGACCAGTGGCGACCGGGGAGTCTTCCTGGCATCTCATCTCGTCCCGTCTAGTCCAACCACAGGCCGCTGAGCGGGACTTGCGCCTGGGCAGCCGTCGAGCCGATCAGCTGATGGTGGAGGCCACCCGGTCGGGTTGTTCCGGGCTGGACGCTCTCACGCACTTGGTGCGCTTCCTCCGGCTGTCCGATATGATTGACAGGCGGACCTCAACTCCCACCCCCTGATCTGCAGCACACGAAGGTGAGTGGAAGGGAACAAGGATACAGGTTTGCGAGTCATGCGCCCTTCGCACCCTTCTCGGGGTTCATGCGTGAACCACCGCGCCTTCCCTTCCACAGTGGCTGCCAGGCCCCCCGCATTAGTCCACGCCTGATTTTGTTGCACGCCGCACCCCCTCATCTGGATTGCTACCAGCTCCGGTGCAGGTCCACGCTTGGATGCTCTTGCGGTGTTGACGACCTATTTCTTCAGCCTGGAGTGCATGGCTCATCCACTCCTCCGTGGTGTTCTCGTCGGAGCTCCGCCCTCCGATCTGCAGCTGTTTGTGCTGGCTCGGCTAGGATCCCAGGTTTTACTGATTAATTTTCTGCATCTGGTTATTGAACCAGAGCTTCAATATGGCTCCATCATCGGTTCTTCCAAGGGGCCTTCATCCATTTTGTCCAATGAATAAGATGCACCCACCCCTCTTCACTAAGAATCACCTCTGCAAGATGGCGCCTGTTTCTAAGCTCACAAACTAAGACTAAGTCCTACAGCGATTCTTTTCCACAGTGTGAGCATCTATCAAAAGGGAGGTAGGACTAGCCCTCCTTAACTCGACTCATACCAGATCTTGATGTTGAGAAACTGTAGTAGGACAACTCCCCTCTCTCAATCAGAGGATTAAAGACAAAGGTAGGACTCCCTTCATGGTACATTCCATCAATGTCGGACATCTTTTTACAGCCCACTCATCTCCTGAATAATTGACTACACAGTCCCCTGATAGACCGTAGTAAGTCTTTCGCTTCTCAGGTACACAGTCAACTCATCTGAGCTTATTTAATTCCATCTTTACCCACAGTTCTTCTTGCTGCCTTGCTGTTTTTTTTTCTCTCTTCCTCAACCTCCCCCCCCAGTTCCCCTAGA
This sequence comes from Calotriton arnoldi, assembly GCA_963921515.1. Lineage (NCBI taxonomy): Eukaryota > Metazoa > Chordata > Amphibia > Caudata > Salamandridae > Calotriton > Calotriton arnoldi. The sequence goes on along the minus strand of CAWUFW010005122.1, from coordinate 1,023,718 downwards.
TTCCTTATGAAGTCTCCCTCCTCCAACTAACTTACTCCGAAGTCTAAAATAATTGCACCTTAACTACCCGTTCCCAACTTACTCTGCCTACCCACTAGGTCTTCTATCGGCCTATTTATGCTTTAATGAATAAATAAAACTACCTTCACCTCCATAAACTTCTTATTGGAGCCCCTTCCTCGCCAGGACACACTATCAGAATGGATATAAGTCCCGATCCCACAGGATCTAACGCCTTCATTATCAACTACCCGTCTAACCTCTCAAAAATGCTGCCAAAAAACACAAACATCGCATACTCAAGGCCAGACCCGAAACTTTAATCTCGGACGTCTACTTCTGTTCAAACAAGGTTAGTATAGTTAATGACCTCATCTTCTATACCAGAAAACGAGCATGCTGACGGAAGGTTCTTTACTCTATGCTGCGAATATCAGGCACTGGGAAAACACCTCATGGTCTCAAATTAACAACGTCGCCCTCGCTCATTTTCAACATTAATGCCACTATCACCCTCTACAACAATGGTATCATCCTAATCCAAGCCTCTAATGTCAACCTAGTTAAGATGGTCAATATCTTCCCTACACTCAAAAATGTGGTCTCGGCTAAATCCAATGACCCCTACCCACACCCTACCTTTACTGAGGAGCTAACCAGTCCTCCCCCCACCACAGCCGGGTGGCCCCACTCTCTCTAAACCATTCTTTCCCCTTAGTTGATCTCAGAGCCTCTAAGTCCCCTATTGGACTGGCCCAAGGCACTAGACCCCTGACTCAGAAGGCGGACGGGCCTACGGGTTCGCTCTGCTCGCAGTTCTCCAGTCCGATACTAGTTGATTCTCGAGCTGAGAGGTTCCCTCGCGCCCTACCACCATTGCTCTCAACGAAAGATCCCTCTTCCTTCATCCCTCTTTCTACGCCACCCGCTAGGCCTGAGATCTGGCAATTGCACTCCACGGACCATGATCGGCCAAACCCATTCATCCCTGACTTGACCGTCCCTGACTCACAGGTCAATGGCCCTCCCACCTTCTCTCTTTTACCATCCTCTTTATCCATGCATCCTGGAACACCGCTAGTCCCTAATGACCAACCCCCCCCCCCCGGAACTTCACAACCCCGCCTTAGACCTCCCGGGCATACATCGAGACCCCCCTCTCTGCCAGAACTCCCAACACAACCCCTACCCCTCACCCAGCACTCAGACCTGGTGGCGCGCCTCGATGATATATCTCTCCAGTTGCACCTTCTCACCGTCGAACTACATGATTTGAAAGCCCTCTCAAATGAACATTTCCCCTTGATCAGCTCCCTCCTCTCCTTTGCGAATTTGCCCAGAGCCCCCCCTAGCGATATAGTTCGCCTTGGCCAGCTTTCCCCCCTCTCTATCTCGAAAACCATACCCCTACCTAACGCCCCCTCCCGCCCCAGAAGATTGAAGGCATATCTTGCATCTAATGATATCGATGACCTACTCAACTCTTACTCGCCTACTCTAGACAACAACACGATCCCTCCGGGGAAAATTCAAGCCATCCACTCTAACCCGAACAGAGAACCCCCTCACAATCTTAGAGTCATTAATAATGACAACCTCATGAGAGTGAACATCATCCAGACTCCTTCCCCCCATACTCCGGTACGACTTAAATGCGTACTACTCAACTGCAGATCAGCCAGTAAACACGCCTCTGATATCTTCGACCTCATCCAACACAATGAGTTAGACATCATCATCCTCACTGAAACTTGGCTCAATCCCTCTTCCACTCCTATCCTAGACTTCCTTGTGCCTCCTACCCACGACATAATTCATCTAGACAGAGCCATGAAGCTGGGCGGTGGCTTAGCTTGTATACATCGGAGCACACTCTCGGTTTCCCACTCGGAGTCTTCTACGCCATCCTCCTGCGAATACCTTTGTCTCAACATTTCAAGTAATAACCTTCCAGTGTGCAAACTTCACACTTTTTATCACCCCCCCGGGGGACAATCTCCCCTTCATCGAACAATTAATTGAAATCATCTCTGGCAATGTCGACTCCGTAATGTCCCAAATCTTCCTCGGTGATTTCAACCTTCACTTGTCTAACCCCAATGACCAAGCTGTAACACGCCTTAAATCATTCTTAAGTGATCACGAGTTAATTCAACATTGTGACCGGCCAACCCATAATAAAGGTGAAATTCTGGACCTCATCATCACCAAAGGACACACCATCACACTGGTCCAATGGACGATTGGTCCAACTATCACAGCATCTTCTTTTATATTAACAGGGAGGTGTCTCTGAGGAAGACTCAACCAACGAAATCAAAGATCTGGAAAAGGGACCTCAGATCTATCAATACAGATGAACTAGCAACCCACTGTAAATATGCCCTCTCCTCCCAAGCTGAGATGTCTGAGGTTCATGTACTCACTGACTTCTACAATTCTACTATCTCTAGCATCATGGATTCCATGGCACCACTCCAACAAAAAAATGCCTCAACAAAAATATCCAAACCGTGGTTCAACGACAACTTAAACTCAGAACGCCGCAACCTTAGGGCAATTGAACGATCTTGGAGATCCAAACCATCCTCGGATCAGCTAAAAATCCTAAGAGCGGTTAGGAGTTCCTACAACAAACAAATCAAGAGCGCTAAGGCCAACTACTTCAAATCCCAACTTGATCAAGCCGCTAATCGCCCCAAGAAACTTTTTGAACTGGTTAAACAGCAATCGGTGGAAGCTCCAAACCACTCTGACTCTGGAGTCAGCCCACCCTCATGTGACCAACTGGCTGCTTTCTTTACTGAGAAATCAAGACTCATCAATTTAGAACTTGTTTCTAAGAAGGCTCTATTGCCATCCTATGGGTCCGCGCCCCCTCCGGCCCTCTTAGAGAAGCCCAAACCAATCAGCCTGAGCACCAAGAACAATGCCTCATGGGGCACCTTTAATCCCCTCAGTGAAAGAGACATTAACAAGATTCTTCAGAGTATCAACCCATCTAATCACTTCAGCGACCCGTTGCCACCTTCCATCTTCAAAGAAATCAAGGATGTCGTCATCCCCATCTGGACAAAGATTGTCAACGTGTCACTGTCACAAGGTACGATCCCATTGCCTAAAAGCAGCTCAGGTATCACCTATACTAAAAAAAACTAACGCAAATAGTACTGACCTTAACAACTTCCGCCCTATCTCTAACATCCCCACTCTAGCCAAACTCCTAGAGAAATGCATCCAATCACAACTCTGTGCTCACATCGAAAACGTCCAACTCCTGGACCAACATCAATCTGGCTTTCGGAGTGGGCACAGCACGGAATCGGCTCTCACTCACGTTATGGATGACATTTTAAAAATACTTGACCAAAATGAATCTTGCCTCCTAATCCTCCTTGACCTTTCCTCTGCGTTTGACACTGTCAATCACGACAACCTCCTATTCATTTTGAAGAACAGGATGGGCCTCTCTGGTCGGGTGTTGCAATGGTTCTCGTCCTTCCTCCACTACAGATCCCAAAGAGTCAAGGCGAACCACTCTCTCTCCCAGCCCTCTCCAGTATCCATGGGGGTCCCCCAAGGGTCCGCCCTATCTCCTATACTCTTCAACTTGTTTTTGGAACCATTAGCTAATGCACTAAATTCCACGGACATTCTCTTCCATATGTATGCGGATGATACGCAACTTTATCTGAAAATCTCCTCCCCGGATAACCTCATATCACTCAACACTACTCTAAAGACTACTCAAAACTGGTTAACCGAGAACCACCTCCTGCTCAACACTTCCAAAACAGAATTCCTCCTCATTTCTCCTCCGAATCACATCCCCAAGTTAGTCCTTTGGATGAACCACCTCACTGCCTTCAACTGCTCCCCCCTCATAATTAACTTAGCCAAATCTCTCGGAATCACCCTGGACAAGCATCTGAACATGAAGAATCATATTAGTAATGTGTGCAAGGGAGCTAATCACATGATGAGGATACTCAGGAATCTCAAACCATTCCTTCCACAAGCTGACTTCAAGCAGGTGGTCCAAGCGCTTGTTTTGCCGAGGCTAGACTATGGCAGTGCTACGCTCTGTGGCCTCCCCAAATATACCTTGGCCCCACTAAGGGCATCATTGAACGCTGCTGCCAGATTGGTTACGGGTACCAAAAGAAATGTGCACATATCCCCAGTCCTAAAATCCCTTAAGTGGTTGCCCTACGAAGCACAAATACAGCTAAAGATTGCCTGCCTGTCTCACAAAGCCCTCCATTTCAAAACCCCCAGTTATCTAGCGCAAAAGCTAGAATTATACAGAGGTGGTAGACCTTCAAGAAGTGCGAACTCTTTCCTCCTGAAACCACAGATCTTTCGCAAAAAGTGAACATGTCACCGAGCTTTTTCCGGCTCTGCCCCGAAGATCTGGAACTCTCTCCCACCGGAAGTCCGCAGAATCCCCTCCACGGTTGCTTTCAAATTGGAAGCTAAAAGATTCCTTATGAACAAGTTCTTACCTTAAAGGGGTTTGGATCATCTGCTCTAAGGTACTGGACTTACAACTTTTAGACCTGCGCTGGGTGCTACTCTTCTTTTAACTTATCATTTGCTCCCCTCCTAGTTCGCTATGTACCAGTTAATGTTTTATTCTCTATTGACCCCTTTGTTTGTAACTGTCCTGTTTGTTATTCCTATTTGATGCCGGTACTGCATTTATTACCTTCCTTCCCTCCAATTGTAAAGTGCTCTGATATCCTTTGGGATCATGTTCGCGCTATTTAAAACTTTATAAATAAATATATACAGTATTGAAAACAGTAATGAAGTGAAAACACAAGGAAAAGCCCAAACCAATAAATAAAAGTAACATTTAATAACTAAAACAAGACCAAAAAGACATAATCCAATCAGTAGAACTGAAGATACGCAAGCTTGACGTTTTCAGTGAAAATAGCGCTAAAAAGCCCAAAGCACGAACTGGTCCCGCCGGACTGGGACAGAGTCACAAGTCCAGGCAGACCGCGATAGAGCGCGGGCTGCCTACAGGGATCCAGGTAGGCCCGCTGACCAAGAGTACTTTAAACTTGGTTGCAGAGCATTGTGAGGTCCTGCGTCAAGGATGCGTCACACAGCCGAGGAGATGCATTCATTCAGAGGAGCTGCAGAGATGTGATGCTCTGATGCTAGGTCATGCATCATCGTTAAGGATCCTGTCAACAAGGGCTTGCGAAGTGAAGTTTGGCATTAAGGATACGATGTGCAGTCAAGGTGATGCATCATTCCTGAAGATCGAACTTGCTTTGTCTTTGAGGCTGCTGTACAATAGAGATTTGCGATGTGAGAGCCTACATTGGTGAAGCTTCATACAGCAGCGGTTCCGATGTGGGCTGCGAGGTCATTGCAGAGTCCTTGTGCTGGGAGAACTGTTGCAGCAGAGGCGATGCATCGGTTCTGCTTAGGATTGCTTTGCGCAGGAGAGGAGATTCATTGGTTCTGCTGGATCCACAGATGGGCTGGCACAGCACCTTCAGCCATACTTCCAAGAGTCCAGGACTGGGGTGGCACCACTTGGCCGGGTAGGACTCAGATATGGCAGAGTCCATGTGCTAGGTTCAAGCTTCTTGGAGCCTTCTGCCCCTGGGGCTCTTGTTAGGAGGCCAACCAACTAGCCCTTGGAGTCACTCTTGGGTCCTGGGTTCAACAGATGCAGGTTCAGTCCTTCACACCCAGGGAATAGGGCAGCAGGCAGCAATGCAGCAATCTTTCAGAGGAGCAACCTAACAGAGTGGCAGTTCTTTCCACAGCACAACAGTCCTTCTTCCTGGCAGAGTATCCACAGGTCCAGAAGTGTAGTGAAGAGTTGATGTCTAGGATTCAATATTTATACCTGGGCCTTCCTTTGACATGGAGGAAGCTTCTAGAGTAGTGGTACTTAAAATACGGCCCGGGGGCCGCTTCCGGCCCTCTTGACCTTTACATCTGGCCATCCAGGTGAACATCAGCATGAGTTACTGTTTAGCTGCTGAGCACTAATATTCAGATTTATTTTTAAATAAACGGGCAATCCTTTATTTGCAGGTTAAATGAAGTCATGAAGTAACTACGGTGATGTTCTGCACCACTTAACTTTAATTAACCTGCGAATAAATGCTTGCACATTTATTTAACATTTTTTTAGATCTCCTGACACAATCCCTGACCCTCCCAGACTCCCTACCATCACCCTGCTGGCAGCAAATGTTTGCGAGTACCCATGTTCTAGAGGTTTCCTTTTGAAGTCCACAGGCATCCTGCCTTCCCTGTCCTACCTTCTGACTAACTACAGGGGGTATGCAACCCTTTGTGTGGAGGCAGGACACAGTCTATTCAAGTGTATGTAGGGCTATGCCCAGCTCCACCTTCCCATCCTGTCAGTGATGGCCCATTCAGGCACACCTAAGCTCTCTATTATGTGTGACTATCTAGAAAGAATGCACAAAGCCCAACTGCCAGCTATGCCCAGTCATGTGACCCAGAGACAGGCTGCAGGCACTAAATGGCTAACGCAGGAGAATGCCAATTCACTAAAAGTGGCGTTTTCAAAATTGTAATTAAAAATCTGACTTCACCATTAGAGAGGAGTTTTCATTAAAATTCCAAAGGCACACTAACATGAACTGGTAACCTGCTCCCACTTGGAAATGGAATGTAATGAGGTAACTCCAATGTTATGCTATGGGAGAGTTAGGCCTTGCAGAAGTGAAAAACTAATTTAAGGGTTTTTCACTACCAGGACATGTAAAACTAAAAAGTAAACGTCCAAATTTTTAGATACACTTCACCGAGCCCTCTGGGTTGTCCAGGGGCCTACACTAGGGGTGACATCTGTATATATATATATATATTTATATATATATATATATATATAAACTTTATTTGGTTGTTACAACCATCAAAGTATACATCCACTGTAGACAATAGAAACTAAAATGTGTTGTTAAAATGAACATGAAACACATACTATACATTTGAATTGATTAAGTGCATAATACATCACAACCCTCAATGTGGTTGAGTCATGCCAGAGTGAATCAATGAATTTAAAAATGCAATATAGATTTATAGGAATTAAAAAGGAAGATTTGGGGCTGGCAAATGTTATCTTTTGCCAGGTTAAAAGAGCAGTTTAAAACTACACACACAGGCTTCAATGGTAGGCCTGAGACATGTTTTAAAGTGCTACTTAAGAGGGTGGCACAATCAGTGCTGCAGGCCCACTGGTCCCATGCTCACTTTGCCACTGGTGGTCCTTGCTCACTTTGCCACTGCTCATCTCCTTGTGTTTGCTTTGTTCGCCCTAAGTTGGCAGGGTATGCCCAGACGTGGGTCCCTTGCTCACTTTGCCACTGGATTCAAGCTAGCCTGGCTGATGAGGGCTGTTAGCCCGAAACCGGTCCCAGGATGCTTGATTCCGTTCCAGGGAAGACATGGCTTGGCAGTTCGGTCTGGACTGTTCCCATGAGGCACAGGGTCAAGACTGATTTGCATATAGCTATGTCTGAACTGGGGTGGCAAAGTGAGCTAAAGAATGATGATGGATTCAACCCAGATCTGTGACTGGGGTGAGTGTTTGAAAAGTTTCAGCACTCCGTCCATCATCTCCTTGTGTTTGCTTTGTTCGCCCTAAGTTGGCAGGGTATGCCCAAACGTGGGTCCCTTGCTCACTTTGCCACTGGATTCAAGCTAGCCTGGCTGATGAGGGCTGTTAGCCCGAAACCGGTCCCAGGATGCTTGATTCCGGTCCAGGGAAGACATGGCTTGGCAGTGCGGTCTGGACTGTTCCATGAGGCACAGGGTCAAGACTGATTTGCATATAGCTATGTCTGAACTGGGGTGGCAAACTGAGCTAAAGAATGATGATGGATTCAACCCAGATCTGTGACTGGGGGTGAGTGTTTGAAAAGTTTCAGCACTCCGTCCATCATCTCCTTGTGTTTGCTTTGTTCGCCCTAAGTTGGCAGGGTATGATCAGACGTGGGTCCCTTGCTCACTTTGCCACTGGTTTCAAGCTAGCCTGGCTGATGAGGGCTGTTAGCCCGAAACCGGTCCCAGGATGCTTGATTCTGGTCCAGGAAGACATGGCTTGGCAGTTCGGTCTGGACTGTTCCCATGAGGCACAGGGTCAAGACTGATTTGCATATAGCTATGTCTGAACTGGGGTGGGAAAGTGAGCTAAAGAATGATGATGGATTCAACCCAGATCTGTGACTGGGGGTGAGTGTTTGAAAAGTTTCAGCACTCCGTCCATCATCTCCTTGTGTTTGCTTTGTTCGCCCTAAGTTGGCAGGGTATGCCCAGACGCGGGTCCCTTGCTCACTTTGCCACTGGATTCAAGCTAGCCTGGCTGATGAGGGCTGTTAGCCCGAAACCGGTCCCAGGATGCTGCATTCCGGTCCAGGGAAGACATGGCTTGGCAGTTCGGTCTGGACTGTTCCCATGAGGCACAGGGTCAAGACTGATTTGCATATAGCTATGTCTGAACTGGGGTGGGAAAGTGAGCTAAAGAATGATGATGGATTCAACCCAGATCTGTGACTGGGGGTGAGTGTTTGAAAAGTTTCAGCACTCTGTCCATCATCTCCTTGTGTTTGCTTTGTTCGCCCTAAGTTGGCAGGGTATGCCCAGACGTGGGTCCCTTGCTCACTTTGCCACTGGATTCAAGCTAGCCTGGCTGATGAGGGCTGTTAGCCCGAAACTGGTCCCAGGATGCTTGATTCCGGTCCAGGGAAGACATGGCTTGGCAGTTTGGTCTGGACTGTTCCCATGAGGCACAGGGTCAAGACTGATTTGCATATAGCTATGTCTGAACTGGGGTGGCAAAGTGAGCTAAAGAATGATGATGGATTCAACCCAGATCTGTGACTGGGGGTGAGTGTTTGAAAAGTTTCAGCACTCCGTCCATCATCTCCTTGTGTTTGCTTTGTTCGCACTAAGTTGGCAGGGTATGCCCAGACGTGGGTCCCTTGCTTACTTTGCCACTGGGTTCAAGCTAGCCTGGCTGATGAGGGCTGTTAACCCGAAACCGGTCCCAGGATGCTTGATTCCGGTCCAGGGAAGACATGGCTTGGCAGTTCGGTCTGGACTGTTCCCATGAGGCACAGGGTCAAGACTGATTTGCATTTAGCTATGTCTGAACTGGGGTGGCAAACTGGGCTAAAGAATGATGATGGATTCAACCCAGATCTGTGACTGGGGTGAGTGTTTGAAAAGTTTCAGCACTCCGTCCATCATCTCCTTGTGTTTGCTTTGTTCGCCCTAAGTTGGCAGGGTATGATCAGACGTGGGTCCCTTGCTCACTTTGCCACTGGTTTCAAGCTAGCCTGGCTGATGAGGGCTGTTAGCCCGAAACCGGTCCCAGGATGCTTGATTCTGGTCCAGGGAAGACATGGCTTGGCAGTTCGGTCTGGACTGTTCCCATGAGGCACAGGGTCAAGACTGATTTGCATATAGCTATGTCTGAACTGGGGTGGGAAAGTGAGCTAAAGAATGATGATGGATTCAACCCAGATCTGTGACTGGGGGGTGAGTGTTTGAAAAGTTTCAGCACTCCGTCCATCATCTCCTTGTGTTTGCTTTGTTCGCCCTAAGTTGGCAGGGTATGCCCAGACGCGGGTCCCTTGCTCACTTTGCCACTGGATTCAAGCTAGCCTGGCTGATGAGGGCTGTTAGCCCGAAACCGGTCCCAGGATGCTGCATTCCGGTCCAGGGAAGACATGGCTTGGCAGTTCGGTCTGGACTGTTCCCATGAGGCACAGGGTCAAGACTGATTTGCATATAGCTATGTCTGAACTGGGGTGGGAAAGTGAGCTAAAGAATGATGATGGATTCAACCCAGATCTGTGACTGGGGGTGAGTGTTTGAAAAGTTTCAGCACTCTGTCCATCATCTCCTTGTGTTTGCTTTGTTCGCCCTAAGTTGGCAGGGTATGCCCAGACGTGGGTCCCTTGGTCACTTTGCCACTGGATTCAAGCTAGCCTGGCTGATGAGGGCTGTTAGCCCGAAACTGGTCCCAGGATGCTTGATTCCGGTCCAGGGAAGACATGGCTTGGCAGTTTGGTCTGGACTGTTCCCATGAGGCACAGGGTCAAGACTGATTTGCAAATAGCTATGTCTGAACTGGGGTGGCAAAGTGAGCTAAAGAATGATGATGGATTCAACCCAGATCTGTGACTGGGGGTGAGTGTTTGAAAAGTTTCAGCACTCCGTCCATCATCTCCTTGTGTTTGCTTTGTTCGCACTAAGTTGGCAGGGTATGCCCAGACGTGGGTCCCTTGCTTACTTTGCCACTGGGTTCAAGCTAGCCTGGCTGATGAGGGCTGTTAACCCGAAACCGGTCCCAGGATGCTTGATTCCGGTCCAGGGAAGACATGGCTTGGCAGTTCGGTCTGGACTGTTCCCATGAGGCACAGGGTCAAGACTGATTTGCATATAGCTATGTCTGAACTGGGGTGGCAAAGTGAGCTAAAGAATGATGATGGATTCAACCCAGATCTGTGTCTGGGGGTGAGTGTTTGAAAAGTTTCAGCACTCCGTCCATCATCTCCTTGTGTTTGCTTTGTTCGCCCTAAGTTGGCAGGGTATGCCCAGACGTGGGTCCCTTGCTCACTTTGCCACTGGATTCAAGCTAGCCTGGCTGATGAGGGCTGTTAGCCCGAAACCGGTCCCAGGATGCTTGATTCCGGTCCAGGGAAGACATGGCTTGGCAGTTCGGTCTGGACTGTTCCCATGAGGCACAGGGTCAAGACTGATTTGCATATAGCTATGTCTGAACTGGGGTGGCAAAGTGAGCTAAATAATGATGATGGATTCAACCCAGATCTGTGACTGGGGGTGAGTGTTTGAAAAGTTTCAGCACTCCGTCCATCATCTCCGTGTGTTTGCTTTGTTCGCCCTAAGTTGGCAGGGTATGCCCAGAGGTGGGTCCCTTGCTCACTTTGCCACTGGATTCAAGCTAGCCTGGCTGATGAGGGCTGTTAGCCCGAAACCGGTCCCAGGATGCTTGATTCCAGTCCAGGGAAGACATGGCTTGGCAGTTCGGTCTGGACTGTTCCCATGAGGCACAGGGTCAAGACTGATTTGCATATAGCTATGTCTGAACTGGGGTGGCAAAGTGAGCTAAAGAATGATGATGGATTCAACCCAGATCTGTGACTGGGGGTGAGTGTTTGAAAAGTTTCACCACTCTGTCCATCATCTCCTTGTGTTTGCTTTGTTCGCCCTAAGTTGGCAGGGTATGCCTAGACGTGGGTCCCTTGCTCACTTTGCCACTGGATTCAAGCTAGCCTGGCTGATGAGGGGTGTTAGCCCGAAACCGGTCCCAGGATGCTTTATTCCGGTCCAGGGAAGACATGGCCTGGCAGTTCGGTCTGGACTGTTCTCATGAGGCACAGGGTCAAGACTGATTTGCATATAGCTATGTCTGAACTGGGGTGGCAAAGTGAGCTAAAGAATGATGATGGATTCAACCCAGATCTGTGACTGGGGGTGAGTGTTTGAAAAGTTTCAGCACTCCGTTCATCATCTCCTTGTGTTTGCTTTGTTCGCCCTAAGTTGGCAGGGTATGCGCAGACGTGGGTCCCTTGCTCACTTTGCCACTGGATTCAAGCTAGCCTGGCTGATGAGGGCTGTTAGCCTGAAACTGGTCCCAGGATGCTTGATTCCGGTCCAGGGAAGGCATGGCTTGGCAGTTCGGTCTGGACTGTTCCCATGAGGCACAGGGTCAAGACTGATTTGCATACAACTATGTCTGAACTGGGGTGGCAAAGTGAGCTAAAGAATGATGATGGATTCAACCCAGATCTGTGACTGGGGGTGAGTGTTTGAAAAGTTTCAGCACTCCGTCCATCATCTCCTTGTGTTTGCTTTGTTCGCCCTAAGTTGGCAGGGTATGCCCAGACGTGAGTCCCTTGCTCACTTTGCCACTGGATTCAAGCTAGCCTGGCTGATGAGGGATGTTAGCCCGAAACCAGTCCCAGGATGCTTGATTCCGGTCCAGGGAAGACATGGCTTGGCAGTTCGGTCTGGACTGTTCCCATGAGGCACAGGGTCAAGACTGATTTGCATATAGCTATGTCTGAACTGGGGTGGCAAATTGAGCTAAAGAATGATGATGGATTCAACCCAGATCTGTGACTGGGGGTGAGTATTTGAAAAGTTTCAGCACTCCGTCCATCATCTCCTTGTGTTTGCTTTGTTCACCCTAATTTGGCAGGGTATGCCCAGACGTGGGTCCCTTGCTCACTTTGCCTCTGGATTCAAGCTAGCCTGGCTGATGAGGGCTGTTAGGCCGAAACCGGTCCTAGGATGCTTGATTCCGGTCTAGGGAAGACATGGCTTGGCAGTTCGGTCTGGACTGTTCCCATGAGGCACAGGGTCAAGAATGATTTGCATATAGCTATGTTTGAACTGGGGTGGCAAAGTGAGTTAAAGAATGATGATGGATTTAACCCAGATCTGTGACTGGGGGTGAGTGTTTGAAAAGTATCAGCACTCCGTCCATCATCTCCTTGTGTTTGCAGGCCCACTAGTAGCATTTAATTTACAGGTCTTGGGCACAGGTAGAGCCACTTTACTTGGGATTTACAAGAAAATACATTTGCCAATTGGGTATAAGACAATTCTAGAGTGTTTTAAAGAGCGAGCACAAGTTCTTTAGCAATGGTTAACAGTGGAAAATTGTGCCTGGCCCTAAAGCCAGCAAAAACTCGAGAGTCGAAGGTAGAATGTTAGGGGGAAAATCACGCCAAGGATGCCAGGTCTACCAGTTGTACTATTCTAAGATGGCCATCACATTGCATAGATGCAAAATGACAGCCTTCGTTGAAAGGTGTAGTAATAATAAAGAATACCAACCAAATAGAATTGCTAGATAGTTGTTGTGTTATTTGATTTATCAATGCTTGCACTGTAATTGTAAAAGCATTGCCCATGGCATGACCTACTATAGGTCACGAGCAACTGGCCAAGTACCCCTTCAGCACATGATTCTCAGTGGTAGTGTGGGTTGAGCAGTCCAAGGCTTCTCGGGGAGTGGAGGTATATACAAGGGGGTAAACACAGGCTCACAACTCAAAGAATGGTCAACAGCAGCAACAAATTATTATTCAGTCAAATACTTTCTTTTGTGACAATAGTACGAACACAAAGTGAAATTCGGCATACACAAACAATACACACAGCCCTGTGAGGTCAGGGCTCTAGTGTTCAACAAGCAGGTCCTGAGCCTTACTTGCCTGTCACTAGCCATAGTGGTTATTCTCCATTCACTATAGGCAACATTCAGGTTAGACCCCACTACAGTCTCTGAAGTCTCACTCCTACTTTGATAAAAGTCAAAGGTGTTCCAGTGCCCAAAGCACTATGAATTTCTTCCTGGGCCTTCGGGCCCTGCGATCAGCCTTACTCACTCATGCGAGGATGGTGCAACCGAAGTCTCTGCTGGGAGTAGCTGCTGTTGGTGAGTAGCACTCATGGCTCAGCCGGGGCAGCAGCTGCGGATCCGTGTCGCTTCCTCTGGTGAGACGGTAAGTTCCTCTGAGGCTTCCCACATGTGAGGGGTAAGTTGCTCTGGTTCCCATCCTCAGTTGGGTGTTGGGCCAGCATGAGTCACCATGATGATTGTTAGATTTGGGGGTCTCTAGTTGGCAGAGGTAGGTAACTTTGACCAAATAGGGACCCTTGCGTCTAGTCAGGGTAAGGGGGTACACTCCTAAAATAACCCCTGCTCACCCCCTTGGTAGCTTGGCATGAGCAGACAGGCTTATCTCAGAGGCAGTGTGTAAAGCATTTGTGAACACATACAGTAATCAAGTGACAACACTACAGATGGACACCACACAGGTTGTATATTAAAAATAAGTATCTTTTATATAGATTTAACACAAGACCACAAACGACAAAAATCCACAATACTGTACTTCAAAAATGGTAGGATTAGCTCAGTTCTCTTTAAGATGGCAAATGCGACACTGAGTTCAATGCACCTTAGGATGCGTAACGCTATACAACGAAAGTGTTGCAGGGAAGGTGATGCGTCGGTTCCTTACATGCAAGAACGGTGATGCGTCGGGTCCCTACTGATGCGTAGGGGATGCGTCGGTTCTTCTCGGCGTGGGGAGGTGACGCGTCGGTTTCTTACTGCGCTTCCGTGGCGATGCGACCAGCAACGCCGTGATGCGATGAAGAACCGGTGCAATGAAACAAAGATGGCATCTTCTTCTTGATGCGACACGATGCGTGCATGCCCGACGGCCATGCAGCGACTCAACGATTCTTCCGAACAGCGACAGGCCGTGCGACACGCTTCCCGGTGATGCGGCGGCGTCTGATGCGACGTCGATCCTCTTCTCCGGCGATGTGAGGCGCTTCGGCAACGATGCGGCAGCGGCGGCGACACTCCTCTCTGTTGATGCGGCGGCATCTGATGCAACGTCGATCCTCTTCTTCGGCGATGCGAGGCGCTGCGGCTGCGGCGGCGACGCTTCTTCTTCTTCGTGAGTCGTGCTTCCAGCTCCTTGCGACACGCAGTCCCTCAGAAAGTCCAGCACAGTAGCAGGCACTTTCCAGAAAGACTCTTGGGGAGCTGGTTGGTGAAGTCTGTTGTCCCTGAGACTTCAGCAGGAGGCAAGCTCTTCTCTCAAGCCCTTGGAGATCTGTTACAAGTTGATGAAAGTACACACAAAGTTCCTTTCTCCTTTCTTTGGCAGTCAGGCAACCACTGCAGGCCAATCCCCCAAACAGCACTCAGCTTAGGGATAGTCTCTTCCTCAGTTTCTCTGGTTCCTCTCCTCAGCAAAGGTTTCTTCTTGTTTCCCAAAGTGATCTGATCTAAAGCCCTGGGGTTTGGGTCCCCTCTTTTATACACATATTCTCTTTGTTCTCTGAAGGCAGAGAGGCCTTTGCCTAGTCCAAACCAGTTCTGGTCAGTCCTGGAGCACTTTGTTGACAAGACTCCTTCTTTCCTTTCACAGTGTAGGCCAGGGACATCAGACACACCACAGCAGGGGGAGCCAGCATTGTGGAGGGAAGGCACAGCCCTATTCAGGTCCCAGGTGCAACTCCTCCCACCCATCTCCATGCAGATCTCTCTATTCAGCCCTGTGCTGACTCACCCTGTCTCCTGGAATCCCCCAGTCTCTGTCACTCACAAACCAGACAAGGAATACACAACCTAGCAGAGGCAGGCTTGGATAGTTAGGCAAGAAAATACCTACTTTCTAAAAGTGGTATTTTCAAACACAGAATGTTAAAACCGACTTCACTAAAAGATGTATTTTATCATTCAGAGTTTAGGCATACTAAATTCGTTTTTCTACCATGTTCCCTGGGTCAGTTAGGATTATAAGCTGTAATAATCAAACTGCCCATTCTGGCCTATGGGGAACAGGTAGCCTTGCAATAGTGAAAAACGAAAATGGCTGTAATTCACTATTGGGACATGCCACACACACCAGGGCATGTCCTTCCTTATACTTACAATGCACCCTGCCCTTGGGCTTACCATAGGGGTGACTAATATGCAGAAAAGGGAAGGTTTAGGGACTGGCAAGTGGGTGCACTTGCCCAGTCAACATGGCAGTACCAGACTGCACACAGGCTCTGCAATGGCAGACCTGAGACACACTTTTACAGGCTGCTTCTCTGGGTGGCACAACCAGTGCGGCAAGCCCACCAGCAGCATTTGGTTTACAAGCCCTGGGCACACTCAGTGCACTGTACTAGGGTCTGACAAGTAAACCAAACCAACCAATCATGGAATCACTAATCCATACATCAATTTACCATAGGGAGCACTTGCACTGTGGCACTGAATAGCAGTGGCCCAGTGCCCACAGCATCTATTACCAGCAAAAACACATGAGGCAACAGCAAACAATGGAAGGGAGACCCACGCCAACAGTGCCAGGTCTAACACATGTCCCCTCCAGCTGAAATGTGGGGAGAACTACCCTACCTCCTGGGAGTTCTCTTCACTAAGGCGGAAAAATCTGGACAGACCATCAGCATTGGCGTGTTCTGTACCAGGGCGGTGTTCCACCGTGAAGTCCATCCCCTGTAGGGAAATGGACCACCTCAACAGCTTTGGATTCTCACCCCTCATCTGCATCAACCATCTGAGTGGCCTGTGGTCTGTCTGATCCCGGACGTGAGTCCCAAACAGGTATGGTCTCAGCTTCTTCAGCGCCCAGACCACAGCAAATGCCTCACGCTCAATCGCACTCCACCTCTGTTCCCGTGGAAGTAACCTCCTACTGATGAAGGCTACGGGTTGATCTAGGCCCTCCTCATTTATCTGTGACAAAACAGCCCCCACACCATGCTCTGAAGCGTCTGTTTGAACGATAAATTCTCTGGAGAAGTTGGGTGCCAGGAGCACGGGCGCCGTGCACATGGCAGTTTTCAGCGCCTCAAAAGCTTTCTGACAGGTGTCAGTCCAAATCACTTTCTTGGGCTGCTTCCTGGAAGTCAGCTCAGTCAAGGGTGCAACGATGCTGCCATACCCCTTGACAAACCTCCTGTAATACCCAGTGAGTCCTAAAAGGCTCTCACCTCTGTCTGGGTCTTGGGGGGCTCCCAAGCCAGGATGGTCTCAATCTTGGGCTGTAGGGGCGCCATCTGGCCGCTCCCAACCTGGTGTCCCAAGTACACCACGGAACCCTGCCCGATCTGGCACTTACTCGCCTTAATCATGAGGCCTGCCCTCCGCAGCGCCATCAACACTTCCCAGAGGTGGCGCA
Source organism: Calotriton arnoldi (assembly GCA_963921515.1). NCBI lineage: Eukaryota > Metazoa > Chordata > Amphibia > Caudata > Salamandridae > Calotriton > Calotriton arnoldi. The sequence goes on along the minus strand of CAWUFW010005122.1, from coordinate 1,006,955 downwards.
GATGTTCTTCCCAACTGGCGCAGAATACTGCAATGTCATCCAGGTAGGCGGCACTGAACTCTTCCAGTCCAGCCAACACCTGGTTGACCAACCTCTGAAAGGTGGCAGGGGCATTCTTCATCCCAAAGGGCATAACCCGGAACAGGTAGTGCCCATCTGGTGTGGAGAAGGCTGACCTCTCTCTTGCCCCATCAGTCAAGGCGATCTGCCAGTACCCAGACGTTAAGTCAAACGTGCTGAGGTACCATGCAGCCCCTAACTGATCGATGAGCTCATCAGCTCAGGGGATGGGGTGCGCGTCAGTCCCCGTGACTGAATTGAGCCCTCGGTAGTCCACACAGAACCGGAGTTCTGGCATGGCACCCGGTGCGGCAGCCTTTGGGACCAAGACCACTGGGCTGGCCCAAGGACTGTTAGAGGACTCAATCACCCCTAACGCAAGAATCTTGGAGACCTTCTCCTTGATGCAAGCTCTCACCCTGTCAGTTACCCTGTAAGTTTTGTGCTTAACAGGAGGACTGTCTCCAGTGTCCACATCATGGATGCACCAATCAGTGACACTGGGAATCAGGGAGAACAGATCAGAAAACTGTCCCAGCAACTGGTGACAGTCATTCTGTTGCTCAGGGGTCAGGGTGGAAGAGAGGTTCACACCATCCACTGACCCATCTCGCTCTGTCGCCGACAGGAGGTCAGGAAGAGGCTCGGTCTCCTCCTCCATTCCAGCATCTGTCGCTAAGAGCATGCCCACTTCGGACCTCTCCAAGTGGGGCTTCAGGCGGTTGACATGCAGGACCCGCAAGGGTTTCCTGGGAGACCGCAAGTCCACCAAGTAGGTAACAGGACTCTTGCGCTCCACCACCTCAAATGATCCGGTCCACTTATCCTGGAGCGCACAAGGCTCCACTGGGGCCATGACCCACACTTTCTGACCAGGCTGAAGCTCTACCAGAGTGGCATTCTGGTCATACCACCGCTTCATCTCCTCCTGGCGGCTTCCAGATTTGCCTCAGCGAGTTGCCTGAAACGCCTAGTCAGGTTCCTGAAGGCCAGCATGTAGCTATATACATCCTGGGGAGGTTTCCTGGGAGATTGCTCTCAGCCTTCCTTGACCAGACTCAGAGGTCCTCTCACTGGGTGACCATAGAGAAGTTCAAAGGGACTGAACCCTAGAGATTTCTGTGGCACCGCACGGTATGCAAAGAGCAGGCATGGTAAGAGGACGTCCTGTAGTGTAGCTCCTATTTCTCTAATAGGCTCTGCGCATTGGAATAATATCCCCTATAGGTTTGACATAGGACTACGGTCAGTATGTCCCTATCGAGTATATTAAACTTAATTACTTGTGCCAGCTAGTTCAGAGGCCACTAGAAACTCCTTGACAAACAAGAAGGGAGTAGTTTCTGGCAGCCGCAAAACATGACCACTTTGTTTCCCATTAGAATCAGAACGTGTCCCAGAGTCGTGGAAACAATAGATAACTATTTCACTCAGCTCAATCGTGCATGCTTAGTTTTCCTCAAAGTTACACAGAAAGAAATAGACGGGCGTTTCAATAAAAGATTTATTGAACAGTCTTGTTTCTCATGTAAGTTAAATGTGCTGTTACGATCACAAGACAGTATGCAAGATAAATAATGTACAGCGTAAGCAGTAGAAATAAATAATACTGCGATAGCATTATCTTTTAGCAGATATTCATTCACATAAATAACACAGACTAAAAAATGCGAGTACTCATACGATGCGTTGCTAAGCTAGTTCTACCCCAATGTACCTAAACTAGCCTAGGTGTAGGGAGAGGTATGAAGTAGGTGAAGTATTCCTTACTATGGTATACTAAGAGTATGTTAAGTCTAGTATGCCTAGTATGCCTAGTATGCCAAGAGTCCCTCTATGTTCTAGTCAGCTCCATACCTTTAGAATGAGAGAGGTGGGAATCTCTTTGCCAGACTCCAACACCCCGCAAGGGAAGTTAGATCACTGGAAGCTGGACTCTCTGCGTGCAGGGATGACAGCGTCTTCTCAGTGCGTCAGGCCGGGAAACGGGCTCCTCTGAAGTCGAGGTCTCCTCTAGTTTACAAGGGCTAGGGAAGGTATATTTATACCTGAGAGGTACCTCACAATGTTAGCATTGATGTGAATCGGGCAGCGGAAGATGTCATGAATGAACCCCTAAGGTATAATGGTTCATGCATAATAGATGAGTCCTTGAAGAAATCAATAGTCCTGTGCTAGGGAAACTCCCGAAGCCTAAGGGTCTGTTCTTCAAGAACTCGTTGTGACGTTAGGGTGGACGGATGTCGGAGACCATGCCTGTATTTGGAGTGCACGGTTTAATGCCTAAATAAGGACTGAGATTTTATGCCTATATAAGGGCAGGGCGAATTGTGCCTATATAAGGACATGATACAGGAAAGCCCATATATGGACACCCTAAGAGGAATACAACACCCACTCCACTTTCGTGTGTACGATAATACTAAAATGCTAAACATTTAAAATGCTAAACATTAAATGGAGTACCGCATAATGCTAAAATATTTCTTAAAACCGTTTAAAAAGTCATTTAAAAAACCCATTAGAATGCAAAAGGTACTGTACATTTTAAGCATTGCTTTTCATTTCAGGCATATTTTTAAAATAAAATGCAATTTGAATGAAATAAGCAGTAATATTTACATGTGACAAAAAAACGATCGATAAGTTGTTCCAAAATCAAAAGTCATTTCATGTCATGGAAATTAATGAACTTTTTTAGACTAACACGATGATAAAAGTGTCTGAGGAAGTACCGCGAAGTCTGTACTATAAGGCTAGTTCTACTTTAAGCAGATTGAAGTGCCATTTTAGTTCGAAAAATGGGAAAAAGTTCAATTTTGGGAAGAGTTCCAAGTATTTGAAGTATGAAGGCCAAATTGTTACTGCATCTCTGGAACACTGTGGGCTGAATCAGAGTCAGTTTACGGGTCTGGTGTAAACATGAGATCATCTATTTCTGTAGACAAAACATCGTCCACCGAAGTTGGCGTCAGTTGGAACACCTCATGTAGTAGATTAATCGCACAGAGATGGGAAGCATCGCTTTCAGCATAGGTTGCCGCAGCAATGTTCGCGTCCGTTGTTACCTGTGTGCCTGTAGATCTTTCTCGTACCTCAGCAGCAGTCGGAAGCGTCTGTGAGATCTCAATGAATGCTGACATCAGGATAGGCAGCCTCTGGGGACAACACAGAGCATGGGCCATTATCGGGACCAGCAGAGTATCGACATCCGTTGGCGTTGCTGATGGAAATGTTAGACAGGTGTCCAACACGCATTCTTCACTGCATAGCAGGCATCGTAGAACAGGTAAGATGCAATCTTGCCAGATTGGTCTGAATGACAGGAACCACGTGGTATTAAGTTCCCGTAGACGAGTCATGCCCAAAGCTGTACTATTCGCTCACGGCACTTTCGTTCAAGGAGAGCTTTCTCCATTTCGCTCGGAGTGATGTCTGCGAATAGGCTGGCCATAGCGTAATAGCAGGAAGAGAAATAGAATTCCGGCAACAAGTGCTAGAATTAATGGTATGCCACCAAACACCGAATGTGCAAAGTTCGGGATTATTCCGAGTATTGCCTGGAAACGTGCTAACAGACTGGTACAGATGCTCTTAAATACATGTACAATTCCACTTGTATCAGACATGTTGAAGATACGTGTTATCATTTCTACGAAATGTATAGGGCAGTTTGTACGTATTAAAGTCTGTATCTCAGCCGAAGTCCTTGCTATTTGTAGATCATAGGTTTCTTTGGCCGAGGTCAAAGGCACTGTTTGCTGTAAAAGCATGGCTTTCATTCTGCTTAAAGTATCAAATCTTATAAAAGAGACGTTCAGCGAAGGCCACAAAGGCGACTCCCTGACTGTGTCTATTGGGGGAAACAATACTTGCATACAGCAAGTGACCCTGGAGTTGACCGTTACTAGATATGGGATGCCTGGCAACATGCCGCAGCAACTCTGATCATTCAAAATGAGGTAACTCCCATTAGAAAGTTGTCCAAACGTTGGATTAATCACAGCAGCTGGTGTACCCTGCTGATGGCAAGACAAATTTGCCACAGAACCATTGCAAGTCCCGTGTAAAGAAATGTTCTGACATATAAGTGAACTGCTCAGTGCACGTTTACAGTGTGTACCGCTCAAAAACACTTCACGATCCCCACTCCAACATCTATATGCATAAGGTAAATCCCAAGATGTCTTAATGTATTCCTTACCCAACCTTTCATATTTGCCTGCTTGCATTTGTTTGAGGCAATACTGAAACTGAAAAGTAGTCACAGGTATTTTGCCATGAATAAGCCATCCTGTAGCTGGTTTTTCTGCCACTGTGAATGGTAACTTTTCCAGTTTTTCAATGCTCAGCACTGTATACTTTGCTCCTCTTTGTGCCAGTTCGGTCTGTTTATCAGTTAGATTGTATTCTGCAAACAGAGCCAATGTGTTGATGAAACGCCAAGGCACATAGCCCACTCGCAAAGATTGCAGCGTCCAGTTTAATAACACAATAGAACGTAATTGAGATTGGCCTTGCTGTAACATCGCCAAATCGTGTTAGAGTATGTCGATAGCAGAGGATACAATGCCATCCAATGAATATATTCTGGAGGACAAAGTTGTTAACCCATTGTCGACCACAGAGAGGGTTTTCTCTAAATTAATACGATCAAGTTCACGTATTCGTTCTGCGGCCTCCATCTGTGATACTTTCCATGCTTCATTATATGCAGCATATATGAAACGTTTTTGACGCGGTTTTCTTGGTCCAAACAAGAATTCCCTAAGGTCTGCGTCTTCTTTAAGTAAGGATAAGTGTTGTTTCACATCCTGTAGTGTAGATTTCGGAAGCCAATCGAGGCATCATTTTCCTACACTGTATGTTGTTACTACCCCCGGATGCTGTCTTTGGACGTATCTTGGGTCTGGCCTATGAATAGTAAAGCCCTGAGTTTTATTCAGGAATCTTTCCTGACAGTTGTTCGTGTCTGTGGGCCAGATCAACCATTTTTTCCAATCAGGATTAGATCTGTTGAGTTGTAGTATATTGTCAACTGTCACCACTGCCTGTGTATTATTATCACTGGCAGGTGTTGGTACAGAAGGTGTTTTCATATCTTTGATCTTGGCTAGTCCAAGACAAGATGTTTGTTGGACAGTTTCATTCAAAAACATTATTTGTTCAGGGATGATGCAGGCTCTAAATAAAGCTTCTATCCCCTGCACTTGCCAATCTTTAGTACCCCAGACAGTTTTTGTGTCTATTGTGTCTTTCCATAAGTTGAAACCCTGTCTAGACAGTTGGGCAATAAAAAATGCAGAGTAAATCTGTTTCGTATTTGTTAACATAATTTTCAGTCCTGTTTTGTTTACATTTTTGTAGTAAAACGTTTCTGGATCAGAGGTATTGTAACCTGAAAAATATGGAAACTTGTTGGCAAATGTTTTTGAACTACCTTGTGGTGGTGTAGGACAATGCTCCCATTGGTTAAACATAAACACATTTCTAGGATATGCAGATTTATGCAAATAATGATGACCATAGTGGTTATAGCAATACAGCTCTTTATAGTCTGATGATCCCTCTAAATATTCATTTTTATAAAATGTAGCAGATTTTTCTAAGTCAAACATTATGTCATTAACAGTCTCAAAGTCCCAATCATCAGAATAGGTACTGGACGAAATTAGATCACTTAGTGAAATTTTAAACAAATGTGGAATGTTCAATTGTTCCGTCGGGCCGAAGATATCAAAATCTGTTTTGTCCCACACTATACCATCCTGTATAGGAACAGCTGTGATGTTCACTGATGACAAGTCTCTTGCTTCACGATGGGAAGATTTATGAGGTTTCAAAAGTACGTTCACGTCTTTTCCTTCAGTATTCACATGGATGTATCTGCCACTTATAAGCATGCTCACAGTTGTAACCAAAGCTAGCCAGAGCAGGAAAACAAAAAGTTCAGATATAATCCAGAGTTCAATCCATGGAGAAACCAAATAAGTCTTTTTCAAAAAGTGAAGAAAGTCTTGTACTTGCTGCTTGAATTTCAATGATGCTGGCGTCGTTTCAGGTTCACTCGGATCTTCTGAGAAAGTATCAAAGTTAATGAAATAGCCAGAAGCAGTTCTGTCAATTGTTGGAATTGCATCAGGATTTGTAGAAATCGCTGGAACCAGTTGATCACTTGCTACATTGGTGTAGACAGGTGTATTTGGACGAACTGTTACTTGGTTTTCAAGAGGGATGAGTTCCATAGCGTTGTTGCTTAGTCCTCCATCTGTTACAGCTGAATTCTCGATTGTTATCAGTCTTTCAGTCTGAACCTCTTGGATAGTAGCGAGAGGAGTGCGTTTGCTACTAGGTCGGAGTCCACGAGGCCTACTATTTAGTATTGGCCACATACTGTGGTTTGATGAGGTCGATGGACACAAATCTTTTCTCCTTTCTTCCAGCAAGGGGTGGCAGAAGTACTGTTCTTGTTCCTTGAACTGCTAGGACAGGTACTGGTTGTCTGTAAGAAGGTCCAAATTCCTTCTTGTCCGCAATTTTTCTCTGACTAGATCCCCAACTTTTGGAATCCAGACAGGCCTTGCTGGGACCGCCGTTTTTTCCCCAGTGGTGGTTGGATGTAGGGATACGTTGCTTTGTTTCGTTCTTAACTCATTCAGTTCCTGTAAAACAGCCAAACGATCTTTGATATCAAATGTTTTATTTTCCACCACTGTGCCTACGTCATCGAGATCTGGTACCCACATTCTTGTCCCAAATAGGACCTCATATGGAGTGACCCCCCCTAGAGAACTTCTTGGCAGATTATTCAATGAGCGTTGGACCCCATAAAGGTGTTTGACCCACCCATCACCCGAATCTAATACCCTAGCTGTTATAGACTGCTTTATGTCCCGGTTTTTCCTTTCCACAACCGAATTTCCCTCAGGATGGAATGGAGAGGAGTACCGCAATGCAACGCCCAGACTGGCCATGGCTTCTTTGTAAGCTCGAGAGCTAAACATAGGGCCCAGGTCAGAATGTAGCGTGCCTATTGCGTATGTGCCGATAAAGACTCGCAAATCTTTTATAACAGTTCGAGCGTCAGCCGAGCGCTGAGGCCATATCCATAGGAACCTTGAGTCAATATTTGTGGGATTGCATTTGTCCAGAAGGACGCATGCGCGTAGATAGTCTAATACTGTCTAACAGTGGTGTCTGTACTGGGCAGCTGCATTCACAGCATGGTGTCTGGTGGCATTCTCGCTGTAGTTTACAGTCTAAGCAGTTATTGATGAATATGTGAATTTCTGTATTCATTCCAGGCCACCAGTACATCTCCTTTAACGTCAAAATTGTTTTAGAGATCCCTTGATGTGACAGACCCTCCCCCAAATGTGTTTCATAAATAAAGGCTGCACTACGTTCCATGTTTGGGATTACCCTAGTTTTGGGGGACTCCAGGGATTCGAGAAAAAGGAATGCTGTTCGCATCAATTACATAAGAGTACTTGAGTGGAAACTTTTTTGGTAATGCTGCACCACTGCCTTTGCTTGTAGCATTGACAACCAACATTATCTCACTGTCTATTTTTGTTTTTGAACGAGTGATCGCAGCTACGGAAGCCGTCTGAACAGCCCCCTTTGCGGCTTCGTCAGCCAATGAATTCCCTGCAACATGAACGCCATCACGTTGATGACTCAGTGTGTGGATCACGTGAGCCTTTGGTAGTTCGTTTTTCAACTGAACTACTTGTTCCCAAAGCATTTTGTGCTTTATTGTGCCACCTTTCGCATCTTTGAAACCATTTTCAAGCCAGTTTTGTATATAATCATTATACGACTGAACACAGTAAAAGGAATCGCACACTATCAGTGTGGGGAATTCTCGATCTGTACTTTCAAGTGCCAGTTTGAATGCTTGTAGTTCAGCTCGCTGAGCTGTACAATCTCCTAGAGACTGGGTTTTTGTGACCATAGGTCTGAAGATGCCATCTCGCATGCGACCTTTAACGATTGCACACGCTGCACTGTAAGCTTGCTTACTCCCTGTTGCGGGCTGTGCGGATCCGTCAGTGTAAATTATGAATTCGTACTGATCGAGAGGCAGAATTTCAGTGGGCAGAGGACATTCTTGTTCATATTGCAGGAATGCTTGTGTTTTTAAATCTGGATCAAAAACATATTCAACATCTGTTGCAGCAAGAGAATTAACCCATTGTATCCATCTTGGATGTAATGCTTTAGCATTTGGAATGCTTGCTTTTGTGACCGCTTCTAAAGCCGGTACTGGGGTTACGACAATAATGCGTTTCCCTTGGGCTAAGGCTCTTTCTTTTGCTACAGCGGTTTGAACTGCTGTCAGAATTTTTTCAGTTGAACTGAAGCGCATTTCCGCTTGTGTGTTCAAATGAGATTTGTATGCGATTGGTATTTTCTCACCCTCATTGAAGGTTAAGTAGGTGAATCCATATTGACCCGAAATTATTTGGATCACCAAATTGCGTTGACTTACGCGTGTTTGTAAGTGATTTGTTGCTAACATGTTAGCCTGGAGTGAACGCAAGATTTCTGTGTGTTCGTTTGTCCATTTTTTGATTGAAAAATCAGGTTTGATTAATGCATAGAGAGGTTTAACCCTTTCTGCGTAATTTAGAATGTATGTTCTTCCAAAGTTTAGGAAACCCAGGATGGATTGTAAGTTTTTTTAGCGTTTTTGGAGGTTGGAGCGGCGCACATTTCTCTAGAAAGTTAGCTGCCAAGCTCTTGCCTTCACTTGAAAGCTCATATCCTAGAAATAGGACATTGAGATGGGCAATTCGGGACTTTTTAAAGTTGAACTTGTAGCCCTCAGAGGCGAAGCCCAGTATAATGGTGCTCACCCTGTTCAAGTGTTTGTCCAGGTCATCGTCTGTCAGATAGATGTCATCGACATAGGACAATGCCTCATTGTCATAAATTTGTAATAACTCCGTTACCCTCACTGAGAATAAACCTGGGCTGTTCTTGAACCCTTGTGGGAGTCGACAAAAGTGACGCTGGGTCCCCATTATGGAGAATGCTGTTAAGTACCTGCTTTCAGGTGCTATGTTTTGACAAAAGAAACCATTTGAGATGTCTAATGTTGTTTTGTATTTTTTACGCACAATGTTATTCATTAATGCTGTGCTATGTGCATTTTGCACTGCAAAGGTTTTAGAACAAGTGTTTAGGTGTCTGTAATCCAAAACTAGACGATATGTATTGTCTGGTTTGGAGACAGGAAACAAAGGATTGTTCATTGAGGAGGTGCATGTTTCAATCACCCCTTGGTATTCAAGTTGATCTAAGATCTCCTGACCTGTTTTTTAGCTTCTTGCTTTATTGGATACTACCTTTGTGCAGTTGGTTCATGTTTCAGATGTATTTTATGGTGAGGTGAGTCCTCATCCCATCCTACATGATTTTTATATAATGCTGGGGCCTGGGCTACTGCCCATTTCCTGGCATATGTATATTTTAGGTGAATTGGAATATGGTTGGAGAAGGCAGGCATAATAATGTCCTCGCCGTGTGGGCATTCCCTGACAAATTGTGGTGGCCAGTCTTTTTCTGCTAGAAGTATGTCATAGCCCCTTGATAGTCTTTCCCAAAAAAGTGCTTTCACCTGACTAGGTTTGTCTCCCTCCATACGGAGTGTTATTTCATATAACTTTTGTGGAGTACTAACCCTGGTGTCTACAGTCTCAACTGTAATGTACTCATTCAAGTCCACTATCTCCAGAAGTTCCTTCAGGTTCTGGCGAACTATTGTGACTTCTGCTGCACTGTCCAGCATTGTCTGAGCCCATTCTCCATTCTTGAGTTGTGTTCTCAGTATTCTCGGCATGTCTGATCTTCAGACCTGCTACTTTCTTTTTGGAGAATTGAGGTTTTGTTTTGTTTTTTGGAGCGTGATTTTCTTCTTTGGATTTCACGCGTTCTTCTCTATGTTCTGATCGTCCTCTACTTTCCGAAATCCTTGACGAGATCTGAAAGGGACGAGAGGAACGTGTATCAGTATCTTGATACCTGTCAGTTTTTCTCAAATTATCCCTATTCCTGAGGTTATACCTCCTTTCAGAGGGCTCCTTTTGAGGAGACCTACCTCGGGATTGAGAACGTTTCTCGTTTGATTTTTGTTTAGTAGACTCCCACTTCTTTTTAGAAGATGTAGGAGTTTGTTTAATAGAGTCCTTCTCAGGACTTTCAGATAGTTTTGGTTTCACTGGTCTTCCACCCAAACTATCTCTGCCTAATTCTGCATAAGATTGTTCAATTATTCTGGGTAGTTCAGTTTGATGTTCTGTAACATCGAATTCCCTTAATTTTTGGCGGATCGCCACTGCTGCTGCCTCCCCTTTAATATTGGATAATATTATTGTTGAGACCTGGTCGAAATTTTTCAGTAATTTCATACCTAAATTTAGAGCAGGCTCTGCCCCATATTCATTTTGAATTTGTTTCAGGACATCTGGTATTACCGCAATTGATGGAATACCATGTGTTTTAGTATAGATGGCAGCAAAGACTGAGCCCCAAGTGGTACAGTCTTCCAGTTGTGGTGTGATCCCCATCGGTAAACTGATTGTTAGGATTCTGTGTTTCTCATACGGGCTAGTATTCGGAAATACTGCTTCGATTTGAGTAATTTTTTTAGCTATCCAGAATGGAATTTGCTCACGTTTTGTGGGCATTTTACCCATGACTGTGTAGAGAGTCTGTGGTGTAATTTTTAGTGTATTCCCCTGTTGGGGAGTTGGATTTGGAAGTGTCAGTGGTTGCTGGACTGTGAAAGTCCGCATGACATATTGGACCAATTGTCTGTAGATTTTTATTAACTCTGTGAGTTGAGTAAGTAATTCCTCGTCTGACATCTCTTCAATGTCAGGATGAGGTGTGTAGCCGGCTAGAATCGGCAATGTTGCTCCTGGTCTACCTAGTGGACCGAGCCTGGTAATGTTTTTGTGATGTTTTAGGGCGCCTTTAAACCATAGCTGATGCTCTTGGTATGTTAATGGAATTTCTATATCCTCGAAAGGAATGTATTCCTCTGGTGGATCATCTTCTTTGTAGAAGTGAAACATGTGTGTTACTGGATTGGATTCAGGAAATATTACCCATGAATAGAATACCTCTGTCTGAAAGGATTTGTGTGCCTCTATCACGAAAACTGCTCTACTGCCTCTTGGTGGTAGGCCATGTTTTATAAGTTTTAGAGTGATGGCTCTTCTTAAGTTTGGAGCGATGTCTATAACACCCTCCTCGGTTTCAATTAAACCTGTAATGTTAAAAACTGCTGCTTGGGCTGGATCAGCCGCAGCTTCACCGTTTCCGGTTTCAGTCATTTTGTTTTTTGAAAAATGTAGAACAAGTTTCAAGGAAACAAAGATAAGGTGCACAATATTTTGGAACAGTGTATCCTTCAACGTTGAGCAAACCAAGCAGCTAATATATAGGGTGTTTCCCTATGTAGCCGTGGTGGATACTTAACCCTGCCCACTCCAGACGTCTTTTGGAGTATATGGGCAGGGGTCTCTGAGAGAAAAAGCACGGCTGAGTTACTCAGTATCTAGCGTGAAATTACCGCCTTACGAAACGTTGGGCGCCATGTAGTGTAGCTCCTATTTCCCTAATAGGATCTGCGCATTGGAATAATATCCCCTATAGGTTTGACATAGGACTAAGGTCAGTATGTCCCTATCGAGTATATTAAACTTAATTACTTGTGCCAGCTAGCTCAGAGGCCACTAGAAACTCCTTGACAAACAAGAAGGGAGTAGTTTCTGGCAGCCGCAAAACATGACCACTTTGTTTCCCTTTAGAATCAGAAGGTGTCCCAGAGTCGTGGAAACAATAGATAACTATTTCACTCAGCTCAATCGTGCATGCTTAGTTTTCCTCAAAGTTACACAGAAAGAAATAGACGGGCATTTCAATAAAAGATTTATTGAACAGTCTTGTTTCTCGTGTAAGTAAAATGTGCTGTTACGATCACAAGACAGTATGCAAGATAAATAATGTACAGCGTAAGCAGTAGAAATAAATAATACTGCGACAGCATTATCTTTTAGCAGATATTCATTCACATAAATAACACAGACTAAAAAATGCGAGTACTCATACGATGCGTTGCTAAGCTAGTTCTACCCCAATGTACCTAACCTAGCCTAGGTGTAGGGAGAGGTATGAAGTAGGTGAAGTATTCCTTACATGGTATACTAAGAGTATGTTAAGTCTAGTATGCCTAGTAGTATGGGAGAACAGATCTGGCCAGTGAAAAACTGACTGCACTTGAAAGACTAAAGAAAAAACACGTTCGCACAGAAGTACACGCGCGCATGTTAACTGAGTATCTGAGAGCCGATATCATCCCTATTGGACTCCAGGTACGCAACATACCTGCTATCTTTATAAAAGATAAAAAATTCAAAACAGGTTTTTCCCATATTGGTACCACTTGCTCGCGCCACTGGATGGTCCTTGGCATAGACACAGCGCTAGAGCATAGCAAGAAAGAACTTGAGGAGATTCAGGAGTTGGAACAAGCCATCCGTGAATTAGACAGCCTAGCAGACGCAAAGGGGGTTCTAGAAAAACTTGAACGCACCATTCTCGATTTCCAGAGTTTTGAACATCATAAAAAATCGACTAAGGTAACAAAAGATATCAAAAACTACAATATAGACAAGACCTACCCCTATCTCCAAGAAGACTTCTTTAATACCGGCCCACAAGAACAACAGAGGTACCCTGCAGGCACCTGGGGCAGATTCAGGAACAGGGTGCCAGTAACATTCTCTGATTCATCTGCAGAATCCGACGGTTCTGAAGCTGCGGAAGGACCTAGCACTTCCTCCCGCAACCCCCATTTTTTAGGCAGAGGCCAAACACGGGGCACAGAGATCCCGAGGGGGAGAGGCAAGACCAGGTACAACTTCCCACCATGGGAACGCCAGACGAGGAACAGGTTCTACCAATGGGGATACCAGTACTAGATATTGTCTGTACCCCTTCTCCCCAAAAAATGGAACAAATACCAATCTTCAACCTCTCCCAACACCAGCTGGCCTCATCTGATATTGCTCTACTGAGCAGAGGTCTATCTTTTGTTATCACTGAAAAACCCAACTGGTTCAATATACAAGCTGAAATCTTCCAATTTTTTAGGAAAGTGAGACTCCATGCCTTTTTTCAAGACAGAGAGACCCCTCGAAAGACTGACACCACGGGCCTTCGCCCTATTTCTACATTCAACCCGCCAAGTAGCTCCATGCCACCTGAGGTCATTACCTTTGAGCACCTTGAATTGAGAGACCTCACTAAACTCAAGGAAAATTACAAATTCACCCCCTTCAATGTTAGCCTAGATGAGAAGAACAGTTTGAATAAACTGAAGAAAATAGATAACATTGTGATAAAACCATGTGACAAGGGGGAGGAATTGTTATTCAAGACAAGACCTCCTATGATGCAGAGATCATACGCCAAGTGAATAATACCTCACACTATGAGCATTTGAGCAATAACCCCTAAGAAGTATCAGTGATCACATCCTCAACGTCACTAAAGACGGCTTGGAAAACGACTTCATCAGTAAAAAGGAATTTCTCTTTCTTAACAACAAAGCACCGCGTACCCCAGTTCTGTACACTTTACCTAAAGTGCATAAGAATGCGGAGGCACCCCCAGGTAGGCCAATTCTCTCTGGTTGCGGCTCCATTTTGGAGCCCCTAGGTAAATATATTGACTTCTTTATAAAAGATCTAGTGCAGAACACTCTGACCTATGTTAAGGACACGACCCACTTGATTAATCTAATTGAATCCCAACCCTTTGACCCAAATACAGAACTCCTTGTCACGCTTGACATAGAGTCTCTGTATACCAATATTCCACAACAAAAAGGTATAGAGGTCATTAAGAAACATCTCAATAACCGCCCAGCACCCCATCAAGTACCCACTGAATTTATCATTACATTACTTGAAATTGCACTTACCAAAAACTATTTTTTATTTCAAGACACCTACTACAGACAGTGCAAAGGCACTTCGATGGGAGCCATTTTTGCTCCAAACTTTGCTATCCTGTTTGTAGATGACATGGAAACTAACACCATTCTCAATGCTACCAACCCATATCTTGAAAAAATCCGCCTATGGCGTAGATACATCGATGATGTCCTCATGATCTGGGGCGGTGACCAAAATGAACTCAAGATCTTTTGTGATTGGCTTAATAGCACCCAGCCAGACCTTAAGTTTACATATAATTATGACAACGCCAAGGTGGACTACTTAGATGTTACCATCAAATGTCTAAACGGCGAACTATATACTACCCTTTTTAGAAAGCCTACTGAAAGGAATACCCTACTAGAGTACCACAGCGCACATCCCAGGGCACTCAGGGACGGCCTACCATGTGGTCAATTTCTCCGCATCAGGCGCAATTGTAAATTTAAGGAAGATTTCTTCCAAGAAGCTGAAGTACTATGTAAGAAGCTGACGGTTAGAGGTTACCCCAGACGGCTAGTCAAACGTGCCATGAAAAGGGCCTGGTACTCTCACCGTGAACACCTGCTCCAAACACGAGAGAAAACACCTTTATCCAGAATCACATGTGTCACCACATTCAGCTCAGTGAGTAACAGACTAACCAAACTGGTAAAAAAACATTGGTCCGTTCTAGACCCCCTAGAGTTCACAACAGGATCGCCCCTTTTCTCATTTAAACGTGGCCGCAATATAAAGGACCACCTAGTGAGGGCACACACACCCACTAAAAAGGGCAACTCTATCCATTCATATTTCAACTTACCGCCGATAGTGGGTCACCACAAGTGTAATCACTGCATGGCATGCGATTCTACAATAAACACCAAAGTTTTTGAATATGGTAATTGTAAGCACGTATTGAAAGCCTTTAGTAATTGCAATTCCCAAAATGTCATTTATTGTATTGAATGCCCATGCAAATTGCGTTACATTGGCCAAACAACACAGAAGGTCAAGGCCCGGATCTCCCAACATAAGAGCAGGATCCGCTTCAAAGTCCTCACCGCACCATTAGTGGAATATTTTTTGAAACAAGGTCACTCTGAAAATGACGTCACCTGGCAGGTGATAGACAGCCTCCAGATAAACGCGAGGGGAGGTAATCAACAATCAACCCTCAACCGGCTGGAGTGTAAATGGATTTTTAATTGCAGGACTATCGAGAATGGACTAAACTCTTTTGATGAATGGAACGCCTGTACATAAGACCCTGACGTTTACACAATCCTATAAAACATACTCTGTGTTCACCTGCTCTACTCAGCCCCCCCTTTTTATCCTCGATGTTTGGGTGTGTATTTGTTGCTGTATTCATACTTGTTTAGTTTGCTTGTGTTAATATGATCGCACTGTATAGCTTCACAATGCCCAAAAATGCCGCTCTCTATACCTTTCACTGCCAATTGATGTCACTGGCAGATACATCCACTACCGAGCGCACTCAATAATCACTATCGTGTATATATTGCTGTGTTTATACTTGTTCATTATAGCCTATGTTAACATGAACGCACGGTATAGTTTCACAATGCCGAAAAATGCCCTCATTGCCAATTGATGTCACTGGCTGATACATCTATTACCGAGCACATTCAGTAATTTTAATCGGTAGCGTCCCCCAGTACGCATGCGCCCCTGACAGAGCCACAATGAGGAATCAGCGACCTCTCTACTGACTTCCCTAGCGTTAGCAGGACCACTCCACAAGACGCATGCGCAACCCGTCTCTGCTAACAATTATGCACTGTCATCGCGTGACAAACACTACTTAAACCACGCCCTTCATCCTTCCTGTTCCGTCGCTACAGTTGCATCGATTGCAGCGCGCCGGCCAGGATGGTGTTTGACTCGCCTCCGGTACTCTGATTCAGTAAGTACCTCCGGGCTCTCCCTCGCTTTTTCTAACTTGGTGTAATATATTAAGACTCCGTATCCGATTATGACTCCTTGGTTTACTCCCCAATTAGATTTTGGACATGGACAAGCAACTCTTACTGTGTGAGTATTCCGCCTAATACTTTCTCAGTCCCTTTAGGTAATCCCGCTGTCAATTATCTAAACTTATTGACCTTACCTCTCAGGTACATGCACTCATCATGCCCACGTGTTCCACGTCTAGGTTCTCTTCACAGATTGTGAGTACCTTGACGCTACTTAATAAGTAACTATCCCGTCCCCTGCGCACCCTAATTGTTTTTTCTTAAAACATCCCCTGCTAGAACACAAGTGTATTAGTGGAACGCCGAGGACTGCGCGCCAGCCCCTAGGAGTGCCATCCCTTTGTTCTGCAAACGTAATTCGATTTTGTAAGTACCCCGCTCAATTCCCTAGAGCTAACACCGACTATACAGACAATTGATATATTTTCTTCCACCCCCGCAGCCCAGATTCTACGCCCAATGCTACCCCCGGCTGGAAGTAGCCCCGACTTCATCCTGCACCAGATAATCAGGCACGAATAAGTAAGCAGCCTGCCTTTCACTCTTCCTTTTCCCATGAGCAAGCACAGACTATGTAGGCCGCTGACTCTCTCTTATCCCCACAGCCCATACCCGTGAACAACCCTTGAATGTTTCCAGCTTAAACGTCACCGCCTGGTGGAAGTAGCTCTACCCTAACGCACCCTGGACGTTACTTTAGTGAGTAGTCGCTTTGTCCCACTGCATACATCTTCCCTGACACAACGCTGATACTTACTAACGCTCTATTCCCCTGATACCAGGTCAAAACAGCCTCCCCACGTAAAAGGCCCGCCTGCATTCCTATAGTGGCTACCTCTCTTCCTGGATAGTGACACCCTATTGAGAGTAAGTTCGCTATTGTGAGCTCATATGCATGATGCTCCTTCACGCTCCTTAATTCAACCCCCCGCAGTTAACTTGGCGCCCCGCGCGCACCACCCTTCGTTGGTCTCTCATGCTGTTATATTAATTGTATTCACCTTACCTCAATTTAACAATGAGGTTGCGCTGTAATTGTTTTTACTATAAAAACACTGGGAGCACTTACTCACTGCAACTGGTCCTGCAACTGGTCCTTATGTAGGGACATATTGTAATCATGCTTTGTTCCGATTTAGTTTCAGACTGCTCACTACATGTCCTGAAGATGATCTTAAGTACTTAAAAGATCGAAACGCTCGTCGACTCCTTACAACAGGAACCCCTACCATTGTATATACTCATACATGTGGAGTTCCAACTTTGTTGTCAATGTGATGTTATGCTTTTAGTTCACTCTCACTTTGTCACATTACACACCTTCACTTTATGTGAGCACCTGACTATTACTTTAAGTATAAAATTCATACTTGTGTAAAATAAACCGTCTATTTTACACTATATATATTTCCCTACCTTCTTGCTCCCATGACGATTAATTATCCAGTATAAATTGAATCCCCACTGTCCCTTTCGGGATTTTACTCTCTTGTTCTGGACCCATTGAGGCCAACCCTGAACCATTGTTCTCTCTAAACATAGTATGCCTAGTATGCCAAGAGTCCCTCTAGGTTCTAGTCAGCTCCATACCTTTAGAATGAGAGAGGTGGGAATCTCTTTGCCAGACTCGAACTCCAACACCCCGCAAGGGAAGTTAGATCACTGGAAGCTGGACTCTCTGCGTGCAGGGATGACAGCGTCTTCTCAGTGAGTCAGGCCGCGAAACGGGCTCCTCTGAAGTCAAGGTCTCCTCTAGTTTACAAGGGCTAGGGAAGGTATATTTATACCTGAGAGGTACCTCACAATGTTAGCATTGACGTGAATCGGGCAGCGGAAGACGTCATGAATGAACCCCTAAGGTATAATGGGTCATGCATAATAGATGAGTCCTTGAAGAAATCAATAGTCCTGTGCTAGGGAAACTCCCGAAGCCTAAGGGTCTGTTCTTCAAGAACTCGTTGTGACGTTAGGGTGGACGGATGTCGGAGACCATGCCTGTATTTGGAGTGCACGGTTTAATGCCTAAATAAGGACTGGGATTTTATGCCTATATAAGGGCAGGGCGAATTGTGCCTATATAAGGACATGATACAGGAAAGCCCATGTATGGACACCCTAAGAGGAATACAACAGTCCCACTTACGCCTCATAGGTTCCTCAAGACCCATAATCATGCCTTTCAGGGTCCAGTTGAATCTCTCAACCAACCCATTTCCTTGGGGGTGGTAGGGAGTGGTGAACTTATAAGTTACCCCACACTCCTGCCACAGGGACTTCATTTACTTGGAAATGAAGTTTGTACCTCGGTCAGACACTACCTCTCTAGGGAATCCCACCACGGGGGCCGTCACTGTCCTCAGAGGTATGGCTTCCGGGTACCGGGTGGCATGGTCCACCAAGACCAGGATGAACCTGTTGCCCATGGCTGTTTTGGGGTCCAGTGGCCCAACAATGTCAATACCCACCCGTTCAAAGGGGGTGCTGACCACAGGGAATGGCTGGAGAGGAGTCTTCTGCTTCCTCCCACTCTTTCCACTTGCCTTGCAAGTCTGACAGGTCCTGCAGTGAGTATCTGAACTCCTGCGCTTTTGGGGCCAATAAAAGTGGGTGACAAGCCTCTCAAAGATCTTGTCCTGCCCCAAATGTCCTGCTAGTGCCACATCATGAGTCAGCCCCAGTAGGAAGGTTCTAAAGAGCTGGGGTACCACCAGCACACGGGCTGACCCAAGCTCAGCAACCTTAGGCTCAGTATACAGGAGGTCATTCTCCCAGTAGATCCAATGTGATCCAGACTGATCACCTGCTGCCTGGTCTGCAGCCTGCTGCCGCAAACCCACAAGAGAAGGGCACTTCTTCTGCTCCGCGCAGAACTCTTTCCTGGAGGGTCCTCCTTCCTGCTGCCAATGGGTCAGCTCAGGCAGGTCCCCCAGTTCAGCTACTTGTTCCCCTGTAGGCTCCAGGGCATCCATGTCAGGGTCTCCCGCCTCCTGGACCGTGGGAACTTCGGGGCCGGTTTCCCGTGCCCCCTGCCTCTTCTCTTTAAGGCAGGCACCTGGGCCCCCCTCTCAGGCTCCAGGTCCTCTTGAACACCCTTACTGGCTGCCATGGACCGTGTGGTCACACACGCCCAGTCAGGCAGACCCAGCATCTCCAAATGAGCACTTCGCTCCACCTTAGCCCAAGGTGAGCTCTCCAAATCGTTCCCCAACAAACAGTCAACAGGCATGGCTGGCCTCACAGCTACTTGAAGAGTACCAGAGACCTCCCCCACTCAGAGGGAACCTGAGCCACCTTGCAGTGGCTCTCTGTGTTGTCAGCGGCAACAACTGGGTAAAATGCATTGGGGACAACCTGCTCTTCAGACACCAGGTGACACTTGACAGCTGTCATACTGGCTCCTGTGTCTCGAAGAGCCTCCACTCTATGGCCATTGATGGTCACCCACTGCCTATACTTTTTAGTGTTATCAGGCAGTTGGGTCCTGGGGACCACCTCACAGTCTCCTAAAGAGACAAGGGACATTTCTGCAGGACCCCACCCACCTTGGACACCCCTCTCCTCCCCCAGGGCTACACTCGCCATCTGCCGGTGTGGAGCACCAGTGGGTGCTGTCTTTCCAAACTGTGGGCACTGGGGATCATTAGACTTGTGGCCCACTTCACCACTCTTGTAGCACCTCAGGGGTCCCCTGGGAACAGGCCTACCTCTCGGGCCCCGTGCTTCTTCTCAGGTGGAGGCTGGGAACCGTTCCCTTGGTTCCCTTGGGGATTACTTTGGGGCCCTTTCTGGAACTCCCTCTGTTTACCCTTGTCCCCCCCACTCTTCTGCTGGGGACCCTGCCCACTCTTGGCTGAGTCTCCCACGTGACCCTTGTGGACCCGGTGCTCACCCAGCGGTCCGCCTCCTCAGCAAGCTTCCTAGGGTTAGTCAGCCTGCTATCAATCAGGTGCTGGCATAGCTCTGGAAAACAATTACTTGACAAGTGCTCCCATGCAATTAAATCAAAGAGCCCCTCAAAATCATTAACTTTGCTACCCTTCACCCAACCATCCAATGCTCTGCAGAAAAAGTGACATATTCTACCCAGGTACCTGACTCCACCTTCTTGCAATTTCTAAACCTCTGTCTATACAATTCAGGAGTCAACCCATACCTGGACATCAATGCATCTTTCATGTGGCTATAAGAATTATGGACTTCAGAAGGCAAGTCTAACAGTGTGTCCCGCCCTCACTAAGGAACCGCCCCCACAACCCCGCTCCCCAATCCTTCTCAGGGACCTGGTGGGAAGACATGGCTACCTCATAGGCTTTGAACCACTGCCCAATATCATCATTCTTATAAAACTCTCTCACCACATCTTTAGGAATATACACCCTAGCTTCAACAGGCATGGACGGGGTGCTGCCACCAGAGGGAGTAATCTCTAAGCTACTAGCTTTCAACTCCAACTCCCTCAAACTTTTCTCATGCTCCAACTGCATTCTCTTTTCTTCCAGGGCCAATCTCCTATTTTCTAACTCCAGTTGCCCACCCAACTTGAGCTTGGCAAGCTCCAATTCGTGCATCCTGTTTTCCTTCCTGTCCGCCAACTCCTCTGGGGACAGGCTTTTGGCAGAAAATCTGCTACCTACTGGGGAAGTTGCTCTCTTCCCCTGGGGACCCAATGGCCCCTCCAGCTGCTCATCTGCATCCTCAGCCCCTTCCTCATTCTCAGGGGTATTCCTTGCTTCCACCCAGGCCCTCAGCGCCTTTTGGAACTCATCCTTCTTGGAGAGACCGGTCATAGCAACTTTGAATTTCCTGCAGAAGTACTTGAGCTGTTTCACATTGTAGCATTCCAGTTTCTCCTCTTCCCAATCAAAATCAACAGATGCTATGGATGCTGCCTTACTCATGGTGGCTAAACTTAGCAGTTCTTTGCAAAAATAGAAAATCCCAGAAAAAACAATCTACCAAAAGTATGTGGTCGCGTTTTGGTCTGCACTCACTAGTAGTGTACACCAATTACTGTACATGAGTCACAAATGCAAGTCCAGAATGCTCACCGCTGACCACCAATGTTAGATTTGGGGGTCTCTAGTTGGCAGAGGTAGGTACCTTTGACCAAATAGGGACCCTTGCGTCTAGTCAGGGTAAGGGGGTACACTCCTAAAATAACCCCTGCTCACCCCCTTGGTAGCTTGGCACGAGCAGACAGGCTTATCTCAGAGGCAGTGTGTAAAGCATTTGTGAACACATACAGTAATCAAGTGACAACACTACAGATGGACACCACACAGGTTTTATATAAAAATAAGTATCTTTTATATAGATTTAACACAAGACCACAAACAACAAAAATCCACAATACTGTACTTCAAAAATGGTAGGATTAGCTCAGTTCTCTTTAAGATGGTAAATGCAACACTTTGAGTTCAATGTACCTTAGGATGCGTAACGCTATACAACGAAAGTGTTGCAGGAAGGTGATGCGTCGGTTCCTTACACGCAAGAACGGTGATGTGTCGGGTCCCTACTGATGCGTAGGGCATGCGTTGGTTCTTCTCGGCGTGGGGAGGTGATGCGTCGGTTTCTTACTGCGCTTCCGTGGCGATGCGACCAGCAACGCCGTGATGCGATGAAGATCCGGTGCAATGAAACAAAGATGGCGTCTTCTTCTTGATGCAACACGATGCGAGCACGACCGACGGCCGTGCAATGACTCAACGATTCTTCTGAGCCGCGACAGGCCCTGCGACACGCTTCCCGGTGATGCGACGGCGTCTGATGCGACGTCGATCCTCTTCTCCGGCGATGCGAGGCGCTTCGGCTGCGGCGGCAACGCTTCTTCTTCATGAGTTGCGCTTCCAGCTCCTTGCTACACACAGTCCCTCAGAAAGTCCAGCACAGTAGCAGGCACTTTCCAGAAAGACTCTTGGGGAGCTGGTTGGTGAAGTCTGTTGTCCCTGAGACTTCAGCAGGAGGCAAGCTCTTCTCTCAAGCCCTTGGAGATCTGTTACAAGTTGATGAAAGTACACACAAAGTTCCTTTCTCCTTTCTTTGGCAGTCAGGCAACCACTGCAGGCCAATCCCTCAAACAGCACTCAGCTTAGGGATAGTCTCTTCCTCAGTTTCTCTGGTTCCTCTCCTCAGCAAAGGTTTCTTCTTGTTTCCCAAAGTGATCTGATCTAAAGTTCTGGGGTTTGGGTCCCCTCTTTTATACAAATATTCTCTTTGTTCTCTGAAGGCAGAGAGGCCTTTGCCTAGTCCAAACCAGTTCTGGTCAGTCCTGGAGCACTTTGTTGCCAAGACTCCTTCTTTCCTTTCACAGTGTAGGCCAGGGACATCAGACACACCACAGGAGGGGGAGCCAGCATTGTGGAGGGAAGGCACAGCCCTATTCAGGTCCCAGGTGCAACTCCTCCCACCCATCTCCATGCAGATCTCTCTATTCAGCCCTGTGCTGACACCCTGTCTCCTGGAATCCCCCAGCCCCTGTCACTCACAAACCAGACAAGGAATACACAACCTAGCAGAGGCAGGCCTGGATAGTTAGGCAAGAAAATACCAACTTTCTAAAAGTGGTATTTTCAAACACAGAATGTTAAAACCAACTTCACTAAAAGATGTATTTTATCATTCTGAGTTCAGGCATACTAAATTCGTTTTTCTACCATGTTCCCTGGGTCAGTTAGGATTATAAGCTGTAATAATCAAACTGCCCATTTTGGCCTATGGGGAACAGGTAGCCTTGCAATAGTGAAAAACGAAAATGGCTGTAATTCACTATTAGGACATGCCACACACACCAGGGCATGTCCTACCTTATACTTACATTGCACCCTGCCCTTGGGCCTACCATAGGGGTGACTAATATGCAGAAAAGGGAAGGTTTAGGGACTGGCAAGTGGGTGCACTTGCCCAGTCAACATGGCAGTACCAGACTGCACACAGGCTCTGCAATGGCAGACCTGAGACACACTTTTACAGGCTGCTTCTGTGGGTGGCACAACCAGTGCTGCAAGCCCACCAGCAGCATTTGGTTTACAAGCCCTGGGCACACTCAGTGCACTGTACTAGGGTCTGACAAGTAAACCAAACCAGCCAATCTTGGAATCACTAATCCATACATCAATTTACTATAGGGAGCACTTGCACTGTGGCACTGAATAACAGTGGCCCAGTGCCCAAAGCATCTATAACCAGCAAAAACACATGAGGCAACAGCAAAAAATGGAAGGGAGACCCACGCCAACAGTGCCAGGTCTAAAACGTGTCCCCTCCAGCTGAAATGTGGGGAGAACTACCCTACCTCCTGGGAGTTCTCTTCACTAAGGTGGAAAAATCTGGACAGACCATCAGCATTGGTGTGTTCTGTACCAGGGCGGTGTTCCACCGTGAAGTCCATCCCCTGTAGGGAAATGGACCACCTCAACAGCTTTGGATTCTCACCCCTCATATGCATCAACCATCTGAGGGGCCTGTGGTCTGTCTGAACCCGGAAGTGAGTCCCAAAAGTATGGTCTCAGCTTCTTCAGCGCCCAGACCACAGCAAATGCCTCACGCTCAATCGCACTCCACCTCTGTTCCCGTGGAAGTAACCTCCTACTGATGAAGGCTACGGGTTGATCTAGGCCCTCCTCATTTATCTGTGACAAAACAGCCCCCACACCATGCTCTGAAGCGTCTGTTTGAACGATAAATTCTCTGGAGAAGTTGGGTGCCAGGAGCACGGGCGCCGTGCACATGGCAGTTTTCAGCGCCTCAAAAGCTTTCTGACAGGTATCAGTCCAAATCACTTTCTTGGGCTGCTTCCTGGAAGTCAGCTCAGTCAAGGGTGCAACGATGCTGCCATACCCCTTGACAAACCTCCTGTAATACCCAGTGAGTCCTAAAAGGCTCTCACCTCTGGCTGGGTCTTGCGGGGTTCCCAAGCCAGAATGGTATCAATCTTGGGCTGTAGGGGCGCCACCTAGCCGCTCCCAACCTGGTGTCCCAAGTACACCACAGAACCCTGCCCGATCTGGCACTTACTCGCCTTAATCGTGAGGCTTGCCCTCCGCAGCGCCATCAACACTTCCCAGAGGTGGCGCAGATGTTCTTCCCAACTGGCGCTGAACACTGCAATGTCATCCAGGTAGGCGGCACTGAACTCTTCCAGTCCAGCCAACACCTGGTTGACCAACCTCTGAAAAGTGGCAGGGGCATTCTTCATCCCAAAGGGCATAACCCGGAACTGGTAGTGCCCATCTGGTGTGGAGAAGGCTGACCTCTCTCTTGCCCCATCAGTCAAGGCGATCTGCCAGTACCCAGACGTTAAGTCAAACGTGCTGAGGTACCGTGCAGCCCCTAACCGATCGATGAGCTCATCAGCTCTGGGGATGGGGTGCGCGTCAGTCCTCGTGACTGAATTGAGCCCTCGGTAGTCCACACAGAACCGGAGTTCTGGCGTGGCACCCGGTGCGGCAGCCTTTGGGAACAAGACCACTGGGCTGGCCCAAGGACTGTTAGAGGACTCAATCACCCCTAACGCAAGCATCTTGGAGACCTCCTCCTTGATGCAAGCTCTCACCCTCTCAGTTACCCTGTAAGTTTTGTGCTTAACAGGAGGACTGTCTCCAGTGTCCACATCATGGATGCACCAATCAGTGACACTGGGAATCAGGGAGAACAGATCAGAAAACTGTCCCAGCAACTGGTGACAGTCATTCTGTTGCTCAGGGGTCAGGGTGGAAGAGATGTTCACACCATCCACTGACCCATCTCGCTCTGTCGCCGACAGGAGGTCAGGAAGAGGCTCGGTCTCCTCCTCCATTCCAGCATCTGTCGCTAAGAGCATGCCCACTTCGGACCTCTCCAAGTGGGGCTTCAGGCGGTTGACATGCAGGACCCGCAAGGGGTTCCTGGGAGACCGCAAGTCCACCAAGTAGGTAACAGGACTCTTGCGCTCCACCACCTCAAATGGTCCGGTCCACTTATCCTGGAGCACACAAGGCTCCACTGGGGCCATGACCCACACTTTCTGACCAGGCTGAAGCTCTACCAGAGTGGCATTCTGGTCGTACCACCGCTTCATCTCCTCCTGGCTGGCTTCCAGATTTGCCTCAGCGAGTTGCCTGAAACGCCTAGTCTGGTTCCTGAAGGCCAGCATGTAGCTATATACATCCTGGGGAGGTTTCCTGGGAGATTGCTCCCAGCCTTCCTTGACCAGACTCAGAGGGCCTCTCACTGGGTGACCATAGAGAAGCTCAAAGGGACTGAACCCTAGAGATTTCTGTGGCACCTCACGGTATGGAAAGAGCAGGCATGGTAAGAGGACGTCCCACTTACGCCTCATAGGTTCCTCAAGACCCATAATCATGCCTTTCAGGGTCCGGTTGAATCTCTCAACCAACCCATTTCCTTGGCGGTGGTAAGGAGTGGTGAACTTATAAGTTACCCCACACTCCTGCCACAGGGACTTCATATACCTGGAAATGAAGTTTGACCTCGGTCAGACACTACCTCTCTAGGGAATCCCACTCGGGAGAAAATTCCCATCAGTGCCCGTCCCACCACGGGGGCCGTCACTGTTCTCAGAGGTATGGCTTCCGGCTACCGGGTGGCATGGTCCACCAAGACCAGGATGAACCTGTTGCCCATGGCTGTCTTGGGGTCCAGTGGCCCCACAATGTCAATACCCACCCGTTCAAAGGGGGTGCTGACCACAGGGAATGGCTGGAGAGGAGCCTTCTGCTTCCTCCCACTCTTTCCACTTGCCTGGCAAGTCTGACAGGTCCTGCAGTGAGTATCTGAACTCCTGCGCATTTGGGGCCAATAAAAGTGGGTGACAAGCCTCTCAAAGGTCTTGTCCTGCCCCAAATGTCCTGCTAACGGCACATCATGAGCCAGTCCCAGTAGGAAGGCTCTGAAGCGCTGGGGTACCACCAGCACACGGGCTGACCCAGGCTCAGCAACCTTAGGCTCAGTATACAGGAGGTCATTCTCCCAGTAGATCCAATGTGATCCAGACTGATCACCTGCTGCCTGGTCTGCAGCCTGCTGCCGCAAACCCACAAGAGAAGGGCACTTCTTCTGCTCCGCGCAGAACTCTTCCCTGGAGGGTCCTCCTTCCTGCTGCCAATGGGTCAGCTCAGGCAGGTCCCCCAGTTCAGCTACTTGTTCCCCTGTAGGCTCCAGGGCATCCCCTCAGGGTCTACCGCCTCCTGGACCGTGGGAACTTCGGGGCCAGTTTCCCGTGCCCCCTGCCTCTTCTCTTTAAGGCAGGCACCTGGGCCCCCCTCTCAGGCTCCAGGTCCTCTTGAACACCCTTACTGGCTGCCATGCACCGTGTGGTCACACACGCCCAGTCAGGCAGACCCAACATCTCCAAATGAGCACTTCGCTCCACCTTAGCCCAAGGTGAGCTCTCCAAATCGTTCCCCAACAAACAGTCAACAGGCATGGCTGGCCTCACAGCTACTTGAAGAGTACCAGAGACCCCCCCACTCAAAGGGAACCTGAGCCACCTTGCAATGGCTATCTGTGTTGTCAGCGGCAACAACTAGGTAAAATGCATTGGGGACAACCTGCTCTTCAGACACCAGGTGACACTTGACAGCTGTCATACTGGCTCCTGTGTCTCGAAGAGCCTCCACTCTATGGCCATTGATGGTCACCCACTGCCTATACTTTTTAGTGTTATCAGGCAGCTGGGTCCTGGGGACCACCTCACAGTCTCCTAAAGAGACAAGGGACATTTCTGCGGGACCCCACCCACCCTCTACTCCCCCAGGGCTACACTCACCATCTGCCGGGGTGGAGCACCAGTGGGTGCTGTCTTTCCAAACTGTGGGCACTGGGGATCATTAGACTTGTGGCCCACTTCACCACACTTGTAGCACCTCAGGGGTCCCCTGGGAACAGGCCTACCTGTCGGGGCCCCGTGCTTCTTCTCAGGGGGAGGCTGGGAACCCTTCCCTTGGTTCCCTTGGGGATTACTTTGGGGCCCTTTCTGGAACTCCCTCTGTTTACCCTTGTCCCCCCCCACTCTTCTGCTGGGGACCCTGCCCACTCTTGGTGGAGTCTCCCACGTGACCCTTGTGGACCCGGGTGCTCACCCAGCGGTCCGCCTCCTCAGCAAGCTTCCTAGGGTTAGTCAGCCTGTTATCAATCAGGTGCTGGCGTAGCTCTGGAAAACAATTACTTGACAAGTGCTCCCATGCAATTAAATCAAAGAGCCCCTCAAAATCATTAACTTTGCTACCCTTCACCCAACCATCCAATGCTCTGCAGAAAAAAGTGACATATTCTACCCAGGTACCTGACTCCACCTTCTTGCAATTTCTAAACCTCTGTCTATACAATTCAGGAGTCAACCCATACCTGGACATCAATGCATCTTTCATGTGGCTATAAGAATTATGGACTTCAGAAGGCAAGTCTAACAGTGTGTCCCGCCCTCACTAAGGAACCGCCCCCACAACCCCGCTCCCCAATCCTTCTCAGGGACCCGGTGGGAAGACATGGCTACCTCATAGGCTTTGAACCACTGCCCAATATCATCATTCTTATAAAACTCTCTCACCACATCTTTAGGAATATACACCCTAGCTTCAACAGGCATGGACGGGGTGCTGCCACCAGAGGGAGTAATCTCTAAGCTCCTAGCTTTCAACTCCAACTCCCTCAAACTTTTCTCATGCTCCAACTGCATTCTCTTTTCTTCCAGGGCCAATCTCCTATGTTCTAACTCCAGTTGCCCACCCAACTTGAGCTTGGCAAGCTCCAATTCGTGCATCCTGTTTTCCTTCCTGTCCGCCAACTCCTCTGGGGACAGGCTTTTGGCAGAAACACTGCTACCTACTGGGGAAGTTGCTCTCTTCCCCTGGGGACCCAATGGCCCCTCCAGCTGCTCATCTGCATTCTCAGCCCCTTCCTCATTCTCAGGGGTATTCCTTGCTTCCAACCAGGCCCTCAGCGCCTTTTGGAACTCATCCTTCTTGGAGAGACCGGTCATAGCAACTTTGAATTTCCTGCAGAAGTGCTTGAGCTGTTTCACCTTGTAGCATTCCTATTTCTCCTCTTCCCAATCAAAATCAACAGATGCTATGGATGCTGCTTTACTCATGGTGGCTAAACTTGGCAGTTCTTTGCAAAAATAGAAAATCCCAGAAAAAACAATCTACCAAAAGTATGTGGTCGCGTTTTGGTCTGCACTCACTAGTAGTGTACACCAATTACTGTACATGAGTCACAAATGCAAGTCCAGAATCCTCACCGCTGACCACCAATGTTAGATTTGGGGGTCTCTAGTTGGCAGAGGTAGATACCTTTGACCAAATAGGGACCCTTGCGTCTAGTCAGGGTAAGGGGGTACACTCCTAAAATAACCCCTGCTCACCCTCCTGGTAGCTTGGCACGAGCAGACAGGCTTAACTCAGAGGCAGTGTGTAAAGCATTTGTGAACACATACAGTAATCAAGTGACAACACTACAGATGGACACCACACAGGTTGTATATTAAAAATAAGTATCTTTTATATAGATTTAACACAAGACCACAAACGACAAAAATCCACAATACTGTACTTCAAAAATGGTAGGATTAGCTCAGTTCTCTTTAAGATGGTAAATGCAACACTTTGAGTTCAATGTACCTTAGGATGCGTAACGCTATACAACGAAAGTGTTGCAGGGAAGGTGATGCGTTGGTTCCTTACACGCAAGAACGGTGATGCGTTGGGTCCCTACTGATGCGTAGGGATGCGTTGGTTCTTCTCGGCGTGGGGAGGTGATGCGTCGGTTTCTTACTGCGCTTCCGTGGCGATGCGACCAGCAACGCCGTGATGCGATGAAGATCCGGTGCAATGAAACAAAGATGGTGTCTTCTTCTTGATGCGACACGATGCGTGCACGCCCGCCGGCCATGCGGCGACTCAACGATTCTTCCGAGCCGCGACAGGCCCTGCGACACGCTTCCCGGTGATGCGGTGGCGTCTGATGCGACGTCGATCCTCTTCTCCGGCGATGCGAGGCGCTTCGGCAACGATGCGGCAGCGGCGGCGACACTCCTTCTCCGTTGATGCGGCAGCGTCTGATGCGACGTCGATCCTCTTCTTCGGCGATGCGATGCGCTTCAGCGGCGACGCTTCTTCTTCGTGAGTCGCGCTTCCAGCTCCTTACAACACGCAGTCCCTCAGAAAGTCCAGCACAGTAGCAGGCACTTTCCAGAAAGACTCTTGGGGAGCTGGTTGGTGAAGTCTGTTGTCCCTGAGACTTCAGCAGGAGGCAAGCTCTTCTCTCAAGCCCTTGGAGATCTGTTACAAGTTGATGAAAGTACACACAAGTTCCTTTCTCCTTTCTTTGGCAGTCAGGCAACCACTGCAGGCCAATCCCCCAAACAGCACTCAGCTTAGGGATAGTCTCTTCCTCAGTTTCTCTGGTTCCTCTCCTCAGCAAAGGTTTCTTCTTGTTTCCCAAAGTGATCTGATCTAAAGTTCTGGGGTTTGGGTCCCTCTTTTATACACATATTCTCTTTGTTCTCTGAAGGCAGAGAGGCCTTTGCCTAGTCCAAACCAGTTCTGGTCAGTCCTGGAGCACTTTGTTGACAAGACTTCTTCTTTCCTTTCACAGTGTAGGCCAGGGACATCAGACACACCACAGGAGGGGGAGCCAGCATTGTGGAGGGAAGGCACAGCCCTATTCAGGTCCCAGGTGCAACTCCTCCCACCCATCTCCATGCAGATCTCTCTATTCAGCCCTGTGCTGACTCACCCTGTCTCCTGGAATCCCCCAGCCCCTGTCGCTCACAAACCAGACAAGGAATACACAACCTAGCAGAGGCAGGCTTGGATAGTTAGGCAAGAAAATACCTACTTTCTAAAAGTGGTATTTTCAAACACAGAATGTTAAAACCAACTTCACTAAAAGATGTATTTTATCATTCTGAGTTCAGGCATACTAAATTCGTTTTTCTACCATGTTCCCTGGGTCAGTTAGGATTATAAGCTGTAATAATCAAACTGCCCATTCTGGCCTATGGGGAACAGGTAGCCTTGCAATATTGAAAAACGAAAATGGCTGTAATTCACTATTAGGACATGCCACACACACCAGGGCATGTCCTACCTTATACTTACAATGCACCCTGCCCTTGGGCCTACCATAGGGGTGACTAATATGCAGAAAAGGGAAGGTTTAGGGACTGGCAAGTGGGTGCACTTGCCCAGTCAACATGGCAGTACCAGACTGCACACAGGCTCTGCAATGGCAGACCTGAGACACACTTTTACAGGCTGCTTCTGTGGGTGGCACAACCAGTGCTGCAAGCCCACCAGCAGCATTTGGTTTACAAGCCCTGGGCACACTCAGTGCACTGTACTAGGGTCTGACAAGTAAACCAAACCAACCAATCATGGAATCACTAATCCATACATCAATTTACCATAGGGAGCACTTGCACTGTGGCACTGAATAGCAGTGGCCCAGTGCCCAAAGCATGTATAACCAGCAAAAACCCATGAGGCAACAGCAAAAAATGGAAGGGAGACCCACGCCAACAGTGCCAGGTCTAACAATGATGATGATGAAGGATTTATAAAGTGTGACAAATACCCTGAGGTGTCTAGGCGCTGCCTTTGATGTCAATTAGTCAGAACGGACCATGCGGTACAGTTAAGGTGAGAAAAGCCATGTTTTTAGGCCTTTCCTAAATTTGAGGAGACTGGGCTCTTTTTTCAGCATAGTGGGTAGAGAGTTCCAAAGGCTAGCCATTGTAGCCGTGAAGCTTTTACCTCCCCATCTAGCTCTGTTGACTCTAGGAACCAATGCATTTCCTCGGTTGGTGGATCTAAGAGCTCTGGCAGGTGTATAAGGTCTTAAGAATTTTGTCAGATGTGTTGGCCCCCTGTTGTTGAGGGATTTAAATGCAATGCACCGAGATTTAAATTGAATCCTCTTAGATACGGTGGCCTCTCTTTACAAAGATGGCTTAAACTCAGCAACAGTCCATTCTCTCTCCTAAGGCCCCACCTGGCATATGTTAGGGCCAATCGGCATGTCAATAAACTTCGTTGGGGCCCCACCGGACATACGGGGTTGCCAACTTCACTCTGCACACGGGTTACAGCCCAATCACACCACATAAATCCTCACAGAAGCCCCACCTGGCATATAGGGTCGCTGGCTTCACGCTAAACACAGGCTATGGCTGGTCGGCATAGCAGTAAACATCAGTGTGGCCTCACCTGGCATACTGGTTCACTGACTTCACTACGCACACAGACTTTGGCTCAGTCTACATGGCCATGATGCTGGCCATGCCTAACTTCATGGCGGCCACAGGACTACATACTAACTTGATGTAGACCAAGTGTGAGTTAGGCACACAGCAGAGGAACTGTATATGAATGAGTCTTTAGAATCCAATAAGAAAGGAAAAAGGTCTATTCACTTCTAATTATCACTACACGGTATACTGCCACCACCACGTTTGTTCTACTTAGCTCCTGGCAAAGGCGTTTGAAGGTAGCTCTTTGGGTGTCCGTCGTGTTCCCACAAAACCACAATCCGTGGGACAGGCCTATAACGTGGTGCACACGCATTATCCGTGTTCATCTATGGCAACAAAAATAAGCACTAGGGGGCAGATTTACAAGCCCCTTGCGCTGCCAGTACGTCACTTTTTGTGACGCAATGACAGCGCATTTCCCTGCCCCATATTTGCAAGGACAGGAAAAGCCACCGTGCGTGGCTTTTCCTGTCCTTATAAATATGGCCCCTTTACACGCAGCATTTTGCGTGAAAGGGGCGTTCCATGGGTGTTGCTGTGGGTGTTCCCACGCAACACACATGGAACGAGACAAATTTCCAGATTTACGAGGATTCGTAAACCTGGAAATGCGTCAGTATGCTACGCCACCCTAGGGGTGGCGTAGCGAGGCGCAACGAGGAGAAATGTTTTCATTTCTCCTCGTTTTTTTCCTCTCTCAATGCGTGCTGCATTCTACAGCATGCATTGAAAGAGGGAAATGCCTGTAGTGATTGCTCCCCATGGTGCATGGGTGCCTGCGCCGACGCATGGCAGCTGTTTTTGCACCAGCGCAGGGGAGAGCTCAGGAATGCGACATATCATTGTAAATATGTCGCATTCCTGTGCTCTGAAAGTGCTGCAGCATGGCGCAGCCAAAGGGCTTGCGGTGCCGCGCTGCGGCACTTTCTTGTAGATCTGCCCCTTTGGATCTATACAACATTGCAGATGGGGCACTCAGGGCAGGGGTACACGTCTATCACTTTGCAAGGGACTTTTCCATTCCAACAACTCCACAATGACAAAACCCCATTAAGTAGAACTGGAGATATGATTTTTTAAAGAAATCATTGACCAAAGGACCAAAAAGCACAAAGCATCATGATAGTCAAACGTCATGGAAGAGCAGGACCTAGGCATGATTTGAGTCTGAACACGATGGAGTGTTAGTCAGATACACAAAGTAGATTGGCCCCACTTGTGTCTGAAGGTGGGGAAGTCTGAAAGACTTTGTAAGTCCTAATTTGAAAAGGGACATTGTTGTTTTTCTGAATAAAAACTCTTCTCTGCGTGGGACAAACTTGAAATGTAGTCCAACTCTGTGGAACTGCTAGCCGGATACTTTTGCGATAGGTCCCCTTGAAACTCTGGAGCAAAATTTTGTAAAATTTTCCAAACTTCTTTTGGTGCCCAAACAACCTCAGGAGTGCAATTCCAAGACCACATGGGGAGCACTTAGAGACGCTCAGAGTGTCAGGCAGAGGGCAACATCAAAGTCTAGTCCAGGTCCACTTAACATCGGTCAGCTCGGATTTTTCACAGGAATGTCCTCTTAAGCTTTTTTTATATGCCAGGAGCCATCCAGTGGTTCAGCTCTATGATCCTTTGAGATCTTTCTATCCTTGTTTCTCATACGGGCTAGTATTCGGAAATACTGCTTCGATTTGAGTAATTTTTTGAGCTATCCAGAATGGAATTTGCTCACGTTTTGTGGGCATTTTACCCATGACTGTGTAGAGAGTCTGTGGTGTAATTTTTAGTGTATTCCCCTGTTGGGGAGTTGGATTTGGAAGTGTCAGTGGTTGCTGGACTGTGAAAGTCCGCATGACATATTGGACCAATTGTCTGTAGATTTTTATTAACTCTGTGAGTTGAGTAAGTAATTCCTCGTCTGACATCTCTTCAATGTCAGGATGAGGTGTGTAGCCGGCTAGAATCGGCAATGTTGCTCCTGGTCTACCTAGTGGACCGAGCCTGGTAATGTTTTTGTGATGTTTTAGGGCGCCTTTAAACCATAGCTGATGCTCTTGGTATGTTAATGGAATTTCTATATCCTCGAAAGGAATGTATTCCTCTGGTGGATCATCTTCTTTGTAGAAGTGAAACATGTGTGTTACTGGATTGGATTCAGGAAATATTACCCATGAATAGAATACCTCTGTCTGAAAGGATTTGTGTGCCTCTATCACGAAAACTGCTCTACCGCCTCTTGGTGGTAGGCCATGTTTTATAAGTTTTAGAGTGATGGCTCTTCTTAAGTTTGGAGCGATGTCTATAACACCCTCCTCGGTTTCAATTAAACCTGTAATGTTAAAAACTGCTGCTTGGGCTGGATCAGCCGCAGCTTCACCGTTTCCGGTTTCAGTCATTTTGTTTTTTGAAAAATGTAGAACAAGTTTCAAGGAAACAAAGATAAGGTGCGCAATATTTTGGAACAGTGTATCCTTCAACGTTGAGCAAACCAAGCAGCTAATATATAGGGTGTTTCCCTATGTAGCCGTGGTGGATACTTAACCCTGCCCACTCCAGACGTCTTTTGGAGTATATGGGCAGCGGTCTCTGAGAGAAAAAGCACGGCTGAGTTACTCAGTATCTAGCGTGAAATTACCGCCTTACGAAACGTTGGGCGCCATGTAGTGTAGCTCCTATTGCCCTAATAGGATCTGCGCATTGGAATAATATCCCCTATAGGTTTGACATAGGACTAAGGTCAGTATGTCCCTATCGAGTATATGAAACTTAATTACTTGTGCCAGCTAGCTCAGAGGCCACTAGAAACTCCTTGACAAACAAGAAGGG
Organism: Calotriton arnoldi; assembly: GCA_963921515.1. Classification (NCBI taxonomy): domain Eukaryota; kingdom Metazoa; phylum Chordata; class Amphibia; order Caudata; family Salamandridae; genus Calotriton; species Calotriton arnoldi. The sequence continues at coordinate 972,828 of CAWUFW010005122.1, read as the reverse complement.
AGTAGTTTCTGGCAGCCACAAAACATGACCACTTTGTTTCCCTTTAGAATCAGAACGTGTCCCAGAGTCGTGGAAACAATAGATAACTATTTCACTCAGCTCAATCGTGCATGCTTAGTTTTCCTCAAAGTTACACAGAAAGAAATAGACGGGCATTTCAATAAAAGATTTATTGAACAGTCTTGTTTCTCGTGTAAGTAAAATGTGCTGTTACGATCACAAGACAGTATGCAAGATAAATAATGTACAGCGTAAGCAGTAGAAATAAATAATACTGCGATAGCATTATCTTTTAGCAGATATTCATTCACATAAATAACACAGACTAAAAATGCGAGTACTCATACGATGCGTTGCTAAGCTAGTTCTACCCCAATGTACCTAACCTAGCCTAGGTGTAGGGAGAGGTATGAAGTAGGTGAAGTATTCCTTACATGGTATACTAAGAGTATGTTAAGTCTAGTATGCCTAGTAGTATGGAAGAACAGATCTGGCCAGTGAAAAAATGACTGCACTTGAAAGACTAAAGAAAAAACACGTTCGCACAGAAGTACACGCGCGCATGTTAACTGAGTATCTGAGAGCCGATATCATCCCTATTGGACTCCAGGTACGCAACATACCTGCTATCTTTATAAAAGATAAAAAATTCAAAACAGGTTTTTCCCATATTGGTACCTGCTTGCTCGCGCCACTGGATGGTCCTTGGCATAGACACAGCGCTAGAGCATAGCAAGAAAGAACTTGAGGAGATTCAGGAGTTGGAACAAGCCATCCGTGAATTAGACAGCCTAGCAGACGCAAAGGGGTTCTAGAAAAACTTGAACGCACCATTCTCGATTTCCAGAGTTTTGAACATCATAAAAAATCGACTAAGGTAACAAAAGATATCAAAAACTACAATATAGACAAGACCTACCCCTATCTCCAAGAAGACTTCTTTAATACCGGCCCACAAGAACAACAGAGGTACCCTGCAGGCACCTGGGGCAGATTCAGGAACAGGATGCCAGTAACATTCTCTGATTCATCTGCAGAATCCGACGGTTCTGAAGCTGCGGAAGGACCTAGCACTTCCTCCCGCAACCCCCATTTTTTAGGCAGAGGCCAAACACGGGGCACAGAGATCCCGAGGGGGAGAGGCAAGACCAGGTACAACTTCCCACCATGGGAACGCCAGACGAGGAACAGGTTCTACCAATGGGGATACCAGTACTAGATATTGTCTGTACCCCTTCTCCCCAAAAAATGGAACAAATACCAATCTTCAACCTCTCCCAACACCAGCTGGCCTCATCTGATATTGCTCTACTGAGCAGAGGTCTATCTTTTGTTATCACCGAAAAACCCAACTGGTTCAATATACAAGCTGAAATCTTCAAATTTTTTAGGAAAGTGAGACTCCATGCCTTTTTTCAAGACAGAGAGACCCCTCGAAAGACTGACACCACGGGCCTTCGCCCTATTTCTACATTCAACCCGCCAAGTAGCTCCATGCCACCTGAGGTCATTACCTTTGAGCACCTTGAATTGAGAGACCTCACTAAACTCAAGGAAAATTACAAATTCACCCCCTTCAATGTTAGCCTAGATGAGAAGAACAGTTTGAATAAACTGAAGAAAATAGATAACATTGTGATAAAACCATGTGACAAGGGGGAGGAATTGTTATTCAAGACAAGACCTCCTATGATGCAGAGATCATACGCCAAGTGAATAATACCTCACACTATGAGCATTTGAGCAATAACCCCCTAAGAAGTATCAGTGATCACATCCTCAACGTCACTAAAGACGGCTTGGAAAACGACTTCATCAGTAAAAACTAATTTCTCTTTCTTAACAACAAAGCACCGCGTACCCCAGTTCTGTACACTTTACCTAAAGTGCATAAGAATGCGGAGGCACCCCCAGGTAGGCCAATTCTCTCTGGTTGCGGCTCCATTTTGGAGCCCCTAGGTAAATATATTGACTTCTTTATAAAAGATCTAGTGCAGAACACTCTGACCTATGTTAAGGACACGACCCACTTGATTAATCTAATTGAATCCCAACCCTTTGACCCAAATACAGAACTCCTTGTCACGCTTGACATAGAGTCTCTGTATACCAATATTCCACAACAAAAAGGTATAGAGGTCATTAAGAAACATCTCAATAACCGCCCAGCACCCCATCAAGTACCCACTGAATTTATCATTACATTACTTGAAATTGCACTTACCAAAAACTATTTTTATTTCAAGACACCTACTACAGACAGTGCAAAGGCACTTCGATGGGAGCCATTTTTGCTCCAAACTTTGCTATCCTGTTTGTAGATGACATGGAAACTAACACCATTCTCAATGCTACCAACCCATATCTTGAAAAAATCCGCCTATGGCGTAGATACATCGATGATGTCCTCATGATCTGGGGCGGTGACCAAAATGAACTCAAGATCTTTTGTGATTGGCTTAATAGCACCCAGCCAGACCTTAAGTTTACATATAATTATGACAACGCCAAGGTGGACTACTTAGATGTTACCATCAAATGTCTAAACGGCGAACTATATACTACCCTTTTTAGAAAGCCTACTGAAAGGAATACCCTACTAGAGTACCACAGCGCACATCCCAGGGCACTCAGGGACGGCCTACCATATGGTCAATTTCTCCGCATCAGGCGCAATTGTAAATTTAAGGAAGATTTCTTCCAAGAAGCTGAAGTACTATGTAAGAAGCTGACGGTTAGAGGTTACCCCAAACGGCTGGTCAAACGTGCCATGAAAAGGGCCTGGTACTCTCACCGTGAACACCTGCTCCAAACACGAGAGAAAACACCTTTATCCAGAATCACATGTGTCACCACATTCAGCTCAGTGAGTAACAGACTAACCAAACTGGTAAAAAACATTGGTCCGTTCTAGACCCCCTAGAGTTCACAACAGGATCGCCCTTTTCTCATTTAAACGTGGCCGCAATATAAAGGACCACCTAGTGAGGGCACACACACCCACTAAAAAGGGCAACTCTATCCATTCATATTTCAACTTACCGCCGATAGTGGGTCACCACAAGTGTAATCACTGCATGGCATGCGATTCTACAATAAACACCAAAGTTTTTGAATATGGTAATTGTAAGCACGTATTGAAAGCCTTTAGTAATTGCAATTCCCAAAATGTCATTTATTGTATTGAATGCCCATGCAAATTGCGTTACATTGGCCAAACAACACAGAAGGTCAAGGCCCGGATCTCCCAACATAAGAGCAGGATCCGCTGCAAAGTCCTCACCGCACCATTAGTGGAACATTTTTTGAAACAAGGTCACTCTGAAAATGACGTCACCTGGCAGGTGATAGACAGCCTCCAGATAAACGCGAGGGGAGGTAATCAACAATCAACCCTCAACCGGCTGGAGTGTAAATGGATTTTTAATTGCAGGACTATCGAGAATGGACTAAACTCTTTTGATGAATGGAACGCCTGTACATAAGACCCTGACGTTTACACAATCCTATAAAACATACTCTGTGTTCACCTGCTCTACTCAGCCCCCTTTTTATCCTCGATGTTTGGGTGTGTATTTGTTGCTGTATTCATACTTGTTTAGTTTGCTTGTGTTAATATGATCGCACTGTATAGCTTCACAATGCCCAAAAATGCCGCTCTCTATACCTTTCACTGCCAATTGATGTCACTGGCAGATACATCCACTACCGAGCGCACTCAATAATCACTATCGTGTATATATTGCTGTGTTTATACTTGTTCATTATAGCCTATGTTAACATGAACGCACGGTATAGTTTCACAATGCCGAAAAATGCCCTCATTGCCAATTGATGTCACTGGCTGATACATCTATTACCGAGCACATTCAGTAATTTTAATCGGTAGCGTCCCCAGTACGCATGCGCCCCTGACAGAGCCACAATGAGGAATCAGCGACCTCTCTACTGACTTCCCTAGCGTTAGCAGGACCACTCCACAAGACGCATGCGCAACCCGTCTCTGCTAACAATTATGCACTGTCATCGCGTGACAAACACTACTTAAACCACGCCCTTCATCCTTCCTGTTCCGTCGCTACAGTTGCATCGATTGCAGCGCGCCGGCCAGGATGGTGTTTGACTCGCCTCCGGTACTCTGATTCAGTAAGTACCTCCGGGCTCTCCTCGCTTTTTCTAACTTGGTGTAATATATTAAGACTCCGTATCCGATTATGACTCCTTGGTTTACTCCCCAATTAGATTTTGGACATGGACAAGCAACTCTTACTGTGTGAGTATTCCGCCTAATACTTTCTCAGTCCCTTTAGGTAATCCCGCTGTCAATTATCTAAACTTATTGACCTTACCTCTCAGGTACATGCACTCATCATGCCCACGTGTTCCACGTCTAGGTTCTCTTCACAGATTGTGAGTACCTTGACACTACTTAATAAGTAACTATCCCGTCCCCTGCGCACCCTAATTGTTTTTCTTAAAACATCCCCTGCTAGAACACAAGTGTATTAGTGGAACGCCGAGGACTGAGCGCCGGCCCCTAGGAGTGCCATCCCTTTGTTCTGCAAATGTAATTCGATTTTGTAAGTACCCCGCTCGATTCCCTAGAGCTAACACCGACTATACAGACAATTGATATATTTTCTTCCACCCCCGCAGCCCAGATTCTACGCCCAATGCTACCCCCGGCTGGAAGTAGCCCCGACTTCATCCTGCACCAGATAATCAGGCACGAATAAGTAAGCAGCCTGCCTTTCACTCTTCCTTTTCCCATGAGCAAGCACAGACTATGTAGGCCGCTGACTCTCTCTTATCCCACAGCCCATACCCGTGAACAACCCTTGAATGTTTCCAGCTTAAACGTCACCGCCTGGTGGAAGTAGCTCTACCCTGACGGCACCCTGGACGTTACTTTAGTGAGTAGTCGCTTTGTCCCACTGCATACATCTTCCCTGACACAACGCTGATACTTACTAACGCTCTATTCCCCTGATACCAGGTCAAAACAGCCTCCCCACGTAAGAGGCCCGCCTGCATTCCTATAGTGGCTACCTCTCTTCCTGGATAGTGACACCCTATTGAGAGTAAGTTCGCTATTGTGAGCTCATATGCATGATGCTCCTTCACGCTCCTTAATTCAACCCCCCGCAGTTAACCTGGCGCCCCGCGCGCACCACCCTTCGTTGGTCTCTCATGCTGTTATATTAATTGTATTCACCTTACCTCAATTTAACAATGAGGTTGCGCTGTAATTGTTTTTACTATAAAAACACTGGGAGCACTTACTCACTGCAACTGGTCCTTATGTAGGGACATATTGTAATCATGCTTTGTTCCGATTTAGTTTCAGACTGCTCACTACATGTCCTGAAGATGATCTTAAGTACTTAAAAGATCGAAACGCCGTCGACCCTTACAACAGGAACCCCTACCATTGTATATACTCATACATGTGGAGTTCCAACTTTGTTGTCAATGTGATGTTATGCTTTTAGTTCACTCTCACTTTGTCACATTACACACCTTCACTTTATGTGAGCACCTGACTATTACTTTAAGTATAAAATTCATACTTGTGTAAAATAAACCGTCTATTTTACACTATATATATTTCCCTACCTTCTTGCTCCCATGACGATTAATTATCCAGTATAAATTGAATCCCCACTGTCCCCTTCGGGATTTTACTCTCTAGTTCTGGACCCATTGAGGCCAACCCTGAACCATTGTTCTCTCTAAACATAGTATGCCTAGTATGCCTAGTATGCCAAGAGTCCCTCTAGGTTCTAGTCAGCTCCATACCTTTAGAATGAGAGAGGTGGGAATCTCTTTGCCAGACTCGAACTCCAACACCCCGCAAGGGAAGTTAGATCACTGGAAGCTGGACTCTCTGCGTGCAGGGATGACAGCGTCTTCTCAGTGCATCAGGCCGGGAAACGGGCTCCTCTGAAGTCAAGGTCTCCTCTAGTTTACAAGGGCTAGGGAAGGTATATTTATACCTGAGAGGTACCTCACAATGTTAGCATTGACATGAATCGGGCAGCGGAAGACGTCATGAATGAACCCCTAAGGTATAATGGGTCATGCATAATAGATGAGTCCTTGAAGAAATCAATAGTCCTGTGCTAGGGAAACTCCCGAAGCCTAAGGGTCTGTTCTTCAAGAACTCGTTGTGACGTTAGGGTGGACGGATGTCGGAGACCATGCCTGTATTTGGAGTGCACGGTTTAATGCCTAAATAAGGACTGGGATTTTATGCCTATATAAGGGCAGGGCGAATTGTGCCTATATAAGGACATGATACAGGAAAGCCCATGTATGGACACCCTAAGAGGAATACAACAGTCCCACTTACGCCTCATAGGTTCCTCAAGACCCATAATCATGCCTTTCAGGGTCCAGTTGAATCTCTCAACCAACCCATTTCCTTGGGGGTGGTAGGGAGTGGTGAACTTATACGTTACCCCACACTCCTGCCACAGGGACTTCATTTACTTGGAAATGAAGTTTGTACCTCGGTCAGACACTACCTCTCTAGGGAATCCCACTGGGAAAATTCCCATCAGTGCCCGTCCCACCACGGGGCCGTCACTGTCCTCAGAGGTATGGCTTCCGGGTACCGGGTGGCATGGTCCACCAAGACCAGGATGAACCTGCTGCCCATGGCTGTTTTGGGGTCCAGTGGCCCAACAATGTCAATACCCACCCGTTCAAAGGGGGTGCTGACCACAGGGAATGGCTGGAGAGGAGTCTTCTGCTTCCTCCCACTCTTTCCACTTGCCTTGCAAGTCTGACAGGTCCTGCAGTGAGTATCTGAACTCCTGCGCTTTTGGGGCCAATAAAAGTGGGTGACAAGCCTCTCAAAGATCTTGTCCTGCCCCAAATGTCCTGCTAGTGCCACATCATGAGTCAGCCCCAGTAGGAAGGTTCTAAAGAGCTGGGGTACCACCAGCACACGGGCTGACCCAAGCTCAGCAACCTTAGGCTCAGTATACAGGAGGTCATTCTCCCAGTAGATCCAATGTGATCCAGACTGATCACCTGCTGCCTGGTCTGCAGCCTGCTGCCGCAAACCCACAAGAGAAGGGCACTTCTTCTGCTCCGCGCAGAACTCTTTCCTGGAGGGTCCTCCTTCCTGCTGCCAATGGGTCAGCTCAGGCAGGTCCCCCAGTTCAGCTACTTGTTCCCCTGTAGGCTCCAGGGCATCCCTCTCAGGGTCTCCCGCCTCCTGGACCGTGGGAACTTCGGGGGCCGGTTTCCCATGCCCCCTGCCTCTTCTCTTTAAGGCAGGCACCTGGGCCCCCCTCTCAGGCTCCAGGTCCTCTTGAACACCCTTACTGGCTGCCATGGACCGTGTGGTCACACACGCCCAGTCAGGCAGACCCAACATCTCCAAATGAGCACTTCGCTCCACCTTAGCCCAAGGTGAGCTCTCCAAATCGTTCCCCAACAAACAGTCAACAGGCATGGCTGGCCTCACAGCTACTTGAAGAGTACCAGAGACCTCCCCCACTCAAAGGGAACCTGAGCCACCTTGCAGTGGCTCTCTGTGTTGTCAGCGGCAACAACTGGGTAAAATGCATTGGGGACAACCTGCTCTTCAGACACCAGGTGACACTTGACAGCTGTCATACTGGCTCCTGTGTCTCGAAGAGCCTCCACTCTATGGCCATTGATGGTCACCCACTGCCTATACTTTTTAGTGTTATCAGGCAGTTGGGTCCTGGGGACCACCTCACAGTCTCCTAAAGAGACAAGGGACATTTCTGCAGGACCCCACCCACCTTGGACACCCCTCTCCTCCCCCAGGGCTACACTCGCCATCTGCCGGTGTGGAGCACCAGTGGGTGCTGTCTTTCCAAACTGTGGGCACTGGGGATCATTAGACTTGTGGCCCACTTCACCACACTTGTAGCACCTCAGGGGTCCGCTGGGAACAGGCCTACCTATCGGGGCCCCGTGCTTCTTCTCAGGTGGAGGCTGGGAACCGTTCCCTTGGTTCCCTTGGGGATTACTTTGGGGCCCTTTCTGGAACTCCCTCTGTTTACCCTTGTCCCCCCCACTCTTCTGCTGGGGACCCTGCCCACTCTTGGCGGAGTCTCCCACGTGACCCTTGTCGACCCGGTGCTCACCCAGCGGTCCGCCTCCTCAGCAAGCTTCCTAGGGTTAGTCAGCCTGCTATCAATCAGGTGCTGGCGTAGCTCTGGAAAACAATTACTTGACAAGTGCTCCCATGCAATTAAATCAAAGAGCCCCTCAAAATCATTAACTTTGCTACCCTTCACCCAACCATCCAATGCTCTGCAGAAAAAGTGACATATTCTACCCAGGTACCTGACTCCACCTTCTTGCAATTTCTAAACCTCTGTCTATACAATTCAGGAGTCAACCCATACCTGGACATCAATGCATCTTTCATGTGGCTATAAGAATTATGGACTTCAGAAGGCAAGTCTAACAGTGTGTCCCGCCCTCACTAAGGAACCGCCCCCACAACCCCGCTCCCCAATCCTTCTCAGGGACCCGGTGGGAAGACATGGCTACCTCATAGGCTTTGAACCACTGCCCAATATCATCATTCTTATAAAACTCTCTCACCACATCTTTAGGAATATACACCCTAGCTTCAACAGGCATGGACGGGGTGCTGCCACCAGAGGGAGTAATCTCTAAGCTACTAGCTTTCAACTCCAACTCCCTCAAACTTTTCTCATGCTCCAACTGCATTCTCTTTTCTTCCAGGGCCAATCTCCTATTTTCTAACTCCAGTTGCCCACCCAACTTGAGCTTGGCAAGCTCCAATTCGTGCATCCTGTTTTCCTTCCTGTCCGCCAACACCTCTGGGGACAGGCTTTTGGCAGAAAATCTGCTACCTACTGGGGAAGTTGCTCTCTTCCCCTGGGGACCCAATGGCCCCTCCAGCTGCTCATCTGCATCCTCAGCCCCTTCCTCATTCTCAGGGGTATTCCTTGCTTCCACCCAGGCCCTCAGCGCCTTTTGGAACTCATCCTTCTTGGAGAGACCGGTCATAGCAACTTTGAATTTCCTGCAGAAGTGCTTGAGCTGTTTCACATTGTAGCATTCCAGTTTCTCCTCTTCCCAATCAAAATCAACAGATGCTATGGATGCTGCCTTACTCATGGTGGCTAAACTTAGCAGTTCTTTGCAAAAATAGAAAATCCCAGAAAAAACAATCTACCAAAAGTATGTGGTCGCGTTTTGGTCTGCACTCACTAGTAGTGTACACCAATTACTGTACATGAGTCACAAATGCAAGTCCAGAATGCTCACCGCTGACCACCAATGTTAGATTTGGGGGTCTCTAGTTGGCAGAGGTAGGTACCTTTGACCAAATAGGGCCCCTTGCGTCTAGTCAGGGTAAGGGGGTACACTCCTAAAATAATCCCTGCTCACCCCCTTGGTAGCTTGGCACGAGCAGACAGGCTTATCTCAGAGGCAGTGTGTAAAGCATTTGTGAACACATACAGTAATCAAGTGACAACACTACAGATGGACACCACACAGGTTTTATATTAAAAATAAGTATCTTTTATATAGATTTAACACAAGACCACAAACAACAAAAATCCACAATACTGTACTTCAAAAATGGTAGGATTAGCTCAGTTCTCTTTAAGATGGTAAATGCAACACTTTGAGTTCAATGTACCTTAGGATGCGTAACGCTATACAACGAAAGTGTTGCAGGAAGGTGATGCGTCGGTTCCTTACACGCAAGAACGGTGATGTGTTGGGTCCCTACTGATGCGTAGGGGATGCGTTGGTTCTTCTCGGCGTGGGGAGGTGATGCGTCGGTTTCTTACTGCGCTTCCGTGGCGATGCGACCAGCAACGCCGTGATGCGATGAAGATCCGGTGCAATGAAACAAAGATGGCGTCTTCTTCTTGATGCAACACGATGCGAGCACGACCGACGGCCGTGCGGTGACTCAACGATTCTTCTGCGCCGCGACAGGCCCTGCGACACGCTTCCCGGTGATGCAACGGCTTCTGATGCGACGTCGATCCTCTTCTCCGGCGATGCGAGGCGCTTCGGCTGCGGCGGCAACGCTTCTTCTTCATGAGTTGCGCTTCCAGCTCCTTGCTACACACAGTCCCTCAGAAAGTCCAGCACAGTAGCAGGCACTTTCCAGAAAGACTCTTGGGGAGCTGGTTGGTGAAGTCTGTTGTCCCTGAGACTTCAGCAGGAGGCAAGCTCTTCTCTCAAGCCCTTGGAGATCTGTTACAAGTTGATGAAAGTACACACAAAGTTCCTTTCTCCTTTCTTTGGCAGTCAGGCAACCACTGCAGGCCAATCCCTCAAACAGCACTCAGCTTAGGGATAGTCTCTTCCTCAGTTTCTCTGGTTCCTCTCCTCAGCAAAGGTTTCTTCTTGTTTCCCAAAGTGATCTGATCTAAAGTTCTGGGGTTTGGGTCCCCTCTTTTATACACATATTCTCTTTGTTCTCTGAAGGCAGAGAGGCCTTTGCCTAGTCCAAACCAGTTCTGGTCAGTCCTGGAGCACTTTGTTGCCAAGACTCCTTCTTTCCTTTCACAGTGTAGGCCAGGGACATCAGACACACCACAGGAGGGGGAGCCAGCATTGTGGAGGGAAGGCACAGCCCTATTCAGGTCCCAGGTGCAACTCCTCCCACCCATCTCCATGCAGATCTCTCTATTCAGCCCTGTGCTGACACCCTGTCTCCTGGAATCCCCCAGCCCCTGTCACTCACAAACCAGACAAGGAATACACAACCTAGCAGAGGCAGGCTTGGATAGTTAGGCAAGAAAATACCAACTTTCTAAAAGTGGTATTTTCAAACACAGAATGTTAAAACCAACTTCACTAAAAGATGTATTTTATCATTCTGAGTTCAGGCATACTAAATTCGTTTTTCTACCATGTTCCCTGGGTCAGTTAGGATTATAAGCTGTAATAATCAAACTGCCCATTTTGGCCTATGGGGAACAGGTAGCCTTGCAATAGTGAAAAACGAAAATGGCTGTAATTCACTATTAGGACATGCCACACACACCAGGGCATGTCCTACCTTATACTTACATTGCACCCTGCCCTTGGGCCTACCATAGGGGTGACTAATATGCAAAAAAGGGAAGGTTTAGGGACTGGCAAGTGGGTGCACTTGCCCAGTCAACATGGCAGTACCAGACTGCACACAGGTTCTGCAATGGCAGACCTGAGACACACTTTTACAGGCTGCTTCTGTGGGTGGCACAACCAGTGCTGCAAGCCCACCAGCAGCATTTGGTTTACAAGCCCTGGGCACACTCAGTGCACTGTACTAGGGTCTGACAAGTAAACCAAACCAACCAATCGTGGAATCACTAATCCATACATCAATTTACTATAGGGAGCACTTGCACTGTGGCACTGAATAACAGTGGCCCAGTGCCCAAAGCATCTATAACCAGCAAAAACACATGAGGCAACAGCAAAAAATGGAAGGGAGACCTACGCCAACAGTGCCAGGTCTAAAACGTGTCCCCTCCAGCTGAAATGTGGGGAGAACTACCCTACCTCCTGGGAGTTCTCTTCACTAAGGTGGAAAAATCTGGACAGACCATCAGCATTGGCGTGTTCTGTACCAGGGCGGTGTTCCACCGTGAAGTCCATCCCCTGTAGGGAAATGGACCACCTCAACAGCTTTGGATTCTCACCCTCATATGCATCAACCATCTGAGGGGCCTGTGGTCTGTCTGAACCCGGAAGTGAGTCCCAAAGTATGGTCTCAGCTTCTTCAGCGCCCAGACCACAGCAAATGCCTCACGCTCAATCGCACTCCACCTCTGTTCCCGTGGAAGTAACCTTGTACTGATGAAGGCTACGGGTTGATCTAGGCCCTCCTCATTTATCTGTGACAAAACAGCCCCCACACCATGCTCTGAAGCGTCTGTTTGAACGATAAATTCTCTGGAGAAGTTGGGTGCCAGGAGCACGAGCGCCGTGCACATGGCAGTTTTCAGCGCCTCAAAAGCTTTCTGACAGGTATCAGTCCAAATCACTTTCTTGGGCTGCTTCCTGGAAGTCAGCTCAGTCAAGGGTGCAACGATGCTGCCATACCCCTTGACAAACCTCCTGTAATACCCAGTGAGTCCTAAAAGGCTCTCACATCTGGCTGGGTCTTGCGGGGTTCCCAAGCCAGAATGGTATCAATCTTGGGCTGTAGGGGCGCCACCTAGCCGCTCCCAACCTGGTGTCCCAAGTACACCACGGAACCCTGCCCGATCTGGCACTTACTCGCCTTAATCGTGAGGCTTGCCCTCCGCAGCGCCATCAACACTTCCCAGAGGTGGCGCAGATGTTCTTCCCAACTGGCGCTGAACACTGCAATGTCATCCAGGTAGGCGGCACTGAACTCTTCCAGTCCAGCCAACACCTGGTTGACCAACCTCTGAAAAGTGGCAGGGGCATTCTTCATCCCAAAGGGCATAACCCGGAACTGGTAGTGCCCATCTGGTGTGGAGAAGGCTGACCTCTCTCTTGCCCCATCAGTCAAGGCGATCTGCCAGTACCCAGACGTTAAGTCAAACGTGCTGAGGTACCGTGCAGCCCCTAACCGATCGATGAGCTCATCAGCTCTGGGGATGGGGTGCGCGTCAGTCCTCGTGACTGAATTGAGCCCTCGGTAGTCCACGCAGAACCGGAGTTCTGGCGTGGCACCCGATGCGGCAGCCTTTGGGAACAAGACCACTGGGCTGGCCCAAGGACTGTTAGAGGACTCAATCACCCCTAACGCAAGCATCTTGGAGACCTCCTCCTTGATGCAAGCTCTCACCCTCTCAGTTACCCTGTAAGTTTTGTGCTTAACAGGAGGACTGTCTCCAGTGTCCACATCATGGATGCACCAATCAGTGACACTGGGAATCAGGGAGAACAGATCAGAAAACTGTCCCAGCAACTGGTGACAGTCATTCTGTTGCTCAGGGGTCAGGGTGGAAGAGATGTTCACACCATCCACTGACCCATCTCGCTCTGTCGCCGACAGGAGGTCAGGAAGAAGCTCGGTCTCCTCCTCCATTCCAGCATCTGTCGCTAAGAGCATGCCCACTTCGGACCTCTCCAAGTGGGGCTTCAGGCGGTTGACATGCAGGACCCGCAAGGGGTTCCTGGGAGACCGCAAGTCCACCAAGTAGGTAACAGGACTCTTGCGCTCCACCACCTCAAATGGTCCGGTCCACTTATCCTGGAGCACACAAGGCTCCACTGGGGCCATGACCCACACTTTCTGACCAGGCTGAAGCTCTACCAGAGTGGCATTCTGGTCGTACCACCGCTTCATCTCCTCCTGGCTGGCTTCCAGATTTGCCTCAGCGAGTTGCCTGAAACGCCTAGTCTGGTTCCTGAAGGCCAGCATGTAGCTATATACATCCTGGGGAGGTTTCCTGGGAGATTGCTCCCAGCCTTCCTTGACCAGACTCAGAGGTCCTCTCACTGGGTGACCATAGAGAAGCTCAAAGGGACTGAACCCTAGAGATTTCTGTGGCACCTCACGGTATGGAAAGAGCAGGCATGGTAAGAGGACGTCCCACTTACGCCTCATAGGTTCCTCAAGACCCATAATCATGCCTTTCAGGGTCCGGTTGAATCTCTCAACCAACCCATTTCCTTGGGGGTGGTAAGGAGTGGTGAACTTATAAGTTACCCCACACTCCTGCCACAGGGACTTCATATACCTGGAAATGAAGTTTGACCTCGGTCAGACACTACCTCTCTAGGGAATCCCACTCGGGAGAAAATTCCCATCAGTGCCCGTCCCACCACGGGGCCGTCACTGTTCTCAGAGGTATGGCTTCCGGCTACCGGGTGGCATGGTCCACCAAGACCAGGATGAACCTGTTGCCCATGGCTGTCTTGGGGTCCAGTGGCCCCACAATGTCAATACCCACCCGTTCAAAGGGGTGCTGACCACAGGGAATGGCTGGAGAGGAGCCTTCTGCTTCCTCCCACTCTTTCCACTTGCCTGGCAAGTCTGACAGGTCCTGCAGTGAGTATCTGAACTCCTGCGCATTTGGGGCCAATAAAAGTGGGTGACAAGCCTCTCAAAGGTCTTGTCCTGCCCCAAATGTCCTGCTAACAGCACATCATGAGCCAGTCCCAGTAGGAAGGCTCTGAAGCGCTGGGGTACCACCAGCACATGGGCTGACCCAGGCTCAGCAACCTTAGGCTCAGTATACAGGAGGTCATTCTCCCAGTAGATCCAATGTGATCCAGACTGATCACCTGCTGCCTGGTCTGCAGCCTGCCGCCGCAAACCCACAAGAGAAGGGCACTTCTTCTGCTCTGCGCAGAACTCTTCCCTGGAGGGTCCTCCTTCCTGCTGCCAATGGGTCAGCTCAGGCAGGTCCCCCAGTTCAGCTACTTGTTCCCCTGTAGGCTCCAGGGCATCCCCCTCAGGGTCTACCGCCTCCTGGACCGTGGGAACTTCGGGGCCAGTTTCCCGTGCCCCCTGCCTCTTCTCTTTAAGGCAGGCACCTGGGCCCCCCTCTCAGGCTCCAGGTCCTCTTGAACACCCTTACTGGCTGCCATGCACCGTGTGGTCACACACGCCCAGTCAGGCAGACCCAACATCTCCAAATGAGCACTTCGCTCCACCTTAGCCCAAGTTGAGCTCTCCAAATCGTTCCCCAACAAACAGTCAACAGGCATGGCTGGCCTCACAGCTACTTGAAGAGTACCAGAGACCCCCCCACTCAAAGGGAACCTGAGCCACCTTGCAATGGCTATCTGTGTTGTCAGCGGCAACAACTAGGTAAAATGCATTGGGGACAACCTGCTCTTCAGACACCAGGTGACACTTGACAGCTGTCATACTGGCTCCTGTGTCTCGAAGAGCCTCCACTCTATGGCCATTGATGGTCACCCACTGCCTATACTTTTTAGTGTTATCAGGCAGTTGGGTCCTGGGGACCACCTCACAGTCTCCTAAAGAGACAAGGGACATTTCTGCGGGACCCCACCCACCCTCTACTCCCCCAGGGCTACACTCACCATCTGCCGGGGTGGAGCACCAGTGGGTGCTGTCTTTCCAAACTGTGGGCACTGGGGATCATTAGACTTGTGGCCCACTTCACCACACTTGTAGCACCTCAGGGGTCCCCTGGGAACAGGCCTACCTGTCGGGGCCCCGTGCTTCTTCTCAGGGGAGGCTGGGAACCCTTCCCTTGGTTCCCTTGGGGATTACTTTGGGGCCCTTTCTGGAACTCCCTCTGTTTACCCTTGTCCCCCCCCACTCTTCTGCTGGGGACCTTGCCCACTCTTGGTGGAGTCTCCCACGTGACCCTTGTGGACCCGGGTGCTCACCCAGCGGTCCGCCTCCTCAGCAAGCTTCCTAGGGTTAGTCAGCCTGTTATCAATCAGGTGCTGGCGTAGCTCTGGAAAACAATTACTTGACAAGTGCTCCCATGCAATTAAATCAAAGAGCCCCTCAAAATCATTAACTTTGCTACCCTTCACCCAACCATCCAATGCTCTGCAGAAAAAAGTGACATATTCTACCCAGGTACCTGACTCCACCTTCTTGCAATTTCTAAACCTCTGTCTATACAATTCAGGAGTCAACCCATACCTGGACATCAATGCATCTTTCATGTGGCTATAAGAATTATGGACTTCAGAAGGCAAGTCTAACAGTGTGTCCCGCCCCTCACTAAGGAACCGCCCCCACAACCCCGCTCCCCAATCCTTCTCAGGGACCCGGTGGGAAGACATGGCTACCTCATAGGCTTTGAACCACTGCCCAATATCATCATTCTTATAAAACTCTCTCACCACATCTTTAGGAATATACACCCTAGCTTCAACAGGCATGGACGGGGTGCTGCCACCAGAGGGAGTAATCTCTAAGCTCCTAGCTTTCAACTCCAACTCCCTCAAACTTTTCTCATGCTCCAACTGCATTCTCTTTTCTTCCAGGGCCAATCTCCTATGTTCTAACTCCAGTTGCCCACCCAACTTGAGCTTGGCAAGCTCCAATTCATGCATCCTGTTTTCCTTCCTGTCCGCCAACTCCTCTGGGGACAGGCTTTTGGCAGAAACACTGCTACCTACTGGGGAAGTTGCTCTCTTCCCCTGGGGACCCAATGGCCCCTCCAGCTGCTCATCTGCATTCTCAGCCCCTTCCTCATTCTCAGGGGTATTCCTTGCTTCCAACCAGGCCCTCAGCGCCTTTGGAACTCATCCTTCTTGGAGAGACCGGTCATAGCAACTTTGAATTTCCTGCAGAAGTGCTTGAGCTGTTTCACCTTGTAGCATTCCTATTTCTCCTCTTCCCAATCAAAAACAACAGATGCTATGGATGCTGCTTTACTCATGGTGGCTAAACTTGGCAGTTCTTTGCAAAAATAGAAAATCCCAGAAAAACAATCTACCAAAAGTATGTGGTCGCGTTTTGGTCTGCACTCACTAGTAGTGTACACCAATTACTGTACATGAGTCACAAATGCAAGTCCAGAATCCTCACCGCTGACCACCAATGTTAGATTTGGGGGTCTCTAGTTGGCAGAGGTAGATACCTTTGACCAAATAGGGACCCTTGCGTCTAGTCAGGGTAAGGGGGTACACTCCTAAAATAACCCCTGCTCACCCTCCTGGTAGCTTGGCACGAGCAGACAGGCTTAACTCAGAGGCAGTGTGT
Organism: Calotriton arnoldi; assembly: GCA_963921515.1. Classification (NCBI taxonomy): domain Eukaryota; kingdom Metazoa; phylum Chordata; class Amphibia; order Caudata; family Salamandridae; genus Calotriton; species Calotriton arnoldi. Next base: position 956,177 of record CAWUFW010005122.1, on the reverse strand, counting down.
AAAGCATTTGTGAACACATACAGTAATCAAGTGACAACACTACAGATGGACACCACACAGGTTGTGTATTAAAAATAAGTATCTTTTATATAGATTTAACACAAGACCACAAACGACAAAAATCCACAATACTGTACTTCAAAAATGGTAGGATTAGCTCAGTTCTCTTTAAGGTGGTAAATGCAACACTTTGAGTTCAATGTACCTTAGGATGCGTAGCGCTATACAACGAAAGTGTTGCAGGGAAGGTGATGCGTTGGTTCCTTACACGCAAGAACGGTGATGCGTTGGGTCCCTACTGATGCGTAGGGGATGCGTTGGTTCTTCTCGGCGTGGGGAGGTGATGCGTCGGTTTCTTACTGCGCTTCCGTGGCGATGCGACCAGCAACGCCGCGATTCGATGAAGATCCGGTGCAATGAAACAAAGATGGCGTCTTCTTCTTGATGCGGCACGATGCGTGCACGCCCGCTGGCCATGCGGCGACTCAACGATTCTTCCGAGCCGCGACAGGCCCTGCGACACGCTTCCCGGTGATGCGGTGGCGTCTGATGCGACGTCGATCCTCTTCTCCGGCGATGCGAGGCGCTTCGGCAACGATGCGGCAGCGGCGGCGACACTCCTCTCCGTTGATGCGGCAGCGTCTGATGCGACGTCGATCCTCTTCTTCGGCGATGCGATGCGCTTCAGCGGCGACGCTTCTTCTTCGTGAGTCGCGCTTCCAGCTCCTTACAACACGCAGTCCCTCAGAAAGTCCAGCACAGTAGCAGGCACTTTCCAGAAAGACTCTTGGGGAGCTGGTTGGTGAAGTCTGTTGTCCCTGAGACTTCAGCAGGAGGCAAGCTCTTCTCTCAAGCCCTTGGAGATCTGTTACAAGTTGATGAAAGTACACACAAAGTTCCTTTCTCCTTTCTTTGGCAGTCAGGCAACCACTGCAGGCCAATCCCCCAAACAGCACTCAGCTTAGGGATAGTCTCTTCCTCAGTTTCTCTGGTTCCTCTCCTCAGCAAAGGTTTCTTCTTGTTTCCCAAAGTGATCTGATCTAAAGTTCTGGGGTTTGGGTCCCCTCTTTTATACACATATTCTCTTTGTTCTCTGAAGGCAGAGAGGCCTTTGCCTAGTCCAAACCAGTTCTGGTCAGTCCTGGAGCACTTTGTTGACAAGACTTCTTCTTTCCTTTCACAGTGTAGGCCAGGAACATCAGACACACCACAGGAGGGGGAGCCAGCATTGTGGAGGGAAGGCACAGCCCTATTCAGGTCCCAGGTGCAACTCCTCCCACCCATCTCCATGCAGATCTCTCTATTCAGCCCTGTGCTGACTCACCCTGTCTCCTGGAATCCCCCAGCCCCTGTCGCTCACAAACCAGACAAGGAATACACAACCTAGCAGAGGCAGGCTTGGATAGTTAGGCAAGAAAATACCTACTTTCTAAAAGTGGTATTTTCAAACACAGAATGTTAAAACCAACTTCACTAAAAGATGTATTTTATCATTCTGAGTTCAGGCATACTAAATTCGTTTTTCTACCATGTTCCCTGGGTCAGTTAGGATTATAAGCTGTAATAATCAAACTGCCCATTCTGGCCTATGGGGAACAGGTAGCCTTGCAATAGTGAAAAACGAAAATGGCTGTAATTCACTATTAGGACATGCCACACACACCAGGGCATGTCCTACCTTATACTTACAATGCACCCTGCCCTTGGGCCTACCATAGGGGTGACTAATATGCAGAAAAGGGAAGGTTTAGGGACTGGCAAGTGGGTGCACTTGCCCAGTCAACATGGCAGTACCAGACTGCACACAGGCTCTGCAATGGCAGACCTGAGACACACTTTTACAGGCTGCTTCTGTGGGTGGCACAACCAGTGCTGCAAGCCCACCAGCAGCATTTGGTTTACAAGCCCTGGGCACACTCAGTGCACTGTACTAGGGTCTGACAAGTAAACCAAACCAACCAATCATGGAATCACTAATCCATACATCAATTTACCATAGGGAGCACTTGCACTGTGGCACTGAATAGCAGTGGCCCAGTGCCCAAAGCATGTATAACCAGCAAAAACCCATGAGGCAACAGCAAAAAATGGAAGGGAGACCCACGCCAACAGTGCCAGGTCTAACAATGATGATGATGAAGGATTTATAAAGTGTGACAAATACCCTGAGGTGTCTAGGCGCTGCCTTTGATGTCAATTAGTCAGAACGGACCATGCGGTACAGTTAAGGTGAGAAAAGCCATGTTTTTAGGCCTTTCCTAAATTTGAGGAGACTGGGCTCTTTTTTCAGCATAGTGGGTAAAGAGTTCCAAAGGCTAGCCATTGTAGCCGTGAAGCTTTTACCTCCCCATCTAGCTCTGTTGACTCTAGGAACCAATACATTTCCTCGGTTGGTGGATCTAAGAGCTCTGGCAGGTGTATAAGGTTTTAAGAATTTTGTCAGATGTGTTGGCCCCCTCTTGTTGAGGGATTTAAATGCAATGCACAGAGATTTAAATTGAATCCTCTTAGATACGGTGGCCTCTCTTTACAAAGATGGCTTAAACTCGGCAACAGTCCATTCTCTCTCCTAAGGCCCCACCTGGCATATGTTAGGGCCAATCGGCATGTCAATAAACTTCGTTGGGGCCCCACCGGACATACGGGGTTGCCAACTTCACTCTGCACACGGGTTACAGCCCAATCACACCACAGAAATCCTCACAGAAGCCCCACCTGGCATATAGGGTCGCTGGCTTCACGCTAAACACAGGCTATGGCTGGTCGGCATAGCAGTAAACATCAGTGTGGCCTCACCTGGCATACTGGGTCACTGACTTCACTACGCACACAGACTTTGGCTCAGTCTACATGGCCATGATGCTGGCCATGCCTAACTTCATGGCGGCCACAGGACTACATACTAACTTGATGTAGACCAAGTGTGAATTAGGCACACAGCAGAGGAACTGTATATGAATGAGTCTTTAGAATCCAATAAGAAAGGAAAAAGGTCTATTCACTTCTAATTATCACTACACGGTATACTGCCACCACCACGTTTGTTCTACTTAGCTCCTGGCAAAGGCGTTTGAAGGTAGCTCTTTGGGTGTCCGTCGTGTTCCCACAAAACCACAATCCGTGGGACAGGCCTATAACGTGGTGCACACGCATTATCCGTGTTCATCTATGGCAACAAAAATAAGCACTAGGGGGCAGATTTACAAGCCCCTTGCGCTGCCAGTACGTCACTTTTTGTGACGCAATGACAGCGCATTTCCCTGCCCCATATTTGCAAGGACAGGAAAAGCCACCGTGCGTGGCTTTTCCTGTCCTTGTAAATATGGCCCCTTTACACGCAGCATTTTGCGTGAAAGGGGCATTCCATGGGTGTTGCTGTGGGTGTTCCCACGCAACACACATGGAACGAGACAAATTTCCAGATTTACGAGGATTCGTAAACCTGGAAATGCGTCAGTATGCTACGCCACCCTAGGGGTGGCGTAGCGAGGCGCAACGAGGAGAAATTTTTTCATTTCTCCTCGTTTTTTTCCTCTCTCAATGCGTGCTGCATTCTACAGCATGCATTGAAAGAGGGAAATGCCTGTAGTGATTGCTCCCCATGGTGCATGGGTGCCTGCGCCGACGCATGGCAGCTGTTTTTGCGCCAGCGCAGGGGAGAGCACAGGAATGCGACATATCATTGTAAATATGTCGCATTCCTGTGCGCTGCGGCACTTTCTTGTAGATCTGCCCCTTTGGATCTATACAACATTGCAGATGGGGCACTCAGGGCAGGGGTACACGTTTATCACTTTGCAAGGGACTTTTCCATTCCAACAACTCCACAATGACAAAACCCCATTAAGTAGAACTGGAGATATGATTTTTTAAAGAAATCATTGACCAAAGGACCAAAAAGCACAAAGCATCATGATAGTCAAACGTCATGGAAGAGCAGGACCTAGGCATGATTTGAGGCTGAACACGATGGAGTGTTAGTCAGATACACAAAGTAGATTGGCCCCACTTGTGTCTGAAGGTGGGGAAGTCTGAAAGACTTTGTAAGTCCTAATTTGAAAAGGGACATTGTTGTTTTTCTGAATAAAAACTCTTCTCTGCGTGGGACAAACTTGAAATGTAGTCCAACTCTGTGGAACTGCTAGCCGGATACTTTTTGCGATAGGTCCCCTTGAAACTCTGGAGCAAAATTTTGTAAAATTTTCCAAACTTCTTTTGGTGCCCAAACAACCTCAGGAGTGCAATTCCAAGACCACATGGGGAGCACTTAGAGACGCTCAGAGTGTCAGGCAGAGGGCAACATCAAAGTCTAGTCCAGGTCCACTTAACATCGGTCAGCTCGGATTTTTCACAGGAATGTCCTCTTAAGCTTTTTTTATATGCCAGGAGCCATCCAGTGGTTCAGCTCTATGATCCTTTGAGATCTTTCTATCCTTGGATTTCAAGTGGAAAGGGTCCAACCTCCTCAGGTCATTATCACAGATCACAGATGACAAGTGCAGCGGTTCAGTCTCCCTGGTATCATTTTACAAGTCCAGCATTTTTCTAAGGAAGACTGAGAGAGGGTTCAGCATTGCATGGTTCACCAGCCTGTGGGTATGGGACACCCGAAGACACCCATAGTTCCCCTTGTACCACAGGATTAAAAATTCCCTGGCCCTGAACCACTTTCTTTTCAGTAGTTCCTGTTTGCTTACTGCAAACAGGCCTAAAATGGCACTTGTAAGGGCATTTTTCAGATGGCGAAAGTTTGTGGCCACAATAAACATGGGCACTGAGGCCCGGTAGTGTGTGTGGGGAGTGTACCATGGTAATCCTAGTGTCCTCCCATATGTAACACTAAAATCTAGTTTGAATCAGGCACTGTACTCACAACAAACCCAGAGAGAGTGGTAGGACAATCAGTCAATCAATCAGTAGATTTTTTAGAGCGCTTTTTGTCACCCATGAGGGTATACAGGACAAAAGCAGGTTCCGTCACTAACCAGACAAGTAATATGCAAGAATTTTCCTAGCACCCAGTTTGCTCCCTTTGAAGTGTGCAATATGTTTACCTGTTCTTCAGACAGACCTGTCATGCAGGATTTGACACTCAAATGTCAACAAGAGGGGCACAACTCCTACCTTGTATATTCTATTGCGTACAGGAGTCATCTCTGCCCATTCAGATCAGCCTATTGTGTGTTCATGAGAGGAACTTCACACCTTATTCACGCCTCATTTAAGGCTGAGCACTGGGTGGGAGTAGCTGAGAGCTAAGACAAATTAGACTATTGAAAGCTGAGGCAGGTAAGGGATAACTTTCTAAAACATACGTTTGTTGAATATTTCTTAAGAATTCTACAGCACCATTGCATTGGATTTTTAATAACTATTAATAAGTGGTTTAATTATTTTTCTAGCATGTCACTTTCCCTAGTTATTTGCACTTTAATATGCACTCTAGTTTTCAACATAGGACGGCTAGGCCAGTCAAAGTGAAAAAAGCTTTTTTGGCCTAATCACCGAAAGCGTATATTAACATTATTTTTTTAACATGTTCCACTTTTACATATTATGCACCCTACTACTTGCTACAAAGCCTACATAGGTGTGACTTACTAATATTTAAAAGTCAGACTAAAGTTGTAGGCCTTAATCCATGTTTTCCTTGTCACACTAGTGGATGGCACAATTAGTGGTGCAGTCCGCAGGTGACATTTAGCTTTCAATGCCGTGGGTGCAGTTTCTACACTATATTCTATCGCCTTACAGCACAGTTAAATACATTAATCAGGGATTAGCCAATTTCTACATGTTTATGGGTCAGAGCACATATGCTAGGCACGGGACAGCAGTGCCCCAGTATGCATAGACTGAAAACCAGCAATAAAATTCAACAACAGGGGCTTTTATTCACACATGCAAAAGTAAAAATAGCTCAATTATGTCATTTGTGGATGTATATAAATCATCTAATAAATAATATGTTAAACCAGATTAGTCCAGATGGGGACAATACAAGAATAGTGAGGAAATTAATTCAATCAAGAGCAGGGAAATAGAATGGAAAAGAAAGTTATCTATCAAGAGCAAGGGCACAGACCGAAAGCCCACTCTTAGAATATTTTAAATCTTTGGATACAATGTTGTCAGGGACAAACAGATAAAGCAAGACCAAAGGAATTCACCCATTATGGGTCTATGCCTCAAGACTCTGAAATAATTTTGCCCATATCTTAATCACAGCCGTCGTAGCAGCAATTCATGTTGAACTCAAAGCCCATCCATTCCCTATTTTCCAACCATTTTTGTAACTCTACCAGGTCTTGGCTTTATCAATATTCTTAATTGAAAAATCATACAAATAAAAATATAATCTTTGTGAAGAGGGCATATTTTTAGTTACAAGAAGCTGATTTCTTTCCAGAACAATTTAAAAAATGTTCATTCATTTAAAAGAGGCATGCGCCGTCGGACCCTCACTTTTTTTGATACTCAGGTGGCACTGGCTTCTCAGTCATATCTATGAGATGATGCAAAGCCACCCTGCATGGCTTTGGATGGCCTCATAGATATGGACTGTGGGAAGGCAGCGCAAATCGCTGCATTGCTTTACTCTGCACCAAGGAGGCGTCCCATGGCATTGCGGTGGGTGTTCCCATGCAACACCCATGGATTTTGATGCTGCCACAGATTTACAAAATTACGTTAACCTGGGGCAGTGACACAACCTTACGCCTCCACACATCAGGCGTAACGACGAGAAATGTTTTCATTTTGCCTCATGTTTCCTCTTTCCATGTATGCTGCATTCTGCAGCACACATTGAACGATGAAAATGCCTCTTGGTATTGTTTATGTGCAGGAAGGTTCCCCTTCCTGCAAAAAAACAATCCTGCCTGCAATGGAGAGAGTGCCTACATTTGTGCTAGTCAGCAAATAGTGCACCAGCGCAGGGGGGAAGAACAGGAATGCACTGTATTTGATTTGATTTGAAGTTTTGCAAAGTGCTCACATGCCCAGAGGCGTCTTGCTGTACCTTTTTTTTTTAACACTGAAGGGCCCGGAGTAATTACCGTAAAGCCAAGTCTTTAAGGATTACCTGAATTTCAAAAGAGTCGATGCAGATTTGATGTTCAAGGGAAGAGTGTTTTAATGTAGGGCTGTGCCTCTAATGAAGCTACCGCCTCCCAAGAATCAAGCTATTGGGAGGGAACCATCAGATTTTTGGTGCTACTAGAGCGAAGCGCTCTACTAGTGGAGTACCACTTAAAATTGTTCTTTAGGCAGTCAGGACCAGACCCATGCAAAGATTTGAATGCTATAAATAGTGATTTGAAGATGGCACGTTTTTCAATCGGAAGCCAGTAAAGTTCATTTAAAGCCTGGGTAGCAGAATGAAATTTAGGAAGATTCAGCAGCATCTTGGCAGCTAAATTTTGCAGCATTTGCAGTTTGTTAAGCAAGCCCTTTTGTAGGTTTGGATACAGGCCATTGCAATAGACAATACGTGAGAGGACCATGGCAATGACTACTGTTTTCAGGAGCTCAAAGGGGATTAGATGGGAGATCTTTTTCATGAGTTCACAATGAGAATATCATTTCTGAGGGTCCCAGGGAAATCAGAAGCTACTGGGACCCAATCATAACAACCATGGACTTTTACTTCTAGGTCCTTGTACTGCGGTCCATCAAACTGGAGCCCTGGCACTTGACAGGTAGAGTAGTGCAATGCTTACTCTGGGTAGTTTATTGGGCTGAAAACTTAGAACTGAGCAAAACAAACATTTAATAAATCCATGTCCAGCCAATGATTTGTCTTTAAAATAGGTTAAGTCACTGACTGGACACTTTGGATTTGGTGACGGTGTATCCGCCCATACCCTATGTATACAGGTGAGCGCAAGCCAGGGATCATGACAATTAATCACTACTATATTAGATGTGACATATTTTCACAAGCTCATCCATAGTTAATTTGCATAGTTAAATGTGTTCTAGAACTGCTTCTTCAAGTGCCACTCAAAGTTGAAACCTGTGCACCAGTGGTGTTTAATGCAAACAACTATACTATATGGGCCTGATTTACAAAGGTAAACATGCACTTTTGGGTAAGTTTACGATGTTTTGCTATTCACAAAAGTATTTTACTAGTAGTATATTTACGACTATATTTACGACTGTGGAGTCTCCGCACATAAAAAGATAGAAAAGTCCTATCTTTTTATGTGCAGAGACTTCTCAGTTGTGAAGTTTGTACTAGTTTAATACCTTTGGGAATAGCAAAGAATTGTAAACTTACACAAAAGTGTACGTTTATCTTTGTGAATCAAGCCCTTAATATCTATGTGGTTCTCAGAAGAAGCTGTGAGGAGAAATGTTAGGACTTACAAGACCACATTAGTGAAGTTGGTTGTAAATCCAAATGTCTTGGTAGTACTATATGTTTGTGATAACAGTTTCATATAGTTCCAATTCTCACTCTTTAATTAAGCACTAGAGAACACAGGTGCTTCAGATATGGTCCATACACTAATATTTCACAATGACCTGACACATGCACTTAAATCTCAACTCTGAAATGAAGAACGAGCTTTCATAAGACAATTCTTTAATGACTTGAACCTTTTTCTGCATGTTATCCCAAAGAACCTCTATTCTATGATGAGGTTGACTCTCTGCTGACCTAAATAATGTATTTCAATGCCATTTTTATTAAATTTAGCGATCTATCGTGAATTCTCATACTGACCTTCACTATTCTCTGATAGTCTATTCCTGAGATTTACACTGTTCGGTCATAATGCACTTTTATATGGCCCTGTATATTTCCTGGTATCCCAAAACTGGGATTTTGCAGAGTACTCCTGTGGCAATTTTACACTGATTAGGACTATCGATAACTGTTTCACTATTGAAAAACCCAAAAAGTTCTCACATGGTGTCTGTTTTTGTCATCACTTATGTGCTGATAGCCAAGTACATAGATTGAAATGCAGCCAGGGCAGCTATCCCACTAATTCGAAGACAACAGTTCAAACAAAGCTCATCTATTCTTATAAGTACCATGTAATCGTATCTAACTAGATTTTGCCAGGGCTATACCAGTGCCCGGAACTGATATCCCAGTTCAGAACGTGTTCCACTTCTCTTGCAGTGCGATTTCACACTGACTAATGCACTGCTAGACTAGGACATAGAGCATGAAAAATTTTGCAGTTTTGTGAACTCCACACGTATTGCAAATAACGATGCAAAGCGTAGGTTTTGTGTTTTATACTGTAAGAAACTGGGTTGTCCGTTGAGGGGGGTGAAAGCCCCACTCAAGTAATAAAAACAATCCTTGTCAGGGTGAACCAGAAAAGTCACTAAATAAACCCATGCTCAATCCTCTGCTAGCTTGCCACAGAAGAAGTCAGGGTTAACGTATAGGCTATGTGTAAAGTATTTGTGCAGCACTTAAACAGTAATAAAGTGAAAACACAGCACAAGAAAAATCCCGAACATTTAGAAAAATAGAATATACTTTGAAAAATAAAGTGACACCAAAAATGACAAAAATCCAACAAGTACAACTGGAGTCATGAATTTTTATAGTTTCAGGTGAAAGTAGCGCCAAAAGGCACAAAGCGACAATTGGGTTACCTGGTCACATTCGACTGGGTGAAAAACACATGTTCAGACCGACAGTGATGGAGTGCAAGTTGGATCCAGGGGTAGTGAAGGCAAAAATTGGAGAGAATACTATGCAAAAATGGTCATTTTCAACATATACTGGTCGGTCAACAAACAGGTTTCAGTTTCTTTTACTGAGATCTGTAAAGATCAGGCAGGCCAGAGAAACTTATACAAATCAGACTGCTTCCAAAACTATAGCATTTCTTCCAGAGATATGAATAGAACTTAAGTAGCATGGGTTCTAATTTCAGAAGAGCAGCATGTTGGATAAATTCAATAGCAGCATAAATGTGTGTGCAATCTGCATGCCACACTCATAAACGGCAATAAAATGAATGGCAAAGTCTATGCACTCAATGCAGGGAAATGTTGCCATTTTCAATAGGGTATATATGAAGCAGTAATCGTCGAAATGTATGAATTCTTGATGAGAATCTGCAGTTGAGAGGCACAGTGTTAGAAATTGGGTTTCTGGTTGGCACAGGTATGCACCTTGTCCAAGCAGGAACCACAATACTAGGCAGTGTAATTCAGATACACTAATGAAACAAAGCGAAAGGGAGAAGTATAGACTCATTTGCCTTCCCAACCGCTAACTATTTATAACAACAATAGAACGAGTCTTCTACCTATATCTTTTTTGTCTTTCCGATAACCTTTATTTTGTTGTTGTCCAAAGTGTCATTGATATGGAAAACACAAGGGGGGATATTCCCAAGAACGTGCGATAATCATCGCCAAAATAGGTTAACGCAAATTTTCATATCGCCGTCCATCGCGGGAAAATAACTCAGTGTTAACGTCTTATTCTCAACATGGCGGTAACATGCGATAGTGTCCCGATAACGCGACAAATGTCCGTGAAAAAAATTACCGGGACGGCGATAAAAACCTAAAGCCTAACGTGAAAAAAGTTGCGATGGGCCCAACTGCGATAAAAAATACAGCGATAAGCAGCGCCAGGCCTGCAGGTCCCACAAGTCAGGTGGGAAAAACCACTATAAAAGCGGCAACAAAAAACACAAACAAAACACAAACAACTGCGAAGCACCATGGAGGTAGCCGGAGCGAGTACAGAGGACAACCAGAACCCCACAAGCCCCACGGAGGACCAGCCTGGGACCTCGGGGTCAGGGAAGGGTAAGGAGAAGAAGAAGAGGAACCCGCCTTTCAGTACGCAGGAAAACCAGATCCTCATTACGGAGGTGATAGAACACCACCACCAACTGTTCATCACCTCCACTGTGTCATTGGCAACTAAAAATACAATATGGCAGTCCATCTTGGCCAAGGTGAATGCAGTCGGAGTGAAGAGAAGGGAAGTGGACGACTGCAAGAAGCGCTGGACTGATGTGAAGCGCAAAACCAAGCTGAAACTCGCAGCCAACCTGAAAGCAGCAATGCAGACTGTAGGTGGGAGTCCACCGACACACCAGGAGCTGGATGAGATGGAGGAAATGGTGACCCGAGTCATCATTGGGGAGACGGTGGCAGGAGTTGGGGGACCGGACACTGCACAACATGACCTGAGCCAACAGCAACAGGGTGAGTAACGACCAGGGACTGGGGGACGGGGGAGATGGGCACAATGGCACACATGCACAATTAAGTATAGCACATCTGCGGACAAACCATGCCCAAGAGTCACAACTCCGACCAAGAGCCCAATTTACCCAAGTCTGCAACATCTCAGCACTGTATAAGCACAGAAGTGAAAGGCACACCGCCTGAAAGGGAGAAGGGCCAGCAAAATCAGAGCTGAAGGGGCAATACACCCACAATGCAGCACACACACATAAGAATCAGAGCACGTCAACATTGACAACAATGTGGTACAAACTGCAACACTTTCACAACAGAACAGAGGACGCAACTGCCGCTGCTTGTGTGTAGAAAATGGCCATTCGCATTTGGCATAGCAGGAAACTGTGAGATGACAATGTACAAGTACAACCTCACATCCCTGATGGTGTAGAAATGTCAACTGTCCCGCATCACATAGGCATCTCCTCACAAACAGTCACAATGTACAATGTCATGCAGTCTGTAAGTAAAGTTGTACAATGCATCAACATACATGTGAACACAATGTCAATCTGCATCTCCCCTTCACATTGCAGAGGGAGAATCAACACCTCCTGCAGAGCAGACCCAACAACTCAGCACTGATGATGAAGAGGACCTCCCCAACATCGACACCGACGCCCTCCAACAGCCCATGGACAGCTTCGGCCCCCCACCTCCAGGAGAAGGGCAGCCCAGCTGCATCGAGGAGACCCCACCCCCTGCACAGACCACACAGCAGGAAGCAGCCACCACCACAGCTTTCTCCCAGGACCCCCACGACCAACAATTGGCATTCCAACGCCGTATGTTAGGGTGCCAGGAGAAGATGGCTGATCAGCTGCGGGTGGGGTTCGACCTCATGGCAGCCAAACTAGATGCCATACGCGGGTGACCACTTACAGTCCCTAACGGACACCCACTGTCCGCTCCATGCTCTCCATCAATCCATGGCTGACATCGCTGGAGTCATGACTCGGAGACAAGAACACCTGTCTAGTCAGAGTGGCTCCAGCGATGTCAGCCGGGAGTTGGGACACATGCGGAGGATCATGGAGAACATGGAGTGGATGCAGGCGGAAAGAATGTTTGCCACGGCTGCACACCAGCGAGATGTAGCTGTGATCTTCCATGCCCTGCAGATCCTCGTCATGGCATTGCCTCCACAAGGCCTGGCGCGGATGAATGCTGCTGCTACTACTCCATCCACATCTCCGCCCCCTGAAGTGTCAGTGCCACACAGTGCTGCAGACATTCCACCTCCGGCCCCTGATGTGTCAGTGCCACACAGTGATGCAGACTAAACACCACCATCCACATGTGAGGCACCTGACACATCAGAGGACGAAGATGATGATGAATCTGGCTTTGTGGTAAGAATGAAGTGGTAGCATTCATCTCCGCCATATGGCCTGTTTCAGCTTGGTTCTGCCCTCTGCATCATGCCCTGGAATAACACCTTCCACTGTCTCCCGATACACTCAGCGACACTCACCTTGGACCTTGACATGGACTGCCATATTTTGGTTGGTTACCAATGACACAGCAATCACACTGCGGATTGAAGTCTCCCTCTTACGATGAACTTGTCAATCCCTAAAGGACTCTGGCTGGCCCTCCACGGGGCAACAAAGTAAAGTGGGGTTTACATGGTCCTGTACTGCTCCAGCTTCAACACTCCACTGAATGCGAATAAAACATTCTAATTCACACAGATGTGTCGTGGCTATGAGCAATCAAGTATGAAAGTATGGATGAATGTAGGGACAGTGATTCCACAAAAAGGTACTCCCTGGGTAATGCTATCAATGCGCATGTATGGCCGTGACCCAGATAGGCAGTGAGACGAACATTTTCATTCAAATCAACACTCATCACAGTTGAATCCAAGTGAAGGTGCGTAGACTTTATTAGCATATGCGTGTCAGTACGGGCAAGATAAGTGCCACAACATGCAGACCAATGCAGCACTATGTCAGGATGAGGAACATTGCCAAGCGCCGCTGTCCACTCCGGGGGAGTGCCTCACCTTTCACAGGTGTGTGTTAACCAGCGTTGTTGTCCGCTCATGTATTCGGAGTCCAGGCGAATGCAGCCATGCCCACTGTTGTCGTGGGACATGTGACCAGATCTCCAAGATGCAACAAGGTGTTGGGACATGTGCAATGGGTTCCAATCTGTTGTGGCTGCAGGTACGTAGTTACTCGTCCATGAAAGCAATTGCAGCTTCGTAGGCTATCATTTCCAACATGAGGTCGTTGTCGACTTCATCAAACAGGACGGCGAGGCAATCCATTAGCAGGTCCGGACAGATGTGCTGCATCCACCCCCTTTCACCAATTAGCACTACAGCCCAATAGGGGAGCGGTTCAATGTGGTCACTGCCCAAGAGGAGTTGTGCAATCTCCAAGGTCCGGCTGCCAGCATGTATGCCAAGTATCAAGGCAGCCCATAAACGGGTATCACGGTGACACTCCTGGTTGTGGGCCAACAGGGGGTGCACACACATGTCAAAATCCAGTTCAGCTACCGTCCTGTTGGATAGGCAGACATCCATGGACCACTCGAATATGCACGATCGACAATGCAACACAGGCTGAACACAGGTGACATTGGCAAGGCGGAAGCTTAGCCGGTAACTGATCCGCAGCACTGCCAATGGCAGTGCCCCCAGTAAACGCAGCATACGTGCATGGTACAGTTCCACCTGACAGGGTTTGTGCATGTGTCCGGGATGTTCTTCCATTGCGTTAGTGGCTCTGGTTGAAGCGGCACTGTTCTGAACTGCGCCAGTTCTGTGGATGAAGTGCCACAGCTCGGATCAATGAGTTGTTTTAGTGTGCGATGGTTGTATGCCTGGGATGGTGTGGGAGTAAGTGTGAAGGCCATTCCATGCAAGATAACTTCGAGCAAGGACTTCTGTGTGTGGGGTGTGTATACGTTGGTCTTTCGTCGGGCTGTGCGTAGTGTGGGAGTCATTATCAGCTGCTATAGTATCTGTCAGGGGGTGCCGGGCACATGCAATTCCGAGGTCGGAGGTGCAGATGTGCTTCCGCCTGATAGTTCAGACAAAGGAGCTTTCATCCCTAATGTTAGTTTGTCATCTGCTTGCATTCAGGAAATGTGATGTGGCTTGTTGGGGGTGGTGTGGGATGTGTGCGACTTTGGGATTCATGTTTGACATGTCTTGCATGTGGCAAATGAGCGGCATCACTGTGTGTTACGTTGCCTCACAGCTGCTCCTCCCTCCCCCGAGCCTATTTACTTGTGTGCTCTGCGGGGTTGCATCACTTGCTCTCCTATGGCACACCATTGTCATGCCTGTCTGTGCATGTCCACAAGCCTGACAACGACACTGTGATGTTGGCCGTTGAAGGTGGGCGGCCACGTGAGTGTAGGCCTATGGTAAGGCTAGGGCGGACACAGATGTAGAGTTCATGCCCGGCTGAACTCGCACTGCGATTAAGGCTAGGCATTTGGCTCATGCTGCTGCAATACAGATACAAACAACACTTGCCATGTATGAGCCAAGACCCCCAGCAGTCTTGCGCTCCTTCATTTCTCCATTCGTGCGAGCCCGCCCTCCGGGTGCATGCTACATTGCAACATTGTCGATTGCGGGCTGGGTGGCGCCGACACTACAACAGTGACACACGCATTGGTTACTTCCTTGTCCAGGCCAGAACTGAACCACGCCCAGAGCCCCGGGCAAATTCTTCACACCCCTCCTCTGGACTGGCGTACGCCGGCCCAGCCCACTCCGCTTACGCTTACAGGGGGGACGACAAAGCTACGTGTCCAAGGTCTTACCCACTGCCTGAGGTGACATTGTTGCGTCCGCTGTCCACAGCACAATGTAATGTGGTAGGGCCCGGGGCCATCATGCATACATAATGACCACACGGACACACTTAGATAGATAGTGGAACTGGCTACGGGCACGTGCGCCCGGCCCCTTTTTATTACCAGGGTCACATGTCCAGTGACGCCTGTGCTGGATGGGTGTTGGGTGAGTGAAAGCCAGCCCTCAGGGAGTGGTTGGTGCTGGCAACAACTAGAACAGTGATCATCGGATCACACACATAGATTCAATCATAAAGGGTCCATGACTTGCAGTGCACTGAGGTAGGGGCACCAGATCTGGAATCACACACACAAGATTCAAACATAAAGGGTCCATGACTTGCAGTGCACTGAGGTAGGGGCACCAGATCTGGAATCACACGCACACAAGATTCAAACATAAAGGGTCCATGACTTTGTGGTGCACTGAGTTAGTGGCACCTGAAGCGCTCAGCGGGTGTGCAGCCTTCGATGATGCGTCGTCCGGGGGGGCTGCACTGGAAGCAATGTCGTTTGCCTACTGGACTGCGCCATCAATTAATCAAGACTCGATTTGAATTGGGGGACCTGCTGACAACAGTGTAGGCCGAAGGCAGTAGTCAGCACACACATGACTCCGCGGTGCTGTGCCGCTGGGTGCACTGGGGGCCTGTGTCGCGGAAGCCAGCGATCAGCTGAGGAGGCTGGCGGTCACAGCAGCGGACTCGTGGCAGGGTGAGGGGCGCTGCCCTGGCAGACGCGTTGGCCATCCGGGAAGTGAACTACGCTCAGAGCCCCGGCCGATTTATTCACACTCCTACGCTGGACTGGCGTACACCGGCCCAGCCCACTCCGCTTACGCTTACAGGAGGGGACGACACAGCTACATGACCGAGGTCTTCCCCACTGCCTGAGGTGACATGGTTGCGTCCACTGTCCACAACACTACAAATACCAGCAGTATATGTCCACATGGACATGTCTGTGCTCTGCATACTGAAGTCTGTCCAGCACATCACTGCCACACTTGGCATTGTGTACATTCTCATTCATGGGTGACTTGCCTCCTTCACACAAACTTGGTTCCCACCTCTCCCCACATTCTGCAATTGTGTGGCTGAGGGGCCATGCCGTTTTCGGAAGGTCAGCTGTCTTGTTCTGCGCTGCCTCGGTGGTAGTCCGGGGGTGAGGGGGCTGTGGGGGGGGCCTGGGGGTGGTGGCGGTGGGTGTTGTGGACCTCTTGGGTCTCCAAGTTGCATGGTCAGTAGCTCCATGACATGTGTTGGTCTTCAGATGTGGCTCTGGGCTGGGCTCCCTTTCATACTGCAGGTTGTCGTCCTGCTTAACACTAGTAAAAGGCAGGTGTTAAATCCCTGCTGTTACGCGCCTTATCGCCTGTTTTTGGATTGCATCGCAGATCTGGCTGGTCGTTGAGAATATCGTGGTGGTGTTTTCGTGTGTTTTTGCACGGGAACGCCTACTCTGCATATCATTAGTGTTAGTTGTCTCTCTCATCCGTGGCGATGTTTTTTGCGGAAGCTATCGCTGGAATACTGGCGATATAGGCAGTTTGCACCAGCTTGAGAATTGGGCGATAAATCTATCGCCACTTTTGCGGCGCTAAAGTGCCGATAAATCGGCGATAAGTGCTTGAGAATATGCCCCAAGGTGTTTTTAAAGAAACCCTCACTCACCTACCTAGTAGGTGACATGCTTCATCATTGGGTTCCCACTCTGGTCGCCGAATGCTTCCAGGGTGTGCTGCGATGCCTGATTACAGTGGAGCAGGTTTTTGTGATGGGGTGATCTTGTGGCTGTGTTTGAGTCAGCGTGAGGTGAAAATAAAATTAAATCGAGGATCCTATCCACAAGTTGTGATTTTATTTTCAGGACTCCCAGTTAATATTAAAATTGTGGCGGATGGTTGTGGGATATTTAAATTGCTCCCACTTATCCTTGATGGGGTCGACATGTTTCAGCCATATTTTTTGCCTCTCAGGGTCAGGTTGGCTTTCTTCAGGACCAGAGAATATGTTCAACTCGCATGTGTACTAAAGCATGCAAATACGGGGTGTTGTGCAGTAAATACTTACAGAACCCTGCTGTTAGTAAAGACAGTACTTCTTGTATCCTGTCCTGTAAAACAAAATGTTATGGAGAAAATAACATTTTTAGAGATATTATAGGTAGATAATTTCATTTTTTGGACCCAGGTAAGTGATTCACTTCCTGTAGCACCATGATATCCTAGAGCTACTTGCTTATGGAGGTACATATCACTTTTGATTTGTTATTTTATGGTATTAGATAATGTGATACATTTAGTATGTGCATACACAAGTGTGCGTGCAAGCTAATTTGGTATCAAATCTCATCAGTTTTGAGATAGACCAAAAGTAAGCCTACAACGATTTTGTAGAGCGTGATCGTATGTGCATATTATTGTATTGCGCTCACCGTGAGTGTAACCCTTTAAGGTGCACCAGACCATCATAGATAATGGTGGTGATACGATGCAGGTATTTAAGTAACAAGTGAGCATGCCTTCGTTTCATGAGTAACATAAGTCAGGAAATGATTAACTTATGTGGAGGTTGTCATATTAACTATGGCTGCTCGGATGTTGTCATGACATATTCTTCACGGACAGGCATACCGTGAAGTCAGATGGTTGTCATTACCCATATTTGTGCAGACTCAACTTAGTGCGTTACACACCTAGTTCAAAACGAGTGAATTATGTTTGCGAGGGTAAGTTTAGCTATTGGAGATTCCATCGTGCTCTTTGTACCCACAAAGAATAAATAATAAAAAAAATTCAGAGAACACAAGAATTTACTCACTTAATTATAGGTAGCTCGTTGCTCCTTGGGATACTGTGAGCAGGTGAGCCCTGTAGTCAAACCCTGCAATAGGTCAAAAACAACATTTATGTAGAGCGCTCGTGTCAGCCATTTTTATTTAAATCAGGTAACCCCCCGTCCTTCTTACTTCTGAAGGACTATGATCAGGCAGCTCCGTTATAAATGGTGCACGTCTGCCTATTTCCAGTCTGGCGTGAGGTGCCATGACCGGTGTTTGACATTACTTAGGGCGAAGTACGCCCTGACATGTGTTAGATTAGTGAAAACAATCCATTGCATGTGTTTGTAGTAGTTCTACGTGACCCACATTGACTGAAATCAAATTCTTGTGTCCTGTTTTGACACATAATAATTATTATTAATCTAGAAGTACCTATTTATTTTATACTTATACAACTATGCGTTGTCAGATATTCCCTAAAGGGATATCCATATATACATGCATTATGCTGACAACGTGCAGTTACTATTGTTTGTTCGTTGGAATTCCTTTATTATGATGGCTCCTGCGTTAATGGAGAATCCATCTTGGAGGGGCAGGATACTTAAGGAAAACACTATATATATTTTTGAAATGAGCGGGGATGCTCATATGAAAAAACTCTGCATTGGAGTTGTCATTAAGTACCCAGTAAAGTACGGTGTGTGTGTGCATTGATAGTGAGATGAAGGTTTTGCCTCCTGCATTTCGAAGCAAACTTCCTGAAAGGATGGAATGCTAGCGGCTCCAAAATTGTAGTGAGAGCAGTCGCTCGTATTTCAAAGATCCATTCTGATGATGGGATAGGGTGTTCATATTAAGACTCAGGAGCCGTCTACATTTATGTGGTTTGTTTCTTGTGTACTCATTTAATTCATAGGGCATTGCTCCAAGGTATATTGTCATTCAGGCCTATTTTGTGAGTTGGCATTCGGTAATTCAGATACACACCATACATTAACCTGTGCTTACCCTCTGGTAGCTTGGCACAGAGCAGGCAGACTTAACTTAAGAGGAAATATGTGAAGTATTTGTGCAACACCTCAAACAGTAAAACAGTGAAACCACCACACAAAAAGATACCACATTTAGTCAGAAAAAAGAGGCTTAATTTATTGAACAAAATGACAGAAATCCAATAGGTATAACTGGAGTTATGAATTTTCGAAAGAATAAACTGAAATGCAGTGCTTAAAAGCATAAAGCACCAGCGGGGCTATCTTATTGCGCTAGACCAGGTCAAATCCAAAGGTTCAGGGCAACCGTAATGGAGTGTGGGTCAGATACAGGGACCAACCATGTCCCACTGCAAAGTTGTTTGTTATGTCATTGACGAGGGCCAGATACGTGGCGCAGAGGAGGCGATATATCATCGTCGATCCCTTCGGATGTAGGCGATGCGTTGGTTCTGAGCAGCACAAGTTGGAGATGTGTCATAGTTGAACCACAAGATGTAGGCAATGCGTTTTCGTTGAGCCATGCAAGTCGAGGATGCGTCGAGAATTGGAGACGATGAGCTGTGCAGTCAGTGATGCGATGTCTTTGGTCCTTCCAGCCCTTGCGGCAGCGGTGATGCGTAGAGGGAGATATGCCGGTTTCGAGCCACGCAACTACAGCAAAGCGTGAATTTTCACTGAAGCAGCAATTATACCCACAACTGGATTGGCAGCACCTGGCAGGACTAGACTGGGAGTCTAGTCCTGCCAGGTGCTGCCAATCCAGTTGTAGATGGCAGAGTCCAGGTGCTGCAGGGGATGGTTGGAGGTCTTTGATGTCCCTCAGACTTCAAACAGGAGACAAGCAGACAAGCCCTTTGAGTCACTTTGGTTCTGGGTTGAAGAAGCAGGTCCAGTCTTTCTCACTCCCGGGCAAGAGGGTAGCAGGTCAGCACAGCAGGAGTCCAGAAGAGTATCAGTCCTGCATAGTGGCAGTCCCTTCAGCAGCACAACAGTCCTTCTTCCTGGCAAAGTTTCCACAGGTCCTCCAGAAGTGTACTGAAGTGGTGGTGTCTGAGGTCCAGTACGTATATCTAATTGTGCCTTTGAAGTGGGGGGGACTTCAAAGAGTGTCCGTTGAAGTGCACAGAGTCCCTGCCCTTCCTGCCATGGCTCTAGACTCACTGCGGGGGTTAGGCAGCCCTTTGGGTAGGGATAGGACATAGCCTAATCAGGTGTAAGTTACATTACATTACATTACATTTATTCAGCGCACGGCTACCTCCAAAGTGTCAGCTCCTTCTTCCCATCTGGTCCAGGATAACCCATTAGTCACCCCTAAGCTCCCTTTTTTGTGTGGCTGTCTAGAGGGAATGCACAAAGCCCAACTGTCACCCACCCCAGACTTGTATTCAGAGACAGGCAGAAGGCACCAAATGTTTCAAGTAAGAAAATGCCAACTTTCCAAAAGTGGCATTTTCAGAATCACAATTTAAAATCTAACTTTGCCACAAGTTAGGATTTTAAATTGTGATTCCAGGGACATCAAACTTGGGGGTACCATCTTTTCCCAATTTGAAATGACACTTATAAGATGTTTTAAGCAAATTCCAATATTAATCTATTGGAGAGCTAGGCCTTGCAGTAGTGAAAAAAGTATTATAAGAGTTATTCACTACTAAGGCATGTAAAACTCAAAAGTACATGTCCTACTTTTTAAATACACTGGAGCATGCCTTTGGGCAGTCCAGGGCCTACCTAAGGGGTGACTTAGCTAAAAAGGAAGTTTTGGGGCTAGCAAGAGGGTTAACTTGCCAGGTCAATATGGCAGTTTAAAACTGTACACACAGGCTCTGCAGTGGCCGGACTGAGACATGTTTAAAGGACTGCTTAAGTGAGTGACACAATCAGTGCTGCAGGCCCTCTATTAGCATTTAGTTTACAGGCTCTGGGCACATGTAGTGCACTTTACTAGGGACTTATAAGTAAATTAAATATGCCAATTGTGGATAAGCCAATGTTACCATGATTAAAACAGAGAGGGCATCCAGTTTAGCACTGGTTAGCAGTGGTAAAGTGCCCAGGGTCCTAAAGCCAGCATAAACGAAGTCAGCAGGAGGTCTGAAGGCAAAAAGTCAGGGGAAAACCACATCAAGAATGCAAAGTCTAACGCACAGCTTCAAGAACGCATTCTGGTTTCGAAGTCCAGATTTAAAATATTTCACCCCATGGAGCCCAACATGGAAATTAACTGTGCTTCATTCAGCGAATTTTAGCAAACAGTGTTGCACCATGTTTACAAAGAGTTGCCTGCCCATGATATCATCAGCAGCTCTCGCACTAAGGAGAATATTTTTGAGCCCCTTGCATAAACGACTAAATCATATTTATGAGGTCAAACAAAGACACTTTGCGTGGCTTTAAGTGGCCTCATAGATATGGAGAAAGGCAAGGCAGTGCAAATCGCTGCATTGCCTTACTCTGCTCTAGGGAGGCATTTCATGGGTGTGGATGTGGGTTTTCACATGCAACACCCATGGATTTTGACACTTCCTCAGATTTACAAAACCATGTAAACCTGGGGGTGTGCCAAAGTCTTACACTTTCCCAGGAGAGATGCAACAAGGAGAAATAACTTTATTTCTCCTTATTTTTTCCTCCTCCCTCGTTTTTTCCTCTTTCTGCGGCACACATGGAAAGAGAAAAAAGCTTCCCAGGATTCTTTTTGTGCAGGAAGGTGCACCCTTGTACCATGGTGGAAGGGGAGCCTGCGTTGGCGCTAGGCTGCTGAATGGCACCAGCGCAGGGGGATAGGACAGGAGTGCACTGTATTGGATAAATACGGTGCATTCCTGCTCTTTCACTTTGATGTAGGTGCGCTGCCCTATGCCAACACCCCATAATGAGGCCCTAAAGATCTCTGCTTTTTGTGATACAATGCCTCGTGCTATGGTGCAAAGGTAAGTCTGCACTGTTTAGGGCAAGCTTTATGCTGGAGGTACACACTCCTGCACACATTCCTATGTGTAACGAACAGCAAGCGCAGGGCTCAGACCTGTAGGAGGTGTGCTTTAGAATACAGCACACATCTTACACGTAGGTATGTCTGGTAATATTTCGCTTGATCTCTTCCTTGTGCCTGCTTTTACTTGGATTAAAATGTTGGGGGAAAGCTAGATCACTCCTATTTAGTAGATCTGACTTTATGTCAAAACCTAATGTTTTTCGTTGGTCCATCCCAATCACGCCCCCATTACATACATTAAGCGGGGGATGGTGCAAACATGTTTGACTGAACAGTGAAGGTCAGCTTGCAGCTCAAAAAAGCTTTTGTGAGTGCAATTTGATCCATCGCTGATTTTTGGGCAACATTGTGTCGCTTTGCATCAAATGAGTTCCAGAGCAAACGTTTAGTAACTCGGGGCCAGATATTAATGGAGCAGATCGTGAAAAGTGAGGGGCCTGATTCACTCTCAGAGTTACATTTGCTGTAGAAAGTGAACTAGGAAGCAGTTAAGAAGGAAACAATTGAGTGTGTTTAGGACTGTGGAAGGGTTTATATCTGAAATGGAGTGGAAAGAGCCTATCATGGTGGGGACAAATGGTTGGTCTTTTGCAAAAAATGCAAAGGGCAGCAGAGTCTGTTTGTTTAAAAAGTAGTGATGGGTGGATGGTGAGTTGCTCAGGGGTGATAGTCCCTTTTCCTGGATGCTGTGAAGAAGAGTCAGTTAATTGATGAAGCACATTCGCAACATTTAGGAATGTGCAACACTAACCAAAGAAACAGGATGAATTTTAGGTGGTTAGGTATTGATGAGAAAGTGGAAATGGCAGTGAGCTAATAGAATGTGTGAGCATGGTTAGGGATTGAGTTTGACGAATGCAAAAACAATAACATGAAATAACTGGTTTTTTTTTACTTAACAATCTTTCTTTCTTGAGCAAATGACATCAAAGAAACAGCAACTATGCTGTTAGCAGTCTGACTCCGGGCAGTTGGTCCAGATTAAAAAAAAGTCCATGTTCGAGATATAACTTTTTTGAGATTTCTCTTAAGGCAATGTTCTCCATATTGGCAGAGTATGCTTGCAAAAAAACTCTGTAAATGGAATTTGGTAACGTAAAGAGGTACTGCTATATAACAACCAAGGGGCATATTATCAAGAACGGCGATAAAATGATCGCCGCTTTAGCGGCAGAAAACTGCCGCTAAAGCGGCGATAATGGGCTTGATAATATGCCCTGGAGAATTCCAATAGAAGCCCATGTTCACACCAGAACATGGACTTGAGAATTCCAATAGAAGTCCATGTTCTGGTGTGAACATGGACTTCTATTGGAATTCTCCAGGGCATATTATCAAGCCCATTATCGCCGCTTTAGCGGCAGTTTTCTGCCGCTAAACCGGCGATAATTTTAACGCCGTTCTTGATAATATGCCCCCAAGTTGTCTTTTTGACTCTGTCCAACTTCCCCATCCACATCAAAATACAGAGGGCATCCTTTAGCTATAGACTCCATCCGTCACGACTGCCCCGCCCACACTGCATATTTGTGTAAGGAGTACATCGTAAGAGCACAAACATTGTCAGGTTTAATATTATTTATGAGGCCCAGTGCTGGACATCACCTCTCTCACATTCCAAACTCTGCAGGTTTTGACTGACAGTCCTAAGGCTATCTTTATAAACCTTGTATGTTTTATATTTCAACAAGTCTTTCGAATGGTATATACTTTGCTGTTTATTCCATCTGCACAGTAGATTTGAGCCAGGGACAGTCTGTGCCAGAATTCTAAAGCCACAGGACATTGGGAAGAGAAGTTAACAGGCCTTTATTTTGGGACTCGGGATGTTAGAGCCATCCAAGTGAACTAGACTTTTACCAGGTGTTTTTTTTGAGACTGACAATTGTTTCTAAAACATTGGTGACCCCTTAAGCCCAAATCCCAACATAAGTTATGTTTACGTGACTCACTGCAAATAGAGTAAGGGAAGATTCTGTAAATATTAGGTTAAACTGTGTTTACGTAGCCAAAAATATTATACGATGACATGTTAAACCAGGATCGGTGATGCAAAAGAGGGAACGAGCTGCTATGCAGGGACTGAGAATTAATCAACAAAAGAATTGATTCGAGTCAGTTGTGTGTCAAGAGCAGAACTTCCGTGGCTCCATTAGACCTTGCACTTTTCAAATGACTTTGTAAGATGCAATAGGACTTTGCAATTTCCCAGAATGCATGTAATTGACGATCTATGTATACATTATATTAAACATTTTGTAATGGATCATGAAGCAAAGTGCGTAAAAAGAAACTTATCATAGATACATGAAAACATAGGGGCATATTATCAAGGGCTCTATCACCGCTTTAGCGGGACTTTTTCCCGCTAAAGCGGCGATAATTCAAACGCCCTATTAGCAAGCTGTCGCTAACTGCTGTTAGCGACAGCTTCTAGGCGAGAGCGACCGGGTTGGGTGCCGCTTTGCATGCCAGCGATATTTATCGCTAATGGCATGCAAAATAGGCGTTCCCAACCTAAAAGCGACTGGAAACAGTCGCTAAGGTCGCTATCGCCTATTAGCGAGGCAGGGGAGGTGATTAACAAACCAGCGCTGGTTTGTTAACGCCTGGTCTAAACCTGATTTAGCCATGTAATCCAATGGGAGGTGGATTACATGGCTAAATCCCCCTCGCCCTATCGCCAAGCTAACACTGGTCACAGTGTGAATATCGCTTGTTTTCAAGCGATATTCACACTGTTCTCCAGGGTTTCTATCGCTTTGGAGATAAGCGTTGCTGATAGCACGCTATCTCCGCGATAGAAACCTGCGAGAGCCGGCGATAATTATCCTAGCGCTAACTGCGCTTAGCGATAATTATCGCCGGTTATTGCTAATAGGCCCCATATTTTCTATCAGTTATCCACAACACGAATATGTTGCACTGAAAATGGTGAACAAAAAAAAACAACTGACAACGTCAAAATAAAAAACTGCTTGCCGTCGTGTGGGTGCTTAATATTGAAAACATTTTTTCAGGCTCCACTAATTCAAGGAGCATTTGTAAAGAACGAGAAGCAGCACAACAAATGAACCTCTGCTGCTGAAAAGGTGTAGGATATGAAGCAGAAATGCCTACTCTTCTTTCACATAGAACACTTACAGGGCAAGCAGCAATGACAGTGTTCCTCATATATGGAACAGACAAATCATAGCGCCAATGCAAGCATTTCTCACAACATGGACCAAGAACAGAACAGGTAGCAGAACGCGGGCGTCCTACATACTGAAAAGGTACGACATGGACAACAGCCGGGAGAGCCTGTCGCACAACACACAAGATGCACAATAGAGACTTCAACACTCACTTACATACTAAAAACCTGCTGCAATTTCGACATGTTTCTGGTTTCAGAGCACATGCACTGGGCTCTGGAGAGCATTGTCCAGTAGCGGCCCGTGGTGGGAGTGCTGCCGGGCAGTGACGTGGGGCGGGGGAGGGGCAGGGTGGGGGGGTAGTAAAGTACGGAATACAGCCGTATAGAGTAGTAGACATATAAATAAATAAAACGAATTTCGTTGCGCGCGCTGCATCGCCAAATGCGATGAAGCGCGCGCAACGAAATTCGTTTTATTTATTTATATGTCTACTTACCTATATACAGCCTTATTCCGTACTTTACTACCCCCCACCCTGCCCCTCCCCCGCCCCACGTCACCGCCCGGCAGCACTCCCACCACGGGCCGCTACTGGCATTGTCCCAGTGTGCAGAGTCCAAAAAGCATTGGCAAAGCCAATAGGTCTCGCCTATGCAAGCGCTATTGTCTTTGGCAATGTGTTTTAGCCATATTGTACACTAACATGGCTGCTATTCAGCATGGCTAAAAGTTAGTGGCATAGAGGAGAGTGGCGTAGAGTGTTATAGAGTGGATTGGCATAGAGTGTTGTGTATTGGAGTGTACATAGAGTGGAGTTGTTTACAGTGGCATACAGTAGAGTGGGGTAGAGTAGAGTGGTCTTGTGTAGAGTGTTGCAGAGTACAGTGGCATAGAGGGCAGCGGCATTGTTATGTTACCGACACTTGATAAAGCGCAACGTTCACCTGACAGGTATCTTGGCACTATGAAATCTTTCCAGTATGAGTCCTGCGCAGTTAGCTCACTTCTTAAGGAATGGACGAGGTTCAGTGAGATCTTGATCGAGACTACCAGCTATTCTGGGAATAGCCATGTCTTGAGACTCTTCCTGAAACCGGTGATATTTGGGCTAGTTCTGAGAGGAGCTGGGAGAGAGTTCCAGATTTGAGCTGCTTTAACCTGAAAGACTTTTCCTCCTAATCTAACTCTTCTGAATTTTGGGATGCAGACTAGATTCACAGAGGCAGAGCGTAGATTCCTCTGGAGTCTATAGCGTTTGAAAGGTTTTTGCAGGGCCAGGGCACCTGATTTGTTTATGGCCTTATATACCACCACCATTAAATTTAAGATTATCCACTCCTTGACTGGGAACCAGTGTAATTCTCTTAAGGTGTTGGATGAGGAGTCAGATGTAGATTTGTTTAGAGCGAGCTTTGCAGCTGCTGTTTGTACTCGACAAAGCCTCTTTATCAGGTATTCCGGGGCCCCCAGGAGAATAGCATTGCAGTAATAGTTTCTACTTAGAATCATGCTTTGAACCACTCGTTTTCGTGCTGGTTGAGGCAGAAGTGGCACAATCTTCCCGAGATTCCGAAGAAGGCCAAAGCAGGTGCTAGCCATTTTATTGATATGTGGCTCCAGGGTCCGTTTGTCATCCACAAGAATTCCTAGATCTCTGACTACGTGGGATAATTTAAGGCTGTCAGTGGGAATCCAGGGACAAAAACCTTGTGGAAGATAATGGGGATCTTTGGAGGGTGTGCAACAGAGAAACTGTTTTCCTCCATTGAATTTCAGGGAGTTACTACTCAGCCAGTTGGCCATCTCACTGAACCAGTTGTGCAGGCCTTCTACTGGGGTATGGTTGGTATTATCTAGGGCCAAGATCAGCTGCTTGTCATCGGTGTACTTTACAAAAGGGATCCCATCAGATCTAATCAGGGTCAATGACTGCAGGAGATATAAGTTAAAGAGTATGGGGCTCAGAGCCGAGCCCTGAGGTACCCCATACTCATTTTCCCTGAATTCTGACCGAAAAGGTGGGAGTGAGATTGCCTGCGATCTATTTGTCAATTAGGATTCTATCTAGTTTAGGAGAATACCATCTACACCTATCTCTTGTAGCTTAAGAATGAGAGTGTGATGCTTTATTGTGTCAAATGCAGTTGCCAGAACTGCTGTTTTTACCACTGTCCGCCTTCATCCCATCTAAGGCATAAATACGTGCAGATTCTGTCCCAGGGGCTGGTCTAAAACCTATTTGCTCCAAATCAAGTAGGTTGTGCTTCTCCAAATAGCACGTCAATTTGTTTCTAATGTATTTCTCCATTATTTTATTCGAAAAGGAAGTTGTGAGATTGGCCCATTGTTGCTGGGATGGGTTCTGTCAGCCGTTGGCTTCTTTAGTAATGAGGTAACCACAGCCTTCTTCCAAGCGTGAGCTACCATTCCTCTTGTCAGTGATTGGTTACAGATTTTAAATAGGCAAGGCAACAATTCCTCTGCCCTTTCTTTCCACATGGTTGGTGGAATCGTGTCTAGGAGGGAGCCTGATGGGATTGCCAGAGTCAATGCTCTAAAATCCTCCTCCTTCAACTCTTCACATCCCTCTATATTGGTTGTATCCCCTTCCAACTGAGTCACAATGGACTCTCCTTCCACAGGTGTCTCAAAAATTACCTGCTTGTTAATGTGTGGAGTTGTATTTGAAGAATCACTATTAATGTTTTGTAGGATAGTCTCAATTTTATTATAGAAAAATTCAGACAGCTTATCACAGAGTGCCTGTGCTGATACTTTGCTTCGTGCAAACGGGACCAGCTAGATCCCTTACCAAACCAAAAATGTTCTTTGATTTATTTGTTACTTTGATAATCACAGTTAAATAAAAAAATACTTTTGCTTTCCTAATTTCATTTTTATATAATTTTAGAGCATTTTTTAAAAGTAGTTTATCCTGTTCTGAATAAGTTCTTCTCCAATATCTTTCAAATTTTTTGCACTGGCTTTTCATTTCCTTCAGTAATTTCGTATATCAAGTGGCGGAAGGTTTATCTCTCTGGGTTAATGTTTTTATTGGAATTATTGCATCCAGGGTTTTTATTAATCGCTCCTGCAGAGCTTCATGATTCTCTTCAACTGTGGAGTCCTCTTGAAAGCAGTATAAGCTGTCAATATCTTGCCTTCCTTAAGCTTCTGTAGTTCATACCAGGCCCTACCCTCTGATGTCAATTTTTCTGTGTCATTCCTTCAGAGGCTTAAACCTGTGCATTTCAAATTCAATTAATACGTGGTCTGACCAGCTCAAATGGATACTATACTTTACTGAGATCAGGTCTGTCAGAGCAAAGATTAGATCAAGTTTGTGTCTTTTTTGGAGAGTTGGACCTCTCACCAACTGATCTAGTCTTAAGAGTTTACAGGTATGTTTTTAGTTCATTACTGTGGGTAGATGAACTGTCTTCTGCCCATATGTTGAAATCTCCAAAAATAATGAGATTAGACTGGGACAGTGCCAGGTTAGTGACTAATTTTGTAAATGGTTGAAGAAAGTTGTTAAGTGGGCCAGGTGGTCTGTAACATAAGAGGCCGAAAAGACTGTCCCACCTTTTGTTGCACGGTTGAACCCTAACAGTTCCACCTCCTGAATTTTATTCATTAGTATGGTGTTTATCTCCCATTTATCTTTAAAAATAACAGCCACCCAACCTCCTCTCTTCTCTTCTCAAGCTCTAGTTTGGTGGATTGCTTTAAACCCAGGGGGGTGGGAGGAGTCATTCTCAGATCCACCTCTGAATTGGGGGAAATCCAGGTTTTAGTAATGAAAAGGATATCCCATTCATTTGACTCCAGTAAGATGTTAAGTTCTATGACATGTTTCACCAAAGAGCGGGCATTAAGCAGGACACACTTGATTCCCTCCCCTCCTGCTTTTATGCTGACCAGAATTCCTCTATCTTTTCATCAGAGAGGACCACCTGCTTGACTCTTAGAAATTCTGCGTTAGAGTTAACCCTCCTCCCTATTGGTGTTTTCATCTCTAGTTTGAGACCGGCAGCATGGCTGGGGCTGTGTGCGAACGGCGCACGGATGGGTGCAGATGGGCTTGCCTTTTGCACACTTTCACTGTGTGGTCCCGCCAGCATGCTTGCTTTTATAGCCCCTCCTCCACCCAAATGAAGAACAACTAGACCGCTCACTACTAGTGCATTAATGGCGACCATCAAGTGGCCCTATTTGATGGAGAAAAACGCTCCAAAATATGTAGCAATTCTCCTCCACTCACAGGTAACTTTTTAATCATTCAAAACCTTTTCATTTTCAATTAAAAAGGATTCTATTAGGAACAATCATTAAAACAACAGCTTCGAAAATTCCCCAAAGTTCCTCTGTGCACAACAATTTCTTTAACAAGTGAGGTTTAAAACAGGAATCTTTTTTTACCAGTCATTCAATTGAATTCAGCCGCGTAGATAAGAGTTTTGCATAGTAGAGTGCAGTGGCTTAGAGTGAAGTGGTGCAGAGTGGCATAGAGTACAGTGGCATAGGGTGCAGTTGTGCAGAGTGGTGTAGAGTGCAATGCTGTAGAGTGCAGTGTGCAGAGTAGAGCATGGTGGCATAGAGTGCACTGGCATAGAGTGGAGATAAGGAGTGTGGCATAGAGTGGTGCAGAGTAAAGTATATTGCCATAGAGTGCAGTGGTATAGAATAGAGGGCTGCAGAGTGCAGTGGTGTAGAGTGGAGCGATGCAGAGGAGAGTGGTGTAGAGTGCAGAGAAATAGAGTGCATGGGCATAGAATGCAGTAGTGCAGAGTAGAGTGGTGTAGAGTGTAGTATTGCACAGTAGAGTATCATAGGGTGCAGTGGTGTGAAGTGGCATAGAGTACAGTGACGTAGAGTGCAGTGGTGTTGTGTACACTGGTGCAGAATCGAGTGCAGGGGCATAGAGTAGAGTGGAGCAGGGTAAGGTAGAGTGCAGTGGTGTACCCTGGTGTGGCATGGCATAGAATAGAGTGGGCTCGTGTATAGTGCATTGGCGTAGAATATTGCAGAGTATAATGGCATAAAGTACAGCGACATAGAATCCAGCAGCATACAATGCAGCATCATAGAATGCAGTGGCATAGATTAAAGTGGTGCAGAGTGGAGTGGTGCAGAGTAGATTGTGATAGAGTGCAGTGCCATAGAGTACAGTGGCTTAGAGTGCAGTGGGGCAGAGTACAGTAGAGTGGCAGAGAGTGCAGTGGCATTGAGTAGTGCAAAGTGCATAGAGTGCAGTGGTGTGGAGTGATGCAGAGTGCAGTGGCATAGAGTGCAGTAGTCAGAGTAGTGTGGTGTAGAGTTCAGGGCAGAGAGTGCAGTATTGCAGAAAAGAGTGTCGTAGAGTGCAGTGGTGTAGAGTGGCATAGGCTCCATTGGCATAGAGTGCAGTCACATAGAGTGGTGTAGAGAGTAGTGGCAATGAGTAAAGTGGGGCAGAGTAGATTGTTTCAGAGTAGAGTGAAGTGGCATATAGAGGATTGGTGCAGAGTAGAGTGCAGTGGCATAGAGTAGAGTACCGTAGACTGTAATGGCATTGAGTAAAGTGGTGTAGAGTGCAGTGGCATAGAGTGCAGTGGTGCAGAGTAGATCAGAATGGTGTACTGTGGATTGGCGAAGAGTTGCGTACAGTGGCATGGAGTGGCGTAGAGCAGAGTGGGCTGGAATAGAATGCATTGGCATAGAGTGTTGTAGAGTATCGTGCCGTAGAGTACAGTGGCATAGAGTCCAGCAGCATAGAATTCAGTGGCACACAAAGCAGAGTCATACACTGCAGTGGCATAGATGAAAGTGGTGCATAGTAGAGTGCAGTGGCATAGAGTGCAGTGGTGCAAAGTGGAGTATTGCAGAGTAGATGGGCATAGCGTGCAGTGGCATAGAGTACAATGGCTACAGTACAGTGGTGCAGAGTAGATTAGCATTGAGAAGAGTGGCAGAGAGTGCGATGGGATACAATAGTGTAGAGTGCAATGGCGTAGAGTGCAGTAGTGTAGAGTAGAGTGGCATAGAGTACAGAGGCAGAGAGTGCATTATTGCAGAGTAGAGTGCCGTAGAGTGCAGTGCTGTAGAATGGCATAGAGTAGTGTAGAGAGCAGTGGCATAGACTACATGGTGCATAAAAGAGTGAAGTGGCATAGAGTGCAGTGGTGTAGAGTGCAGTGGAGTAGAGTAGATTGTTTCAGAGTAGAGTGAATAAGCGTTGAGTGGAGTGGTGCAAAGTAGACTGCAGTGGCCTAGACTAGAGTGGCATAGAGCATAATGGCATAGAGCAAAGTGGTGTAGAGTGCAGTGGTGCAGAGTAGAGTAGATTAGAGTGGCGTAGAGTAGATTGGCATAGAGTGCTGGGGCATAGAGGGAGCGGTACAGAGTAAAGTGCATTGGCATAGCGTGTATTGGCATAGAGTGCAGTGTTGCAGAGTGGTGTAGAGTTGTGCAGAGTGGAGTGGAGTGGCCTAGACTGGAGTGATGTAGAGTGCAGTGGCAAAGAGTGCAGTGGTGTAGAGTAGATTGGTGTAGAGTGCATTGGCATAAAGTAGAGTGGTGCAGAGTGGAGAAGCGTACAGTGAAGTGACGCAGAATGGTGCAGAGTGGAGTGGAGTACAGTGGTGCAGAGTGCACTGATGTGGAGTGGTGCAAAATAGAGTGCAGTGGTGTGGAGTGGTGCAGAGTAGAGTAGAGTGGCGTAACATGGAGTATGATTGGTGATGTAGCACACTACCATTACAGACAACACATTTTCAAATGTAATGACTACTACATTTGCACAGACATACAGTTTTATTAATAAAACTATACAGTGCACAAACGATAATGTGTAGAAATGGCATCACCTAGTGTATTGATTTGTTTTGATCATATTAAAGTTTTTGTTTTCAGCACACTTAAAATTAACAAAACACTTGCTACATTTGTGCTTTTCTAATTCTAATATAGTCTGAAATACTTGAACAGTTCATTTAAATGTTGTTGTGTGCTAGAAAAAACTCTTTCCTAACCCGAGTGTCCAGCAAGATCGCCACATAAATCCTTCCACTTTGAAGTTAGAGAAAGAAAGGTTAACACCAAACTCCCTCGGAAACGGAGTCTGCCTTTGAGTGGACAGAAAATGTGCAAAGATAAGAAAATGATTGACAGGCCTGTTTACAGAAAGGAGTACATATGGAGAGGTAGAATGAAAAGGCTTAATCCTTGAGAGGGATGAACTCACACTAGACAGCCTAAAACTAATAAAAGTAGCAAATAGAAAGCCAGAAATTATGAGTTACAAACCACAAATCCAATGGTAAGCAACGGATGGAAAGCAATCCCAGGGAAGCTTTCTGTATATCCCCAAGATGTCTTTAGCAAATCATACAGCTGTGCTATCCGGTAGGATTCAACCTAAAAACCAGCAATAAAATTTAGCAACAAGCATTTGCAATGCAATCAGTCTCGCCTTTGGGACCTTATAGGTATGTAGTGATGCAGCATATTTCACCTTCACATTGCAGATCTCTATGATATGATTAAACAGCTGCAAGTAACCATGCCCAGACTAGAAAACGAAGGTATGCCATTTCTGCAGTACACGGATGATACGGTCCTACTTAGGAAAACCCCCTTTGGACGTCAGCTTCCTTACGCACTTATTGCAACACCAAGATACTAGAAATTAACATTGACAAGACAAAACAAAAACAATTATCACCAGGAGGAATTTTTTTTTAAAAAGCGAGCCTGGTATCGTAATAAAACAAAGATTAATCACAGTTTACAAACTTGA
Source organism: Calotriton arnoldi (assembly GCA_963921515.1). Taxonomy (NCBI): domain Eukaryota; kingdom Metazoa; phylum Chordata; class Amphibia; order Caudata; family Salamandridae; genus Calotriton; species Calotriton arnoldi. The sequence goes on along the minus strand of CAWUFW010005122.1, from coordinate 923,408 downwards.
TGGGAACGGGCTGTTGACACGGCTATGTGGAAGTGCGTTGAAGCTCCTGTCCGGCCAGATCTACTTCTCGACCTGTCAGCGAGGGCACAGAGGGAGCTACATCGAGTTCCTCCACATGGCCAGTGCTCTCTGGTTCCCATACAGAGCAGCAGCAGACACGGCGCCCGCACCCCTGACAGGGCCGCGAGTTTACGGGCATCGCTCACGAGTCAGGGCCCCAACAAGCAGCCAATGTTTGCTCTTGGCTCTGCAGCTAGCTCAAGCGGGCTGAGCACTGGGTGGGCTACGAGGAGCCCGGGGAAAGCCCTGGGCGAAGTGCCGGAGATCGGAGGAGCAGGGAATATAGGTGGAAAAGATGAGGCAGGATGAGGGGTGGGGCAGGTGGGGGAGGGGTGGTGTGAGAGATTCAGAGGAGATACAAGTGGAGCCATTGATGTCGATGCCAGATTTTCAGCATGCGTTATCTTATGTGCACGGAGGCAAGCGGACGTGGGAACTACATTTATCTACATACAGTCTTCAGCTTCAGTGGAAAGACAGACACTGCGTGCCCTTACAGAGGCATGGCCAAACATGCTGCAGACAGTGTCAGAGACAACTCCTTCAACACCAGTACCGGGTACGAGCTGGTGGCTGGCTGAAAGCATCAGCAATTACTACTCACTATTTTAAAAATTAACTTGTGTAAGCAGCCCCACAGATGGTACAATCCCAATACCTCCCAGAGTACTCCTGAGCACGCTCTCGTAGGCACTACGTCACCAAATACATGTGGCGACTGTCCCAATGCACTTCCGATAGGGTTAAAAATGAGTCTCTGTAAATTAAAAGTGAAATCGCTTGCAAAACAGAAACAATTTATCCTCTTGCACTCTATAAGCTTTAATTGCTCACAAATATACACATTTCGTATGCCGTTTATAAGAAATTTAAAAATGGGCAATGCATAGACATTATTTTTAATGTTTTTGCTGCACTATTATTAGCGTTTCAGGACAGGGGTTTCCAATGAGGCAAAACTAGCCTGTGCCAAATATACCAGGCTAATTTGTTGAGCAGGAGGGAGGAGGAGGCAGCTGCAGCCCGAGAGGGAGCGAAGAGCATCTGTTTAGAATAAAAACAAGCTGCGAGGGGTGAGAGGTGTCATTGAGGGAAGGGGACAGGAGATTAAGTGAACTGGGAGCAGCAGCCAGGACAGAGTGAAAGACAAAGTAGTGCAGTGAAGGAAAACATATGGCCCATAGTGAAAGGATCCATGTAGCAGGGGCAGTCTACAGGGTGGAACAAACAGCCCAAAGGCGGGACAAATGTATGCTGTTGACCAACTAAAACAAAGGAATTTGTAAAGACAGACAAAAGAGCCAATGGTAAGTGCTGGCCATATTTAAAGCCCATAGATTGAATACCACATGTCTTGAAGAGACTGCACCTGAGCTGCCTAGGCGAGACCTAAAAGCAGGGGTAACTGTGCAAAAAAGGGGCATTTTCTAAAAATGTGTCTCTCTCTTGGTCCTGCACCTCCGACCTCACAGTCTCTGGGTCTTGTACCAGATAATTCTCTACCACTCAAATCTGTGCCTACAATCTCATCATCTTTCATCTCTGCAGGGAAGTAGCATTAATAAAAATAAAGGGAGGGAAAATGATAAGGATATAGAAATGTTAAAGGAGCAGATGCACAACGGTTTGCAGCTTCAACATATGCAGATGCATAAGCATCTCCCTACAGTAGGTGATCTTTGGATACCTGAGCAAGATATAAAAAATAGTTACTCTCTCAAACAGTCACACACAAACTTCTCTGCACTGACATCCAATTACAGATATACTAGATATACCACCATGCTCAAAAAATTTAAAATACACAGAAATTAAAAAATACCCAGCAATCGCCAGGAGCAGCATGTATCAACAGAGTGGGCAAAATGGTTCAGTAAATAATGGCACCGAATGCTACTGTAAGATTAGCAATGGCATCTCCTGGTGCCGTACCCTACTGATAATCTTCACTCCTATTACTTCCCACCTGTTTTCCCCTGCAGGACGGCAAAAAATATCTAGACTCTGTGTAACAACTAAAAGTCATAAGGAATATAGCATGCATATTATTGCACTTATTACAAACGCACTTCCTATCTTACTTTCAGTAATTGTTTTTCAAACATTGTTAACCTGTGAAAATATGCTTCAATGGGTCCTAGCCTAGACCTTTGACTAGGACAACCGCATACTACATCAACGTATTATGGTCCACAATTGACACAGTATGCCATTATTGAATATTATGATATGAACTTTAAATTGTGTGTTCTCAAGTTGAGCATGCCCTTTTTTGCCAACTGTATAATGAGAAAAGATAGAGATTTGGGCCCAAACCTTGAATTCTATTGCACATGTCAATTATATAATTTAATATTAACTGTACTGGATGCCTGAGGCAAATGCAATGGTATTGTTTAACATCCACTTTCTATACATCACTTCCTTATACTATAAGTAAGTACTTTGCTTTTTGCCTTAATACCCTTATCCCAGATTTATTAACATGCTGGAGTTACACAAAGTGATACTAAGTCATGCAAAGCGGCACAAACAACATATTGGTACTCACTTTCCAGCGCAAACGTTATTTCGTACTGATAAGGTGCCCTGTTTATGTGCAAAAAGTGATTTGCGCAGCTTTGTGGCACTTTTCATCAAGAGGGCAATACTAGGGTTTTACAGTGCAAGCGGAAATATCCATAGTTTATGAGGCAAAGTCCAATCTACTAGGATAGTCAGACTGGGTTTGGCATGAAAAATAAACTCCTCTTTGAAGAAAAATGTGTTCATTTAAATAAATAAAAAATAAAGGCTTGCATTGCTTGTGTGCTGTAGTTCACAACACACATCCAGTGAATGGTATCCTTCTATTTTTATTCAGCTAGAGAAATTTGTACTGGACGGATCCATACCCAATACATATCCTATGCTAGACCATGTGCAATGAGCTCTAGGAAGCTGTGCATCACGCAAGGTAGTCTTTAAGAGTGCAAGCGCAGGGGAAGGCAGAGCAGCAGACCAATCTTAATAGATGTGTCTCTGTGCTGTTTTACCCCATGCAAAGTGCGGTACATCAAATTTGATTGCTGTGCTGAATGAAATATTAGTAAATCTGCATACTAGTATTGACGCTATAATAAAGCCCAAGAAATACACAGTCTCAATTAAATCACATTATTTATTTAGACATGGAGATCTACACTGTCTATATATTGTATTAACCTTGGTCACATTGATTTTTTAAATATATACATTAAGATCGCTCCCACCATAGATTACCGGTTTAGCACTACTTGCACCGGTGCTTTCGCTTTTTTAACTTATACATCTTCCAGGGGCGGCTCCTCCACAATGGCGGAGGAGCCTCGCCCCACTGGCTCAGAGCTAGATGCTGAAAAATAAATTATTTTAAAATGGTTTTATTTTTCAGCTGCTGGCTGAGCCAGTGCTGTAGGGAGGGGTGGCTCAGATTTATGGGAAGGGGAGGAGGACTGGAGGCGCACTTATAAGTGCGCTCTTAGGTTTCTCCAGCCCAGGTGTATTGCACAGCCGGGCTGGAGAAGCAGGACAGGCTCCCTGTCCTGAGCGGACCGTCAAAGCAGCCCACTCAGGCCAATCCCCACGCTGCTCTCATAGTAGGAGAGCAGCGTGGGATTGCACAAGAAGTCTGATGCTGCCCCAGTGCCTGCTGGGATAAGGAAGACCAAGGCATGATGCGGGAGGCGGCCAGCAGCTCCAGGTAAGTCTCCTTTTATTTTTATTTTTTCATTATTATTATTATTAAACCTACCCCCCTGTCCCGCGCTCCACCTCCCACGCTCCGCGCCCCTTTCCACCGCCCCACCATTGTTCATTATTGGCGGCCACCACCGACATCTTCTAATACTACATTGCTAAGAATCCATCTATATTGGTAACTTGCATGTACACATCACTTTAATAATGCTTTTGTTATTAGCTTTGTAGCCACCTTGCTCATGGTATGTATTATTTTGTGATGGGGACTGCACTGTGTATCCAGAATTCAAATTTTAGCACTATCCAAAATGGCACTCACTGTGTCTATGTACAGGGACCCATCTTTCTGCACTCGTTGTTATATGTCACTTCTAAGCACACACGCTATATAATGTCCAAACACCTTGCGGCTTGACCACATCACACTACCTAAATGGAACCAGAAGATCTGTACCGTCTTTAAGTTATTTCATTTTCTCTTTCATATACAGATTTACTCTTTTATACAGTTGACGCATAGCATATGGCCCCTGTACCTTTCTTAACACCTGTTAAGGCAAACTTTCAAGGACTACAGATGCACACATAGGGCCAGATGTACAACCCTATTTTGCATGCGCAAACAGGTTAGCGACACGTTTACGCATGCAAAATGTCACAGGGCCATGTACAATTCCTAAATAGCGAATCGCAATTTATTTGTGACTCTCTATTTAGGAATTGCGAGTCGCTATTAGGAAGGGGCGTTCCCTTCCTAATAGCGACCTCAAAGCCATGTATGAATGTTTTGCGACCGCAATTGCGGTCGCAAAACACTCGCAAATTACCACCCTCTTCAAGAGGGTGGTAATGCACTCGCAAAAGGAAAGGGGTCCCCAGGGGACCCCTTCCCCTTTGCAAATGCAGGGGAAAACATTTTTTTTCGGGCAGGCAATGGTCCATTAAGGAAAACGGGCTGCATTAAAAAAAGAACCTGCTTTTTTGAAAAGCAGTCCCCGACATGGGGGTCTGCTGAGCCCAGCAGGCCACCATCCCTGGGAGGGCCAGTCATTCCCAATGGGGTCGCAAATTGCGAGTGGCTCATTAATATTCACGAGCCTCGTATTTTGCGACCCCATTGGGAATCGCAATCAGTGTCTCTGACACTGTAGTACATTGTAAATTGCGCCTCGCAATTTGCTACTCGCAATTGAGCGCAAATTGCGAGGCGCAATTTACAAGGGTCGTACATCTGGCTGGTTGATGTACGTCACTCCACAATGTGCCGTCATATCTGTGGCAAGCTGTATGTACTGGACTTCTTCACTTTCTTTAGGCTTGCGCTCTTTTAGTTTTTGTAGCTTTCACATGTCACTTTTACACACGAGCATCCTAGTGCCGAGGCGGTGTTATCATGTTATACTATTTTTTTTCTTCAAATCAACAGGCCTGTGATACACATTTTTCTTGTCCACTTTTATGGAGCACATACAACAGATAAAGATGCAGATTATAGCCCTCATGTCAGCTAAAGTGGGCTATGCCTCCCATCAAAAGCCTACTCTGTGTCTATAAAAAGGGAGGGGGGCTTTAATGGACAGTATAACCCACTATGTCGGACAATAAGGCTATGAGAATATTCCACCCTGTCAGGGTGGAAAGACCTAGTTAAAAAAGGCAATGCTATGGAAGACGCAGAGGGTTTACAACCCCTTGTGCCTCCAAAGCTTCAGTTCCTTTCACAGGTCTTGCCGTGTGTGCATTTTAGTTGTCAGCACAGAAACAGCAGAAGCTATGGAAGGAGACTGAACTCAGCTACTGAGTATTCCTCGGTTCTGCCAAACTGATTTTCTACCTCAGACAGAGTTGAGAGATACACTGGAGGTGAAGAGAGTTGAACAGAGGCTGGCACCCAAAGGGAGCTGAAGGGGCCGGCTAGTTAAAGCACGCCAAGGCTCGTGAATATGTGTCCCGGGAGTAACCAAGGCCAGGAAATGGCACCCCCATCCCCCAAGCAAAGGGGGGGGCGGAGGTAGAAAATGGCACCCAAACAGGTGCAAAAGGCGCAAATCTCGCCCCTGGTCCTGCCATCTTTTGAGACAGGAGGCTGGGTGGAGGATTGTTAAAGGGGCAGGCCCCACATATAGTCCAGTGCATTGAGGATTGGACGAGAGGGTTAAAGGCTCGGGAGACTAAGGCAGGGAACAACTCCACCTTGGAAGTTTTGTTTGTTTACGAGCCGTAGGCCCGCCCAAGACAGAGCCAAAGTGCGCTACAGGGAGTGACCCCTGCACAAGCTTAATAAAATATTGTGAATTGACATTCAAAAGAAGCAGCAAGAAGTACGGGGAGTGACCCCTGGGCATTTTTACTAATAACAGGCACAAAACTGATGTGGACAAAGCCCAGGGTAGCCCAAAAAGGGGCTGCAAGATATACAGGGGTGACCCCTGTGCATGATAAACAAAGGTGTTTGCCGGGGTTTTTTGGGGAGGAAAGATGCACTCATATTCGTAGTGTTTAAAAATGATGTCGTTAAAGATGCATTTTTTATGTCCTTTTATTTGATGCGGGTTCACAGACAGAAGTAAGGAAAAAAGCAAACAGCCGACACGTGTTTCGCCCGTGGCTCCTAATTGGCCGAGGGCTTTTTCAAGGCAATGATTCGTCCATATGTTATGTGTCACAATCTGAAACGCGTCTAGTCTCGTCCCTGCGCTCCCTGATAAACAAAGGTGATTGCAAGTGAGAGGAAGATCCCATTCAGGCCTATTCCTTTGCTCAAACAAGGGCTTTTTGGAGCAGCAGCATACCTGCAAACATTATTAAAAAGCCCCTCAAAACACACTGGGACAGTCCAGGAGGACAACGCAACCCGTGGGGCAGAAGGAGCAGCTAGTAAACAGAGCTACTAGGTGGCTAAGCAGGCCACCAAAATGCTTGTGGGGACAGGAGAAGCCAAGCTAACAGCTGAGGACAGGCCCCATGGGAGTAATTTGACTCAAGCTGGTAAAAGGTCACAAATGTGCCTGCAATGTGGAAAAAAATGCATGCAGAGCAGCGGAGACAGCAAGTTGGTGGTGACATGACCCACCTGTACACAAGTTGGGGAGCGGCAACCTGAGAAGGATGGCAGAGCCAGGCAGCTGCACGCAGTAAGAAGAAATGTATGAAATCCTCAGGGCAGTGAGAGAAGCAGCAGCCAAGCATGGCAAAGAATGGCTGAGGAGGCAACAGAGAGGGGATCCTAGCGGTCGAACCCAGCAACAGCAGGAAAAGTGAGGAGCAACAGGAGGACCGCCCGAGGAGAGTGAGGCACAATGCAAGTAAGGGCGGTAAGCAGGAGGCGAAAAATAAAGAGAGCAAAGAAAAGGCGACAACCCCCCTGTCAGTGACACCCTGTGCCAGCAAGAGGGCAAAGTCTTCAAATTGTGAGAAGATAAGTGCGATTGTGCAGGCATGCTTAAAATGGTTTGTGCCACTGCTGTTTGCCAATACTGGGGGGCGGGGGGAGCAGACAATCTGGGGGGAAGCAAGGCAATGGGTCCCAGCGGAGCAGAGACTAGCAATGGTGGCCACGCAAGAGCAGCATGCACAAACACACAGGTCCCAAACAAAGCAGCTGCCCTTGGGGAGGCACCATCTATAAGCAATTGTCACCCAGCCCCCACCAGCCCCCATGGAGGTGTGGAGGAGCATGGCAGGGGACAGAGTTTAGTGCCAAAATGAAGGCAGTTTAGTGCTTGAAGCCTACAGGAGGGGCACACTGGGAATCCCATACATAGCGGCCTAGCATGCCTGATACCTTTGGCAGTCAAAGAGCGCATCTTGCATGAATAGTTCATAGACATTTTCACACTGCTAGAGATTCAAATAGAGGGGCTCGATCTTGCTACATGTGACAAGAAGGATGAGAACAGGAAAGAGAGGGCGCGAGTCAGGAAGGAAAGGAACTTATATAACTGGCTGGACGCTTTCAAGATAATGGCTTGCGTGATACTGAAAAAGTTTGCACTTTGCTCAAAAGATTTATGGTTGTACGAGTCCAAAATACATGAGGTATACAGGCAATTCACAGGAGAAGCATGGTTGGATTACAACGTTTTTAGGCTGAAAATGCAGGCACACCCAGACATGGAGTGGGGTGAAGAGGACATGCATAAGATGATGGTAAGCAGGGAGACAAAGTCCTGGCCAGAGCTGCCCGAGCAATCCTTTCAGAAAGCCATTTTAGGGGGGCGACAAGGAAAGCTGGAGCCCTTCTTTAAGTAAAAACCCTTTTCAAGCTGGAAATGGGGGCCACCAGGAAAGGGTTCCTCAGCGTTAAGTTTCAACTATGACAGGAAAGAATGCACATGGGGCCCAGCATGTTAGTTCAGGCATGTGTGCTCTACCTGGTTGGGGGACACCCAGCGTTGAGTGCAAAAAGGTAGAGGTGACAGGGAGAGAGAGACAAGAAAGAGAAGGAGAGAAGAAAATAGCACAGAAGATTCTAGGAAGCAGAAGGCATGGGGGCTTTCAGCTAGCTATCTCTCCCATCAGGCTAAGACAGCTAGCTAACTGATATGACAATAAAGCACATGCAAGCCTGCTATGTGATAGCTTTAAGAAAGGGTTCAAAATTTCAGTGACAGGGTGCATTAGGGCAGGGGAAGGCAAAAACCTTCGCTCAGTGCTTTCACATTGGGAGATAGTGCCCAAGAAATTTCTGAAAGAAGAAGAACTGTGTAGGGTATAAGGACCTGGTGATTTCTCCCGTAGGGGTGGTATTCAAGAAAGAGTACATCCAATACAAACTAATACATCACTTGTCTTTTTTGGAAGGGGAGTCAGTCAATTTGAATGGGAGACATATTTTGATAAGGCGCTACCCATGGGGTTTTCCATATCTTGTGCGTACTTTTAGTGATTCAGCTCCTTCCTGGAGTGAATGCTGCACAGAAGGCACCCACGGGTGGCAAACTCTACTATCTAGACGACTTCCTATTCAGAGGCAAACCAAAGGGGGTGGAGTTTGGAAGCCTGCTTAACTCTTTTCAGCAACTGGCAGCCGATTTAGGTGTGCCATTGGCCGCAGACAAGACAGTGAGTGCAGCAGCCAAGATTGTGTTTCTGGGGATAGAACTGGACTCAGTTGCTGGCAAATCACGCATCCCAGAGACAAAGTGCAGAATACCACAATTAAGATTAGGGTGCTGGTGGGGAAAGAAAAGCTACACTGGGGGAACTCCAGGAACTGATAGGAAAATTGAACTTCACTGCAAGGGTGATCCCGGCAGGGAGAATATTTGCAAGATGCTTTATGCAGTTGACTAAAGGGCTGCGTAATAAACACCAACACGCTAGGTTGAGTGCAGGAGCAAAGCAAGGCCTGATGACCTGGCTAACCTTCTTGAGAGATTTTAATGGGGTGTCTATATGAAGGGAAGGTTGGGTCTCAGACAGACAAATAGCACTGAAACACAGATGCCCCAGGCAGCATAGGCTTTGGAGCAATCCTGGTTGACAAGTGGTGCGTAAAGAGGTGGCATGAAGAATGGGCAGCACCATGGATAACCAAAAACCTATCCTTCCTGTAGTTGTTCCCCATAATAGTGGCACTGACAATATGGCAAGCAAGACTGATCAACAGGAAGCTGACGCTATGGTCAGATAACCAGGCTATGGCGCATGCAATCAACACTGGGACAGCCAGGTGTCCATGGGTACTGAAGCTGTTAAGGCGAATGGTGAAGCTGCAATTGACAGGCAATCTGGAAGTAAGGGTGAGGTATGTCCCAGGGGACAATAATGCTCAAGCGGATGCGCTCTCCCGCTTCCATACGGAAAAATTCTTTAAACTGGTCCCCACAGGTGAGAGATTAATGTCCCCTTTCCCAGAGGAGCTCTGGTTCCTGGCAGATGTGGCCAGCTGGTAGAGCACACCCTGGCAACTAAGACAGCACAGATGTACACCACATACAAAAAGTCAGTTCCGAGTGTCACTGTGCAGGAGTCTTTCAGGGATGCACTGAGCACTGCGGGGCGGCAGAGCAATTCGTAAAGTGGGCATACGAACGGAAAAAACTTGATCATGGGCACAAGCGCATGGCGGCTGTAGTTCATTTCTCCAAACTCACCCAAAGGAGTTCTGGGCCAACTTATAGGCAGCCATGGCACTGGCGGGGTGCCAGTAAAGAGCAAACAAACGGATGGGGAGCTGCCCGAGGACGTAAGCCCACAAGCAGCGTGGCGGTAAAAGGAGATAAACAAATGGAGCTTAAGGAGGTTTGAAAGCCCACACCTCACCATGGCGGAGTGGCGGACCAGGCACTTACCTTAGGATGCCTCACGGCAGGGTAAGGCAGTTAGGCATGGGGGGACATAGAATTCGGCACTCACAGCCCAGGCCCGCAGTCGGTGAACCACATCGAGTAGGTGAGGGTAGTGAGTTGGGCCTAAAAGAGATTGTGGATTTATCCTCTTCACAGAGATGGTAAACTCCAGCTCCATGACTCCAGTTGACATTAATAACCGTCAAGATGATTTATGGATTTATGACAGGGTGTCAAGGGTGTACTTCCTCGGAACTTGCTCGATGCTATAAGGGTCTAACTCCAAGCACCTCCAAGTCTGAATACCGTTATGGCGCAGACTATTGGAGCGGCCCGGTGGGGGAAAGGGTGTTGGGGAAGGAACAGCGGGAAGGAGATCTGTAAGAGAGAGTAATGCTATCATTACATTTCTTATACTTTTATCAAAACTATGTTTCTACCAATAATGGGTTTATATATTCACCTGTATGCTGTCCTATAATGGGGAATGAAGAGAGAGAATGTATCACATCTCACTCATTTGTATTCATGTAGGGCGCACAGCATTATCTTGATTGCTGTGAGAAAACACGAAGATTAGTTTGTAAAAAAATTCCATTATATGATGACCTGTTCTTCTATTTAAACATGCGGGGCCTGCCACGCAACTTTGTACAGTACACTGTCTGAGTCTTTATGCATTTAACAACGATATAACTGCAATCTTGTTAGATGGTGTAACATTTCAAAGAAAACAGGACTCATTAAATCATGAGTCAAAGATTCCAAAAATTAGGTGAGAGGAATGCGCCTAAAAACGCTCTTACCTCCCAAAGTAAAGTATTTCCCACCTGCTCTAAAAGTTCATGTCTTGCACACCACTCGCATGCCTTCCGATGTCCACGTTACTCACTGGATGTCTGGAATCCCACAAGATTCTTGAACTGGAACGGAATATCGGGCACAGGAGGCTGGGCGGGGCTCCTTTTTATGCTTGCGCCCCACCCAACATGGCCGTTACGTTCCGCGATGTTCTCTGGGAGGCGGGACTTCCTGATATGGCCATATCGTAAACATAAGTCAAGGAACAACAATAAAGTTGGCGGTGCAGTGCTGCTCAAACGTCCAGCAGTTAGACTGCACTGCACTGAGCTACATACATATCCAGCAGCCAGTCTTGTACTACGCTGCTCTAGATGTGCTGAATATGTGGACGAATGCAAAAACAACAGTTGATGGGCAGAATGCAGAACAATGTCATACATTCACCCCAGTACAGAGATCTGGGCCTAAATCCATCGTTTTTTTGCTCACCATGCCATTCCAGTTTGAACCCAGCCATAAGCAAATCAGTCTTGACCCTGTGCCTCATGGGAATATGCGGACAGCACCACCAATAGCGTGCTGTGAGGTAAGTGCCATGATATTTGCCACATATCTTACGTGGCTGAAGAACACTTTGGGCAGTATTGAGGTGCTACACAGAACCACCACCAGACAGGGGTAGACTGGCAGTGGTACCCCTAGAGCTGCAGCCCATATCCATGACACAGGGCAACAATATTCCTGTATGTTTGATTTATGGCGTGATTTATTACCTGATGAAAAGCCAACTTTACTCCTGTCTGTTTTTGATTTATGGCATGATGTATGATGACAATAATGCCTGAGGGCGTGACTATGATTTATGATGGCAATTATAATTGACAATTATCATTCTATGACAGGCGGGCCTGCAGGATCATTCATGATCCTTAATAAGCTTGAAGAGGGGTACCTATTGTTCAACCTTGGTGATAATAAAGCTGCGGCTAAAAACTTCCTAACACATCAAAGTGTAGTGTTTCAATTCAGGATGGGAGTGCTGGCATGTGAGGTTTATCTCCCAAGATCAAGCGATCATGAACTGGTGGTCGGCGGTTCTCATATAATACAGCTAAGTTTTGGAACCAACTCCCCGACCACATACGTTTGGAATCCAATCACCTTAAATTCAGAAAGCAGCTTAAAACTTTCCTCTTCCCTTGATCTGCTTACAGTCTAAATAGGCGCCACAGTAAGCGCTGGGATCCCCATGGGTAGCCATGCGCTATATAAATGTGTATTCATTCATTCATTCATTTCTCCTTTCATAGCAAGACCCGCTGTGTGCCCTCATCTACATTCCCCTGAACAATCCATAAACCTTAGAGAGGCAAGGGAGCGGGAGAGTCAGGGGCTTCAGATTGGGGCACTGGAAATTTGGCAGAATCAGTCCTATACCAGGGTTTATATTTAGCTGCTGTTTTATTGCCGTCAATGGAGGTGTCGGTATTCTAATGTCCTAATGATGTTATTGTATGTCACTTTACAGTGAATGACACATATGCATCCGAGCAGCATGGCAGCATGACCATATTACATAGTGTTTGGAAACCGACAGGTCAATGGTAATTTTTTGTCCTGTTTTTTGCAGAGCATCCAGACAGGAATGCTGATGGATATTTCCTGTTAAATGTTTATTTTTTATACCATTTTGTAATCAGTATATAGTTGGCCATCTCCATATTCTTTCACCGTATTTAGTAAGCACCATGATTACACTCATAAAGAGTACATTTAAACTGTTGTCTGTTTAATGCCACTCTCTTTTAAAGTCTAACACCTATACTCCAACAGAGCAGATGCTACCTAATTTTAAGAGTAGGGCCTCAATATGACATACATTTATATGTTTACAAGAATTCTTGTAAACATATAAATGTTTATATCATTACTTTATTATTCTACATTTTTTCACTAATTTCTATTCTTCTTTTTTAGTAGCACCCCAGCTTTGTCAATCCTATCAGAGAATGGCAAAACTCACTCAGCCTAATAACGTTTTATCTATGCAATGGAAACTTATTACAGGCTTTACAAAGGAAGTGAAAAACAATTTTGTTTGCAAATTTATATCACGTGAACTTGGCCCGAGGGCCCTGGAGTGCTTTACAAGAGCACCAGATTACATTACACATGGTCAGATTTATTCTGTTTTAGGCATGGGAGATTAAGTAATTTTCCCAGAATGACAGGATGTTGAACCAACAATGGGACTCAAACCTGGCTCCCCAGTTCCAAAGTTGGCAGCTCCGGCCATTACGCCCCATCTCCTCCCACTTTTAGTTTTCCAACATTCCAATAATTGACCTTCCTCGTACCATATGTACATTCAATCCTACATTTCTATTTTTAGATGGTTACTAAAGAGAACCACATATATGTTATGCCCTTTTCCGTTGTTGCTTATGTGCCAGACGCGTAAGCTTTGGCATACTTCATGGCAATCTAGTCAGATATTCTAATATTTAATAAGTACTGCATTATAACCCCCTCATATTTTATATAATTAACCATATAAAGAATCATACAACTCAGATATCATTCCTTTACCATAGCTTCAATACATCAACAACAGTTCATTCACTATTTTACTTGGAATACAGAATATGACTCAGTCTATAATTATTAATATCTATACATGCCCTATGGACTTCCATTTTCATTTTTTAGGTTTTTTAGAAGTATACCATGCTTGCATTTAATACCACACTCTTATGGGTATATATCTGGTCTTCTGCATGTGCATGCTGCATACTTTTTATGCTTTTTAATATATCAGTTTGCATGATAATATCTGTAATTTGTATCACAAAAAGATATTTGATAATTACATTTTACAGCCTTGAAATAGTCCTAAGAGGGAACGAAACGTGTTCTGTCAGAATGAAAAAATACATTGACTAAAATGCTAATAAATTATCAGAGCTTTTTAAAGTGAATTCTGTTTTTTTATGGTTTCACATGATGGGATATTGAGTATGCCACCATCATCTGAACATATATCTAAATAATGATTGATTTTTGACTGTTTTAGTCACACTAGTAGTTACAAGGTGTTTCTAGGCTAGAGCACAATGAGAAATTCAGTTGTTGGCGACTGGGGTGTTAACCCTGATCAAGCAATAGCCACAATCCCTGCCAGGGTGAACCACAAAAGCCACCGAATGAACTTGTGCTTAACCCCCTGGTAGTTTTGCACAAAAGTAGTCAGGCTTACCTTAGAGGAAATGTGTAAACTATTTATTAAGCACACAAACAGCAATAAAGTGAAAACACAGCCCAAGAAAAATCCTACACTGAATTAAAAACATAGAGCAAAATGTAATAACTTATTTACACCAAGCATCAAAAATCCAATCAGTAGAACTGGAGTAATTAATTTTTAAAGTTCATGGTAAAAACTAGCACCTAAAATATCAAAGCGAAAGCCACGGTCATCGACTCAGCAAGACCGCGTCAAAGTCGATAAATATGGCCGAGAGTGATGGAGCTCGGGTTGTATACAGAAAATGGATTGGGCCGGGTCGGGGGTTACCTTCGGACTTAGAAGACATCTAGAAGAAAAAGTTCTGAGAAGGTAAAGTTCAGTGGAACAAGGCTGCAAACGATGTCAGAGGATGGAGCGTCATCATCGGGAAGCCACTGAGTGAAGTTGCAGTGAAGATTGCTACACTCGGACTTAGTCACTTTTTTGGAAGTCGAAAATCTCCAGCGAGATCAATCAAGTGGCTTGTAAAGCCGCTGTGGGGGGGACTGCTGGCCCATCAAAGGCACTGTGGTTCATTTGAAGAGCCAGGTCTCGAGGTCCTTCCTGAATTGAGGCAGTGACGGTGATTGCCTGAGGTGGAGGTCTAGTCTTCATCAGCTGGGCTATCTTTGGGTCAGGAATCCTTCTGCTCTTTGTGTCTCTGAAGCAGACATCTGACAATTGGGGAGAAGTTGCAGTCCAATAATGCCATCTGAAGTCCGGAGCATTGGATTCATTGAGTCATTGGGTGAGTTCTCTTTTTTCAGTAGGAGTTAGGAGTCTTCTTTTTTCTTGTAATGGCTTTCATCTTTAGGTGTTTTTTTCTCATGTCCAGGAGTGTTCTAAAGAGGTGATAGTAAGGTGTCAGATTTGGTTCACTGACAAAATATCGGAACCACTAATATCGTGGGACATAAATATTGTGTCAAAAATATCGAGCACAAAAATATTGTTATCCTATACTTATAATGTAAATAACAAAAATATCAAAAAAATATTGTTATACACTAATATAGAACACAAAATTATTGTTTTTTTATATAAACTTAGTTAAACATAGCAAACATTAAATATATTAACATTAAACAGTAATATAATGGAAATTAAATATATTTAAATAATTTCAAAATATGTATACATTTTATACGTATAAAAAACTCAGATATATATCTGTGTATATTTATTTGAACATATATAATTTAAATATATATATATATATTGTCTGAGTGGGTCTGTAAGTGGTTGTGTAAGGCTCTGAGTGGGTCTGTAAGTCGGTAAGTGAGTGTCTGAGGGCTTCAGTCAGTGGGTTAGTGACTCTGAGTGCATCTGTGAGTGGGTACATGAGACTGAGTGGGTCTGTGAATGGGAACGAGTGTCTAACTGGGTCTGTGAGTGGTTGGATGAGTGTCTGAATGGGTCTGTAAGTGGATGTGTGAATCTCTGAGTGGCTGTGTGAGTGTGTTTTTGAGTGTCTGACTGGGTCTGTGAGTGGGAGCATGAGTCTGACTGGGTCTGTGAGTGGGTACATGAGTGTGAGTGGGTCTCTTATTGGGTGTGTCAGTGTTTGAGCTGGTCTGTGAGTGGGTGCATGAGTGTCTGAGTGGGTCTGTGAGTGGGTTCATCAGTGTCTGAGTGGGTCTGTGAGTAGGTGCATTTATGTTTGAGGGTCTGTGAGTGGGTGCGTGAGTGTCTGAGTGGGTCTGTCAGTGGGTGCATGAGTCTCTAAGTGGGTATGTGAGCCAGTGCATGAGTCTCTCAGTGGGTCTGTGAGTGGGTGCATGAGTGTTGGAATGGGTCTGTGAGTGGGTGCATGAGTGTTGGAATGGGTCTGTAAGTGGGTGGGTGAATGTGTAAGTGGATCTGTGAGTGGTTATGTGAGTGTCAGAGTGGATCTGTGACTGGGTGTGTAACTCTGTGGATTTGTGAGTGCATGCATTAGTGTGCAAGTGAGTGTGTGAATGAATATTTTTTTTAAATGTTTTTGGGCAAGATTTGTGACTCCGCCGTGATGCTACATGGTGACGCCATGCTGAACATCATGACGGTTCAGCGACTCCTCACAATGGTAAAAAAGAGGGGTGCTGCATTTTTAGACTCATAAGGTGTCCCTCAGATACCCCCTACAATGCATCTATGGGTCAGGATACCTCTACCCCGAACCCTTCTATAGTATTACATTTCAAAATTCATCCCCCAAGACCGTGTCCTGCTTCATAAAATGGCAGCTGCAACTTTCTTCACAGCTTACGGTCAGCCAATTATAGCACTGTTTCTGGTGCTTGCGGTCCCAAACCTCTGCATAGCTGTCGCGAAGGATCAGCGTCCCTATATATCCTAATTTGGGCTTCTTTTAATATCTCAAGAAGTACTGAACAGATTAAACCAATTCACAGAAAGGTCGCTTTCTGAACCAACAGTGACCTTTCTGCCAAATTTGGTGCAATTCCATTCTGCAGTTCGGGCTGTAGTCGTATCTTAAATCCCTATGGGGATTTGCATGGAGAAAACATGTTTTGGGACCTCCCTTTCCCTTGGCCCCACTTGACAGATCATATAGACATATGAGTGGTAATGGACACTCAATAAAAGTTCTGCGTGGTAATGACAGTGTTGTAAAGGTTGTTTCCCTCTCAGATGTGAATGCCTAGATTCTTAAAGGAAAATAAAGATCCCAGTGAGGAATGGAAGCATTTTTGCTGTTGTTCCCCATTTTTACCTACCTTATTCTGCTGGCTTTAGAACTCAGTGTACCTTGCCACTCAACAGTAGTAAAGAACGTGTTTTTCACTCCAAAACAGGTGCTCTATGTCTATGGTATTTCTACAGTGTAAAATTAGCCAAATGGCAGCACAGTGTTGTTCATTGAAATTCCTTATTTGGTTCAGCTAACTTTCCTATTAATCAATCAAAAACAATGTTTATGATATAGCTGGGGCAGTTAAAGGTTGCATTTTGGTTGCATTGTGACTTTACATCATCTGCATATGTGACATACAATGTCCAATGACATGGCTACAAGGAGTGTTACTCTTCTGGCAGGACTACTGTTTAAAAATTATTTTGCTAACACAATGCAGGAAGAGTTCATTTTGCCCTGTAGAAAATCCTACTTTAAAATATACACAAATCACCCCTAAAGTATAATTTGTCATCCAATGTGGCTGGATAGTAATATATAAGAATTTTGCACAAGAAAGTTTACATTTTGTGTGCCCACAATGAAATAAAACCTAAACATAAGTTTTACTGTGTTGCCTGTCCTAGAGTTTGGGATTAAAATATGTATTCTACATCTCATCGTGGAAAATGCTAAACAAATAATTTGAAGTTATTTTATACCTATTTAATACAAAATCTTTAAAAAATAATTTAAAGGCGAGATCATATCTTTGATAACCTTAGTGGTCAAGTAACATTACAGAAATGTACTTTAGGCTGCCTGAAGCTGAAGCCAATTGCTCCCTGAGCCAGAACTGACTAAAAATCAGTTCTGACACTCATCACACTTCCAAAGCTAGATTGTACATCCTTGACTGAAAGAGCTAACAACATTGGCACAGAAGATACTGGCCTGGCTCAGAGCTCAGGAAGGACTGGGAGGTGCTGACTACTGCCCACTTAGGAAGATTAATTATTTGGAAGTAGATAAGAACACCTGGCAGAATTAAGGACATCTTTGAAACACTTCTTTCCAGTTGGACATACCAATGAGGCCATCGCTTCTCATCTTCAGAGCACTCCTATACAGCTAGGGTCCAGGTGCAATGAGTTAGAGAATCAGTTTGGATCCTGTTAGGTGGTAGGAGAGAGCTCATCTAAATAGGGAAATTACAAGAAAGTGGAAGAGAGGCCTGTCTAATGGTAAAAGGTTCTGCCATTCTGAAACAGGAAGGTGAAGATAAAGTGCTGCAAATGGGGATGGGCATAGAGTAGGAATTTAGCTAGGATTAGGCAGGGATAACTGAATCTGAAGGTATTCAGAGAAAATAAAAAAATATATATTTTCAGGAGCAGAGATATCGAGTTTGAACTATTGTGATGCACAAACGTCGAGTGCAAAAATATTGTTGACAAGAATATCAATTTTTAAGGTAAGTAATACTAATATAAAAAATATCTATGTTGTTAATATTGATGTTAAAAATATCTATGTTACTAATATTGTTTAGAAACATATTGTTGTTAATAATATCATTTTGTAATTACTTTTATGTATTTAGTATATATTTTAATTGTATATGTTATAAATTATTTGTATAATTATGGTTAATTTTTTTAATATAGTTTGTAAATTTTAAGTAGTTTTAAAATGTAAATAAATAGCTTATTAAGATTTTTTGAGCCATAGTGGGTTGTTGGGTTTATGGGGGTACAAGGTGGGAAGTAAATTGATTATAATTAATTATTAATTAATATTAATTATTTAATTGATAATTAAAATGTTAATAGTGTAATTAATCCTTTTAATCGAATTAAGTTTTAGGTTCGGGCTGTGAGGTTTGTAGGGGTATAGGGTGGGAAGTAATTTTATTATAATTATTTAATAATTAATTTCGAATTATTATTAATTATTTAATTGATAATTAGTTATCTAAATTGTGTCATTAATTTAAGTCTTTATGAATATTTTGGTGTACGTTTTGGTTTTTATCGGGGTAAACAGTGTGAAAGAAATAATTATATAATTAATAATTAATGTTAATTAGTAATAATGATTTAATTGATAATTAATTATATATTGTGTAATAAAGACTTTTTTAAGGTATATGTGAGGTACATGTTGTTGTTTTTGTAGGTGTAAAGGGTAGGAAGTTAATTACACATAATTAATTTATTATTACTTAATTGTTATCAATTGTTTAATTGATAATTAATTATGTAAATTATGTACTTACATTTTTTTAAACCTATATTAGGTGCACATTTTTGGGTGTGTAGGGATAAAGAATGGAAAGTTAATTAAGTATAATCTTTTTATTATTGGTTAATTAATATTAATTGTTTAATTGAAAATTATGTAGAATTTGTAATTATTATAATTTTCAGGTATATTTTAGGTGTGTGTCATTTTCTTTTAGAGGTAGAGGGTAGGACATTTTATAAGTAATAATAAACTTAAAAATAGTTATTTATTGTATAAAAAATGTGTATATATTTTTTTCAATATAAATATTTATATTTGTTGTTATTTAATGTAGTTTATAAACAATTTGATTTTTTGAAGGGAACTACTCTCTCTCTACTGTTCACCAGACTGGAGTTGGAATAGTAAATGTTACCCCTTCACTAATCAACCCTTTCTCTACTGTTGCACAGACTGTATTTTTAGAAAAAGTTTTTAAAAAAAACTTTTTATGTATAATTAAATTGGTATGCTTTTTTAGAATTTTTTCCAGCTTATTTGTGACAGTTTGTAATTTGTAGTGTATTATATATATATATATATATATATATATACATATACATATATGTACATATATATGTGTGTTATTTATATAAAATAATTTAAATTACAATTATTATTTTAATGATAGTTTTAAATTGTATATATATCTGTCACATGATAGAGAAAGGAGTAGAAAAAGGAGCAGAAAAATGTATGCCAAAGGATTGAAATTGCAAAAGATACAGTGATCAATTTGATTAAATGTTGATAACAGATAGTGTGGACTAATATTACATCTTAAAAGTCACTGGAGGGGGCGTGGCCTGAGGCGTCAAGATGGCGGTCGCACTCTAAGAGTGCTCCGGACCCCTCCGTCATCCGCCTTGTATCCTGATGTCTGCGGCTGTCATCCGCATTCCCTACCTGCTCTTAAAGATCCCCCGGAGGGCACACGCTGCACCGGCGGGTCCGGACTGCTGATTCTGGGCTTCAGGCGCCCTATTAGGATCCGGATTCCACGAGGCCCTGGGGCCGCAATATGGCAGACGCTGCCACGATCCGCAGTTGACTGCAGCACAGTCCATTGGGAGGCGCCGGTCGGCGCTGCACCTCCTGATCCACAGAAATCCACACAACGCATCGCCTGGCCTCCGAGAGCTGCTCTGGCCATCCGCCGGCCTGTTTGATGCTCCGGCTCTCCCGCGCACTGCACACATGAGATGGCGGCCTCCGGCGCCCGCGGCCGGTGAACTGTTGGGCCTGATATCCGCCTTGGGGCTCTGCATGCCATGACCCAGCCCGTGGGAAGCGGCTGAGGTGTGAGTGGTGGTGTGCTGCTGAGCGGCGTCCCCGGAGCTGAATCACCGTACCGATCCTATCAACTGAGGCTGACTCGAAGCCTAAGGAGGAGGGACCACCCAGTGAGTGGGGACGGGATCGGGGATCGGCTGCCGCGTCGGGCAGCGGTGCGGAAGGTTTTCCTGAGGCATCTCGGCCCCCCTCCCCACCCCTTCTTTGTTATCTCCGGTGCTGCGGCGTCCCTCGGCCTATCTGAACTGTGGCACATGAGTCTCCCCGGTGCCTTGGGCCCGGCCAATCCAGGTGTGGTGGGCTAGCCTAGCAGGGGGATGTGTGTGCCGTTCGGCTGCACACTTCGGGCAGCCGGGCTCCCCCCCTGGGTGAATCTTGCTGGCTTCCTTTCCGTGCCCTACGCTGGATGTGCGGGGGGCCGGGAGGCCTGTGACTGAAGAGTGACGGGCCCTGCCGGGCCTGCAAGCATCATCTAGGAAGACCTAATCCCCAGGACCGTGTTCTGGTATTCGTGGGGGCAGGGCACTCATTCTCCTCCCTTCCGCCGCCATTTCGGGCGGCGGCGCGGGGTTCGGCCGCTGCACTCCCGGTCCCTCCCCATTTCCTGCGGCCACTTCTCCTGGGCGCACTTTTCAGGCCAACAAACACAGCCATCCGGGGGTGCCCTCTTGATGGAGGTAGACTCCCCGCGCCCCGTCGCATCCGACAGGTGAGGCTGCAGCAGTGGGTCCCACGTACCATCGGTGGCAGCGCACGGTGCGAGACATTATCCGCTCAGGCGGAGGGTGGGATCGGCTGCTTTGGTCGGGCAGTGGGGGATCCCGGGATCGGGCCCCCCTCCACCCCCATGCCCTTGAGACGTCATCCACAAGCAGTACCGGCCTCCTAACTTTGGTCTTTAAGAAGGCCTCATCGTGCCTCTCCCCTGCACTGAGGCTCATCGCGGTGGGCACCTGTGCCTCCTGTCCACGGCCCCAACTTTCACCTCCCACACTGGAAGGCTTCACCGGCAACCTGAGTGACTGAAACCACCCCCATCTGCTCCTCGTACAGTGGCCTCTACCCTGCCTTGCGGCCCTCAATCCGGGTGGGGTCGCACACTCTCCATTGAGACGTTTGCCTGTACCTGGTCTCCTCCTTCTGGCTCCTGGAGCTCGTACTGGAGCGCGACCCGACACCGACCATGGGGAGGGATAAGGCTTCTAAATCCGCAACCGCCCCTACGCAAATGAAGATGGACCGGTTCACCACTTCCGAATATGAACCCTCTGGGCAGACTGATGGCCCCCCCCCTTCCGGGCAAAGACTTAACAACCATCCTTCAGGCAATCAGCGCCTCCCAGGCTTCGGTGGAAGGGAAGATCGGGGAGGTCAAGGTGGACGTGTCCCTCCTTCGGCAGGACCTCCGCAATGCCACGGCCCGCATTGCGGAGGCTGAATCCTGCATCTCAACGGCGGAGGACGATATCCTCCAATTGAAAGAACAGGTGTCCACTCTACGCTCACACACCAAGGAACTGCATCGACGTGCCGAAGATGCGGAGAACCGGGCACGCCGCAACAACCTCCGCCTAGTGGGGTTTCCCGAAGGGGTCGAGACGACCCAGGTAGCCGTCTTCGTAGAGACCTGGTTCACGTCATGGATGCCCAAGGACGCCCTCTCCGCATGGTTCGTGGTGGAGAGAGTGCATCGATCCCTCGCACCGAAACCACCACCCGGGGCCCCACTTCACCCTATCATACTAAAAATCCTTAACTTCAAGGACCGAGACGCTATCCTGCGCGAGGCGCACTCCCAGGGACCTCTCAAGTTCCAAAACCACACTATCATGGTATTCCCTGATTACACCAAGGAAGTGCAAGACCAACGCCGCTCCTATACGGACGTTAAAAAGAAAATGCGATCCTTGGGTCTACAACACCAACTGCAGTTCCCCGCACGCCTCTGGGTCATTTTCCAAGGAAAAACACAGTTCTTTGACTCACCCCAGGCGGCCTGGACTTGGCTGACAGAGGAACGTCCCCTCCAACAGCGGCGAAACCTGTCCCCCATGCCATCGGGCTCTCAGTCCACAAAGCCTCGGTCGCCGGGGCACCAGCGCCAGAGGCGCACGCAATCTCGCAGGAGGTGCCAGTCCCAAGCAGCAGCCTCCATATCATCGAGCCTGGCTGCCCACAGAACCCTAGACTCTTCAAGCCCATCGGGCTCTCCTCCCCGCCTTAGGCACCACTCATCCGGCGCCCCATCCATGGCTCCTCCGTCACCGGCTCAAAGGGGCTCACCAAGAGTGGATTCAGACCTTTCCTGCAGCCCAGCTCTCTGAGTCCAGAGGGCGCTGCCTGAGGTGTGGTCTCTGAGGGAACAAGCTCCCACCCCCAAGAGGGCGCGGAGCCACGGCAGACTTTTTGCTCCTCTTCACCGTCTTTCTGCTGAGACATTACACATCCGTCTAAATGGAGGGGTCCTCCACGCAACTCAACCTGAGCGTTCTAGTTTTGTTCTTGTTCCACTAGGGGGGCCGACAGATGCTTCTGTTCTCAAAGTATAGGGTGGGGGGAGGGGGCAAGGGGAGGGACTGGGATTGTTTTTCCCAAGGTTGTTGTTTCTTATTGTTTTGTTGTACCAGCTATCACGAGACATTCTATGATAATCCCACACGGGTATACAAGGCCCCTTCACACTCGCCCTTCCACATAGGCGCGAGCCCCCGCGCATACCCACAACTTTTTGTGAAGCCGCACACCGCCACCACGACCACCAACCACCATGACTGACATACCCGTTCCAAGGGCCACCTTTCACGTTCTGTCCTGGAACGTTAACGGACTCCTGTACCGACTTAAATGTATGGCTGTCCTATGCTATGCGCAACGCCTCGGTATAGAGGTCCACTTACTTCAAGAGATGCACTTGCTGGGTAACCACTGCCCCTTACTCGCTCGCTATGGATATGACAGAGTGTGGCACTCTGGCTTCGCCCGGGGTTCCCGTGAGGTAGCTATCCTGCTGAAATGCACCCTTCCCTTTGTGCTTACACGGGTTATTCACGATTCCCAGGGAATGTTGGTGGCCCTCTGTGGCTCGCTGGGTGGCAATCCCCTTAATCTCGTATCCATGTACTCACCCCCCTCGATGCTCACGACGACCCTGCAACATTCCACCACCTTGCTGACCTCCTTGCCCTTGGGCTCCACTATTATTGGGGCCGACTTCAACGCGGTCTCCTCTCCGGCCCTTGACACGACAGGCCCCCCATCCTCCACTAGACTTGCGCAAGCAAAGCAATTAACTAACTGGTCCAAGTCTCTGGGCCTCTGCGATGCATGGCGTACCTGGCACCCTCACACCAAACAGTTCACTCGTATCTCTGCAGCTCACCACATGCAGGCGCGCATAGATGCGATTTTTGTCCCTTCGACTGACTGCATCACGATTCAAGATGTCCGTATTCTCCCCAGGGGTATCTCCGACCATTCTCCGGTGCTTCTTAGCACGGGCCCCCCCCCCATCGGTACGCCCGATGTGGAGAATGAACGCCTGGTTCCTTCAGGACAAAGAATTTAAGAAGGTGGTGGGGATAGAGCTTAAGCAGTACTTCCTGACCAATGATGGGTCGGTGTCCTCTCCAGGCACCCTGTGGGAGGCGAGCAAAGCCACCATCCGGGGCTTCGCTAAGGGCCAGCTCAAGCGTCAGCGACAGGTGCAGCTGCAGCAGCTCACCTCGCGGGAGGCGCAGGCTTTACGCCTTGAGCAATCCCCGCCTGCTGCCGATGTCACTTCCCGAGAACGACAACTTGCTCACCTTCGGGCAGAGATCCAGCAGCTTTCATTAGATGCCGCCAAGCTCCTCTGGAGATCGTCAGTAGCTAGAGTATACGGCTGGGGCGACAAGAACGGCTCGATTCTCCACAGACTAGCCACTTATCCTAGGGCGAATCCCATTATTCCCGAAATAATAGACATGGACGGGTCGTCGCACCGATCCCCGGTGGCGATGGCTCGCACCTTTGCCTCCTACTATCGCCAGCTCTACACTGAAAAGACCCCGGGACTGTCGCTCTCTGCCCTACTGGATATGGGAGGCGCTCGCCTTCCTCAGCTGGGTTCGGCCGTCCAGGCGGATTTATACCGCCCTATCTCCCGAGAGGAGATTAGCGCTGCAATAACCCTTACTTCGTTTGGTAAGACCCCGGGTCCTGACGGCCTCCCCCAGGAATATTATGCCCTCTATCGCGAGACTCTGGTCCCACGCCTCGCTGACCTGTTCGATGAGGCTTTGGAGAAGGGTTCCTTCCCTCCCGAGACGGACATGGCCACCATTGTGGTTCTCCCAAAATCTCAACCGCCATCTCCTTGCAGAGCGGACTACCGTCCCATCTCTCTTATCAACACTGAGGTGAAACTCTATGCCACAATTCTCGCTCAGCGGCTGAAGCCCTACCTGTCCATATTGGTTCATCCTGACCAGTGCGGCTTCATGCCCGCGCTTGGTACTCGGCACTGTCTCCAGAGGCTGCATCTGGCCTTGGCTCACCGTCACTTGCTCACCCCCTATTTGGCGCTCCTTCTCGTAGATTTTGAGAAGGCCTTCGATTCGGTGGATTGGAGGTATCTTGACGATGTGCTGGCCGAGATGGGTTTCGGTCCTCTCTTTCGAGATCTGGTACGCGGCATACGTCCTTTATTCCCAGCCCCGGGCGCGAGTCCTAGTCAATGGAGTCTTGTTGGAGGCCTTCCCTATTCAAAGGGGAACGAGACAGGGATGCCCCCTTTCGCCCCTGCTATTTGCCCTGGCGATGGAGCCCCTGGCGTCCCTGATACGATCCGAGGGTCGTGTTCGAGGATGGGAATGGCCCAACTCTGAGGTCGACAAGATCGCTCTCTACGCGGACGATGTCCTAATTTTTTTAGCTGATCCCGCTCAGTCCGGCCCTCCATGCCTCCAGATCCTGCAATCCTGCAATCCTTTGGGCAGGCTTCCGGCCTCCGACTGAATCCCGACAAGTCGGTCCTGGTCCCTTTACACTTGTCTAGAGACTGCTATGATTGGCAGTCCACCATACCGATTTGGCATCAGTCCTTTAAATACCTAGGGATATGGGTTGCCCTTCTCCCCGAACTGGGCAGGTCCCTCAATGTTACCCCGCTGGTGAAGAAAGTCAAGGCAGACCTTCAGAAGTGGCAGACGTTACCTCTGAATCCCCTGGGGAGGGTCGCCCTGTTTAAAATGATGATTCTCCCCAGGTTCCTATATGTCCTCCAAAACACTCCCTTTTCCTTTCCGAGGGCCTGGTTTCGAGAGCTAGACAGTATGGTCACCAAGTTCCTATGGGGGAGGGGGAGGGCACGCTTGGCCCTGACCCTATGCCGGATTCCTCCATTTGATGGGGGCATGGGGATGACACACTTATACTTGTACTACTTGGCTACGCGCTTACTGTCCATACATGACTGGTTTAACGGGGGCTGGTCCGACCCGGCCTACAGGCTGGAGCTGAGCGAGCTAGGCCTGTCCAAAATCCAGTCTCTGATGTACGGGGAGTCCATTCCATCCAGCTTACCAGATGTAACGCGCTCTGCGCTGTTGGCCTGGCGGGCAGCACTGCGTCATACTCAATGGACACACAAGCTGACTCAGTGTACGCCTCTCTGGCATGGCACTTGGCTCCGAGAGGACAGCGGGCTGCAGGGCTTTAGATCATGGGACCTTATAGGAATCTCGCAATTGGAGGATGTGTGGGCGAGCGGCCATATGCGCTCCTTCCAAGACCTCCGAACCCGATACTCCCTGCACCCAACACAATTCTACAAATATTTGCAGCTGCGACATGCCCTCCACGTACACATATCGGACGACACAAGGATCCTGGAGTACAGCCCTCCCGAAGCGCAGACTATGTTGGGAGACCTGGGGAAAGGGGGTGTTTCTCAAATTTACCGGACACTGGTTAACAACACCCCAACCTCACTAGACCGGCTTAGAAGCCAGTGGTAAGAATGGGTGGGTACTCTGGATGAGGAAGACTGGCGCGATGCCCTCATGGCACCCAAGACACTTACGGCATCAGCCAAACTCCGATTGGTCCAACTATACTATTTGCACGCTGCCTACCTGACCCCAGTACGCCTCCATCGGGCGGGCTTGTACCCGAGCGCCTCCTGTACGAGGTGTGGCCACGACCCGGCCGATTTTTTCCACATGGTATGGGCATGCCCCCATTTGGCACAGTTCTGGGGTGACATCGAGGAGGAGCTCACAGAAATATTGGGGTGGGAAGTCCCTCATGACCCGCGACACTCACTCCTGGGGATTTCGGAGGGGCTGGATGGGTCTAGAAATGAAAAATTGTTTTTCAACACGGCAATGGTAGTGGCTAAGCGACATATAGCTGCATCTTGGAAGTGTCCAGATCCGCCTTGTTCTGGGAGGTGGCGGAGGGGGGTGGATTGGTGTGCCACACAAGAACAAACCATGTATGAAGCACGAGGCTGTCCCAAAAAGTATTGCAGGGTATCGGGCAAATGGTTGGGTGCTATGGGATAGTCATGCAGTGGATTTAATTTACAGATCTATTTATACCTTAGAGGGTCTGAAATCGTGGAAGGCTAATGTATTTGTCTGTGATCTGCCATATTCAATGTCCAGTGCTGATTTGCTGGTATTGTTTATTGTCAAAACAATAAAATTGCTTATAAAAAAAAAAAAGTCACTGGAGTCTATATTCCCTCATGTATATATATATATATATATATATATATATATATATATATATATATATATCCAAACACAATCCAGTGATCAATTCTTATACGTAAGAAAACACCGGAGCCGTGGCATCAATTCCAAAAAGTGTTTATTGTACAACGTCTAGGTCCTAGACGTTGTACAAATAAACACTTTTTGGAATTGAGGCCACGGGTCCGGTGTTTTCTTACGTATAAGAATTGATCACTGGATTGTGTTTGGATATTGAGGAGTGGCTACCCTGCCGTGTCGCCCGCTGTGTCAAGAGGCTTGGGATCAGCCGCTGACGTGTGGATATATATATATATATATATATATATATATATATATATATATATATATATATATATATTTTCACACAATCCTCCGGTCAGGAGGAAAAACGGGTCGCACTCCCGTAGTACATTTGCAATTTTTAGTTTATTTTCTTTTTAGATCCTTCATTTGCAGGGATATAGGCGAAAAAACGATCTACGCGTTTCGGTATTCACAGATACCTTGCTCACGATCAACCGACCACTTGTCACCACCCCATACCAGTATTCAAACAGTAATTACATCATTTCCTGTTTGGTGATACAAGTGCCCCTTTGCATTCTGGAGGATGTAGTTTTATAGTTACCGTTCTCATGAAAGTGAAGTTTGAAAAATCAGTTATACTATTGCTTTTTGTTCATTACCCACTCCATTTTACAAAAAAATATCTAAAATTATTATGCACTATCCTAAAGCAATTAAACGGTCAATATTTCCATTTTGATCAACGAGTCAATTTTTATCATTAATGTCTTCTTTTCTTTAGTTTTCTATTATCTTTATGTTATTCCTCAGATGGAAAATGGGTTATCTCCCTCCAGTGGGAAGAATCATAGAAGAAAACCGAGGCCCAATTACCTCCCTTGACTAAATCTGATCTTTTTTTCTTTCACTTTCTGATGTTCATTTTTATGTTCACGTGAAGCTGTTTAGAGTTATAGATGACTATAAAGTTCTTCCGATTGATTCAGGCCGTGTGGATTTAAGGTTCGTAGATTTAAGATATGGCGCGATTCTTTTTGGCGCAACAGTTTTTCTCTGTCCCCCCCACGTTCTTTTCTTGGGACAGTCTCAATTCCATAGAATTTGAGTTGCTTCCAGTCGCTTTGATGGAATTGTTAGAGTATGCTTGGCCACAGTGTTAGTTCTGTCTTTATGAATGGTGGCTCTGACATGCTCCATTATCCTGTCCATTATCCGCCCTCCCGCAGCCCCGGGGACCGCCGCCACACCCCGGGGCTTCTTTTTTTAAATTAAATAACCTGTGTGGGGGGGCTCCAGCCCCCCCACACGCCCCGGGGACCGCCACCTCCCCGGGGCACTAATGAAAGAAATGTGGGGGTCCGTTTTGGACCCCCGAAGCCCCGGGGACCACCACCTCCCCGGGGCTCAGTTGATGTTGGGAGGGGGGCCACGCGGCCCACCTCCTGGAGCCTGTGGTGGCCCTGGGGACCGCCACCTCCAGGGCCGGCTCCTGCAGTGTCCCGGGGTGCCTACCCCCGGGACACTGCTGTTTGAAATGGCAGGGGGGGGACCGCAATGACAGGCTCCCGTCCTGTCCTTGCAAACTTGCTTTGCTTCATTGAAGCGAGAGCAGGGAAACCTGCTCTCGCTTCAATGAAGCAAAGCAGATTGCTTTTCCATAAGGGGAGCTGCATGTCAGCAGCTCCCCTTATGGAAAAGCAATGCCGGCTGCCGCAGGACGCGGGGAGCCGGCGGGACCATGTGGGGATTGGGCAACCCCCCACGGTCCCCAACGAGTGGCCAGGCCCCCCTCCCCAAAAATATATATATATTTTTTAAAACAAAAAGGTAAAGGCCGGCCCCGGGGGATGGGGTCCCCGGGGCCTTAAGTGGCCTGAGGAGGGGGGCCACGCAGCCCCCCTCCAAATATTTTTATATTAAAAAAAAGAGGGCATGCCCCGGGGGATGGGGTCCCCGGGGCCAATAGAGGCCCAGGGAAGGGGGGCCACGCGGCCCCCTTCCCGTTTTTTTTTTTTTTTTTTTTTTTTAAAAGAAAATCCTCATGCCCTGGGGGATGGGGTCCCTGGGGCCAAATGTGGCCGAGGGAAGGGGGGGCCACACCGCCCCCCTCCCATACAAAAAAAATTAAAGAAAAAAAAAAAAAGACCGGCATCGTGCCAGAGGCCCCGCACCCTCCCTGCAGCAGTCTGCAAACGCGCCTCCTGGCGCGTTGTAAGAAGGGGAAGTAATTCCCCTTGAATACTGGGGGTCCCTGGGGGCCAACTAGCCCACCAGGAGCCTCCAGTATGCACCAGGGGGCTGCGTTGCAGAGAGGTGTACAGAGGCCACGCCCCTTTTTACACCTCTCTGCAACGCAGCTCTGGGGCGCTTTTTGGAGGTACATGGTGGGCTAGCTGGACTCCAGGGACCCTCAGGATTCAAGGGGACTTAATTCCCCAACTTAAAATGCGCCACGGGGCGCGTTTGCACAGTGGTGAAGGGAGGGGTGGGGCTTCAGGTGACATGTGTGCAAACAGGCCCCGTGGCGCGTTTTAAGATGGGGAATTAAATCCCTTCAATCCTGAGGGTCCCTGGGACAACTAGCCCACCAGGTACGTCCAGAAGCGCCACAGAGCTGCGTTGCAGAGAGGTGTAAAAAGGGCGTGGCCTCTGAACACCTCTCTGCAACGCAGCTCCCTGGCGCATACTGGAGGTACATGGTGGGCTAGTTGGACCCCAGGGACCCTCATGATTCAAGGGGACTTAATCCCCAACTTAAAACGCGCCACGGGCGCCTTTGCACAGTGGTGAAGGGAGGGCGGGCTTGAGGTGACATGTGTGCAAACAGGCCCCGTGGCGTGTTTTAAGTTGGGGGATTAAGTCCCTTCAATCCTGAGGGTCCCTGAGTCCAACTAGCCCACCAGGTACCTTCAGTAAGCACAACAGAGTTGAGTTGCAGAGAGGTGAAAAAAGGTGCGTGGCCTCGGAACGCCTCTCTGCAACTCAGGTCTGTGGTCCTAACTGTAGGTACCTGGGGGGCTAGTTGGGCCCCAGGGACACTCAGGATTCAAGGGGACTTAATCCCGCAACTTAAAACGTGCCACGGGGCGCGTTTGCACACATGTCACCTCAGGCCCCCCCTCCCTTCACCACTGTGCAAACGTGCCCAGTAGCGCGTTTTAAGAGGTAGTTTTAATCCCCCTGCCCTATTATGTACTAGGGACTTACAGAGGAGGTCATGCTAATCACAGGGGTACCCCAACGCATAGTGTTCCCTAGTGTATGTAGGTGTTTTCACTGTATTCTAAGTGTGTTTTAGCATAGCACTGGCTCTGGTTAGTCAGAGTCAGTTACCACCAGTACACGTCGGAAAACGTTGTGGGCACAGGATGATTTTGGAACAAGGCCTCTTTCTGCTCCTCTGTTGGTTCTTTATGCACATCTTTTGCTTCTTCCTGCACTTTTCTTCGTCTTTGTGGACTTCTGTTGCTTCTTTCTGCATTTCTTTTGCTTCTTTCTGTGCGTTTTTTCTTCTTTCTTCACATGTCCTACCTCTGTAGGCATAGTTAGAAACTAGCATTTAAAAAACCTTTGAAATTCACTTAAAAAACCATAGGTTTCAGGCACGTTATAGTTAGAAATTAGCATTTAAAAAACCTTTGAAATTCACTGAAAAAACCATAGGTTTCAGACACGTTATAGTTAGAAATTAGCATTTAAAAAACCTTTGAAATTCACTGAAAAAACCATAGGTTTCAGACACGTTATAGTTAGAAATTAGCATTTAAAAAACCTTTGAAATTCACTGAAAAAACCATAGGTTTTAGGGACAGTTATAGTTAGTTGGACATTTCACTCGTACAAAACCCGTGAAATTCCCCCGTTATAGTTAGTTCAGCTAACTATAACTGGCGCCCCGCAATGCACTGCTGATGACGTCACATATTACATCACTCATGACATGGTCAGTGACATCACTGATGATATCACTGATGACATCTCAAATGACATCACTGATGACATCACTGATGACATCATCCATGTGATAATTTGATGCATCTTCTCACACCCTAATATAACTTTTGATACACCCACTGTAAATTACAGACTGCCATTCTCAAAACCATAGACACTCCAACACCAATAACTACATACACACTCATTGATTCTTAGGTCTACACACACATCCACTCACTCACCTGTACAGTCACTCATACTTATGGTCACTCAGTACGGGACTATTATATGCACTCATACACCTACATAGACACTCACACACCGCCACTCATCCGTAGAGGTACTCACACACCTAGTCAGTCATGCAAATAATTAATCACACTGCCATTTACTCACCTATACAGTTATACACACACCAGCTCACTTATTCATACAAATACTAGCACATTCTTACGCTCTTATACAATCACTGATACAAGCACACACTCATCCATACAGCCACTCTCACAATCACACACTCTCACTTATAGCCATTTATATACTCCAACACACATATATACTGCCTTTGACATATGTAGTTACTCACACATGTACCACTGAGATATACATTCACTCACTAACACACCCATACACACACTCACCCACCCATACAGTCCATCACAGATGCACTATTGAAACCATGCACCCAGTGAATCACCCACTCACACATCTATGCACAGAGTCACACACACCCCACCCACACAAACACTCAGGCACCCATACAGATACTCAGACAACCAATCAATAACTCATATAGACACTCATGTAGCTATTCACAAACCCATGCAGCCGCTTACACAGCAACAGACAGACGGATACAGACATTCACACAGTTTAGTCACTAACCCATGCATTCAGTAAGTTACGTTTAATCACTCACTTATAGAGTCAGTCACGCACCTACTAAATCATCCTTCCAGACACTTATACACCCACTCATTCTTCAATACACCTTGGCATATATATTAAACATATTTAAACTTTATAGAAACACACAGTCACTGGATGATGTCATCAGTGATGTCATCAGTGATGTCACTGACTATGTCATGAGTGATGTAATATGTGACGTCATCAGCAGTGCATTGCGGGGGCGCGAGTTATAGTTAGCTGAACTAACTATAACGGGGGAATTTCACGGGTTTTGTACGAGTGAAATGTCCAACTAACTATAACTGTCCCTAAAACCTATGGTTTTTTCAGTGAATATATATATGTATATGTATTACCTACTGGTGGTCGCCAGTAGGTAGTTATAGTTAGGACCTAGTTTCCATAGGAAGGGCATTTTCCATTTCCCAATAACTTTGGTGCCGTTTGACTAATTCTAACTAAATTTTCAAAACTAAGACCCCAAATTTGTTTTATTTATTTATATGTCTACTTACCTCTATTCGGCCGTATTCCGTAGTTTACTACCCCCCACCCTGCCCCTCCCCCGCCCCACGTCACCGCCCGGCAGCACTCCCACCACGGGCCGCTACTGCTATAACGTCCCTGAAACCTTTGTTTGTTCAGTAGTTTTAGAGAAAGTAACTGAAATCTAAATTTGTATATCTAGGGACACAGTGGAACAGCGACCCCTCCCGATCTCATGCTGAGATCTGATTGGCTGCCAACACTTCAAACCAGGAAGTGTTGGCAGCTACTTTGTGACTCGGCTTGAACTGACTCACAAAAAAAAAACATTTAAAAAAAGAAAAGGGGGCAGGGTAGAAACACCATAACCCCCTAGGCTTCTTGGGGAGGGGGGGTCCCTCAAGGACCCCGCAGGGCCCAAAGAGCATTTTTTTTAAAACAATTTCAGCCGAATCCCAAATAACATTTTTTTATAAATGAAGCACGGGCTTCCGCGCTTCATTTCTAATCGACCCCTGGGTGGGCCAGGTATGGGGCATTTTAATAAATGAGGTGGGTGCATGCCCCCCTGCTGGGACTGATTGATGCCCTTGGGACCACCACCTCCCCAGGGCTTGTTTAATAAAAAAAAGTGGGGACGGCCCGTATGGCCTCCCCCTCTGCCCCAGGGACCACAACCTCCCTGGGGCTTATTAATTTTTTCAATGCGGAGCCTCTTGGACCCCCCAGGTATCTCCACCTTACTGTTGCTTTTTGTTTAAAGAATGTGAGGGGCGCTCAGACCCCCCCGCAACCCTGGGGCCGCCAACTCCCCAGGGCTTTATTTTTAATTAATGCAGGTGAGGCGCACCTTACCGTTGCTTTTTGTTTAAAGAATGCGAGGGACGCACAGACGTCCCCGCAGATCTGAGAGTTTTATCAATTTGAATGCAGGGGGAGGCATGCGTCCCCCCAGTAGCCCCAGGGAAAATTGTAAGAATGGAGGGAGACTGAGTGGCCCTCATCCTGGAATCAAAGATGGTCCTGGAGACCGCCACCCCCCAGGGCTGGCTCCTGCTATGCCCAGGGTGCCCACCCCTGGGACATAGCTGTTTGTTATGGTTTGGCGGGAGCTTTAATACTCCCGTCAAGCCATACTAAACTGTACTCTGTACACATTATTAGACTGAGCATGCTGGGTTTTGTACTCTGAGAATGCACTGAGACCTGCAAACCAGAACTCAGTGCCAGTGTTCTAACCCTATACAAAAGATATGTTGAATTGGATACACCCATTTGGCTAGGAATTACTTACATAGAAGTCCCCTGTATATGGTACCCATGGCATGTCAAAGACCCAGGGACTGCCACCTCCCCGGGGCACAGATGTAAATACTAAATAATGCGGGGGAGGCCCTACGGCCTCCCCCACTGCCCCGGGACTGCCACCTCCCCGGGGCTAAATATAACAGAAATGCTGGGGGGCATGTGGCCCCCCCACAGCCTCAGGGACTGCAACCTCCCCAGGGCTATAATGAAACATGGCTTGGGGAACTTTTTTCCTTTAATTAAAAAAATATGGGCATGTTGTGGCCCTCAGATCCCACCCACTACGACCACTGGTGCAAAAACATTAATGCGTCAGGACATGACAACTAAGAGATAAATGATGAAACGAGTGGTAGTGTGTTATTGCAAACTTCAATCCTTTTCGCACATCCAGAAGAGCAATTCGGTCAGCATTAGCACTATTACATTTAAGCATGGGAAAGTAGTTCCCACAAGCAAAACACTGAAAATAATTACAGCATTGGACAATGATCCCCTAATGTTGCATCATCCTCTAAATTAAATCTTTATTGGGGATGTGTCTGGAGACTTGAAATATGACGCTACTTTTTAAATCAATTGTGTATGGCAGGGAGTCTCCTGTGCTGTGAAACCAAGGGAGGGGCAGACAGTTAAACAAGCCTTCTTTCCAGGGTGCCTGCTTGCCTGAAAGAAATGTAAATGTTCACAACTGTTCAATCTGAAAATGTAAAGGGTGCTTGGAAGCTGGTATTGGCTTTAGTTGATGGAATCACTTGATGTGACATCATTTGCTCTACGTATAGTCTGCATATTATTAATATCTATATTTTGGAAGCTTTTTTTATCCTAAACCTTATTGCGCATTTTGTTGCAGCCTATCTTATACTGTGTGTAATGCAAGTTTAAAATAATGACTTACATATTCACAGTGCTTTCTGTCACCGACATGGTCTCCTTCTAGCACTAAACATACACAAGTCACTATTCTCCACTGCACCAACCAGAATTCAATTCTGTGACTTTCTGGTTAAACACACAGACCTCTGCAGTGAATCAACTAACTGAGGTTCCATAATGTACAATAGTGCATTTCCCACTGATTAACTTAACCTGCATTTATATTTCATTTAAGCTGTGCATTATTTTATATGTAGTTACCTGAAGGTGAAAGACCAATAAACGTTACAGAATATTTTGTTTTTTAGCCATGCCTTTGACTCCCAACTCACTCTCACTCACCTCCACCCCCATTACGCGCAGCACCACAGTTGCCATACTTTGTTTTAATGCACTTCGACCACTGTTTTGTAGTCCTTTGTTCTGCTTATGTTTGAGAAACAGCAATTTACAAATGGATTTACAGAATCGGGATTAGTGGATTTTTTAAATTTATAAATGTAATAGGAGAGATGAGAATCTGGATATTTCCTGCAAAGTCATCCTACATAGGTGGATGAACCCCCCCCAACTCCTTAGTTCGTGGACATTCACTCAACGCTTGATGGAAGTTTTCTAACCTGGGAATGCACGCAAATTACTCCTGTCCAAGGTGAATTAAGTGCCCTTCCACGGTGGGAACATCCTCATATGTATTATTGGTATATAGGGAGTGGTGCGCCCAAACGAAGAAAAAGATAAATCACAATGGAGCGTAAAAAACTGTTAATTACTCTAATGCTCAATTTCACAAAACCTATGCATGCGGAATGTTTACACTGATGCAAATTCAGCATGTATGCGTTTTGCAAATCTGAGTATTCAGAAAATATACTACTATTGTAATAGTCGTGAAATTTAATTTATAAAAAAGAACTGTACCTCAAATCTCTTATTCGCAACATAGGCCCAGCGGTTTAACGATAGGTTCTGTGGATCGTTCCCCAACTAAGGGGTCTGAAAGGCGTAAAACTATGCAAGTAGAGAATTAGCTCTTGAAACCACTCATGTTCTACTCATCCATTATTTATTCAACAAAAAAGCTTATAAAAATGCCAAAAATCACTATAAATTTTAAAGCACATTCTTTATTAAATATCTAGTGTTTTCTTATTCCAAGATTTCAGGATTTATTTCAGCAAGCAGGCTTAGAAGCTAGGACACGATTTGAAAATGAGGCACTTTGCTGTCCTTTTTTCTGGCTGCACGGCACATTGCAGTTCCTGTCTGTGCAATTTCCTTCTAATAATGTACAAACAAAACATGATGAATTAAACATGCTATTCCATGTAATTTTTTGGCAGGCATCAAAGATGAGGTAATTGAAGACAGTTATTATTTCCAGCTGCACAATTCTAGCAGATAGTGACTTCTGAAAAATGTTGGAATAAATAGACGTAGGTGAACAATTATAGCTACTAAATACAATATATTTTTCTGATGACTTTAGAGAGGTTACTGTCATTAGCAAGCATGTCACACTTGAAAGGGATGGATGAATATGCTAAAAACAATTAAGGAACATCACGCCTTTATACAAAGGCGTGTTTGCATATTTAGAAGCCCTAGACAAAAACTCTACATCCTCTCTGACACTTGGTGAGAATTTTACTTCCTCGGGCATTTTGAAAATAATTCACCTTTGCAACATCAAAAGGCATCGCTTTACAATCGATATTCAGAATGTGTAATTA
Organism: Calotriton arnoldi; assembly: GCA_963921515.1. Taxonomy (NCBI): domain Eukaryota; kingdom Metazoa; phylum Chordata; class Amphibia; order Caudata; family Salamandridae; genus Calotriton; species Calotriton arnoldi. Next base: position 887,028 of record CAWUFW010005122.1, on the reverse strand, counting down.
TTCTGCTTTTGCAGGCAGCATTTATTGCCATAGACACTGAAATAATGATTTAAACCTCACCAAGCATCACATGTCCTTACTTCACGATTGTTCGATTAGTCATGTAAACTCCTTGGGTGCACCCATAAAGATTGGTTCATTTAATACACATGCATAGTCATCGGGTCTACACATACGTTCATATTACACACCAATTTGGTTAATCCTATGTAAGGCCATTGTGTTCGATGGATACAGAGTGCATGCAAATGGTTCGGAGAATTGTGTGTTTGCTATTTTCTTTCACATGGCTGTTTTTCCTATAAAATAAATATATATTTTCAAGGAATAGCAGCAATGACTTTGCGTTTTATGTCAAAAGAAGACTCTGCTCATTTATGCAGATGGCAACCAGATTATGTTGGACATTAGGGGGAGCATGGGTGGGCCACTTGGGGCCCACCTCTGGTACTGGACTGTGAGAGTTGGAGATGAACTCCAACTTCCATATATTGAACCCCTCAAAGATGAAATTGTGGGCTAGCCTGGACAAAATGTACTGTTGGTGCAACACTCTGTGGTGAGTGTCTTTGGACACTGTCCAATTTCAGCGGATAAAGTAAGAAACCTTGGAGTCATGACTGATTCTCATCTTTCCCTAGCCAAAAGAATGGTGCCTAATCTAAAAGTTGCTCTTTATATCTGAGAGCTCATTGTCGGGTCCTAAGTTTTCTAACTTTCTCACACAGAACAATGTTGTTGAATGCGTTCATTCACACCTGGATTCATGTAACTCACACAACAAACATATCCCTAAGGTCACATTCTCAGCATTGTCTGAATGAGATTCACTTGTACTGTCCTTCCTACATGGCCAACTGACACCAGTTCGTTAGAAGGTACATCCTTGTTCAAGATGTTTCTTTTCACCTGTGGAGGTCTTACGGTTCCATCTTGTTCTCCGTTATCTTTCACCTCTACATGGAGGCCCTTGGGACTCTACTCACTGATAATAGCTCCAAATTCACCAATGTGCAGATGATATAGAATTCGATTTGGAATAATCCTCTACTCTAAACATTCAGTACCTCAGACACTCTCTGCATCTCATCCAGGACTGGATGTCCTCCACCTACCTGATGCTCAACCCCACAGAAAAAGAAATCTGATGACAGCTTAAAACAACTTTCATCCACCTCCAAGTTACTTGAATTCACCCTGGACACTGACCTCACCTTCAAGAAAAGCGCTGCAAAGAAAAAACAGACAGTACCAATTTTCTCTTCTAAAGAAAGTAAAACCATTCCTTCCAGAAAGCAACTTAAGAACTGCTGTTCAAACCCTTATAATTTCACACCAGGAGGATGGAAACACTCTGCTCCACAGTGTAAAAAATTGAGTTTATGGTGGAGTGGCATGTTAACACTGCTCAAGCAACAGCCACAATTCCTGTCAGAGTGAACCACTAAAGTCACTATATTAACCTCTGCTTAACCCTCTTTTAGCATGGCACAAAAGCAGTCATGCTTAATTGCCATGTTGACTTGGCACTTAAAACCTCTTGCCAAGCTTTAAACGCCACTTTTATTACATATAAGTGACCCCTAAGGTAGGTCCTAGGTAGCCCATAGAGCAGAGTGTTGTGTAAGTAAAAGTCAGGGCATGTACCTTTAAGTTTTACATGTCCTGGTATTGAAAAACACCTACATTCATTTTTCACTACTGTGAGGCATACCCCTCCCATAAGTTAACATTGGGAATTCTATGTTACACTTTTAAGTTGCAATTCCTGATTGAAAAGTAGTATGTCTGTCATGTTTGGAGATGTCTAAGATGGCCACCGGACATGAGCTCAGCTAGTGAGCTCCGGGTTGGGGATTACCGAAATCGGTGATATCCCTGTCTAACCCTGCCATCCTCCGCCCTGGTGCACAACGCTACCCACGCACAATGAGACTGGATCCAGGAGCTGCCGACGATTACCTGAATACGAGGATTGCACTGATCCTACTCACCTCCGGGGAGCCGCCGGCCCTGGACTGCGGAGCTGGACACTTGTTGAGCCCGACGGGTTCATCACCTCAGCTGACGGCCTGGGCGACTGCCTGGAGCACCCACAGTGCGCTGCTCTCTGACCACCCAACCGAAGTGGAGTCCCAGCGGCGACTGTGGCTGTGTCGCTGCTCTCCGACCACCGACCCTCAAGCGGCCGAGGTCCTGGTGAGTCCTCCTTGTCGTGGATCACTCGCCGCCTGGCCACCTATGCTCGCTGACCACTGGTGGCTGGATACGGAACCCGAGGTGAGACGCTGGGTGACATCTTGGTCCGAACCGCACCCCGGGTTCGCCGACACTGCCCGGCTGCCTCGATCCTACTGTGTGGAAGCATCTCATCTTTCACACCCCGGGTATGCCGTGCTCTTTCCCCCAAAGTCTTCAAATGCATCCCTGGCCCGCGGTCGCTGCTCGCATTTCTGACTGCATCGCTAACTTTCCGGGAGCGGCCGTGCCCCGACCCCGGGTGCTTCTGCTGCACTGCGACGGCGCTGGATGGCTTCTGAGAGTGCGCGCTAGCTAACTTTCCGGGAGCGGCCGTGCCCAGACCCCGGGTGCTTCTGCTGCAACTGCGACGGCGCTGGATGGCTGCTGAGAGTGCGCACTAGCCGCCTTCCGCTTTCTCCCTGCTTGTACCCTATCACCCCGGAGAAACCGAGCTACTCTCCACCGGGAGGCTTTCCACTCCCTTGTCTGCTGACCACCACGGAGCCTCACATCTCTGACTTCCCGAGAGCAGTCGTACCCGACCCCAGGTGCTTCTGCTGCAACCGCGACGGTGCTAGATGGCTGCCAGGAATCCGCGGTAGACGCCTCCCGCTTTTACTCTATCATCCCGGGAGAAAAAACGAGAAAACCGAGCTCCTCACCACAAGTGTCTCCACTGGAGGTTCTCCACTCCCTAGTCTGTTGACCACCACAGTGTTTTTCTCGACTGCTGAGCGCCCCTTCTAACTGCGATCAACCAGGCAGTTCGATGCCTGTGTTCAAGCCCGGCGTGAATGTAGGACTCCTACTACCCCCATCACTATGCACACAATTGGGCTATGAATAGTATCAAAGCTAGTGCGGCTCACAAAAAAAACAAAAAAAAACAGATGATGTACATATGAGCGCTTGCTGGCTGGCACGGTTACTCATTTTATTTTATTTTATTTTTACCAGTCCCTGCCTCCACTTCAATATACAAAATTGCAGCAAAATCTAAAAACATGGAGAAAAGACCACTCAGGGAAGGATCCTAGAAACACAGAGTCACGTGACTCACCCTTATTACTCACCAAAGAGTTAAGGTTGAATGGGCCAATCAAAAACTAAACAAATTTGAATCGATAACAGGACTCCCCCCATAACATCCCACTAATGGAAAGTGTTATAGGACTAAACTATATGAGCTGTATTCTACAGTAAATGGGGCGGCCATCTTGGACTGCCCACTCTTTATGGATGGATCCCTAAATGATTCAATGCCCCGACTCTTCACTCCACAAATACGCAGATAGATCGGGGTCTCCTCCGCCACTGGGACTGCCTTGGGACCCCCGTTGCCCGGCTGTGTGTGCCTACTGTGGGCTGCCGTGGGTCGTCGACAGGACGCTTCTGACGGATCTGGGCTCTGGTGCTGGTTGCCACGTCTATTTATTTATTGCCACATTATTTTCTCATATCTCATATTTTTGTCCTCATATCTTGAGGTAGTTATTTCCTTTAAGACCGTGAAAGGTTTGCCTGAACTGCATCCCATATAAAGATGTATTCCCTTCTAAAGCTCTACCTCCAAGTAATCGCAACCTAACTTCCTGTCTTTTAGTCCGGGATAGTCAGGTCGCGTGGGTCTTGATATTCCCCAATGAATCAGAGGTCGCGTTGCTAGCTGAATTGATTCTGCCATTCACCCTGACCTCACCCCAGGATCCTCTCCGTCTGATTTTACACTGTACTCCCTCGACAAATAGCCTACCTCTGTCCTAACTCCTGGCATACCTTTCGTCCCCTGGGCTGGAGCCAGCTCCTGACTTGAAGTCGGGCTTACTTACGCTTTCATACGCCTCCTTTGCTTGAAAATCATGACATGTGTAGTTTATTAAACCTAAAGCTCCACGTTCTCCTTAATTGCCCTACCACATCACGACGTCATATTGTATTGAATTTTTACTTTGGATCTATACTCCTGTTATTGTTAGCTGAGCTGTTTAATGACTTTTTATCCTTATTGCACTACAAACACTGTTAACTGTCCTGCCTCTTTGTGATCATCTAAAATTTACTATTTGACATTACCCATAACAAGACAATATGCGTTATAGCACATTGCACGTCCGTCTCATTGTGCACTAGGGAACTGTTTGGGCGTGTAGTTTATTTATCTACCATTCTCTCTGCATCTTTATGTTACCTCCCCCCATCGTTTTGTCTTTTTAACAGGTTTAACGCTCCCTCACACCATTTATGACTTCTTCCTAGCACAGACCTCTCCGGGGTTTACTCTAGTCACTTTCTTTCCCGGCCTTTAACAGAATAACAATGCCCCCCCTCACTCACCTCCTCACTACACTGGATGCACCTATCACTAGACACGGCCCAAACTCTTGGACCATCCTTTATCCCTCTAACCTCTCCAAAAATGCTAAGAAAAACTTTAAACACAAACTACTAATTCGTCACCAAGAAACGCTATTTGCAGATAACTACCGAAGTCTCACCTCGATTGTAAAAATCAACTACATCTTCTACTCCAAGCGCCCCTCTAAATGGAAAAGCACCTTCCTCCACCACCTCCCTATCACAAAGTCATGCAAAATCCCATATGGTTTGAAACTATCTACCACCCCTTCCCCTACTTTTCCTGGTGAAATAGACATCTCCATTTTCAAATCTGGAAACATCCTCATTCAAGCCTCTGAAAAACATCTCACCATCTTTGAACACCATTTCAGCACCTTATCCTACCTACTCTCAATACCTTATGCTGACCCATCAGCCTCCCAATCACAGTCTGACCCTACCCCTCCTCTTTCACCTACTCTAACCCCTCCTCATACAGACATTGAAAACACCTTGGAAGTCTCACAAGCACAGATTCTCAATCTCTCCCCCGCCTTAACAACTCTCCCTCCTACTGATTCACCAACGGCCTACTCAACCACCCAAACTCTCTCTCCTCCTCTTGAGGCTCCAACAACTCACATCAGTTCCTCCCTTCTATCTTCTTATTCCTCCCAGCCCTCCCAATCTGACCTCACTACGACTCAATCACTTACTCTAACTTCTTCCCCCCCAAATTGTCCTTCTCCTCCCTAACCAGGATACCAACACTCCTCACTCTCCCCGAGCACCCTTTCCTTCTCCTGACTCTCCTCAGTCTCCAGTTACTGCCCAGTCCCACCTCACCTCCCTCCCTTCGGCCATCAATCGGATCTCCCCTCTCCACCCCCTACCTGGGCTCCCTCCCCTCCCTCACCCCAGACCACTCGTCTTGACTAATGCAGAACATCCTCCATGTCCCCATGAACTCCCAACCTCCATCGCCTTCTCCCTTATTCCCCAGACGCTTTTTAATATAGAACTCCATCTCGCTAACCTATCGTTTGAACTCACCTCTCTCAGAAATGATGTCAACTCCCTCTCCTCACTTAACCACCCCAATCATTCTATTGCCCGATGTACTGAACAAAACAACACCACATTCCCCCAGCAATGGGATACTACCCCCCTCGGTAACGATACACCTAGAACATTCCGCGCCTCAAACCTCCTCCCTGCCTCTGAACTCCCTGACCTCTGTGATCCTTACCCCCCCCTGCTCTTTGACTACTGACCCTCTGATCCCACAGGCACCTATCCCCGTGATCCTTGGGACTAGCAGAATTCCAACCTCCCCAGCTTCTCCAAGACTTCCTCCGCAATTTACCACTATCCATTCCTGCCCCCCCCTACAACCAACCCTATACCCCTGACTTGCATGCTGGTTAACTGTCGCTCGGCTGTCCAGCATGCGACTGAAATTTCGGAAACCATCCTTAGTGAATCCATTGACATTGCCTTTCTTACTGAAACTTGGCTTAAAGATCACTCTTCTTCCATTCTTGATATGCTCTCTCCCCTGGCTATTCCATCCTCAGAAAAGATAGACCTATCAAAATTGGAGGCGGTCTAGCAATAATCTTTAAAAACGAACTCAAACTCTCCCCTGTGCCAAACTCTGATCATTCTACTTTTGAATACCTCGGAGCGGAACTTAAAGTGCAGGGCTCCCCTCCAATTCGACTACACAATATCTATCATCCTCCCGGCGACCCTCTTCCTTTTATAGAAGAATTGTCTGACCTTCTTACCCAATCCTCACATTCCAACTCTAAAAACCTCTTCCTCGGAGATTTTAACCTTCATTGGAACAAAAAGGACGATCCTATGGTTTACCTCCTCACCGATCTACTTGACATCAATGACCTAAAACAACTATGCCACTCTCCTACTCACTCCGAAGGAGCCACTCTCGACGCTATCATTACCAGCAATGAGCTGGCCTCCCTTTCCTCCATCATTTCCATCGACTGGTCCGGCCACCACCTCATCCTTTTCACGATCACTAACACCGTACTACCCCCTCCACCCAAAACCATCAATCAGATGAAACTGACCAGGAATCTTCATCTTATCCTCCCAGGCGAACTTGAGACCAAAGTCTCTCTCCTCCCTCCCAAAATGCCAATGACCTCACCGAACACTTTAATAAATCCATCGTTGAGGTCCTTGACCAAATTGCCCCAGCCAGACTAAAACGACAGAAAAACTCCTCCTCCAAATCCTGGTTCAATCCTGATCTCAACAATGAGAGACGCACACTTAGATCGACTGAACGCATATGGAGGCAAAACCCTTCCCCTTTAATCTCTCTCTCCTCAGATCCGCTAGATCCAACTATAAAAAACACATCCTCAATGCTAAGACTTCCTTCTTCTGCTCCCAACTCGACCAGGCCAAAAACAGACCTAGGGAACTCTTCAACATTGTTAAAAACCAAACATCCTCTGCACCCCCCATGGTGATTGCCACCACCGAGAGATGCGAAGAAATTGCCAACTACTTCTCAGAAAAAATCTCCAAAATTGATCAATCCTTCGCCCTTACTCCCCTCCCTCTTAACCTACTTCCCTCACCGGACATTTCCTCCAATTCTCCTTCACTCTCTACGCTTCCTCATGACTCCTCATCGTTCCCCCCTATCGTCCCAATTCCTGAACCCGGCCCCATCTTACTTGAGCAAAAAAATAATGCTTCTTGGCTTGACTTCCAACCAGTCACTGAACTTGATGTCCTTAACGTCATCTCCAGACTTAAACCGTCATCGCACACTAAAGACCCTCTCCCTTCCAACCTTGTCCAAGATCTAAAACATATCATTGCCCCCTATTGGACCTCTATCATCAACTCCTCCTTTACCTCGGGTAGTGTCCCTGCTTCCCTCCAATTGGGACAAATCACTCCCATCCTCAAAAATCCTGCTGGTGACCCTAATGACCTAAATAACCTTCGTCCTATCTCTAACCTTCCTCTTCTCTCAAAAGCCCTTGAAAAATGCGCCCTGCTCCAACTAGATAGACACATTGATTCATTCAATCTTCTAGACTCCTTCCAATCAGGCTTCAGAAAGGGCTGCAGTACAGAAACGGCAATGCTAAACATAATTGACGACATCCATCACGCCCTCGACAAAGGCGAATTCTCCCTTCTCATTCTCCTTGATCTCTCCGCTGCTTTCGACACTGTTAACCACTATAGTCTACTTAACACACTTAAAGATCGTTTTGGCCTCAACGGTTCAGTCCTCAAATGGTTCACCTCCTTTTTCCAACACAGAACCCAGCAAATCAAAATCCGTGACTGCCTTTCCAAACCTCTGCCAGTCTCCCTAGGGGTCCCACAGGGCTCTATCCTCTCCCCCTCTCTATTTAATCTCTTCATGGAACCCCTCACCCTTATCCTTAAACAAGCGGGAATCAATTACCACCTATACGCCGATGACACCCAACTTAACTTTAAGATTCAGTCCCACTCGGATATTCTTCACCTCAATGATGCCTTGAGTAAGATCCAATCCTGGTTCCACTACAACCACCTCAAACTCAACCCAAAAAAGACCGAAATCATTCTTTTCTCCCCTAAGAACAACTCGCTCCCCATTCTATCCTGGATCTCTGACCTTACCGCACTCAACTGCTCTCTCACTATATCAAACTCAGTTAAATCCCTCGGTTTTAACATTGACCAAAACCTCACTCTTAACCCCCACATAAAAAATTCGGCCAAAAGCGCTCTCTTCACACTCCATCACCTCAAGAAAATAAAACCCTTCATTCCTGCAGACGACTTTAAGTTAGTCGTCCAATCGCTGGTCCTGTCGAAAATCGACTATGGTAACGCCATCCTCGCTGGAACCCCTAAAGCCCACCTAGCCCCAATCAAATCTGTTCTGAACCTGGCCGCTAGGCTCATTACTGACCTCAAACGGTTCGATCACATCTCCCCTGCCCTTAAAGCCCTCAAGAGGCTTCCTGTTGAAGGAAGAACTTCCTACAAGACAGCTTGCATTACGCACAAAGCCCTGCATCAACGCTCCCCACAGTACCTCTCAGACAAACTTCATAAAGCTGGCTGCTCTAGATCATTGAGGAGCTCCAACACCCTCGCTCTTGTCCCTCCTCTGTTAAACAAGAAAACCACACAATCTCGCTCCTTTTCCGGGAACACACCTAACATCTGGAACTCCCTCCCTAAAGATCTTCGTTGCAACCCCTCTTACGTCAGCTTCAAAAAAGACCTCAAACTTCTCCTGCTCAACAAATACTGGGGTCCTTAATCCCTCCCCTGGGCACTCCTCCCACCCCGACCTCCTACTGTTCTCCTCCCCCTCTCTGATCTTCCTTTGCCCACTAACTCCTCCCACTAGCCTTTCCCATAGGACCTGCTTCGTCCCACTTGGTATTGCCTTAACCTCCCCCCCTCCTCAGCCTCTCCCCATTCTCATACCCTTCCCCCCTCTTCTCCATCCTTTCCCTCCCACGCTAGGCTAATATCTCAGGACTTGCTGTAGCCCATTGCAATACATGTAATTTGATTGTGTAAAACTGGAGTTGTTTTTACTGTCTGGATGGGTTTTGATTACTACCTCATTGTAAGTCGGTTACATTACAATTAATTATCCATGTATAGCGGTATGATATTGCCTTAACCTACCCCCCTCCCTAGCCTCTCCCCATTCCTATACCCTACCTCCCTCTTTTCCATCCTTTCCCTCTCTCACTAGCCTAATCTCTCAGGATTTGCTGTAGCCCATTTCAACTTGTGTATTTAGATTGTGTAATATTTTAGCTGCTTTATACCGTTTGTATTGGTTTCTGAATTCTATCTCATTGTAAATTTTGCTATATTGCAATGAATACCCATGTAAAGCGCTCTGATACCCTCGGGTCCAGCCAGAGCTATATAAAACATTTTAAATAAATAAATAAATAATGTTTAATATCATTAGAATGGTAATGATAAATACCCACCGCTGTCAAAGTTGGATTTAGCATTACTATTTTAGAAATGCCACTTTTAGAAAGATGGCATTTCTCTGCTCCTAAAGCTCTGTGTGCCTGCAGCCTGTCTCCAATACATGTTGGGTGGGTGACAGCTGGACTTTGTGTATTCTCTCTAGACAGCCACATGCAAAGGAAGGTTAGGTGTGACTGAGGGGTCATCTGCATCCTGATGGGTCACACTGGGCAGGATGGGAGGGAGGAGCTGACACTTACACCTGAATGGGCAGTGTCCTGTCCCCACACAAATGATTGCTGTTGCAAAGTCATCCTGTGACGTCTCATTTTTTTGATGATTGGTACTGATAACTGTTAGCTGACTCTGACTGTCCCTGGTCTCTGTCTAACCAGGCCCAGTGCGGGTGCTATGTTGAAAACACAAGTGAAAACACCCACATGCATTAGGGTACACTATATATTGGGGTACACTTACAATTGGCATGACCGACCCTATAAGTCCCTAGTAGATAATAGGGCAGGGGGATTAAACCTACCAATAAGTCCCTTGTATATAATAGGGCATTGCAGTTTAGAGGCCAGCAGCCCTTACTGCACTTGCATGTGTGCACTGCTGAGCGCCTGAAGTCATTTTAAAAGCAGCCCTGTGTTGCAGAACTGCTTTTAAAAGTAAATTCACTGCAAACTCGACTTTGGTGGTAGGGGCAATTAAAAAGTGACAATCTACAATACTTTTGTATATTAGGTATCCCCAGGGTCCCCTCTATGTGGCCTAGGGGTGGGGGTCAGGTAATTAAAATGAGAGCCCTTATAAAATATGTTTTATATGCCCTCGGGACAGAGAAATTGCACATTTCACTTTCCTCATTGTAGTAAAGTGCCTCCCAAAATCGACGTTGGTGCTAGGAGCACTGTGGAATATGAATCTACATAAACCCCCAAGAGCTCCACTAGGTGTCCCAGGGTGGGGGGTCATGTAACTATAAGCAGGGTCCTTAGAAAATATGTTTTATATGCCCTGGTGCTGGAGAATTTGCACATTTAATTTTCCCCATTGTAGATCCCCAGCCACATAGGATAACATCGCAATAGATTATGAATGCATAAATATTGCTTGGAATTAAAGCAAATATCATTCAAAGACTAATAAGAATGGTATTGATAAATCCAAAAGTATGTTATTGTTGAATTTATCTTTCTTCTCTGTAAACAAAAATTCTGCCTTCCTATGGTCTTCCCTAATTGGTCATAGTTAACAGGATTAGCCAGGCTGCTTTGATGAAGTGATAAGTGGCTCACCCAGTGAGAGGCTATCTGGTCGAGAGGGCTCTGCTACACAGGAATGCCAGAGCAGGGGGGAGGGGTCATAAAACATGAAGCTTCAAAGGAGCACTAGGACAGGCAGGGAATGCCAGGCCCATCTACCACCATCCTCTCTGACCCAGCCAGATGGGAGGCTTAAGGAATGAATCTGCAGATGTTAGGGGTGGAGAGCTAAGAAAATGAGCCATACTGAGAGTTGGTTCAGTTAGCTCTTCATGCTCTGCTGAGATTTCAGCCATGTTGAATTTTGGAGGAATAGTGCTTTCTGGGAGATGATTATGCCACACTTTTGGAGGCAGTGGTCTTGCCCTGTGATGTTGCCTGGCACCTCATTGGACAGAAGTACTCTCCTGCTTGACCCCAGAGCACACGGAATAAATATGTAAGAGGTGCAGAGCCTCTCAGATCTGTTGCTTGAAACTAAGAGATGAAGAAGGATCGCAATGCTGGAACCTTGATTTGCACCACCAGGCCCTGCATTCCGACTGACTGTGCCTGCTGCATTAGCTGGAACTACTGCCCTGTGCATGTACCTTTCTTCTGAAGGATTAAAGAGTGGACTCCCTGCAAGCTACAGGTTAACAGAGCTTACCTGCATCATCATTACCAAGAGTCCATTGCATGGAGTACATCCAGTGGACTTTTAAAGGTCTTGTCCAGGTGCATTGTGGGAACTGTGGTCCCAGTCTTTCAAGGACCATCTTGGAAGTTTCAGACCCTTGGATTGTGTTTTGGATACTTTGGACCCTCAAGAGGAACTTCAGGAAGAAGTTCCAGAAGTTTGGAAATGTTTGGAGCAACTTTGAGAAAAAGCCCCATAACGTGACTGACTCAACCGCGAGAGCCAAGCCAGCCACCTTCAACCGCGACCCGTCCCGGATTCCAGATTCATCCCGCTGAAGAGATCCGGAGGTCGGACTTTCAGAGTTTGACCGGGAGCTCCCTGAAAGTCAAGCCGGAGAACTCTCACCGAATCCAGACTGGTGAAGAGCATTGAGGGACTCCTACGGAAAATGCTCCAGAAACGTTTTTAAGTTCGAAGGTAAAATTTTAACCAGGACCTCCCACTCAGTGTACCTGTGCAGGGCTCCATCGCAGTCAGTCTGAAAGTTTGACTTTGTCCCAGTCAAGCGCAACCAGATGTCCCATATTGGCGCTATAGGTTTCTAAATGCTAAAAAGTATTTAATCTTTAAAAATTAATATTTCCAGCTCTCTACATGGATTTTTGTCATTCTGGTGTCATTTTAAAGATACAAATATTTCCTGTTTCTATAAATCGGTGTTGGACTTTTATTGGGTTTAGTGTCTTCATTATTTACTGAACTGTTTTTTTAAAATGCTTTACATACCTGTCTCCTAACTTAAGCCCAGGTTTGAGGATGGGAATAATTTACTGAGACCTACACTGAGCCCAGGCTGTGCTAGTGGACTTTTTGCCAGTGGTAGATGCATATATACCACTACTAATAACCCACTTTCCAACAGTAGCACACCACCATTTAGTGAGTCTGGATCCACAGCTAGGAAAGGAGAACATCTGTGCATTGAAAGTCCCTCTTTGAAGTCACTTCCACTTCAAAAGCACAACTGGGTATGAGTAATTTGTCTCTGACCCCACCAAATCATACACTGTTGGATATGTAAAGAAACTCTGCCAGGAAGAAGGACTGCTGTGCTGCTTGAAGGACTGCCACTCTGCTGGACTACTGCTCTTGAAGAACAGTTTTCTTTGCTGGGCTGCCCTGCTGCTTGCTACCCTCTGCCCCTTCTGAGGAAGAACTGCTTGAACCCAGAGTGATCTCCAAGGGCATGCTGGCTTGCCTCCTGTTTTGAGACCCAGGGATATCAAAGTTTCATCTCCTGCTCCTGTGCTTGGACCATTGGAACCAACGCATTCTCTGCTGCGTGAAGCAGAATCAACGCATCGCTGCTGATGTGAGAACAGAACCGGTTTATCGCACTTGGAACCAGTGCATCGCCTCCAGAACTGATGCATCAGAACCGCTGTATCGCAGCCACTGCAGTGAGAGACACTTAACGCATTCCTTGACTGCATGGAAAAAAATCAGCTTCGGGACCAACACCTCTCGGCTTTGGTGCTTCATCTACAGAACAAGTGCATTGCCATTATTGCTCGAAGAAAATCAACGCATCACTTGACTGCAGGATCGACACTGATGCATCGCTCGGCTGCATCCCGCATCACACTGTTGCAACCAGGGTCAAGGTACTTTGTTCAGCTGGCCTTGCGTGGCTCCTGTACACTTCTCGTGTTCCATCGCGTTGGCCTGGACTTCTGACTTTGCTCCAGTCCAGTGCTACTAGATAAATCTCACAGGCGCTTATTGCTTCTAAGCACTATTGACACTTTTATTCTTTAAAAATTCATATTGCAACTTCTACTTATTGGATTTTTGTCATTTTGGTCTTGTTTTATTTATAAAATCATATTCACTATTTCTAAACTGATGTGGAGTCTTGTTGTGCTGTTTTCACCTAGTTACTGTTTGAAGTGTTGCACAAATACTTTACACATTTCCTCTTAAGCTATGCATGTCTGCTCTGTGCCGAGCTACCATAGGGTGAGCACAGGTTAATTTATGGTGTGTATCTGATTTACCCTGACTAAGATTGTTGTTCCTGCTTGGACAGAGGGCATATCTCTGCCAACCAGAAACCCGATTTCAAACAGTAAACTTCAGTGGGACACGGCTGCAGGTGGTGGGATGAGACTTCGTCGTCGGGGAGATGCTGGATGAGGTTGCTTTGAAGATTTCTACTTTCAGATTTTTGGGAAGTCGAGAATTTTCAGAACGACGAAGCTGGAAGCTGTAGCTAATGAGAGTTCCAGTAGGCTGGATACCCCCTTGGTAAAGGACTACTGAAAAGGATTTGCTGCTGTGGAAAAGATCATAGCTGGAGCTGCGGCGAAGTCAGGCAAACTGGCGATGCACTTTGGGCAGATAGACAAGCAGGTTGGTCATCTTGGTTCTCAGAGCAGTTTTCGCCAAAAATGTTTTAAGTTACAGGTTTTGGATTTTGGCAATCTAGGCACCTTTAACACTATGGGTCCAGGACTGGTGGCCACCACTTGGGGATTAGGACTCAATATGGTTGGAGCCTTTTCTGTCCCTGAGGCCCTGATCAGGAGCACAGTCAACTAGCCATTTGAGTCACACTGGTAGCCCTGTGTTCAAGCAATGGAACAGGGCTCAAGCAGCAGGGCAGGACTCTGAAGGTTTGAGGCAGGCTCCAGGCAGCAATGCTGTTCTTACAGGTGCAGCAAAGCAGTCATGTGCAGTATACTGCAAGCCACAGAAGTCCTCTGAGAGTCCTTCCACGGGTCCAGAAGGTGAACTGAAGAGTGGGTCTGAGGATCCTATTTTTATACCTGGTATCTTATTTGAAGAAGTAGAACTTTCTAGAGAATTCCCTTTGAATTGTTTGAAGTTTGCTGCTCCCCCTGCCCTGGCTCATGGCTGTCTGCATGAACAATGCAGTGGTAACAAGTCTTTTGTGTGAAGGCAGAGCACAGCCTATTCAGTTGCAAGTGTGCCTGTCCCCAGCTTTAACTCCCCATCCTGTCAGTGCATCCTGCCATCCAGTGTCCTGCCATCTAGGCACACCTAATCTCTCTATAGTATGGCTGTCTGGGAGGAATAAACAAAGTCCAACTGCCAACTACACCCAGTCATGTGACCCAGGAACAGTCTGCAGGTACCAAATAGCTAGGGTAGGAAAATACCAACTCTATAAAAATGGCATTTTCAAACGTGTAACTTAAAATCTAACTTTACCATTAAAGAGGGATTTAAATTACAATTTCTCAGACACTAAACATGAATGCTTCACCAGTTCCCAATCAAGAGATAACACTTATTAAATGTAATAATGCAATCCAATGTTATCCCATGGGAGAGGTAGGCCGCACAGTAGTGAAAAACAAATGGAGTGTTTCACCACCAGGACATGTAAAACTTAAAAGTACATCTCCTGCCTTTTAATACAATACACCCTGCCAAATGGCTACCTAGGGCCAACCTTAGGGGTGGCTAATATTTGTAACAAAGGGGGAGTTTAAGGCTTGGCAAGAGGGTTATATCACCAAATTGAATTGGCAGTTTAAAACTGCATTCATACTGCAATGGCAGACCTGAGACGTGTTTTAAGGGGCTATTTAAGTGGGTGGCAAAATAAGTGCTGCAGAGCCACAGCTAGCATTTAATTTACCTTAGACCTGTCATGGTTAAACTGGCCTTTCCCCAACTTTTTGCCTTTTGCTCCAATTTTTCCTGATTCTTTTTGTTGGCCTTAGGACTCTTAGTACTTTAAGAGTGCTAATCGGTGTTAAAATGCATGTGCTTCTCCCCTAAACATGATGACATTCGGTGTACACCTGATTGGCATGTTTATTGTACTGGTAGTACCTTGTAAAGTGGTATACCATATACCCAGGGCCTGTACTTCCAATGCTACTAGTGGGCTGCAGCACTGATTGTGCCACCCACAGAAGTAGCCTTTCAAACATGTCACAGGTCTGCCGCTAGTTTCTGGGTGTGCAGTTTACTGCCACTTTGACTTGGCATTTAAAACTACTTGCAAAGCCTTAAACTCCCCTTTTATTACATATGTCACCCTTAGGTAGGCCCTAGGTAACCCTAAGGGCAGGGTGTTGTGTAAGTAAAAGGTAGGACATGTACCAAGATGTTTTACATGTCCTGGTAGTGACAAACAGCCTATTTTGTTTTTCACTACTGTGAGGTCTACGCCTCTCATAGGCCAGCATTGGTAACTCCTTAATACACTTTTAGGCTGTAATTCCTGATCAGAGAGGAGTAGCTTTTTCATGTTGCATATGTTTGGAATGGTAATGATAAATCCTCCTTACTAGTGAAGTTGGATTTAACATTACTGTTTTAGAAATGCCACTTTTAGAAACTGGAAATTTCTTTGTACTTACTGCTCTTTGTGCCTGACAGCCTGTCTCCAATACACGTCTGGGTTGGGTGACAGCTACACTTTGTGCATTCCCTCTAGACAGCCACAAACGCAGGAAGGTGAGGCTCACCTGCATTCTGAGCACTCATCTGCATCCTGGTGGGTGTTCCTGGGCAGGAAGTGGCTGGCACTTGCAGTTCAATACGTAGTTTCCTGTCCACACACAAAGCACTGATTTATCCTCCCCAGGGTCAGCCTGGCAGATGGGACTGGGTTGAACGAGATCCTTGGGCACGTCAGAGAGTTCCTTTGAAATTACCCCTAGATCAAAGGCACTTTTGGGTATAAGTACTAGGTCTCTGACCCCCTAAAATCAGACACTTCTGAACCTGTGTCAGAAAAACAGCTGTGCTGCCTGAAGGATTAAACTGGACTGCTTTTCTGGAAAGACTGTTTTTCTGCTTGTTTCCCTGCTGCCTGATGCTCCCTGACGTTGCCGAAAGGAGATTGGGCTCTATCGTCCGTCCAAGTGATTTCTAAGGGCTTGCTAGCTTATCTCCTATTTTCTGAAGTGTCAGGGACACAAAAGGCTTCCTGCCATCCTGCTGGTGCTGCTGCCTCCTGTGAATCCTACTCTTGCCTGACATGGCCCCTCCGAGTTTTGCGTCTCAGAAGTGGGTTCTGCAGCTGATTTCTGTAAAATCTGAAGCTTTTAATCGACTGCGTGAGAAATTCCTTCAACGCCGATGCAGAGGCTACTCGAAGACAGTGGTTCCACAGCCTGTGTGGTTCGACAACGAAGATCTCTGTGGCTGGATGATTCCGCATTGCATTCACTTCAATGGAGTTCGATGATGACGCGGACCCCTTTGCACAGCACGACGACAACGCAGTAGGTTCTCAACATTGACACTTGCTCCAGCCAAGGTATTTCTTCCACAAGACCGGTCTAGGTCCTGTAGCTGGTCTACTCTCTATCGCGGTCAGCCTGAACTTCGGATTTACCCCGGCCTAGTCTGACCTCAAGACACCTTTTAGCGTTATTGACTTCTAAGCACTGTTTTTGCATTTAATATTTAAATACGGATATCCACCATGTTTATGACAGAGTATCCCATCCGCCAAACTCTAAATAACTTCTGATATTCGATCTTATAAGCCTGTTGATAACTTCTGTGTTTTCTACTCCTTACTTTAAGCTGATACTCAATCTTACTCCTGAACTGTGACATATTTAAAACTATTACAAACAACAGTATGAGATTTCAAATACTGCTTGCTTCAAAATCTACCTTTAGGAGTGGATAATAGTCTTTAATGCATCTGATAACATTGAGTGTAATGATTGATAGCTGTAATATGGCAAGCATTAATTAAGACCATGTGATTAATTTAAACATTTCAGCAGTCTCATGCAACTCCTAATCAATACCTTGTTACATTGTTACAATGCAAGAAATAGTTTATGTCAGAGTGATTCCACTGGCTTCTTTTGTTGAGTAATGATGGGTGTTTCTTTGTAGAATAATAGGTGCAAGGTATTTTGGGATCCTGATGCAAGGATGACTACTTGTGAAACTAGCAAAGTGCAAAATAGAAGTTCACATCCTGATGATGGACTCCTTGTCAAACTAGCAAAGTTAAAAATATGATTTCATTGCTCAATGGACAGATCCTGGAAAGACTAACAAATGCAAGTCTATAACCTTATATGAGTGAGGAGCAAAGTTTGCGTCTCTGAATGCAAGATGTATCTACTTAATTATAGTGTCACGTCTGTGGCATATCACGCCGCCTGGGAGCATTGAGAACCATGGTACCTTGTGTCCAGGAAATGGACTGAGTTTTTGAAAGGACAGACAGCAAGGTACGCCTTGTGCAAGCTCTTTTGATATGAAGATTGGTTCATTCTTTATATTTACCCTGATCTCACAAGAATATGTGGGTTTTGTTAAATTCTGGCATTCTTAAGAGATTTTGCTGTTCCAGGAAGATCTCATGTGTTGGTTTCCAATCTCACTGGATTTCTCCAAGAAATCCCAGCAGATTATGGAAATCAAGGGGAAATTGCCCAGATACCACTCTGTAGGAAGCTGGCTCTCTATATAGTGTACTAAAATTACACTGTGCAGAGAGTCCAGTGGGTCCCAGATTGATTTACAGAAGCAAAAGTAGATAATACTGATGCTCTCTTTTGTAGCAGTGTGGGCAAGCAGTTAGGCTTATCAGAGGATAGTGCTAAGCATTTGTTGTTCTCACAGTAGCAATAAATGAGACACACACTCAAAGAATAAATCGAGACCAATTTAGAAAAATAGCCCTTCTTTTTATATATATATTTTAAACTCAAGAACTTCATTTCAAGGTAAGTACAGTTTTCAATATAAATATGCACAGGTAACTAAAACGTTCAAGTCTGTGCGCTTTTACACAGAATGCAATCCTATGGGCGGAAAAGTCAGGGATGCTTAAAGGTAGGTACAGTAGGTTTCAGGGGTTCACCTTCTGGGATCGGAACAGTAGTCGGACAAGGTTCAAAGTACTACCAGCCGTTCTTCAGGAACCACGTGGGTTCTACCAGGAGCAGGGTGCTGGTCAGGCCAGTGGCTGGTGCTACGTAGAAGGGGGGCCATCTGAAAAGAGGCGGCACAGGGGGACTTGCAAGCAAGTCTGTGGACTCCCAAATGGGGGTTCAGATCGCAAGGGGTCTTGGAGCATGGTGGCACAGCAGATTCATCAAAATCCAGGCCAGGGGGCTCATGAGCAGAGGGATTTGGCCGGCTGGACTGGGTGCGCAAAGATGCTCATCGCAGTCAGGGACAACCAGCTAGGAGTGTAGAAATCAAGGCAGCTGGGACACTTTTGAAGTGGGTCTCAGAGATGCTGATATCCCTTGATGGCTGCTTGGTTCTGGTGCAGTGAGAGTCTGGACTGGACATGCACTGTTGGTGTTTGGTGCAGGGTGTCTGGTAGCCAGGGAGTTGGTGCAGCACGGCTGCGAGTGGTCCTTGTGACTTCACACTTGGTGACCTCCAGAGCACAAGTACCTTCTCCTGGTCATCTGAGGCATTGGTCAGGCTGGGAAGCTGCAAGGCGGTGGACTGGACTCTGCTTATCAGTGCCTATGGACTGCAGGGAGTAGCTCCTCTACTCAAAGGGAGACTTTTGGTGTTTGTTGAAGTGCTGGAAGGCTACCCAAGGCTTTGGTAGTTCTCCAGCTCACACGACAAGTCACTCTGTCACGACTGTTGAGAGAGGGCTGAGGATGGCAAGGTTTCGTGCCAAAGTCGAACGTTCTGCTTGAGTTCTCGCCAGGCTGTGACTCTTCTTCATCCTTCTTCTGTTGATCCATCAAATCTAAGTTCTTGGGTTCAAGGGTGCCACCTAAAAACTCAATTAGGGGCATTACTGGGAGTGACAGGTAGTAGCCAATGCGCTACCTACCTTTAGGGTGTCTACACCCTCTATATGACCACTTCCTGTGGGAAGTGGACACAACCCTGACTCTAGAATGCTAATTCTTTCCAAAACAAGATGGAGGAATTTAAAAACTGGGGTCAACATAAGCTGGCCCATCCCAGGGGTGGTGCTGGCTGAATCTGGGCACAACTCCTAATTCTATTAATTTTCCCACCTGTCTTGCTGGCAAAAAGTGGGGTCAGGATAGGGGGTAGGCAACTCCACTATCTGAAGAGGCCCAGGGTCACATAACAAAGGCTGCAGGGCCTTTGAAGACTCCTGCCATGGAATGCCCCTCCTGCTTGGAGGAGGAGTGCACACCTCTGTCCAGAGCAGGCTTTGTTCCTGGCCCCGAGATCGAAGGCCCTCACCTCAGGAGGTCAGAAACCTGTCGATAGTAGTTGGCTGGTCAAGACCAGTCAGTCAATACACTAGTAGTCAGTAGGTTTTCAGGGTGAACTTAGATATCACAGGGACACATCCACTCAGGCAGGTATGCCCACACATGGATATAGTTCATCCTGCCTTAGGGCTGTAAGGACTGCCATATGGGTAACTTACCTATACACATGTAGTGCTTGGCTGGCATGGCATACAGGGATGTGTTAACTGAATGTGTTTCAAGTAAAAATGTACCTGAATCCCTATGTGCTTTGTTGTGAGTTTTTACCATTCAATATTTAACGATTTACACACATGCGCTTTAAATGTTTTTTCATAGAAATGTCTTGATTTTTCATAATTCAGAATTTCCAAATCTTTGGTAAGTATTCAACACCATTAAGCCAATCATTAACAATCCTAGTTCATAAACAGAAACAGAAAAAATACAATGATTCTTGTTGTGTGGATTCCACTTTGTTCTTGGATTCCCTATGCATTTTGGGATATTGGTCCCTTCCTCAGGGGCCTCTGTATTAAAAATGAATCCCAAAAATAATCATATCATGCAAAATTTGCTTTACAAAAATGAAACAATTACACCAACATAAATGATTTAGTGATTTTCTTGTCCAGATCTCTAAGTATTCAATCAACGTCATGCACAACCACATCAGTGGTGATTAATAAGTGCTGTAACATGCTTAAAATGTGTCGATGTCAACCTCATTATCAGACTCTAATAGGCCAGTAACCGTTGCGTCACAGTCTTGTGTTAAAAAAACACCACTCCAACTGTCGTTCGAAAGTCACCAAACCCCTTCCAGTTTATACCACCCTTGGTGCCTGCCACCACTTGTTCTAAATACATACTCACATTGTCATGGAACCATCAGTTATTTCGCAAAATGTATCCCAAACCGTCAAATCCTCTGTGAAAAGATACAATATTTTCATCAACGTGAACACATTGACCCCTTGTGTCAACACCAACGCCAACATGGACGTACCTTCATTTATGGATGCGGTCACATAAAACGTATATGAAGATATACGTATGCTCGATCACCTCTGATTGTTCGTAAGGATCCCTAAATTACAAGTAAGCTCCTGTTATCAACTTGTAACAAAGCATAGCTCTCCGTAATGCTTACACAATACTTAGCATGAACATGTACTTATTTCTTTGTGACGGTTGGCGCCCTCTGTGTGCTTAAACGAAGGGAACAATAGTTAATCCATTACCATGTTCTGACGAGGCCTGCTAAAAATCATGTGGTTTTCAGTGTCTTTAACCTGAAACAAACTGACGATGGACAGATGAAATACAAGCTAATTCAAAGCTCTGGCGGCGGCTATCTTTTAACAATACTATTGGAATGTATACATATTCCTATTTGCACCGTAATCAAACCAACACGTCGCATGTGGCCAGTCCCTTCTGTGCATCGGGGTGGTCGCAGGGTCTGGCTGCTTACCAGAACCTTGTGCCCCACCCTCTGTGGGCTGCTAATCGCTTCTGCACATGACTGAAAGGCCTGGCTTGCCATGCAATCCTATGGTTTGAATGCCACAGGGCCTGACATGCAAACCTTGACTTGCACACCCAATGCAATGGTCATCACCTCATCCTTCATGAAACAGATACAATTATATATCTTGTAAATGATCTTACAGATGAGATTACATATCATATATCCTTACAAATTTAACACGGATGATTATGAAAGTAGTATAATTTACTGGTTTGGGTATATGTTGTTTAATTATTTTTTACTTTTAGATGTTATTTATTGGTATAAATATTGTAAGGTCATAAGCATTGCATTTGCACAGTGAGTTGCGGCTTGCCTAGCTGTTGCGTGAGCTATGAATTGCTTTCAGGGCCGGACTGGCCGTAGCGGGCACCGGGCATTTCCCCAGTGGGCCGCTAGGGTGGAGGACGGTTAAGGCGCCTGGGGGGCCATTTTTGTTACCGAGGGCCGGCAATATCGGCCACCTGTTACAAAATCGGCCGAAACCGACCTTAGCAAACAGCTCGGCCGCACAACCCCCACTCCCCCAGGGGGGGCCGGCCGAGCAGTTTGCTAGGGCCGGTTTCGGTTCCCAGTCCGGCCTTGATTGTTTTCCCACCTGTAGCTTGTGAATTTCAGTGATTTTTCAGTTTTAAACCATAACTATAACTGCACTTTAATTGTGCTTTTTAGGTGATATTTTTAGAACGTATGTTGAGGTGTTATAACTAAAGCTAACCAAGGGTTTGGCTTTTTTCAAGTATATACATGTATATTTTTATTTTTTATCATATACAACATTCAAGAGTTCTCTTTGCCAAACCCTCCATGAGTCCACATGAAATCTGGCAAACCTTTAGAATGTTTAGTTTTCTGTTCGTATATCAAGTTTTATGCAGATCAATCAACTGGAAGCAAATTTAAAAGGGGGAATCAGAAATCTTTGCTATGCTAATCACTATGGTGCCTTATCACAGATCTGAACATTATTATTATTATTAGCTTACACTAGATATATTGGGTTTCATGGTAATCCATCAAGTAAGGGCAGAGTCAAACAGGGTGGGGCAAAAAGGTGTTAATTTGCTAATAACTTTGGCGCTGTTTAATGAATCAGCATGATATTTGACTAGCTGTTGACTACTTACGCCTAGTGCATGACTCTTAGGCTTCAGGCAGATCTAACAAATCTGGCAACCCCTTAGAATGTTACATTTGCCCTTAGTATATGGAGTTTCATGTAAATCCATCATCAGGGGGCATAGTTGTGGCAGTCCAAAAAGTATCAATTTGCTAATACTTTTCTTGCTTGCCATAGACTGCCAACACTCACTGTGCATGGCCTTCAAACACACATAAGATGGTTTGGCTATAGGGTTTGGTCTGTAGCCAGCACAGGATTTTTATATATATATTTTTTATAAGTTTATACATTTTAAGGGATTAGAAGGCCAGATTGTTGGTCCCATGTACTGGAAAGGGACAACGGGCACTAAAAGCTTCCTTGTCCAATGGAGTAGGATTTTATTTTTGTATTTTATTTTCACATCTACGGGCAGTCGACATCCTTCCAGACTGTCTGCAGACTAATGGTCTAGATAGCTCTAACCTTTAACCCTTTCAAGCCTACTGACATATTATTGCAATACTAATTTATTAAAAACTGACAAACAGATTTATACCAAACCAAATAAAGGAATTTCCCAGAGTAAATAATTAGTATGTAACATCATAAACAGTGCATGATGGGGGCTAAAGTTATAGTTTGTCCACTGTGCTGAACCCACTGCAGGCGTCCAACCCCTACTGTGCATGGCCTACAGCCTGCACAATGGTGATTGCCCACCAACCAGACTCTTCTCGTTAAAAAAAAATCTTTGTTCAGAACTGGTAATGGTATCATTGTACCACAGTGGAAGCCTTGCTGGACAGATTGGTACCACTGGCTGGTACTGTGGTACCTGTGACCCAAAATATATTTTTGTTAATTTTGCCTTAAAGGAGGGTCCCTTTGGGATCCCCCTCCAACATGGCCCTGGGTGTCTGAGTATGCCCACCCTACCCCCTTATATGGCCTATCATATCTTTTTTCTCAGAATTTAGGGACCGAGTCCCCAAGTCCTGTCATATCGGCACAACATTTTCTCCAGTGTTGTGGTCAACTAATCAGGTCATTTCCTTACTGATGTTGGTACTGGTACTGCGGTACTGAAATAATCGATGGGAACAAAAGCTGCCTCAGGCAATCAGAACAGCCTTTTTTTTTAATTTGGTACCACAATGCCCACTGTCAGGCTAGCTACAACTTTTTGTGAGGGTCCCTCCATCATGACCAACTTGAGCCCCTCTTTAAATGCAAATTTCTCATAACGGCTGAACGGATTTACACCAAATAACAAAAAGCAAGTAAGGTTCTAACTTTTACAAAATTTGGTGTAATTCTGTTCAGATATTATTTTTCTGTATCGGAGAGCAACGTTTCATATGGCAATTAACATAGGAAATCAAATTTTTAGGTCGCCCTTTTTATTGGCCCCCCTGCTTGATGGATTGGTGCAAAACTTTCCATAAAGAAGCCAAAGTGGGTGAAGGATAGGAAGATAGATAGATAGATAGATAGATAGATAGATAGATAGATAGATCGATCATAATGAGTAACTGTGTAACAAAGGTACAATATTGCTATCAAGAAGTCGGATTAGTTCATAAAACACAAATTCATTATTACATTTTTCTTTTAGGGTATTTATCCTAAACATCTTATAACAATGGGCACTGATTAGAATTAGAATGTTTAGTTTACCTTACAAGAATAAACTGTTATTAAAACAATGGTGAGGACAAGTGCATTTATAATATTCTGCAGCTGCAGCATCTTCACGATAATTATTTATTTACCAAATTTGACACACAATGTGTATAATTTGCAGATTTTACAAAAAAAGTATTTCTAGTTAAAGTTGATGAAATTATTATTGCCAGAGAATATGACACATACGTTGCCTTTGTACTGCATAATTTAGGTAATATTGCAGCATAATTTGTTCTGCTATGCTGCATAATCCTTGCAGCCCCGACTATGGCAAAACTCTGGAGCCTTCGTTATGAGTATTCACTTTTAACATGGAACCAATCACCCAAACATGGTGAAGTAAGTGTGTGTGTGTGTGTGTGTGCGCGCGCGTGTGTGTGTGTGTGTAAAAGTGTAAGAGACAGAGGGGCATATTCTCAAGGAGTTAACGGCACTTTTCTGAAACTAATGCGGCAATAATTTTATCGCTCTATTACCAAGCTGTCGCTAACAGCCGTTAGCGACAGTTTTTAGGCGAAAGCGACCGTAGTAAAGATCGCCACTTCAGTTAGCGATAGTTCTATGCAGGAGAGGCGTTCCCATGCAAAAACGGCCGCAAACACCACTACTCCATATTCACAAGAGGATCCTTGAACTACTGAAGACCAAAAAAACTGTCTCTAACTGCAGTTAGAGCCAGTTACTTAAGACCAGAAAATAGCTGGTCTTAAAAATGGGGATAACACTTGGGGCCACATCTCAGCAGGTTTTGGTGCTGGACAGCGCTGAAAGCAATGTTGCAGCGCTGCCGTGCAACAAAACTACAGTGCAGGAATGCACACCATCAATAAGATAGTGTGCATTCCTGGGCCCCAGTCATGAAAAGTGTTGCAGCGCTGCGACAAGACAGCGTTGCAACACTTTTCACTATGCCCTTCTTGCGACAGCATGGATGCGCTGTATTCACTGGACAGTGCTCCATGACGCAAGTAATGACAGATACGTCAGGAATCCTGACGTATCTGTCTGCGCTAAAGTCACGCATTGCTGCAGTCGTGTCACAACCATGACGCAACTCCAGCAATGCATGGGGCCAGCCTATCCCTGTGGCACTGCGTCACCCTCACGCCTGCCATCAGGCAGGCGGAAGGTACTGACGCAGTGCCATCCATGAGGGATGCCCGAATGTCGGCACTGTTGGAGATCCATCGGTGGTGGTTGCGTGCTGCAGTGTCATTGTTTGGAAGCACTGGTGGAGTGTTGGTGCGGAGGGAGTTGACGAGACGTTCTTCGGTGGCCTTGATCCAGCTACGAGGGTGTGCGATGATGGCGGTGGCATCCGGTGGGCTAGGTGAAGACGTGATGTTACCAATGATGGTCGGTCCAGGAGAGTCCGGTGTTGTGGCTGTGGTTGAAGTTCCCGCTGGCAGAGGTGATGTGCTCGACCGTGTGTCCTGCAATGTGGCTTGTTGAGGTGACTTGCTGCTTGCATCTGATGTAGGGGACCTTCCCCAGGAGGGGGTGGTGTCCTGGTCACTGGGGTTGTCCAGTTGGAACTTGAGTTCACCGAGTAGGATGTTGTTGGTGGATGGGAGACCCTGGGGTGCAATGAGGTCTGCAATGGTATTGATGAATGGGTGGCCGTGGCCCGGGGGGCTGCACATGAGGGTGCCGCAGAGGATGTGCTTGGGCTTGGTCCGGATCTGGGAGTTGAGGTGGTCCATGGTCACCCTTGGGTCATTAGAGTGCGTGGTCAGTCGGAGTGTGCTTCTGTAGGTGGTGGAAATGCCTCCTCCTTGATGGTCGGGGTGCTCCTTGTGGGTGATACTGCAGCCGTCAGTGATGGTGATGGCGATGTCTGGTCCGGAGCAGAGGTTGGTCCTGGCAGGCGAGGTGGCATCCAGGTTTGATGGCGAGGAGGGTGCTGGCATCGTAGCGGTGGAGTTTCCAAGAGGAAGGCTCCTTGGTGCTGAGCGCGGTCCAGGGGCAGACGGACGCAAACGGCGTAGCCTATGGGTTGCCTTTGGCATGGGAGATGACCATTACAATGCAGGCAGTACATCGTTAACAACGCAACTCCAAGAACGCAGGTGCCTTTACATTGCATTTGATTACAACGGATTGTGAGGTCAGTAATGGGGTAATTTAAAGTTTTTCGGGTGGGTATGGGTTTCGGATGTAAAATATGAAAATTGGGGTGTGTTTTGGGGTAACATGAAAATTGGGGTGTGTTTTGGGGTAAAATATGAAAATTGGGGTGTGTTTTGGGGTAAAATAGGAAAATTGGGGTGTGCATTTGGGTCAAATTTGATTTTTGGGTGTGTTATGGGGGCTCAAAAAGGAATTCCAGGGTTCACGGTTGGGTTTGGGGTGCAAAGGTTAGTTTTGGGGTTGCAATCACTTAAGTGGGAATAGTGATATTAATGTCTCTGCTATGCAACACCTACTCTACTGTTGCAATGTGCCTAGTATTAGTATGCATTGGAATGGAATGCGATGTTATGGCATGCGTCGCAACCCCGTATGTGCCTTTGGCAGACGGGTGGTACGCCCGCTGTGCATGGGCGCACAGCGGCCGCCATTAAGGAGTGCTGGGGGGGGGGGACTGTTGTATTCCGCTTTAGGGGTCCGTATATAGGTTTTCCTGAATCATGTCCTTATATAGGCACAATTCACATTGCCCTTATATAGGCATAGAATCCCTGTCCTTATTTAGGCATTAACCGTGCACTCCAAATACAGGCATGGTCACCGACATCCGTCCACCCTAACGTCACAACGTGTTCTTAGAAACCAGACCCTTAAGCTTCGGGAGTTCCCCTAGCACAGGACTATTGATTTCTCCAAGAACTCATCTATTATGAATGAACCGTTATACCTTAAGGGTTCATTCCTGACGTCTTCCTCTGTCCGTCTTCACGTCAATGCTAACATTCCAAGACACCTACCAGGTATAAATATACCTTCCTTTGCCCAAGCAAGTTAGAGGAGACCTCGACTTCAGAGGAGCCCGTATCCCGGCCTGACGCACTGAAAAGATGCTGTCATTCCTGCACGCAGACGAATCCAGCTTCCAGTGTTCTGACTCCCTTCGCAGGGTGTTAGAGTTTCAGATCCGGCAGGAGATTCCCACCTCTCTCATTTTCAAGGTATGGAGCTGACTAGATCCTAGAGGGACTCTTGGCATACTAGACTTAACACACTCTTAGTCCACCATACTAAAGAATACTCCACCTACTTCTATCTTTCCCTACACCTAGACTAGGCTAGGTACATTGGGGTAGAACTAGCTTAGAGACGCATTGTATGAGTACTCGCATTTTTAGCTCTTGTTATTTATGTACGTGAATATATGCTAAAAGATAATGCTAGCGCAGTATTATTTATTTCTACTGCTTACGCTGTACATTATTTATCTTGCATACTGTCTTGTGATCATAACAGCACATATCTCTTACACGAGAAATAAGACTGTTCAATAAAACCCTTTTTATTGAAACGCCCGTCTTTCCTTTCTGTGTAGCTCTGTAGAAACTAAGCATGCACGATTGAATGGGTGAAACTGTTATCTATTGTTTCCACGATTCTGAGACATGTTCCGCTTCTAAAGGGAAACAAAGTTGTCATGTTTTTTGGTTGCCAGAAACTACTCCCTTCTTGTTCTCAAGGAGTTTCTAGTGGCCTCTGAGCTAGCTGGCACAGGTAATTAAGTTTAATATAATCGATAGGGACATACCGACCTTAGTCCTATGTCAAACCTATAGGTTATAATATTTCAATGCGCAGAGCCTATTAGGAAAATAGGAACTACAGTACAGGACTGGACAGCTGTGAGGTGGTAAACGCTGGAAAGAACACTGGATGCGGCGTGGACGCGGGGATGTGTGTGTGAGCGGGTGTTGTAAAAAATTTAATAAGGGAAGTCTTACCTCGAAGCCGGGTCCCGTGTCTTCGTTGCTCCTGCTCTCCATCGTCTGCTTACAGGGACAGGAAGTAGGCAGCCAGGCTCCCTCCCCTGAGCCAATCACAATGCTGCGATGCTGCGGTGGGATTGGTAATTGGCAATGGGACAAGGCATGCAGCCAGGGGCTGGAGGGGTGGGCATGTTCTCCATGCAGGCTGTAATGCAGCCTGCATTATGAACAGGGAAGTGCGCATGACTGCTTTGGGCGGCCTGAGTGGACCGACCAAACAGTCATTACGCACTTGAGTGGGCATGCCAATCCGCCCATGCCTTGCCCCGTGCTTGGAGCAGTCCTACCCACCCTCCCACCCGCAAGGGAAACATAGCACGGTTACATCACTAAGTTATCATCATGTGATGATTGTTCCTCTTCTGCACTGCTTGAAAGCAGTGGGGCGATGCTCTTCCCCCATAGCGGATGAGCCGCCACTGGGGGTGCGTCATCTACGTGTGCTAGGCCTGGGGGACTCAACCCCCAGGCGTCCTGCGCTACGCATCCCACCTTCTCCTTACCTGGACATTGACACCGTGGCGCAATCTGCTGCACTCTCTCCAAATCTGTGACTCAGCCAGCAGGAGCCTCAGCCAGGAGGGATTTCACAAGCCTGGGTACAGCAGTCGCCTCCAAGTCCGCTGGTGAACCTCCTGATGCAGTTGATGCAGCAGGGCCCTCTTAGGCGTGAAGTTGCAGCGCTCCCGCCACACAAGTTCGGCGCAGCTCAGGGGCCTCACCCTCCACAGCGTCCGGCCAGCCCAACATCATCCGGCCTGTGAGGCAGAGAGGCGGCACCCACCGTTGGTAATCCCCTCCGTGCACCCCGGTGTAGTGGTGGATCGTTGTATGCAATGCAGACCTCCCTACGTTGGGGCGCAGGAGCGCCTCTACTATTAACAGCTCCAAGGTGCGCAAGGCGTTCTTCTCACACAGGTCAACAACGTGTCTCCATGCGACCTGCCAGACTTCACCACCAGGTACGGGCGATCGTCGCGCCTCAATGTCTACCGCCACGGCTCACCAACTCCACAGCTCCTCCGCATCCCACTCCACGCTCCAGACACAGGTCCAGCGAGGCATCCAGGCTCCAGACGCAGGTCCACCGAGGCATCCAGACTCCAGACGCAGGTCCAGCGAGGCATCCAGGCTCCAGATGCAGGTCCAGCGAGGCATGCAGGCTCCAGGCGCAGGTCCAGGGAGGCATGCAGGCTCCAGGCGCAGGTCCAGCGAGGCATGCAGGCTCCAGGCGCAGGTCCAGCGAGGCATCCAGGCTCCAGGTGCAGGTCCAGCGAGGCATCAAGGCTCTCATCCTGGTCATCCTGGATGTTGGCTGGCTTGCAGGGGTTGTTGATGTGTGCTGCACTTGGCCCTGGCTGCTCCATTCTGCATTTTATTGGTTTTTATGCCTATTTTATAATGGAGGTTGACTGATGGGATATTTTTTGCATTAGAGACAAAAAAAACTAACTTTGGGCTGACTAGCGTGAGTTTTTTTACCGCTAATGGGCCTGTCGGCAGTTATCGCCCGCTAACGCCGGATTTTCTATCGCCATCGCGCTGATGTTAGCGGCAGTTTTCACCGCCGTTCCCTGATACTATCGCCATGTAGCGACGGCTTGGTAATACACCGCTAACATGGCGATAGTTTTCAGGGTTAGGCGGCGATAAAAAAACTGCCGCTAACTGGCGTTTGCGGTAGGTATCGCCGGTCCTTGAGAATATCCCCCAGAGAGTAACGATGCCCTGGGGATCACATCCCTAAGGACACTTAAGAAAAGCAGACTGTGGGCCAACACGTTCTACTCTGAGGTGGTGTGCCTTGCCTTCCCCACACCCGTGTCTAGGGGAAGTGGGAGCACACCATCGCCATCTCCCCTCCTGCACTAACTGTGTGGGACCGGGGTACTCATAAAATTAAAAAAAACAGAAAGAAAGAGAAAACAAACTCATGGAGATAAGTCACAGAGATCATTGCAGCTGGAGATCTGCTGATAAGGCTCTCACTGCTCTCAGCCCATGAGCGCCCTATAAATCCCTACAAGTGCGTATTTGCATCTTCTTTTGGTCCCTGTGGCACCCCAAAGAGGGTCACAGGCACAACTTACAATTTCTCCAGGTGTTGTAAGGGGGTGGAGAAGGTACACAGACTCCAAGAGGTTTTTGTGAAACCTGAATATAAGTCTCCTGGGGTTCTGAATTCATGACCCCAGAAGAGGTTTGCCATTACTTCAAGCACTCCCAGAGCTGGAGCTTTTGCTCTTGGGTTCTTTTTTTGTTAAGCAATTTTATTGTTTTGACGAAGAACAAGCTCCAACAATACGACATCGGATAGCGACAATATTGACACACAGCCAATTGAAAGAGCAAATACATTGCGTATGACCCCACCATGTAGCATTGAATACAAGCATTATGTACAAAGTTCAGACTACTCCACGGCACCCAGCCATTTGCCCCACACCCTCCGATATTTCTTAGGACATCCTTGCGCCTCATACATGGGTTTTTCTTGTGCCTCGCACCAATCCACCCCCCTCCGCCATTTCCCGGAACATGGTGGTGTGGGAAGCTTCCAGGAGGCGGCTATGTCCCGCTTGGTCACAAACATAGCTGTATTGAAAAGTAGTTTCTCATTCCTGGACCCGTCTAGCCCATCTGTAATCCCGAGAAGTGAGTGTCGTGGATCGTGGGGAACCTCCCACCCCAGGACCTCTGTAAGTTTGCTTTCGATCTCACCCCAGAACCGAGCCAGTCAGGGGCATGCCCATACCATGTGGAAAAAGTCGGCCGGATCGTGGCCGCACCTCGTGCACGAGGCATTCGGGTATAATCCGGCTCAATGGAGGCGCCTCAGGGTTAAGTAGGCAGCATGTAAATAATATAATTGGATCAAGCGGAGTTTAGCGGATGTGGTGACCATCTTGAGAGACATGAGGGCATCACGCCAATCCTCCTCGTCCAAGGGACCCACCCACTCCTCCCATTGGCCCCTGAGTCGGTCCAGTGAGGTCGGGGTGTTATTGACCAGTGCCCGATAAATGCGGGAAATACCCCCTTTCCCCAAGTCGCCTAGCATTGTCTGTGCCTCGGGAGGACTGTATTCAGGGATCCTGGTGTCATCCGATATGTGTACATGGAGGGCGTGTCGCAGTTGCAGATATTTGTAAAATTGTGTTGGGTGCAGGGAGTATCAGGATTGGATGTCCTGAAAAGAGCGCATGCGGCCGCTCGCCCACACATCTCCGAGTTGAGAGATCCCTATAAGATCCCACGTTCGAAACCCCTGCAGCCCACTGAGCTCCCGGAGCCATGTACCATGCCATAAAGGCGTGTGTTGGGTGAGTTTGTGCGTCCACTGGGTATGGCGCAGAGCTGCCCGCCAGGCTAAGAGCGCAGAGCGCGTGACTTCAGGCAAGGTAGACGGGATGGATTCCCCGTACATTAGGGACTGGATTTTGGGCAGGCCGAGCTCGCTTAGTTCAAGTCTGTAGGCCGGGTCGGACCAGCCCCCGTTAAACCAATCATGTATAGTCAATAGGCGAGTCGCCAAGTAGTATAGGTATAAATGTATCATCCCCATGCCCCCGTCGAATGATGGAATCCGGCAGATATTTAACGCCAACCGGGCCCTCCCTCCCCCCCAGAGGAATTTAATGGCCATAGTGTCCAGCTCCCGAAACCAAGCCCGTGGAAAACAGAAGGGGGTGTTTTGGAGAACGTAAAGAAATCTGGGAAGAATCATCATTTTAAACAAAGCGACTCTCCCCAAGGGGTTCAGGGGCAGAGACTGCCACCTGTGGAGATCCGCCTTAGCTTTCTTCACGAGCGGAGTAACATTGAGGGACCAGCCCAATTCCGGGAGGAGAGCGACCCAGATCCCAAGAGATTTAAAAGACTGACGCCGAAGCGGTATCGTGGATTGCCAGTCTTAGCAATCTCTGGATAGATGTAATGGGACCAAGACCGACTTACTTGAGTTCATTCGAAGGCCAGAGGCTTGCCCGAAGGATCGCAGGATCTGGAGACAACGAGGACCCGATAGGGCGGGTTCAGCCAAAAAGAGCAGAACATCATCCGCGTAAAGTGCGATTTTGTCCACTTCAGAGTTGGGCCATTCCCATCCCCGAATGAGACTCTCGGACCGAAACAAGGTCGCTAGAGGCTCCATCGCCAAGGTGAACAGAAGGGGCGAGAGGGGGCATCCCTGTCTCGTTCCCCTTTGAATGGGGAAGGCGTCGGAGAGAACCCCATTGACCAAGAAACGCGCTTGAGGCCGGGCGTACAGAACCCCGACCAGCTGACGGAAGCGAGGACCGAAACCCATCGCGGCCAGCACATCTCCCAGGTACGTCCAGTCCATGGAGTCGAACGCCTTCTCGAAATCGATAAGAAGAAGCGCCAAGTAGGGGGTAAGCACCTGACGGTGAGCCAGGGCCAGATGCAGCCTCCGGAGACAATGTCTGGTGCCCTGCTGGGGCATGAATCCGCATTGGTCCGGGTGGACCAACGTGGTAAGGTAGGGCTTCAGCCGCTGGGCAAGAATTGCAGCATACAGTTTAACGTCCGTATTGATGAGGGAGATGGGACGATAGTCAGCACAATGGGGAGATGGCGGTTGTGACTTCGGGAGGACCACGATGGTGGCCATGTCCGTCTCGGGCGGGAAGGAACCTTTCTCCAAAGCCTCAGCATAGATGTCGGAGAGGTGAGGCACGAGGGCTTCGTGGTATGCCGCATAATATTCCTGGGGGAGGCCGTCCGGGCCAGGGGTCTTGCCCGACGAAGTGTGAGCAATAGCCACGTTAATCTCGTCATGAGAGATCGGGCGATCAAGATCGGCCTGAGCAGCAGAGTCCAGCTGAGGGAGGTGGGCACCCCTAGCATCCAGCAACTCGAGGAGTGATCGTATTGGAGTTTGTTTGGCATAGAGTTGATGGTAGAAGGCGGCAAATGCGCTGGCCATAGCCACCGGGGATCGTTGTGTCGACCCATCCTGGTCCAGTAACTCTGGGATAATGCGGTTCGCTCTGGGATACGTGGCGAGCCTATGAAGAATTGTGCCGTTTTTATCACCCCAGCCATAAACTTTGGCTACGGAAGATCTCCAGAGGAGCTTGGTGGCATCCAGCGAGAGCTGTTTAATTTCGGCTCGAATGTTAGCGAGGTGCCGCTCTCGAGAAGCGTCGCCATCAATGGAAGGGGATTGCTCAAGGTGCAGTGCTTGCGCCTCTAGCGAAGTGATTTGTAACAGCTGGGCCTGCCGCTGATGTTTAATTTGGCCTTTGGCAAAGCCACGAATAGTGGCCTTGCCCGCCTCCCACAGGGTACCCGGAGAAGGAACCAATCCCACATTGGTTAAGAAGTATTGCTTAAGTTCGGAACCCACGGCCTTCTTAAAGTCCTTGTCCTGAAGGAACCAAGCGT
Organism: Calotriton arnoldi; assembly: GCA_963921515.1. Taxonomy (NCBI): domain Eukaryota; kingdom Metazoa; phylum Chordata; class Amphibia; order Caudata; family Salamandridae; genus Calotriton; species Calotriton arnoldi. The sequence continues at coordinate 853,662 of CAWUFW010005122.1, read as the reverse complement.
TCAACCGCCATGTCGGGCGTGAGTAGAGGGGGGAGCCCCTGTGCTAAGGAGCAGCGGGGAATGGTCGGAGATACCTCTAGGGAGTATTCGGACGTCTTGGATCGTGGTGCAATCGGTAGACGGGATAAAGATTGCATCTATGCGCGCCTGCGTGTGATGTGCGGCGGAGGTGTGCGTGAACTGTTTAGTGTGTGGGTGTCAGATTCGCCATGCATCGCAAAGGCACAGGGATTCAGCCCAGTCCGTTAATTGTTTCGCTTGCACCAGCCTGGAGGTAGATGGGGGACCTGTCGTGTCGAGAAGTGGGGTGGAAACCGCGTTAAAGTCGCCTCCGATAACAGTGGGCCCCAGGGGGAGGATGGTCAGCAGAGCGGTGGATTGTTTCAACGTCACCGCAAGCATCGAGGGGGGTGAGTACAAGGACACAAGGCTAAGGGGAGTGCCACCCAGTGTACCGCAAATGATCACGGACGTGCCCTGCGGATCATGAATAACGTGCGAAAGCACAAAGGGAAGGGTGCGCTTCAGTATTATGGCCACTCCACGAGAGCCTCGAGCGAAGCCCGAGTGCCAAACTCTATCATAGCCATATCGCGCTAGAAAGGGGCAGTGATTACCCATCAAGTGTGTCTCTTGAAGCAGAAGCACCTCTATACCGAGGCGTTGTGCATAGCGCAGGACGGCCGTTCTTTTATGACGGTCTAATAGACCATTAACGTTTCAGGATAAAACGTGGAGGGCTGCCTTCGGAGAGGGTGTGTCGGTCATGGGGGCTGGAAGTCGCCGTAGTGGCTCGTCGGACCTTTGAGAGCCGACGGTAAATGTGGGGCCTGGAGCAGGCGCGAGAACGCGCTGGTAGGAGGGACCGTGTGTGTAAGTCCCGCAAGGAGATGGATCCGAGTGTCGTGTGAGTGTTGGTGCAACAGAACAACAGAAAACAAAAACAAACCTTGGGAAAGAACAATCCCAACCCCCTCCCCCGCCCCGCCCCCCACCCTACACTTCGAGAACAGAAACATCTGTCGACCCCCTAAAACCAGAAAACCAAACTAAAACGCTTGGGTTGAGAAGCGTGGAAGGACCCCTCCATATGAGCGGATGTACAGTGTCTCGGCAGGAAGACGAAGAATCAGAGCAAGCAGTCTGCCAGAACTCCGGATTCCCTGGAGGTCGGGGCACGTCCTCAAAGTGCCAACCGCTTCGGCGGTCGCTCAGCAGCACGTCAAAGGGTCGGGCTGCGAGAAAGGTCAGTGTCCGCTCCCGGGAGGTCCCGCCGAGCCGAAGGTGGCGGGTCCACTAGCGGGCCACCAGAAGCTTGGGGTCTGAGACGGGGAGGGGAGGCCGAAGAGCTGGAAGATCTTCGAGGTCCATGAACTGTTAGGCTTGAGGATCTCTGGGACGCCATTTGAGACCGGCGTCTCCTGTTGGAGTTTGTGTGTCGCCGATGCTGGTGCCCCGGCGGCCGGGGCTGTGCGGGTTGGGAGCCCGACGGTCCGGGGGACGGGATGCGTTGTTGCCTGAGGGGCCGCTCCTCTGTTAACCAAGTCCAGGCCGCTTGAGGGGAGTCAAAGAAATGCGTTGCATTTTGGAAGATGACCCGTAGGCGTGCCGGGAACTGCAATTGATATTGGAGGCCCAGGGATCGCAGCTTCTTCTTGACCTCAATATAGGCTCGACGTTGGTCCTGCACTTCCCTGGTGTAGTCTGGGAACACCATAATGGTGTGGTTTTGGAACTTCAAAGGACCGTGGGAGCGTGCTTCGCGCAGGATGGCATCTCGGTCTTTGAAGTTGAGGATCTTCAGGATGAAAGGGCGAGGAGTGGCCCCGGCCGGTGGTTTTGTAGCAAGAGATCGGTGCGCCCTCTCTACCACGAACCAGGCAGAAAGAGAGTCTTTTGGCATCCAGGAGGAAAACCAAGCCTCTACGAAGGCGGCCGCCTGGTTCTTCTCAATCCCCTCCGGGAACTCCACCAGTCGGAGGTTGTTGCGGCGTGCGCGATTTTCCGCGTCTTCCGCGCGCCGGTGGAGTTCTCTGGTGTGCGAGCTCAAGCTGGCCACTTGGTCCTTAAGCTGGCGAATATCATCCTCCGCCGTCGAGATTCGGGACTCGGCTTCAGTTATTCAGGCCGTGGCGTTACGGAGATCTTGCAGGAGGAGAGACACATCCACCTTGACGTCCCCTATCTTCCCCTCCACCGAAGCCTGCGAAGAGCTGATGGCCTGCAGGATGGTCGCAAGGTCTGTACCCGGGATAGGGGGAATGCCATTGGCTTGTCCAGGTGGATCAGGCCCCTGGGTGGTGAAGCGGTCCATTTTGGTTTGTGTGGGGGCGGTCGCTGACTTGGGGACCTTGTCTCTTCCCATGATCTACAGCTGGACAGGCCGCAGGGGCTGCGAGAGCTGGAGGAGGGGAAACGTCAATCCTGGCCAAAGGTCCAGTTGTCGGGGCGAGAGTCAGCACGATCAACCACTGTGGCAGGATGATCACTATCAGTCAAGGGGTAGACAAGGAGTGTTTTGGACCGCCCCAATGCCACACACCGCTCCACTCAGATGATATTGGCGGGGAGAGGGGGGGGATGAAGATTGCATGCGCTCCTGTTGGCACGCTCCCGGCTGGTTGTCGTCCAGGGAGGGGCGAGCCACCTGAAGAGGGGACCGCCAAGCCGCGCCCCGCCGCCCGAAGTGGCGGCCGAAAGAAAAGGGGGGAGTCCCGCCCCCCTGCAGGGTGTAGGCCGGGTACGGCAGGATTAGGCCTCGTGGCTTGGGCCGCAGCGACAGGCCAGAGACGTCCCAGACCCAGGCGGTGGCACAGCGCCCAGCTCCACAACCCCTCTCAGCAGGGCAGCAAGGGCTAGGTCGGGGGGAGGGCAGGGGCTCGCCAGGGCAGGTCCAGCAGAGGAGGTGAGCACTCTCGTTGAAGGCACGGTTCCAGCAAAGTTCCCCAGGACTCTGCCAGGTAAGACCAAGAATGGCGTCTCAGGCTGCCATGGCACCTCGGAGGGTCGGGGGAGGGGCGGGGGGGCACCCCCGGGAAGGCCCAGCATCGGCCCGCCGCCCGGCAAGGCGGCCGAAACCCCGGCCCACTCCCCACTCACCAGAGCATTCCCGCGTACGGACACTGGCCGGCCGGCGGCGGCGAGGTGGGGCCCACAAGCCGGACCGGAGGAGAGGCAAGAGGCGGCCGAAGGATCAGCGTAGGCCACCGGGCACAGGAGACCGCCCAGCTCCAGGGGCTGCGAGAGCTGGAGGAGGGGGAACGTCAATCCTGGCCAAAGGTCCAGTTGTCGGGGCGAGAGTCAGCACGATCAACCACTGTGGCAGGATGATCACTATCAGTCAAGGGGTAGACAAGGAGTGTTTCGGACCGCCCCAATGCCGCACACCGCTCCACTCAGATGATATTGGCGGGGAGAGGGGAGGGATGAAGATTGCATGCGCTCCTGTTGGCACGCTCCCAGCTGGTTGTCGTCCAGGGAGGGGCGAGCCACCTGAAGAGGGGACCGCCAAGCCGCGCCCCGCCGCCCGAAGTGGCGGCCGAAAGAAAAGGGGGGAGTCCCGCCCCCCTGCAGGGTGTAGGCCGGGTACGGCAGGATTAGGCCTCGTGGCTTGGGCCGCAGCGACAGGCCAGAGACGTCCCAGACCCAGGCGGCGGCACAGCGCCCAGCTCCACAACCCTCTCAGCAGGGCAGCAAGGGCTAGGTCGGGGGGAGGGCAGGGGCTCGCCAGGGCAGGTCTAGCAGAGGAGGTGAGCACTCTCGTTGAAGGCACGGTTCCAGCAAAGTTCCCCAGGACTCTGCCAGGTAAGACCAAGAATGGCGTCTCAGGCTGCCATGGCACCTCGGAGGGTCGGGGGAGGGGCGGGGGGGGCACCCCCGGGAAGGCCCAGCATCGGCCCGCCGCCCGGCAAGGCGGCCGAAACCCCGGCCCACTCCCCACTCACCAGAGCATTCCCGCGTACGGACACTGGCCGGCCGGCGGCGGCGAGGTGGGGCCCACAAGCCGGACTGGAGGAGAGGCAAGAGGCGGCCGAAGGATCAGCGTAGGCCACCGGGCACAGGAGACCGCCCAGCTCCAGGGGCAACGGACGTCCAAGCGGTGGCCAGTGGGGTGAGACACCCCCCCAGATGGAGGCGGCGTGAGGGAAGAAGGGGGCGCCCGCTGCCCGATCCGCACAGCCGGTGGGTCCCCCAATCACGACCTCAGGAAGGCAGGGGGCAGCAAATGTAGGGCGGCCACAACTTTCTGAGAACTGGGACGGCGCCGTGAGGATGGAAGAGAGGGGCCCAGGAGGGCTGGACACCAGCCCCGCGCACACTCCGCTACCCAATGTGGTAGCCGCCACACTGGGTGCCCCCACCAGTCTACAGCTGTTCCTCCGCCCCAGGGCCGATGCCGATCATAGGCGCCGGCGGACGCTGGGAAACCCGGGAGCACTGCCGCGGGCGTCATGCCCGGGCCGCTGGTTGAAGTGCCGATCCCGCGGTCGGAGCACCAGGCGCCGTAACCCCACCACCACGCAGTGCGGGGGGAGCCAACGGGGCTGGCTGACCACAGGGCAGAGGCCGAAGCAAATTTCGAGGGCCAGGGGGTCACAGCCGGGCCAGGGGAGAACAGCGACACAAAGCGTTGTCCGCAGGGCTGGAGCGCCAGGCCCGTCAGTGAGGCGCGATGAAGGCCGCCATCTTGTAGCTCAGGGGTCCCAGAAAATCAAAAGCCGGCAGGCCGCCCCAGGAGGTCGACACGGGCACCAGACAGCTCCGGACGACGCCCCGCGCCCCAGGAGCCAGGGCAGGCAGGTAAGGGTGGCGGATGGTTGCCAGAGAGCGCAGGATGCCAGGCGGATGACGGAGGGGTCCAGGAGCACTCTTAGAGTGCGACCGCCATCTTGATGCCTCAGGCCACGCCCCCTGCTCTTGGGTTCTTAAGCGTGCAAACTTCCTGTAGTTGGTCATATAGCTGCAATATATGGCATGTAGACAGTAAAAGAAAGTCTCTGGGTGATTTGACAATTGCTTTATTGACATTATTATGATGAACAGTGCAATCTTTTTCATTCATTCTGAATGCTTTACCATACTGTGATGTTTTTATTAATTCCAATGGGGTTATATTACCCAAATATAACATGTGGTCAGTGATATCAATGCGCCACCCTGACAAAGCCAGTAGTAGGTCTCCTCATATATATTGATGTGGTGATCTTTTGACAAAGGCAATAGGCCCGAGATATATATATATATATATATATATATATATATATATATATATATATATATATATATATATATATATATATATATATATATATATATAACAGCTTTCACCTCTCGGCAATAATGGTCGCACACACTCGGTCTTCAGGTTTTATGGCGGTTTATTCAAGCAAATAAAACTCTGCCATGCCCAACGCGTTTCGGTCCCCCCACTTGGACCTTGATCACGGGATGGTGTTACAATCGTTAGGGGCATTATTTATTTCCATGACTCACAACTACTTCCTGTTTTTTTCACAATGCATTGTGGTACGTGTAGTTACAATTTTATAAAAGTGCATAGTGCTGTACAAAAAAAGTTTTTTTTATGTATAATAAACAGTGAATCATTAGTACGTGCCCTTTCCAGTGATTTAAAATCAATTCATTTCTATTTTATCAGAGGCAAATAATTATTTTATAATCACAGTGATTAGTTTTGATTTGTCCTTTTAAGTCTCTCTAGTGAGTTTATTTTAGCAGTGTCTTTTTTGTGTTTTTTATTTGTTGTTTTGAAGATCCGCTGGTGGATATATTTCATAGGGAATGAACATTAGTTTCAATTTTTCATTTCATTATCCATTTTATTTTCAAGTTATTGTGCTCAAGTTTTTGAGGAATATTTTTGATGTTATTTTCAGTTCTTGTCATGTGATGTTACTCATCATCTTTTGATGCACTGTTACTTGACTCCAAATAATATCAATCTTCTTTCTTTTTTGACTCTTGTTTCATTTATATATATATACACACACATGCACGCACGCGCGCACACACACACACACACACACATTGGACAATATTTTATTGAGTGTAATTGCTGCATGCTAGCAAATTGTGATTACTAGCCCATACCATATCCCCTGAGTAGGCCTTGGACTGCACTGCTTCACTACTCACAGAAAGTAAAGTGCTACTATGGGGGTACTTGGTTCCCAATAAAAAGACAATTGAAGTGTCACTACTTGAATAGGACTCACATCCTTCAAATCTAATAAACCAAATTCTTACAGGGGTATATTAGTGATCATTGGAAATGTAGCAAATATCCACGCACATTTGCGAATGTTTACTAATCTATCCAATTGATTTTTCCACCACATTTACACACATAAAGCTTGGCCAAAATAATTCCACAAAGCTACCGTTACGGTGTACTGAGGGAAAAGGTTTCTTTACAGGTTTTGCTGCTGAAACAGTGCCAAATGATAGTTAGGATTATCTATATAAATCTATGATTTTTGTAGATTTACATGTGTTTGTTGTGCCACATGTCTGAATTGCAGAAAGATCTTAAATCTCAAATTACAGGAGAAACTTATGAGGAGCAGTGTTTAAAGGCACCTTTATGACTTGGGCTGATAGTGACTTATACAATATGAACCTAAATCCGTGGCAGTCAAGTAAGCAGGCACTAACAAAATGTGAAAGAGAGAATTTTGGTCACCAGTCCTGACAAACGAGAAACGGGCTGATAACAATGACAACTGAGTACTGGATGGATAGATACATTGAGAGATGGATGGATGGATGAATGAATGAATGGATGGATGGATGGATGGATGGATGGACGGGCGGATGGATGGATGGATGAATCTAAAAATAATATAAAATATAAAAAGCAATTACACATCACAATGTGCACACTATATCAACAAGAAGCCACAATCCTAGAACATGAAAATGTAAATAATTTATACAACTTTATAGTGATGTTAACTGTCGGCTTTGTTCATTGATTTCATGACTTTGCGTTTAAAAATATTTCTGCCATCAGAAATATAGGGGTAAAAATATATGATCCTTCTTCCTCACCCTTAGTTACACACGTTACAGAACATAAAAACTGCTGGAGTCTTGCTTCATTGGGTGGTCCTTGGAAACACCTATCATATAATTTAAAATATTTAAATATGTGTGACTGATATTGTATTTCTCTGTGAAAACAGTTCTCTGTGGACTCATCTCATGAATATAATTTGATTTAAAATTAAATGTAATATGAAAGATGAAATATGTTCTAGAGACTCCAGATAAGTACTTTCTATCTCTTAATTGAGTTCATTGATCTTTTACAATAAGTAGTACTTCAGTTTCCAGCTAACAGCATAATTTATAACTGCAAAGCTGCAGCAACAGCGAAGGCCTCCCGCTGAGATATTAAATTGTGCTCATTGTTTCAGCTTTGTTTATAGTATTATATAAACTTGCACAAGAGCTATGAAAAATTAACTACACTTGAAGGGATCCCTGACTTTCATGTGTTTATCCAGTTAATATTGCTCACAGTAATACAATAATGAATTTCGTCAGTTTGGAAATTCTTCCTTGAAACAGAACGTATATCCTGTGATATGACTGATGCTAACTCAACAAAAATCTTGACCATCAATTTGTAAATTAAGTTAATGAAGTGCACTGTCGGATTCTGCAAACAATTTTTATGCCTAACGGTTTCAACAATTTGACAGCCAGTTCTCATAAATTCTTTTCTTTAGCTGCAGAAGGATGGAAACATATGCAGAGGATTCAGGAAGTAGTTCAATCTGGCATTACACTTCCCTCAAACAAAGTGAAAACAAACACATTAAGAAGACGAGACCCATGCTACACACTTATGAAAATGGCTGAACTGCTAACTCTAGTTCTCAACTGCTCTCATTAATCAGGGTTCTCTCATTTTAAAACTCATATAATATGTACCTTCTATTAAAATGGGCGCACAGTGCATTACTTCAACTTGTTAATTATTGGAAGTGTTAAGGACGAGATAAAGGCTGAGATTTACTAATACTTTGCACCTGATTTGCGTGACTTTTATAACGCAAACATGTTGCAAAGTGTTATTGTGGTATTTTCTATCCAAACCAAGACAGGATTTGCTTTAGAAAGTTGGCAAAAGTAACACAAACTTGCTTAATTTGGGCCGATGGTTGCAGGCGGGAGCCAACAGCACTTATTTTTGTGGACCAGCACTTATTTTTCCGCTTCAGCCATTTACCTAGAGCAAGAGAGGGAAAAAAACACAAAGTAAAAAGGCGAAGGAAGACGAAGATGGAAAAACTGTCACAAAGGGAAAAAGCCAGATCTGCAAAAGGGAGATAAAGTGGCAGGGTGTGGCTTACAGGGAATAATGAAGCATTAGGAGTATTTAAGATTACCATCTTGGTATTTGGTACGCCAACATTTAAGTGCTCCAGCCGCTTGCTTCTGACCATAGCTTTGGACACCAGCACTCTTTCTTTTACAAATTAAGCACTGAACCCAATGTAGTTATATGCACTCCTTTGCTCTGCTTTGCGTCAAAGGGTGTTCCATGGGTTTTGATACAAATCCCTATCCACTAGATACGTATAGACAGGGATTAGTCCAAAACCTTATGCCCTCTCAAGGTAGGCGTAACATTGGAACAAGTACTATCCACATTTTTCCAACTTTGCCTTTGTGTTGCACAGTACAGAACACCTACAAACTGGAAAAAGTATTAAAGCAAAATTGTCGTACTGGATGGGTTCCCTTCTAGAACAAAATCTCTGGTTGACAAAATTCACACGTATCTTAGCAAAATGTTACAACATTGTGTTCAATTGCACATGGCCTCCTGAAGTACACCTGCACAGGGGTAGAGGAAAACAGCGCCATATCTTAGTAGATATAGTGCTATTCTGCTCTCTCTTTCACGCAGTGCAGCAACTTTAGTGTGCCACCCTGAATTGTTTGAAAAGTTAGTAAATCTAAATGTGCACTACAACTGATAAATGATTCCAAGAACCTTTAGACAATGCTGCAATCTTATACTTTGTTGCCATTTCTACTCTCTCCTATAACAAAGTACACCGATGTCAGAACAATCCTTTCCAATATGGAATACTTTCTGTACTTAGCCTTCAATTGAGTTTGCATTAACCATTGTAAATTATGACTCAATAACGAATGGTCCTTGTTAGAAATTGGTTTCTGCTTGGCACAGGTAGGCACCCTGTTCAAGCAGGAACCACACTCCTAGTCAGGGTAAGTTAGACACACACCATAAATTAACCTGTGATCATCCTCTGGTAGCGTGGCACAGAGCAGGCAGGCTTATCTTAAGAGACAATGCTTAAAGTATTTGTGCAAACAGTAACACAGCGGAAACACCACAAAAAGACTCCACACCAGGTTAGAAGCATAGAGAATATTTCTACGAGTAAAACAAGACCGAAACAGCAAAAATCCAATAAGTGTACGGTATCAATTTGTAAAGATTAAATGAAACTGTAGTGCTTAAAATTTTAAAGGGCCAATTGAGGCTATCTGGTTGCACAAGACCAGGTTAAATTCAAACATTCAGACTGACCAGGATGGAGCACGGGTCAGATACAGGGACCAGCCTTGGCCTGCTGTAAAGTACCTTAGATGTGTCATTGACGGAGTCCAGATGGAGGAAGCAAAAGGCTGCGCAGTGTTGTTGGACCTCAGGATTGAATACAATGCGTCGGCGCCAAGATGCGCAATGTCGGAGATTTGTCGGAAACTGGAGACAAGGCGTGCACAGTCAGCGATGTGATGTCCGCGGTCCTTGCAGCAGGGCTGATGCATCGGCATTGTGGTAGATGTGGCAGTTTTGATTGACGCAACATCATCAATGCGTTTGTTCTGATTGTGGCAGCCCTTTATACCCACTTCCAAGGCCCCAGGACAGGATTGGCACCACTTGGCGGGGCAAGAATAGCAGCAAGGAAAGTCGAGGTGCTGTTGCAGAATGATTTTAGGTCTTTGATGTCCTGAGATTTAGAACAGGGGGCAACCCAGCAAGCCCTTGGAGTTACTCTGGGTTCAAGTGAGATGGGTCCCATCCTTCCTCAGTCCAGGTAGAGGGCAGTAGGCAACAGGGCAGCACATCAGAAAGCAGTTCTCCCAGAGCAAAAGTCAAGTAGGGTGCCTACTTCAAAGAAGGCATCAGGTATAAAAACAGGGCCCTCAGACCCACTTCTCGGTTCACTTTCTGGACCTGTGGAAGGACTCTCAGAGGCCTGCCTGCTGCTGATGTGGACTCTAGAAGTCTACTTTGCTACACCCGAAAGGACTGCTCTGCTGCCGGAAGCCTGCTTTGAACCCTCAGAGGCCTACCCTGATGATTGAGCCCTGCTCCACTGCTTGAACCCAGAACTACCATAGTGACTCAAAAGGCTAGTTGGCTAGCCTCTTGATCAGAGCCTCAGGGACAGAAAATACCTTTTTCTTCAAAACTTTACCTTCTCAGACATTTTTCCATGAAATTTCTTCTAAGTCCAAAGGTAAGCACTAAGGCCCAATCAACTTCTTGATTCTGACCCACGTTTCATCTCAGTTCATATTTTGACCTGGTCTCGCACAACTAGATGTCTGCATTTAGGGCTTTGAACTTTTAGGCATGGTTTTTACCTCAAACTTAAAAAAATCATAACTCCGATTCTACTCATTGGATTTCTGATGTTTTGGTGTCAAATAATTTATTTAAACTTACTCTATTTTTTTACTTAGTGTAGGAATTTTCTTGTGTTTTCACTTTGTTTCTCTTTGTGTGCTGCATAAATACTTTACACATAGCCTCTAATAATTATTAAAAATAGTTTTACAGTTTCAGTAGACATGCTAGAGGTGAGGTGTGAGCGTTATCTTACAGGGAAGCGATGTACACAAGGCATAAAACTTGTGAAGTTGACTTTCATTTTCGTAATGTGGTCAGGAGCAGAGGAACAGTATCACCACTGCACAATAAATCCTAGAAGGCACCTGTGAGTACTTAGCAGAGAAATGGCAAAAAGAATAGCATGAATGGGTGATCTAGCCACAGCGAGCTGCAGTTTCCATTCATGCATAAAAACAGATATTGCTTTGTTAACTCGAACCAGTAATCTAGTTCATTGCAAAACACAATCCCAGCTTCCTGGAGCAGATCTCATTTTCACCTAAATCTAGAAAGTCACCAAAAAAAAACCCAGCAACTACAGTCTATTGAAAAACATCTCACCAGAATTCTAAATTTAATTCACTCACTTACAGGAGTGCAAAATGATGAAGGCACCCTATTGTTCCTTAACTAACTCCTGCGGTATATTCTACTGTAGTATTTTTGGATAGGAGACTCGATTGTACGCCTTCACCCAAGCAGAGAGCCCTAAACCTGGAACTCAGAACACTTCAATCCATGGTGTAAGTTAGTCCAACATATGAACTGTAGACAGCTGTGGGTGCTAAGCTCATCCTAAATGCCTTTAGCAGAAGGTAAATTGTATATCACATGTACATTTTATTGAATCTACTCAAGACTCAATTCAGAGCCGCATTGTGCTAGTTTTGGCTTCAGAGTTAATTTATTACCAATTACCAAGCCACGGCACTGATGCTCAGAGACAAAAGAGCAACTGTTGACCAACAAACATTTCTTATACTTTTTCTGTCCAAAACACATAGTTATCGTTTCTGGGTATATTTTCAAAGATGATTATGTTCTGCATTGGTGCTTTACATACTTGCAGTTCACTGTACCCTCATACTGTCTGTGTATTTGTAAAGGGTTTTAATAATGCAACGTGCAAACATGATTGCTGAAGGGAAGAACACCGCCAGCAACCTGTATTTGGAGGGGTGGGTGGATTTCCTTGATACCCTTTTAAATAGAATGATACTGGGATTGCTTCCTACCAGTCAGCTAGGAAATCCCTAAAGATAATAATAATGCCTTAATAAACATCATCCCACGCTACCTAGGTGCTGCTTTAGTACTACATTTGTCCAACCTTCTGGTCCTACAGCATTACAAATCTTGCATGATTAGGGCCTCATAATTACCTGGCAATAGATCAAGGCATTCAAAAACTCTTTTGAACTTTTTGCCAGTAAAATGTGGCTTTTTCACAGATCACGTAATATTTTGTTCAGTCCATGAATTGTCTTGTATTACTTCCTCATCATTAACCACCTTTGTAGTTAGGGCTTTACTAGCCCACCACTAGAAGAAGCACTCACCAAGAGGGGCTATTATCTGCAATATGCAATCCCAATTTATTTGTTATAATTTCCTTTTTGATTATGAACTTTTAATGTTTTTTCTTAGTAGTGCAGAGCAATTTGAATGGAATAACGCCTTTCTTAATCTAGTTTTATGAAGTTGGCTATATATATTCAGATGAATTAAAGTCTCAATCCCCTTTATATTGGCTCAATTGATGAATGAACCCTTATGGATAATCCTTTGGGCTTCCCCATTTGATCATTTATCTTCTAGGTGGCAATTCCCACTTCATGTATATGACACATGCGAGCCCACTAGTATCCGAAACCCAGAGGCTTGGGGCCTGTGGAATGCTTAATATCGTACGATACCTGCAAATATTCTTTCTCTTCTTGCTCAGTTGAAAATAAATTGGGAGAGAGTCTTAGAGCTCTAAATTAATGATTTGGACTGGGATAGGATTGTAGCGCATATACCAGCTGTTTCTAGAAATGCTAGTTTCATATTAATTAATTTCTACATCCTGCATAGAGTTTATCTAACACCTGGCAGGATTAACAAGTTCTATGCGAATGCTGCTGAAAAATGCCCTAGATGTGGGGAGTTGGGAGTAGAAATGTTCCACATGGTATGGTCCTGCCCTTCATTAGCGGAGTTCTGGGAGGAAGTAATAGAATATATTAATTGGAATAACATTGCAGAATATCCCTTGTACACCCTTGGTCTGCCTCCTAGGGGGATACCCTCATCCTAAAAATGAGAAAACTACTACTAGATTTACTGACTTAGGTTTGATTTTGGTAAAACGAGAAGTGACTATGCACTGGAAATCAGCGCATGGTCCTCAAATTACTAGATGGCGTAAAGAAATGATTAAATGGGCAAGTTTGGAGAATGCTATGTTGTTTCGTGAGATTAAAAGAGGACGAGGGAAAATTGAAAGAGTTAAAGCGAGGGAACACCTGGTGGAAAGTTTGTTGGCCTCGGAAGCAGACACAGATTCTTTGAATAGCTCCCTGAGTCCTTGCGGGTAAGGGAAGGGAAATCTAGTTTCATACTGATAAATTGGGTGATAATGGTTACTACTGTGATATACTTGTGCATGTAGAATATTTTGACACTTTATTTCTGACTGCTTTTCTTGATTAGGTGTAACTGTGGGTGGGGGATTGATATTATAGTTTATTATACTAATTTTAGTAGACTTAATATATGTATGAAATATGCAGTAGTTGGAATATGGTTGAATGCTTGTGGATGCATGTCATATTAGATATATTGATATCACTTTTAATCTGTAAATTATAGTTATCTGGGTGTTTCTCCCTTTTGTCAAAATTCTTTTTATTGTTCAGCATCATGAGCAAATGATACAACAAGCATACAGGAGAGTGTGCAGGACCCTGGGTCTAGGCATGCGGCTAATTATAGTCCAGATTCACATGTCACAAGGTCTGTTACAGCCCCCCAGCAGCCCAAGAAGAAGATGTCTGATTGAAACATTCAACTTTAAGGGTAACCCCTTGAACAGAGAAAGAAAAAAGAAACGAAATCAACCCCCTCCCCAACCCTCCCTCCTCCCCTCCCCCGGTGGTGGTGGATTGTTATGAAAATGGGTGGATAACGCAGGCGTGGCTAGGAAATGAGGCAGTACACAGAGGACTACGGCTCCGAAGAGGGTGATGAGTGCGTCAACCAACCCTTGTTGGAGAGATTAAAACTGAAAAAGATGCATCGCCGTTAAGGAGGGTGGGCACACTGCTGAGGGCAAACCACTGGACAGGTAGGTCACCAATGGGCCCCATTTATATTCAAAATTCTTATAGTCATCCCAGAAGATATCAGCGAGGCGTTCCATAGATATAATTCTCCACAGGCGGGCGTGCCATAATGATATAGCTGGAGCGTCTTTCTTTTTCCACGCGGCTGCTATCGTGAGTTTTGCTGCCCCCAGGCAGGCCCACATTATAGCCTTGTCAGCTTTCGTTTGGTGTTCCAAGGCAGGTTCTCTAATGCCCAGAAGTGATCCTTCTATAGTTGTCGGGATGGGATATCCCAGCATGTCCTTGATATGTGAAAGGATTTCCTCCCAAAAAGGCCTAATACCGGGGCAGTCCCACCAGATGTGGCGGAAATCCCCTTGAACCCCGCAGCCCCGCCAGCAGAGATCCGAGGTGTCAGGGAAAATCCGTTTGAGTTTGGTGGGGTAGAGGTACCAGTCTAGGAGTGTCTTGTAGTGCGCCTCCCTCAAAGCAACGGAATGGTTATTCTTAGCAATATCGCCCCAGATATGTTTCCATTCTTTGTCAGAGACCCCCCTTCCCAGCACCTGTTCCCAAAAAGACATGTAGCGCACCCTTGGGGCATGTATGGTAGCTAATAGCATGGCATAAAGTGAGGAGATTGCCCCTTTCATGGTACCCGCTTTTAAAACCAGTCTCTCCATAGTCGTGAGGTCTCTGGTGGCTGCTTCTCTTATGTGTAGTAATGTGGCCCAATGTTTAAGTTGAAGATAGTGATAATGCTCGCTGTGTGCCACCTGGAATTCCCTTTTGCAGCTCTCGAATGTCAACATATCAAAGTTGTGGAATAAGTCCGAAAGTTTTAAGCAACCTCCCTCCCTCCAACAGTCAAAGGGTCCTTCGCGCAGTGCAGGCGGGAATGCCGGATTAAAGTGAATGGGGGTGTATGGAGAGGGGAAAGATGTCCAACCCTCCCTCCTCGTGACTTGGTCCCAGACCATGAGTGTGGTACGTGTGGGCGTGCTTAGATATGCATTTGTTGGCCTGTCTGCCTTCGGTTTCCACAGGACGTCCCATATCGTTCGCCCCACGATTGCTCTGTCCATGTGGAGCCAGTGTTTATCAGACTCTCTAGCGGTCCACTCCATCACCACCCGTAGTTGTGCGGCCTGGAAATATAACTGGAAGTCTGGCAGCGCCAACCCCCTTCCTTCCTTGGGCGTCGCAGGACATGAAATGGGAGGCACGCCCTTCCCCCCTGCCAGATGAATCTAGTGACGAGCGAGCGCAGGCGCGGTAGAAGACCCCGGTCAAGTTCAATGGGAAGAGCCTGAAATAAATAAAGGAGCTTTGGCAAGACCGTCATTTTGACGACATTGATCCGCCCAAGCCAGGAGATATAGAGCGGTTTCCATCTCTTAAAATCCTGTTGAAGTTGCGTCTCCAGAGGGGGGTAATTAGTCTTGTATAGATCTTTAAGTTTAGGGGTAAGCTGGACTCCTAGGTATAAAAGAGAGTGTTTAGCCCATTGAAAGGACGTTTGACCCTGCAGTCTTGTTGCCTCCGCGTTGGAGAGTGTGAGGTTTAGTATGGAGGATTTGGAGAGATTAACTTTAAAACCAGCTGCTAGTTCAAAGTTCCTCAGTTCTTCCTGCACCGCCCGGAGGGAGGAGGCCGGCTCCGTGAGCGTGAGCAAAATGTCATCCGCGAAAAGGGACGCTTCATGTTCCGTGCCTCCGAAACGTATGCCTCGGATCTCCTCGTTGGCGCGGAATTTCACAGCCAAGGGTTCAATACTGAGGGCAAATAAAAGGCGGGAAAGCGGGCAGCCCTGTCGCGTACCTTTGCTAAGAGTAAAGGGGAGCGACGAGAAACCATTGACCAACACCCTAGATTGGGGAAAATGATAGTTGTCCTGAACCATGTTAAGGAACCTGTCTCCAAAGCCGTATTTCCGCAGCATGGGGAAAAGAAACGACCAATCCACCCTGTCAAAGGCCTTCTCGGCGTCAAGGCCCACTAAGATTGCAGGGAGTCTGAATTTAGACACTTTCTCAATAAGGTGTATAGTGCGGCGGATGTTATCATGCGTCTGCCGTCCCTTTATAAAGCCTGATTGATCAGGGTGGATCAGTGTAGGCATCAAATCCTCAAGTCTAGCGGCTAGGATCGCGGAGTACAGCTTTGCATCGAGGTTAAGGAGGGCTATGGGCCTGTAGGAAGCGCACAACTGGGGATTTTCCCCAGGCTTTGGAATGACAGATATTACTGCCTCTGCCATAGAATCTGAGACCTTAGCGTCTATTGCTGTGGCATTGAACAGCTCGGTGAGGTGTGGGGTTAGCTCGGATGCGAAGCATTTATAAAATTGTGCCGTAAGGCCATCAGGCCCCGGTGCCTTATGTAATTTAAGTTTAGCAATGGCCTGCCCTACCTCCTCCGCTGTGATGGGTGCCTCCAGAGGCTCTGCAAGTGCCGCGGCGATGTGGGGAAGATCCACGGAGTCTAGGTATTGCTGTTGTAGGAGTGTATCGGAGTGGGACACCGCAATAGAGTTCCCCATAAAATTTGCCTAAGATGTTGGCTTTAATGTCATCCGCGTGAGTGAGATGACCCGCCTCATCTAAGATACCCCCAATAAATTCCCGCTCCCTCTTCACCCTCATTTGTCACGCTATGTGGGGTCCCACTTTATCCCCCTGAGTGTATGATGTCTGTCGCAGTTTCAGCATTGTGTATTCGGCTCTGTTATTGTAGATAGCGCGTAGTTTGCCCCTAAACGCGGTAAGCTGTCGCTGTAGCCCTCGAGTGGGAGTTTCCTTTTGTGCTTTATCTACGAGCTCGAGTTCCTCTTCGAGCGCTAAGCGTTCCTTCGCTTTTTGCTTATTCAGGACCGCATTAAGTTGGATGCATTTACCCCTCAGTACCGCCTTGAAGGCGTCCCAGTTGTTCTGTGGAGTAGTGGCCTGGGGAGTGTTAAGAGTAAATTATTCAGTGATAGAGGTCCTTAGTTCATCACGTAGGGTCTTATCTCGGGTGATTGACACCGGAAAGTACCACCTAGAGGTGCCCAGCTTATGTCCACCCCATGCCAGGCTGATGGATATAAGACTATGATCTGAGACTGATATTGGCAAGATCTGGGCCGCCTGCAGGGGGCTCATGAGTGCCTGACTAATGAAGATGTAGTTAATCCTGGAGTAGGAGTGGTGGACATGGGAGAAATATGTATAGTCTTTGGAGGTAGGGTGTAGTGACCGCCAAGCATCACAGAGTCCCAGCGTGTGCATTTTCTGTTTAACCCCTTTAGGAAAGCAATTGATAGAAGCCCTATGGGAGTGGGAGCTATCCAGAGACTCGTGCCACATCAAGTTGAAGTCTCCCATAAGGATCACTGGCCCCTCTGCGAAACCTCCAATTAAATATAGTGTGCTGGATAGGAACGCCACCTGACCTGAATTGGGTGCGTAAAGGGAAATAAATGTGCAAAGAGTACCCCGCAGTCTCCCCCTTACCATTATGACTCTCCCTTCCCGGTCAGTCTTTACTGCCTCAGGCTGGAATTTGGCTGTGGACCTAAAGAGCAAAGCCACCTGTTAGACCTGGCATCCTTGGCGTGGGTCTCCCTTCCATTTTTTTCGTAATGCCTCCACTGTTGCCGATATGTTTTGCTGGACTAGATGCTCATGGGCACTTTGCCGCTGCTAATCAGTGCCAAAGTGCAAGTGCTCCCTATCGTTAATTGCTATATGTATTAGTGACTCCATGATTGGATGATTGGTTTACTTGTCAGTCCCTAGTACAGTGCACTCAGTGTGCCCAGGGCGTGTAAATCCAATGCTGCTGGTGGGCTTGCAGCACGGGTTGTGCCACCCACAGAAGCAGCTTGTAAAGTGTGTCTCAGGCCTGCCATCGCAGAGCCTGTGTGCAGCCTAGGGCTGCCATGTCGACTTGGTGAGTACACCCACTTACCAGTCCCTAAACCTTCCCTTTACTGCATGTTGGTCACCCCTAAAGTAGGCCCTAGGGCAGGGTGCATTGTAAGTATAAGGTAGGACATGCCCTGGTGTGTGTGGCATGTCCTAATAGTGAATTACAGCCATTTTCGTTTTTCACTATTGCAAGGCTACCTGCTCCCCATAGGCCAGAATGGGCAGACTGACTATTACACCTTATAGTCAGAACTGACCCAGGGAACATGGTAGAAAAACGAATTTAGTATGCCTGAACTCAGGATGATAAAAGACATCTTTTAGTGAAGTTGGTTTTAACATTCTGTGTTTGAAAATACCACTTTTAGAAAGTGGGTATTTTCTTGCCTAACTATCCAAGCCTGCCTCTGCTAGGTTGTGTATTCCTTGTCTGGAGATTGAGTGACAGGGGCTGGGGGTGGCTACAGGAGACAGGGTGAGTCAGCGCAGGGCTGAATAGAAAGATCTGCATCCAGAGTGGAGGGAGGAGCTGCACCTGGGTCTGAATAGGGCTGTGCCTGCCTTCCACAATGCTGGCTCCACCTCCTGCCGGGCGGCTGAGCACTCTGCCCCACATTCTGAAAGGAAAGAAGGAGTCAGAAAAACAAAGTGCTCCAGGACTGACCAGAACTGGTTTTGGACTAGGCAGAGGCCTCTCTGCCTTCAGAGAACAAAGAGAATCAGGGTATAAGAGGGGCACCCAGACCCCAGGAAAATTAGATCACTTTTGGGAACAAGAAGAAACCTTTGCTGAGGAGCGGAACCAAGAAGAAACTGAGGAGAGACTATCCCTAAGCCTGAAGTGCTGCTTGGGGGATTGGCCTGCAGTGGTTTGCCTGACTGCCAAAGAAAGGAGAAAGGAACTCTTGCTTTGCTGTGACTTTCATCAACTTGTGAAGGATCTCCAAGGGCTTGGAAGAGAGCTTGCCCCCTGACCGAAGTCCCAGGACCATTGGACTTCACCCCCTTTGTGAATTGCTGCTGGAAACTCTGTTTCAGTGGCTGCAGAGGTAGGGAGCTGTGACCGACTCTCACGACCGACTCAGTGTCCTGTAAGCACCGCAGCGAAGCACCGTCTCGCCCTGCAACGCACGGCCCTGGTATCACCGACTCCGTCAACGAGCCGCTGCCTGCCCCGCATCGAGGGACAACGCGTCCTGCAACGCTTCGCTACGCCGAATCGAACTGGTCCGACCGGCACGGTCACTGCTGCTGAGTTCGAGTCCTGTGACCGCACCGGAGTTGGGCACCGCTCGCACGCTTTGCGACGCACCGCCCGACTCGCACCGCTGTCCGGACTGATCGACGCCAGCTCCTGAATCCGGCTCCGTCGCCGCACCGCAACCTGCCAGCACCACATCGAAGCACCGTCTCGCCCTGCAACGCACGGCCCTGGTCTCACCGACTCCGTCTCGACGACGTCAACGAGCCGCTGCCTGCACCGCATCGAGGGACAACTTGTCCTGCAACGCTTCCATTTTTGCATCGCGACCGCGACGAACAGCCATCCGGCTCGCACGCCCGTGCCTGCCGCTTCAAGTAAAAGGTACTGTGACCGAGTCTGTCTACGCTGTGTTGGCCCGTCTCAACGCGGTCAGCTGGATTTGTTAGACTCTGTTTGTTCTCAACATCACCGTAGCCAGAGGAGGCTACCGACTCGCACAGAACCTTGAACTAAGCCTTTTTGATCAGAACTAAGTATTCTTAACAGTATTGTGGATTATTTTTGTCGTTTATGGTCTTGTGATAAATCTATATAAAGTATACCTATTTTTATAAATATATAACCTGTGTGGTGTCCATTTGTAGTGTTGTCACTTGATTACTGTATGTGTTCACAAATGCTTTACACACTGCCTCTGAACTAAGCCTGTCTGCTCGTGCCAAGCTACCAAGAGGGTGAGCAGGGGTTATTTCGGGAGTGTACCTACTTTCCCTGACTAGACTCAAGGGTCCCTATTTGGACAAAGGTACCTACCTCTGCCAACTAGAGACCCCCAAATCTAACATTGGTGGTCAGCGGTGAGGATTCTGGACTTGCATTTGTGACTCATGTACAGTGATTGGTGAACACTACTTAGTGAGTGCAGACCAAAACGCAACCACATACTTTTATAGCATTTTTTCTGGGATTTCCTATTTTTGCAAATGCCAAGTTCAGTCACTATGGAGAAACCAGCATCAGTAGCCTCTGTTGAGTGTGATTGGGAAGAAGAGAGGCTAGAATGCTACAACCTTAAGCAGCTCAGGCAATTCTGCAAAAAGTTTAAAGTGTCCATGACCGGGCTCTCCAGGAAGGAGGACCTCCAAAAGGCGCTGAGGGCCTGGGTCGAATCAAGGAGTGCCCCCGTGGAGGGGGCTGAGAATGCAGAAGGGCAGCTGGAGGGGCTATTGGGTCTAGGGGCTAGAAGACCACCTTCCCCAGTAGGTAGCAGTGTTTCGGCCAGAGGACTGTCTCCAGAGGAGTTGGAGGACAGGAAGGAGAGTAGGATGCACGAAATGCAGATGACCAAGCTCAAGCTGAATGGGCAGTTAGAATTCGAAATGCAAACTAGGAAATTAGCCCTAGAGGAAAAGAAAATGCAGTTTGAACATGAGAAAGTTTTGAGGGAGTTGGAATTGAAGGCCAAGAGCTTAGAGATTACTCCCTCTGGTGGCAGTGTACCGCCTGTGCCTGTTGAAGCTAGGGTGTATATTCCCAAAGATGTGGTGAAGGAGTTTTTAAAAATGATGACATAGGGCAGTGGTTCAAAGCCTATGAGGTAGCCATGTCTTCCCACCGGGTCCCTGAGAAGGATTGGGGAGCGGGGTTGTGGGGACGGTTCCTCAGTGAAGGGCGGGATACCTTGTTGGATTTGCCCTCTGAAGTCTATAATTCGTACAGCCACATGAAGGATGCCTTAATGACTAGGTCTGGGTTGACCCCTGAGCTTTATAGGCAAAGGTTCAGGAACTGTAGTAAGATTGAAAGCAGTACCTGGGTTGAATATGTGACCTTCTTTTGCAGAGCCTTGGATGGTTGGGTAAAGGGTAGCAAAGCGACTGATTTTCAGGCGCTCTTTGATTTGATTGCCTGGGAGCACTTGTCCGGTAATTGTTTTCCTGAGCTACGCCAGCACCTGATTGATAGTAAGCTGACTAACCCTAGGCAGCTTGCTGAGGAGGCGGACCACTGGGTGAGTACCCGGGTCCACAAGGGTCACGTGGGAGACTCCGCCAAGGGTGGGCAGGGTCCCCAGCAGAAGAGTGGGGGGACAAGGGTAAACAGAAGGAGTTCCATAAAGGGCCCCAAAGTAAACCCCAAGGGAACCAAGGGAAAGGTTCCCAGCCTCCCCCTGAGAAGAAGCCAGTGGCCCCAACAGGCCCCCTGTTCACCAGGGACCACTGGTATGTTACAAGTGTGGCGCCCCTGGCCACAAGGCAAACGATCCTCGTTGCCCTTTGCATGGAAAACCAGCACCCACGAGTGCAGTCCCCGGCAGTTGGCTAGTGTAGCCCTGGGGGAGGAGCTGGGTGCCGAAGGTGGGGGGATCCCACAGTGTTTTCCCTTGTCTCATTAGGAGACTCTGAGATGGTCCCTAGGACCCCGCTGCCTGAGAACACTAAGAAATACAGGCAGTGGGTGACCATCAATGGCCATAGGGTGGAGGCTCTGAGAGACACAGGAGCCAGTGTGACAGCTGTCAAGTGTCACCTGGTGTCTAAAGAGCAGGTTATCCCTGATGCATTCTATCCGGTTGTTGCCGCTGACAACACAGAGAGTCACTGCAAGGTGGCTCAGGTTCCCTTTGAGTGGGGGGTCTCGGGTACTCTTCAAGTAGCTGTGAGGCCAGCCATGCCTGTTGACTGTTTGTTAGGGAACGATTTGGAGAGCTCACCTTGGGCTAAGGTGGAGCGGAGTGCGCATTTAGAAATGTTGGGCTTGCCTGATTGGGCACGTGTGACCACCCGGTCAATGGCAGCTAAAGGTGTTCAAGAGGACCTGGAGCCTGAGAGGGAGGCCCAGGTGCCTGCCGGAGAGAGAGGAGGCAGGGGCGCGGGAAACCGGCCCCCGAGGTTCCCACGGTCCAGGAGGAGGCAGACCCTGAGGGGGATGCCCTGGAGATTACAGGGGAACAGGTAGCTGAACTGGGGGACCTACCTGAGCTGACCCATTGGCAGCAAGAAGGAGGACCCTCCAGGGAAGAGTTCTGCAAGGAGCAGAACACATGCCCTTCTCTCGTGGGTCTGAGGCAACAGGCCACAGACCAGGCAGCAGGTGATCAGTCTGGATCACATTGGGTTTACTGGGAGAATGGTCTCCTGTATTCAGAGCCTAAGGTTGCTGAGCCTGGGTCAGCCCGTGTGCTGGTGGTACCCCAGCGCTTCAGAGCCTTCCTACTGGGGTTGGCTCATGATGTACCGTTAGCGGGACATCTGGGGCAGGACAAGACAGGGGCTGGGGGTGGCTACAGGAGACAGGGTGAGTCAGCGCAGGGCTGAATAGAAAGATCTGCATCCAGAGTGGAGGGAGGAGCTGCACCTGGGTCTGAATAGGGCTGTGCCTGCCTTCCACAATGCTGGCTCCACCTCCTGCCGGGCGGCTGAGCACTCTGCCCCACATTCTGAAAGGAAAGAAGGAGTCAGAAAAACAAAGTGCTCCAGGACTGACCAGAACTGGTTTTGGACTAGGCAGAGGCCTCTCTGCCTCCAGAGAACAAAGAGAATCAGGGTATAAGAGGGGCACCCAGACCCCAGGAAAATTAGATCACTTTTGGGAACAAGAAGAAACCTTTGCTGAGGAGCGGAACCAAGAAGAAACTGAGGAGAGACTATCCCTAAGCCTGAAGTGCTGCTTGGGGGATTGGCCTGCAGTGGTTTGCCTGACTGCCAAAGAAAGGAGAAAGGAACTCTTGCTTTGCTGTGACTTTCATCAACTTGTGAAGGATCTCCAAGGGCTTGGAAGAGAGCTTGCCCCCTGACCGAAGTCCCAGGACCATTGGACTTCACCCCCTTTGTGAATTGCTGCTGGAAACTCTGTTTCAGTGGCTGCAGAGGTAGGGAGCTGTGACCGACTCTCACGACCGACTCAGTGTCCTGTAAGCACCGCAGCGAAGCACCGTCTCGCCCTGCAACGCACGGCCCTGGTATCACCGACTCCGTCAACGAGCCGCTGCCTGCCCTGCATCGAGGGACAACGCGTCCTGCAACGCTTCGCTACGCCGAATCGAACTGGTCCGACCGGCACGGTCACTGCTGCTGAGTTCGAGTCCTGTGACCGCACCGGAGTTGGGCACCGCTCGCACGCTTTGCGACGCACCGCCCGACTCGCACCGCTGTCCGGACTGATCGACGCCAGCTCCTGAATCCGGCTCCATCGCCGCACCGCAACCTGCCAGCACCGCATCGAAGCACCGTCTCGCCCTGCAACGCACGGCCCTGGTCTCACCGACTCCGTCTCGACGACGTCAACGAGCCGCTGCCTGCACCGCATCGAGGGACAACTCGTCCTGCAACGCTTCCATTTTTGCATCGCGACCGCGACGAACAGCCATCCGGCTCGCACGCCCGTGCCTGCCGCTTCAAGTAAAAGGTACTGTGACCGAGTCTGTCTACGCTGTGTTGGCCCGTCTCAACGCGGTCAGCTGGATTTGTTAGACTCTGTTTGTTCTCAACATCACCGTAGCCAGAGGAGGCTACCGACTCGCACAGAACCTTGAACTAAGCCTTTTTGATCAGAACTAAGTATTCTTAACAGTATTGTGGATTATTTTTGTCGTTTATGGTCTTGTGATAAATCTATATAAAGTATACCTATTTTTATAAATATATAACCTGTGTGGTGTCCATTTGTAGTGTTGTCACTTGATTACTGTATGTGTTCACAAATGCTTTACACACTGCCTCTGAACTAAGCCTGTCTGCTCGTGCCAAGCTACCAAGAGGGTGAGCAGGGGTTATTTCGGGAGTGTACCTACTTTCCCTGACTAGACTCAAGGGTCCCTATTTGGACAAAGGTACCTACCTCTGCCAACTAGAGACCCCCAAATCTAACATTGGTGGTCAGCGGTGAGGATTCTGGACTTGCATTTGTGACTCATGTACAGTGATTGGTGAACACTACTTAGTGAGTGCAGACCAAAACGCAACCACATACTTTTATAGCATTTTTCTGGGATTTCCTATTTTTGCAAATGCCAAGTTCAGTCACTATGGAGAAACCAGCATCAGTAGCCTCTGTTGAGTGTGATTGGGAAGAAGAGAGGCTAGAATGCTACAACCTTAAGCAGCTCAGGCAATTCTGCAAAAAGTTTAAAGTGTCCATGACCGGGCTCTCCAGGAAGG
The DNA here is from genome assembly GCA_963921515.1 of Calotriton arnoldi. Lineage (NCBI taxonomy): Eukaryota > Metazoa > Chordata > Amphibia > Caudata > Salamandridae > Calotriton > Calotriton arnoldi. Next base: position 829,393 of record CAWUFW010005122.1, on the reverse strand, counting down.
AGGACCTCCAAAAGGCGCTGAGGGCCTGGGTCGAATCAAGGAGTGCCCCCGTGGAGGGGGCTGAGAATGCAGAAGGGCAGCTGGAGGGGCTATTGGGTCTAGGGGCTAGAAGACCACCTTCCCCAGTAGGTAGCAGTGTTTCGGCCAGAGGACTGTCTCCAGAGGAGTTGGAGGACAGGAAGGAGAGTAGGATGCACGAAATGCAGATGACCAAGCTCAAGCTGAATGGGCAGTTAGAATTCGAAATGCAAACTAGGAAATTAGCCCTAGAGGAAAAGAAAATGCAGTTTGAACATGAGAAAGTTTTGAGGGAGTTGGAATTGAAGGCCAAGAGCTTAGAGATTACTCCCTCTGGTGGCAGTGTACCGCCTGTGCCTGTTGAAGCTAGGGTGTATATTCCCAAAGATGTGGTGAAGGAGTTTTTAAAAATGATGACATAGGGCAGTGGTTCAAAGCCTATGAGGTAGCCATGTCTTCCCACCGGGTCCCTGAGAAGGATTGGGGAGCGGGGTTGTGGGGACGGTTCCTCAGTGAAGGGCGGGATACCTTGTTGGATTTGCCCTCTGAAGTCTATAATTCGTACAGCCACATGAAGGATGCCTTAATGACTAGGTCTGGGTTGACCCCTGAGCTTTATAGGCAAAGGTTCAGGAACTGTAGTAAGATTGAAAGCAGTACCTGGGTTGAATATGTGACCTTCTTTTGCAGAGCCTTGGATGGTTGGGTAAAGGGTAGCAAAGCGACTGATTTTCAGGCGCTCTTTGATTTGATTGCCTGGGAGCACTTGTCCGGTAATTGTTTTCCTGAGCTACGCCAGCACCTGATTGATAGTAAGCTGACTAACCCTAGGCAGCTTGCTGAGGAGGCGGACCACTGGGTGAGTACCCGGGTCCACAAGGGTCACGTGGGAGACTCCGCCAAGGGTGGGCAGGGTCCCCAGCAGAAGAGTGGGGGGACAAGGGTAAACAGAAGGAGTTCCATAAAGGGCCCCAAAGTAAACCCCAAGGGAACCAAGGGAAAGGTTCCCAGCCTCCCCTGAGAAGAAGCCAGTGGCCCCGACAGGCCCCCTGTTCACCAGGGACCACTGGTATGTTACAAGTGTGGCGCCCCTGGCCACAAGGCAAACGATCCTCGTTGCCCTTTGCATGGAAAACCAGCACCCACGAGTGCAGTCCCCCGGCAGTTGGCTAGTGTAGCCCTGGGGGAGGAGCTGGGTGCCGAAGGTGGGGGGGATCCCACAGTGTTTTCCCTTGTCTCATTAGGAGACTCTGAGATGGTTCCTAGGACCCCGCTGCCTGAGAACACTAAGAAATACAGGCAGTGGGTGACCATCAATGGCCATAGGGTGGAGGCTCTGAGAGACACAGGAGCCAGTGTGACAGCTGTCAAGTGTCACCTGGTGTCTAAAGAGCAGGTTATCCCTGATGCATTCTATCCGGTTGTTGCCGCTGACAACACAGAGAGTCACTGCAAGGTGGCTCAGGTTCCCTTTGAGTGGGGGGTCTCGGGTACTCTTCAAGTAGCTGTGAGGCCAGCCATGCCTGTTGACTGTTTGTTAGGGAACGATTTGGAGAGCTCACCTTGGGCTAAGGTGGAGCGGAGTGCGCATTTAGAAATGTTGGGCTTGCCTGATTGGGCACGTGTGACCACCCGGTCAATGGCAGCTAAAGGTGTTCAAGAGGACCTGGAGCCTGAGAGGGAGGCCCAGGTGCCTGCCGGAGAGAGAGGAGGCAGGGGGCGCGGGAAACCGGCCCCCGAGGTTCCCACGGTCCAGGAGGAGGCAGACCCTGAGGGGGATGCCCTGGAGATTACAGGGGAACAGGTAGCTGAACTGGGGGACCTACCTGAGCTGACCCATTGGCAGCAAGAAGGAGGACCCTCCAGGGAAGAGTTCTGCAAGGAGCAGAACACATGCCCTTCTCTCGTGGGTCTGAGGCAACAGGCCACAGACCAGGCAGCAGGTGATCAGTCTGGATCACATTGGGTTTACTGGGAGAATGGTCTCCTGTATTCAGAGCCTAAGGTTGCTGAGCCTGGGTCAGCCCGTGTGCTGGTGGTACCCCAGCGCTTCAGAGCCTTCCTACTGGGGTTGGCTCATGATGTACCGTTAGCGGGACATCTGGGGCAGGACAAGACCTTTGACAGGCTTGTTACCCATTTCTATGGGCCCCAGATGCACAGGAGTGCCGCCACTCACTGCAGGACATGCCAGACTTGCCAGGCAAGTGGAAAGAGTGGGAGGAAGCACAAGGCTCCTCTCCAGCCATTCCCTGTGGTCAGCACCCCCTTTGAACGGGTGGGTATTGACATTGTGGGGCCACTGGACCCCAAGACAGCCATGGGCAACAGGTTTATCCTGGTCTTGGTGGACCATGCCACCCGGTACCCTGAAGCCATCCCTCTGAGGACAGTGACGGCCCCCGTGGTGGGACGGGCACTGATGGGAATTTTCTCACGTGTGGGATTCCCTCAAGAGGTGGTGTCTGACAGAGGTACCAACTTCGTGTCCAAGTACATGAAGTCCCTGTGGCAGGAGTGCGGTGTAACTTACAAGTTCACCACTCCTTACCACCCTCAAGGAAATGGTCTGGTTGAGAGATTCAACCGGACCCTCAAGGGCATGATTATGGGTCTGGAAGAACCCATGAGGCGTAAATGGGACGTCCTCTTACCATGCCTGTTGTTTGCATACCGGGAGGTGCCACAGAAGTCTCTAGGGTTCAGTCCCTTTGAGCTCCTCTATGGATACCCGGTGCGAGGACCTCTGAGTTTGGTCAAGGAAGGCTGGGAGCAATCTCCCAGGAAACCTCCCCAGGATGTATACAGTTACATGCTGGCCTTCAGGAACCAGACTAGGCGTTTCAGAGAACTTGCTGAGGCAAATCTGGAAGCCAGCCAGGAGGAGATGAAGTGGTGGTACGACCAGAATGCCACTCTGGTAGAGCTTCAGCCTGGTCAGAAAGTGTGGGTCATGGCCCCGGTGGAGCCTTGTGCGCTCCAGGACAGGTGGACCGGCCCTTTTACGGTGGTGGAGCGCAAGAGTCCAGTTACCTATTTGGTGGACTTGCAGTCTCCCAGGAACCCCTTGCGGGTCCTGCATGTGAACCGCCTGAAGCCCCACTTGGAGAGGTCCCAAGTGGGCATGCTCTTAGCTACAGATGATGGAATGGAGGAGGAGACCGAGCCTCTTCCTGACCTCCTGTCAGCTCGAGAGGAAGATGGATCAGTGGAGGGAGTAAACCTCTCTACCTCCCTGACACCTGAGCAGCAGGGTGACTGTCGCCAACTGTTGGGACAGTTCCCTGACCTGTTCTCCCTGGTTCCCAGTGTCACTCATTGGTGCGTCCATGAGGTGGACACTGGGGACAGTCTTCCTGTGAAGCACAAGGCTTACAGGGTGACTGACAGGGTCAGAGCCTGCATCAAGGAGGAGGTCTCCAAGATGTTTGCGCTAGGGGTGATTGAGTCCTCTAACAGCCCTTGGGCCAGCCCCGTGGTCTTGGTTCCAAAGGCTGCCGCGCCTGGTGCCACACCAGAACTCCGGTTCTGTGTGGACTACAGGGGACTCAATTCCGTCACCAGGACTGACGCCCACCCCATCCCCAGAGCTGATGAGCTCATAGATCGGTTAGGGGCTGCGCGGTACCTCAGCACGTTTGACTTAACGTCTGGGTACTGGCAGATCGCCTTGACTGATGGGGCAAAAGAGAGGTCAGCATTCTCCACACCAGATGGGCACTACCAGTTCCGGGTGATGCCCTTTGGGATGAAGAATGCCCCTGCCACCTTTCAGAGGTTGGTCAACCAGGTGTTGGTTGGACTGGAGGATTTCAGTGCCGCCTACCTGGATGACATCGCAGTGTTCAGTTCCAGTTGGGAAGAACATCTGCGTCACCTCTGGGAAGTGTTGATGGCGCTGCGGAGGGCAGGCCTCACAATCAAGGCGAGTAAGTGCCAGATTGGGCAGGGTTCTGTGGTGTACTTGGGACACCAGGTTGGGAGCGGCCAGGTGGCGCCCCTCCAACCGAAAATTGATACCATTCTGGCTTGGGAGCCCCCTAAGACCCAGACAGAGGTGAGAGCCTTCCTAGGACTCACCGGGTATTACCGGAGATTCATCAAGGGGTATGGCAGCATTGTTGCCCCCTTGACAGAGCTGACTTCCAAGAAGCAGCCCAGGAAAGTGATTTGGACTGACGCCTGTCAAAAAGCTTTTGACACCTTGAAGACTGCCATGTGCACGGCGCCTGTGCTCCAGGCACCCAACTTCTCCAATGAGTTCATTGTTCAGACGGACGCTTCAGAGCATGGTTTAGGGGCTGTTCTATCACAGATCAATGAGGAGGGCCTAGACCAACCTGTAGCCTTCCTCAGTAGGAGGTTACTTCCCGGGAACAGAGATGGAGTGCTATTGAGCGTGAGGCATTTGCTGTGGTCTGGGCACTGAAGAAGCTGAGACCATACCTGTTTGGGACTCACTTCCGGGTTCAGACAGACCACAGGCCCCTCAGATGGTTGATGCAGATGAGGGGTGAGAATCCAAAGCTGTTGAGGTGGTCCATTTCCCTACAGGGGATGGACTTTACGGTGGAACACCGCCCTGGTACAGAACACGCCAATGCTGATGGACTGTCCAGATTTTTCCGCCTTAGCGATGAGAACTCCCTAGGGGTAGGATAGTTCTCCCCACATTTCAGCTGGAGGGGACACGTGTTAGACCTGGCATCCTTGGCGTGGGTCTCCCGTCCATTTTTTCGTAATGCCTCCACTGTTGCCGATATGTTTTGCTGGACTAGATGCTCATGGGCACTTTGCCGCTGCTAATCAGTGCCAAAGTGCAAGTGCTCCCTATCGTTAATTGCTATATGTATTAGTGACTCCATGATTGGATGATTGGTTTACTTGTCAGTCCCTAGTACAGTGCACTCAGTGTGCCCAGGGCGTGTAAATCCAATGCTGCTGGTGGGCTTGCAGCACGGGTTGTGCCACCCACAGAAGCAGCTTGTAAAGTGTGTCTCAGGCCTGCCATCGCAGAGCCTGTGTGCAGCCTAGGGCTGCCATGTCGACTTGGTGAGTACACCCACTTACCAGTCCCTAAACCTTCCCTTTACTGCATGTTGGTCACCCCTAAAGTAGGCCCTAGGGCAGGGTGCATTGTAAGTATAAGGTAGGACATGCCCTGGTGTGTGTGGCATGTCCTAATAGTGAATTACAGCCATTTTCGTTTTTCACTATTGCAAGGCTACCTGCTCCCCATAGGCCAGAATGGGCAGACTGACTATTACACCTTATAGTCAGAACTGACCCAGGGAACATGGTAGAAAAACGAATTTAGTATGCCTGAAATAAAAGACATCTTTTAGTGAAGTTGGTTTTAACATTCTGTGTTTGAAAATACCACTTTTAGAAAGTGGGTATTTTCTTGCCTAACTATCCAAGCCTGCCTCTGCTAGGTTGTGTATTCCTTGTCTGGAGATTGAGTGACAGGGGCTGGGGGTGGCTACAGGAGACAGGGTGAGTCAACGCAGGGCTGAATAGAAAGATCTGCATCCAGAGTGGAGGGAGGAGCTGCACCTGGGTCTGAATAGGGCTGTGCCTCCCTTCCACAATGCTGGCTCCACCTCCTGCCGGGCGGCTGAGCACTCTGCCCCACATTCTGAAAGGAAAGAAGGAGTCAGAAAAACAAAGTGCTCCAGGACTGACCAGAACTGGTTTTGGACTAGGCAGAGGCCTCTCTGCCTCCAGAGAACAAAGAGAATCAGGGTATAAGAGGGGCACCCAGACCCCAGGAAAATTAGATCACTTTTGGGAACAAGAAGAAACCTTTGCTGAGGAGCGGAACCAAGAAGAAACTGAGGAGAGACTATCCCTAAGCCTGAAGTGCTGCTTGGGGGATTGGCCTGCAGTGGTTTGCCTGACTGCCAAAGAAAGGAGAAAGGAACTCTTGCTTTGCTGTGACTTTCATCAACTTGTGAAGGATCTCCAAGGGCTTGGAAGAGAGCTTGCCCCCTGACCGAAGTCCCAGGACCATTGGACTTCACCCCTTTGTGAGTTGCTGCTGGAAACTCTGTTTCAGTGGCTGCAGAGGTAGGGAGCTGTGACCGACTCTCACGACCGACTCGGTGTCCTGTAAGCACCGCATCGAAGCACCGTCTCGCCCTGCAACGCACGGCCCTGGTCTCACCGACTCCGTCCACGAGCCGCTGCCTGCACCGCATCGAGGGACAACGCGTCCTGCAACGCTTCGCTACGCCGAATCGAACTGGTCCGACCGGCACGGTCACTGCTGCTGAGTTCGAGTCCTGTGACCGCACCGGAGTTGGGCACCGCTCGCACGCTTTGCGACGCACCGCCCGACTCGCACCGCCGTCCGGACTGATCGACGCCAGCTCCTGAATCCGGCTCCGTCGCCGCACCGCAACCTGCCAGCACCGCATCGAAGCACCGTCTCGCCCTGCAACGCACGGCCCTGGTCTCACCGACTCCGTCTCGACGACGTCAACGAGCCGCTGCCTGCACCGCATCGAGGGACAACGCGTCCTGCAACGCTTCCATTTTTGCATCGCGACCGCGACGAACAGCCATCCGGCTCACACGCCCGTGCCTGCCGCTTCAAGTAAAAGGTACTGTGACCGAGTCTGTCTACGCTGTGTTGGCCCGTCTCGACGCGGTCAGCTGGATTTGTTAGACTCTGTTTGTTCTCAACATCACCGTAGCCGGAGGAGGCTACCGACTCGCACAGAACCTTGAACTAAGCCTTTTTGATCAGAACTAAGTATTCTTAACAGTATTGTGGATTATTTTTGTCGTTTATGGTCTTGTGATAAATCTATATAAAGTATACCTATTTTTATAAATATATAACCTGTGTGGTGTCTATTTGTAGTGTTGTCACTTGATTACTGTATGTGTTCACAAATGCTTTACACACTTCCTCTGAACTAAGCCTGTCTGCTCGTGCCAAGCTACCAAGAGGGTGAGCAGGGGTTATTTCAGGAGTGTACCTACTTTACCTGACTAGACTCAAGGGTCCCTATTTGGACAAAGGTACCTACCTCTGCCAACTAGAGACCCCCAAATCTAACACCACCCCTTTGTGTTTGGTGCTTGCGGACGATTTATAAATCAAGGGGTATGATTTGTGGCGCAACCGAGTTTCCTCAGACTTTTTAAGGTGTGTCTCTTGTAGAGCCACCACCTCAAACTGACAATCATTGAGGTATTTCCAGACTTTTTGGCGCTTCTGGGGCGAGTTCAGGCCCTCAACGTTCCAGAACGCTATAGAAACCATGAGACATATTGTACGGACCCCCTCACTCAATGAGACCCCCACCCGAGCCATTCTCCCCAAGTTGCATCACTCCCCCCCTGCAGCCCCGTACCAGAAAGAAGAGCCCCACCACAAGGCGCCTGCTTTTAAAAACACCGTAGGCACAGGAAGCCCCGTCACCACCACCAGGCACCTTCCCCTCAACCGCCACGCGTCGCCCAGTCCCATGAAAATTAAAATCGAACGTTACCCCGAAACCACCACCAGGAACCCTCCCCCCCCAAAACCAAATCCCCAACATCCCCTAGGTAAAGTGTGCCGAGTCGCCAACAGGTCTTCGGCTTGATCCTTCGATGAGAAGAGTAACGAAGTTCTGGGCAGTACGGACAAGGCCCGCACCCCCTGGCTGCCTTGCGGCAAAAGTATAAAGAGCAGCTGCAAAGATCAGTCAAATCGCTGACACCTGTGCATTCTAGTCTGAAAGCAAGATGTATATCCTGGGTGGCTCTGTTGCGCCGGTGAAGCGGTCGCCATTAACTCAGCGCCTGAACCTTGTGGGTGAGCCCCTGTGTCTCAGAGCGTCTATAGCCATCTCCATTCAAAAAAAGTTGTCACTTAGGGGTTGGCCTATTCTTCATGACCGTTTGTCAGGTTCGGGTTTCTCTCCGGGGAGGACCCGAGCTGTGTGAAGGGCCTGCAGTGCTGTCGTCTTCTGGCAATGGTAGGCCCAAAATACGCAGTCCCTCGTTCAGTTCCGTTACATGGTGGGACTTATTTTTATATTCAAAGGCAAGACCAAAAGGATAGGTCCAGCGGTAGCGAGTATTGTCCTCCCGAAGCTTGGTGGTGACAGGACGAAAGGATTGCCTGCACGCCAGTGTGGAGGGTGCCAAGTCCTGGAAGAGCGCACACTTATACCCTTGAAAGGAGGTCTCGTCTTTCTTCCTTGCGGCGTTCAAGATGGCTTCTTTTGTTTGGAAGCAATGTATCTTCACCAAGACGTCCCGTGTCCTTCTGCGTTCTCCTGTTGAAGGGGTCCGCACCCGGTGAACTCGGTCAATCTTCATCTTCAATTGGCCAGGTGCCACGATTTCAGAGAAGAGGCCTATTACAAACGCTTCAAGGTCAGGCCCTTCCGCACCTTCTTCCAGGTCTCAGATACGGGTGTTCTCCTGCCGAGATCTGTTTTCAAAGTCCTTCACCTTCAGGAGCACTTGCTGCAGTTGGGACTGGAGGTTCTGATGGGCGTCTTGTAGTTTGCTGGAGCGGGCATCGAGGTCCTGCGTCTGCTCCTCCACCTCCAACACTCTGGTACCCACCGCGTCTATATCGTGTCTGACGGTCGTCATCTTCTCCGTTAGGTCAGCCTTCAGTTGATCCATTGTGGCGCGCATATCTTGTTTTATTTCCTGGCACAGCTCAACTTTAAAGTCTCTTAGGGAGGCCACCAGGTCCTCTCTGGTAAGCGCCATGGTCTTCGCCTGGTCCGAGTCAGCGGAGTCTGCGGCCTTGTCTGCCGTCGCAAAATAGCGGGATACTTTATTTGGCGCCTTTTTTGGTGGCATAGGGGCAGAGCGGAGTACGTCGCCCAGGCAGGCAGCGATCCCTTCTGTGGATTGGCGCCAAGGATCGAGCCCCAGTCTCCCAATCACCCAGGTGCAAGGTCAGGCTTGATGCTGGTAGTTACATATTAGGGGCCATCTTAGAGTCAGGCAGCTGATATGTCGGACTGGCACGAAGGAACCAGAAGCCGGGCGCCCGCAAATACATCCGATGAAATAGATAAAGGGGGGAGGGTTTTCAGCCTCCCCCTCGCCGTCGCTGATGCAAAATTAAGGCGGTATCTGGAGGCATTTCAGTGGGCGGGCGCCATTTTGAGGTCAGGCAGGCCGCCTCAAATTTCTCCTCCAGAGAGATTACTCACTGCGGGTGACGAATGTAGGGGAGACGGAACCATTAATCAAGTCCCCACGCTGGCAATTGACAAGATCCAGCACCATAAAGCAGCTTCGCATGCTAATCACGTCTCCGGCTTGTCTCCGTGGCTGAGGGAAGCGGGTCACATTACTGCATGGCACATAGCCCTCTTCCAGGCAATGCGGCAGGGCACTGGTGTTGTAGGCATGTACTGGGAGCAGCCTCCACACTATCACTGCTGCAGATGGGCCCCACCGCCGATGGAGGCGCAGACACTCAGAGCCCAAGGGCTGTGGGCGCTCACTCCTCTGTACAGCTCCGACCGGCGCCTATCTCCGCGCCATCTTAGATGCCGACTCGGCCCTGCGTCTCGTCTCGCTTCGAGACCACTGCAGGGTGCGGAACCGAGTTCAGGACCCACCGATGCCTTCTCGGTCAGCGCGGGCCCTAGCCAGGTGAGAACAATCGATTTGCAGCTCTCTGTGTGCTCCGAAAAACACTAGGGGCAGCCACGGGGGAACGGAGCTGAAGCGGCTCACGTCCGCTCAGCCATCTTGCTTGGCCACGCCCCCGTGTTTCTCCTTTTTAACCTATATTTTAATCTATTTATTACATTTATAATCTGTATTATATACCTGTCAATATTGCACTAAGGTCTATTTAATGAAACTAATAAATATTGTTTAAACACAGTATCTAGCAATGCTAAGCCGATCTACCACTACTGCCACAAAATATAGCTCAATATATGATTGTCCGATATTGGCATCTAACAAAACATTATGGGGTCGATAACAATGATGTTCGGAAAGGCTCTGAATCAGATTCGGGTCTTCCGAATCCGGTTCGGAACCCATCTTTCCGACCGATTCTGAAAGGTTTCTGAACGACTGATTACAATGTTCAAGAAAGCGTTCTGACTTTCAGACTCAGTTCCGGATGGCATTCGGAGGAACCGAGTTGTTCGGAGCCGACTCGTACAGGTCTACGGACCACGTTTCCCACCGAGCGATTACGATGTCAGATTCGGACAGCCTTTCCGAATCGGTTGTTCTGACTCGGATCGGCAGACGAAAACTGACTTTGGGGGCCCGTAGCAGGCCCCCCTTCACCCGGGGCCTTCCGAATCGGTCCCTTGGGGGTACCCAAGGGACCCCCCCTTTCCAACCATGCACAGTGTGACAGGCACCAAGGGCTGCCCACCATAGGGTGCACAATTTTCCCCAACTACCCCTTTCTTTAGTGGGAGCCTCTGTATTTGGTTGGAACACAGGCTCCCATTGAAGTCAAGCATCGTGATCGATCGGTCTGTTGGACTCCCCGGATTCGATTCGGTCGGAAACCATTCAAAGAGTGATTTAGTCGGAATGCTTTCTGTACAGCATGGTAATCGGCCCCTATGTTGGAAAAGTTAACTTAATTATTCATGTGTAATATGGATCTCAAATTATGAGATATCAGAGACCAGCTGATTGCACAGAGCAAATTTATGCAGATCCTCAAGATCTAGCTGCCTCACCTGGGACTGTTAGAATTGTTTTTTCATTGCTAGTTATATAACCTGAATGGTGTGTATTGTAGCATGCACACAGTATAATAATCCTGGAGCTTCAGGTTAGCAGCAATGATTATCTCTGAACCGTAGCAGACAGATTGTAACAAGAAGTCAATATTCACATTTCGTTTACTTGACCACTGGTAAAGCAGATCTGAGTTGTCATCAATCATATTGTTTACTAAATATAATCACTAAAATTCACATTGCTTAGGTCCCATTTTAATACATCTATTAGTGTAATCTTGTTAAATTATTTGACATTATTATTTACTCTCTGTAAAAATTCTCTGATCTGTAGATACTTAAAAATCCACCCTTGTGTATTGAGTACATCTTGGTATTTCTGAAAGTCTGCAGAATTCCACCCTGAAACAACTGGCTTAGGGAGACAAGTCCGCCTCTTGACCAGATTGTGAAATATGACAGGTGCCAATGAGTCTTGGACAATAGGAATAGAAAGATGAATTTTGGAAATTTGAAAAATCTTGCACAATGCAAAGTGCAAACATACACCCATTTTAACTACCTTAAACCTAAGCTGTTTAGAGTAGTTGAGAATCAGAAAACCTAACAAGGCACGCTGTAGCCTGAGGCCCAAGACATAGCTGATCGGGAAGCATGATTCAAATGTTGGGGTGACTAAAATGGAAAAGTGTTTATCCATGGTTGCCAGTAGTAAAACGAAAGACAGGAAGGGACAAGCCACCCTTTAGAATGACAATTTCGAAACTGTAATTGCTCAGCGGGCTTCTACAAGCCCAAACTCAAACTGAAAATGATAGACTGATGCAATGAAAAAATGTATTCATAGCGTGTAACGGGAATGAGCACAAAAGATATAGAAATTTGGAAAGAAGATCCATTTTAACAATGTTACATCTTCAGATCAATGAAATTGGTAGCCTATGCAAGTTTCACAATATAATAGAGCATATCCATTAATAGAGGTTCATAAATAAACCTGATTATTTCTTCTGTGTATGAGATATTCTGACTACTAAGTATAATGCATATTAGGCAACTGATGAATCTGTCTGGGCTGTCTTCTCCACTTTAGAAATAAAATGTGTTGGGTAGAAGATGTGGCTACCCAACACCTGCCTGAAGCTGTACATTATCATGACAGAATTCCTACGTTTTACCAAGAACAACAAGCAAAATCTATTTAAACCCAGCCTAATGGCATTAAGCTGGATGGATTTAAACCCCAAAGTTCATTCAAAGTCACTCGGATTTACCTCAGGCGCTGACCTTACCCTCAAGGAACACATCACTAAAAAACACAAATATGACCTGGTTCCGGCTCTCTCTACTGGAGAAAGTGAAACTGTTCCTGCCAGAAAGTCACTTATGAATTGCTGGTCATGTCCATATACGTTTGCATCTGGATGGTGGCAATACCCTGGTTCATGGCCTCCCAGGCTGAACACTGACCCTCTTAAAGTCTTCATATATGCTGCAGCTCATCTCACCAAGGAACTGTAGAAATATGATCACATCACCCCCACCCCAATGAAACTCCACTGGCAGCTCTTGCAACCCACCCCATTTTCAAAATGAGGTGCATCATCTACAAAGCCATTACAAATGGCACTTATGCCAATTTGGCCGACAAGCTCACACTTACAGCTAGGACACCATCAATCTGGAGAAGGAAAAGTGTAAAGATGAAAACACAAGGCACCAAGCCTCCATTCATGCACCCAGGTTCTTGTAAGCACTAGGACTACCTCTATAAGGAACACTTCATCACAATGAAGCAACTGTCCCCCTACACTCTCAGAATCAAGCTTAGTGAAGGTAAACAGCATTTAGTTCGCATGCTAAACAACACATGCCATAACAACGCGGTCGTTACAACGACCGTGTTGTTATTTCGCATACCGTTACAACGCAAGTCGGAACAACGACTTGCGTTAGGGGGCAGAAGGTGTTGGATTTAAAATCCAACACCTTCCCTAGTGTCTGCACAGACTGGAGTTGGAATAGTAAATTATGCTATTCCAACATCCAGCGCCCCCTAAAAGCAAGTTGTTGTTCCGACTTGCGTTGTAACGGTATGCGAAATAACAACGCGGTCGTAACGACCGCGTTGTTATGGCATGCGTTGTAAACGCATGCGAAAAAACGTCCTATATTCTTAGTGAACCTTACTGTTCAGGTTACTGTTTGAGTACAGGATAAGATGGTATGCCCATCTGTCAGTGGTGCAGCTGCTGTGATTACTTTTAGGAACAAGAATTGCATAATGTTACTTACCTTCATTGTTAATTAAATTATGATTAATGGTCATATCATTACTGAGTTGAACTAAATTGTAGGATTGCAGGAATACATAGCCTCGTCATTTCAATTTAGACCTGTGTCTGTTTCTAAGGTTGTCATTTACCAACGTACAGCCCTCCTCCTGCTGCATCAGTTGCTGCACCTCATGGGTTTACCCCTTATTCTAAGGTAGGCTCCGCCATGTATCCCAAAGATGCAAGAGTAATCAAACTATTAGGGAGGTAGGATGGGATTTTTGTTGGGACCGAGGGTCCGTCCTCCCCCAAATAGGCAGCATATTATTTGACTATCATCACTGCCGTCGCCCAGTGCGATATAAATGTTATGTCTTCTTGTTCCTGTTATGGTGAGGTTGATAAACACAGGGAGGTTGTGGACTACCAGTCCCCATTGGACACCAAATTAGAGAAATAAATTCAGAAAATTGCTTAACCAGCTAACATGTAATACCAAATTAATCACAATCATGGAACGATTTGCGCTCTTTGCATTTGTGGCACTTCTTTTCATTACAAACTTTATTTACAGAACTTGCTTTTTGCACACATCTATTAAATCACCCAATATTCCCTCCAAGTTCCTCTAAAAAATGAGTGCCTCTAAATGTTCAAGCAAGAACATCGGCAAATGATGTCTATTTAGGCCAAAAAGCTTCCAGTGATCAGTAAATCACTAAGCTCAACACTTACCCCAACATGCTGCAACTGTCACTGTCTTCTGAGCACAACCTTCTCAACCCCCTCCCTCTGGCACTAGCTTCCTCGTATCACTGACTTCTCCATCGTCCAGCTCACAAGACAGCTGTTACAAAGAGGTTGAGCGTGTGCATGCATGCTTTGGGTCGGAGACCATAGGGTCCAGTGACGAACAGCTACTTTAATGAGGGTGTGAGGAATTTATTAAATAAAGGTAATGAAATAGTAGTACAATATGATAACTTGGCATATTGTTTGGAGGTCTGACTAGTATATTACTTTTGGCTGATCAACATAGAGTCCTCTCGGGTACAAGGTCACTTAACTGATATGATTGGGACATTCAAACATTTGAAAGTGTGTTTTCACCTAAAGAGTCCAAGAAGATTGGTGAGATCTTTAAACCGACTATGATAGAGCAATAAATCCACTCCCCCTGTATGTTTTTGGAGGTGAATTAAAACAAAAGCTTGTGAAATTATGGGGTAAAATATTTTCAAAAAGGCTATGAACAAGAATCTTTTGATTTCTGGATGCAGCAAAAACAACCTTACAATATAAGAATTACATTTGAGCCTTTCTCATGGCATGTTCGAACTGTGCATTTGCAAAGAGTGGTCTATGATCCTGAGATATCAAACTGTATGCAAAGCATGACTAGCTATAGGGCATAAGGAATATAAACAGGGCACACTACTTCATCTAAAGGAGGCATATTAACGAATGTGGTGCCCAATCGAATTTTGCTTCAGTGACAATCTTACAAGGGCAGGTTGATTCTAGTACCAAACTGCACCTGTTTTTGTGATAGACCCAAATATCTTGTAGCCCACAATGTATTAGATGGGATAAGAGGCCCACATTTTTTGGAGGCAGCATTGTATTAGATGGGGTAGGAAACATTGTGTCATGCAGCTGATAAATGAGTAGGTAGGTGAAAGATCAATGAGGGTCACCGTGATTGTGCCATATTATAGGTTACTGCCCAACACTGGCGTATTAGGAAGAATTTGGCAAGTTAGTTCAGTGTATTATTATTTGACTTTGAAAGTGCATACATCTATAGATAATTAAAAATAATGCTGTTCAAAATATCAACAAGAAAATCTGTCAATACTACTTTCCTTAAAACTTTAAAAGGTGTCTCCAGTTTCTAACTCTTAGACAATAATTCCTCGTAGGAGTTCTATAGAATATCCTGGTAGTAGTCACACCAGGAAACCAGAAAATATATGATAGGTCAGGCAAACATAGGTGTCTACATCACCTTGTTGTTTTTCCTCCAATCAATAAACTTCAAGGGAAAAAGACAAGCAATCATGAATGTTGTGCAAGTTTCCCCTCCTCTCTAAAACAGAGAGGCTTGGGATCTTAATATCAATTTACAATTATATCTATAGTGCATGAATTTATTTGTTTTACTTTTATTGCAATTTTTTACATAACTATACCCATAAGATGGTGTGTGCTTTACAGATTAACCAGCAGAGACATTCAAAGAGTGGGTGCAAATTACACAGTATCTTTTTGCAACATGCAACATTCAACACATTGGATAATACTCTCCTCCGCCACATCTCAAGAGCTTAATGGGAAATGAGAAACTAGCACTAAGGTGGTTTGAATCAATTATGACTACCCTCTACCACCACCAGAACAGAGTGTTTTAACTGGAACTCTGCCTTTAACACCGGCATGCCTGAAAACAGCAACAGCATCCATGACGACATCAGAAACTTCAACAATGGATCACTTCCTGCACTGACACCTTGGCCCTCCTCACGCACAACAACACATTGAGAACCAGACCCCAAGCATGCTAGTATGGAAGAACTCAAGCTCATGAAGTACTACTGCAAATAACTAGGGTGCAGATGGAGCATCAGCAAGGACAACGAAGATAGGAGCACATTCAAGTGAGCCTTGAAATACTACCACCAATTAATCCAGACCACCAAACGTACTGCCTTGGCAGACTGTATAGATGCCAGGATCAACAAAATAAAGAAAACCTTTACCATTTTGAAAGACTCAACCTCACCAGCAGCCACATCCAACTCCACCACCCCGTCACAGGACCTCTGCAATAATCTCTCCCTCTTCTTCAGCAACAAAATCACCATCATATACAGCAGCGTCAACCCTCAACCTGATCCGACGGACTTCATAAATCGCCACCACCATGAAGTCCATCCACTCAGGGGCCCTGTCAGACCCCTGCCCCTTCCACACCTATTACAGAGGACTCCTTCCATTCAGCATCATGCTCACACCAATTATGAACTCTTCCATCTTGTTAGCAAACTTCCCAGACACTTGGAAACATGCAACAGTCCTCCATCTGCTGAAGAAACCCTCAGTTGACCCCTTAATGCTTGCCAACTATTAACTAATCTCCCTTCTCCCTTACCCGGCCAAGGTACTGGAGAAAATCATAAACAGACACCAAACTGAATACCTCAACCACTGTCAACTCCTCTGTCCCACACAGTTGGGATTTAGACCCAACCACATCACAGAAACTGCCTCATCACTGCCAAAGATGATATCTGCATTCCTTAGACAGAGGAGACACTGCAGACCTTATCCACCACAGCTTTTGGCACAGTCTGTCACCCTTCGTTATCCAAGAAAGGCATGACATCAGAATCCAAGGATCTGCATTCAGCTGTATCTACTCCTTCCTGACTAGCAGGACCCAGTCAGTCAGCCCTGCACCTTTCACTTTAGACCCTCAAAACTAGGCCTGGGTGAAATTTTAATTACGCCTGAGTAATCAGAGTCATTTCTGTAATTTCGTGTTACTCTTTTGTTGCAAAATTACAGAAAATTATGATTATGTGACTTCTCCAGTTCATATAAATATGAGTACTTTGGCACAAAATCCTACCACAGAAGCACAGTAACACAAAACCTAACGAGCAAAAGTGGCTGCTAGCTGCTGCAGTTAATGTTCTTTTGCATTTAGCACTATATTCTCACCAATAAATGCATTCTCTGTTTCATTTTGGGCTCCCACAACCCAAGCCAAGAAATTCTGGCTCACCCTCGACAGCAAACTCAACATGACCACCAAAGTCAACGCAATCACTACTAATACGTCCACACCCTGTAAATACTGATGACATATTCTAATGTCTCCCAGTCAACATCCAGAAATCTGTATTCAACACCCTTATTACAAGTAAACTGGACTACGGGAAAAACCTTCTTTGCCGGGATCAACAAGTAACTCATCAGGAGGCTGCAGAATGCAATGGCCAGAATCACTCTCAACCTCCTGTGCTGCAAATACATCTCATCCCACCTTCAGGAACTACAGTGACTAAGCATACACAAACTAGCACATTTCAAACTCCATACCCATACATTCAAGGCACTATATAAATCTAGCCTAGCATACCTCAACAATTGCATCTGCTTTCACAAACCTTCCAGACACCTTATCTCGGACAGACTCCTACTTGCTCAAAACCCACTCATTCAGAAAACCAGTTCCGGTGGTCCAGCCTTCTCCTACATCATTCCTAAAACCTAGGATGACCTGCTGCTACACATCTGAGCCTCCAGCCTCAATTCTTGAATTCTTCATCAAGCTGAAGAGCGGGCCTTTTGGATAGTCACTGTTAGTCCTAGACTGGTTAGACACACTCACCTGCTCAGTGTCAGGATACTCTCCGGAGTGATAGTGCACTTTACAAATCACCTTAACAACACACAAAATAACATACCCTTTTGGATGAAGCTCACCTCATTGTTATTAGCTATCACTAACTTTAAATGTGTTTTTACAGTATTATCCCTGATATTATTGAAAACATACATGATGCTTGTAGGTTCCAAATAGGTGCTCTAGTGCATTTTGATGATAGATAAGTCCACATAAAACTACAGTAGGGTGATGGGGGTCTGCATGAAAATGGGTTATTAGTTGAGAGAGGTGGCATACAACTTGTCCTTGTCTGGGTGAATCACAAAAGTAACTAAATAAACCCGGGCTCAACCCCCTGGTAGCTATGGACAGGAGCAGGCAGGCTTAACTTTAGAATCAATGAGTAAAGTATTTATACATATTAGTACACAACTAGTATTAAAATAAAAAAACAATCGCAAAAAAATCCCAAACCAATTTAGAAAAATCGAGAATGTTTTTATAAATGGAATGACTCCTATGCAACAAACAGCCAATCAGTAGAACTGGAGTTATTCGTTTGTAAACATTAAAGAAAAAAATATCCTCAAAAATCATTAGTCGCCAACCCCAGCCATCTCGATATGCTCGACTGGCACTAAGGTGAAAATTAAGGCTGACCGCCATGGAGCGTGGGTTGGATACAGGGACGGATTTGTGTCAGTTAAAAAATTACCTTCAAACTTAGAGACTTTTGGATGTCAGCAGAGAGCCAGGTAGTAGGCTGAAGTCGAGAGAATGGGCTTGGCCTAAATGGAGTCCGACATTGGTACAGAGTCTCGGTGAAGCTCTGAGTGAGAATACTTCAAGTTGCTTGCCAAGAGGTCTTCGTCAGACTTTGGAACTGTTCTGGAGCACAGATTTCCCCAGCAGGGCATGGCTGCAAGTGGGAGCTGAAGAGGGCTCTGTATAGATCGAATACAGCATGGGGAGAAGAATGTAGCTGAAGTTATGGTAAAGCTGGGCCCAGCGGTGGTGAGCCCTTGTTGGATCAGCTAGGTAGGTTGGTCCTAGTCTCCCAGCGGTTTCCCAGGTAAAAGGTTGGTAAAAAGTCTCAAAGTCCCAGGTTTTAGTTCTAGGCAGGAGGAATATACTTTGACACCAGCCAAGGGTCAATGACCTTGGGGACAGCAATTAGGGATTAAGACTCACTCCAGCAGAGGCCTGTGCAGTGTCCAGGGTAGGTCCGGTTGAACCTGGTCAGCTGGAAATTTAGAGAAAAGGCTGCTTTAAAGCTTGTTGTTTCCATGTAGCTGAACCAGGAGATCAGCCGTAAGACCCTTGGAGTCACTTCTGGGGTCCTCTCCTGGGTACAAGGAAAGCAGGTCCAGTGTCCTCAGACCTTCAGATAGCAGGACAGTCCTCTTCTGAATCTTCCTCAGGTCCAGCAGTGTTCTGAGTTGGGTACAGGCGATGCCACATTAATGCACAGAACCAGCCTGTGGATGGGGCCACTCCTGGCCACTCCCTAACAATTGAGGTAAAAGATCCTAGGAGTGACCCTACCCACATTTGCAGCACGTCCTGTGTGTTTTAATGTAGCCTATCCCACAGTGCCCCTCTCTCCCTAAATCCAACATGGCAGACTCTTTCTTCCTCTGGTCAGAGCTCCCAGTGCCCACTCAGAGGTGTGGATATGGAAATGGCAATCCCTCCTCTGTGGTCACTCTAAACCAGTTCTGTGGCAGCATCCCCCCACAGGGATTGCTGCGAGCCCGATGACAGGGACAATAGAGGGCCAGGCCTAGGTGTGAGCTACATCTGCCTGTGACAGGCTAGGCCTCCTTTGGAATCCACCCAGTGCCTGGGCACCTCTCTTATGCCATTATGTCAAGGAAAGGACAACACCTCCCCACACCCAAAGCCCTTTTCCCTGTACTGAGATCAAATCACACCTCGGTACAGGGGAGTCATCTGCTGCCACGTGACAGTTCGAACACTTACAGGAAGACCTTAGATTTTTTAGGCAAGGAGAAGGGGATTTTTCCAAAATACATTTTCTTTAATAGTTTGATCAAAATCAACTTTACCATTACATTTGATTTTGTCTAGCTATTAAAGAGTCCTTCAAAATTTTTGTTAGTTGTTACTGAACTAAAATTAGCATTATATGGTCTAATAATGTAATCCAGTGTTTCGTTGTGGAAGCAGCCAGCTTTGCCACAGTGAAAATAGTTTTGAGGCATTTTCACTGAAAGGACATATGAAATATTAAACCTTTACATGTCCTACTTTCAAATACCAAACACTCTACCTTTATGGGCACTAAGACCTACTTTAAGGGTGATCTATTAGTATTAAAAAGAAGGTTTTGGCCTGTCAAAAGGGTTTATTTTGACAGGTCGAATTGGTAATTTTTAAAACTGCTCTAGCAGGCTACAATGGCAGGCATGGGGTTGGGTTTGCTCCATCACTGCAGTGGGTGGCGCAATGTGTGATGCTTCCCAATTATGACATTTAACTTTCAGTCCCTGGGTACGATTTTTACCATATACTAGGGACTTATAGGTAAGTTTAATGTGCAAATCAGGTGTATATCAGTTTCATCATGTTTAAAGGGGGAGCACAAGTACTTTACCACAAGTTAGCGGGGCTAAAATGTACTGAGTTCTATGGACAACAAAAACTGCCAATGCAGCAATATCTAGGGGAATACCCGACAAAAGAATGTCATTTCTACCAGAGTCACAAACACAGCACGGACTGCCATGCGCATTCAAGACAGATTGCAGTCGTGTATATGCACTGCACACACAAGGCTATGAATCATCCCCTCAAAAAGCAGACCCTTCTCTTAGGCCCAATTCTTTTAAAGGCACACCTCCTTTAGATGCCCACCTTCCATGGGAATCTCTCAATCACCAGCACATAAGGGTTTCAAATTTGGTGACCTCTTCTCCAGTGATCTTTAAATTGTGCCTCCCTGCTGTGGCAAGGTGAGACATACTTTCTGCACATCCTTTGTGGAGTTTCACGCTTGCTTCTTTTAAAGCAAAGATGACCACTTTTCCACTCATTTACTACTGCAAAGTTATAAATAGGTATCCAAATAAAATACTGCAGAGGACTTAGGGCATTGCCACCCACATTATCTGCTGCCTGAAGCACATTACAATTCAAATACTGCACTAGATCTCAAACTAGTTAGGCACAGACTTCAAGGCGCATTGTCTCAAAACAGAACACTCTCCAGAGTGTTCCTATCGTATCAGCTGCATGGATTCTGCTAGCCCTCTGTTAGACAACGCCAACACATTCGGAGTGAAGATTTCTACTTACACAGGCTTCCACACTGGTAATCCTCTCTGGCTCTGCCAGGAACCCGAACAACTGAAGTTCATAGGAGCATTGAAAATCACTTGTTCGGATCTGATTACAGTTTTTCGTGATTCCTGAATTTTCTTCTATCCCAAAATTCTGATCCTCTAACTACTCATCTTCTAATAGGATTGTGACGAGGCCTCATTCACATGCTGCATCTTAAATCACATGTGGGTGACATAATATCTGTCAGTGTGGCAGGTTTTGGGTTAGACTAAATTTAGGATTACACATGCCAAGAATGGTGCTACCGGGGGAGGAGAAGGATGAGACTTTGTAAACTTGTGGACACTCATAAAGTTGAAGTTTTGTGAATATTCACAAATACTACTATTATTAGGTCCTGTTTTTACACTTTATATTAGTGCCGAAGCAGCTTTACAACATGGGTGTGAAAAATACCCAAACACTGTCCAGGGAAGGTGCTTTCATTGTCAAAACTAAAAGATGAAAGAATTACATACTCTGATGTGCATTTCATCCACATGTACCTTTGAGGATTGTCCGTCATTTGGTTAACCCATGACACGTAATAGTGCATCAGCAGCAGTCATGGAATCCTACGACATAGACCCTAACTATGAGTGGCCTGTTAATGGCTCCAGTAATTCTGGCCCAAGGGGATCCTACTCCCAGCCAGAATGCAATCTGTGAGAGCCAGAAACATTGGCCCATTACGAGTTGGACCCTAAGAGTTCTCTTGTGAATTGGTAATAATCGGTGGAATAAGATTTGACACAGCCGAATCCCTGGTTACACGTTATTCCTGCATGGATTTTGAGTATTGAGCTTTGAGCATCCGGAGGCCACAAGAGAAACTTTGAAGAACTGCTGTAATTCTCCACTTCTCATAATTATGATGGATCTCAGTTACTGAGAACATTGGGTATTAAGAGTAGCTCATAATGCCAGCTGTAAACTTTACATGAGTACTCCTGTGAATTGATGTAAAGTCTCGAAAAGTCAGAACTCTACTCGAAATATAGGAGGAAATCTATGATGACTAGATTTCCAACTCTCAATAAAATGTTTGTGAATTAGACTCTTGGGTAGGAAAACAAAATTTCCAGGTACTAGATAACATTCAAATATTTCATAACTATTATAGATATTAAATATATTCTAATTTTCTTATTTGTTTTTATTCCGTTTAGAAATTATTTGCAAAATTCCGCATTTTGGATTTAATCAGGTAATCTTGGGAACATCGGGGCATATCATCAAGCCGGCGATAAGAAATTATCGCCGCTTTAGCGTCTGTTTTCAGACGAAAGCGGCGATAATTTTATCGCTGTATTAGCAAGGCCACGCTATCGCGTGAATCCTTGCCCTATCGCTCCTTTTCCATAACGCCACCTTTGCATCTCTAATGAGATGCAAAGTGGGCGTTCCGTCCCAAAATAACTGGAGAAATGTCGTTAACCGACATTTCTCCAATTATCAAGGGAATCCCCAACAAGCATAGCGATGAGAAGAGTAGCGCTAACCTTGGTTAACGCTACTTTCCTTACGCATGCTTTTAGTTTGACTTAGCCATGATATCCAATGGAAGGTGGATATCATGGTTAAGTATGCCCAGCCCTATCAACAAGCTATCGCCAAATGTCGTGCGATTATCGCTGGATTTCCAGCGATAATCGGACATTTGGCAGCTTGCGCCAGGAATTTTATCGATTTTGAGATAAGCGTTGCTAATAGCACGCTATCTCAGCGATAAAATTCATCGATCGCCGGCGATAAATATCCTAGCGCTAAGTGCGCTTAGCGATATTTATCGCCGGTTGTTGATAATATGCCCCATCGTTTGTTAATTCTAAATGTGTCTATCTAGACTTTGAGGAATCTAACTTATTGGATGAATCTTGTCCGCCTATTTCCTATTTACACTCCGAGTTAATCAAATGCAAAATAGTTTTAATATGCTACAGTCTTTCCATCTAGTTTCTTCATCCAACAAGGGCGTGTAGCACACTATAAAAAGGTCAAATTAATTTAGATTTCAAGCAGTGATCCAAGGAAGTTACAGTAAAGCATATGTTTCCCGTGATACTAAGCAAATGCACTCCTCTTTTTATGCAAAGAGGTAAATGAAGCCGGCATTTTAATCTTGGTTCATTTTCTTGAGGTATAAAATCTGCTAATAAAATTAGGCAAGTTTACCATTGCTCATCCAAGAGTTCTCTGTGTGGCACGAATCTGCATATTTCTACCACACCCACTTGCTGAGGCAGTGACAATTACAGGAAATGAATAATGTCACTGAAAGCAACAGGCTTTGCAGCACCTTGCAATCTAGTAACCCATTCCCTAGTGTTAAAACCATACCACAAAAAAAGACAGAATCTGCAGCATTTGTCACACGCTATAAGATAGTCTGCTGCCTATATGTTGCTCTTTATGGTAATGCTTTGAATTTCGTATGACTAATGGAAAGGTTGTTCTTTTAAACTGGTGTGAGTTTTCACCTATGGAACCTATGGAACTTTTGTCATTAAAAAGTAATCGTGACTGTGATTTCATTTTGTATCATTCTTTTGGGAAAATCAATAAAAACAACTTGAAATAAAAAGTAATCGTGACCGTATGGCACTGTAAATTCACTTTGCTTAATAGGTTTATTTTTCATGGAATCGGAAATAAAATGACAGAAAATGAAGGTGATAACATCATTTTGATTATCCATATGTAAGTCAAAAAACGTTCGCTAAAATTAGCATTAGGGCAGCTTCAATGCATATAAGAAGATATTCGTCCTATCGAATATTTTGAACAAGAAGTGAAAATATATCAACGGAACACAGCACGAACCTGCAATGCCTGCAGCCAAAATCAGGTGTGAAATGTATTAATGTTGAGTCATGTACTCATAATATGACTTTAAGACATCATTCAACTGCTTGAAACATTCACAACCAAGAGCATGCGAATCCCCAAAAGGGCCGGAAAACATGTTAAGGATTGCCACTTTGCAAACTGGGAGCCAGATTTTATAAGGACTTGAAGTCATTGCAAGGCAACGCAAACTCTTAAATGGGATTTGCAATGTTGCACAAAGGGTGATTTGTGCTGCATTGTGTGACTTTGTAAAGAAATGTAACGCAACGCAAGGCTACATTTTGTTGCAGTAGGTGTTCCATGGGTGGAGCATAAGCATTCCTGTGTATCCACTGATCGGATCTGACACAATTCCAGATTTTATAAAGGTCGTAAACCTGGGACTGTGCCAAAATGATATGCCTACCACAGAGAGGCATAACAAGGAGAAACATCTTTATTCTGCAGCACACATAGAAAGAGGAACAATTCTCTAAATATTGCTTTGGTGCAGCAAGGAACTCCTTCCTGCACAAAACAATCCTCCAGACCATAACGCAAGCACCCTTCCACCATGGCGCAAGGATGTCTGCACAGGCACTAGGCAGCACACAGTGCACCTGTGCTAAGAGGGAGCAGACTTGCAAAATATCTTAATAGATATGGTCCATTTTTGCAATTTCATGCAATGCAGCTCAGCAAGTTCCCTTGCCATGTTGTGTTGCCAGAAACGTTAGTAAATCTGGTCCTGAATTTTTGTGGGAACTGCTAGGTCTCATTCAAAGTGCCCCAATATTTTGTGTCATAAGACTGCACCCACTAAATACTTATACCACAGAGTGTGTTATTTGCTGCGTGTAGTTGATAATCATTATTATTTTCACTGGTCACAATAAGGCATAGCATGCTATTGGTGTCTGCACAACTGATTACTGAATGCTTTGCCTCTTTCAGACAACCTTTCTTCAGACAGATTTTGCTATGTGATTTCCGGTAAAATATGTCTAGGGAATATTCTGAATAAGTGGTTATTACAAAAGATCAGAAATCCAGTTCATGTGCAAATTTCCATTTGTGCTTGGATCATTTATTACAGGGCAGAACATAAACAAAGGCATACACAGAAAGTTGCAGTGATTTCCCAAGGTCACTCAATTTAGTTTTATTAAATGGTGTATTAAGATTCTAGTGTCCAGATTACACAGTGTATATGTAGTTCAGTAAAATAGTGCAGTCAATTTATTCCGACTGTACAATGCAAAACAATCTTTGCACCCACATCTGGTGCCAAAATGAAATTTTTTCTAACAGATCAGTAAAATTAATGTGCTTTTTAACCAGTCAGTACAAGTGTGGATATAGTTGTTAGATCAAACCTAGCAGTGAGCATGCGCAGCTCTGTGAAGCATGCTCGGGGTGCTTAGACCACTGCCATTGCTTTCTATTTGTTCCTTTGTGTGACTTTCTGAATTCCTTTCTTTTTATTGGTAAAACATTGCTTTTTGTTTTGCCTTTGGGTGTGTTTTTTAGTTTGTGGTGACTGCCCCTGTTACATGTCCCCTTACTCTTTGATTTATTTATCATTTGCTCGGCGCACTATTTTATTCACTGAATTGGTTGCGTGCTGTGAATACAGATTCAACAT
This sequence comes from Calotriton arnoldi, assembly GCA_963921515.1. Classification (NCBI taxonomy): domain Eukaryota; kingdom Metazoa; phylum Chordata; class Amphibia; order Caudata; family Salamandridae; genus Calotriton; species Calotriton arnoldi. The sequence continues at coordinate 804,196 of CAWUFW010005122.1, read as the reverse complement.
GGCCACGCTATGGGGCATATTAGCAAGGCGATTATCGCCACTTTAGCGGGACTTTTTCCCGCTAAAGCGGTGATAATATTATCGCCCTATCAGCAAACTGTCTCTAACAGCAGTTAGAGACAGTTTGCGGGCATTAGCGCCCGTTTTTACCGCTTTGCATGTCAGCGATATTTATCGCTAATGACATGCAAAGTGGGCGTTCCCGACGAACAAACCTGGGAAACACCCGCTAACAGGCCTATCGCCTATTAGCAAGGTGGCCATGGCCCCAGTTAGCGACGTGAGAAGTCGCGCTAACCGGAGTCATCGCCATTTATTTAACACCTGCAATTAGCAGGTGTTAGCCATACCTAACATGGGGGGGTGGATTATGCTGGTACGACCACAGGGTCGTATCAGCAAGGTGTTCTCCCTTCTCCATGCAACATCGCTGGTTTTTCAGCGATGTTGGCCCATTACCCCCGCTATCGCTGGAATATTCATCGCCATAGCGCTAATCGTTGCTAATACAGCGTTAGCGCGGCGATATATTCCAGCGATAGCCGGCGATAAAAAAAATCACGCTAAGCAGGGTTAGCGATGATTATCGCCTCTTCTTGCTAATATGCCCCTATATTTTTAAACACTTTATTTGATACGATTATGGCTTCCTGGGCAGCAGACAGCCAGGATTGGAGGCGTGCGGGGGAGGCCGGGGCAGCTTTGGCAGCCCACACCGGCCCTAGCTCAGACGTGCTACTCTCTTGAGAAAAGTCAGAAAAGTCTTCAGGAAATGCTGGTATTGCCTGAGCTTTGCATTGAAACACAATGCACTAGATGTATACAATTGTTGGCTACCTACACCACCAGCTTTGTCAGATATTTGAAAAATGTTGTTTGTGCTCTCGAGCAGTATTTGCACTCACTGGAGGGACAGACGGAGGGCGTGGGAAAAGCAAAAACACCCTCTGCAGGCTTAGTCTTTCTTGGGCTCTGAGAGAGCTGGGTGGCACTGCTACATCTGTAAATTCAACCCTCTCCTGACAGCATCTCCTCCCCTTGCTCTTCCCCTGTCTGCTCATAGGCAGTCCCCGCAACTGCTAGCACTCCCAGAGTCCGGCAAGCAGTTACTTCCTGCTTGTGAGACAAAGAAAAACCTTATTCTTTTTCAAAAAAGAGGATACCTTTTTAATTTCAGTCTGGGTGTAAACAACACATTCCCCCAATTGATTCACTGTTGTCAAGGCATCGGAAATTTTTTTTTGTTTAGTTTATGTTTGCAGAGGGAGTGGTGGGGGAAGGGAGACCTACCGGAGGAGCATGAAGAAAAGAAGCATTTGTCATCTACATAGTACTAACTCCCCTCTTTTTCAGGTACCCACCTTCAAGAAAATATGCACTGTCTTTCTCTCATTTCCTGACAAGTGTTTTCATTGTATTTTCACCCATCCTTTTTTCTGCCTTTTAACTATTAGTGTGCCTTTGTTTTTTGCCTTGTTCTTGTTTTTGCGCATTTTCACCCATTTTCTTTACCTGTTGTGCCCTTGTCCTTTGCTTCTACTGTGCATCGGCTCTCGCTGCTCCTGCCCTTTGTGCACCGCCCTCCCTCCTCCTCACCAAATTCAAACGCTCGGTATTTGTAACTCAGGGTGTTTGTAAAATGGTGGTAGCATTTTCTTTATTTGTGAGAAGGTCCTGGGCGGGGCTTATGTTTGAGATCTTATCTGAGATGGAGCAGAGAACTGAACACAACTAACCCTTCTGTTGTGTAACGAGCTGAAAGTGCAAAGCATTTTTGTTCCCTAAACTGGTGAAAACATCAGCATGAAGCGTGCAAGCATTACCAGCAAGTTCCACTGTCAGTAGTGGCTGCTACTGACCAGGGGTGGTGGGGCGGGGGAGGGGGAACAAGGGAGGGGGAATAATAAAAACAAATTGCACTTACCACTTTACCGCTGGCCGCCGCCTCTTCTTTCTCCGTCCTCCTCTCGGCAGGAAGCACACAGCCTTCCAGAATCCCCTGACCAAGCACAACGCTGCCTTAGTAGCATTGTGATTGGTCTGAGCACTGTGGTTCAGCGTTCAGACAGGGGCTGGCAGGTTGTGCATGTTCTCCACCCAGGCTGTAACACAGCCTGGGTGGAGAACATGCAGAGTGTGCATGACGCTTTGGCCAGCCCGAGCCGGCTGGCCAAAGCGTCATGCACACTTTAGGTGCAGCCACCGCTCCTCCCCCTGTGATGCGGGGAGCCCAGCCCCGCCCACCTGGCTTCAGCTGCAAGCTGAATACAAAAAACAAAATGATAATAACAAACATCATTATCATTTTATTTTTTGTATTCAGCTTGATGCTGCAGCAGTGGGGCGATGCTCCTCCGCCTTAGCAGAGGAGCGACTTCACTAGCAGTTCCATTTGGTCATCTCTCCATAACGTTCGATACCTCGGGATTCCCAGCCACCTCCTTTGTGTGTCTCATTCCCTCCCTTGACGACTTCACTAATGGTTCCTTTTGGTTGTCCCTCCACAACCTTTGATATCTCTTGACTCCCAGCTGCCCTCTCCTAGGCTAGAACCCGGTGTAAGGATAGAGGCGCTGAAGCACCACTAATGTGCTTCTTTTATTTTGTCCAGGTCTTTCTTTCCTCACTGCCCAGCTCAGTAGAATGATTCTCCCTTTGCATGGTCAGTCGTTGTTATCCTGTGTGTTTTGGTATAGTCAAGCATTTTCCAATTTCATCTTTGTTGGCGCATTACTGAATTTACAAGTTCAGTCATTTATGGGTTTCCCCAGAGAATGCTCTATAAGGAGGGTACGCAAGAGGGCTTATGACCACTCACATGAACAGTGTGCGACTATAGCCTGGGCTTGAGTGTAGGACTCCTCTGTGTTTGTGCCCTATGAAGGGAGAGAATCTTTTGACCTTCCCCTGACTCATGTAAATACAATCACAGTGACATACTTATATTAGTACCATCATAGTGCCCTTGCCTTCAGCTCTGCCGTTTCTCCCTGCACCTCTCTCCCTGTGCCCCTTTCATCCTGCACCTCTCTCCTTGTGCCCCTTTAGCCCTGCACCTCTTTCTTCATGCCCCTTCAGCCACACCTCTCTCCCTGTGCCCCTTTCATCCTGCACCTCTCTCCTTGTGCCCCTTTAGCCCTGCACCTCTTTCTTCATGCCCCTTCAGCCACACCTCTCTCCCTGTGCCCCTTTCATCCTGCACCTCTCTCCTTGTGCCCCTTTAGCCCTGTACCTCTTTCTTCATGCCCCTTCAGCCACACCTCTCTCCCTGTGCCCCTTTCATCCTGCACCTCTCTCCTTGTGCCCCTTTAGCCCTGTACCTCTTTCTTCATGCCCCTTCAGCCACACCTCTCTCCCTGTGCCCCTTTCATCCTGCACCTCTCTCCTTGTGCCCCTTTAGCCCTGCACCTCTTTCTTCATGCCCTTTCGGCCACACCTCTCTCCCTGTGCCCCTTTTGCCCCGCACATCTTTCCCTCTGTTCCTTTTGCCCGCACCTATCTCCCTGTACCCCATTTGCCCCACACCTCTCTCTTTGTACCTCTTTTGCCCCGCACCTCTCTCCTTGTGCCCCTTTCGCACAGACCTCTTTCCCTGTGACTCTTTTGGTTGCAGGCTGCTCTCTCCATCTGTATTGGCAGATTATTTGATCTAAACACGTTTTCTGCGTAATATAGGGTTTTATGCATGTTCTATAATGTGTGGATATTGCTCAAAACGTAAGCCTGTTAGAAACTTTACCCTTTCACCATCGCTTTACCACAAACCACTATACCCTTCCGCCACTGATTTACCACAATCTTTGATGTCTTTAATAGTTATTGTAATTTAATGGGTAGTATACTGCATGGCTAAACACTTATAAGGTCCCGAAGGCGAGACCTATTGGCTATGCCAATGCTTGTTCAACTATGCAAGTGATGTGCTTCATAGTATGGCCACAGCTCTCCTGATTCAAACATAGCCACTAGAGGTCATCTCCTCTTGTGATAAAATACGTCAAAACTGTGCCCTCTGTGGAATAAGCCTTGTTTGGCATTTCATAACCATTTTTGAGTTTTTTTCTCACAGTGACTCTAGAGAAAACTATTTGCTGCATTATGCTGAAAAACTATTTCACTGTGCAGCTTTCGGAAAAGTGAATCTTAAACCCGTTTCTGACAACATTTCAGATACTCAGTTACTCTTAAAACTATTTACTTTTCAAGACAGGTTTTTGACATCTGTTATATAATTAACTTTTATATTACTTTGAATCAACAGATATTGATAAACATAATTTTCTCTTGTACATAGATGGAAAAAATGTCCCTCTAGTTGAGTGTAAAAGTATGCATGTGAACATCTAATAGCATATATGTGTTCATCATTCTTCATAAAAAACATCTTTAGTGTGTCTTCCACCTCCCTTAAATTGTGATTCCCCGGAATTAAGCATGAAAGAAGATCATGCCTGAGGTGCAAGGCAATTTTGTGTTTGAAACCCTGAAAATCGCAAAATCACAGAGTGCGTGGCTGCAAAAGTGCTTTTTACAATGTGCAAAAGCCCTTTCACAAGTCTTAAAAGCCTTTATACCTCATAAGTGTGTTTTTGCGACCCTTTCTGAATCACAAATGGGAGGTTTCTAAAATTTTGGACACAAACTATTGACCAATTATGGGATGTTAACCGGTTCGCAAAAGGGAAGCTGTCCCCATTGGACATCTTCCCCTTTGGAAATCATGTCGGGTGGCCGCAGGCCTTGATCCCAGCATTCGCTGCAAATCATAGAGAGTCGCAAACAGCGGCAGCCGGCACTGATCGGAGGTAGGGGCGCGGGGGCAGAAGGGGGGAGGACGCATGGGAAGCAGGAACAATAAAAAATAAAATGAAAAACGTAACTTCTCGCCGCTTCCTCGCCTTCATAGTCCTCCCTCTCTTGCCTTACCGGGAGCACACCCAGGCAACCAGTCAGCCAATCACAACGCTGCCTTAGCAGTGTTGTGATTGGTCTGAGCACCGTGTTTCAGCGCTCAGATGCTGACTGGGGGCCTGGGCATGCAGCCTGCATGGAGAACATGTGAAGTGTGCAAGACTGTTTTAGGTGGCCCAAGAGGGTCGGCCAAGCAGTCACTGCGCACTTTAGGAGGGTACTACCACTCCTCCCATGCCCCCGCCCCCTAACTCAAAGTGGACGGAAGTAGGAGAAAATAAAGTGATAATAACGCAAGTTATTATCATTTTATTTTCCCATTGTGTCACTGCAAAAAAGCAGTGGGGCGACGCTCCTCCGCCTTAGCGGGCGACCTGCCTCATTGGTATTGATTAGGAAGGTTGTTTTGTGCATTTGCTCCATCATAAATTTCAAACCAATCAGTGTGTATGTTGCACATATTAGGCTGTAAATTTGCCCAGTTGTGAAACAGGAAGATTTCAGCTCCGAATTAGCTTTGCAGTATATTGATAACTGGTCCCTTGTCACCAAGTGATTCACACTTACTGAGAATGAATTTATTTTTGCAAATGAGGTACTTCAAATTTGTTTTTGTTTTGCAATTAATTTTTCTAATATATTTTAAAAAGTGCAAAGCAAAAAATTGAATTAAAATAGATTGAATGAACAGAAGTGCTATAAATATGTCATAGGACTGCCCATGCTTATCTCCATTGAGAAGTGTTGGCTCAGATGAGCAATGCTTCCTGTGAAACTAAAAACAAGTGAGTGAATAATTGCTTTTTACTTAGCATTTCAGATTTGCAATATTTCAGTTATTAACTTTAACTGTTTCATAATTATGTAGTGCTATTTTAGTTTCACACTTTTTTCATCTTTTATTGGTTTAGGCCCCGAACTAAGGCTCTCATTATGATGTCAGGCAGACCGCAACCGACAGGCTGTCGGTGATGGTCCACCTGACATACAGGGTATCGGTATGAGTGCTGCATTACAATGGAGGCGGTGCCTGCGCAGGCACCACCGTTGGGATTAGGATGTCCCTTTCTGATTGCCCTTTCATGGTGGCCCAACCCCAAAAAGGCAGATGGAACCAGACTTTAGGGGCCACAAGCAGGGCCCCATCATCCGTAGGACACTGCTAAGTGACCTGAGGGGCACATGTGGTGCCCCCCACACATCCATGTACCATGTGCCAGGCACCACATGGTGCCTGGCACACCGTGCATGGAAGTGCACAAAGTGCCTTTTTCTACTGCGGCCCTTTTCCTGGGCCACAACACAAGCCACAGTAGAAAAATACATTTTACGACTGCCTGCACGGTGGTCGTATCCTAATAGGGCAAGGCAGGACCTCCGACTCGTTGTTGGACGGTTCCTGCCCGAAATGATGCCATCGGCGGTCTGACTGACCGCCATCTCAATAAGGCCCTAAGGACCTCATTTATGAGGCCTTACCATCACTTTTGCGTCGACGAACATCACTTTTTTGACATTCTGGTGGCGCAATGTGCCACTGGCATATTTATAAGGCCATGTAAAACCACATTACGCTGCTTTTAATGGCCTTATAAATATGTGCCCCTTTCACTCAGAAAACTGCGTATAAGGGGCGTTCCATGGGTGTTGCTGGGGGCGTTCCCAGCAACATCCATGGCTTTTTGACACTGACCCAGATTTACGAGGAATTGTAACTCAGAGGCGGCGCCAAAAACTTTCGAGGAGAAATATCTTTATTTCTCCTTGTTTTTCCTTTCTATGTATGCTGCATTCAGCAGCACAGATAGAATGAGGAAAAAGCCTATTGTGATTGTTTTTGTGCAGGAAGGTTTTCCTTCCTGCAAAAAAATAATCATCCCCGCAACGCAGGCATCCTTGCACTATGGTGCAAAGGTGCCTGCATTAGCGCACGGCAGCCCGTTGTGCACCTGCGCAGGGGAAAAGGACAGAAATGCGCCGTATCTAATTGATACGCCGCATTCCTGCCCTTTTCTTTTGCCTTAGGCAGCACAGCAGCAAGGCCTGCTGCGCTGCCCTACGGCAAAATACCCATAAATGAGGCTCGAGTTTCTGTGATCTGAAGCTTGTATGTTCCGAAGAACCTTTGGACTGCCTGTTGCCAGATGGATGTACTGAAACATGCTAAGGAGGTGAGTGTACCTGTGCATTCCCGCACTGTTCCAGAGGTGTACATGGATGTAGAGAGGGGTAGCTGTTGTCATGAGAGTAGGATGAACCCCACAGTTCAATGACACTGCATGCTTATCCCTTGTCCTTCTTTTTGCAGGAGGCACTGGGCTCAAACTATGCTTCAAGGGGCTGTACACAATCGATCTGACTGACCTTAGAAGTGTCGCATTGATAACTGGTTCCCTGAAATATTCTCTCAAAAGCGTGTTTAAAAGCTGTTTGAAGCTTCATCACAAGATTCGTTGAAATGAAGAGGAAGGCTAAGTTTGAAGATTGGTTGAGGCATTTCAGAAGACAAAGGCAGATCAATTTATCACAAAGGCTTTGAGAAATTCTTTTTACTCCCATGTTTGTACGTCAGTTCCAGTGCACATCTCTCTGGAGGTGTATAAATAAGACAGAGCCCTTGATAGTTTGATTTATTTGAACTTCTAAGAAACAGCTAAAACACATAATAAGGCCCCTTTAATATTGCAAAACTTTCTCCTGCCTTTCCTTTTTGCCACGTCCCCTTTATCTGGACTACATGAAAGTTTGAGTCAGTTGACTGAAGGCAGGATCAAGAACAGAAGATAGGGGCAAGGTCTGAGAATAAAGAAAATGCTAAGAATATGGTCTAAAAATATGGTGGAACATGGGGTCTCTGTGAGGATACAATACAAGAAGGATGCTCTCTGTATTCCAGTGTAATCCAAGGATCCAAAATCAAAAAAGAGCTTCAGAGCATAGAATAAGAAAGAACATTAAACCAGGAGGCACAGAAATCCTGCTAAGATTTGAGTCTCAAAGCTCCCTCCGGGATCATAAACAATGCCTTGAAGGGCAAAAGAGAATTGACCTATTTTATAGACCAGTTCTGGATGAAGTGCCTATAGATCATGGATGACTGCTATAACTGGCAAAGAAAATGCCTCAGCAATACATAGGGAAAAACGGGAAGAAAAAAACTAAAGACAATACCCTTTAGAAGAACGATGTGATAAAAATGAACACTTTTGCTGAATGGTCAGGCAGAAATGTTTGAAATTAAGAATTATGTAAGAAAATATGGAATAAGATCCAGAAATAACTTGGTCGCTAACAACACCTAGGGCTGTATTCACAAAGGTAAACTTTTAACGTTTGGTGTAAGTTTACTGTTTTTTTGCTGTTCACAAATTACGAGAGAAAGACATGTAATGCAAAGTTCACTGTTAGGAAATTCAATCGCATGGGCACAGAACTGCCATTTTATCCCATTAATTTATGTTGGGAAAAGAGACATGGTGATGTACATTACTCAACCGTAAGCTAGTCAAAACATAACGGTATTGTTGATTTGTCATCCAGGTTAAATAGAGTTGAAAGCCTACGGGTAAAGTATAGGAGATATATGTCACCACTGTTTGTTTGCTCTCGTTGGCAGAGGCTCTCTTCCTTACCCTCGGTTCAACCAAGGCAGCCTTCATTGCCAACTTCTCCAGCATTAGGATCTTAGCCTGATCTGAAGCCTCAAGTACCTAACAGGCTTCCAACCCCTGCACCTAGACTCTGCTATCTGTGATTCTACCCTGCCAACTTGTGCCACCCGAGTCCTGAACCCTTGGAAGTGGGCCTAAGGTGCTTGCCAGAAGAACCAACGCAACTTCTCTGCTGAGCGATGCATTCCCGAGCAGAACTGACACATCTCCTCGGCTGAGCAGCGCATCCCTGAGTAGAACTGATTAATTGCTGTGCGGATTGGATCCATCGCAAAAGATTCGCATCACCGCCGCCTCCTGCATCTTGGGACCGACGCATTGCCTTCGAAACTGCCACTGCGCAATGCTTTTCCCAACGCCAAATCCTTGCATCCCTCATCGACGGCAACCTCCACAATGATGTCAAAACTCTGCATTGCATCTTCACTGCTCATCGGAACCGACGCATCACCTATGTTGAGCCTTTCATCCTAGACAACGGACTTCCCATCACAAGCCCTGTCAACAGGATCCTCAACTTTGAAGCATCAGGACCTCACACCACAGCCTTGCCGCATATAGAAACCGACGCATCGTCTCAGCTGTGTGACACATCTTCAACACGGATCCACGCAACGCTCCACAATCAGGATTTAATGTACTGTGCTCAGCAGGCCTCACTAATTCACTGTAGCCGGCCTGTACTATATCGTGGTCGGCCTAAACTTTTGAATTTGTCCTGGTCCGGCGCGAACAGTTAACCCCAATAGCGCTTTGTGCTTTTAGGCGCAAGTTTTTTACTATATACTTTATAAAATCAATATCTGTGGTTCCACTAATTGTATTTTTGTTGTTTTGGTCTAATTGTATTTATTAAATTCAGATCTCTTTTTCTATCCTGGTTTGGGATCTTTTTTGTGGTGTTTTCACAGTTTTAATGTTTGAAGTGTTGCATAAATACTTTACACACTGCCTCTAAGTTAAGCCTAACTGCTATGTGCCAAGCTACCAGATGGTAAGCACAGGTTAATTTAGGGTTTGCCTCCCCTTGTTCTGACTGAGACTGTGGTTGCTGCTTGACTAGGGCTAACACATCAGTCAACCAACAAGCCGATTTCTAAGAAATACTATAGGTGATAAAGTGAAAAATGTAAAAGATAGCTTGACAGAAATGTAAAAAATAAGAGCCACTCAATGAACTCAGTTTGAAAAGGGTGTTGAAAGAAAAGATAAATTTAGGGGAATTAGAAACTAGATTAGAACCACATCCAAAAGGAAGCAAACTCCATTTATACAGAAAATGAAAGATGCAGCAGGAAAGACTCCCATGAAATATACAAACTAAAGCTGCGAGGAAGCAAACATTTGTGGTACAAAACAGCATGAGGCAGCAGATACACAGAAACATTTCAAACAACATTGAAGGAAGAAAAATAGAAGAGTAAAATCCAGTAATATCATGAGGAGAAAATACATTCTAATCACTGCTGAAATTGATGGGAACCCTTCCAGTACAGACCCATGCACACATGGTGCAAAGGTGTGTGCGTGGTGCTCTGCAGCAAAATTCTGAACCAATGCTAGGGAGTGGGGAGGAGAGTGCCAAAGCTCTGTAGATATGACAATCTCCTGCTTCCTCCCTGACAGGCAATGTACTACATCATATTTGTCTGCTGCGCTGCGTTCCATGAAATGTAGGTAAATCTGGCCCTGGATGTGCTGCTCCCATTCTGTATAACAGTACCGGCATTAGTTTGCATCTAATGACATTGAATATGTCTGACCCTTTCAGGGTCTTCAATAGGTAGAGGAACACAGCATTTAAAGATTGTACTGTACTTTTATGTGTTTTTTATGTGCCAGAGTACACCTTCTTTTGTCAAGCCAAATTCCTAGATATTTGTAAGTAGGTAGCCTTTCTATTTTTACCTTGTCAGGATGGAATCCTCCCTTTTTATTTATTTTACAGCCAAAGATTACGATCTTAGGGGGATATGTACAAGAAAATGTCAGAGCGCGGTATAACGCCAAATTTGGCAACGCCGTTCTTCGACACTTTCAAAATGCAGGGATGAGCCATATTTACAAATATACGGCACACCCCTGCATTTCCCCTAGCACTGGTGTTAATAAAGCTGCCTAGAGCCAGCGCAGGAACCCTTGCGCCATGTTACAAGGGTGTCTGAGCTGCACGGGCACTTGTTTATGTGCAGGAAGGGACACCTTCCTGCACATAAACAATGCTTAAAGGCGATTTGCTGTTTCTATGTGTGCTGCAGAATGCAGCACACATAGATAGAGCAAAATAGTAGGAGAAATTAATAATTTATCCTCATATCGCCATCCTAAGACCAGGTTTTACCTGGCCTTAGTTTTTGGCCCTGCCCCATTCTTGTAAATAGGGGGCAGCATCAAAAAGCAATGGGTGTTGCGGTGGAACGCCCAATGCATTGCCTGTCGCATTGCCCGTCCCTTTGCCTCAGCGGACTGATGCGTAAAGGGGCATATTTACAAGGTGGCATTAAGCCACATTATGTGGCTTAACGCCACCTTGTAACTATGGGGTACGGAGCAACACCACCGGAGCGTCAGAAAAAGTGACGCTCTGGTGGCTTTAGGGGCTTGTAAATATGCCCCATAGCATTTATTTTGATGCCACTAATGTTACTCTATATGGCTTGCTCATTCAGTGACCTTTGCAATCTAATCACTGTTTGATCTAATAGGATTATATTGTCTGCATATTGCATTATTTTCATCTTCTGTCTTGCAAAGTATGGTGGGCAGGCTCTTGCTGAGTTAAATGCTTCACCCATGTCTGCCAAATAAAGGGTAAACAGCATGGGGGTTAATATGAAGGCTTGGTCCAGACCTATAATGGTATGAATTTGTTTGGATAATTGCTCACATTGATATCAGTTGAAGCTTTATCCAGTTGTTGGTGTAAAGACTAGTTATGGCTCCTTGCAGAGAAGAAGGTATGTCCTACTTGGTCGATTTTGCACATAGTTTGCCTCTATCAATGTTCTCAAAAGCAGTGGCAAAGTCTATAAAGGCAGCATATAATAGGCATCCCTTCTCATTTATTGCCTGATCAATCAATATTACTAGGGTCAGGCGGTTATCCTCAAAGCATTAACCTTTCTGAAAGCTTGTTTGAAAAGTTTGTGTGAGATGTTTCTCTATTTCCCACTGTTCCAGATCTTTAAGCAGCAGTTTCACAAAGTACTTTTCTTTAACATTAAGCAAGGCATTAGACGTAAATGTTCTGGCTTGCTATAAGAACATTTTACATGCATTAGCACCAGAAGAGAGACCCTTCATCTATCTAGAGTTCAGTTTTTAGCCAGACAATTATGATAGAGTGATAGTAGGATTTTACCCCTGTAAGAAATTGGATTACTGTTTGAGAGGGATGAAACACTACTCAAGCAGCCACCAAAATCCTTGTCAGGGTGAAGTCACAAGCAAACCCCAAATTAACCTTTTCTCAGCCTGCTGGTAGCTTGGCAGAGAGCAGTCAGGTTTAACTTAGAGAAAATGTGTAAAGTATGTACAAAGCACTTCAACAGTAATAAAGTGAAACACAACACAAAAAAAATTCCACACCAATTTGGAAAATTAGAGCAAATTGTAATAAATAATTTAAAACCAAAATGATAAAAATCCAACAGTAGAACCAGAGACAACAATTTTTAAAGATTAAGTAAAAATAGTGCCAAAAAGCATAAAGTGCCAACTGTGATTATCTGGTAACGCCAGACGGGGAAAAAGTTCTGCTGGGATCACAGCTGGGCTGGAAGAGCACCTTCACGCCCACTTACAAGGGTTCAAGACTGTGGTGGCACCACTTAGAAGGGCAAGATTCACAGCTGGAAGAGACTCTGATCAGGAGACCAGCCAACCAGCCCTGGAAGTAACTCTGGTGGTCTTGGGTTCGAGATGCAGGTCCAGTCCCTCTCATTTAGGCAGGAGGGCAGCAGGGCAGCAGAGTGGCAGTCCTTCATGCAGCACAGCAGTTCATCTTTTGATCCTTCCACAGGTTTAGATGTATTTTGAAGAGTTTGGTCTCAGGGTCCACTATTTATACCTCGTGCCCACTTTGACGTAGGAGAAACTTCAGGAGGTTTCCACCCCCCTGGGGTGTCAGGCATCCCCTTCTTCCCTGCCCTGGCCCCTGTGTATCTGGGGATATAGATGACTAGTGACACACCCTTTGTGAGTGTGTCAGGCAGAGTCTTTGTGATATGCAAGTGTGGTAGCTCCTCCCCCTCGTTATGTCAGAGTGGCTTACCAGTCAACACCTAGCCTCCCGTTTGTCTCACTGTCTGGGATGCTTGTTTCCAGTCCAGGGAAGATCTGGCTTGGCAGTTCAGGCTGGAATGTTCCCATGAGGAACAGGGTCAAGACTGATTTACATATGTCTGGGTCTGAACTGGGGTGGTGAAGCAAGCTAAAGAACGATGATGGATTCAACTCAGATCTGTGACATGGGTTGGGTGTCTGAAAAAATTCAGCACTCCATCCATCATCTCCTTGTGTTTGGTTCATATAAAACTTCTTGCCAAGTCTTAAACTCCCATATTATTACACATAGGTCAACCCTAAGATAGACTCCACAGAGCTCTATGGGCAGGATGCTTTGTAAGTAAAAGGTAGGACATTTACCTTTATGTTTTGCACGTCCTGGTAGTGACAAAGAGCCTATTTTGTTTTTCACTACTGTGAGGTATACTCCTCTCATACACTAGAATTGGAAATTCCCTTATATACTTTTAAGTGGTACTTTCTGATCAGAAAGGATTGGTGCTGCCATGTTTGGTATGTTTAAAAGGTAATGATAAATCCTACTTACTGGTGAAGTTGGATTTTACATTACTATTTTACAAATGACACTTTTAGAAAGTTAGCATTTCTTTGTGCTTATAACTCTTTGTGCTTTGCAGCCTGACTCCAACACACATCTGGGCTGGGTCACAGCTACACTTTGTGCATTCTCTCTAGACAGCCATAGCACAGGAAGGGCTGGATGTGACAGGGGGACACATAGGCATTCATATGCATACTAATAGTCTTTCTGGGCAGGTTGAGGTGGTTCACACTTACATTTAAACAGGCTGTGTCCTGCCCTCATACAAAGGGCTGATTTACCCCCTACTGATCGTCTGGAGCCAGGGCTGTGCTGAAAGGGATTGTTGTGCACTTCTGAGGGTTTTTTTGAAGTCACTCCTACATCAGAGGCATTTTAGAGTATAAGTACTGGGGCTATGACCCCATATCTTTAGACACTGTGTGGGATTTGTAACCAGATGCTGCTGGCTCTGCAGCTGCACATTGCCAGGAGGACTGCTGTGCTGTCAGAAGAAACCTCCATTCTTGCTACTTGCTTTGATGTGTTGGCCTGCTGCCTACTGACTGCTGGGCTGCAGGAGGGACTGCCACCCTGCAAACTGCCTTGATGAACTGGCCTGCTGCCTGCTTCTTTGCTTGTGGCCCAAGTGTTCTCCAAGGGCTTGCCCCTTGTTTTGCAATCTCAGGGCCATCAAAGATTGCACCTCAATAGCTCTGTCGTGGAACTCTACCACCTGAGAGTCCAGGAGTAGTGTGCTTCACCTAAGAGCCGTGGTTTATTGCTCCTTATTTTGCACCCATTGTGTGTTGAGGGCTTCACCTGCTCAAAGGGACCAGCGCATGCTGAGTGCTTTATGTGTCTCTAGAGCAGTGCGCGCCTCCCCTAGTGCTGCACTCTCCAACAGGAGAGAGACACCTCCGTGACGAGAGACGCTCCGGCCTCATGGACCAGAAGGTTGCCCAGCGATGCAGAGAAGCTTTGTCGGCATCACGATGTGGGTGGGGCCCAGCCGCTAGTGGGAGATCATTGAGCTGGCATTATCTGCTTGGTTGTGCCGAGGAGCAGACCCCAAAAGACCCACGCTGCTCAGAGGCACCACCTTTCTGTAATTGGCCCCGCTGCCAGCCAAGGGAGAAGCGGTGATCCATGCAAAATGGAGCATAAATCCTGAGAGGAGACCACTCCCAAAGCTCGACCAGGCTCACCTCGGCAGCACGAAGGTACTATTATATGGGAGACACTTCCCATGCCAGTGAAGCCATCTCGTGCTCTTTTTGTGGGCGGCTCCATGAGGATTCTTTGTCTGCCCACATTGCGAGTCTGCACAGCCACGAAGGGCTCCAGGCTCACCAGAGCTTGGGAGACCATTGGGTCTCCGTGGGAAGTCATTTTCTGCACCTGTTGCGAGTCTGGGCAGCCATGAATGGCTCCAGACTCTCCTGATTTTAGGACCATTGGTTCTTGGGGAGTCGTGTTCTGCACCCGATGCGAGTCTGGGCACCCACGAAGGACTCCAGACTCACCTGAGTTTGGGACCATTGTCGTCTTATACGTTGTGGGGCAGAAATCCCCATGGGAGACCCTGAGAGCAGAGTAGAGCTGTCGTTAGGGTCTGAACTGTGGAGGAAGACACAAGTTCACAGTATCAAGTGTAGTAGGTGTGCAGGTGCTCCTGTGCCCTACGTTCTTGTCACTTTGGTATTTTGTGATTCATAATATAGAAAGCAATTTTTTTATATAATCCTGTGTGGATTCTCTTTTGTGGTGGATTCATTGTGTTACTGTGTGAGTGTGTTGCACAAACGCCTTACACATTTCCTATGATGATAATTCTGCCTGCTATGCACCAAACTACCAGAGGATAAACACAGGTGTGTATCTGACTTACCCTGACTAGAGTGGTGGGTTCTGCCTGGTTGGGGTGCATTATCTTAGCCAACCAGAAACCTCATTTCTAATATGAGGCATCAGGGTATTTTTAGTATCTGGAGACTTTTAAAATAAAGGTCCTCAACATTTCATTTCAGAATAATTTTAAAGATTTTGTTCTGCTCTTTAGTAGCCCTGACCAATCTACAATGTGTCTTATCAGCTAATGTGAGCAAATATCAAAGGTTTCACTCAAAAAGAAAGATTATATGGACAGATATCAATCAATCAATCAGGAGTTTGTTAAGCGTGCCTACTCACCCGTAAGGGTCTCAAGGCGCTGGGGGGAGGGGAGGGGGTGCAGGATCCATTCCATCAAGGAGGGGGTCTGTCGAAGAGCCATGTTTTGAGGTTTCTTGCGAAGATGGGGAGCGATGTTGTCTGTCTGAGGTGGAGCGGAAGGGTGTTCCAGGCTTTGGCCGCGAGGAAGGAGAAGGAGCGGCCTCCCGATCTGGTCTTTCTGGTGCAGGGGACCACGGAGTAGGAGAGCTGGGCTGATCGTAGGGTCCTTTGGGGTGCGTGGAATTTGAGTCGGCTGTTTAGGTATGCTGGTCCGGTGCCATTGAGGGCCTTGTGTGCGTGGGTGAGTATCTTGAAGGTGATTCTCACCTCGACGGGGAGCCAGTGGAGCGTGCGCAGGTGCTGGGAGATGTGGCAGTGTCTTGGCAGGTTGAGGACCAGTCTTGCAGCGGCATTCTGGATGTTCTGTAGCTTGCGGGTGAGGTTTTTGTTTATTCCGGAGTAGAGTGCGTTGCCGTAGTCGAGTCTGCTGGTGACCAGGGCATGAGTGACGGTCTTTCTGTGTTCGAGGGGGATCCATTTGAAGGTCTTACGAAGGAGGCGGAGGGTGTGGAAGCAGGAAGATGAGACGGAGTTGATCTGGCGGTCCATTTTGAGCTCGGAGTCTAGGATGATTCCCAGGTTGCGTGCGTGGTCTGTGGGGGTTGGCGGGTTTCCGAGGGCGGGGGGCCACCAGGTGTGGCTCCAGGCATCGGGGTTTGGGCCCATGATGAGTACTTCTGTTTTGTTGGTGTTTAGTTGTAGGCAGCTGTTTTTCATCCATTTGGCGATGGCTTCCATGCCTTCTTGAAAGTTGTGTCTGGTGGTGTTGGGTTCGTTGGATAGGGAGAGGATGAGTTGGGTGTCGTCTGCGTACGACACAATGTTGATTCCGTAGGCTCCGACGATGGGGGCGAGCGGAGCCATGTAGACCTTGAAGAGCGTCGGGCTGAGGGAGGAGCCCTGGCGGACTCCGCAGGTGGTCGGTGTAGGGTCTGAGAAGAAAGGGGGGAGTCTGACCCGCTGCGTTCTGCCGGAGAGGAAGGAGTGGATCCAGTCAAGGGCCTTGTCCTGGATTCCTGCGTCGTGGAGTCTGCATATTAGGGTGCTGTGAGAGACTGTGTCGAACGCCGCTGAGAGGTTGAGGAGGAGGAGGGCTACTGTTTCTCCTTTGTCCAGTAGGGTGCGGATGTCGTCTGTTGCGGCGAGGAGGGCGGTTTCCGTACTGTGGTTTTTTCTGAAGCCGGATTGGGAGGAGTCGAGAATGTTGTGCTCTTCGATGAATGTGGCGAGTTGGCTGTTGATGGCTTTCTCGATGACTTTCGCTGGGAACGGGAGCAGGGAGATGGGTCTGTAGTTTTTGAGGTCAGTGGAGTCCGCCGAGGGTTTCTTCAGGAGGGGGTTGATCTCGGTGTGTTTCCAGTCGTCGGGGAACGAGGCGGTCGCCAGGGAGCAGTTGATGGTGTGGCGGAGCATGGGTGCGATGGTGTCGGCGGCTCTGTTGAAGATGTGGTGGGGGCCCCTGAGTGGATTGACTTCATTGTCTTCAGTGTGTCTTCGGTGGTGAGGGCTGTCCAGTTGTCAATCGCTGGTTTCCAGGTGTCTGGGGTGGTTGGTGAGGGTTCAGTGTGTTGGTTGTCTTCGTCGAAGTTGTCGTAGATGCTCTTGATTTTGTGGTGGAAAAAGGTGCTGAGTTTGTCGCAGAGGTCTTGTGAGGGAGAGATGTCAGTAGACTCACTCGTGGGTTGGGTGAACTCCTTGATGATGTTGAAGAGTTCCTTGCTGTCGTGCGCATGGGTGGAGATTCTGACTTCAATCGCTTTTTTCCTCGTTTCTCTGATGAGTTGGTGGTGTGCTTTGGTGGCGGCTCTGAAGTTGTTGTGGGCTTCTGTGGATTTGGTGTTCCTCCAGGCTTTTTCGAGGCGGCGGCAAGTGCGTCTGGACTCTTGAAGTTCGGTGGTGAACCATCTGGCTTTCTTGGCGCGGGTATTGTTGTTTTTCTTGAGGGGGGCTATGGTGTTGGCATTATCCGTGATCCATTTGTGCAGGGTTCGGGCTGCGGTGTTGGGGGTCGTCGTTTTCTGTGATGGTTGGGGTGGAGTTGTTGAGTGAGGAGGTGAGCTGGTCGTTGGTGATTTTGGTCCAGTTTCTTCGTGGGAGCAGGTGTTGGTGTCTGTGGATGGTAGGTGTTCTGAAGGTGAAGTGGACGCAACGATGGTCGGTCCATGGGAGTTCGGTGGTGTGGCTGAAGGTGATGGAGTTTCCTGTAGTGAAGAGGGGGTCGAGGGTGTGTCCTGCTGAGTGCGTAGGCTCGGTCACGATCTGGCGAAGTCCAATGTTGTGGAGGTTGTCGAGGAGGGATGCGGTGTTGGGGTCCAGGCAAGAATTGGTCAGGATCAGGTCAACTTGTTTCTCAAAATATTTTTGCCTATATTCAGAAACTATAGCTTGGGTTCTTGAGAAAGTTGGTTTGACACAGACTACCCTACCACTTGCAGAATGGTAAAAGAAACGATTAGGGAACAAGCAGTAATTAATTACATGAATAAGTCAGTGTTTTTGAAGCATTCTTGCTATCTCTCTTATGACTGTAAAAGCCTCCAACAGTCACATCTTGACTGCCATCAGCTGTGTACAGCAATTCAGCAATTTTGCAGTCACAAACTCTGTGATTCATAAAATCTCTGAGTTTGTGACCACTAAATGGGATAAAGGTAAATTTGAATCCCATTTTGTGAGTCAGAAAGGCCAACTCGCAAAATCAGTTTAGCGACTCATACCAAATCACAGTTTGGAAGGGCTGTGAAAGGAGCACCACTCCTAATTGCGATTAGGAATGGCATTGATCAATAGTTTGCAACAGCTATCGTTGTTGCAAAACATCAGCAACCAACAACTCAAAGGAGGTGATAATTCATTCACAAAGGAGAAGATGCCCTGCTGAAACACCTTCCTTTTTGTGAATTGCCTTGGGTGACCTGGGGGGGGGGGGCGGGAGGGGAGTAGGCAGTGGTCTAGAGGACCACAGAATTTTCCTTACAAAGCTGCTGCAAACAGGAAACTGATTTTAAAGAAGCTCCTCTTCCTTTAAGTAATACTGCTTAAAAAAAAGTTTCCTGATTAGGGATTCAAACACAGGGACGATGGTCTGTTGTTCCTTGCAGGTCACCATCCCCGTGTTTATAGCCATTCACAGGGGATCACAATAGTGTCTAAGCTAATTAATAGTCATTAGGTAGAGTGTTCTTTGACCCCTGAGATTGGACATTTTGTGCCTCGACCCATTAATTCATAGGGTTACGTTGAAAATACGAGACAGATCGCAAAACATTGGTTCGAAATTTGTAACTACTTTATGCTATCTGTCTCTTAGAACATCTGAATGCAGTAATTTTCACATCCACCAGTTTTCCATTTATGTAGGAAGTGCAAATGCTATCTAGAATAAAGGAATCCCATTTTATGTATCTGCCATTTTTTGGTGGCCCTTTCTAAAGAAATTGCGCTGGATACTTTTGAAATTTAAATGTCACATTGTTAAGGAGGCGGTGTCTGTTGCTTGTGTGAGCCTCTCCAATAAAGGTATTAACATATGTTGTAAGTTTAGTTACGTTGCTTTGTCCCAATACTCTGAAAAGAGAATGCTGTATCTTGGGTTAGGATTTCAGTAACGTATACTCTAATCAATTCATTTATGAAGATTAATACGTTTTTTGGCTTGATGACGGTAAAATAACTGAAATTAAAATATGTTATTACAATCTCCATTTATAGATTGGTTTGTTTTTATTCTGCTGATGAATTTTGTAAAGCAGCTGTGGGTGATTAAAACTAATTCTTTACTTTCTATGATTGAGGGTAACCAACTGTGGGGCAGATTTACAAGCCCCCTGCGCCACCAGTACGTCACTTTTCGTGACGTACTGGTGGCGCAGGGGGCTGCTCCATATTGACAAGGAGAGGAAAAGCCACCCTGCGTGACTTTTCCTCTCCTTGTAAATACGGCCCCTTCACACGCAGCACTTTGCGGTGAAGGGGCGTTCCATGGGTGTTGCTGTGGGTGTTCCCACGCAACACTCATGGAACAAGACACATCTCCAGAATTACGAGAAATCGTAACTCTGGAGATGCGTCTGAAAGCTACGCCACCCTAGAGGTGGCGTAATGAGGCGCACCGAGGAGAAATGTTTTCATTTCTCCTCGTTTTTTCCTCTTTCAATTCTGCAGCACGCATTGAAAGAGGAAAATGGTTGTAGTGATTGTTTTTGTGCAGGAAGGTTCCCCTTCCTGCACAAAAACTAATCTCCCCACGACGCAGGCATCCTTGCACCATGGTGCAAGGGTGCCTGCGCCGGCGCATGGCTGCAGTTTGTGCGCCAGCGCAGGGGGAAGCACAAGGATGCGACATATTCTTGTAAATATGTCGCATCCCTGTGCTTTCCAAACTAACGCAGCATGGCGCAGCAAAATTACTTGCTGCGCTGTGCTGCGTTAGTTTATTGTAAATCTGCCCCTTAGTTTACAATTATTGGATTTTTTTTTACATTTTGTAGTAATGTATTTTAGGTTTTGATTATTGTATTGATTTTAACTGAATCAAACTGTAAAAAAGTAGAATATTTGTTTTTTTATTTGTATTTATCAAAAATGCAGCAGCTAAAATGTATCTTTAATTCAGAATATTAATTCATGCACTCAAAGATTCCGAATTCCAGTCATAAAATTAATAACGTAGATATTAACATACATTATGAACAGCCCTCTGTTATGTCTCTCAGGTGCCTGAAAGAGCTAGCTACCCGTTAGTTTCGCCAATGTCAGCTCGTTCCCAGTTCCGCAAAAAAAATTTAAACCGCTTATTAGCACCCACTCTTTTTGCATATAGAATCTCATGGCTTTTAACCTTAGACATTTTATTACGCCACTGATTGACAGTAGGTATTGTTGTCAACTTCCAATTCGCTGAAAATAAGTAACTTTGCCACTAAGGTAGCTACAAAACGGAGCTGGTTTTGTTCGGTGGAAAGATTGTTCAGTTCTGATGGAGTACCAAAGAGGGCTCCAAGTAGATTGGGAACAATTACTTGTCCCATCTGATTCCCCACTTCCTTGAATATATTGCTC
This sequence comes from Calotriton arnoldi, assembly GCA_963921515.1. Classification (NCBI taxonomy): domain Eukaryota; kingdom Metazoa; phylum Chordata; class Amphibia; order Caudata; family Salamandridae; genus Calotriton; species Calotriton arnoldi. The sequence goes on along the minus strand of CAWUFW010005122.1, from coordinate 783,451 downwards.
CAGAATACGAACAATCTGGGACAGTTAAATACCATATGGAGCAAATCCCCTGGTTCCAACCCGCATCTAAAAAATCCAGCTTCGGCCCTGCTGTTCATCTTCTTGACTTTATCTGGTGTATGATATATTATCCCTTTACAATAAAAAGCCATTTTCTTGAAGTCGGCCGCATTAATAGGTTTGCTGCTGAGCTGATTGTAATAATGCCATTGTGCTAAAGATATCATGCAACCAGTGGTAGCAGCTATTTTACTTATGTGATCAAATAACAACTTCGGACCTAACTGCTGATGTAAAACTCAATACCAGTTTCCAACTCCTGATAGACGGGAGATGAAAAAGGTCCGGCAAATTTTGTCTGTTATTTCATTTACGTCCATCGGGTAGCTGGAACAAAAATGTTGTATTGGGTATAGCTAAAAAATAGTATGGGGTTAACCAATGGATTCTCCTGCCTTAATGCCTACCATGTGATAAATTGATTGTTGCACAAAAAAACCTTAAGCCTCCAAAAGCCCAAAGTCACCCAGGGGCTAAGTATGGATAGACTGAGGCTCAAGCCGAGCCTTGAACAGGGATTAAGTTTCATTTGTGGGTGTAAACGGGAAATTTTGTATTCTTGCCAAATAAGATTAAAACGATCTACCACAATTCAGGGAGTCTTATAAAGCGTTATCTTTGGCAGTATAGGGATCTGTAAAAAAGAGGCGTGGTCAATTCCTGCTAATTTTAACATATTATTCAAATAGCAATTACTGTCACTAACTACCCCTCTTGGATGCCGACGCCAACCAATTCAGAAGAGTTTTAATAGGTTTTAAAGCGAGGAAGCGCCAAGCCACCTCCCCCCTGAGTTAATTGAAGAATCGACAGATTAACTCACCATTGTTTTCTTTGCCAAAATGCACTCATTCTACGTCAATGGCCTCAAAGAATGATCTGGGTATTTTAAGCAATACACTAGAAAAAGCGAACAAGAACAAAGGCAACAAGTTCATTTTTACGTGCGAGATCAGAACTATAATCATAAAATAGTGATGGCGCCGTTTGTGGATCTGCAGCTTGAATTCCCTGCTGACTTTCCCACATCATTGGCGATGGCGGGACCGGGCCCACTATATGCAGAGGCAGGGGAATTGATTCTTGCAGTGGGTCAGCCACACAATTCTGTACATTAGAGGATGAATTGCATCTGATCTGTCCCTTTTTAGGTGGACTAACACTGGGTATTGACTATACAGCCTTTTTTGGTAATTCCTTCGACCCTGGCAGCACAAAACAGGGGACATGTTTGACACTTCTTAGCTTCAGAGGTGCTATTTCCTTACTCTTTTCCCCCCCACTTCTTTTGTTATATTGTTGCCAACTAATTTAGATACAAAGTTAAAATTGGGCTGCAATGTGTCTGCCATGAGGGGGACACTTTCTTTAACCTCCACGGAGTTTGAGAGCCCCATTTTACGGCCAGTCTTGCCTGCAGTTACTGCACCTGGGAGCCCTTCCTTTTCCAGACTGGCTGAGGAATCATAAGATGATCGCTGTCCCCCTGGATCCACCTCCTGATTTCCTATCGTAGGAATTATGATTTCAATGCTTGAAATTGCATTCTGCTTTTGTAAAGTGCACGGTTGAATAAGAGATTCATGAGAAATCTGCTTCACTGTAGTCAACTGACCGCACCAGGGACTCCTCTTGAGGTCACAAGCCACACCTGTGACTACACAGGCCGCCTCCGTAACTACCCCAACAATCCTGCCTACCCAGAGGAAGCCTATTGCTTATCCCTGGAATGTCCTGCCAAATGCTTTTCTGTGACTATTAATGGCGTCATGCTTCCAGATTGTAAGGATGCCAGTATTTCCCCTTCTCCCCTCTCTCACCAAATGCTTTGCCGTGGTCTTCTGTGCAGAGCTATTCATTGTTAGTCTGTCCTTAGTGCAACTATTATGCAGCAGGTAAGCATCTTTCTGCTCCAACATATACATTCAAACTTCTTCTAGTTTTGACTCACCAAGTGCGGTGCCTCTCTTACTGTGTCCATACAGTACGGTCCAGGTGAGTCTCCTCGTCTCCCCATCGACCGAGCAGTGCCACGGCTGCGTCTCCGACGAGGCAGTGAAATGAGTGAGGGAGGAAACTGCATGCTAGCAGAAAATTTAGCTGGTCTCAGAGCCAATTGTCTCGCGAGGGCCCGGTGGTTGCGGGTACTCGCCAACTATGGCCGTATGCCGGTGAAAGCCTTGGTGCTGCCGGATTACTTTAGAATGAGGAGCGGTCGGGCACCGGATGCTGAAGCACCCGCCATCTTGAATGCCCTCGAACTCCGAAAGCATCTCAGCTGCGGAGCATGACGGGAGCTCCCTGCGTGGCTATCGATGTACCAAACAGGACAACTTAGAGTATTAGTTGAGGGGGGTGAGAACACACCTCAAATAATAATCACAATCCGTGTTAGGTTGAACCACAAGAGTCACTAACTAAACCTGCGCCTGCCCCTCTGGTAGTTTGCCACAAAGTAGTAAGTAGCTTTATTTAGAGTTAATGTGTAAAGTATTTCTGCCACAGTCAAACAGCAATTCTGTGAAAAACAACAAAAGAAATACTTCAAACCAATTTAGAAAACTAGAGTAAATTGTAATAAATAAAATGAAACCAAAACACAAAAATCCAATAAGTAGAACCGGAGATATTAATGTTTAAAGTTTGAATTTAAAGATTTTGCCAAAAAGCACAAAGTGCCAACTGTGGTCATCTGGTTGCGCTAGACCCGGTCAAAGTCAAAAGTTAGGGCTGAGGACGATAAAACGCAGGTTGGCTACACGGACCAGATTCGTCCCAATGGAAATGTTCATGAGAAAAAGCGGTCATTGACAAGCTGTCGGCAGGGTTAGCTGCAAGCTGGAACTGAAGTAAGGCTCGATGACGGTGGGTTGCTGAAGAGCAGGGTTCCAATGTGGTCGTTGAAGACAGTGGGAAAGCTCAGAGTGGGAAAAGTCCGAAGCCTGTGCCCAGGAAGGCCTCGACATTGATGGGTTGTTGCTCGACGTCGGTCCCAATGAAGGCCTCTCCATTCAGACTTAAAAACTTTTCTGGAAGTCAGAAATCCTTCAGTGGGACAAACCAGCAAGCTGAGGTTAACCGGTGATTTCAAGGGTGTGGCCACGACAGCAGTCCTGGTCTTTGACAGTACTCCAGGCAGAAAGTTGTCAAAAAGTTTCCAAGTCCCAAACCTTGCAGTTTGGGGACAGGAGGAATACTCTCTAATACCAGGAAGGGGCCAGGACCTGGGGGGCACCACTGTGGGGTTTGGACTTACTCTAACAGAGGCCCGCAGCAGGATCTAGTGCAGGGCAAATTAGTGCAAGTCAGCTGGATAGTTGCAGGGAAAGGCATCTGGGTGTTTGTTATGTCCCTTTAGCTCACCCCAGAAGTCAGCCAACTGACCGTTGAAATCCCTTCTGGGGTCCTGGGTTCAAGGCAAGGAGGTCCAGTGTTACTTCAGGGTGCAGACAGTTGGCTGTCCTTCTTCTGATCTTCACATGTCTAGGAGTGTTCCGAAGAGAGGTCTGTGGGGCCCACTCCACTTTTATGTTCAGTGCCAGCCTGTGAGTGGAGGGCAAGCCTTTGCCGACCCCCTAAGCTAGTTCTGGTCTGTTTGTCTACCCGCACATGGTTTGTGCCATTCTGACTAGAGAGCCAAAGGAAAGCAAGCCTAGGTGTGAGTTTCATATTTCGTTGACAAGGTAGGCATCCTTTGAAGCTCAGGAAGGGGCTGCACACAGTCCCCAGGACATCCTGTTAAGGGAGAACTCCCCCTCCTGACCCCGCCAGGGCCTTTTGTCCACTGCCTGGGAGCAATACACGTCTCACCACAGGGAAGCCATCAGGGGTCAGGTGACATCTAGACATTGGCAAGAAAGTGTTTTGGTTTTAGGTAGGAAAATGCTAACTTTCTAAAAATTTCCTCAACAGAAACATAAAACCTTGCTTGTCCATTAAGTTGGATTTTAAATTACTCTCCTGAAAATGAGTCCTTGAACTATTTTTCTAGATACTCCCAAACTGAATTTGGCACTTATTAAAGGTAACAGTGTTAATCAGTATTAACCTATCGAAGAGCAAGAATTGCCACAGTGAAAAACTACTTTGTAGGTTTTTCACTGCCACGACATGTAAATCATTAAATATACACGACCTACTTTTCAAATGCCACGCACCCTGCACTATGGACATTTAGGGTCTACCTTAGGGGTGAAATATTAAAATGGAAGGTTTAGGTGAGGAAACTGGTTTGTTTCGCCAGGTCAAAATGACAGTTTAAAAACTGCACATCTAGGCTGCTGGCAGGCTGAAACAATATGTTTTGCAGGGCTACTTTAGTGGGTGGCAAAATGGGTGCTGCACCCAGTGTTAGTATTTCATTTACAGGCCTTATAAGTAGATTCAATGTGTCATTGGGGTATATGCCAATTTTTACCATGTTTAGAAGGGAGCGCACAAGCACTTTACCATTGGTTATCAGGGGTTTGCTGAGTCCTATGTGCAACAAACACGAGATCAGCAAAAGAAGGCAAAAAACTGGGGAAATGCAACTCAAAAATTGGTCATTTCCAACACAAACAAAAAACGTTAACCGAACTGAACAATTTTATATAGAGTGTCACGACTGGCTGATTGTATATTCACATTTGTGGAGTGGCAAACTATAGCAAATCCGCTGCACATTAATTTATAGCTTTTTCATCCGGAGGATCCAGGATTGTCAGTAGAAGGAGCTATTATGTGTTCTTTATTGATGTGTCCAAGCCAAGTCCACTATAGTTAGTGATTACAGGCTGTAGGCTCTGTGCATGACCCCTGCCAAGCTCAAGGTGTCTGGGGTGATCCTTTGCAATCTGCCTCCTCATTGATGAACCCCTGGAAGATCATCAGATGCGCCATGCAATTGTGCACAACCCTATCCCTGGCACATTCATTATGTGGGTAGCACATATCACACTTCTTGCTTGCTATCTGGTGGAACTGTACATTGTGCTGTACCACATACCCGGTGATGATTTTGTTCCTCCTCATCAGTGAATTTCCATTCCCTGTACTAGCAACTAGGCATTACTACATGACAGAGGATTTACGGGCACATGCATCAATGTAGGCTTTTGCGATTCCTTAATTGCGATTATTAAGGAATCGCAATTAAGGAATTGCAAAAGCCTATGCATGAAGGAATCGCCATAAAATTAGCGATTCCCAAACATTCCTTAATTGCGACTCGCAAATTGAGAGTCGCAATTAACTAATGCCTTCCCATTCATTCCTATGGGCCTATAGGCCCATAGGAATGAATGGGAGATTGCATGGCAAATTTGCGAGTATCAATAGGTACTCGCAAATTGCTGCATGCAATTCAAGGAGTGCAAGGGTGTCAAAGGACACCCTGTTGCACCCCTGAAATTGATCTGTGCACACATGTTGCGCACACACATGCCCCAAGGGCATGTGTGTGTGTGTAACCTACAACTTTGAAAAATGCACTTTAGTGCATTTTTCAAAGTTTTACAAATACCATCAAGTCCAACTTGATGGTAATTTGCGTCCCCTAATAGCGAAATCGCTATTCTAAAGTGGTTCTTGCATTGCATTTAAGGAATCGCAAATTGCGATTCCTTAAATGCTGTCATAATTTGAGAAATCTCAATTAATTGCGAATTCTCAAATTGCGAGTGCCTTGAACCTTGATGCATCGGAAATGCCCTTTTTCCGGGCGCAAACGGCCGATTTTTGCGAATCGCACCGTTTGCGCTCGCAAAAATGGTTGATGCATGTGCCTGTTAGTCCTTTACTGTATCTTATTTAATTGATATTCGGTTTATTTGCATAATGGTACATAGTGCTGTGAATTCACAGCATCTAGTTTTGTTGAGCATTCTGTTTTTTCACCGATTGAATGATGCAAAAATAATATTTGCACTGACCAACAAATGCAAGATACCGCTTTTGCACTGGACAGATTATACAAATGTTATTTTTGCACTGACTTTCTGGTTCAAATGTTGTTTTTACACCAGTCATGGCAGCAAATTATGGTGCAAAAATGCAATAAATTCGAGTAAACTGTAAGTAATGTAGGGGTCTGAGAAACGAGAGCTCAAGAAACCTAGGGACCTATGAGCAATAACCGGCGATAATTATCGCTAAGCGCAGTTAGCGCTAGGATAATTATCGCCGGCTATCGCAGGTTTCTATCGCGGAGATAGCATGCTATCAGCAACGCTTATCTCCAAAGCGATAGAAACCATGGAGAACAGTGTGAATATCGCTTGAAAACAAGCGATATGCACACTGTGACCAGTGTTAGCTTGGCGATAGGGCGAGGGGGATTTAGCCATGTAATCCACCTCCCATTGGATTACATGGCTAAATCAGGTCTGGACCAGGCGTTAACAAACCAGCGCTAAACGTGTTTAGCGTTGGTTCGTTAATCACCTCCCCTGCCTCGCTAATAGGCGATAGCGAGCTTAGCGACTGTTTCCAGTCGCTTTTAGGTTGGGAACGCCTACTTTGCATGCCATTAGCGATAAATATCGCTGGCCTGCAAAGCAGCACCCAACCCAGTCGCTATCGCCTAGAAGCTGTCGCTAACAGCAGTTAGCGACAGCTTGCTAATAGGGCGTTAGAATTATCGCCGCTTTAGCGGGAAAAAGTCCCGCTAAAGCGGCGATAGAGCCCTTGATAATATGCCCCACAGTCTATTTCTTCATTAACAAACACCGAATAGAACCAGCATTCCAGTGTAATTTACTACAAAAATCAGAGCTAAATTACATCTTCACTGCACCTTAGCGCACACCACAACCTTTCTCTTCAAGACAGTACCTTAAAGAATTTGGCGACATATTTATAAGCCCCATTCACCACCGGAGCATCACTTTTTTTGACGCTTCGGTGGCATAGCGCTATTTCCCATATTTGCAAGGTGGCGCTAAGCCACTTAACTTGGTTTAACACCACCTTGTAAATATGCCTCTTCCCACCATAGTCCTCTGTGGCAAAGGGGCGTGCAATGGGTGTTGCTGTGGGCATTATTGATTGTTTATGTGCAGGAAGGTGTCCCTTCCTGCACATAAACAATCGTCCCTGCAGCGCAGGCACCCTTGCAACATGGCGGCAGGGTGCTTGCACTAGCGCTAGGCAGCTTTTTTTGTGCCAGTGCTAGGGGAAACACAGGGGTGTGCCGTATTCTTGAGAATATGGCGCATCCCTACGTTTAAAAAATGTCAGAGTGTGGCAATGCCAAATTTGGCATAGCACCTCGCTCCAGCATTTTATTGTAAATATGCATCCTGGTTCCAAAATTCAAACAATAACATCCACCAACATCTGGAAAATGTTGTAGCGTCACGATAGTTATTTCACTTTGCATCAGTGATCCGGTCTTATTTCATTGCTAGAGCCTAAATGGGAGTCAAAACGCTACTTTGAGATTTTATTTTTACTGGTTTTTAGGAAACAAATCACAAAAAAAGCACAAGTAATACCTAGACGGCAAGCAATTTGCAAACTCTTCATTGCTAGCGTTTTCAGCAGGAAACACTCGCTCAATGCACAAAGAGTGGCCAAGGTCAGTTTGATCTCAGCGGAAACTGGCCGTTACCCAGGACATATTCCTTATAAAAAACACCCTTGCCTGGATTTTCTTTCAGCTGAAATTCCTTTTTGTTAATTTGATAATTCATTTACTGGAACATCAGAGACCTGCACATAATTATAACGCACGAGGGAAAGAGATCTGTCATACTGTTTTGCCAAGCTAAGATTCTGAAATGCATCACTTCTGTTGAGTAAATCTCTATGCTTCAAAGCTACGGGGAGGTTATTAATTTTCAGAATATGTTATAAATGTATTTTGTGCGCATTGTAGGAGTAGCATTTGAATAATACTAACGTAGGTGGAATACATCTTAGTTGTTTTCAGCAATACCAGGTAAATAAAATAAATATTTAGAACATTTTCAAATGAGAGAAAAGGTAGAAATAGTGACAGTGAATTAACGCAGTGTTAGAGATGAGAGCTGAGGTCATTACCATGAGATATTTTCCTTTACTCGAGTTAATGTTTTCTGAGCTGACTGCCAGGTCCTCTAGAAAAGGGTGAATGGAAATTACCCGCCCTGGATGGCCCGCTATTCCAGTTACTAATGCAGCAGGGGATCTCGGTGAATATCCCTGGAATGCTCTGAGCAGTTCTGTCCCTTTTTTTTACTCCCACCTTGGCTCCTGTAGCAAGGGAATAGTAGTACCAGGTTCCACGAATGCTGACATTCAGGATCTACTGCTATAGCTCTTATTAAGTAACAGCAGTCACGGTTTGGCATTTTTTGGGGCATAAAAGGGGGTGTGTTATATTCCCATGGTCCCTAGGGCGTTTCTCCTCTCTTTAGTGAGTCACTGCTGCATATGAAACATCATTCAGTGAGAGGATCCACTGCATGAGGGTGTGTGACGGAGGAAGAGAACTCAGGGGCATATTTATTGAAGTTTTGCGTCACTCTTGTGCTACGCAAGGTGGCAGAAGGGCAACGCAAAACCTAGATGAGATTTGCCAAGCCAAGCAAGGCTGCTTGCGTCGACCTTCGGTACACGGCAAATCTGCAGTAACACAAGGCAGGGCAAGTCGCTGCCTTGTGATACTTTGCCCTAGGGAGGCGTTACATGGGTGGAAGGTGGGTGTACCCACTCATCCACTCATGGATTTTGGTGCATTTGCAGATTTACCATGAGTGGTAGGCCTGGGAAAAAGTCAAAATGCTATGCTTTCCCAGAGGAGGCGTAACAAGGAGAAATGGTTATTACTCCTCATTTTTGTCCTCTTTCTATGTGTGCTGAATTCTGCAGCACACATAGAAAGATGGAAAAGCCTGAAATTATTGGTGAAAAGGTGCCTGCGTGGGTGCTAGGCAGCAGTCTGTGTGCTAGCGCAGGCAGAGAGCAATAATGCGCTGTATTATGTTAAATACGGTGCATTCCTGCCCTCTTCCTTTAACGCAGCGCAGCACAGCAAGGTGGCATGCTGCGTTTCGCTGTATGAAATATTGATAAATATGGCCCTGTCTTTAGTTGGGGTCAGAGAGGGTTTGGGATCTTATTGTGCACTGCTCCTTCTTTCTTCATTTCCTGCTCTCACTGAAAGGCATCTGCAGGAGTAGATCATGCACAGCCCCTGCTACAGCTTCCATTCAATGAAAGCATAAACTCAATAACAAGGAGGGGGCGAATTCTAAGAGAACCATTGAGTTTCCTTTGCTGGATTGCTTCAAATGCCTAACTATATATGGGCTATATACATTTTCATTCAGTTCCCACATTCTGATTGGCAACTTAACATTCTTCTAAAACATGATCTAAACAAAGGTTAGATATTATGTGCCAGATTTATCATAGTGGTGCGTAGCCTTTGCATCATGCATGGTAAAGCAAGGGAAACGCAATACTGAATCCAGATTTACCAAGCCGAGCAAGGCCACCTTGCATGGTCCTTCATGGCTTGGTGAATCTGGGGTAACGCAAGGCAGCGCAAGTCACTGCCTTGCGTTACTCTGCCCCACGGAGATGTTCCATGGGTGGAGCATGGGTGTTCCCACGCATCCACCCATGGATTAGGGCGCATTCCCACATTTACCATTAGTGGTAGACCTGGGAATGCATAAAAATGCTACACCTTCCCAGGGGAGGCGTAACAAGGGAAAATATTTTTTGTTCTCCTAGTTTTTTTCTCTTTCCACATGTGCTGCATTCTGCAACAGACGTAGAAAGAGGAAACAGCCTCAGAGGATTGTTTTTGTGCAGGAAGGTGCACGATCCTGCACAAAAACAATCCTGCCTGCAACGTAGGCACTGTTGCACCATGGTGCAAGGGTGCCTACATTGGAGCAAAGCAGCATATTGTGTGCCTGCACAAAGTAAAGGACAGGAATGCATCATAAAATGTTAAATTGAAGAATTTCTGCCCTTTGACGCAGCGCATCACCGCAAGGTATCTGGCTGCATTGCGTTGCGTGATAGTTTGAATAATCTGGCCCTATGTATCCTATTCAGGACATAATTTTCTACTTATAATAACTGTAGATTTATAACCTTATGCAAGTAAGTACTTCATGGTTCTGTTTATCATGAACAAACTTTCAATAGGTGTATAATATCATTATCAACATAGAGCTTATCAATAGTTATCTTAATCAGTGGTGTTATGTTTGCTAAGTTTAGTTGCATCTGCAAATAACGGATGGTGGTTTATCCTTATCAGAGTCCTACTGCCTCAGATTTGACCCCACCCCACCATTCTTCTGTATAGTCTTAATGATTATAAGGTGTTTTATTCATCTTAAGCATTCTGATGCTGTATGTTAATGAACCTACATTTTTTTTTTACACTTCCAATTGTTGTTGTGCTTGAACCTCTGTTTGTGCTGATAAGCGTGATGGCTACGTGCATACTGTTCCTTTGTTTTTCATAGGCGAATAAAATATACTGAAACAGACAAATGGCAACTTGTAATTTATGCATGAAATCTTTCATAGCACCTTGAATCATTCGTGTGTTTGAAGCACAAACTCATCTATACATGTCTTTTTGGAGTGCAGTGGGAGTAGGGAAAAATGTATACAACTTAAAAACACGCAAATGTGTAAAAATCAAATTTACGCAGTATTCAAGGATCCTGGCAAAGTACCCACAGACATTCTTTGCTAACATTTCTGAAATGCCTCACAAAAATGAATGTGGAGAGAGATTTTGGGGCCTATCAGGCTAGCCCTAAATAGCGTGTGCATTACCATGTTCTAAAGCCAGCGCCCCTGTCCTGCATTGACCTCCAGCTATGTTTTTCCACTGGCAGAGTCAGCTGAGTCTCCTCTGTTGGAAACCATAAGGTTTCTCCTCATTGGATTGGCCCAGGGGATCCACAGGTTTGGCAGAAGTGGACACCCTCTGGTTTACAGTGGATGTCCAGCTTCTTCCAAATATTAAATGAGGCTCAGTGTTGTACAGTGGCGGATGCTGCCCATTCTAAATAGTGGGGCAGTGCGGGGAAAAATAAATACAAAATAAACATACACTTACCTTCTGCTCCTGTGCCGCGCCACTCCTCTGCTCCCAGAACTGCAGTTGTTCCCATGAGCACAGGCTCCCAGCTCCCCATGTAATCCCAGTGCTTCTGTCATGCTATTACTCCCAGCATGATAGAAGCGCTGGGATTGGGCGGAGCAGGACGGTTCCAGACCCCAACAGGCACTGGAAGCCTGTTCTCCGGAGCCCTGCAGATATCTCCAAGGAATAGTCTGTAGATATCCAAGTGCGCATGTCAGTTTGGCCAGCCATGGATGGCCGGCAAAACCAACATGCGCACTTTCAGTGCCCATCACTCCTCCTCGCCCTGCTGGTGACTGAAGACCTGGCCCTGCCCCAGACTCACCGACTCTGCAAACTCGGCTGAGTCAATGAAAAATAAAATGATAATAAAAGTGTTTTATTATCATTTTATTTTTCATTTTCTTCTTTTAAACAGTGGGGTGATGCTCCTTCGCCATAGTGGAGGAGCCGCCCCTGGTGTTGTAAACTGTGTTCTTTCATTGGCATAAAGCTATGGTAGCATTATGCCGGTGGGAATGCTTTAATCATGATCTTTCATTTTGAGTATGTGTCATCAGATCTTGGGTCTTTGGAGTTGACTACAATACTTTTATAAAGTTCTTTTCGAAAAGTACTACTGTAGTTCAGGCGGTAGATAATCGCTATGAAAATATCAGCTATTTTGTGACGAAGCGATTCACAGTGACATCTACTTTATTGTGAAGACTTTGAGTTCTAGTTGAGGGAGTATCAATATAAGAATGACATATTACTTGTTTCAGTAGTTTTGCTTTTATTGCCTGTTGACATTATTTCAATCATACTTTCATAAGTTCTTGATGCCATTAACATGAGTTAAATTTTGCTTATAAATGCATTTTCTAAGTTCATCTCTACTCGTATGACGTGTGATGTTTTTGTTGGTTACCTATTCGTATTGATTTTGTCCGTAATGGCTTCAAGGCTTTTCTCTTGGGTGTTTGCATTTCCACGTCATTTTGGGTTTGCTTCTATGGGTACTGATTACAGATGTGGTGAGAGTGTTTGTGTCTGCTTTTTGTATACCTGGGTCACTTCTGTATTAATGACTGAGTTCCAGGTGCTTATATATCACCTTTTTAAACCCCCTAATTGAGGCACATATTTTGTAATGCCATGTTGGTGATGTCTCATTTGCCAGGGGGCATGCAAATATAAAAGAAAAGCTTATGAATTTAAATAAAAATTAATCTATCCCTCATGAGGAGATAACCCCTTGGAAAGTTATGACTGTCAATCCAATATGTTATAAGTGTCATTGATTCAGCCCTAAAAATCCAGCTACGAAAGCTTGAAATCACTTGGCATAGACATTAGGAGCAGGATGATGAAGTGTCGTGTAGTTCCTATAAATCTATATAAGATCTGCACGTTTAGACAACACACACTGTGGGCTTGGTGTCTGAACTGATTCCAGACACCCCCTCCGGGTATGTTGGCCTGTATGCCAGCTAGCTCACAGTGGCACTAGAAACTCCTCTTATCAAGGAGAGAACAGTTCTTGGCAACTATCGAACATGACAACCCTGATCCCTCAAAATCGTGGAAACAGTGAAATACTTTTCGCTCAGTCACTCGTGCTCACTTAGTCTCAGAGATGTACACAGAATAAACGGTATGGACGTTTTCAGTAAGCATTTATTGAACATTCGTCATTCTAGTGTAAAATAGGTGTGCTGAGACAATCATCAGACAGTAACAGATATAAATGATTAGAAGCACTAGAAAAGTGAAAGGATGGTAAATCTCTACCATTTTACTATAATCATGAATACAGAGTATATAAAATACATGACAATAAAATGCGTACTCCTACGATGCAATCCTAACTAGATGTACCTAAGTGTACCTAGCACGTGTGTAGGTGTTAATAGCCAAGAATCCCTCTAGGATAAAGTCCACCCCATTACCTGAAGTGAGAGACTGTGCGACCCCGTCTTGGTCTCGAGTTGGACACCCCGCAAGGGATGCTCAGACCGCTGCGTGCTGGACTGTCTGCATGCAGGAATCTCAGCGTCTCGCGTCAGTGTGTCGGCATGGAAGTAGTGATCTCCTCTGACTATCTCAGCAAGATGTGATGTTTATATACCCGAAGGTATCCCATGGGGTTCTACCTTGCTGTGCCACTGTCGGACTTAGGATGACACCGGGAATGAACCTTGTACATAGTTATTATGCAGGAGATGATAGTCCTGCTGAATTTCCGAGAATCCTGAATCCTCATGCATAATGTATGAGGTTATTGTTCAGGGAAAACCCCACGTTCTGTAAGGAGTACTGTAACTCGGTGAAGGGTCAGTCCTAGCAGCCGTTATGTATGTAATGTAGGGACAAATATAGGTGAAAGGTTGTGATGTTACCTAGGCCTATATTGGGGTACCTATATGGAATATAACACCCACTCCTCATCCGACTGGACAACATAATCTAATTCTAACGTACTACCTATCTAGGTACTGGTACGCAAACGTACGTAAAAACAATAGTTCCATAAAAAAAATTCAAAATGTTAAAAACTCAAAAATGGTGCTAAAAACAGAAATTGGCACTCAAGCAATAGGTCTAATGTGTCCGTATATATAGTTCGAACTACTACAAGCTTTAGAAAGCCATGCAGGTCATGAAAAGTGTCAATTTGTTTTGGAACTCCAATGTGAGTTTTTTTTTAAAAACGAATTTTTCCCAGCACACGACGGGCCAAATGTTTATGTGGCCTGGCTGGTAGACGCAACATCGCTGTTGCCTGCCTTCGCAGACAACGATCCCTGTAACACCACGCAGATTATGTCAATTAAGCACAGATGATCTTCCGTACTGCCTGCAGCTGATGCTGGGGCAGCCTGGCAACCATCCAAAGCCTGAGTATTAGAGGAGGAGCCGCTATCCATTCCAACAGGAGCAGAAATTTCCTTATGGTGGCTCCAAGAATGCCGCCATCAACAAAGGAATATGCTGGGGACACTGCAGAACATGGGCTGTTATCGGGTACAGCAGTGCATCAACGTCCGGTTGCGCAACTGATGAAAGTGTCAGACACAGATCTAACATGCATTCCTCTCCGCAGAACAGGCATCAGAGAACAGGTAAGATACAGTCCATCTAGACTGGTCTAAATGACAGGAACCAAGACGCACTTAGTTCTCGTAGGCAAGGTGTGCCCAGATGTTGTACCATGCGATCACGGTATTTGCGCTCCAGGAGTGCCTTTTCCATCTCCTTGGTGACTGGGACGTCCATTGCATAGCAGAAAAATTACAATCAGTATACCTGCTATTAGAAACAGGATCAGCGGAATTCCTCCAAAAAATGCTTCTGAATAAGGAGTGTATAAAGTTCGGTATAACTCAGAGGACCGTCTGAAAGGTGCTTAATAGTCCGGAACCTATGGTGTTAAATAGGTGGACTTTACCCGTCGTATCAGACATGTTAAAGATACGATTTACCATTTCTGCGAAATGGAAAGGGCAATTTGTACGTATTAGTGCCTGTATCTCGGCCGAGGACCTTGCGATCTGGAGATCAAAAGTCTCCCGGGCGGAGGTTAAGGGCACGGTTTTCTGTAAAAACATGGCTTTCATTCTGCTCAGAGTATCAAACCATATAAGAGAAACATTCAATGAAGGCCATAGCGGTGCCTCCCTGACTGTATGTGTCGGTGGAAACAATAATTGCATACAGCAAGTGACCCTGGAGCTCACTGTTACCAGATATGCGATGTCCTTTAGCATCTCACAACAACCTTGATCGTTCAGCATCAAGTAACTCCCATTCGAAAGAAGCCTGAATACCGGAGTGATCACAGCTGCCGGGGCACTTTCAAATGACTGGATAGGTTTGCCACTGAACCATTAGAAGCTCCGTGTAGCATAATATCCTGGCATATGAGAGATCCACTCAAAGCGTTCTCACAGTTAGTACCGCTTAGAAACACTTCAAGATCCCCACTCCTGCATCAAAATCTGTACGGTAATTCCCAAGATTCCCTGATGTATTCCTAATCCATATTTTCATATCTGCCCGCCTGTTGTTGTTCTAGGCAATATTGAAACTGGAAAGTTGTGACCGGTAGCGTTATGTGGCCATGGATTAACCATTCTGTGGACGGTGACTCAGCCACAGTAAAAGGTAATCTGTCCAGCTTTTCAATACGCAGCATTGTATATTTTGCTCCCCTCTGTGCCATTTTCATCTGTTTTTCTGTTAGATTGTATGCAGAAAACAGGGACGCACTGTTTATAAACCGCTATGGCACATAACCAGCACGCAATGATTGCAACGTCCAGCTTAATAACAAATAGAACGTAATTGTGATTGCCCGTGCTGTAATATGGACACGTCCTATTCTAGTACGTCAATAGCAGAAGATACAATGTTGCCCAGTGAATATATCCTGGATGTTAACGTAGTCATAACATTGTCAACTACAGCTAATGCCTTTTCTAGGTTAATCCTATCTATTTCTCGCAGTCTCTCAGCTGCTTCTTGTTGGGAGATTTTCCAAATTTCATTATAGACAGCGTATATGAAATGTTTCTGACGTGGTTTCCTGGGGCCTAATAAAAAATCCTTTAGGTCCACATCCTCTGATAGTAAGGATAAGTGTTGTTTCACCTGTGTTAGTGTTGAGGTTTTTAGCCAATCGAGGCATAACTTCCCAACACTGTATAATGTCACCAGCCCCAGGTGTTCTTTTTGTACATAGCGTGGGTCTGGCCTATGGATACTGTACCCTTCGGTGGTACCCCTGGATCTTTCTTGACATCTGTTAGTGTCTGTGGGCCAAACCAACCATCCCTTCCAATTGGGGTCTGATCTATTGTATTGTAGGATGTCATCTAGCGTAGCCCCTTCATCTGATATAAGATTTCCCCCGGTATGTGTTGGTGAAGGAATCCAAGGTGTGTTCAAGTCCTACTTCTTGGCTATCCCAAGACAGGAAGTCTGCTGCACAGTTTCATTTAAAAAAATCATCTGCTGTGGAATAAGGCATGCTCTAAATAGCGCTTCTGTTCCCTGGACTTGCCAATCCCTAGAACCCCAGACTGATTTTAAGTCTATAGTGTCTTTCCATAAGTCGAAACCCTGTTCAGACAGTTGGTTAATAAAGGAAGCAGAGTAAATCTGTTTGGTGTTTGTTAGCATGTTTTTCTGTGCTGATGTAGGTGCAACCTTATAGTAATATGAGGTTGGATCTGAAATGTTAAACCCTGAAAAATATGAAAATTTCTGTGCAAACGTTTTTGAACTGCTTTTTGGTGGTGTAGGGCAATGTTCCCATTGATGATAAGTGAAAATATTCCTAGGGCTGCTGGATTTGTGTAGAAAGTGATGACCATAATGTTCATAACAATACATAGTATTAAAATCTGATGTGTCTTCCAACATTTCATTGCTAGAAAATGCGGCAGATTGTTCCAAATCAGACAACATATTATTCACAATTTCAAAATCCCAATCATCTGAGAATGTACTGGAGGTAATGATATCATTTAAGGAAATTTTAAATAAATGTGGTAATTTTAACAGTTCTGGCGGGCAAAATATATCATAATCAACCTTGTCCCATACTATACCATCAGGTATAGGAACTGCTGTAACGTTCACTGATGACAAGTCTCTTTGTTCACGATGTGATGAAACATGAGGTCTCAGGACCAAGTTCACTTTCGATGCTGCAGAGCTTTGGCGTAGATAAGTTCCATTAATAAGTAAGTGGAAAGTAGTCACTAGGTCTATTCAGAAAAGAAAGAAAAATATCCCGGTGATTATCCAAAGTTCTATCCAAGGTGACACCAGGTAAGTCTTTTTAAGAAAAGTGAAAAGTTTTTGATTTGTTGTTGATGAGTTTTTGGGGCTGACGTCGTTTCAGGTTCACTTGGATCCAATGAAAAGGTATCAAAGTCGATGAAATAGTCAGATGCAGTTCGATCTATCTTTGGTAGCTCAGCAGGTTTTGCTGAACTTGTAGATTGCTCTTGTTGAGGCATGTTTATGTAGACATCAGTGTTAGGTCGAATTGAAATTTGTCTTTCATTTTGATTTTGATTTTCAGTTGCAAGAAGAACGAGTTCCATCGCATTGTTGTTTATTCCAGTGCTTCGCAAGGGCGACTCTTAAAACGTGATGAGCCTTTCCGTCTGAACTTTCTGTATAGTAGCAAGAGGAGGGCGCCGGCTACTCAGGAGCCCACGAGGCCTACTATTCAGTATCGGCCACATAATGTGGTTTTATCAGATCAATGGAGACAAACCTTTTCTCCTTTTTTCCGGCAAGAGGTGGCAGAAGTACAGTTCTTGTTTCTTCAACTGCCAGGACAGGTACAGGCTTCCTGTAAGATGGTCCCAATTCCCTTTTGTCCATTATCTTTTCTCTGACCAGATCCCTGACTTTAGGAATCCAGACAGGTCTTGCCGTGACTGACTTGACTTCCCCAGTGGCAAACCTTTTCACCTGGACATTGCTCTGTAGAGCCCTTGATTCATTTAGTTCCTGTAGAACAGCCAAATATTTATTGATGTCAAAGGGTTTTTCATCCGCCACTGTGCCTTCACAATCTAGGTCAGGTACCCACATTCTCGTCCCAAAAAGGACCTCATAAGGAGTGACCCCTTTCCCCCCCCTAGAGAGTCCCGGTTTTTCCTCTCCACGACCGAATTTCCCTCAGGATGGTACGGAGAGGAGTACCGCAATACTACACCCAAACCTCCCATGTCCTCCTTGTAAGCCCTAGAGCTAAACGCGGGGCCACGGTCAGAGTGTAATGTGCCAACTGCGTATGTCCCTATAAAGACTCGCAAATCTTAGTTAACAGTTCGAGCGTCAGCTGAGCGCTGAGGCCATACCCATAAGAATCTTGAGCAGGAATCCACTGCAACCATTATGTACTTGTAAGCCCCATCAGATTGTAAGGGGCCGCAGTGATCCAAATAGACACACACGAGAGGTCTGTTCGATATCAATAATGGTGTCTGCGCTGGATGTGTTATGGTGGAGCGTTTCATCTGTTGACAGATGTCGCACTTTAAGACAAAGTCTTTGGTCTGCTTCGTTAACCCTGGCCACCAATAGCGTTGTTTCAGTAAAGAAACTGTTGCTGTAACTCCTGCGTGTGCAGAACCCAGACCCTCGTGGGCAGCTAAAATTAAGCATAATCTGCGATCCATGTTTGGTATTACTCTATCCCCCACTCCTGGAATCTGAGCAAATGGAACGTTGTTTGCATTTAACTTGTAGGAGTACTTGAGTGGAAAACCTTTCGGAAGTGCCTTGTTGTCTTTGCGTGAAGCAATGACAGCTACCATTACCTGTCTGTCTATTCTCGTTTTTGAACGAGTGATTGCAGCTATGGATGCAGTTCTTACTGCCCCCTTTGCTGCTTCATCAGCCAATGAATTTCCTTCAACGTGAACACCATCACATTGATGACTCAGCGTGTGTATCACGTGAGCTCTTGGTTGCTTGTTTTTCAACTCCGCTACCTGTTCCCATAGCATTTTGTGCTTTATTGTGCCACCTTTGAGTCTTTAAACCCATTTTGTCCCCAATAATGTAGATATTTATTATATGACTGGACACAGTAAAACAAATCGTACACAATTAGTGTGGGGAATTCTCGATCCGTGTTAACCAGCGCCAGTAAAAGAGCTTTCAGTTCTGCTAACTGAGCCGTACAGTCTCCTAAGGACTGAGGGGGATATTCACAAGAACATGCGCTAAACATCTCCAGAAAATGTTAACGCAACTTTACATATCGCAGTCGATCGCGGGAAAATAACCCCGTGTTAACCTGGAATTCACAACACGGCGGTACCATGCGATAGTCCTCCGAAAACGCGGCCAATGTCCGCGATACAACCACCGCGACAGAGTCCAAACCACAAAGCCCAACACCAAAAAAGGTGCGATGAGCCCATTCGCGATGAGGAAATCAGCGATAAGCAGCGCCAGGCTTGCCATACACACACGGCAGGTGGGAAAATCACTACAAAAGTAGAAAAAATACACAAACACAAAATGACCAACCCCGAAGCACCATGGAGGCAGCCGGAGCAGGCGCAGAGGACGAGCGGAACCCCACAAGCACCCCGGACGACCAGCCTGGGACCTCGGTGACAGGGAAGGGCAAGGACAAGAAGAAGAGGAAGACGAAGTTCAGTCCGCAGGAGAATAGGATCCTGGTCACGGAGGTGATAGAACACCATCAACAACTGTTCGTCGCCTCCAATGTGTCATTGGGCACCAAAAATGGATTATGGCGGTCCATCGTGGACAAGGTGAATGCCGTCGGAGAGCACAAGAGGTCAATGTACGAGGTCAAGAGGCGATGGATTGACATCAAGCGCAAGACCAAGGAGAAACTCGCAGGCAACCAGAAGGCAGCAATGCAGACTGGAGGTGGGAGCCCAGCGCCACAGCTGGAGCTGGATGATATGGAGGAGCTGGTGTCGACAGTCATCAGTGTGGAGACCGTGGCAGGAGTCGGGGCACCGGACACTGCTCGACATGACACAACACAACGGCAACAGGGTGAGTAACCACCAGGTACTGGGGGACGGGGGAGATGGCCACAATGGCACACATGCACAATCAAGCAGAGCACAGTGCACACCCACAATGACTCTGGATCATGGCCCTGATCAACAGCCTGTCACAATGTACATTGCCATGCTGTCTGAATGTGAACATGTACCATGCGGCTACATACATGTGGACACATTGTAACACAGCATCTCCCCTTCACATTGCAGGGGCACCGTCAACGCCACCTGCAGAGCAGTCCCAGCCACTCTTCACTGATGACGAGGAGGACACCACCAGCATCGACACCCAAGCCCTCCAAGACATCATTGAACTCATCCACCAATCACCTCCAGGACCAGGGCAGCCCAGCTGCATCGAGGAGACCCCAACCACTCCACAAACCACCCAGCAGGAGGCACCCACAACCCCGGCTGTCTCCCAAGACCCCCCCGAACAACACATGGCCTTCCAATGCCATGTGTTGGAGGTCCAGAGGGAGATGGCTGAGCAGGTGCAGGTGGGGTTCGACCTCATGGCTACCAAACGTGACACCATCCATGGGTGTCTGAGTCCCATCAGGGACCACCTCCAGTCCCTAACGGACACCCACACGCAGCTCCATGGTCTCCAATGAGCCCTGGCTGACATCGCTGGAGTCATGACTCGGAGACAAGAACGCCTGTCCGCTCAGAGTGGCTCCAGCAATCTCAGCCGTGAGATGGCACACATGCGGAGGCTAATGGAGGACATGGTGCGGATGGAGGCAGAAAGGATGGCAGCCACCGCTGCACATCAGCGAAATGTAGCTGGGATCTACCATGCCCTGCATGTCCTCATCATGGCATTGCTGCCACAAGGCGTGGTGCAGATGAATGCTGCTGCCCCTAAACCATCCACATCTCCACCCCCTGGTGTGTCAGGGCCTCACAGTGCGGCAGGCATGTCCACTCCGGCACCTGATGTGTCACTGCCACACAGTGCGGCCGACAATCCACCTCCGGCCCCTGATGTGTCAGTGGCACACAGTGCCGCAGCCGGACCTGCATCACCCACAGGTGGGGCAGAGCACACATCCGAGGACGAGGACATGGATGGGCTTGAGTTCAGAAGGAGGCACTAGCATTCATGTCCGCCACTTGGCCTGTTGCTGCTTGGTGCCGCACATCGCCCCATGACCTTCCACTGACCCACGATACACTCTGCTGCACTCACCTTGGCCGCGACATGCACTGCCATATCCTGTTTGGTGACCAATGACACGGCGACCACACTGCGGACTGTACCCTTCCTCTTCTGCTGTACTTGTCATTCCCAGATGGACTCTGGCTGGCCCTCCACGGGCCCATATTGTGTAGTGGGGTTGGCATGGCCCTGTACTGCTCCAGCTGAAAAACTCCACTGGATGTGCATTAAACATTCAGAAACGCACTGCTGTGTCATGTCTTTCATCATTCATGTATGAATGTGTGGATGAATGTAGGCTCAGTGATTCCCCCCAACGTCAATGATGCTCATCTAGTGGGCTCTGTGCTACATTGCCGATTGCATTCCGGGTGCCGCCGACACCACAACAGGGACACACGCATTAGTCACTTCCTTGTCCGGACATGGACTGAACCACGCCCAGAGCCCCTGAGTCATTGTTGCAAGCCCTGCGCTGGTCCGGCATACGCCAGGCTCCGAGGGGGGGGGGGCCACATAGCTACAAGTCGCAGTTTTACACGCTAGTGGTCTGCAGGTCGCTGGTCTAGTTGTCAGCATGTCACGGCCACTCCCTGAGGGCAGGTTTGCACGCACACCACACCCATCTGGCACAGGCGTCACAGGCCATGTGACACCGCCAATATAAGGGGCCGACAACGTCACATTCCCCACTGCCGGTGGTGACTGGATGACGGACGTTCCACGATACTCAATCATAAAGGGCCCATGAGTTGTTGCGCACAGGGTTAGTGGCACCCGGTGCCATGCGGCCGTCACAGGCCTACCACCATGTGGCGCTGACTGGGGTTGCACAGGGTTAGTGGCACCGAAATTGCTGAGCGGGTGTGCAGCCTGCGATGATGACGTGTGCACTGATGTGGTCTCTGCCATTGATGCCTCAGGACTCAGCGTCATGTGTAGGACCTGCTGGGCCGCGGCACAGGTCCGCATGATGTGGAGCATGCCATGGTGGTGGGACCTGGGCCTGGAGCTTGCACGGGCACGTGGTGTGCCCACTGGTGGACACACCATTGGCGGCAGGTGAGCAGTGGGGCCTGGGTGCGCAACTGCGGACAGCCACCGCTGGCCGGCGGGAGGGGGTAGGGTGCGGCTGCATGTGTGCGCAGGACGGGCAGGCGTTGTTGCCGTGTGCAGTGTGATGGACTCTGCCAAGATTGACTCTGGCCTCGATTACAGATTGCAGACCTGGTGGCTTGCAGTGTATACCGGCACGTGGTTGGAGACACACCGGTGGCAGCAGGTGAGCAGTGGTGCCTGGGTGTGCGGGGCGGCAGTGTCCCTCCTTCTCCCTCTCTCTCTCTCCCTTCCTTTCCTTCTCCCTCTCTCTCTCTCTCCCTTCCCTTCCTTTCCCTCTCCTTCTCTCCCTCTCCCTTCCTTTCCCTCTCCCTCTCTCCCTTTCCCTTCCTTTCCTTCTCTCTCTCTCTCTCTCCCTTCCTTTCCTTCTCTCTCTCTCCCTCTCCCTTCCTTTCCTTTCCTTCTCTCTCTTTCTCTCTCTGCCTTTCTTTCCTTCTCTCTCTGCCTTTCTTTCCTTCTCTGTTTCTCTGTGTCTCGCTTTCTTGATGTGCGCATGACACACGTTCTGATTTTGTGCTTTATTTTCCAGGTTGTGACATCAGGATTGTCCCGGACGGACCCGACAGGAGTCTTCCACATTGGTGTTTTGTGTAGTATTCAATAAAGTTTTTGGTTGTCATTTCAATGATGAGTGACTGTTTCTCGTTCTTCTGCCCACACATGTGTTTCTTGTTGTCATTGTGCGACATCATGCGCTTTTGTGGCTCTTGTGTCGTGCAAGGTATGTGTTTGTCCCGGGGGTGGGATCCGGGGGGCTGGGTGTGGTGGGGGTGGGTGTTGTGGCCCTCATGGGTCTCCGAGCTGCATGATCATTGTCTCCATGGCATCTGTGGGTCTTCAGATGTGGCTCTGGGCTGGGCTCTCTTTCATATTGCGGGTAGTCGTCCTGCTTAACACCAGCAAAAGGCAGGTGTTAATTCCCTGCTGCTACCGCGGCTTATCACCTGTTTTTGGTTCGCATCGCAGATCTGGCAGTTCGTTGTGAAAGTGGTGTAGTGGTGTTTTCATGTGTTTTTGCACGGGAACGCCTACTCTGCATCTCATTAGGGTTAGTTGGTGGTGTCACCCGTGGAGGTAAATTTTGAGGCAGTTATCGCGGGAATACTTGCGTTGTCTGCAGTTAGCAACCGCTTGTGAATGGGGCGTTAAATCTATCTCCACTTTTGTTGCGTTAAGGTGGCGATAACTTGGAGATAAGTCCTTGTGAATATCCCCCAATGTCTTTGTACAGCTCGGATGGAATTTGCCATCCTTCATCCGACCCTTAACAATTGCACATGCGGCGCTGTACTGTTGTTTACTCCCTATGGCCGGTTGAGCAGATCCGTCAGTGTAATTTATGAATTCATACTGATCTAGAGGCATAATTTCATTCGGGAGAGGATATTCTTGTTCATATTGCAGGAATGCCTGTGTTTTTAGACTTGGGTCATACCTGTATTCTACATCTGATGCAGTGAGAGAATTAGCCCATTGTATCCATCACGGATGTAAAGCTTTAGCATTTGGAATGCTTGCCTTTGTAGCAGCCCCATAGGCCTGTACTCTGGTTACCACTATAATTAGTTTCCATTGAGCCAGTGCTCTTTCTCTCACCACAGCAGTCTGTACTGCTGTCAGAATTTTCTCTGTGGATGCAAAACGCATCTCAGCATTTGTGTACAAATGTGATTTGTATGCTATTGGTACTGTTTCACCTTCATTGTATGTCAAGTAGGTGTACCCAGATTGGACCGCAACTATACGAATCACCAGGTTGCGGAAATTTACGCGTGTCTGTAAGTGTTTGGATGCTATCATGTCAGCCTGTAGGGAACGAAGGATTTCTGTGTGTTCCTGTGTCCCTTGCCTAACTGAAAAATCATGTCTTATCAGGTCGTAGAAAGGTTTAACCCTTTCTGCGTAATCCAAAATATATGTTCTGCCAAAATTTAGGAATCCCAGTATTGATAGTACATTTTTTAATGATTTTGGAGGTTGGAGCAGCACACACTTTTCTAAAAAATTGGCTGCCAGACTTTTTCCTTCCCTTGAAAGCTCATATCATAAAAACAGGACATTGAGGTGGGCTATTTTTGATTTTTTAAAGTTAAACTTGTAGCCCTCAGAGGCGAATCTCAAAATTATGGTGCTCACCCTGGTCAAGTGTTCCTCCAGCTCATCATCCGTCAGATAAATATCATCTACATAGGATAATGCCTCTTTGTCCAGTTTCTGAAGTAATTCAGTTACCCTGGCGGAAAATAACCCCGGGCTGTTCTTATATCCTTGGGCTAGTTGACAAAATTGCTGTTGGGACCCCAGCGCTGAGAATGCTGTCAAATATCTGCTCTCAGGCGCTATATTTTGGCAGAAAAATCCATTTGAGATATCTAGTGTTGTTTTGTATTTTGTCAGCACAATGTTATTCATTAATGCGGCACTATGTGCGTTTGTACTGCAAATGTTTTTGTGCATGAGTTCAGATGTCTGTAATCTAGAACTAGGCGATATGAATTATCAGGTTTCATTATGGGAAACAAAGGATTATTCATGGATGAGGTGCAAGTTTCAATCACACCTCGGTATTCAAGTTGATCTAAGATCTCCCTGACCTGTTTTTTCGCTTCTTGTTTTATTGGATACTGTCTCTGTGGAATTGGAGTAGATTTTAGTGGTATCACTTGGTGAGCTGATTGTTCATCCCACCCAACATGGTTGCGATATAGTGCAGGAGCAAGAGCCACCGCCCACTCCTGCGCGTATGTGTATGTTTTATGTATTGGGGCACGAGGTCGGAAAAGGCTGGCATAATTACCGTCTCTCCCTTTGGGCAATCCATAACAAAAGCAGGCGGCCAATATTTCTCAGCTAAGAGAATGTCATATCCAAAAGTTAGGTTCTCCCAAAAGAGACCTTTAATTTTCCTGGGCTTGTCCCCTTCCATTTTCAGTATTATTTCATATAACCTATGTGGGACACTTACCCTAGTATCAGGTGTTTCCACCGTGATATACTCACTCAACTCCGCTGTCACCAGAAATACCATCAGGTTCTGGTGAGCTATTGTTACTTCTGCTGCGCTTTCTAGCATCGTCAGAGCCCATTCCCTGTTCAGTAATTGAGTCCTCAGAATTCTGGGCAAATCTAACTTTGAGACCTGCTACTTTCTTCTTTTTGAATTGAGGTTTTGCTTTATGCTTTTCTTCTTTTTTGGAAGCCTAGTCTGAAGTGTGTTAAGAGTATCTGGACTTTGTGCGCTCTTCTTGTCTGTGTTCTGACCGTCCTTCCCTCTCGGAGTTTTTTGATGAACCCTGAAAGGAACGAGAGGAACGTGTATCAGTGTCCTGATACCTGTCAGGTTTTTTAATGTTATCTCTACTCCTAAGGTTATACCTCCTTTCTGGGGGCTCCTGTTGAGGAGACCTTCCCCTGGATTGAGATCTATTCTTTTGTTGTTTGTTATTATCCCACTTCTTTTTTGAAGAAACTGGTGTTTGCTTTGCCTGTTCTTTATCTGGACCTGCCACTAGTTGAGGTTTTACTGGTTTAGCTCCCAGACTATCTCTACCTAATTCTGCATATGCAGTTTCAATTATTTTAGGTAGTTCTGTCTCCTGTTGTAAAGGAGTAAAGTCTCTCAGGCGTTGGCGTATTGCCACAGATGCTGCTTCCCCTTTAATATTTGCTAATATTGTAGCTGATACCTGGGCAAAGTTATTTAGTAACTTCATCCCTAAGTTCAGAGCAGGTTCTGCTCTGTACTCGTTCTGGATTTGTCTTAATACATCTGGTATTACTGCTAATGACGGGATACCATGAGTCCTGGTATATATGGCAGCGAAGACTGTACCCCAAGAAGTACAATCCTCTATTGGGGGAGCTATCCCCATTGGCAAGCAATTTGTTAGTATTCAATGCTTTTCCTGCGGGGCAGTGTGTGGAAATACTGCCTCCAGCTGAGTTATTTTTGGAGCTATCTAGATAAGCATTTGTTCACGTTTAGTGGGCATTTTACCCATCACTGCGTGTAACGTTTGTGGTGTAATTTTAGTTGTAGAAGTTTGGAGTGGTCCTGGTTGTGAACCGGTGTTGGCTGAAGTGTGAGTGTTCTCATCACGAACTGTGTCATGTTTCTGTAAAGTTGTATTAATTCTTTATGATGTAAAAGCCTAAATCCTGACGTTCTGAGTAACTATCGTCCCATATCCCTGCTGCCCATGATCTGCAAGGTCATGGAAAAGCATATTAATTCTACTCTTTCCACTTTCTTAGAAACAAATTAGCTTTTACACCATTCCCAGACTGGCTTTCGTCCCCATCATGGAACTGAACCCGCACTCATTGCCGTAGTCGAAGAAGCAAAAAAGATAATCGATCAGGAAGGAGCAGTAGCCATCATCCTCCTTCACCTCAGCGCCGCTTTCGACACGGTTAATTTTAACATTCTCCTCAACAGGCTTAGGAGGGCCGGGGTGTCAGGGGGAGCCATATCCTGGATCCAATCCTTCCTGAGTGGCAGAACATTTCAGGTCTTTGCGGGGGAATCTACCTCTAGGCCTCTACCTCTCAGCTATGGAGTACCTCAGGGATCTTCTCTGAGTCCTACGCTATTCAATGTGTATATGAGACCGCTGGCTGATATCATCCTGCCGTATGGGATCAAAATTGTCACATATGCGGATGATACTCAGCTGGTAGTATCTCTAAATCACCCCCACAATGCTCCATCGGACCTGGAATCCTGCCTGGAGAAGGTAGCAACCTGAATGCAATACTCATGTCTTAGACTTAAAGGAGACAAAACCGAAATAATGTATCTAGGCAATACACCCAATGTGGATCTCAAACTGCCATGGCCAACCTGTCTGGGACCTCCCCCGATCCCAAAGTCCAAGATAAAAAGCTTGGGCGGGCGGCTTGATAAGTCACTTTAATTTGACCAACAAGCAGTGGAAGTGACAGGTGCCTGTTATGGCATCCTTAGAATGCTGCGGAAAGTTCTCCCCCTACTCCCTATGGGGGCTAGGAGAACTATGGTCCAGGCCTTGGTTCTTTCGTGCCTGGATTATGGCAACTCCCTTTACCTAGGAGCACCTAAATCCACCTTAAGGAAACTTCAAGTTGCCCAGAACTGCGCCACTCGATTGCTGCTGGGTTCCCCTAGAACGCAGTCGGCCAAGCCTTGTTTGAAGACCCTACACTGGCTGCCCATAGAGGAGAGGATCAAATTTAAATCCCTCTGCATTGCCCACAAGACCCTCATGGGAAAAGTCCCTCTCATTAACCGGTCCCTTATCGCACTCTACCGTCCGAGGAAACTCCTCCGCTCTGCGAACCTAAGTCTAGCCGTCATCCCTAAAATCCAAAGGACGCAAAGTGGGGGTCGTTCCTTCTCTTACAATCCAGCTAAGCTTTGGAACGCCCTTCCCCTGCACCTGCGCTCAGAGATACACCACCTCACCTTTCGGAAGCGTCTCAAAACTTGGCTGTTTCAGAACACCAACTGGTAGCCACCTTTCTTCGCCTGTTTTTTTCTGCCGCTAGCGCTGGGATGCCTCAGGGTAGCTATGCGCTTAAGAAGTGTTTATTAATAATAATAATAATAATAATAAGTAAGTCTCCTCCTGGCAATGTGTCAGTCAGGGTGTGGTGTGTAGGCCGCTAGTACCGGGAATGTTGCTCCGTCTCTTCCGAGCGGACCGAGTCTTACTCTATTTCTTGTATGGGGAAGGGCGCCTTTAAACCAGTATAAATGTTACTGGTATGTTAGTGGAATTTCAAAGTCCTCATATGGACTATATTCGTTTGGTATGTCATCTTCGACATAGTAATGAAATGTTTTTGTTCGTGCATCTGCCTGTGGGAATCCAATCCATGAATAGAATACCTCTGTTCTATATGATTCGTGTGCCTCAATAACGAATGTTACTTGCCCGCCCCTAGATGTAACACCGTATGCTTTTAGTTTTAGGGTGATGGCATTTCTAACATTTTCTGCAATTTGTATTGCATCTGCATCTTCTTCCTCGGCTGAGAGATTTAGTTCCTGTACTACGTCTCCCTGCTCAGTCATTGTTTCTAATAAGAAGAGCTTTTCAAGGGAATTGAGATAAGGTGTTATGCACAATAGGAACAATGTATCCTTCAAGCTTGATTAAACCAACAGCCAATACATAGGATTTTGCCTACTCAGCTGTGGCGGAAGTTGTTCCCTCCCATTCCAGACGTCTCTGGGGAAATGTGAGTAGTGGTCTCTGAGAATAGCACGACTGAACTACTCAGATTTTACCGTTAAATAAGTACCCAACCAACGTTGGCGGTGCCATGTCGTGTAGTTCCTATAAATCTATATAAGATCTGCGCATTTAGACAACACACTCTGCGGGCTTGGTGTCTGAACTGATTCCAGACACCCCCACCGGGTATGTTGGCCTGTATGGTGAACAGACAGAATATCGAGGTTTTTTTTTCGGAGTACCATAATATTGAGTTTTAAATATCGAGGTACAAGAATATCGACTGCAAGAATATCGTGGACCAGAATATCGACAGTAAGGTAAGAAATATTGTTTTTTTTAATATCGAAGACAGTAATATCATTTGTAAAAATATCGTTGTTAATAATATTGATGTTTATATTAGTGTTATGTATTTTAGTATGTATTTTAAATGTATGTGTTCTATATTTTTGTTTAAGTATTGTATTTATTTTTTAATATATGTATTACATTTTTAGAAGTTATTAATTTTTTTTAAGTAAATTTTGTCTTTTAGTTCTGTAGCGGGTTGTGGGTCTGATAGGGGAATTGGCTGGGAAGTAATTTAATTATAATAAATGTAATAATAATTTTTAGAAGTTATTAATTATTTTTAATTCAGTTTTGCGTTTTTATTCCGTAGCGGGTTGTGGGTTTATAGGGGAATAGGGTGGGAAGTAATTAATTAAATAATACTTTTTATTAATTAATATTTATATATTTAATATTTTATATTGTTAATTGTGGTAATTACTTTTTAATAATTAGTTATTAATTGGTTGTTAATTATTAATAATTATTTGCTAAATAAATTAATTGTGTTATTTTTTAGGAGTGGGTTGTGGGTTTATAGCGGAATAGGGTGGGAAGTAATTCAATTATAATTAATTAATTAATAATTGTTATTAATTAATAATTAAGGGGCACATTACGATACCCGGCGTAAAAAAATCCGCCAGGCATGGAAGCGGCAAAAATCCGCCCGCACACACCGCCTGAACACCGACCACGCCATTATGAGTACACAAACCGAAAACCGCCATCGGCGGAAAAATCACACAAAATACCGCCCGCCATCGTCCGAGTCGGAGTCAAACCGCCCGCCACGGACGGAAACACGCACGACAACACAAAACCGCCCGCCCACACGGCCGACACACCGCACGTGAAATTACGATCGCACCGCCATGAGCGCGGAAAAACCACAAATATACCGCCCGCCAGCGCAAACAACGCCGATGAGAATCGACACGGCAGAAGCCATGGCGCCCACGTACCTGCACAGAAACCATCCGCACACAAAACCAATAGCACACAACATGGCCAACAAGTCCACACAGCAAGGCACACACAAATACACAAGCACAGTACACATCCCGAAAACACCCCCGGACAAACAAAAAATACAAAGGCCAGAACCCCAGACACAACACACCTGAAAACAACAGACCATGAGGACACACCCACATAGGTGAGTACAAAAGCAGCACTCCCACAGACCACAACCCCTTGCTACATTGCAAACCAGAGAGGAGAGGAGAGGACACAGTGACACAGCAAGGACAGCAGCACACCACAGAAACGCACACATCACAACCACCACCACCACCACCAAACACCGGCACCACAAACCCCCTGCACATTACACAACACACACCGCACCAGCACCACAAACACCATGGCACCACAAAGGATGCCCAAGTTCACGCCCATGGAGCTGACGGTCATGGTCGACGAGATCATCAAGGTGTACCCACAAATCTATGGGAACATGGTCCAGCACACACCACTAGCCACCAGAAACAGAATGTGGACCCGGATCGTAGACCAGGTCAATGCAGTCGGGACCCTGCCCAGGAACAGAGTCGAGATAAACAAACGTTGGAATGACGTAAAGAGCCTGGTCAAGAAGAAGGAGGGCAAAAACAGAGAGCTGGCTGCCGTCACTGGCGGAGGGAATCCCGCGCTCTTTAAGACCTTCAAAGCGTGGGAGGAGAAGGTGCGAGTCGTAATCCATCCGGAGATCCTCGCCGGATTAGCAGGGGGAGTGGAGGCTGGTAAGTACAAACTAATGTATACTAGCACACCGCTATGTACACACATGCGCAACCACCATGCCACAGCTCCCAGGGACAAACACCCCCATGTCCAGCACACAATACACAACACATCACACGCACATGCAACAGACACTACCACACACAGGCCAAACCGAACAACTGTAAGATGCGTGGGGACATGTGTACACTAAGCCAGCCACGTAACCACCAACAGGTACCCAAATATGCCAGAAGCGCCACA
Source organism: Calotriton arnoldi (assembly GCA_963921515.1). Classification (NCBI taxonomy): domain Eukaryota; kingdom Metazoa; phylum Chordata; class Amphibia; order Caudata; family Salamandridae; genus Calotriton; species Calotriton arnoldi. The sequence goes on along the minus strand of CAWUFW010005122.1, from coordinate 752,929 downwards.
ACGAGCACCCACCACACCCATGTGTCCGCCACAGCTGCACTAACCGACAAGTAACAGGTAAGTGGCAGGAACACAAAGTGCAGTGGGTGGGACGGTGGACAGCCCAAGTACAACACACACCAGGCCCCAGTCCCACAGCACAGCAAGGAGGAGCATCCCCACACCCCACAGCCACGTGTCAGCCACCGCAGTGCACAACGACAGCCGAAAGGCAGACATCACGGTCCACAGCAATCGGTGTCAGTGGGTGTACAGCCACCCCCACGACCCACTACACCCCCCACCCCCACAGACCTGCAACATGGAGCACCCCCGCTTAGAGCCATGTGGCATCCAGTACAGTGCACGCACGAACAACTTGCAGGTGGGAAACTGGACAGGGCTGGATTACTGGAGGCATGAGGACCATAACACCACCAACACATGGGACATGTCACGTAGCACACGAACACGCAGCACCGCCCACCGTCACGAACAAGTGAACAATGTGCACACGGACATGAACAGCAGACTCACACCCCACATGACCCATCACAGACATAGCAACACCCAAGGAGCCACGTCTGCATGCACAAGCCACACTGAATATAGTCCCACACGGCAGCCACTGTGCAACTCATCACACACAACCGAAACACCATTGAAGTCCTGTCCATGTAGCCCCCACTGCCTGTCAACCCCACACCCCACAACTACGCCTATGTAAGACAAACAACACTAGACGCAACAGAGCGGAACAACATAAATGCACACGAACACCACTGAACCCATCAAACTCACAGACACACCATGCACATACAACATACCATCCATCCCATCCGTCAGCCCCAGTCACATGAAAGGCATGTCATCCGCACAGCTGCCACACATACAGCAGTCACGCTAAGACACATGCCCATGACCAACCATGTGCCAGAAGTCAATTAAGCGCACGACACACTGTGAGCAACAACACACAACATGGGCCACACCCCCGAGCACTGCAGTGATGCACATGGCACAGGGCAGCACGCACACCAAGGAGATGGGACAACTGCAATACGTTGGCTGGCACACAACTATCACTCACTCATAACGATGCGTCCAATGCCATGTCCAGTAACCACAACAGACAGCAAATATGCAGGGCATGTCAGGCATGCACACACCTCAGACCATGCACTGTCATGCTGCCACAACACATGTCACGTTCGGCACCCATGGCTCACAGCATGTACCCCAAAAGCATATCCCCTCCCAAATGCGAATCTGGGGCATGGCCCCCATGTTGCCATATGCGTTCCTAAGCGTTCCATTTGAACCCCAAAAGCATATCCCCTCCCAAATGCGAATCTGGGGCATGGCCCCCATGTTGCCATATGCGTTCCTAAGCGTTCCATTTGAACCCCAAAAGCATATTCCATCCCAAATGCGAATCTGGGGCATGGCCCCCATGTTGCCATATGCGTTCCTAAGCGTTCCATATGAACTCCAAAAGCAAAGTACAAACCAGACCCAGGATGGGCCAGGAGCCCGCATACACCAGAGTCACAATGAGTAGGGGCAAAGCAACACACCCATCGGCATGGCCAATCCGTCCCATGCCACATGTGCACAGCACACAGTCCCATTGCCTAGCACACACAACTACAGATGCCACAGCCACACACTCGCCTCCGGGAAACCCATGTACGAGATTGCACGAACTGCCAATGTCAGACGACTAATACATACTTCGCCAGGTGCAACACAATAACAAATCTCATTTTCTCCACAGGTGACGAACTGCTGGACGCTGGGGATGGAGACAGCAGCCAGCACAGCCAGCCTACAAGCCCCCAACGAGGACACACGGATCTGGAGGATCTGTCCACCTCTTCGGACACGGACCACCAAGCTGGCCCATCTGGCGTGGCAGGGCCCAGCCGCTCCCCAGGACCCCTCCTACCCACCAACCCATCATCCAGGGATGCTGAACAGTCCCAGTCCCCTGCTGCCACTGTCGTTGCGGCCACACCCACGGTCATTGCGGCCACTACCACTGCCGCAACCGCCACCATCGCCGCACCGACCACCACCGCCTCCACCACCACCACGTCTTCGCTGGCACCAGCCCCAGCGCAGGTGGTGGCCCGGCCGACTGGATCCACCCTGGGAGCCACAGCGAGGACCGTGGTGTGCAATGTGGCTAGTGGGCAGGCCGGTGGCAGCAGGACTGGTAGGAGGAGCAGGGTCAGGGAAACGCCAGCCTCCCCTGGGAGCCATGCCCTGCCTCAAATGGCCAGAGTCCTTGGGGCCTATGAAGAGGCCCAAGGACAATGGGCCAGGTCTGCTACTGACACGCGGGAGGTGCTGGGGGTGCTGAGGTCCATGGACGCCCATATGGGCCAATTCGTGTCCCGTATGGACCAACTCGTGGACCTCATGGGCCAGCTGGTGGTGGCGGTGGGGTCACAGGCAAGGCCAGCAACACCACCTCCGCCACCACCTGCTAGGGCGCAGGGTCGGCCAGCAGTGTCCACTTCCCCTGCGTCCACAGCCAGTGAGCACACCTCACCCACCACCAGCAGGTCGCCACCACACACCCCCCTCCCAAACGTGGAAGGGGCCGTCCGAAGAGGAAACAGATCTCCCGGGAGGACTTCGCACGCTCCAGTCGCAAGTGAGGCAGCCAGCCAGCCTTCCGCCAGCCTTCCTTGACCAGCCACTGCATTGACTTGCTCTACGATCCCACTCCACACAGCCAGCTGGATGGCATGTGTGTGTTGGACTATGGACATAGAACCAGTGGGTACACCCTGATCATCACGCAGCCATGACCGACAGCTCATTGTCACTGCACGCACCACTTTTGTTATCACCTTACACACAATCACATGTCACAGTTCGTAATAAATGCACCTTATTCACTAACTGCTGTTTGTGCCCTGTGTTTTATTTGTACGGAATACAACGGCCACCTTGGGCGGAAGGGCACCTGATGCGTGGCATGGCAATGGAATCCGGAGGGCCTGTAGGGACCTAGGGGTGGGAGACAGAACAGGAGCACATTCAATGAGTGTGTCACACACCCATCACACAGTACATGTCAACAACTACAAGCAATGTACACACATCGCACAGAGCAATAGGGCACAATGCCACAGTCACCAACAGTGGCATACTACCCTGGCCATGGAGCGTTGACACACTGCACGCAGTGAACATACGGCCACCCTGACACAGCACACACACACCTGCACAGATACAGACACATCATCCGTCGTACATGGACACTCACCGTCAAGTGAAGTAGCGGGCGATGAGCTGCTGGCGCACATTCCCAGCTTCCTCCTCTCCGCTGTCCACCTCACTCGAGCTGTCCTGGTCTGCGGGCTGGGGCCCTGGTTGATCTCCGTCATCCACAATGAGGGGGATCTGCTTCCGAATGGCCAGATTGTGCAGCATGCAGCACGCCACCACTATCTGGCACACCTTCTGTGGGGAGTACGCCAGTGCACCCCGGTGCGGTCCAGGCACCTGAACCTGGACTTGAGGAGGCCAAAGGTACGCTCGACCACACGTCTGGTCCTCCCATGTGCCTCATTGTATCGATCGTCTGCTGGGGTGCGAGGATTCCTCAATGGACTGAGCAGCCATGCCCCATTCGGATACGCAGAGTCACCTGGGTGTGAGGGACACAGAGAACCGTAGCTATTCCAACTGGACAGGGGACAGCATCGCACAACCAGCACGCTACACCACTCCACATACTCACCGACAATACAGGCACGATCCTGTTGCAGATTGGCCATCAGTCGTGGCAAGATGCTGTTGCGCATTATGTGTGCGTCATGGGCCGAGCCTGGAAACTTTGCACACACGTGGGTGATCACCATGTCCGCAAGGCACACCACTTGCACATTCAGGGAGTGCGTGTGCTTCCTGTTGCGGTACAGGTGCTCAGTGGCCTGTGGTGGAACAAGGCCAACATGAGTGCAGTCAATGGCTCCCACGACGTGTGGGATTCTGCCAAGGGCATAGAATGCACCCTTCACTGCCGCCAATTCACGAGCCCTGGGGAAGCGGATGTACCTGTTCCGGTACAGCATCATGGCTGCCAGTACATCCCTCAGCACCTTGCTGAACATGGGCTGGGACATCCCTCCTCCACTGCCCACTGTGTGCTGGAATGACCCAGTGGCGAAGAAATGCATGGCGGCCATCACCTTAGCCGTGGGGGTGACAGCAGTCGGATACACCCTGCGGGGACGGAGATGGGGCTCTAACATGGCACACAGTTGATGCAGAGTTTGCCTGTCCAGCCGAAACTTCCTGATTACCTCTGTATCGTCCATGTCCGCCAGCAATTGGTATGGGCGGTCAATGTTCGGTCTCCGCCTGGGTTAAATGGCAGAGGACACATGTCAAAGCAACACGGCACATAGCAATTTCGCATACACATCACTGACATGACTGAGCAAGCACATGAGCCACAGCCCAGCTGTCAAGCTGGGACGGCACGGCCACAATACACTTACACAGGTCTCCCAACAATGGCAATGGCAAGTGAGACATACCACTGCCATGTGCATGCACATGGGGATCTAGGCCCCAATGACTTGCGGGGCGTGCTGATGGGGACTGACTGCATATTCGTCAAGCGGCAACGCCACGGCAACATGAGTGTCTGCTGAGCATGGAACTGCTTCCGAGGCTGGATGAGTATGGCACACGACGACGACGATGTGGGCACGGGCTGAGCGGCCAATACAAGTGGGACCTGTGGCACGAGGGGATATGAGACAGTAGTAGGTGTCAGCACTGCACCCTATGTACAGCACTGTACGGATCACAGCTCCCGAAACATTGACTGGTGTCCACATTGACAGCCCCATGCCAAGACGGCTGTGTGCTTGCAGTCACAGGTGAGAGGTTACATTGCACGTGCCAGGTGGCAGACGTACATAGTGGGAGCTGGCATGTGTGTGCATGTGTCTCCTGTTCAGGATCCACCAGATGGGCGCTGACTCTGTACTGACCATTGGACACAGCATGTTCCGTGGAAGGCTTGTGTGTGTGGGATGGTGGCACTGGATGTGCCTCCGTTGGGTGGGGGCCATGCACAGGGCGGGTACGTCGATGATTGCGCATTGTTGGTCACGGTGGGTGCACCAACTAAGATGTGTTGCCCTGTGTTAAATTCCTATGTCCGCATGATGATGGACTGTGGATGTGGGCAGACTACACATTGGTCGATGTGCTGTCTATATGCATGTGCCTTCACACCAGGCACAGCTGCCCCTGCACATGTGACCCCTGCTGGACTCGCTGCTGGGTCTGTGGAGCTGATGCACCTTCTGCGCGTGGGGCGGACAGCTCTCCTCACTTCCCTCATTGCGCATGTCATGTCTTTGCCGCAGGTGACATGGATCATGGAGGGCCCACATGTACGCGTGGGTAGGCTACACATGATTGTTCACTGGTCGCCACCCCCAGTCAGTGTTTCGAATGGGAAGGTTGTCGTGCTGGTGGTATGTTCGATGTGGCGGATGGGCGGGCCTAGGTGCGGGCTTACATTCCGGACATGGGGGGGTAGTTGGATTGGCGACTAGTTGCAGTACACACGGGACACGTCTCTTCCTTTCCACATCTGGGTCATCCCTTGTACTAACTGACAGTGATACAGTCATCTTCGCCCCAGCCCTCATGTCCTCCCCTCGCCCCCAATATGCATGCTCACCTGCGAGGCTAGCGCTTGCACAGGCAGCCCCAAGCTCGCACCAGAGAGGGCAAGGAGTGAATGTGTGGGTCCAGTTGCACGAGTGGGCTGTCTCAGGGTATGATGTGTGGCGGGACGCCGTCCACCTGCGTGGTGCCCCAAATGGAGACCCGGCCTGCATGGACTATGCATCACAGTCTTCGCCTTCCGGATCCGCCACCTGCGACACCCAGTGGCTGTGGCTGCCCTTGCGGCCAGGCCGCGTCCGTCTGTGGCTGTTGGCCCACACATTCACTCTTTGGCCTCTCTGGGGAGGGCTCGGGGGTGGTGGCGCACGCGCTTGCACTTAGTCGCAATGGCATGTGTCGTGGTTGGTATGATGGGCAATGGATGGGATGGTGCGAGCCACCTCCCGTGACGTCAGTGCTGCTCGTGCTGTGGTGCGTCCCCCTACACTTCCATGTGACTTGTGCCATGCTAGACGTTGAGGTTCTATTGCCTGCGTGATATGACCAGGAGGAGCGCGAGGAGACCTCTCACACAACATGCTCCACTGCCATCCCGTGCCCTGTATCGCCTGTGCGGATTGACTATGTTGGGGTTACACCTGGTCGACTGGGGCTGTGTGTGCCTTGTCAAGGGGCATGGCGGGCGCACAACAGGATCCAGCTTGTCCACAGAGGGTGGGCTGAGGTGCGCCTGGTACCGCCTTGTACGTGTGCCCGGCTGCTGTGCACACACGTGTTCACTCCCCCCGACAGGTGTCCTCTCACAATGCCCAGGGAAGCGGTGGTGTACTGTTCATGACCCCTCCCAACACGGCGTGCTCCAACTTGGCATGTGCGCATCTACCCGTCGCACCCACCCACCTGAGCACTGCGTCCATACGACTTCACACGACACATGTGTGTCTTCCACAGTAGTGCTACTCATTTGCGTTGACATCCAATACCAGTGGACTACATGGTCATGTCACGACTGCCGTGTACTTCACATACTCTCATCCTCTCTCATTCGTACTTGTGAAATGAGTCAGCGGAGACAGTTTTGGTTTCAAACATTATATTGAGTCTTCTGTCCTCTGTGATGCAGTATAGTGGACACTACTGGCAGCGGAATACATGTTGAGGATATACTGAGCATGATTACAAATGGGATAGGGTGTGGGGTTACATCTGCTTGGCCAAGGCTGTGCTAATGTACATTTACGTATAGCTGCGGAGCTGCGGACTTTGACACAGACGGTATACATGTAGCCTACCAGACCGCTCGGCATCATGGGCACAGTCCATCTCAGTTCCATGTGACAGGTTTGCTGCGGTTGTTCCTCATGCACGCGTGCATGTGAGATGACATCAGGGCATGTGCTTGCGTGCATGCAGCGGCGTGCCACTTGTTGTTGCACTGTGGTGGTTACTGGACATGTCACAGTCACTGGGGTCGTGTTGTTGTTGTATGCACTTGTCGTCCATGCAAAGGTCCTGGTATGGGATTTCCGGGGCGGGGGTGGGAGGGGTGCAGCACCCACAGACTCCAGGCGACCTATTCATGTCCACTGAGCGGTGTGTGTGTCCATGTGCGCTGGATCCATGTCGTGTCCTGGTTGTTCGTGCAGTTCCGTCCATGTGGGTGCGATGCACAGAGCCCATGCCACTGCCTCCCACGATGCATGCGGTGTTCCTGGATGTGATGGGGAACAGTGTGCATGTCCCGGTCATATCCGATGTCATGGCGATGTCGTTGATGGTGTGGTTACAGTTGCCGGTCGTTTGGTATGGCTGTTGTGGTGGTGACTGGCCAGTCCGTGCGGAAGCTGAGCATGGGTGCGGGGTTGGACTTCATAGGTCACTCGGGGAACCTGCGTTGTGGTCCGACGTATTTACAGGTTGTCAGGTATGCGATGCCGTCCAGCAGGGCTTCCATGTCATTGGTGGTGTACATGTTTGCCAGCCAATGAAGCGGATGGTGGCTGTCAAGGTGTTGTTCGTAGGTTGTCCCTTGGAGGACCATGATGGGGCATGCTGGGTGACATTCGATGTAGCTGTTCTCGATGATCCGTCGTGTGGAGGCACAGTGGTTCCATTTCAGTGCGCGTGCGATGTTGGCCACATACGCCATGCCCCCATAGGCAGAGCAGGCCCTGTCGTGTGCGTCCAGAGGGAGGAGTAGTGGTAGCAGGTCCGCCTTCAGACATGCCGGGTTGGAGAGGCATATCTCGACGGGATGCTGGTAGGGACACCTCCGACAGTAGAAGACGGGCATGACGCAGCTGAACAATGTGATGCGGTAAGTCAGTCGGTAACTTACGTTCAGCAGGGACAGGAGATCGCATCCCAATGTATGTATCGTGTTGGTTTGGTACAGCTTGAGCTGTTCGGCGTAGTTGGGTAGGTGTGTTGCGGTTGCCATTTCGCAGCGGTTCGTAGAGGTGGCGTGCTCCGGCTGTGTGTGCAGTCTGCAATGTGCACGCTCCGGGGTTGCTGTGAGCTCTGTGTAGTCGTGGGGAGACAGGACTTGTGTTCTGTTGGCTTGTTTGGAGGACACGGGCCCTCTTCCCACATGCTTCTCAGACAGTTCAAGGTCAGTGCTGTGTGACTCCTTCCAATTAACTTGCATGTGGCCGACATGGGGGAGTGTTTTCTTCTTTCTTCCCCGTCCGTTGCGTGCTTCTGTGATATGCGCTATCTGCCCTGTGGTCGGTCTCCTCGGCATGCCTGTGTTGGTCTATTCTTGGACAATGGCTGTATTCACCGGCTTCTGTCGTAGGGCTGTGGTTTCGGTGTTGGAATGGAAGGTCATTCAGTGCTGTCTGCTCTCCCTTGTGTGGGCGGCAGGCTGCCTTTCCGCTCTGCGTTGGGCCTTGTGTGTGGATGTAATTCTTGGGCCACCTGTTGTCGGTCCCCGGGCTCTTTGGTGTTCCGTTTCATGTGTCTTGTTCATATGTGCAGGGTGGTATGGGTTTTTCAGTGTGGTACTGGCGTTCCTCTTCCCGAAGGGGCCCTGCTTCTCCTAGTTGGTGTTGCCGCCGCTGTGTGCTTCGCCATGTTTGTTACACTGGGGTGTGTCCTGCTGTTGCGTGACTTCACTGACATGTGTGCGTCGGTTGTGTGGCGTTGGGTGTTGTCCGTGAATTGGGCGTTGGGGACATGTCTGTGGCCGGCCTGTCACGTGTCATGTGCGTTCGGGGTGGGGCTGATGTGTGTGCTGCTTGGTTGTGTCCCTGTGTCTGTGTGCGACGCATGCATGGCGCTGCGGTTGGCCTCTGCGTTGTGCGCATGTGTGGCGGCGTCATCGGCGCTTTGGGGCCGTGACGGGGTGGTTGGTTCCTAGTCCCAGGTGGTGTGTACACATGTGTTCTGCGATGTTAGGATTTGGCCTGTGTGTCATATGTGGATGCAATGGTGGATGTGTAGTGTGCACGCGCTGGTGGGGGTTGTCCGCTTTTTCCGCCCTTGCACTGTGTGCGCTGTTTGCGTGCACTTGTTGTGTGTGTGCCTACCTGCGTCTCCGCGGTACGTTGCGTCCTTGGTGGTGCATCAGCAGAAGCATGGGAAGGGCCTGCAGTGCTGGATTCATGCCCGGGTGCCGCTTCTTCGTTGTCCGTGCTCGGCGTCCGTGTTACCGCTTCGGTTTGTCGTACGGTATCTCTTGGCCGTGGGAGCCGTTTGTTTGCGGCATCGTAATTTATGCGCCGTGCGGGACGTGTTTCGTCGGACGGTGTGTGTCAGTTGTGCTGCGCCGCTACGTGTGCGGGCGCACTTTGATGGCGGACGGTGTTGCTGGCTTGCCGGCGGTGTTTGGCCTGCTTTTCGCATCATAATTGGGCGGGCGTGTGGACTGCTGCGTGCCGGCGGTAACTGGTGGTTTTTGCATCCGCCAGTACGGCGGTTGTGCTTCCGCCCGCCATCGTAATGGGCCCCTAAGTATTTATGATTGTATATTAATTTTTGTAAATAATGTATTAATTAGTTATTAATTGTTTGTTAATTATTAATAATTAATTGGTAAATATGTAAATTGTGTTATTTTTTAGGAGCGGTTTGTGGGTTTATAGGGGAGTAGGGTGGGAAGTAATTTAATAATAATTTAATTAATAATATTTTTAATTATTTAATATTTATGTATTTAACATTTTATATTGTAAATTGTGGTAAATAATATATTGTTAATTATTATTTAATTAGTTATTAATAATTATTAATTAATTAATAGTTATGTTATTTGTGTCCTTTTTTAAGAGCGGGTCGTGTGTTGATAGGGGCGTAGGCTGGGAAGTGATTTAATTTCAATATATTTTATTATTATAAAATTTATTTTAAGTTGTTTTATACTGTTAATTGTGTGAATTTAATTATTATTTATTGTTTTTAAATTGCTTGTTAATTTTAATTAATTAATTAATTAATTAATTAATAATTAATTATGTTAATAGTGTTAGGTTTTAGAACATTGGTGGTGTCATTTATAGGGAATATGGTGGGAGGCAAATTTCTTATAATTAATTAATTGTTTGTTAATTAAATTTTAATTATTTTGCTTGAGTGGGAATAGTAAATTATTCCCCTATGCAATCCAACACTTTCTCTACTGTTGCACTCCCTGGAGTAGGAATAGTAAATTACTCCCCTCCGCTATCCAACACTTTCCCTACTGTTGCACTTGCTGGAGTGGGAATAGTGATTTTTACCCCTATGTAGTGGGAACACCAACAAAACAGAAGTACTCATCATGGGCCCAAACCCCGATGCCTGGAGCGACACCTGGTGGCCCCCCGCCCTCGGAAACCCGCCAACCCCCACGGACCACGCACGCAACCTGGGAATCATCCTGGACTCCGAGCTCAAAATGGACCGCCAGATCAACTCTGTCTCGTCTTCCTGCTTCCACACCCTCCGCCTCCTTCGTAAGACCTTCAAATGGATCCCCCTTGAACACCGAAAGACCGTCACTCACGCCCTGGTCACCAGCAGACTCGACTACGGCAACGCACTCTACGCCGGAATAAACAAAAACCTCACCCGCAAGCTACAGAACATCCAGAACGCCGCCGCAAGACTGGTCCTCAACCTGCCAAAACACTGCCACATCTCCCAGCACCTGCGCACACTCCACTGGCTCCCTGTTGAGGCGAGAATCACCTTCAAGATGCTCACCCACGCACACAAGGCCCTCCATGGCACCGGACCAGCATACCTGAACAGCCGACTCAAATTCCACGCACCCCAAAGGACCCTACGATCAGCCCAGCTCTCCTACGCCATGGTCCCCCGCACCAGAAAGACCAGATCGGGAGGCCGCTCCTTCTCCTTCCTCGCGGCCAAAGCATGGAACGCCCTTCCGCTCCACCTCAGACAGACAACATCGCTCCCCATCTTCGCAAGAAACCTCAAAACCTGGCTCTTCGACAGACCCCCTCCTTGATGGATGGAACCTGCAACCCCACCCCTAGCGCCTTGAGACCCTTACGGGTGAGTAGTCGCACTTTAACAAACCCCTGATTGATTGATTGATTGATTGCTATCCAACACTTTCCCTACTGTTGCACTCACTGGAGTGGGAATAGTAAATTATTCCCCTCCGCTATACAACACTTTCCCTACTGTTGCACTCGTTGGAGTGGGAATAGTAATTGTTACCCCTCCGCTATCCAACACTTTCCCTACTGTTGCACTCGCTGGAGTGGGAATAGTAATTGTTACCCCTCCGTTATCCAACACTTTCTCTACTGTTGCACTCCCTGGAGTGGGAATAGTAAATTATTCCCCTCCGCTATCCAACACTTTCCCTACTGTTGCACTCGCTGGAGTGGGAATAGTAATTTTTACCCCTCCGCTATCCAACACTTTCCCTACTGTCGCACTTGCTGTAGTGGGAATAGTAATTGTTACCCCTCCGCTATCTAACACTTTCTCTACTAAAGCACTCTCTGGAGTGGGAATAGTAAATTATTCCGCTCCGCTATCCAAAACTTTCCCTACTGTTGCACTCCCTGGAGTGAGAATAGTAATTGTTACCCCTCCGCTATCCAACTCTTTCTCTACTGTTGCACTCCCTGGAGTGGGAATAGTAAATTATTCCCCTCCGCTATCCAACACTTTCCCTACTGTTGCACTCGCTGGAGTGGGAATAGTAATTTTTACCCCTCCGCTATCCAACATTTTCCCTACCGTCGCACTTGCTGTAGTGGGAATAGTAATTGTTACCCCTCCGCTATCTAACACTTTCTCTACTAAAGCACTCTCTGGAGTGGGAATAGTAAATTATTCCGCTCCGCTATCCAAAACTTTCCCTACTGTTGCACTCGCTGGAGTGGGAATAGTAATTTTTACCTTTCTGCTATTCAACACTTTCCCTACTGTTGCACTCCCTGGAGTGGGAATAGTAATTTTATCCCCTCCGCTATCCAATATTTTCCCTACTATTGCTGTTAATGTAGTGTAAAATGTGATTGTAAAAGAATAAAAATATTTTAATATTTAAATTTATTATATATATATTTTATTTTCATTTTTATTTTACTGGTATATGTATATATATATATGTATTTATAATTTTTAATATGTTTCTAATTTATTATAATAATTATATATTAATATCATTAAGTAAATATATATATTGTATTTTATATATATGTATGTTTAATTTTTTATTACATTATATTTATTATTTCTAATTTTAAACATTTTATAATAATTATAACTATCTTTTTTTTTAATTATATGTATTATTTACTTTATTTTATATTATTTTTTAAACATTTAAAAAAAACGATATTTTTAACCACGATATTTTTAACAATATTTTTTTTAGATATTTTTGTACTTACCATGATGTAGATAGAATGTCGATATTCTTGACATCGATATTTAGGTCCCGATATTTTGGGACCTTCGATATTGTGGTCGTCGATATTCTGTCAGTGATTCGGCCTGTATGCCAGCTAGCTCACAGTGCCACTAGAAACTCCTCTTATCAAGGAGAGAATAGTTCTTGGCAACTATCGAACATGACAACCCTGATCCCTCAGAATCGTGGAAACAGTGCTATACTTTTTGCTCAGTCACTCGTGCTCACTTAGGGGCTCATTACGATGGCGGGCGCCATCGCAATGAGATTTACCTACCGCCAGATTACAATGGCGGTGGGTAATGCGGCGGACGGAAAGTCCGTCCGCCGGTCGGCAATTGTCACGATTGCCGGCCGGGCAGAAAAAGCCCACAATATGGTGGCGGTGCCTTGCAGGCACCGCCATCCATATTATGATGGTTCCGGTGGGCATGCGGGAAATGACTTTGGGGGCCCGTTGCAGGCCCCCGAGGGGGGTGGGGGGCTGCCCTGGGGGGTACCTATGGTACCCCCCCAACATTGTCATGCACAAGGTGGCAGCCACCGTGCGGTGCCTGCCACGTTGTGCATGACAATGCACAACTTGGAATTTTAACATTGCATACGGTGCTGCAGCCAGCAGCACCGTCCGCAATGTTAATGTACCAGGATGCACCCGCCAGTGTGGCGGGCGCATCCTAACAGGGCAGGCGGGACCGGCGCACCTATGGCGGATGGTCCCAGCTCCGCAAGGATGGCCGCCATCCTAATAGGCCCCTTAGTCTCAGAGATGTACACAGAATAAACGGTATGGACGTTTTCAATAAGCATTTATTGAACATTCGTCATTCTAGTGTAAAATAGGTGTGCTGAGACAATCATCAGAAAGTAACAGATATAAATGATTAGAAGCACTAGAAAAGTGAAAGGATGGTAAATCTCTACCATTTAGCTATAATCATGAATACAGAGTATATAAAATAAATGACAGTAGAATGTATACTCCTACGATGCAATCCTAAATAGGTGTACCTAAGTGTACCTAGCATGTGTGCAGGTGTTAAAAGCCAAGAATCCCTCTAGGATAAAGTCCACCCCATTACCTGAAGTGAGAGACTGTGGGACCCCGTCTTGGTCTCGAGTTGGACACCCCGCAAGGGATGCTCAGACCGCTGCGAGCTGGAGTGTCTGCATGCAGGAATCTCAGCGTCTTGCGTCAGTGTGTTGGCATGGAAGTCGTGATCTCCTCTGACTATCTCAGCAAGATGCGATGTTTATATACCCGAAGGTATCCTCAGGGGTTCTACCTTGCTGTGCCACTGTCGGACTTAGGATGACGTCGGGAATGAACCTTGTACATAGTTATTATGCAGGAGATGATAGTCCTGCTGAATTTCCGAGAATCCTAAATCCTCATGCATAATGTATGAGACTATTGTTCAGGGAAAACCCCACGTTCTGTAAGGAGTACTGTAACTAGGTGAAGGGTCAGTCCTAGCAGCCGTTATGTATGTAATGTAGGGACGAATATAAGTGAAAGGTTGTGATGTTACCTAGGCCTATACTGGGGTACCAATATGAAATATATCAGAATTAAATGGATTGAAGCACTGAATAAGTATAACTAGGCTATAATGACCAATAGAAATAGCTGCTGTTCTTATGAAAGTTTAGTAGAGAAAAATATCTCCAGGGAAATGTGTACCACTATCTAGTAATTAAATACCTCTGTATCACAAAGTGACAAACTTACCTCTCTCAAGATCTAGCTGAAAAACTGGCACATTATGTTTTGGAGTAAAGATGCCAGTATTAGGTAAGAACAGGCTGTAATACAGGACTTGTTAACTGTGGAATGTCTCATTGAGACAATGCTAACTAATATCAGCTCTCCCAGATTTGCTAAATTTATGACAGCCTCAAGGGAGAAATGTGACGTTCTTATGAGGCAAAATAGTTAAGTGGGTTTCCCCTGAATTTTTATTTGCTTCCTCCCTACCCCCAGGGCAGGTGCAAACTGTTAGATAACAATATTGGTGGGCCGGACTCCTACATAAAAGACACCGGGGAACTGTTGGGTCTGCCATTTCACAGGTGCACTGTCTCTACCTGCCCACTCCCTTCCTAAAAAACGCGATGGAACTATGGGATATTCTGGATACAGAAAGGACTGATCTTTGTATTATCATGGAAACATGGCTGCATCCGACATCACTGTCATGCATTCCCATAGCTTTTCCCTCATACTATAGCCTAATTAGACTCGGCAGACAGTCTAAAATAGGGGAGGTGTCAATTGCCTTTAGAAACAAGATAAAAATCGTACTCTCAGAATCATGTAGCACCGACTGGGCAGAGATGGTTATTTTTAAACTTGAAACATTGTCAAAGTCCAAAGTTGATCACCTGGCATAAGGAAAGAGCTTAGTTCTAAGCTGATAGAATGGCTGGCACCTCATGTTCTAGCATCAGACAACTTTTTGTTGGTCGGTGATTTTAACCATCATGCGGAGTTGAGCTTCGATTCAGACACAATATGCTTACTCTCAGACCTGGATTCCTAAGGTCTTTATCAAAAAGTGGAAGGCCCTACACATATAGGAGGACATATGCTAGATCCTGATATTTACAAACTCACCCGACCTATACATAGACTCCTATTTCACAGGTCTGAACAGATCATTCTACTATTAGCTTATACTTTGACAAAGTAAATTCTAAAAATGCGAATGTAAGAGGCCCCAGATTGACAAGATCATGGAGGAAGGTAGTACCCTCTAGATTTACTCTGGATTTCTCCCCCACTATTTTGAGGGATTATGAAGATTTCAATCTAGCCTTAAATGATTTTGAGGGACAATCAATTCTTACATTAGATACCATCGCTCCGCTCAAGCTCTGCGGGAACAAAAAGAATGCAGCATCATCCAAGTTCTCAGAATCTTTAAAAAGGGAAAAAAAACAGCCTGCAGAAGGCTAGAAAGGAAATGGAAAACTACCAAATCTCCTGGAGACAAAACTATGTATTCAACTGTGTTACATAACTATCACAAGAACATCAAAATAGCAATAAAGTCCTATATAGTAGACTGGATTAATGAGGCAGGCAATTCAACAACAGAACTTTAAAAGATTGTGGAGGAATTCACTAATCCCACAATTTGTGCCCCATCAATTCTAGCCTCTCAGGTCCTGTGCGATTATCTTGCAACTCAGTTTGAGGAAAAGATCTCCAAGATCTACAAATCTTTTCCCAACGATATGAAGCCAGAAGGGCTGACCTTATCTAATTCATCAGACATTATCCACCCCACGCTCTTGGATACTTTTAATCCAGTTACTTCCGAACAACTGTTAGCCCTGATTAATACAATCAAATCTACGTCTCCGGATGATCCTGCCCCACCATATATTATGGGCCCTCAGGCCCCAGCCCTTCTTGCCCCTGTTACCGACCTGCTCAGTCTTTCGTTGAGCATGGAATCCTTCCTAGTAAAACGGAAAATTGCTTTTGTCAGACCGATACTAAAAAAAATCGCAGCTGACCCACTAGAGATGACAAACTATAAACCTATATCTCTGCTTTGCCTTCTTTGAAAAGCTATGGAGACCTTGGTCAATCATCAACTCATAGCGTTTCTAGAAATCCACTCACTATTGGATCCATCCCAGTCAGGATTCTTGGCCTCCTATAGTACAGAAACAGCATTAATGTAGGTCCTGGATTCAATTAGACTCGCCTTGGACAGAGGGAACTCAGCCATGCTGGTATTACAAGACTTGTCTGCAGCTTTCAACACCATTTCTCATGCAACTTTAGTTCAAAGACTGAGGGATATAGGTGTCGGGAGTAAAGCTGGTGGAAAAACCTTCTGGCTGATCGAACTCATTCAGTACGGCTTGATCTTTTCAATTTGAGAAGGATGATACTGGACAAGGGGGTGCCACAGGGCTCGTCTTTGAGCCCCACTCTTTTTAAGATCTATGTGCCCCCTTTGCCAAAGTGATAAGGTCTTGCAGACTTGATGTCATCTCATATGCAGATGACACACAACTTGTCATCACTGTGGGGCCCAACCCTGAACACACCAAACTAAGATTCAGGGAATATATGACTAAGGTTGCTCTTTGAATGTCAGCCAACTACCTTCAACTGAACACTGGTAAAACTGAGATAATACTCTTTGGGAAAGCTCACTCCCTCTGGTCTAATGACTATTGGCCGATTCCTATCCCAAGAAAAACACTCAAAAACCTTGGTGTTCTAATTGAGGCAAATTTGTCTATGAAAGAACATGTGAACTCAGTCTCTGGAATGTGTTTTGGCTTGATGGGTATGCTCAGGAAAGTTTTCCAATGGCTGCCATTGCAGACCAGGAGGTACCTCATCCAGGCACTCATTGTGAGTTACCTGGACTACGGTAAAGCCTTAATGGATGCTATGAATGAGGGTCTCTTTTCTAAGCCTCAGGTTATACAGAATTAGGCCTGGGCAGACTTCATGGAGTTCCGCTATGCGGAACTCCACAAAGTGACCAAAAAACTCTGCCGCGCTATGCGGAGTTCATCAAGTGGTGGAGTGCGATTGGTCATGTCATTCACGTTGATTTTCAGTGCCAGGTGTTTGTTCTGTGCTGTAAAATCAGTGCAAATGGCACCATGTGCAGCGCAAGAGGGCATGTGCAGCGCAAGAGGGCACTGCACGTGAGCGGTCGCGACCATCCACGACCGCCTGTGTTGAGAAATCTGACTGCCCGCGTTCAGAAATCTCGCTGTGGATTTTCCTTGCTCATGCTCGCTAACTTGACGTTGGCGGGCGCAAGCGAAGAAAAAACTCCTCTACATGGAGTGGAGTGGAGTTTTTCTGAACTCTGCGGAGTGCGGAAAACTCAGCAACCTCTGCGAAAGGAGCAGAGTTCACTTCCCAGGCCTATACAGAATACAGATGCCTGCTTGGTTTGCAACCTTCCCTGTCACTCTCCTTCAGAACCCACATTGAGATCTTTGCACTGGCTCCCTGTAAGAAAGTGTGCCCTTTTTAAGATCCTATGCTTGGTCCACAAGTCTCTACATGGAAGAGGCCCATGTTACTTGCCAAACAAATTACAGCCCTGCATTCCCACTCCCATCGTTAGATCTAGGGAGCAACTGCTACTACACCCTCAGCGTATTCTTATGGCCAGGTGTGGGGTCTGCTTCTTTTCTTTTTTAGCCCCTAACACTGGATCCAGCTGCCACTATATTTATGGCCCTGCATTGATCTAACCTCTTTTAAAAATTGTTAAAAATATGGCTCTTCAATCCGTAAACTTTTAGCTAATTCTAATCTGTGTCTGTGCTCGAGTGCAGAAAGGCCCCTTAGGGGGTGATTTATGCTCTTAATAAGTGTATTTAACATAACATAACATGCCCATAGATTAAACAATTTGAGAACTGGTGTGGTGCTTTATGTCACAGAGATTAGAAACTTCCTCCCAAGAATCAGGAACAGATCCCAGTGAGCTCAAAATAAAGCCAGTTTGTCCTCTTCTTAAAATAAAACAGGGCTAAACAAGAAAGATCCAGCAATTTTTCACCCCATCTCATGCTCCCATATCTGACAGAATTACTAGAGAGTGGTCACAATACAACTCCAGACGTGTAATGGAATAGCCTTTTGGAGGAATCCCATCCAATGCTAGGATTGGAGTCAATGGTTACCTCTGTGAATAACAATCTCGGAGACATCTTCTGGATATGTCAGTCACATTGATTCATCTAACACCAAGCCCTGATTCATTGACTAAGAGAAGCAAAATTGTGGGACACTGCCCTGCCTGGTTTTCATCTTTTCTGCCTAATCACAGTCAAGTAATTTGAGTAGGTATTAGCGTCTCAGAGCATAAAGAGCTAAACTAGGTTATTCTGCAGGGTTCTTCACTTTCTCAAATCTAATTTAATCTCTACCTAAGGCCCTATACAGGTTTGATACACAATGAATGGTCAAAATTAGAAACAAATGAAGATTCCATTAGTGATGGTCTTTCAAGGGCACAGGTTAATATAAAGGGTTAGGTGGATAGAAACATCCCTCAATTGAACATATCCAAGTCGGAGATTATCCCTGTGGTCTCTAAAGTCAATCTATTGGAAGCGCCCTCTGGCTAACATCACTAGGGAGATGCCCTGCTCCATGGACAGCTGTCAGGAACTTAGGCATCCAAATACATTTTAACTTGGATGTCAACATCCAGATTGGTGCTCTTGCAAGACCCTCTTGTTTCAGCCTTCATCATTTAAAATGCCTCTTTTTGTCTTTTTTTTAGAGAGGCGCAGTTGCAAACTCATTTGTGCAATCCAAATTGGACTTTTTCAGTGCAATCTATCTGGGGCATCCAAAAAAGAGCAATATTAAACTCCAAAAGATTAAGAATTCCATGGGAGACTTATTTTCAATCTTCGTAAGGTTGAGAGTGTCCCTCATGTCTTAAACAGTTACACTGGCAACTAATTTATGATTGTGCTCAATTTAAAACAGAATGCTTGTCTACCAAGATCTACAGCAACAACAGCCCCTCCTTGAGGAGCAATACATTTGTAAAGTATGTTCCCTCTTCGGCTTTACATTCTCAATCACAGTCCATCTCCACTATCCCTAAAACCAAAAATAGTAAGTTTACTAGAGAAGCTGTCGGAGTTGGAGCCTCAGAGCCATGGAACAGCATATCTATCTCTATGCATTCATAGATGACCTTACTTAGATTAAGAAAAAATTAAAAACATAGTTATTCTTGCTATGATGTGTTTACTATCTGATGAGAATCTGCCTTATGGTCTACTAACTCATCTGTCAATAAATCTAGTACAATTAAAGAATGTCCTATAAAGTAGCACCAAGAGACTCCTAGAGAGTGAACATAGCAATTTATAAATGCTCCTAAATAAATCAGACCTGTCTGAGGCAGCAGGTTAAATTTAGTTTCATTAGACATGTGGCTGTGTTCTAAGAAAATGCAGGCTACCACAAGTATATTTTATAAGTGTTTATTTGATAAACTAATCTAGGTCATAAAAGATGCAAAGTTGTTATAGTAAATATAAGTAAAACAATTGCACGGATGTGTATTTGAAATATGAACAGAGAGTAAATGCCCATTGTTTTATTAAGAGCCAACACAATCCTTAATTACCCACCAATCTGCTTGCAATGTAAACCTTTGAATAGCTCCATATCTTTTCTGGTGAGTACATCCTCTGTGTTGTTGGTGTCCAGAGGACATGGGAAAGATATTCAGCTAATCAGCATAGTGTGCCCTGGAACCAAAAAAGTCTTTACCTCGAGCAACTAAAACCCAGTGTTTGTAAAGAATGCTTTGCTGTGGAGAAATTGTCCTTGCCAGTTACCTTCTAGAATATTGAGTATTTAATATCACTGTCTTAAAATATTGTGGCCAAAGTGTTGACTACCACAATCCTATTAAGGTAAGCATACATGGGTAAGTGCAGATTTACTATTGTTGGAGGATCCACCCATAAAATGGAAAGTATGGGGCAGGGTGTTTATCAAGTACTTAGGTACCATAGGTGGAAACAGATACTGCCTAGAAAATAAAAGATCTTTGCTGGAACACAAACTAGGTTTTGAAGGGCAGGCAAATTTTGGACATTTACTCCCTGATCAATTGGCGGAGGGAGAAGATGAACTCATGATTATTTTGAAGTTGTAAAAATAATCCAAGTACTTTTTGATGTACAATCCAGATTAGTTATAATGCAAAATCAATTTGTCACCAAAGAGCAGTGCCTGGATAAATTAATAGATTCTTACATAGCAGCCTTTAGCAGTAAATTGTGATTTTGAAAGCTTTACAATGCAACTTATTAGAGACCAAATTGTATTAAGATGTGGGCGCTACAGGGTACACGAGAAACTATTCACAATGTCAAGAGCATAGAAAAGTCTCTGTCCTCATCAGCAGAACTGATAAAAAGAGAGAGCACAAATATTTGGGTTATCGAGGCACATTGGCAGCAAATATGAAAAAGGGTGCTTTTCAAACAAAAGAATGTGTGTTTTAGATTCATCCTGATATCCACCTCATGGACATCTTTGGCCAGCTAGGAACATGACTTCGAAACACTTTGGAAAAATAGGTATTTTTCCAAAGTGTGACAAACCACTACATTGACAGTTAGTAACACTGTAGAATGGAGTGAGGACAAACAGGGTTATGATGCTTAATAAGGGGCAACTAGACACATGATTCCGATGGTCAGGGGAAATTCAGAAGAATATGTTGAGCCCTACAAGAACAGGGAATAGGATGGGAAGGTTTTTAATCTGTTCTTAGATTCAAAGGCACACTTTCCCATGTTAATAGTAGGCCTATTTAAAGAGTGGTGGGAAAACAAACAATTAGAACCTCCTGATAGGCCACCAGTGTCATATGAAGGGTCAAACATTTCATTGTTTATGAAATGTGTGCTGTGTTTTAATGATTGCTCTACACCTAGTAAAGTGTATGTTGCAAGGAAAGGCTTGAGCAATCTAGGGTGGCAACATTAGGATCTGATTGGCTTTACTTTACAGCATGGAGCAAAGCAGCAAAATCTTTTGGCAGGTGACCAAGGTGATAAAAATGAATGTAAGCAAATTAAGGCTTTCATGGAGGTCTTTAAAACCTAGGGCCTGATTTATTATTTGAAGGGCAGCCTGCTCTCCGCTAGAGCAATGGAGTAAATTACTCTGTCGCCATGACAATGGTACCACCAGTCAAATTTAGAAATATCCCTTGCTCAGCAGAGACAGCGGTTCCTGTCAATCATTGTAAGTTTGCCATACAGCTCTGTCAACATAAACCCAAAGCGGGATTTTCTTTTTGAAAATAAAAAAACAATTACCTCCCTCCCCATAGGAGTTGTTCACCCAATGGCGAGGGGGGCATTGAGCACTTTTCAATCTCCCTTGCACTTAGGTTTTCCCTGGTGGTGACGGGCATTGAAAAATGGCTGTATGTCCACCCATCTAAATTAGTTTGGCAGACATATAGTCAAACCGCTGTGCTGTCGAAGGGGGTTTGACCACGGCAGAGATGGAGTAGTCTTCACTGTCATCAAACCATGGTCCGTCCACTTCTAAATCGGGTGGGTGGACCATAATATTGGCAGGGAGGGAACTCCATGGCCGTTGTGAGGGAGTTCCCTCTCTGCCAACTTATAAACTGTGCTCCAAGTGAGAAAGTATTTGGGGATTTGGGCATAGAATCTGTATCAAAGAATGGTAAAACAGGTAAATAAATTGAGGAACATATTTTTCACTGTAAGAGAAAATCTGGCATAAAAGCTGAAGAAGAAGTTTGACAATGGGGTAATCAAATTGATTGAGACATCTCGGTGTTTGTCTCCCTCAGCCCTTGTGCAACATAAATATAGAAAGTTAAGAGCATGTAGACCTGAGACACTTGAACAAAGCAAATGGGTAGACTCTCGCCTATTGCCACACATTTACAACATTCTGACAATGTTTAGAGGTGCCAGGTGTTTTAGCAAAAATTGATGGGGCTTCAGAATCTCATCAGGTTGAGTTACATCTGGGCTCCTAACATATGTGTGTCGCTGATCAGAAAATTTCACTGTAACAGAATGTCATTTGGGTTGGCATCTGCCGCATCAGTATTTCAGAGAATAATGTTCAAGGGCCTTGAAGGAAACAAAAGAGTTGAAGTTTTTTTAGTAGCATGTATAAACAGGGACAATTACGTGAAAAAGTGTGAATTTGGTGAAGGTGAAATCGAGCATTTGGAACATGCAATTTCAGAAAAGGGTATAAGACCCTGGCCAGGATAGGTCAAAGTTAATTTCAAGGCTACCACTCCTGTCGACAAAGAACCAAAGCACAAGTATCCTCAGCCTTAGGGCTACAAAAATTTACTCCAAGTTTATTCAGATTCATTCTTCTAAAACTGAACAAATGAAGAGTTTGTTGGGAAAGAAAGAGAATATCATGTGAGGAGAAGCTTGTGAAAAGTAATCTAAAGTGTTAAACAATTAAATTTCTTCAGTGAAGGTTGTGAAATCATGGTACCCCAGGCAGCAGTGCTTGTACCATTAGATGCAGCAAGCATGATTTAGGGGCAGTAATATCACAGACGAAGGATAGTAATGATGATAGCATAGAGTTTGCGTCAAGGAAAATACATTAAGCTGAACAGACGTACTCTGTGATTGAAAAGGAGTTGTTACTGTAAAAAGGTTAAGTGTTTTGTGTGAGGAAAGTAGTTTACATTTTTAATGGATTATAAGCCACTTGTGTACATCCTCAATGGGAATGTGGTTAAAGAGCATACACCTAGGATAGCACAGCTAAGTTCTAAATTACAACAATATAATTTTGAAGTTCATTATATTCCAGAAGGAATGGATGTCAGAGCAGATTGTTTACCAAGGTTTCCACTGCATATTGTTGAGGAGGATGATATGCCTGACAATGATGAAGAGGGTTTCATTGCTATGGTAAATGTTAGTAACTAATGTGGGAACTCAGATGAGGAATAGTTCCACAGCATGGAAGAAGGTGAGGATTTGGCAAGTGTAAAAAATTATAGAATTGCTGGAGGGCCATTCGAAACGTCTGGCCCAACTGAAATTCATCCATTTAGAAAAGTTGCTGATGACTTGTCTATACAGGGTAGTAAGATGCTGCTGCAGGGTGACAAATTTGTTCTATGAACAATTTTGAGGAGCAGGATCATTGAACTCAGACACAAAGGCCACATATGTCTTACAGTAACTAAACTGATTTTTGGTGGCCAGGGATGGACGCTCATATTAATGTGGTATTCAGAAATTGCATAGTGTGTTCTGGATGTGACAAACAACTCAAGACCACCACTCTATCTCAGCAATCCAAAGATTTTTACTAAGAACTCCATGGGGAAAAAATTGCTATTTGATTTCGGGGGGCCTTCAATGAGTTAGGGATCAAGAGCAGGTATCAGCTGATTATTAAAGAAAGTGGTGAGAAGTAAACCCAGAACAAAAATGGTTATTGCATTTTTCAACAAAATATTTATGAGTGAAGGATTCCCCAAAGAAATAGTGTCAGACAATAATGTTCAATTTGTCTGCAGGGAAATGGCAGTATTTTTTTCCAGTTAGTTCATCAAGCTCAATAGAACAGCTCTGTCTCACCCACAACTCAATGGATTTATTGAACACATAATCAGGAATTCAGTGGGCAGAAAAGAACAGAATGGATGTCAACAAGGCTGTGGATAGCTTATTGGGAACGCTACACCATACCACATTCTGCCACAATTTAAAGTTAGTTTAAAGTGTTTAGAGGAAGACTATCCTCATCAAAATTGTGTGCAGTATGAATGAGGAAGTAGCATCAAAGGTGAGTGAGTACAGAAAATATGGATGAAACCATTGGACCAAAGGTTAAAAGGTGTCAACAAAAAGCTAAACGGCACTCTGATGTCAGGCATGCAATGAAAGAGTGCGTAAGCAGAATTAGGCTAGCATCCTCACTGAAGATAAGGAGGGTTGTGGCAGAATACACTTCTGTTCACTTCAGTGGTATTGGTGTTTCTTAACTTCTCAACAGAAAATCAGTTTAAAACTGTACATGTGATTGGATTCAGCAAAAGGCTTTTACATAATATTTCTAACTATGAGCAATGACAAACACTAATAAAGTTAACTTTATATTAATTTATTAGGTATGAAAACTTAACAATTATCATGAACCAAAAGAGCCATTTCAAAGTAACCTCACAAGGAATGAGGATCACAAGTAACATGTCATAATGAGTGTTAGACCTGTCAGCCTTTGGTATGGTCTTCTGCCGAACATTTTGCCTCCTCCCCTCCTGATTGCTGTAATTTGTTGGCTTTAGGACTCTGTGCACTTTACCACTGCTAAGCAGTGCTAAATTGCTTGTGCTCACTCCTTTAAACATGGCCAATTTGGCTTACACCCAATTGGCAGATTTAATGTACTTATAGGTCCCTAATAAAGTCATACTACAATTACCCAGGGTCTGTAAATGAAATGCTACTAGTGGGCCTCAAGCACATATTGTGCCACCCACTAAAGTAGTCCTTTAAAAAAATGTGCTAGGCCTGCCAACTTGGCAGAATAAGCTTTTTGCCATACTTAACCCACTCTGTTTAATGCATACAAATCAGCTCTAAGGTAGGCCCTAAACAGCCCATAGGGCAGGGTGCATTGTGTCTTAAAGGCAGGACAGGTGTTTTTTGGTTTTACATGTCCTGGTAGTGAAAAACTCCCAAATTCATTTTTCAATAGTGTTATACCTACCTCTCCCAGGGGGTAACATTGGGTTTCCTTATAGCATTTATAAAGTGCTAGCTTTTGATTGGGAACAGGTAGAAAGGTCATGTTTGGTCTCAAAAGAATTGTAATTTAAAATCCTCCTTAATGGTAAAGTTGGATTTTAAGTCACAACTCTGAAAAATGCCACCTTGAGAAAATTGGCATTTGTTTGTCCAAACCATTTTATGCCAGAAGCCTGTGTCCTGGGTTAGTTGGCTTTTACGTATTCCTTCCAGGCAGTGAGACAAAGGGGGACTATGTGTAGGCAGGAAGGACCATCCTGCCAGGATGGGAGTGGTGGAGCTGCTCCCAGCTCCACTTACATTTCAAACATAGGGCTGCCTCCAGCACACTCACAAAGGAACTTGAAACCAGCCTTTTGTCACCCTAAACTACTTGGAGCCTGGCCAGGGGAAGGAAGGAAGGAACCTTTCAGAACCAGATGTGGGGGTAGCCAGGATGCCACCCCCACTTCAAAAGCTGGCACCAGGTATAAATAATGGACTCTCAGACCAACTCTTCAGTACACACCTGGACACATGGACTACAGAAGAAAGACTGGCTTGCTCTCCAGAGGACTGCCCTCCTGCTTGAGCTTGTTCTTCAGCAGACTGTCCTGCTGCTTGAGGACTGTCTTGTTCTCCAGGGAACTGCCCTGCTGCTTGTGGCCTGCCCAGCTCTCTGTGAGGAAGACTAGACCTGCTCCCTTCATTCTATGCTAACCTGAGTGACTCCAAGGGTCAGATGGCTGACCACCAGTTCTGAGCTACAGGGATGCAATACGCTCCAGAGGTCTCTCTCCAACTGCCCAGCTGATCTGCTACAACGAGACCTGCCGGGACCTGCAACTGGACCTGCATGAGCCTTGCTGACCTCTGCTAGAGTGAATCCCTGATCCTCATGAGGTGCATCCCCATGACAAATCCTTGACTCGGCTGGCATCCTCTGTAAAAATAGGGAGAAATCCTGAAGTTTTGGGCTATTCGCAACCGCAAACGGGCCCATTCGTGCTGAGACTCTGCCACCCGCGATGACCGCCAATGCACAGCTCCAGTGCACCTGACTGTTTGCGCTACAGCAAACGCCAGTGACCACCGGTAACGCAAGATCTGTCCTTCAGGCTACATCAATACCAGCCCATGGTAGCCGCCAATGTAAAAACCGTCTCTGACGTCTGACCAGATCTTCCTGTTACAGCGACAACCATCCTTGATGCCCAGCCTGCTGTTTGCTGCCTCCTCCACCACAAACTGGATTCTTCGTGCTGAACTTTGAGAAAGTAACTTTTTCAGTGGGACTAACCTGGAGCCTGTATCCGGTCGGCATTCCATCTCGGTTGGCCTGAATTTGTGACTTTCCTCCGCTCTAGCACCACCTGATAACCGCCAGTGACACTCTGTGCTTTTACGTGCTATATTTACCTAAAACTTTGAAACTGCATACCTATAGGTCTACTGATTAGATTTTTGTTGCTCTGGTATCATTTTATTTACTCTGTTTTTCTAAATTGGTTTGGGATTTTTCTTCTGTTTTCACTTTATTACTGTTTGTGTGCTGCATAAATACTTAACAAATTGCCTCTAAGTTAAGCCTGACTGCTTTCCTGCCAAGCTACCAGAGGGTTAAGCAAAGGTTAATTTAGTGACTTTTGTGGATCACCCTTGGGAGGGATTGTGGTTGTTGCTTGAGAAGGATCTCCTCCCCCCTTAATCAAAAACCCAATGTCTCTCTAATGGGTGATTATTAGAGAGATCTCCGATGGTGGGTTTGTCCCTGCTTGCGCTCAAAAGGAAATCTGGGGGCATATTAGCAAGACCAGCGATAAAATTATCTCCGTTTTAGCGGCAGGAAACTGCCGCTAAAACGGCGATAATGGGCTTGCTAATATGCGTTATAGAATTCCAATAGAAGCCCAGGTTAGATGTCCTGCACATCTAACATGGGCTTCTATTGGAATTCTATAACGCATATTAGCAAGCCCATTATCGCCGTTTTAGCGGCAGTTTCCTGCCGCTAAAACAGCGATAATTTTATCGCCGGTCTTGCTAATATGCCCCTGGTTCGATGGCAAACTAAGATGGAGCAGTAGTCTGTGACTGTTGCTCCATCTTTCACTGATGTGCTCCCAAAGCCTAAGTGTGACCGGGGAGTTCACACCTACTCTGGGACTACATACATTTTTTATGCAATTTATTGCATGGTTTAAGTTTGTGCTGGGTGCACCCAATGAGGGTATGCTGTGCACAAATCTGGCCTGTGTGACAGTTTACTTTAATAAGTCACCTGTTGTTTCTGCACACATTTAGTATTTTTTATATGATTGTATGAACAACATGAGCCTTTGAGGTGGGTGTTCTCATGTTTAGTTTTAATTATTACCTTTTTTTTTATTTTGAAAAGATGTCAAGGGACATTACCTGGTTTTGGATGACATGCATTGTCTATTCTCCGCATTGTGTGAAAGTTATATATGCGAAGACTAGCATTTACATGCCCGGTATTTTTTACCTTCAAATAACGAAATGCAAAATTTCAATATAGGTGTTCATTGCGGATCCAAAGTTATAAAACACTTTCAATTAGTTTTTACTAACGCCATCCCCTTTTTGATCTTTAACCATAAATGCAAAAATAATACCAAATTAAGTGATCAGCAAATTAAACACATGTTGAAGTTTGTAGACTGAAAATGAAAATAAATGTCCTTCTGTGCCTATATCCTTTACTTTGACTGCACGATTCCTGGCATAAAGGAGGCAGAGAACCATCCTCTGCATTCTTTGGTTGCCATGGTGACAATCATGTTGTGAATATTACTGTGACTTAAAAAGCTGAAGTGAAGAAACTCCTGAGTGTGGGGTAGTTGACGAGATTAACCATTCATTAGAATCATGTGGTTTCGAAAACCGTGAAAAGTAAAAGGCGGGAGCTACCAATGATTTTAGCAAGACGGAGCAATTATTGTGTACCGCTAAATACAGTGAAACTAAACGAAAAATGTATTAAATATAACAAAATATTATCTATGTACAGCTATTTTGAAAGAAATCACCAGACTTAATTCTAAAGTGCATTTCTTATATTTTTATGCGCATGGTTCTTAACACCAAAACACAAAGATCTCCACAATTTTATTTCAGTTAACGTTTTATTAGTTTGTGTGTAAACGTTCTTTTCTTGTCTATTGGACAGTTTTTAAATTGAAATATGCAAATAATGGGTTATAAATATCCCAGTACTTCCAGTTATATGAATTATTTTAGCGCAATGCAATGAGGTGTTGCATGGATCTTCTACCAGTGTACAGACTCAATCATATAGTTTAATTTGATTTCTCAGGGTGTTTCACTTCCATCTAAAGTAATAAATGGAAGTGAACTCTACAGCTGCCAGCTGCGATATATCCGTCGTGCATTAAAATATCTTTTAGTGCATGCCTTAGTGTAAGGGAGCAACAGTATTAGTTCTAAGACTAATCAATGTGATATTGCACAAAGTTTCCACTTCAGTGTTTACACTCATACCGTTTGGATATTTGATTTAACATATCGAGGCTCCAGGTTCGTAGTCCTAGTAAATCATTTCTCAGTTCATCTTCTTATTTCACAAGTGTTTTTACTGAAATCTGAATTTTTACATTATTGCTGTGACTAGCTCTCTTGGCAGTTGGATGGACCATTTTCCATAGATCCCTTTTTTATTTTATCTATAACCACTTTGCACTATGACCTTTAATCCTTCAGTTGCATTGAAAAGTCTCTCTGTATTCTAATTTCAAAACATCCTATACTGTAACATTTTCCAAGCAACATTCTAAGTTATTAGTATCGTTTTTAATGGTTTCACCTCTCCCAAAATATTTCCCGTTGTAGTCAGTGCATTTTAATTCTTTCATTTAAGATAATTTGCCCTGCGATTCACGTGCATTCCTCTTAATTTCACATTTTAGATCCTAATAAAAATGTAACAATTTCCTTTTAATGACAGTTTCATCATTTCTGTATACATCTAGGAGTATTTACACAATTAAAATCATTACAATAATTGTTTGTGCATGGTTTTATTTCACTTCTACTATTCTTCAGTCTCCAGGGATCTGTGAGGAAGTAGTCCATCATTAAGTATTTCGGCAGGCCCCTATCCATATAAAGGCGGGTCAGTCGAAGGTCTGAAGTGTACATCATGGTTCGAGAACCAAGCTCCAATCTCCAGCAAGGAGCATCTTAGTTTTGATTTGTTTCAGTAAGGTTTTGGAATATCTCCTAGAGTCTCCCGTTTGCTAAGTATTGTTGCAAATATCAATCTAATGAGTTTTGTAGTGTATAGCTAATAAAGACAGAGGGGCCTCATTACGATGCCGGTCGGACTGGCTTCTGCAGTCCTGCTGGAGGCGGTCGGAGCGCTGCGGTCTCGATGGAAGCGGTTGGTCCGACAACCAGATTATGATGCAGGCATCCTGTACTCCAACCGCTGAAAGACCGCCAACTCCGACAGCCTTTCTCCGACCGCCAAGATGGGGGTGGAAGAAAAACAGCATCCACAGGGCGTGACTGGGATCTCCAACTGCCATCTGGATTACGATGAGGCTTTCCGACGACCCGACCTTGGAGGTCTGACCGGCTGCCTCGAGTCATTGGAAACTAAGGATTTGGGGTGCATACTCACCCCAATCTGCTTCTCACCAGCAGCCTCTGCTGTGGATCCTTTCCTCCAGGTCCCCCCTAAACCTGGGCAGCTGAACCCCGATGACTACTATCCGGTGGGCGCCGGAATCGAGGTAAATCCTTCTGCGGTACGTACCCCATTGGCTGGACTGTGCACATTCCGCCACACTCGAACAATGGGGTACATGGATTACAAGGCATATCCCCACATATGTCATGCATGCGTGTTCAATTCACATGTTTTCAGTCACTTTTGCATGCATTTGCAGTGACATATTCAGGGATATGTGTTCTGCCATAGCTGCGACCGCCATGGTAGCAGCGTTCTCATCGTGATACGCCAGGGGGAAGCCTCCCGGCCTCATCAGTCGGAAAGGGCTTGCGAGGACAGCGGTCAGACAGTCGGTCCGACCGGCATCGTAATGAGGCCCTAAGTGACCATGTGCATCTAACTATGTTTTGTGGAGTCTAAGTAGCAGTCTTTCTGTAATCAAGATAGCTGTGCCCCTTTTGGAATAGAGTTTAGAAGAGGCACTTTCGCCTGAATAGGGGTTAGTTTTCCTGGTGTGAAACTCTTTGTCCACCTAGTCCCATTTTAATTTATGACTTTTGTGGTTGGGAAGGTGAGTGTCCTGGATGATGGTTATATTAGGATGGGGAGAGTGTAGGTAGGTTTGAGTTTTCTTCCTCTTTTTGTATTGAGTTAAACTGTTTTTGTTAAGGGATACTACAGTGAATTCAAGTGAAAAGGACATTGGAGGATCCAGGGGCAATGGAAGTTTTGTGTGATCATTATTTGGATGCATGGCTGGCTGTCAAGCGGTAGAAAAAATGGGGAGGGTATGAGCTGTACCTGCATGGGTTGCTGTAATCAACTCTTTGGGTTTAGGCTAGGAGTGAAGAGGGAATATACAGTTGTGTGTTTGGTTTCCGTAAAGATAGTAATCGGAATAGGGATGTAGAGAACCCAAGGCCAAAGAGATAGTAAGCCTATGTATTGCATGCAGGGATCCAATCAATATCCTTGGGGTGGGGACATATCCAATCGATATCACACAAGAGATCCTGTTCTTTAGTCAGGTGGGGTATTGGTCATTCAGGCAGTTGCTTGCTCTCTGCATGCTTGGGCCAGCAAAGAAATGGTTGTTTGATAAATGAAGTTATTTATAGGGGAGGGCTTAATCAGTTATATGATAGAAAGCAGCAGAATGTTCCTATGAGTAGTGAGGCTTTCCTGTATCTGCAATGCAATGTACTTGGCTGTCTGAGGTACGTGTACACTTATATTGGCAATACACATATGGGATCTGGGCTCTAGGATGTGTTTTTTATCCTGGTGGTGTGGAATTGCCCCTGCCAAGTGTGACTGCGGTAGACTCTACTAGGAAGTCCCAAGTGGTGAAGTTGAGAAGTCGGCAAGATGGTTACGGAAGGTAGGCTATGTGATAAGCTGACAGGACTAGGATAGTGTCAGGTAGTTCATTGTCATAAAGGAATTGTCTAACCCCACCCCCACATATTCGACGTGGGTTTCAGTGGAGAGCATGACTTGTGTCTGGACAGTGGAGGTTTTGTTGATTTTCCAATTTGGGGCCACTGGACCACTGCCCTATTTCATTGTCTTTTTTGAAATGGTGATTAACATCATTGCAGGGTCAAACTGGCCATATCAGACACCCATCTTCGTGAGATGGGGTGAAGCATCAGGAACCTTTTATACCTATTCTCTGTGTCATTTCTAAGAGATAAAATTGATGTGTTCTTCAAAGAGAAAAGACCCTTGTTTCAGCGCGTTGGCAATTATTTGAGGCGCTTGTTGGTGTTGTAGGATGCAGGCGATTATCTGCCTCGTCCTTTTGAGGTCGTCGGGCGTCTGGATTGCATCTTGTGAGCCCGTTAGAACTCCAGGGTGGGGGGCTCAAAGGTTAAGTTGTGATGCTTGGTATGAAGCGGACAAGGAAGGCCATCATTTCATTACCTTCCAATTTATCTGGCAATGAAAAACGTAAATTATTTTTTTGGTGTCCACCTTCGAGTTACACAATCTTTTTATGCATGTTCCAGTGATCCTGTTCCAAGTCAAGCGAGGAGGTGATCTGCTCTTCAACCAGATCCAGTCTGTCTTTGGTGTCCCACCTTAAAGTGTGTATCCAAGTGTATGTCACTGTTAGAAATGGGGTCTCTGGTTGGCGAAGGCTCGCGCCAAAGCCAGGCAGAGACCACCACTCTAGTCAGGGCAAGGGAGTTACACGCCAAAGATAACCCCTGCTCACCCCCTTGGTAGCTTGGCACGAGCAGTCAGGCTTATCCCGGAGGCCATGTGTAAAGCGTTTGCACAACACACACACAGCAGCAACCCACTAGGCACACTACAAAAGAAACTGCACACAAGGGTATATCAAGAATAGCCTTCGTATTATCATAAACACATTAGAGTAGTAATCACACAATATACACTGTGAACCTTGGCACTAGGCACTATTTACAGGGGATTATTTACAACTGGCCGGGCCAATCGGGCCACGGTCAGGACCTTCAGAAATGCACAAGTAACACATACATAATGCACCACCAATAACTACTGGCATAATACTGTACGGAGAACTAGATCTTGTAACCCAAAACATAGGGCACCTAAATCCTATCAGGCATGAATCTCGTTGGCTTACCACCTTAGGCATACATCCCATTAGCGGATAAATATCAACAGCCTAACCACCACCATGAACCACAATAGGGGATCAATCACAAGATGCGATGGGCATCGCGAGCATAACTTCATTATGGAATTCTCGCATGAGGCCCTAGGCCTCGCAAGCAGAAAACACATTAGCAGGAGACTCCAACCTAGAAGGTCATAACATGGGCTGAGGCAATAACTACATTAGCGTTAGACACCCTCCTAAGCATAACTCACATTAGCTAATAAGTCTCAGCAGCATAATCAACAACATAAACCACAGTAGGGAATAAATCACAAGATGCAATGGGCATCGCAAGCATACTACCTTATCCAATCACCACCTGAGACAATCGGCCTCGCATGTATAAAGCACATTAGGGCATTATAAATCATATTATGCCATAAACCTCATACATAAACCACAGTTAGGAAATAATCTCACTAGCACAAACCACGGTAGAGAATAACTCCGACATGAACACAGTATGCGAAACCTCATACTCATAAAACCACATTTAGAGGCATAAAACAGGGTGCGTAAATCATAATACATGCATCACATTTCCTAGCACCACATAAATCACGTTAGGGCCTGGCGCCCAATAAACCGAACTGTCCCCCTGGCCAACTGGCCTTCTCCAAGGGGGCTCAAATGCCCTATGTCCAAAATGTCAGGGCGGCTGCCAAGGCAGCAGAATCCTTGTGCGCAATCGCGCAGACCTAAACGTTGCAGCTGGCACTAAGTGCTGCGCAGCTGTGAAGGGACCGAGACAGGGGAGTACCTCTCACTCCTATCCCTCACAAGGATGCCCCCAAAGGAAATGTCAGCCTAAACGGTGCAGCTGACGCTACTTGCCGTGCAGCTGTGGAAGTACTGGGGCAGGGGAGTGCATCTCACTCCTTCTCTCATAATCCAGGCCCCCCCCAAAGGACGGTGGCCTAAACGTAGCAGCTGGCACTAAGTGCTGCGCAGCTGTGAAGAAGCGTAGGCCTGGCATCACTCTGCCGCTTCTGTCCCCCTCAGGGACTCTGCCACCAAAATGCCCATTTCGCTGCAGCTGCCCGTGCTGGTGCGGCGCAGCTGGGATTAATAAAGTGGACGGGGCCCTGGAACCTCTGTGCCCTCCGGGTGGATGA
Organism: Calotriton arnoldi; assembly: GCA_963921515.1. Lineage (NCBI taxonomy): Eukaryota > Metazoa > Chordata > Amphibia > Caudata > Salamandridae > Calotriton > Calotriton arnoldi. The sequence continues at coordinate 719,621 of CAWUFW010005122.1, read as the reverse complement.
CTATGCAAAAACGTTGCAGCTGCCCATGCTGGTGCGGTGCAGCTGGGTACAAAGAAAATGGGCCCTGGCACAACTGTGTCCCCGGGGCCCCACTGGGGCTTTCTAAATAAACTGGCCCCTTCGCTGCAGCTGCCCTCTAGCAAGCGGGGCAGCTGGAGAACCTGGCCAAATGAGCACCGACAACGTGCCCCGATCGGCACCACTGTGCCTTTCTAAGTCCCACTCTGGGACTTCTAAAATAACTTTGCCAAACGTTGCAGTTGCCCGCGCTTGTGCGGCGCAGCTGTAATTAAAGTAACGGGAACTGGCACCATTTTGCCCGGGGGAGCCCAACTGGGACTCCCCATCAGAAATGCGCACGACGTTGCAGCTGCCCGCGCTGGTGCGGTGCAGCCGTGACTAAAATACGGGGGCCTGGCACCTCTGTGCTTCGGGGGAGCAACTGTGGGGCAGGCACCGATAGCGTGCTTCGACATACACCCCCTCCCCCCCCAGCTCCACTCACCGCACTTCTGGCTCCGAACTCCTCCGGTCTGGTCAGCACCAGGCGGGGCTCTCTCTCTTCATTAGAGCCTCGCCTGAGATCTCGCTGCACTCTGGAGCTCCCGCCTTCATCCTCTCTTCACCCGGGCCCCCTCCTGGGACCCAGGACTTCGCAATGGGAGCCCGCGAGGCTCCCGGACTTCCTGCAGAGTTGCTTCTTCGCCCGGTCCTTCTCCTGGGGCCGGGACTTCATGATCGAGCCCCCGAGAATCCCGCACTTCCTCTTGGGCCGTGCTGCAATTGGTCAGCCGGCCGCTATGCCCCGCCCACAACCGGGCAAGGCCGCCTGGTCTCTGGGTCACGTCGGCCGCGGCCCAGCAACGTTTCTCTCGGTGCTCCTCAGTGCGGGGTGGGCACCCGCTATGCAACAGAACCCAATGCTGCGATCGCGGGGTGGGCACCCGCCAGGAAATAAAATCAAAATGCCGCAATCGCGGGGTGGCCACCCGCTAATCAATAAAATAAATCACATGCGGCCATGACGCGGGGTAGGCACCCGCAATTAAGTAGAGGTACCAGCGGGGTGGGCACCCGCAATCAGCATCACTGGGGAATCCCTCCCACCGGGGTTCCCTCCAACAGGACGAGCAGCTCAGCGCTGCAAAATCCCCGCATTCCTCTTCTGGGGAAAATGAAAAGAAAGCGCACACGAGGCGCTAGAGGCATCAAAAGTCCTGCATCAAAAGAATAAGTCCCAGCAAAAGTTCTGCCTATAAAGAAAGGAAGAAGTCCATGGCGATCAAGGGGGCAATCCAGGGCCCAGGGAGGCAGCCCTCATGGCAGTTCATCCTGGGCCCCAGCAGCAGCACACCCCAGCAGGATTAGTACAGCATCATGGCATCCTGGAACTGAGCAACCTCATGGGGTCCCAGCCCTTTTACTTATACCACCAAAAGACTTTGGGGCATATGTAGGTAAAACGGGTATTGTGATTCTCAAATTGCGATTTTTAGGGAATCGCAATTAGAGAATCGCAAAACGCAATGTAGGTAGGATTAGCAAAATATTTTGCGAATCCCACATATTCCTTATTTGCGAATCGCAAATTGAGATTCGCAAACAAGGAATACCTTCCCATTCATTCCTATGGGCTAGAAGGCCCATAGGAACGAATGGAAAGACATTCTCAATTTGCGATTCCCAATTAGAGAATCGCAAATTGAGAATGCAATTTCAAGGTTGCAAGGGTGTCAATAGGACACCCTGTTGCACCCCTGAAATAAGTATGTGTGCACATGTGGCGCACATACATGCGCTAAGGGCGTGTATGTGCGCCACATGGCACTTTGAAAGATGCAAAAAGTGCATTTTTCAAAGAAATCGCAAATTACCACCAACCTGAAGTTGGTGGTAATTTGCGATTCCTTAAGCCAAAATTGCACAACTTGGGTGCTTCCTACATTGCATTTAAGGAATCGCAATTTGGGATTCCTTAAATGCATTTGCAAAATAGGGAATCGCAAATTTTGCGATTCCTTATTTTGCGAGTGGGTTTTTCTCTGCTACATAGCACACTGCCCAAATTGCGATCGCAAACGCTGAAATTCTGCGAATTTCAGCATTTGCAATCGCAATTTGGCTTCCTACATATGCCCCTTTGTTCTCAGAAAAGTCACAAATCACTGAACCCAGCCAGAACCAGTTTGGTGGCGTACTGGAGCACTTTATTTACGATGCTGCATCCTGCCTTTGAGGAAGAGGGGGTCTGCTATCAGATGCACCGTGGGAGGTGGAGCCATCATTCACTTTGCCAGGCACAGCCCTGCTCAGATCAAAGGGTCACCCCTCCCCATACTCCAACTGCAGATCTCTCTATTCAACCCACGTCTGGCTCAGCCTGCCCTGTCCCTCCAAAACCAGACATGCAATTCACATCAGGCAGGCACATAGCACACAGAAATGCCAACTTCTAAAAGTGGCATTTCCCACATAGTCATAATAAATCTGCGCACACCATTGCGCAGCATTTATTCTCACAATTTCATACATACCAGACTTGACCATGCTGCTATTCTCATAACAGGAATTACCACTGACACACACTGAGCAGGGAATCCCCCATGCATTCCTATGGGAGGGCAGGCCACTCTCACTCCCACTAAACGTAACACAGAGCGCACGCACTTTACACGGGACCACATGCATTCCTATGGGAGGGCAGGCCACTCTCACTCCCACTAAATGTAACACAGAGTGCACACACTTTACACGGGACCACAGTGCTAAAGTGCCCAGTGGCCTAAAACCCCTAACACTACACAGAGAAAAAGGCTGGGAGAAATGCCAAAAGTTTAGGGGTGAACCTGCAAAAAGGGCCAAGTCCAACACAACCCCCTTACAGCCAAAATGCAGGGTGGACCAATCACTACCTTGAGGGGCTTCACTGCTTCGGGCGATAGAACAGGGACGCGGGCCCACACTGCAGGGACACCCTCCGGTTCTACGCCACTCTGAACCCACGTGGTTCCCTCTGGAAAAAACTCTCAGGCCCAACTAGGCTACCCCACTGGTACTCCCTAGTTGTCCACCACAAGTAGTTATAGAAAACTAGTTATCTTTATATAGACTGAACACAAGGCTTAAAAGCACTCAAGAAACCACAATGCACATAATTACTTAAAGGCGGGCACTCAGCGGCCAGAGCTCCTCAGCTACAGCGGCCCACGATAGCGATGATTCTCGTAGCACACCAAATGCGGGCACTCAGCGGCCACAGCTCCTTAGCTGCAGCGGCCCACAATAGCGATAGCCAGAGGTCACGGGCGAAGCGTCTCCTCACCCTACCTCTACTTCTGGGGTTCCGCACTCTCCCAGGAGAAGCACCCACCAGAACACAACTCTCCCACCAGTTCAGGACCTCTCTCCATCAACTGGTCTACCACCTGGGATCCACATTTACCGGCTGCACCGGGGTCAGAGGCGAGGACTCCCTCCCTCTGCACCCCCTTCCAGAGCACGGTACCCTCCTTCTGAAGAGCAGGGTTCCTTCACTTAAGATGGGCCCCCCCCTGCCTTCAAACACAGGGTCCCTTCACTTAAGATGGGCCCCACCTGTGTTTAGGCGGGTACTACCTCACTGAGCCAGGGACCCTAAAGATCCCGGCTAGGCCTGCACCACCCCTTCTGAAGAGCAGGGTCCCTTCACTTAAGATGGACCCCACCTGCCTTCAAACACAGGGTCCCTTCACTTAAGATGGGCCCCACCTGTGTTCAGGATGGTACTACCTTGCAATTGCCTTGCGAACCAGGACTCCTGGGGGGTACGAACACCCCCCACGTGGGGGACACATACCTCATGTGTCATGTGACAGTCTGCCTGGCGCAGAGCTCACAACCTCCTGTCCCTCTGACAGTGCGTGAAGATGCCCCAGCAGCCTGGCGCAGAGCTCACGACCTCCTGTCCCTCTGACAGTGCGTGAAGATGCCCCAGGACAGAAGTGGCATCACCATGGCCAATCCTATGCGGCTCAGCCTTTCTGGCTGGCCCCTGACCCAATGGTTCTTCCACTGGGGACTCTTTCCCCCTCTCACCCCTCAAACTGGACTTCTGCACCCTCCACCTAGGAGTGGCACTGCCAGACACCAGAACTGATGGAGGCCTGACTACAGACACTCCCAGCTCACCTAAAACGGGAAGAACCACCTCAAAGAATGGTCCAACAGGACAGACTAGGCTCCCTACCTGGTGTTCCCTCATGGAACCAACCAGTCCTGGAGACCGAGGTTGGGGTTCGGAATACGACCCAGTCTCATGCCCGCTTCAGCGAGTTTGGGCGTGAGGCCACACAACCTCCTCACAATAAGGGTACCTAGCTGGGCTACTCTGAACCATCTCCGCCGCAAGGGTGGTGGAGATACCTGCACCATTCTTCTAGGGTCACTCCCCAATACAAGCTCCTGAGACTCAAAAGAACTCACACACTCCAACAGGTGTTGGTGCGACTCCGGAAAACAATTACTGGGCTGGTTCTTCTCCGAAAAAACAGATTGAAGAGCCCTTTATCACCATTCACCGTGCTAACCAAATCACCCAAACATCCAGTGCATCACTACATTCATCCACACTCCCCCCACAAGACTGGTGAGACAGCATCCTACTGCCCCTGAATCTCAACCTGTCCCCCTCTTAACCGGGAACCAGGTACCATACCCTGGGAACTGGGAATGGGACTTCCTGCACTGGACTACCTATTGCTGCCACCACTGGATCCCACCCTACTGGGGATTCCAGAAAACTAAAACTGCACTTAGGGGATAATCTACCCTCCCGAGTGAATTACTCCATGCCAATTAAGTTACCACTGTAGGCCAACCCTAGAAATAGCAGACAGCACAGGGGCAGTACAACTCCTTCAGCTTCAGGCCAACCCAAGGAATAGCAGACAGTACAGGGGCAGTAACAACTCCTTTAGCTTGCGCTGCAGGCCAACCCCATAAATAGCAGTCTGCACAAGGGCAGTACAAAACTCCTTCAGCTTCAGGCCAACCCAAGAAATAGCAGTCTGCACAAGGGCAGTCACTCCTCCAGATTCTCTGGTTTCTGTCCTTGGCAGGACACCCAACTCATAGTGCATCACGAAAACACATTTCAAAGAAATGATACTTAGACAAAATCAGAAACAATATTCCCCAAACATGTTACTATTTAAATGCAGAGCTTGTAGTGCACCCAGTTGTCGCTGTGGTATTGCGCATGCGCAAGTCCGGTCCCCACCGCTGATCACAAATGTTAGAAATGGGGTCTCTGGTTGGCGAAGGCTTGCTCCAAAGCCAGGCAGAGACCACCACTCTAGTCAGGGCAAGGGAGTTACATGCCAAAGATAACCCCTGCTCACCCCCTTGGTAGCTTGGCACGAGCAGTCAGGCTTATCCCGGAGGCCATGTGTAAAGCGTTTGCGCAACACACACACAGCAGCAACCCACTAGGCACAATACAAAAGAAACTCCACACAAGGGTATATCAAGAATAGCCTTTGTATTATCATAAACACATTAGAGTAGTAATCACACAATATACACTGTGCCCCTTGGCACTAGGCACTATTTACAGGGGATTATTTACAACTGGCCGGGCCAATCGGGCCACGGTCAGGACCTTCAGAAATGCACAAGTAACACATACATAATGCACCACCAATAACTACTGGCATAATACTGTACGGAGAACTAGATCTTGTAACCCAAAACATAGGGCACCTAAATCCTATCAGGCATGAATCTCGTTGGCTTACCACCTTAGGCATACATCCCATTAGCGGATAAATATCAACAGCCTAACCACCACCATGAACCACAATAGGGGATCAATCACAAGATGCGATGGGCATCGCGAGCATAACTTCATTATGGAATCCTCGCATGAGGCCCTAGGCCTCGCAAGCAGAAAACACATTAGCAGGAGACTCCAACCTAGAAGGTCATAACATGGGCTGAGGCAATAACTACATTAGCGTTAGACACCCTCCTAAGCATAACTCACATTAGCTAATAAGTCTCAGCAGAATAATCAACAACATAAACCACAGTAGGGAATAAATCACAAGATGCAATGGGCATCGCAAGCATACTACCTTATCCAATCACCACCTGAGGCAATCGGCCTCGCAAGTATAAAGCACATTAGGCCATTATAAATCCTATTATGCCATAAACCTCATACATAAACCACAGTTAGGAAATAATCTCACTAGCACAAACCACGGTAGAGAATAACTCCGACATGAACACAGTATGCGAAACCTCATACTCATAAAACCACATTTAGAGGCATAAAACAGGGTGCGTAAATCATAATACATGCATCACATTTCCGAGCACCACATACATCACGTTAGGGCCTGGCGCCCTATAAACCGAACCGTCCCCCTGGCCAACTGGCCTTCTCCAAGGGGGCTCAAAAGCCCTATGTCCAAAATGTCAGGGCGGCTGCCAAGGCAGCAGAATCCTTATGCGCAATCGCGCAGACCTAAGCGTTGCAGCTGGCACTAAGTGCTGCGCAGCTGTGAAGGGACCGAGACAGGGGAGTACCTCTCACTCCTATCCCTCACAAAGATGCCCCAAAGGAAATTTCAGCCTAAACGGTGCAGCTGACGCTACTTGCTGTGCACCTGTGGAAGTACTGGGGCAGGGGAGTGCATCTCACTCCTTCTCTCATAATCCAGGCCCCCCCCAAAGGACGGTGGCCTAAACGTAGCAGCTGGCACTAAGTGCTACGTAGCAGCTGGCACTAAGTGCTGCGCAGCTGTGAAGAAGCGTAGGCCTGGCATCACTGTGCCACTTCTGTCCCCCTCAGGGACTCTGCCACCAAAATGCCCATTTCGCAGCAGGTGCCCGCGCTGGTGCGGCGCAGCTGGGATTAATAAAGTGGACGGGGCCCTGGCACCTCTGTGCCCTCCGGGTGGATGACTATGCAAAAACATTGCAGCTGCCTGCGCTGGTGCGGTGCAGCTGTGTACAAAGAAAATGGGTCCTGGCACAACTGTGTCCTCGGGGCCCCACTGGGGCTTTCTAAATAAACTGGCCCCTTCGTTGCAGCTGCCCTCTAGCAAGCGGGGCAGCTGGAGAACCTGGCCAAATGAGCACCGACAACGTGCCCCGATCGGCACCACTGTGCCTTGCTAAGTCCCACTCTGGGACTTCTAAAATAACTTTGCCAAACGTTGCAGTTGCCCGCGCTGGTGCGGCGCAGCTGTAATTAAAGTAAAGGGAACTGGCACCATTGTGCCCGGGGGAGCCCAACTGGGACTCCCCATCAGAAATGCGCACGACGTTGCAGCTGCCCGCGATGGTGCGGTGCAGCCGTGACTAAAATACGGGGGCCTGCCACCTCTGTGCCTCGGGGGAGCAACTGTGGGGCAGGCACCGATAGCGTGCCTCGACATACGCTCCCTCCCCCCCCAGCTCCACTCACCGCACTTCTGGCTCCGAACTCCTCCGGTCTGGTCAGCACCAGGCGGGGCTCTCTCTTCATGAGAGCCTCGCCTGAGATCTCGCTGCACTCTGGAGCTCCCGCCTTCATCCTCTCTTCACCCGGGCCCCCTCCTGGGACCCGCGACTTCGCAATGGGAGCCCGTGAGGCTCCCGGACTTCCTGCAGAGTTGCTTCTTCGCCCGGTCCTTCTCCTGGGGCCGGGACTTCATGATCGAGCCCCCGAGGCTCCCGCACTTCCTCTTGGGCCGTGCTGCAATTGGTCAGCCGGCCGCTACGCCCCGCCCACAACCGGGCAAGGCCGCCTGGTCTCTGGGTCGCATCGGCCGCGGCCCGGCAACATTTCTCTCGGTGCTCCTCAGTGCGGGGTGGGCACCCGCTATGCAACAGAACCCAATGCTGCGATCGCGGGGTGGGCACCCGCCAGGAAATAAAATCAAAATGCCGCAATCGCGGGGTGGCCACCCGCTAATCAATAAAATAAATCACATGCGGCCATGACACGGGTAGGCACCCGTAATTAAGTAAAGGCACCAGCGGGGTGGGCACCCGCAATCAGCATCACTGGGGAATCCCTCCAGCCGGGGTTCCCTCCAACAGGACGAGCAGCTCAGCGCTGCAAAATCCCCGCATTCCTCTTCTGGGGAAAATAAAAAGAAAGCGCACAGGAGGCGCCAGAGGCATCAAAAGTCCTGCATCAAAAGAATAAGTCCCAGCAAAAGTTCTGCTTATAAAGAAAGGAATAAGTCCATGGCGATCAAGGGGGCAATGCAGAGCCCAGGGAGGCAGCCCTCATGGCAGTTCCTCCTGGGCCCCAGCAGCAGCACGCCCCAGCAGGATTAGTACAGCATCATGGCATCCTGGAACTGAACAACCTCATGGGGTCGCAGCCCTTTTACTTATACCACCAAAAGACTTTGTTCTCAGAAAAGTCACAAATCACTGAACCCAGCCAGAACCAGTTTGGTGTCGTCCTGGAGCACTTTATTTACGATGCTGCATCCTGCCTTTGAGGAAGAGGGGGTCTGCTATCAGACGCACCGTGGGAGGTGGAGCCATCATTCACTTTGCCAGGCACAGCCCTGCTCAGATCAAAGGGTCACCCCTCCCCATACTACAACTGCAGATCTCTCTATTCAACCCACGTCTGGCTCAGCCTGCCCTGTCCTCCAAAACCAGACATGCAATTCACATCAGGCAGGCAGGCACATAGCACACAGAAATGCCAACTTCTAAAAGTGGCATTTCCCACATAGTCATAATAAATCTGCGCACACCATTGCGCAGCATTTATTCTCACAATTTCATACATACCAGACTTGACCATGCTGCTACTCTCATAACAGGAATTACCACTGACACACACTGAGCAGGGAATCCCCCATGCATTCCTATGGGAGGGCAGGCCACTCTCACTCCCACTAAACGTAACACAGAGCGCACGCACTTTACACGGGACCACATGCATTCCTATGGGAGGGCAGGCCACTCTCACTCCCACTAAATGTAACACAGAGCGTACGCACTTTACACGGGACCACAGTGCTAAAGTGCCCAGCGGCCTAAAACCCCTAACACTACACAGAGAAAAAGGCTGGGAGAAATGCCAAAAGTTTAGGGGTGAACCTGCAAAAAGGGCCAAGTCCAACAGTCACTATCCTCATTGGTCCATAAAATAGCATTACACTCATGGCTATTTGGGGCTCAGTGAGGCTAAACATATTACGATGTTAGTAATCGTGGCCTATCTTTTGTTTGACGCTGTTGATTTTAATCACTTGTCTTCCTTCTATTGCCTTGATTTCTCTGTAGGGCTCCGGGCAGTTGCTCATCTGAATGCACGGTATCCCCCAGTGCTACGCTGCCACCCATGGGGCTCCCCAGTAATCCATCTCTTCTTTCGAGCTGCCCTGCCCCAGCCACCAAAATGGCCATTCAACCTTGTCCTGCCGACAGGCCCGACATCCTCTCTGCCGCCCAGGTGTACTGCACTGGTCTGCCACGGGTTTTCCGCTGCAGTGAATGTCCCTACTGCTTCTGTATACATTCATGTGCCCTCCCCAGGGCAGGCGAGTGGGTTGGGAATGGGAGATGGTGCCTGCACAGGCCTGCAAGAGCAGCCGGGTGCGCAGCTTATATCTACCCGAGCACCAGACTCCGCCACGAGGCCAAGAATTACCATTAAGATTCCTTTTTACATTATGCTCAATATTCTGTATCACATTTCCTTTACAATAAGCCTATTTTGATTTACGCATGCCTTTTTTAAGCATGATTTCTTGCCTACAGTGTAGTGGGCAATTTTATTGTGTATTGTCTTTTTCGAGGAGACAGTCTGGATGAATCAAAATAGGCCCATAGTAAAGCGCCTCAAATAAAAATACTTAACATATTTTATATCAAAAGGCCTTTATGATGTCTGAAACAAAAGAGCTGAAGAAAACTTTATTTGCCTAGTTATTATAAATATTTACTCGTACAAATACACCGGACTGCAGACCTCATTGCAGAAGTGATCACACGCCAGGTAAACAAGAAGTAATGAAAGCTGTGGAAATGTTCGAAGGTTTTTCTCCATATTCTTTTATCTTTGACTAGTCTTCTGCATATGCCCTATCCAAGTGGGATCTCTTACCTGGAATATCCAGCAGTAATTTTATTGGGTGCGCACCTGTGATGGAAGCCGTCAATATACTTATCGATTTGTGCATGTGCTTTCCAACTGTTTTTGGTCCGTTTCCTTTGCATACAGTCCAGCCTAGATATAATATTCTCCATTTAGGCCGTTCCATAAATATTTAGGGGTTCCCAGATCTTTCTAGTGCTAATATCTAAATATGCTACTTATGCAAAACAATCGAGCTAAAACTTATCCGTACTAAAGTATCTCTTTTAAACTAACACAATTTCGAATTTATTATTTATAGATCAGAAAAGTATTCTTATGTTCCCCCTACACTAAAGTTAAAAATACTTCTGTTGTCATATTTATGTACAACTTGTGAAAGCATCCAGGAAATTATTGACACAGATACAACTGTTTCTTGTTTATTTTGATAATATAATTTAAAATATGAAGGATGGATAAAGGTGAATCAAATATTTTAGATCTGAGACGATAAAGTGCGATTTTGGCATTTTCATTTTCTTCTTACAGCCTTGAAAATGCACTGTGCTACACATTTTGGCTGTGAGAGACATTGTGATTTTGAAGCATCATAGATTTATGAAATGAGAATTGAAGCTATGAATGAAACTTCAAGAGAACAAATTGCTCGACAATAAAATAAGATATTTTTTGAAAATATCAGTCAGGTGCCTCCATTCCACTTTTAAATAGCATGAGTTTTCACCAAAGCAGGTAAACGTGCAAATGTGAGTGTGCTATTTGTGGGCTGAGGCAACTACCTTTCCGTTTATGTCAGAATATACTTTCACTTTCCAAAACATCGCTGAAACTGTTATCTGAGGTAAAATTCCATATTGCTATTATGTCTTTACCGTTAAAAGTCTTTGCCAATTAATGCTGATGCCAAAATACCCAAAAAGTGCTTTGACGTGTGCATCTGAGGATACATTTTTATTAGACAATCAAATTTGCCTTGGATTTTATAAGCTGTTACACATCAGGGAATAATTTCTGGCATTTTGGCATAGGGTAGCGCAGCAAGGCCCCTTGCTGTGCTGCCCTACGTCAAAGTGAATGGGCAGGAATGAACGGTATTTAAGCAGCACGGTGCATTCCTGTCATTTCTGCCTGCACTGGTGCCATATTCGCAGCCTAGCGCCAACATAGGCACCCTTCTGCCTCCGTTGCAGGCAGGATTGTCTTTGTTTTTTTCAGGCAATTGCTACAGTTTTTCAAAATTCTATTTACTAACTATAATGTCCCTGTAACCTCTGTTCTTTTAAGTGAATTTCTAATTTGTTTATATTGTTTTCCCAAAGTGTATCTTGTAACCTTTGAGAATAAGTGTATGAGTGAGTGCATGCATGTCTCAGTGGGTGTGTGAGTGAGTGTGCAAGTGTTTCAATGAGTGTGTGAGTGTCTGAGTGGGCCTGAGAAGGGCTGCATAGGTGTCTCACTGGGTGTGTGAGTGTGTGCATAAGTGTCTGAGTGACTGAGTGGGTGCATGAATGTCTGAGTAAGTGTCTGAGTAGGTTTGTGAGTGGGTGTGCGAGTGTATGAGTGGGTTTGTGAGTGCCACCATGTGTGTGTGAGTCAGTCTGTGAGTGAGTGTATGAGTGTCTACGTGGGTCTGTGACTGGGTGTATACGTTTCTGAGTGGGTGCATGAGTGTCTGAGGGAGCATCTCAGTGGGTCTGTGAGTAGGTGTGAAAGTGTCTCAGTGGGTTTCTGAGTGCCTCCATGAGTATGTGTGTTCGTCTGTGAGTGAATGAGCGCAATAGTGTGTGAGTGGGTCTGTGAGAGGATGTGTGAGTCTCTGAGTGGGTCTGTGAGTGGGTGTGTTAGTGCCTGAGTGACTGTCTGAGTGGGTGTTTGAGTGTCTGAGTGGGTGCCTGATTTTCTGAGTAGGTCTGTGAGTTGATGTCAGAGTGTCTGAGTGGGTTTGTGACTGCCTCCATATGTGTATAAGTCAGTCTGTGAGTGCATGAGTTTCTGTATGGGTCTGTAAGTGGGTGCATGAGTCTCTAAGTGAGTCTGTGAGTGGTTGTGGGAGTCAGTGAGTAGGTCTGCGAGAGAGTACATGAGTCTGTGAGTGAGTGCATGAGTCTCTGATTGGGTCTGTGAGTGAGTCTCTGAGTGGGTGTGTGAGTTTGTGAGTGGGTGCGTGAGTCTCTGAATAGGTCTGTGAGTGGGTGCATGAGTGTCTGAGTGGGTCTGTGAGTGGGGGCATGAGTCTCTGAGTGGGTTTGTGAGTAGGTGTATGAGTGTCTCATTGGGTCTGTCAGTGGGTACGTGAGTCTCTGAGTGGGTTTGTGAGGGTCTGGGTGCTATTTTTTTGCCCTCATCTGCTCTGTTTTACCTTTTCTGCTTGTTTTCATGCCCTCTGTTTTTGCCTTTCCTGCTCATTTATCTCCGCTCTGTTTTACCCTCTTCTGCTTTGTTTTGCCTTTCCTGCTTGTTTTTTCTACTCTCTGTTTTGCCTTTTCTGTTCATTTTCTGCCCTCTGTTTTGCTTTTCCTGCTCATTTTTCTGCACTGTGTTTTGTCTTTCCTGTTTGTTTTTTCTGACCTCTGTTTTCCCACTTAAAATCACTAGGGCTTTTCTGATAATAAGGAGGAGGGCCACGGGGACCCCCTCCATTTAGCTCCATGATCCCTGTTATCGACATCCCCCCAGGGCTTTATTCTTACCAAAGGAGGGAGGCCGCACACACCCACTCTCCTGGGGCTTTCATATGCCCTGGGGACCACCACCTCCCTGTGGATAACTTAAAAATTATGCAGGGGGTCATGCGGACTCCCCTGGGGACCACCACCTCCCTGGGGCCAAATACTTTCTTTAAAGTGCGAGGGGTTCTGGCCTTAATTCATTGGGGGCTGCACGGCCTCCCTGCCTGGGCTGAATTTAGCCTTGGGGACCCCATCTGCCAGGGCCAGCCCATGAACAAATGGGAGAGGAGGGCAATGCAGCCCCCCTTCCTGGACCGATTTTGGCCACTCTGATCCTATCCCCCGGGGCCCAGCCTCTTCATTGTGGATGTCCTGGAGCCTACCCAGGGCACCCAGTCACCACCGATGGGGATCACGGGGGAGCCTCAAAGCACTCACGGTCCCTGCTGACTCCTCACCTCCTGCAAGCATTTCTCTCACAGACAGGGAGCTGCTAAACATGTAGCTCCCTGTCTGTGAGACCAAATCTTTTGTCTATTTCCCTGACTGCTTGACAGCAGGCAGGGAAACAGCCAAGACTCTGCTCTCAGCAAGCGGGAGCAGGTTCACAGTTCTCGCTTGCTGAGAGTGGAGTTTGTGTTTGCTTTGACTTGGCGGGAACTGTCAAAGCTACTGTCAAGTCATAGCAAACAGCTATGTCCCGGGTGTGGGCACCCTGGGGCATAGCAGGAGCCGGCCCTGTGGTGACAGTCCCCAGGGCCATATATGGCTCCAGGAGGGGGGGCTGTGTGGACTGCCTCCTTCTGTTAGTATGGGCCGGCCCGGTGGGGGTGGTGGCCCCCTGGGCCCTTTATGGCCCGAGAGAGGGGCCGCACTGCCCCTCTCCCAGTATTAATTATTAAAAAAGTCCCACCCTTCAATCCAAGGGTGCAAAACAGAGCCACACCATCCGACTCGGCCATAAGAATTTTAATTTCAGCAGACACACCCATCCTCGTTCATTACATGACATGTTTTGATTATTAAGGTTAAGATTATTAAGTGAGAACTAGTCAGGGATACTTGCCATACTAATGCCTGATATGAATATTGGTGTCACGATATTGTTTATGAATACCATGACTGTGACTTTAAGATCCAAGGGTATTTGCATGTTTGTCCTTCCTTTCTGTCTTACATATATTTAAATCTGAAAAATAACTGACCACTACAGAAAACATGTGAACAAGACCTGCAATAGGTCGAATTCTCGGAATTTCCCCCACTGTATAGAGAGTAGATAAAAGTATACCAGTCTTCTTCGCTTATCTGGGCCTTCAGGGATGATGGAGAAGAGAGGGTTACAGCGTTAACTAGTCACCAGAAATTCTTACTTTTATTATCTTCAATGACAGCTAGCATTAACTCCCAATTTACTCTATAAAACTCTCTCTTTTTATGGGCTCATAAGTTTCGGTAGACAATTTTAAGGCCACCATAACTGTTCTTAGGCAGGTAACACCTGGATTTAACTTAAATCATTGATGACTCCTGTTTACAACTCTTCTACTCTCCCGACAATCATCATCAAACCAACTGGACCATTTATCTCTTGTACCACTTGTTAAATAAGGTCCCCCCTTTGCTAGCTTAAAATGGGCTAATAGTTGCCTTATTAACCTGTCATACCAATCCAACACATCTCGACTGACTTCTAGGTCTAAATGCTCAAAATCAATTAGAGACAGAGCCTGGAGTGCATCTTCAATGATCAAAACACGTGTTCTCTTATGATAGACTACCTCTAAGGGCAGAGAGGCATTTGGACCAGGCAAGAAAGCATCTTTAAACTCCAAACTGAGGGAAAGATGGTAAGTAGGCCCCATGTCAAGAACTCTAAAGTTTTTCACCCTATAAAAATGGTGCATTAGGCTCAACACATAATCAGTAGGCAGATTGCTATTACAATATTTAAAGGTTCTTGCAGCGGGAACATCATCATTACACCAACCGTTCAAGTTGATCAGATTCAATTGAACTAAACAGGAGCGGACCTTCATCTCTCCTTCCCTGGGACTTAATAAGAAAATGCAGTTGGGATGTTTAATGCAAGCCGCAATTCTTTCATAGCTATATCAAACTCTTTAAAAGCTGATCTTTCATTAACATCCCTCCCTACCATCAACAAATGTCTGGTCAATCACAAGACAACTTTTTAACACCATTGACCAAATTCAAGAGCTTTCACTAAAGCAGAGGGCGAGTTCGGGGAACATAAACGTTGAGACAAATCATTTGTTTTAACACCTTAACATTCATAAACAAATCAATTAGGCAAGCAAGGACCCAGGCACAAGTAGTTTGGAGCTTTGTTACCTTCCTGCCACAGCACACAGATACCAAGATTAACAAACTACCTACTGCTCTTCCTCTTAATGAAGCCTTAGCATTTTGAGCTATGGCAAGAACCCCTCCACTACAGGGCACTTCAACAACCAGGTTTCCTGAAGGAACAGTACAGGGTAATTCATTAAAACTTCTCTATAATTTTCCATTTCTATAAATGATTTAAACCCATGTACGTTCCATATCAGGACACATCCAGGCAGTAGATCCCCTGCCTCCTACCAATCAATTTCTTCAGCACCGCCTCCACTCCAAGGAGGCATATGGCAATCTTGATTAGGATAAACCCCTGATGACCATGGCTGCTTTTCCTTCTAATCTCATCAAAGTCCAAAGAGTAAGACTGATTTTGTTTCCTAAAGTCGAGAGCTCTGTTATTATGGAATGTTACAGCAACTATTCTTTCTTGTGACCCAAATCGTTCCCACGAGCTCCTTTCAACACCTGTTCTCTGTCCTCCATATTTGCATAAAATGGGGTATCTTAGTAGTCTGGATCTATTGATGGGTGCATTTAGTTTTGTCACTGATTCCACACGCATGGCACCCCTTGACAAGAACTTCAATATGGGTGTCCATACCTGGAAACCAATAACCTGACCGTAACTTACTTTTGGTAAGGTTCCTTCCCAAATGGCCTTCGTGAGCCAAATCACATATGCGTTTTCTGAGGCTCTCAGGAGGTATTATTTTATCAGACTTATATACATTGGAACCTACAATGGACAACTCTTCTCTTACATTCCAATATGGTTGCAACTCATTCGGAAGGTCCCCACACTTCTTGTGCCAACCCTTCTTTATTTTCTCAGCGACAGCTTTCAACGTGGCATCCTCCCTCGATTCTTCCTTCCAATCATCCTCTAGAATAGCAGGGATGGTCACTTGTAGAACTTTGAAATCTTCTATGCTTTCCTCACTGGGCTTGTCAATGGGAAGGCGAGAAAGAAAATCGGCAACATGATTCTTGTTGCCTGGAACATACTCGATTTTAAAATTGAAGCTTTGCAAAGAAACAAGCCATTTGCCAATCCTGGGTGTGGTTTTCTCAATGTCCTTAGATGAAAATAGAGATACCAGGGGTATGTGGTCTGTTCTTAGTTTGAACGGTATGCCCCACAAAAAGTATTTGAAGTGATTGGTTGCCCAAAAACAGGATAAGGCTTCCTTCTCTATGGTAGAGTAGTTGATTTCTGCCTCTTTGAGTGTTCTGGAAGCAAAAGCTATGATCTTTTCCTTGCCGTCTTGTATCTGAGAGAGTGTGGCACCAATGCCTCTATTACTGGCATCAGTGGTGAGAAGAGTGTCTTTAGTGCAATCAAAGTTACCAATGCAGGGTGCCTTTGCAATTGCTCTTTTGAGGTTCATGAATGCACAGTTATGGACAGGTAACCAAACATACTTAGCTTCCTTCTTCAAAAGGTCTCTTATGGGTTGTACAAATTCTGAGAAGTTCTTGATAAATTTTGACATATATTCAGCTAAACCTAGGAAAGATTTGATTTCTTCTTTATTCGCAGGTATAGGAGCTTCTACTACTGACTCTATAAGGTCCATTTTGGGTTTCAATCCTTCACTGGAGAGTGTGTGACCCAGAAAATCTACCGATGCTACTCCAATCTTGCATTTGTTCCTCTTGATAGTGAGACCTGCTTCTCTGAGCTTGGCACACACTTTTCTCAAGTTGAAATCATGTTCCTTTTCATTAGAACCATAGATAAGGATATCGTCCTGGAAGCATATGGATTTGTCTACCCCCACCAGGACATGTTGCATTATTCTTTGGAAGGCCGATGCGGCCGAAGCCAAACCAAATGGCATCCTCAGGCATTTATATGTACCAAAGGGTGTAGTAAAAGCTGTTAAAAATTGTGATTCCGGGTGTAGGGGTACCTGGTAGTATGCCGATGTGAGATCTAAGACAGAGAAGAACCTTGCACCATTAATCACAGATAACTTTTTATTAATCTTGGGGAGCGGGTACCTGTCGACCCATATATTTGCATTCAGACTTCTCAGGTCCACACACATGCGGATGTCTTCACAATTTTTATTAGATGTGATCACAATGGGGGCCAACCATTCGGAGGTTTCTACTGCTTGAATGATTCCCTGTCTTTCTCATTTTTCAAGTTCTCTTTTCAAAGGTTCACGCATGAGCAAGGGAACTGATCTGGTCTTGTGTGCAACCGGGATGGCATCATTTTTTTATTTTATCTTGTGCACGTAGTTTTTCAACACTCCCACATTGTCAGTAAAGACTTCAGGAAATTCTTCGCATACCCCCACCCCGTCAAGGATCTGTCCACCAATAATACCTGTTCTTTGTTATTGGGGTCAAGAGTGATGCCTAAATCCTTTTGGTGTTTCCACCCTATTAGGTTACTTCCGCTCTCAGTAATATAGACTTTGCCATACGTGTGTCTATCCTTGAAAGTGATGCGCATTTTCACCATTCCTTTTAAAGGAATAGGTTCCTTATTATATCCCCCAGGGTGTATGTCAGGCCTCTCTAGATTGTATTCATTTTCCTGAAACAACCCATTAAACGTTTCTTCATCAATGAGGGTGTATGGAGAACATGAGTCTGCAAATGCATTAACTTTTTTCCCATCTAAATGTATCTCACATACAGGGTAATTAATTTTCTCTTCCAATTCTTGGTCATACACTTGAAAAATGAATTTGTTGTCTCTAGACACCGAAACTTGTTCATCATGTACCACATGTACCTCACTCTTCACCTCTTTAGAATTACACCTTTTGGAATAATGACCAATTCTATTGCACTTCCTACAATTTACCCCTCTGGCAGGGCACCTGGGAAAATTAGCAAGATGATTACTATTCCCACATCGGTAGCACTTGAAATTCTCTTTCTTAGTTTTAGGTTTAGCTATAGCGTGAGCATCCGTAACCTTTAGAACCTCCTCATCACCTTTGATCTCATTTACTTGTCTTTCATCTTGAGAGAATTCTTTACTAGTTTTCATCTCTTTAACACAGTATGCTGTATGCTCTATGCTTTTAGCTATACTTACAGCTTCTTCCAAGTCAGGATTTTGGGTTAGCAGCCTCTCTTGCACCTTGTGGTCATTGGTGCAACGAACCAATGATCCCTAATAAGAGAATCCGTAAGTGCACCAAATTCACATGTAGCAGAAAGTCCCCTCAAGGCGGCAATGTATGAGGTAACTTTCTCATTTGTGCCTTGTACCCTTTTAAAGAACTTGTGTCTCTCTAAGACTACGTTGATCTTGTCTTTGAAATGGGAACCCAATTTCCTTAACGTAGTGGTGAACACGTCATCATCCCCTTCATCACCCACCTCTCCACCATCTGCAAGGTCCTCATAGACTTTTCTCCCTTGAGTACCCAAATTGTGTAAGAGAATATGTTGTTTTCTTACAGAAGAAAACTTCTCACCTCCAATTGCAATAAGATAGGAATGCAGTATCTTGACCCATCTGTCCCAGGGAATGTCTGGTTCCCCTTCATCGTTTAAAAATGGAGGGGGTTGGCTCATATTTGCAACTGACATGTTTGATAAAGATACCTTACAGTGGGGATAACCGTGTGCCAGGAGAATGAAAAGATTTAACACAACTGCTGTGTCTTCGTTTTATGTTGCAACCTGAGGAATAACATAGGCGGTGCCTTAGACTTAAGAGGATCACCTACATGGGCTAAAGTAACGTTTAAACCACCAAAGATTTTCTTCTATCAGAATCACAACTCTGATAAACAGAGTTCAGTGGAAACTCCTCCTTAACAGTTTTAGCATTTTAAATATTTTTGCCCCAAGAGGCCTCTTTTACCACTGTTGCACATTCCTTGATTTTCCCTTCCCCTTCCTCTGGAACTTTCCTTAACCTCCCTATATCTTTCTTAACTGACTCTTCCCTAATGTTTGGTTCCTTACCCATCGAATGGGGCACTCGTGGAGTTGGGGACTTGTGAGGTTGCCTGAGTGGATCCACGCCGCACAACTTCATATGGCCTATTTTCTTCCTACCTCCCCTGCCTACATGAACACTCTTTGTCCTCCCCGATCCAAGCAACGTGGTGAGACTGAACTTAGATCGTAACCTTTTTTCCCCAAATACAGTTCCCTTTTTCAGGACTAGGTAGGGAAATCTTGAAACATATTTCCCATTGTTTACAGTGCAAATAGTTAGCTGGGTCCCTTCTTGGGGAATGGGGAAAGGACTAGAGCCACGCATACCCCCTTCTGACCCTCCTTTGGAGTCAGCTCCCTAGACCCATCCCTTGTGATTTACTGATAGTTTAAAGCAACTGGATAAGCTTAACATTTTGAATATTATTCAGGACCAACACTTTCAACATTCACTGAAAAGTTACTTGCATTAAGGAAAGGAGGTTCAACATTGACAAGTCTTGGGCAAAGTCAGAAGCATTTCCCAGGGAATTAGTCTCAATTGTTATTTCATGCTTGATATCTTCTGTCCATCTCGATGGCCCAACGGCTAATTCTTCATGCTGTCCATGCTCGAAGAGGGTATACGTTCAGATTGAACACTGCCTGGTAATACAGATACGCCCACCTCCCCTCTTGGCTATTGGGGAGGATGAGGACCTTGGAGGTCTGGCTCCTAAGCCCTCTCCCTCTGGCCTTGAAACCCCTCTAACAGGACTAAAAGACTTGACAACTCCAGTTCCCTCAGACCTTGACTAGCACACTCAAGAGGGAGATTATGGCACTCAACATCACTCTCTCAGCGGGGATACAGATTTGCTTAACTTTTGGGAGAGAAAGAGTTAAACTGGGGAATGTGGCAACAGGAGACATTTGCTTATCTAATTTTCACAAACAGTAATCATTGCCCCATGAATCACCCATAGGACAAGTAACTCCAAAGGCCTGCGTTTTTGGAGGCTCGACACAGAGGACAGCATCAGAGACATCAGGTATTGGAGTTTTATTCCCCCTAGCCTTGGTTTCTCCCCCCCCTTTCCCTCCTGAAGTATGTAAACTCTTCACACTGATGGATCAATTTTCACAATCGCCATCAGCTTTACTTTTAGACAAAATCATATTACTTTCCCCCTTACTAAGGTCGGGCTATGGACTTTTAGACTTAAAGTGTTTTGCAATAAAGTCCTGCAGAGAAGATGGCAGCCCAGCAACTGAACTGATAGACTTCTGTCTGGGCCCTAGGGGCCGGGCCCTTTTTATAACGGTGGGAAAGGAGACAGAAGTCACAGTAGTCTCAATGCTGTATCATGGAAAATCAACTGTAGGCTCCAGCGTTACTTCCATCATGGGAGCCAAAGACCCACTGAGATGACTTTGGATTAGCAGAGAGGACGAGGTTCCACAAAATCCCATCTGAGGGGATGACAGTGTCACAACAGTTGAACCCTGAGTTAGATGGGATAACATATCCCCTAATAGGTCTCCCACTGCCCAGTCGGTGTTGATACTGACATCAATGCCAGCTGTTATGACCCGCTCCATCCCGCTATTGCAAAATCATGCTTGCCCTCCTAAGGTGTTAAGTGACATTCACTGCTGTATTCTGTGTATAATGTCCCTGGTGGCAGTGATAGCACTGTTGATATATGTCATCCCATTATGTATAAAAGTGACCCCATGGTAATACGTTTTTTTTTTGTTAACATCAATCCCAGGTGGCAGTGGTAGCATCATTATGTATAAAAAGGAATCCCTGTTGGTAACAATAATATTTTTTTAATGTTTATTTTCTTCTTCATTGTTTACATTACATTAAAGCCAGAGCATATGACCCTGCATGTGCCTGATTATACCGGGACACGCACACATGTCAGGCTCACTGGTTGCATGTTGTAGTCGCACTCCTCACATGCGGCAACCAGGATGCTTCTCTATTTAAATCGCCCAAACTGCTCTGTTGCGTAGAGGCAGAGCCAGATTAATGTAAACGGCTTTATTCCAAGAAGAAAGCCACCACCGGTTACATGACTACCAGCATCGGTAGCTCTCAGTAAACTGTCCTCTAAGCGTCACAGCATGGACCCAACCACTGCAAAATGGAATAAAAGGTTTGTGCCGGAAATGAGGATACATACACAACATGCTCGCAAGTGCTTGGCCTCGTCTAAGACTCCTGCTAACCTGCACTCTGGATTTCCTCCTGCGACGTACCTCTCGGGAGCAGTAACCCATTTCCTTGACGACAGCCTCGGCTTTGTCTAGGCTGATGGTGTTCGTTTCCTGTTGAGCGTCTGCGCATCATGCAATAAACCACACTCCAAGCCATATAGAGTGTAAAAGGCCATTTATTAGGACAAGGTTGTAACATACTAAATTAACTTTATTAATCTTAA
This sequence comes from Calotriton arnoldi, assembly GCA_963921515.1. NCBI lineage: Eukaryota > Metazoa > Chordata > Amphibia > Caudata > Salamandridae > Calotriton > Calotriton arnoldi. The sequence continues at coordinate 698,139 of CAWUFW010005122.1, read as the reverse complement.
CAACAATTCAAATCTACATCTTAACATAAACCGGTACTATCTCACTCTCCCCGCGCCATTTGCAACTCACCATCTCATTTGCTTCACTCCTCTACATTTCACTCTCTGACCTTATTCCATATACCCAATCTCTCCTTCACCCATCCTCCAATCATCCTCCCTTAAAGTTCCTTCCGCCATCAGTCACCTGTGCACCCTTCCCCCCCGATGGGTGGATCTGCCCGTCTGTGACTCACCACCCCTCCAAAGTACCGCCTAGCCTGCAACCCATCCTAAACTGGCAACGCTGTAACCATCCTTAACCCTACCCCAACTCTTATAACCTGTAGGGTGGGTGGGCAGACTAACTTTGCCTGAAGACACAGCCCTTCCCAGTGGTGTTCAGTGTCTGGAGGAGGCCGGATCCTCCTCTCCTGACACATATAGTCTACCTAACACCCTCCCCTTCCCTTAACTAGCCCTCTATCTGCCTTGTCCTTCGGGTCCCTGCATGAAGCACCCCGGGGGAAGACTTTTCTGCAACCCTCGCTTCCCCCAGGGGCCAATAATTAGCAAGAAACCACACTCCAACCCATATAGAGCATAAAAGGCCATTTATTAGGAAGAGGTTGCAACATACTAAATGAACTTTATTAATCTTAACAACAATTCAAATCTGCATCTTAACATAAACCGGTACTATCTCACTCTCCCAGTGCCATTCGCAACTCACCATCTCACTTGCTTCACTCCTCTCCATTTCATTCTCTGACCTTATTCCATAGTCCCAATCTCTCCTTCACCCATCCTCCAATCATCCAATCATCCTCCCTTGAAGTTCCTTCTGTCATCAGTCACCTGTGCACCCTTCCCCCCCTAAGGGGTGGATCTGCCCGTCTGTGACTCACCACCCCTCCAAAGTACCGCCAACCAGGAAACCCCCGGAGAGCGGTTGCCTGCCCTACCCAGTGAAATTTGTGCACTTTTTGCCACATCAATCAGACCTCCAGCACCATATGGTTTCATTCCACAGCTTGCTCACCGCATCCCGTATTTCCATCATGTAATATGCGTTTCTCATCCGCGAAAGGTGCACCCCATCGTCCCTGAACAGACATGACTCCTCTTCCTTCAGTCCCACGTGAGCAATCACTTTAAAATCTTGTGTCTGGCAGAAAACCATCATTGCCCTGTTCAATTTTCTATGGGCCTTATCAATTGCTGCATGCTTGACAGCCCCCTCCAAACTCTGTGCGGTACGAGCTCTGTCCACATGACACATGTGCCTGAGAATTTCCTCCTTATCACTGCCAGATCCCTTTGTATATCCTGATATCCTGTAGCAATGTAAGTCCACATAGTCGCACAAGATCATTTTCTCCCAGATGTATAAATCACATGTCCGGGCAACCTCTCTGAGGTACCAACTTTGTCAACTATGGTAGCAGAGCCCCCCAACGCATCCCCCCTTTACCCCACCAAAAAACCTTGTGGTGGCTGCTCCTCAATCCCAGGTTACTCCTGCGGACGGAAATAAAACCATTAGATCATGTCCACATTCCCCCCTTCATTCCCCCATCACCCCTCTAGTCGTTACCCCTTTTTTCCTTTACATGCACACATAGCGTTCACAGCATCTCGCCCTCCATCTCCCAATATGCCGGCTTCTACCCCAGGACCACCCCAGGAGCACTGCCGCCATTGCCGCCCGTTGCAGCCCCAATTCTGAAACAGTGTGTACTAAAACTAGCCGGGTCCCGACCCAGCTTCCGCAGAGCCATTCGTAAAACCACCAGTAACTGGTAAACAGTCACCCTGCTGCCTGTTGCATGACAAAACACTCCAGTTGCGAACCTTCCTGGCAATGAAATGAAACTTCGCCACTCCTTTACCAGACAGCCCTCACTACACCCATTCTTGGCCAGCCATACCCAGTGACTCTTCCCTGTCTGATCCGTCTTGGATTGCCTCAACCATATCCCCAGTCGCTCTTGGTCCAAACGCACCTCCTCATACAGAACCCCTTGCTGTCAAGCTGTTCCGACCAGCTCCGAGATTCGGAAAGCCCCAAAAAACATCCAACTCATACAAAGTCTAAACAGCGCGACCTCAAACGAGTCATAACAACACAATGACAACACCCCCAATAATTCCTGCAGTAGCTCAAACGTGATTGCATCCCACAGCGCAACCTTTTCCCCCCGCTCCATAGCCCATCCCTTCAACAGTCTGCTCAAAATCTCGTCCTTGGCGGGGTCAAAACCCAAGTACAGCTTACCGTAGAAGGAGATCCCGGCTAACTTGCCCGCAATAGTCGTGTGCAACAGACCCTTATCAATACCACCAAAAACAAAACTCAACACTCCCTGCTCCGTGTCCCACCATTTAAGGCACATCCCCTCCAGTGAAATGCCCATGAATTCCACAAACTCGCTCCATGCCAGCCTGTAACTCTTCCTGGTAGACTCAGTCAGAGACTTCTCGACCCACAAGGCAGGACACACTCTCGACCCCATCTTCGCTGGAGGTAACAGCGTCCACTTCACCCACACCACTCAGCCTCCCTGGACCGACCACCACTGCGTACACTTCCTCATCAACAAACCCAAGCCACCCGAACCTGCCCCGCGCCCCCCACGTAGGAACTGGAGCTGAGTCACAGAGGAACAACTCAACTCCACCCTCAACGGCAATACCCCCCCCCACTACAACCGACGCCAACCTCGCAGCCACGGAATTCCACGCCTGGATCGCCAGCTGCGCTGACAAAATCACCCCACTAGCAACCCTGACAAGCAGCGCCCCAGGAAAGCCGCCTGGTTCACCACCGATCTCCAAGAAACCAGACGCACCTGCAGACGCCTGGAGAAGAACTGGAGAAACAGCAAGACACCCGATAACTACACCACCTTCAAGGACGCCATGACGGAATACCATCAACGCATCAGAACCACCAAAAGGACCTTCATCCACAACAGAATCCTCGCCAACTTCAGCAGCTCCAAGGAACACTTCAGCGTCATCCAGGAATTCACCAAACCCCGCAGCGAAGCCACGGACATCACCCCCTCCCAGGACCTCTGCGACAAACTCGGATCCTACTTCCACCTAAAGATAAAGAACCTCTACGACAACTTCAATGACCACACACCCGACCCCGCAGCCAACCCGCCCGGCGGCAACACCAGCCAGACCACCATCTCCGCCTGGACACTGATCACGACAGAGAAGACCACTGCGACCATGAAAAGCATCCACTCCGGGGCCCCTACAGACCCCTGCCCACCCCACATATACCATAGAGCCGTCACCACCATCGCACCCATATTGCAACGCACCATCAACACCACCTTCGAGACCGGCTCCTTCCCCGATGACTGGAAATGCACAGAAGTCAGGCCCCTGCTCAAGAAGCCCTCGGCGGACCCGACCAACCTCAAAAACTACCGGCCCATCTCGCTCCTCCCTTTCGCAGCTAAAGTCGCCAAGAAAACAGTCAACGTAGAACAGACAAGATTCATCAAAGACAACGCCATCCTCGACCCCTCCCAATCCAGATTCCAAAGCAACCACAGCACCGAGACCGCCCTACTCGCTGCCACCGATGACATCCGCTCCCTCCTCCACCAAGGCCACACCGCAGCCCTGATTCTACTCGACCTATCAGCAGCATTCAACACCGTCTCCCACCGCACACTCGCAACCAGACAACACAACGCTGGCATACAAGGCACCGTCCTCGACTGGATCAGATCATTCCTCACCGGCAGGAGCCAAAGGATCAGACTACCACCCTTCCTCTCCGAACCCACGGAAGTCAACTGCGGAGTCCCACAGGGATCATCACTCAGCCCTACCCTTTTCAACATCTACATGGCTCCCCTCGCCACCATCGTCCGTCAGCACGGCCTCAGCATAGTCTCCTATGCCGACAACACCCAGCTCATCCTCTTGCTCACCAAGGACCCCGCCTCCGCCAGATTCAACTTCCAGGAGGGAATGCAGGACATCGCAGCCTGGATGAGCAACAGCTGCCAAAAACTCAACTTGGAGAAGACGGAAGTCCTCGTCCTTCGAACCACCCCTGCGGCATTGGAACAACTCCTGGTGGCCCACCCCCCTCGGCAGCCCCCCTACCCCCACGGACCACACCAAGAACCTCAGCATCGTACTCGACTCCTCCCTCTCCATGAACCGACAGGTCAACACCGTCACCTCCAGCTGCTTCAACACCCTCCGCATCCTCCGTAAGACCTTCAAATGGATCCCCCGAGGCAAGGAAAACAGTCACCCATGCAATCATTACCAGCAGACTGGACTACAGAAACACCCTCTATGCCGGCATCAACAAGTCTCTACTCCGCAAACTCCAGACAATACAGAACACCGCCACCAGACTCGTCCTCTGGGTCCCCCGACACAAACACATCAGCAAACACCTATGCAAGCTCCACTGGCTCCCCGTTGAGAAAAGAGTCACCTTCAAGATACTCACCTACACCTACAAATGTCTACACAACACAGACCCCAATACCTCAACAACAGAATCACCCTCCACATACCCAAATGAAACCTCCGCTCCACCAGCCTCCTCCTCGCCGAAACTCTGCGCATCCGCAGAGCCAGAGCAGGGGAAAGATCCTTCTCCTACATCGCGGCCAAGACCTGGAACGAGCTCCCCACCGACATCAGATGCGCCCCCTCCCTGAACACCTTCAGGAAGGCTCTGAAGACCTGCCTCTTCGAGTGATACAGACCTGCTGATTCCCCCCCCCCCATCGCCTTGAGACCCTTACGGGTGAGTAGTGCGCTTATAATTCCCCTGATTGATTGATTGAGACAAATCACTCTCATTCCCCCCAGGCCCAGATGTACTCCGGTAGCTCTGTCTTGCATTTTTCTGCTTCTGGAGCCAGGCTCTGGAAGCGGTGCCACTGTGAACGAGGTAAGGAATCGGGGATCTCATTGCTAGCTCCTGGCACATTCCTGGCCCTAAAAACCACATTGAGATGCAGACACACCAGCATGAATCTTCGCAGCAACTGCAACACCCTCAGATCCCCGCTCTCTGCCTGTTCATCAGTTCTACCACAGTCATGTTGTCAACATGGAAAAGCACCGACCTGTTCTTCAGCTCATTTTCCCATACCGCTAACGCTACTAGCAATGGGAAGAACTCCAAAAAGGCAATGCTCCGCCCCTGCCTCAGCCAGTGCGCTGGCCACTTCTCCGCGCACCATCTCCCATCCCAGAAAAGCCCGAAACCCTTGGCCCCAGCTGCATCTGAAAAAATGTGAACTTGCCACACTGTATTCTCTTCCAAAAATTCCAAAGGTACCCCATTCAAATTGTCAAGAAATGTCTGCCACACCCCCAAATCTACCCTGACCTCCAGAGAAATTCACAATCTGTGGTGTGGCTGTACTGCTCCGGACATGGCCATGCCGAGACTTCTGAAAAAAGTCTTCCCTGCTCTCACCACTCTACATGCGAAGTTCATGAATCCCAGTAACTTCTGTACCATTCCCAATTCAATCATACGTTCGCCCATCACTTGTAACAACCACTTCTGTATTTCTTCCACTTTTGCCATTGGCAAACAAGCCACCCAACGCACTGAGTCCAATTCGATGCCCAAGGAAGTTAGCATGCAGCTGGGTCCAGCTGTTTTTTCCGGTGCCAATGGCACCCCAAATTCCTGCATCAGTTCCTCAAATTGGTGTAGGGCTCGCCCACACTCTCCTGTCCCTTTGGACCCCACAAACAAGAAATCATCCAGGTAGTGTGACACTCCCCGGTGACCAGAACTCTTGGTGAACACCCATTGCAGAAAGGTACTGAACAACTCAGAGCACAGGAGATGGCACACCCCATTGGCAAGACTTTGTCCAAGTAAATGGCACCCCCGAATTCCATCCCTAGTAGAGGGAAATTCACCGGGTGGATAGGCATCAGCCGAAAAGCTGATTTGACATCACATTTTCCCATCTTCGCTTCCCGCCCACACCCTTGCACCAGGCGGATGGCATCGTCTACCGAGGCATACAATACCCTAGAATCTTCCTCTGCAATGAAATCATTTACTGAAACGCCTTCCTGCCAGGATAGGCGGTGAATCATCTTATATTCTCCGCCTCCTTTTTCGGCACCACCACCAGAGGAGAAATGATTAAATCAGCCAAAGGCCAATTCCAAAATGGTCCTGAAGTCCTCCCCTCCACCACTTCTTTCACTAGCTTTGCCATTACCACCTGTGGGAACTGTTTTGCTGACTTCAAGTTGTCGGCCCATCTGCACCCCCTCGGACCTTGATACCCAACCCGGAACCCCTCAGTAAAACCCCACTGTAACCTTAACGCAGCTTCCTTCTCTGGGTAAACCGAGCGCCATGGGACCATGGCCTCAACTCTAACTGGAGTAGGGGCCCTTTTGTCCAGACTGCCCCGACCTCTAGAGGCCTTCCACTGTTCCGCTGGGCTAGCCAATATGAAATACTGCATGATGGGGTGTCGCCCGCCACACTTGGTGCACTCATGTTTGAATTTGCAAGGGTGTCTATAACAAAATCCCTTATTAAAATTCCAGCAGGCTCCCTAGTGGGTCCAGACTGCTTCTGAGGGTATCCTGCTCTTCCCGCCCCCTGGTGTCCAGCTCCGCCCACCCCTTGTGGGGCGGGACGAGGTTGAAAGGGCCGATAAGTCACTGACAGACCACTGGTCGTATGAGTGGAAGCTGAGGATTGTGTGTACGACATCCACTGCATCCAAAGCTCCGAATCCACCTCCCCCCATGGCTTGTCAGGATTAATACTGACCCTGGCCCTGAACTCATCATCGTAGCTTAACCGGGCATAACCCCCAAAATGCATCTGCACCTTACGAATGATGTCCATGTATTTCAGCAAAGTTATTGCCCTATCTAGGTGTTTCTCGCAATAGATGCTAGAGTAAATCAAAAAAGCTGATGTCCAGTTTTCCATGTTAATGAGCACCCTTGGCCGTCTGGTTAATTTCCACTCCTCTTCCTTATATCCCTCTTTGGCCTGTATATCCCTGTGCAGTAGTTTGAAAACATCAACATATTTGTGTTTCCATATTCTATATTTTGTCTTTTCTGACAAATGAGATCCCAGAGGCATCGCTAGCCCCATGTATGGCAGTTTCTTGTTGTACTTATCCTCAGACTTGTCGTCCTTCCTGTCTGACCCCACAGCACTGTCTGTCTGGACACCTGCACCCACCATTTAGTTACCATCACCCCCTTTCTTGTGTTCCGCAGGTGCCACTATTACACCTACCCGCCCAGGTTTTGGGTCATCCACCGCTCCATCCCCTATCCCCATTGCCCTGCACGTTTTCTTCTTTGCACCTATGTCCCCCCCTCCCAGGCAGCCCACCAATCATTTTTACCTGGCAGTACTCCGCGGCCGACCCCCTTGTCCTTGCGTCATGATCCGCAGTTCCGAGGCCCCTCATGCTTGGTGGTCCCTGTGTCCATGGTGTTCCCCTGTAAAACATCAACGTCTCTTTTGTCCTCCCAGGTCTCTCCACTGTCTCTTCATCATCGTCACACAACTCTTCTTTCTCTCATTGATCACTCTCATCCTCATAATCCAGCACCAGCTCTGTATCTCCTTCCAGCAACGCACACACCTTCTCTGTCATCACATTCGATCTCCCTTGCGCCACTGCTTCCGTCCTCATGGGCCCATCCTTGGCCGCAGGTCCCTGTGCGCAAGCCCTCGAAGGAGGGCAGGCTTCCGCAGACCCCCCTACTGCTTCAGGCCAGCGTCCTGGGGCCATCTTGCGCCGCACTGGCATCGCCACCTTTCTACCTGCCCCTCCTGCTGGTCTCGCTCCCCCGCCCCCCTTCAGGCTGCTCCAACCTGAAGGGTCCCGGACACAACTGGGCCCACCAGCCGTCCTGACTGTCCCTGAGCTCATCTTTGTGTCCTGCTCCTATGGGACCCATACCCATTGCCCCTTCCCAGGAAACCCACCTGCCCCAGACCCTCCTGCCCCAGAGTCTAGTGTGCGGGTGGCTTCCCTCTCGCACGAGAGAGTCACCGCACTCTCCCTGCCCTCACACAGGCATGCCCATCTCTCCTCCATCTGTTGAATGAGGCGAAGCTCCCTTATTTTTGCCTCCAAATCCACACATTGCCCCATGTTATTCTGGGGGTTCAGGCCCCCCCACCCATCCCCCGACCCCATTCCCTCCTCCACTCCCTGTTGGAGTTATACGCTCAGTCTCCCGGCACCTCATAGGGGCCTCCTCTCCCATGGACCTTGCACACTGGACACAGCCTTGGTCCATTTCAACTTTTTACTGGCTGCCACAAAGGACTCACCCCCACCTGACTGTCCCTGCTTTGTTTCAATTCTCTGGGGCCTTACCGATAGATCTGTCAGCCCGCGAACCTCAGTGAGTGGCTTATCTGCTGCTTCATTACCCGATGAGGCATTGGCCTGCACGGCTGCAGGCAGCACCTGCTCCTTGCGTACAGGCCCCGCCCCCTAGCAGTCCTCTGACCTCATCGGAGACTGGAGCCACAGGGTAAGGCTTTTCTTCCTGCCTCTGCGCTTCGCTACTCCAGTCTCCTTCTTGGTGCCTCACCCTCGGCCCACAGCAGTTTTTCCCTGGGGCAACAGCTCGGGCAGACAAGCCACCACCGCAGCGGCGCATCCCGACCCAGGCCTGGTCGAGGATGCCCGGTTGCAGCAAATCGGCCCTACCTGCCTCACCGAGAGTGATCAGCGCCGCCCGGACCGTGTCATTGTTGGGCCCAGCCATTCCGGCATCTGTTTCAGCCTACATGGAGGTAGGCCTCACTTTTACCCTGGCTAACACTGTGAACCTGTTGCTGCTCGCTGTGCTGACTAATATTATGACTGATATATATCTGAACCTGATATAATGACCAATAGAACAATCTAGGATTAATCGGTGGACTAAACTAACCTGCACTAACTTTGCCCGAAGACACAGCCCCTCCCAGTGGTGTTCAGTCTCAGGAAGAGGCCGGATCCTCCTCTCCTGACACCTATATAGCCTACCTAACACCCTCCCCTTCAGTTAACTAGCCCTATTCCTGCCTTGTCCTTCCTGCACGAAGCACCCTGGGGGAAAACTGGTCTGCGACCCTCACTTCCACCGGGGGCCAACATTCTCCGGCAACCTACAAGAGAAAGAAAAAGGAAAACAGGTACAAGACATTACTCAGCTAATTTGCGGTGCCTCGTCTTGCTGTCACCGCGCTGCTGCCTGGACAGGATAGACAAAGTACTTTTACATTTCTTTTTACTACGCGGGCAAAGAAAACTTTATTGGAAGCACATTTTCATTCTGTAGAAGCTGTTTGTCGCTGCTGCCTGGACAGAATAAACAAGGTCCTTTTATGTTTCTTTTTGCTACATGTGTAAAGAAAACTTTATCGGTAGCACACTTTTGTTTTGTAGAAGTTTTTTGTTGTCACAGCGTTGGTCATTGGTGCTGTATCACAAGGACCTGTTCCTAAGACACTATTTGACATTGTGATTATTTCCCTTACTCTGTTCCTGTCGTTTTTATTTTGTTACTATCACAGGATCTTAACACGTTAAGCTCATTTGCATTTGATGCTGGGTTATTGGTGTTGTTGGAATCTTACTGCACAGGAGCTGAGTATATCTTGGATTCCTTTGTACCTCTATTATGTCCTCCTGGTGCCCGGTGTACAAGGTGGGTATAGCCTTCTCAAAACTGAAAGGAGGTTATCAATAAGTGTACATTACATTACAAGTCTCAACATTGCCAATTAATGCTGTTTATTTTTGTGTTATTACAGTTCTCTCTGGGCTCCTCGATATAAAAGGTGTTCCTGCCCAGTTTGTAGTGTTTCAAAGAATCCAATCGGTATGTCTCATTGTGCATATATTAATGAAGTGTATTTCTTGTATGTTTTCCAAAAGAGTTAATTCATCTCTCTCCTTACAGTTCCCTCATAGTCCATCCATATCCTTGCAACGTATCCACATCTAGAGATCTCAGCCACCCGTGGACACTCAGGAACCCCTTCGCTCCAGTGATCCAGTCTCATGTCAGGCACACGTTCCAAGAAGTGGTCTGGAGAAAAGTGCAGTCTGTTTTGTTTGTTTTGTCTCCTTCCCATTCCCCTTTACCTTTGAGGGCTGTTTGTGGTGCCATGTTTATCAATACACTGCTACCGCTGACATTCCTTAGAGGGGGTTGAGTTCACTCGTCACCCAAACTGAATGGATCTAGTGTTCAGGTGAGTGGCGCATGACACCATCATTACCATTTTCCCCATTTTTCAGAGCAAGTGTGGAACAAGGGTAAGAAGCTTTAGATCACCCAGAGACTTCTTTGTGGTAATCCATTATGCTAAGTTCCCCTAGATCAAAGACGACGCCTTGCTCTTGTACAGGAACCTCGCAGGTATCAAAGAATGGAAGGGGCAGGCCCTGGTAAACTTAAAAGCACCCTCTGACCAGCCTCAGAGCATTCTTTGACCACACTTCCCCCCGCACTGATTGTGACTATAAGTTCCACTACCCCTTCCTCTTGGCCTCAATATATTCTCCGCCAATAAGAAAGGTAAAAATTAACACCTAAGAGTTACAGAGATTCCAAGGTGACAAATCCTCAAGATCTCCAGTTGTCAAGTACCAAATCCAGCAGTTCCAACAATTTCCAACAATTCCAGAGTTCTGTTGAAGTTCTGACAGCACAAGAAAACAAAAAGACAGCAAGGGACTAGTGGAACCGCTCCTGGTCCCCCAAGAAATGATATCATCAACAAAAAAGGAGCAATTCCAGGAAGGATTACTGCTATGAATTTACTTAGAAAGGAAAAGAGTTTCCTTTTTAAGAAGAACCCTCACTCACCAACCTAGTTGGTGACATGCTTCATCATTGGGTTCCCACCCGAGGGGCCGAGTGCCTCCTGGGTGTGCTACGACGCCTGATTACAGCGGAGCGGGTTTTTTTGTGCAACGTGAACAGTGAGAAGTGATTTAAAATTGTCTCTATGCACCCAAGAAATTTAATGGTGGGGTCATAGGACAAGAATAAAAACAGAGGTGGATGTTCTTTATGGTTAAATTGACCATTGACATCCGTGGTGAGTTAGTGACAAGGTCTACATGTTTCAGCCTTCCTGTGCAAAATCGCAAGGCTTTCTTCAGGACCAGTGTAGGTGATTCGGTGTGCACTCGCTAAGGTGCACCCACGTTATACGAGCCTGACTGTCAACTTACGGTTGTAATCGTACTCATTAGGGGGCAGATGTATCAAAGATTTGGTTAGCGATTCTCAATTTGCGAGTTTTAGCGATTCGCAATTTGAGAATCGCTAATCGCGATGTATCTAGAAAATCGCTATAAATCTGCGATTACTTAAAAGTCTAAGAATATTCTGCGAATCCCGATTTTGCGATTCCTTATTAGCGAAATTCGCAAATAAAGAATCGCAAAATCGGGAAGCAGCAATTCAGGTGCAGCTTGATGACATCACACCCAGGAAGTGGGAGTGATCTGCTGCACCTGAGTGCCTGAGGCTGGGTCAGAGGCTGTGAGGAGAGGCAGAGGAGTGAGCACAGCAGTCACAAACAGCAAAAATGGATTCCCAACACAAAGAGAAGGACAAGGAGAGGGCAGTGAGGAAGAGGAAAAACAAGTTCAGTGAAAGGGAGCAGGAGGTCTTGATTGAGGAGATGGTGTGCAACCATGAACTCCTATTTGGAAAAAAGGCACTCTGTGTACCTGAGTCCAGGAAGCGCAAAATCTGGCTGGCTATCCAGGAAAAAGTAAATGCTGTAGGTGTGACCCAGCTCACGGTCGAAGAGCTGAGGAAGAGGTGGTACGACATGCGCCAAAGGTCCAAAGAGAAGGTGGCAACCAGGCTGGCGCAGTCCAGGAAGACAGGGGTGGAACATCCACAGCAACCGACTCAACACCCCAGGAGGAGTTGGTGGAGAGCACCCTCCTGCCAGAAAGCATCAGTGGAGTGGCTGACATAGACAGCTCAGAGCCTGCAACCACCAGACAAGGTAAGAGGCATGCCAAATGCAGCCCCCACAGCACCATCCCATCCCCACACACAGGAATGCACCCAACACACACTACAAATGCCACTCCGGTCCACTTATTCCAGCACACACAGCAATGCATCATGGGAGACGCAGTCATAGGCACAACACAGTGGGGCAAGTACACACAGCAATGTTGAAGCAGTATGTGAGACCCTTTAAAGGCAGGAATGCTATAGATACCAGTTAGCCAATCCAAAATGTGAAAACTTTATTAAGTGAGAAATGTAGACAATGTCACAAAATCAATTTTCCCGCTTCATCCACAGCACAACCTGGGCCACTGGATGACAGTGCGGGAGATGAGGAGGTGGAAGATACAGCTGAACAGGCAGGGCAGGGGGAGCCAGAAGACAGCAGAGAGAGCACACCTGTCCCAAGGAGGAAGCGCACCATTGTGCCACCACTGCCACCCCTTGAGGCAGATACACAGTCCACAGGCGAGGAAGAAGCACAGGCAGAGCCAGGGCAGGGTGTGACACAGGTCCCGGCACAGGCCACACTGTGACATAGAGTGCATGGATATGGGAGACGCAGGCCACGTGCCAGCACCAGCTGTGGCACGGATGATGAGGACACGGTGTTTGCTGGACTGGAGGGCAGCATTCTGCAGGTACAGCGCCTGCAACAGAAATCACTGCGGTCCATTAATCGGCAGCTGTGCACAGTGAACAAAAGCCTATGTCACATGGGGGAGGGCATCATGGCCATGGCAGGTGCCATCCATAAATTGTGTGCCACATTCAAGAGGGACAAGGCAGACAGGCACAGACTGAGGCAACGTGCGGACAGCCGACTGCACAGCTACACCAAGGCGGTGAACCTCCTCTGCACTGCCACTAGCCAGCTGACACATCGCACCATCAGCATGCAAGTGGAGATGTCCCACTGCTGCCAGGATGTGGCGAAAGGCCTGGTGCTGGTCACCAGTGCCGTGGAACACATGCAGACAGCCAACACAGGTGGCCCAGCACTTCGGGTCTCAGAGGATAGCGAGGAGGTATCCAGCAGGAGCAGCATTACACCACCAGTGCCTGTGCCAAGACGGCGCAGTGGGAGACAGGGAGCTACACATGTGGAGTCATGGGAGGCCAGTCAGCACCCAGAGCAGGCACCAGCAGGCCGCAACAGGAGAAGATGAGCTGCCCAAACTGAGTTACGCCAAAGGGTGAGGTAACCCATTACAACAGGACTCCTGGCTTGCTCACAGACCTGCACTGTGGACATAACATGTGCTACACATAGTGGGCTGCATGGAGTCTCTCAGGCTGTGTGACGTATTCTATCCTGCATGTAAGGGCTGAAATAAACACAGACCTGAAACCAAATAACACATGCCTCATGTCATTATTACTCACCTAGAAGTAGTTATGGGTTATCTCATCCTGTCTCTGTCGTCCCGCAGCTGCCCCAAATCCAACTGCAGGTCTTCCAGGGGGGCATGGGTCTTCATCGTCAGAAGTGTCACTGTCTGACAGTTCAACTGGGATGCCTTTCCTCACCGCAATGTTGTGTAGCATTGCGCAGGTGGCCACAATCTTGCAGCTTGTCTCCGGGCTGTATTGGAGTGCGCCACCGCTTTTATGCAGGCAGCGGAACCTGCTTTTGAGGATGCCAAATGTCCGCTCTATTATGCATCGTGTTGCTTTGTGAGCACGGTTGTAACGCCGCTCCCTGGGATTGGCTGGGTTCAGGTATGGCGTCAGGATGAACTCTCGCACCGCATAGGCACTGTCACCTACAGGGACAATCATGAGAGGTCAGTCAATGGCCCACAGACCAGTGATTTACCTGTATATGGGAGGTCAGACATGCACTTACCTAAGAGGTAGCCCTCACCAAACTCGCCAGCAGTGAGACGTCCGTATATCCCACTGTGCCTGAAGATGAAGGAGTCGTGGCTGCTCCCTGGGAATTTGGCAACAATGTCCGTGATGAGATGCCTGGCATTGCATACGATCTAAATGTTGAGCGAATGGTAGGACTTGCGGTTACGGTACACATATTCGTTGGTTGATGGGGGTGTGAGAGCCACATGGGTACCATCAATACAGCCAATTACGTTTGGGAAGTGTGCAATCTGGTAGAAGTCCAGTTGTGTCTGTTGTAATTCCTGTTGTGTGGTGGGGAATTGTATGTGGTTGCGTAGCCTTTGTACCATGGCATCTAGGAATGCACGAAAGAACCGTGACAGGCAACTCTGGGACACCCCACCTGCCACAGCTATCACCCCTTAGAAACTGCCTGTGGCCAGCAGGTGCAGTGAGCACAGTACCTGGACATGGGCTGGTATGCTTTGGGTCCTGCCTGTTGGGTGTTCCATGTGGGGTCTCAGCTCCTCTATCAAGTCCAGGATGCTCTTTGTGTCCAGCCTGTACTTGTTGTGGATCTCCTCCTCAGTCTGCATGAAGAGTGTGATGCGCACCCTAAACACCCGTTCTTGTTGCATCCTTCTCTGTGCTGCCGCACGCAGTCGCAGCCTCCTTGCTATCAGGTAGAGTGAAGCCATTGTGGAAGTGGCTGGTGCATTGTGGGCCTCTTAATATAGCTTGCACCTGGTTACCACCTGGATTGTGTTGGTGTTAATTCTATGGTGCTAAATAGCGATTTCTTAGGATTCGCTATTAGCGATTTTTTGATACATTGCATTGCGATTCCTTACACAGCGATTTCGCAATTTGCGTATGTCGCAAACATTTTGGAGCTGTTTGCGAATTCGCAAGAGGGATACGCACATTTTAAGAATTCGCTAAATAGGAAATCGCTTATTTAGCGATTTCTTATTTTGCACTGCGAATATTGCTCATACATCGGGTTCTCGCTTTTTGAGGTCGCAAACGCTGTTTTTTAGCGAATCGCTATTTTTGCGACCTCAAAATCGTTTGATACATCTGCCCCTAGATTCTGAAAGAAAAGACACTGCATGAGATCTATACGTTCAAAAACTCTCACGCATTTCATCGCAGTAATCACACACATCAGCGTAAAAGGTGAGAAATATTGATCCACATGCCTGGATCTCCACAACTATCTCTCCTCACCTGTGTTGCCCAATCCGTGTGTCGGGCACCCCTGGTTTCAGATAGCCCTTAACAAACGACATGCGCATGCTTACAGCCACACAAGTGTGACAATGCTGTGTGGTTTGTGCTCTGGAGAGAACTGTAAAGTATTCAGATTCTCCACATTTCCACCACACGTGCTCTTTGGAGTGTGGTTTGTCTTAAAAACGAGTTGGTTTGAATTCGAAATTTCCCCTCTTTGTTCCGGGGAGGGTCCCAGATTATTGTGTCCGTGTGTTGTAATCTAGGAGAAGACAGTGATCAGAGAAACAGAAAAAGTGATTCCAATTTTAAAAACATATTGCAAGCTATGTAAATTATTACAATCATGGTGGAGAAAATAATGTAACCAGGCTTACGCAAGTCGCAAAATTGCGGAACCTCATGGATCCTACCGGGGGGCGTTGCCTATTGTCAAACCCTACGAGTAAGATTGAGCAAGAGGTATAATTTATTTATTTATTTATTTTATTTATTTATTTGCAGAGTTTTATATAGCGCTGGCTAGACTCGGAGGTATCAGAGCGCTTTACATGAGGAATCAGCAAGTTACAGGTTACAAAATTGCATCAGTTACAGGAGCCAAGTATAAACATTGGAGAAAAACAGTGATTACACAAAAACATGAGTTATAAGCGCATAGCATAGCCAGGACACAAGTCTGATGGGGAATGGAAGGTAGAGGGGGAAAGGTAAAAAGGGGTAAGGAAAGTAGATAGTGTCAGGCAGACTGGTAAGGGGGAAAGTACTTCAGGGGGACAAAGAAGTCAAAGTGAGAGGTAGACTAACCAGCTAGGGACCAACGATCCACAAAAAAAAACATCTTTGTAACGGTGAAAGTATACGATGAGAGGGGTGTGGGAGGCCTAAGGGGGGGTGGGGGGCAGACTAGAGGAAAAAGGGTCAGCCAGGCGAACAAGGGAGGGAAGGAAAAACACAACTGGGAGACGAGGAAAAACAATGTCCAATATCCGGCTGGGTAGGTGATGGCCGAGGGGGTGAACCAGAGCCAGACTCCTCTATAGCTGCCTAAACAGCTCCACCGGGCATCGGCCATGTTGATTGAGCAACGCGGTAAGTACAACATTCAAGTTTTCCGCCCAGGGGGCATCGTCATAGTTCCATCGGCAGCATCAGTCCCGGTGTTATTGTGAAGCGCTGCCCGCCTCACCCTCCAGCTGGCCCTGGCAATGCACATTAAATGCCACTACAGGTTCTACTCGGATGACTCAGATTCTGGACGAAAGGTTAAAAGATTCCTAACAGGACGTCATGTGGCTGCTGTGCTGTAAGATTATCTACATGAAACTTTGCCAAATTCTCCCGCCTGAAGCACCTATTGCAGTCCCGGTCTGGGATCCCGAGGATAGTTGGTTTCCCAGGCTGGGCGCACTTAAAGGCCTTTGTAATTGTGTTAGTGGTTGGGTCCTATGTGTGTTATTGCGTTATGCGTGATGACGTAAGCACGTGGGTTTGTTGCTAAATTACGTGCGCGTCATCATGCGACGCTTCAAGCCGTCAGCTAAGAGGAGTTAACTCTTACCTGTCCTGCCTAGAAACGTAATGTGCAAAAAAGGTCTTGCAGAACAAACTAGACTACCAAAGAGAATGCCAACGCCTGCTGGATGACAAAAAAAACTATGAACTTCTAAAAACTAACCCCACCCAGGCTTTAAAAAATAAGATCAAAGCCCTGGTTGACTTTGCAGAGATGAGTGGCCACATCTCCAAACATGAGGCGGATTTTTTGGTAACAGGAGAAGAAAAAATTCATTATTTCTACACGTTACCAAAAATACACAAGAACAAACCCCCCCCTCCATGCCGCCCTATTGTCTCAGGGATAGGTTCCCTTCTGGAACCTTTATCCAGGTTCTGTGACTTCTATTTGAAACCGCTAGTACAGAACACCACGCCTTACCTAAAAGACACCAAGAGTCTTCTGAACCTCTTGAATGAGATCAGCGTGGACAGCGAGTCGACCCTCCTAGTGAGTCTCGACATCCAAAGTCTGTATACCAGCTTGCCTCAAGATGATACCATTGAGGTCATCAGTAGGGCCTTAGCAGAGGCTGCCTGGGAGTTTCAGACACCAAAAGCTTTCATCGTCGAATGTGCGAAACTAACGCTCAAAGATAATTTCTTTGAATTTGAGGGGGACCTATTCCTCCAAATAAACGGAACTTCAATGGGCAGCACATTTGCCCCTAGTGTAGCGGGTTTGTATGTCTATGACTTTGAGAAGAAATTCATCCTTCACGACAACAACCCCTATAGCAACCACATTACCTTCTGGAGAAGGTATATAGATGATGTCCTGCTCATTTGGCAAGGACCTGGCGAAGTCCTTCAGGATTTTCTGGAATGGATCAACAGGTGTGACAAAAACCTCAAATTTACCCACTCTGCAGACAACAAGGAAATGGTTTTCTTAGACATAACCATCACAAAAGAAAATGGCAGATTGAAGACAAAAACCTACCATAAACCCACTGCCAAAAATAACCTTTTAAAATTCGATAGCTTCCATCCCAGAGCACTAAGGGAAAACCTACCCTTTGGGCAATTTCTCCATCTGAGGAGAAATTGTAGCAAGCTAGGAGACTACCAAGACCAAGCAGCGGACCTGTCGAAAAAACGGAAGACCCGAGGGTACCCTGACAAAATTCTAAACAAGTGCCAAAAACGGGCTAGGAATCAACCACGGGAAGCACTTCTAGAAGAAAATCCAAAAACCGCAACAGACATCCCACTAACGTGTGTGACAATCTTCAGCACTATTTCCAACTCAGAAACGAAATTCATTAACAAACATTGGAAAATTTTACAAACAGCCAACAGAAAATGGGAAAAAACGTTATTTTCATTCAAAAGAGCTAGGAGCCTGAGGGATTCCCTGGTTTCCACCCATCCTAGAAAGGTGAACATGGAACCGACTACGTCAGTGCTCAATGCCTGTGGCCTTCCCAGCGTGACTGGACACTTACCCTGTGGGAATTGTAGCGTCTGTCACCTCACGGCAACCGCGAAACATCTGGACTTAGAACCTAATAAGATCTGGACACTAAGAGCGCATACCAACTGCAACTCTGCAAATGTGGTATACCTCATAACCTGCCCCTGTGGACTTAGGTATATAGGGATGACATGCAGAAAAGTGAAACAACGCATCTGCAAGCGCCGTAGTAACATTAGGTGCAAAAAACACACAACAAAAATGTCAGAACACTTTTTACAGACAGGTCACACAACCAATGATCTAAGATGGACAATCATTGAACAGATAATAACCTCAGGTAACACACAAAAATCCCTCTTAGAAAAAGAACAAAGATGGCTATATAGGCTCTCGACTCACAAACTAGGTCTGAATAATAACATTCCCTGGAACTCACTGACCTAAAATAAAGTATAATACCTGATATCCTAGGTGAGACTAGACCTAATATAGAGGGGAGGTGGTCGGATTACAAACTGGACACCCTCAGCCTTACAACCATGCAATAATAAGTGATCATACACACTTAGGGCCTGGAAGTGGGCCAACTCACTATGAGACCCCTCACATGACAGAGTGTAGGATCTACTAACCCTTTATCCTCAATGGTTTTATGTACTTTAGGCTGATCAATTAAGCCCTTTTTTTACCACATTAGGCTTTCTAAACCCACCTTGTTGGACATCAAGTTATAGAGTTTATCTGGCACACTCTACCCTACACATACCATAGTTGTAGCGTTTTGTTTTCCGTTGGTTTGCCAAATAAAGCTTGTTTGAATTCAAAAGGCTTCTTTTGCACATTACGTTTCTAGGCAGGACAGGTAAGAGTTAACTTCTCTTAGCCGACGGCTTGAAGCGTCGCGTGATGACGCGCACGTAACTTAGCAACAAACCCACGTGCTTACGTCATCACGCGTAACGCAATGACACGCATAGGACCCGACCACTAACACAATCACAAAGGCTTTTAAGTACGCCCAGCCCAGGAAACCAACTATCCTTGGGATCCCGGACCGGGACTGCAATAGGTGCTTCAGGCGGGCGCTGATCCTTGACGAAGTAAGTAAGGACTTCGGTCCAGCAGTACGCCAGATAATACTTAAGGCTGAAGTTATACCTCTTGCTCAATCTTACTCGTAGTGTTTGACAATAGGCAGCGCCCCCCGGTAGGATCCATGAGGTTCCGCCATTTTTCGACTTGAGTAAGCCTGGTTACATTATTGTCTCCGCCATGATTGTAATAATTTACATAGCTTGCAATATGTTTTTAAAATATGAATCACTTTTTCCATTTCTTTGATCATTGTCTCCTCCTAGATTTCAACACACAGACCCAATAATCTGGGACCCTCCCCGGCACAAAGAGGGGAAATTTCGAGTTCAAACCAACTCGTTTTTAAGACAAACCACACTCCAAAGAGCATGTGTGGTGGAAATGTGGAGAATCTGAATACTTTACAGTTCTCTCCAGAGCACAAACCACACAGCATTGTCACACTTGTGTGGCTGTAAGCATGCGCATGTCGTTTGTTAAGGGCTATCTGAAACCAGGTGTTCCCGACACACGGATTGAGCAACACGGGTGAGGAGAGATAGTTGTGGAGATCCAGGCATGTGGATCGATATTTCTCACTTTTTACGCTGATGTGTGTGATTACTGCGATGAAATGCGTGAGAGTTTTTGAACGTATTAATCTCATGCAGTCTTTTCTTTCAGAATCCAATGAGTACGAGTAGAACCGTAAGTTGACTGTCAGTCTTGTATAACTTGGGTGCACCTTAGCGAGTGCACACCGAATCACCTACACTGGTCCTGAAGAAAGCCTTGCGATTTTGCACAGGAAGGCTGAAACATGTAGACCTTGTCACTAACTCACCACGGATGTCAATGGTCAATTTAACCATAAAGAACATCCACCTCTGTTTTTATTCTTGTCCTGTTACCCCACCATTACATTTCTTGGGTGCATAGAGACAATTTTAAATCACTTCTCACTGTTCACGTTGCACAAAAAAACCCGCTCAGCTGTAATCAGGCGTCGTAGCACATCCAGGAGGCACTCGGCCCCTCGGGTAAGAAACCAATGATGAAGCATGTCACCAACTAGGTTGGTGAGTGAGGGTTCTTCTTAAAAAGGAAACTCTTTTCCTTTCTAAGTAAATTCATAGCAGTAATCCTTCCTGGAATTACTCATTTTTGTTGATGATAGAAGTTCTGACAGCTCCAGCAATTGCCTTGGTTAGTTGCCTTAAATAATCCTGGTAATAACAATGAAAATGGCAGCGGTAAAACCACAAAGTAGCACAGTGTATGAAAAGGCAAAGGTGAACAACAGAGAGCACCAAAACCAACTAGGAGGGTGCATAGGTGGTGCTCTCAGAACACAAGCCACACCTGCTCACTAGAGAGGCTGCCTCCATGCCCTGCGCTACCAACACTGTAAACGCATAACGCGCCCCTCCTCTCTTCATCCAGACATTCAGTGCTGACATTAAATGCTGCACTCCCTATAACAAACAGCTCTCTGGTGCACTCTGCTACAGCACCCAGTTGATGCAACTAATGCCCCCATTAGCACCGACTTGAGGGAAATCCCTGTATGGACGAGAGGAGGGTGTGGGGAAGTGAAGGTGTGGCATACTCACGGGTCCCCCACAGTCCACAGGGGCTCAACAATGCCCCTGCATCCACGTCTGCTAAGCCTGTGGTGCCAATACTGATGGAAAACAGTGGGGTAATGGGCAGGGTGGTGGACAGGATGTGAGTAAGCACCCCCCACCTGACCAGTACCTAACTGTAGCATGTGTCACCCTATGACTCTCTGCAGTGTATACAGCCTCAGGCACTGGCTGGTGGCCCTGTGCAGATTTAAGGTGCACAGTAGTCACACGATTTGTGGTTCACAAAGTCACAGGGGCACTGCAAACCTGTATTGCACCGCCTCTCAGGCTTCCCACCACGGCGTCGGAGTTCGTTTATTGATCGTTGAGATTATCAGCCGCAGGGCCTCTTCCAATATGGCAAGCAATGAAGGTAATGCTCTCAAGGGAAACACTTGATTCCACCACAGTCTGTCTCAAACCTCCTCAGGACAGCAAACAGCAGTGGCGTGTCCCAATGGTATCTGAACCGCGGCTCAAGCCTCTGTCAGGACATCTCAGTGTTTCCTTGCAGTACCTCTTCAATATTATCATCACAACAGGGCAGCATGGCTCCAATAGCGTCTTCGCAGCAACTGCAGCACGTCTCCAATAGCGTCCTCGCAGCCCATGCAGAGATTAGCATGCCTGGGTAAAATTAGTATACTAGATGCACTACTATTGAGTTATTATACTTCTAACACATATTATGTTAGTGGCTGAGTGAGGGTATGTATCCTTGTGTTTATGGGTGTATGAGTGGCTGTATAGGTATATAAGTGGGCATGTGAGTAGCTGTGTGGGTGAGTGGGATGCTGTGAGAGTTATTGTATTGGTGAGTGAGTGGGTTGGTTAGATGCTGTATGGTTGAGTGAGCGGCGGTGTGAGTGGCTCTATTGGTGGGTAAGTGGGTGTGTAGTGACTATATGGTTGAGTGAGTGGGTATCCTAATGGCTGTATGAGAGAGTGACTGGGTGTAAAAGTGGCCGTGTGGGTGAGTGAGTGGCTGTTTGAGTGGGTGTTTGGTTAAGTAAGCTGGTGTGTGAGTGGCTGTATTGAAGAGTAAGTGTCTGTATAAATCGCTGTATGGGTGAGTGAGCGGATGTGTGAGTGCTTGTATGGATGTGTGAATGGGTATGTAAGTGGTTGTATGGGTATGTTAGTGAGTGTGTGAGTGCTTGCATGGGAGAGTGAGTGGCTGTGTTCAGAGGCTGTATGGATGAGTGAGTAGGTGTGTGAGTGACTGTGTAGGTAAATAAGTGAGTGTGTGAGTAGCTATATGTGTGAGTGTGTGGCTATGTGACTGGATGTACGGGTGAGTGACTGGTTGTATGAGTTACTATATGGGTGAGTGAATGGTTGTATGAGTGGCTGTATGAGTGAGTGGGTCTGTGAGTGGCTTTATGGAGGAGTGAGTGGGTGTGTGAGTACAGGTATGGGTCTGTAAATGGGTATGTGAGTGGTTGTGTCAGTGGCTGACTATGCGTATGAGAGGTTGTATGGTCGTGTGAGTTGGTGTGTGAGTGATTCTGTGGATGACGTCATCAGTGATATTATCGTGATGTCATTTGAGATGTCATGAGTGATGTCACTGACCATGTCATAAGTGATGTATTTGTGAAGTCATAAGCAGTGCATTGCGGGGGCGTTAGTTATAAATAGCTGAGGTAACTATAATGGGAGAACGCGGAATTGCCGGAAATTCCGCGATCTGCTGCGTAGCGGAATTATTTCCTTGTTCGCGCTTTAAAAATGCATTTTCGCGCACGCAATAGCGACTTACCGGGATCCCTGCGTTCGCCGACGAGTTTTCCTATCCATTCGCGTCCCGCGAGAGTGTGGAATCGCGAACACGTCATTCGCCGTGCCATCGGACACCGCGAAAGAGTGTGCGATCGCGAACACGTCATTCGGACACGCCATCGGACATCCGGCGGAAGTTTGGTGAAGCTCACGATGCCGAACATGCAAAATTTGCAATCTGGAGAAGAAGAATATCTTGAGCAGCATAAAACCTTCTCTAAAATGATGATTTGGATGAAAAAAACTCCTCAGATTGACATTTGGCTGTACTTTTTTGTGCAAGAAGTCCTTTTTAAAAACTTTTTTGGGGGAGAGGAAGGAAGTGCCACAGAGTCTCCAACTTCCTGTTCCTGTCCAGCAGGCTCCTCCCAGTGCTTTGTCCATCTCCTGTTCATTTTTCATTTGGATTTTGAGCTGGAAGGATCACTCTTTGTGTCTGCTGCATCATATATCATTGGATTTGAGGACTTTTGGATTTGAGATTTTACAAGTAAGTTGGTGTTGTTTGTTTGATTGGGGCATTGCAGTTGCTGCAACTACAATTTTGGTACTTTTCATCATTTAAAAAAAATTTTTATTGTGGGTAGCCAGTAGGCCCAGAGCTAGTCATGGGTGCATGATGAAACAACTGTTCCTTTGGTGTGTGTTGAATTTATTTTAAACATCATTTAGGGCATGGATGGCATTGGATTGAATTGCAAAATGTGTATTTTTTGGGGTATTTCAGTTTTTGGGTGTGTGTTAAATAAATGCCTTTGTTGTGTGTGTGTGGTATGTTGTGTACCTTGCACACCTTGTTTAGCCCTGTGGATTTTCGTTTTTGCATTTTATTGCATTAAAGCAGTGTTGTTTAGCATGCCTCCTTTGCCTGGCTATTATAGGCCTGTTTCAGTTCATTGTTTTCCAGGCCTCCTGCTTGTTGCTTGTGATTGTGAGTGTCCATGTGGCTGGTGGCCATTTCTGGTGGTAGTTATAAGTGTGCTGCTTTTGCCATATAGGCCTGCATGTGTTTCCTTTGTTCCTTTTTGGCCTAGGCTTCTTGTTGTTGTGGGCCTGGCCATGTGGCTGGCGGCCATTTTGAAGCCAGGCAGTGTGCTTTGCCATAGGCCTGCATTGTCTGTCTTCCCTTTCTTGTTGTTGTGGGCCTGGCCATGTGGCTGGTGGCCATTTTGAAGCCAGGCAGTGTGCTTTTGCCATAGGCCTGCAAGCTTGTGGCCTAGTCTGCCAACAGGCCTTTCATCCAGTAGGCTCAGAGGTAGTCATGGGTGCATGAAACAACTGTTTCTGTGTGTTCTGTTGAATTTAAACATCATTTAGGGCATGGATGGCATTGGATTGAATTGCAAAATGTGTTTTTTGGGGTATTTCACTTTTTGGGTTTGTGTTAAATAAATGCCTTTGTTGTGTGTGTGTGTGTGTGGTGTGTTTGTTGTGTAACTTGCACACCTTGTTTAGCCCTGTGGATTTTCGTTTTTGCATTTTATTGCATTAAAGCAGTGTTGTTTAGCATGCCTCCTTTGCCTGGCTATTATAGGCCTGTTTCAGTTAATTGTTTTCCAGGCCTCCTGCTTGTTGCTTGTGACTGTGAGTGTCCATGTGGCTGGTGGCCATTTTGTGGTGGTAGTTTAGTAGTGTGCTGCTTTTGCCATATATGCCTGCATGTCTTTCCTATGTTCCTCTTGGCGTACTGCTTCCATCCATCCCCTAGCCAGCTGCAGCTCCCTGAATGACGTGATGAGCAAATAATTTAATGCCAAACAGGTTCCACTTCCATTACATTTGTATTTTGGTTTTTGCTCTTCTTCTTTCCTATCCTTCCTGAGTGTACACAGTATACCATGAAAGCCCTTGTTGTCAAAGTCTCACAAATGGCTACACTGTTATGTTTTTTTTTATAACTTAAACTGAGTTAATAAAATGTTAATAATATAACACTAACAAGTGTGACCACCACACACTAAGTTATATATTATATTTGTTTGTTTGTACTAGTAGTAATTGAACCACAACAACAAATGCAACATTTCACTGATGTTCTTCTCCTGGCTTCTTTGCTTTTAGGTGCACAAAAAGACAGAGGAGGAGGTGTCATCATCACCCGTTGTACTGCCAGACAGAAGTCCTGCTGCGCACCACGTCACGTCCACGTGTGACCACAGACATCTCTGCAACTTGTGCACCTGCGTCCTGCTGACATCGGAAGGAAGAAGAAGATGGCCCCAAAGAAAGGTACCAGGTCCTCCAGTACCAAGAAAGTTGCCAGTGAGAAGAAGGAACAGAAGAAGGAAGTGGCACTGCCACTTACCAAGACTGGTGTGCCGGCCAATATGTTTTTTGGGAAACAAAAAATTACGCCTGCATCAGCGGTGTCCGGGGACCAAGCTGGGAGCAGCACCTCCGCATCAGCGGGCCCACCCCACCAACCGAAGCCCAAGCCCATGAGTGTCGCAGAGGTAGCCAGTCTACTAATGAGCAGTGATATTGAAATGCCATTATCGCAAAGTAGTACCCAATCAACGCAGGTGGAAACTCAGCAGATAAGTGGGCAACAACAGCCGCAACACCAGCCGCATCAACAGCCCACAATAGTAGTTGTTCCTCCTGAAGTAGGGGCAGTTCAGGAAATCGAGCTTCCTGCAGACGAAGAGGGGTAAGCCACTCTTTCAGAAGATCCATTGTCTTCCAGATCCCCAGCAAGGAAAAGGAGGGTTAGTCCATCAATTTCTTCTTCAAGCCCCGCTTCTGATGATCTAGATGCCACTTGGAAGCCACCAGCTCAGTCTGAGAGTGATGCACGCCACAAGACAAGGCTAGTGAAAAGGAAGGTTCCAGAAAGCCTTAGAGTTATGGAGGTAGATGTAGAAGAGGGGGATGATGATGAGGAGCCAGTCATCATAAACATCACTCCCGGCTCAGAGGAGATGGAGACCAACATTATTACCCTATCCAAAATCGCTGCGAGGGATGTAGCACGGATACCACCAAGACAGGTAACACCACCTCCAGCTTCCATATTTGCATTTGCTAAGGCCCGACAGGGACCTACATCCAGCTCAACCACCACCTCAGTAGGTAGTGGTACTGTAAGTGCACAGAGTCAAATTCCACGCCCACCCTCCAGTTCATCTGGCATTGAAAGTTGCACCTCCAGCAGCACCAGAAAGTTCACCTCCCCAGTTTGGGACTTCTTTTCAGTTAGCAGTAAGGAGGAGAACATTGCTATATGCTCAATTTGTCGACACGCTGTTAGGCGGGGTAAGCTTGGTACAAACTATGGTACCGGAGGCCAAACAAGTCATCTAAAAAAACACCACATGATCCAGTGGGAGGCTCACCTACTTCGCGTACAAAAAAGTAAAACTGCCCCCATTGCTGTTGGTGGGGATGAAGAAGTAGAAGAAGATATGATCGCGGTGGAAGGTGAACAAGAGGGAGACATTTCTAGCCCTGTCCCCAGCAGTGTAGTGGTACCGCCCACATCCTCAGCAACATCTCAGAGTCAGACTGAGACACCAAGGCAACCGAGTACTGCAATGAAAAAAAGTGCGTCGTTGAGCCTAACTGGGTTTAAGAAGACAGCTGCACCACAAAGGAAAATAATCCAGCCTACCATTGACAGCATGCTTAGGTCGGAGGGGCAGTACGAACGCCACCACCCAACGGCACGTTTGTACAATGCGAAGCTGGCTAAAATGTTAGCGCTGGACCTTCTCCCTTTTTCTTTTGTGGAAGGGGTGGGTTTCCTTGAATTTGTGTTAGCCATCTGCCCTAAATGGAAGGTTCCCAGCCGGTCCTATTTCGCCAGAGTTGCTGTTCCAGCACTACATCACGATGTGCTGGAATTGCTTGGACAAGCTTTGCAGCAGAGTGCTGTTCACAATAACCACCTCAAAACAGACATGTGGACCAGTTGCCAAGCCACTGATTACATGTGCATCACTGCACACTGGATCTCTTTTGGGAGGGTTAGAGAAAAGATATCTGAAGCAGGTGCTGTTGACACTGCTGAGATTTTTAATGCTACTCGGAAACATGCAACTGTAGCCATGTTCGCCATGGAGAAATCTCATACTGCTGCAAACATTTTGGAAGAGTTTAACAGCAAGGTCTTTAAATGGCTGCGCCCAAGAGGGCTTAACATTGGTTTTGGTGCCACGGATAATGGCAGTAATGTACTTAAGGCCATGGAGGATGGTGGCTATTTCAGGGTCCCGTGTTTGGTGCACTGCATTAACATTATTGTTCAAGACTTTCTGAAAAAAGAAGCCATAGTCAGCAACTTACTGACCACCTGCCGAAGAATATGCACACATTTCAGCCATTCTTTTAAAGCCCGGAAGCAGCTGAGGATCATTCAACGTGACTATAGAATGCCAGTCAAAGCACTCATCCAGGAGGTGGCAACACGTTGGATCTCAACTTATTACATGCTTGACCGTCTGTTTGAGCAGTACAGACCAATCAATGAATATGTCATGCAAAGAGGGGATGCTACTGTGAAAGGCATGACCCTTCAGATGGACCAATGGTGCCTAGTTAAATGCCTGACAGAGATGCTTCTTCCTTTCGAGGTCTTCACACGTGAAGTCAGCAAGGAGGACTGTACTATGGGCCAAGCTATCCCATTGTTGCACATGCTAGAGCAACAGCTGAAGGAGGCGTCTGAAACGTACATAGGTGTGGAGGAAAAAAATGAAGCATATGAGTTGGTGGAGAGCTTATCCTGTCGCTTAGCTGAAAATACAAGGGTGCAAACTAAGATTGTGTCAGAACAACATTACATTTGTGCCACAATTCTGGATCCTCGGTACAAATCGGCACTGAACATTAAGACATTAATTCCTTTTTCAGAACTGGAGGTTGCCCGGTACAAAACTTGGATAGCTGAGGTAGCCAGTGACTTTGAAAATGAACGGCTGGCAATTAAAGGCCCGCTACTCAAACCCACATCAAGTACTGCAGCAGGGCATCCGGCGTCAAGTTCCACTTCAGAGCCTGAGGGCAGTGCATTTGGCTCAGAGCGGTCACTATCGACAACAGCAAGAACCGGATCATCAGCCCCAGTAAAATCGGCACAGGATTGGTATTTACAGCAAGGGCTTGCTAGGTCCAGTGCTGATGCAAAGACAAACAAAGTGTAGCACCCCTGAACATTGAGCGGATGGTCCAGGCCTATCTGGATGTCCCAACAGAGGTCTACATTGATCAAAACCCATTGCGGTATTGGTATGGGAAAAGGGGCCAATGGCTAGTGCTCAGCAGGCTGGCGATAAACTATCTGGCTTGCCCTGTCACAAGTGTCTCTTCTGAACGTGTTTTCAGTGCTGCTGGTGCCATTGTAACAGTGAAAAGGACCAGTCTCTCGCTCAAAAACGTGGAGAGGTTAACCATGATCAAAATGAATCAGCACTTTATACCACCGAATTACACAATACATGAATCAACGCAGGAAGATGAGGACAGCGACTTAGGTGACGGAAGTAGTGTTAGATGATTACCTACTTCTGGTTGAACCCCCAGAGTTTGAGGACGAGCTATACTTCCCTGACAACTAGGCTTGAGCTTCTTATTTTCTTCCTTCCTTATTTACTTTTATTTGTGTGTGTCTGTTTTTCTAGTTCGAAACTTCGAATCACAACAAATCCATCACCACCGTCTTCTAGTCTTTTTATTGCCATATTGGAGTTGCAGCTGTCTGCATTTAACTGAAGTCTACTCCTCCGAGTCCTGCTCCTCCATCCTCCTGACTCGCCCTAAATCCATTTCCCTCAAGCCAGATGATGATTGGATGTAGAATAATAGAAGAAAATGTTGCCTCGTTGAGTCCCTCCAAAAGAAGTGGAACATGATGACTACTATAGCTATCCTCCTTTCCGAGCCGAGAGAGACTGCCCCTTAACTTAAGATGAGAAGGAACAGGTAATGAATGATGGCATGCATTGGACGCTGACTGAGTGATTTGTGTTGTTGTTGTTTGTTGTGCATGAAGTGAATTCATTGTGTACTATTATTTAATCTACACACTAAAAGTAACTCAAGTCAATGTTTCCCTTCTTGTTTTTTAATAACAAAATTGTACTTCTACTGCAGGCCGATCCATTGCATTTTGAATATGGAATGTGGACTCACTCTGTACACTGCACACTGAGTTGGACAACACCATGATGATGACCACAGTGACATAATATCTTCGCAGTCACTCAGTAGGATTGGAGATGATTGACGGAATAAGTCAGGGCGTTTCATGAGTGGCATAAAAGGTAAACAGTCAACAACAACCACAGCAGACCTACATGTCTGTGTAGTGGTGGAGTCGAGTGTAGTGGTATGACTGACAGCGGTGCATTGATTTAGTCACTTAATTTGTAAAATGCTATGTTGCTGTATATGTGCTTTGTCTGCCTCTGTCAAAATGTAAGCTAAATGGAGGATGTGTCACGGGTGCCGTGGGCCTGCTCTGTCCTGTTGTTGTTGTAGGTTAATGCTGAAAACAGAATAGACATGAAGTATCCATGCCGCCTCTGAAAGTGTTCTTGTTGCACTCCACCGTAATTTATGCATTTTTTTTCTCCTTGATTTTTTAATATCCCTTTTGTTTTTCCATCTACAATTACAGGCCGCCCTTACCCTGTGCTATACTGGGAAAAACAACTCACACTTACCTTACCAATCCGCATCTGCCAGGCAGGCAGTGGCGTCTCCCAATATTGATCGACGGAGCGTCCATGGAAGGGAGGACCAAGAGGAATGCCGAGATGCAACTCCCCAATTTGACCAGGATAACATACAGTAACAGTATCAACATTCATCATCTTTTAAATAATTTGATTCATTTTTTATCTTCAATCATTACGACTGTGTGTTGTTGTTATTGTGTTTGCTCTCTGCTTATAATTCATCCCTACAGCTATTTTTTAATTTTCTTTGCTATCTTTAAAAGTAAGCCCGGTACAACCAAACAGAAACTGTATGTAATTTGGGTCTCTCTGAGGGCAGACAGGCAAGGCAAATTGCATAATATACTGCTGCCCTGTACTGTCTAATTGTCTAGTAGTAGTTAGTAAGTACTACTTATCATTAGCCATCAAGTTATCATCATCATGCATGCATTTCCTTTTTCTCCCTTAACAGATTTATGGATATGGTTGTCTGCCAAGATTGTGTTTTGTTTTTGTCCATATGTAGTGTTTTTCTTTGTCAAACCTTTCCCCAAACCCCCCTTCCCAACCATCCATCAAACCCTAACCCTCTTCCCCCGGGCTGTGTGATTTATTGAGGTGTGACTAAATTAAATGTACACCAATAATTGATCACACGCTTGCTGGGGCGCATGTGGCGAAAGCAACACTAATTCAATTTCAAGGCAGGGCGAGGATCTTCTTCTGCTTGCCCACCCATGATCAGTATATTTGCAAGGTAATTTTTTTTCCAAAGGAACCTAATCCATCATCATTAATTGCCGGCACCGATTGGATTTGTCATCCTCCTACTGTCCTACACAGCACTAAAGGTTACGCTTGTGTCGAGTGTAGGCCTAGTCGAGTGACTCGACACAACTACAGTTTGTAACTTGTTGTACTAGACTATCCCCGCCACCATTATGTTTTATTTTACTTTAGCAATCAGTATTATTATTATTGTTTGGCATTCTTCTTGTGTACTGTACTGTACTTCGTTCTACTACTCCTCCCACAGTCTCTCTCAGGCGACTGACTGTCTCATTTTCTTTTTTTTGCAAATGCTACTGCCAGTGTCTACTACTACCACCAAAACCATGGCATGTTGGGAAACCAAACCATCATGATCACCGACACCATGCAGCCATCGCTGTGCC
Source organism: Calotriton arnoldi (assembly GCA_963921515.1). NCBI lineage: Eukaryota > Metazoa > Chordata > Amphibia > Caudata > Salamandridae > Calotriton > Calotriton arnoldi. The sequence goes on along the minus strand of CAWUFW010005122.1, from coordinate 667,733 downwards.
TAAGTTAAACATCAAGCACAGGTAAGAGAAGAAGTTTGGGGGAGGCATAATTAATAATGGAAATTAATTCATTAATTCACACACCCCTTGAGTCCAGTTACAGAATGCATAGACTAGGAGGAGAGACTGACAGTACTAGTAGGACAAGTCACTCAGTGAGGGGTACCGCATCTATCTGTCTTACAAAATCAGCCGATTATTTAAATCAAACACTGGCTGTGGCCCTGCAGCAGCAAGGAAACAGTGTGCCGTAAAACAGTAACGCCCCCCACAAAAACATTAACAACATCGTATGTAAAGTATAAATATAATTTAATCCCCTAACAAAAATAAACTATGTAAAAAATCCCACAACAACACCTGACCCACCCCTCTCCCTAACCGCAACCAATGTCCGAAACGAAAAAGTCCAACCAATTGTCCATGTCCATAAACCCCAACGCCCAATTCCCACCCACCAAAAGAAGCAATAAAAAAGGGGCAATGCAACAGGGTCTCAAGTTCTCAACTCTCATCGGCGGGCTCACTTCTCCAGGACATTAATACGCTCCTCTAGGTGGGCCACACGGCGCTTCAATGCCCGACAATTGCATCCACAGGGGGGGGCAGCAGTGCTGGATAAAGAAGTGCGGCGGCGGGCGGCTGCCAGACGGCGGCGCCGTAACACTGGAGGGGCCTGGGCCTGGCTGGGGCCCGGGGCATTGGAGGAGGCTGCAGCTGCTGCAGCCTCCTCCTCCTCCGCCAGAACCACCAGACGCCAGTATTCAGTTTGTATGGCCTCCAGCTTCCGGCGCCGGGCCATGGCTGCCAACTCCTTCCTGTCTGGTTTCCCTATGGAAGGAGTAGCTATATCAAGAAGAAAAAACAAGACTATTGTAACAATATACTCTCAGCAAAACAGTAAGACAAATTGATTCTACACATAGTGGCACAGTACCACTAGCAAGCACAGTACATAACATTTGTGGTATGTATCTATCCTCCCACTTCCTCTGCCTCTAACATTTGTGGGAGTTTCAGGCATTCAACCACCCATGCATCTGATTCCTATCAGCCACCTATGCATGCTTCCCACATAACCTTCTCTGCCAAGCATAAATATTAAATCTCGCCCGTCCTTCCTCCTTCCACCATTCTTTCCCTTTTAGTTCAACCCATCCATCAAGGTCATCTGATCTGACTTTTAGTCTTCTCCATAAAACTTTCACAGCTGAGTTGAAGTCAGATAGAAGAGGACATTGGTTACTCAACACTCCCACCGCTAATGCTATTGCTAATGCTATTGCTAATGCTAAATAAAGGGTGTCTTCTTCAACCGTTCACAACAACTTCTTACTTACTAAGTCTTAACAGTACAGTGTACACCCTTGCAGCGAGTGTAATGTCAATAAGTAAGGAATATAACTTACCACCGCCCGCCACTGCTGCTGGCTCACCCCCTGCAGATCCTGCAACTGCCGCATCTCCTGCTCCCTCAGTGGCTGCATCGCCATCGCCGCTAGCCCCGGCACTGGTGGCGGTAGTACGCCTAGAAAAAACATTACACATTTTTTAGATGCCATATACACCTCCCTCTATTTATTCTTTTTCACTAGCAAGATTGAAAAAAAAGTTAATACATACATATACAACATACATAACTAGTAAAAATCGGGTAATAGAGTAGAGTAGACACTAGTAGTGTTATATGGTCCCTAGGGTCATTCTAGTCTTTGCTAAGTTAGCCTGAGCCATGCAACCATTTTAGCTTTGTGTCTTTTATTTTTGCGCACGTTACCTCGCAGCTTGTTGTGTAAGACGCCTTTGAGCCCACATGAACTCATACTGCTACTGTCTGAGCGCTGCGTACAAGGTCGAAAAACAAGCCACTTTGTTATGGAGTTCTGGTGGTCAGTCCGTATTGCTTAGCCATAACATGCTACACTTTTTGGCACGACTGAGAAATGCTTGCAATATACTAACGCGCACCATTTTTCTCATAACAGACGGAAGATTCCCTTCTACGAACCAGAGCTTTGCAGAGCTTATGATGTAACCAGTACTTCTAGGTTCTTCTAAGGTGAGGGGGCCCCCAGAATTCGCTCAGAGATCTTCATTTATAATTTTATATAAACTATACTCCTACCAAGGGGAGGGTGGTTCTTCCACCACTGTTCAGTTATCATGGTTTCCCCTTTTGTCTTCTATGGACTTGTAGTTGTAACAATGTTTATTGTTTTAATCTTATGCATTTTGCTGTTGGTGCTGGCTCGTATACTGCATTATAGAACAACATACAGAGCTTGTTAGTTGAAAATAAACCTTTTGAACTTACATAGACTCTGTGGTATTTGGTGTGGACTTACACGAGTGAGTGAGCGAAAGGGTGTGCATTGCTTCCACGACTCTGAGAGGTCGGGAGTGTTATGTTCTGGGTTGTCTAATCATTGGGTATCTTCGGGGGGGTTCGGGGAGCTAATGAGACACTATAGCTAGTCGGTTAGGGGATTGTGGGTGAGGTGTGAGGAAGGTCCAAGCTCCTATCACCAACGTCCTATTTTCTTGTGCATAGTTCTGTATGTGCAGAATCCCTACAACAGTAGTAGTATGTCCTATCCTATCAAAAATAGTAAACTATCTGGTTGGGCATTTTGTTGGTGGGAATTGTCGAAAAGCCTCAAGATTAAGAAGACTAGAAGAGGACAACCCAAAGGACTGGACTCAGTGGCTAGAGCTATTGGTGAATCTGATTTTTATTTAAAACCTTTTAAATAAAGAGTGGCCAACTGGGCAAGCTTAGCTACAGACAGACTAATAGTAGTAGTACAGAGAGTCATAGCAGAGGCAGTTAGAGGCAGGGATAAGAAGAATTTAGAAACAGATAGTCTAGATCGAAGAAGATTTTGTAAAACATAGAATTAGGAAATCGAAATAATAGTTCGGAAAAAATAAGGTGCAGTAAAAGTTAAGGAAGTATAATTATTAATATTAACAGCAGGAGGACTTACTGGGGCCAGCAGCAGAGCCCTCGGTAGAGGAGCGGTCCTGGCCATCAGCTGCTCCCACCGACTCCGACGACCCCGTCTTCTTGCCCCTGGGTGCTGATTAAGAAAGATGTAAGAAAGAAAGAGACAAACATGGATGATTGGTGTGAAAAAAATAAAATATTTTTAAAAACGCTCAAAAAAACATTTATGTAAACAACAATTGCAATAATTGACCTATCTAATCTGGTCGACTAGTATTGCGGGATTCGCGGACCGTCTAGTTATTATTTATGAACACTAATCCAGTGTTCCATTCTGATTCCAGAATTCTAACTAAGCCTAAGTACCACCTGACCTAGCCCACCTATTCCAGACGGGCCAATTGTTCACTAAGTCTGCATTTCCATTTATTTTAGTCCTCAAAAATGCATAGATGGAGGACACATGAATAAATTTTTGCATACACCAAATTGTTGGTTGGTTGCTGTTGATGTTCTGCTAGTGATAAGCCTATTACCACTCACTAAACAAACTACAAAAGGTTCTACTAAGGACTGGGGTAAGTAGCACTCAGCAGCACGTGACGTGACAGAGGATGCATCACGCAGACCACTAAAAAATTACCTACTAATAAGTAACTAAACCTATCAATCCACCAATATCTCTTCTTAGTGGCAGGAGGACAAAGGAAGGACTAGAGTCTCTCTAGCATTACCTAACTTAAGTTCTCTAAAGTAAACTCTTACATAATCATGCCAAGCGAGCGCAAAGTTGCAAACAAGTAAGATTAGTAGCGCCGAGGACCTGTGTCATAACAATCACAGAAGATTTTAAAACGTAATTTACCTGCAATGTAAGCAGCAGCACTCTTGCTGTTCGGAGAAAAAATATATATTGCAATATATAACACAGAGCAGAAGAACACAAAGTAGTAATATTAAATAGCTACCACCAAGCCCCGGGACCTCCACTCCTAGCAGGTCCAGCAGGTCCTGCTCCCGGTCCAGGATATCGGACCACCGGTGCGTCAGATGGGTATCGGTGCGCCGGACACCAGAGCAGCGAAACACTGCCCGGCACACCTTTCACCACCGCTGGCGACACTCCCGGAGCCCATACCCGGACCCAGGCCTCCCGCCTGCTGCCAGGGTTAAGGGGAGGTGGCGCTGGACAAAAAAAACAAGTGCGGCCATCTCCGTCTCACTGAATAAGGCCCGTGGCTGCACCCCTTGTGGGCGCCGCCTTCCGCAGGGAAGGCGGTCGCGGCTGCGAGCAGCCTTGCCCTTGGCCTTTCCCTTGCCCTCTCCCTTGGCCATGGTTCTGGGACTCAGAAGGGGGCGGAAAAGAAAAGGGAGGAATTAGAAAAGTAAGTAAAAGAAATGAAAAAAGCACGTTATAGAAAAAGAGTGAAAAAGTAGTAGAAAAAGTCACAAAAAGTAGAAAAAAACTCAAAATATAGAATTGGGAAAATAGAGAGATAGATAATAAATAAAAAAGATTAAAAAAAGTGTACAGAAACAAAGGATTGCAAAGATAGAGGGAGGATAGAAAAGCAGGCCCAGAACCATAGCAATAGAGTGAAAAACAAGATGGCCGCACCCATTGCGACCGCATGGGCAAGTTCGCGCGATATTTCCCCCCCGAGCACGCAAAAAGCATCGCGAACATGTAATATGTGTTCCCGAACAGGAAATACTCATCGCGAACGGGCGGGAGCACGCAATACGCGACCCGGAACAGGAAATATGCATCGCAAACGGGCGGGACAAGTGAAAAACAAGATGGCCGCGCCCATTAGCGACCGCATGGGCAAGTTAGCGAGATATTTCCCCGCGAGCACGCAAAAACACATCGTGAACGGGCGGGACAAGCAATTCCGCGTGTTTGCAGAATTTCTGCGTGCTCGCGGAGATTTTTTACTGTTTCGCTGAACTTTGCGTAACGCGACTACGCAAATCCCGCCCACCCTTAGTTTTTTTAGCTAGTAGTCGTGTTTGCAGAGTGGTGGAGAAAGGGAGTGGGGCCTGCAACCAGCTCTCAGGAATTCTGCTATGTCAGACTTGCTGGATGTAAAAGGAGGGCTTCTTGGCCCCCAGGGACCTTCAGCATCCAAGAGGACTTCATTCCCTCACCAGTAGTGCTCAGGAGGCATTTGCAGAGTGGTAGAGAAAGGGGCCAGTGCCACCGACCAGCTCACAGCAATCCAGCTGTGTGGAACCTACTGGAGGTAACAGGAGGGGTTCTTGGCCCCCAAGGACCCTCTGCATCCAAATGGGACTTCATTCCCCAACCAGAAGTGTACCAGGAGGTCCATTTGCAGAGTGCTGTAGAAAGGGGGCATGGCCTCTGAAGACCCCTCTGCATTCCTGCTGTGTGGGACTTACTGGAGGTAACAGGAGGGATTGTTGGTCCCCCAACCAGTAGTATCAGGAGGTGTGTTTTCAAAGTAGTGGAGAAAGGGGGTGGGGCCTCGGTGACCTATCATCAATCCCATTGTGTGGGACTTACTAGAGGTAACAAGAGTGGTTGTTGGCCCCCAAGATCCCTAAGCAACCAAGGGGACTTCATCCCCCAACCAGTTGTGCGCCAGGAGGCATGTTTGCAAAGTGGTGGAGAAAGGGGGTGGGCCTCTGATGACCTCTCAGAAATCCCACTGTTTGGGACTTACTGGAGGTAACAGGATAGCTTGTTGGCCCCCAGGGATCCTCAGCATCCAAGGGGCCTTCATCCCCCAACCAGTAGTACACCAGTGGGTGCGTTTACGGAGAGGTGGAGAAAGGGGGCGGGCCTCCAATGACCTCTCAGCAATCCCGCTGTGTGGGTTTTACTGGAGGTAACAGGAGGGGTTGTTGGCCCCCAAGAACCCCCAAGAGCCAAGGGGATTTCATCCCCAACTAGTAGTGCACCAGGAGGCGCGTTTGCAGAGTGTTGATGAAAGAGCGTGGATCCTCCGGCGACTTGCCAAGCCATCTTTTTTTTGTTTTTTTTCCCTTTTATTGGGGACTAGGTGGGCCGTGTGGCCCTCCTTCCCTGAGACAATTTTGGTCCTGGGGACCCCATTCCCTGGGGCCAGGCCTATTTGAAATGGGGTAGAGAGGGCCATGCGGATCCCCTCCCAGGCCAATTTCAGCACCGGGGACCCCATTCCCCCAGAGCTCAGCCTTTCTTCACTGTTATTTTTCTTAATTTAGGAGAGGGGGGATGCGCGGCCCTCCTACCCAAGCCAATTTCGGCCCCTTGGACCCCATCCCCCCGGCCCAACCTTTTTCAATATTTTAAAATACTTTTAAGGGAGGGGAGCTAGGTGGCCTGCCTACCCTGGGCCGATTTCGGCCCCGGGGACCCCATACCCCGAGACCTGGCCATGTCTGCTGGGTGCCCCCTGGGCACCCAGTCTCCACTGTGACCGCGTGGGAGCCTGAATGCCCCCGCGGTCCCTGCCAGCCCCCTGCCTCCTGCAGGAGCCGGCATTGCTTTTAGACATAGGGTGCAGCTAAACATGCAGCTTTCTCTGTCTAAAAACAGTTCTGCTCCTCTTCCAGCAAACATGAGCATTTTTAATACTATCACTTGCTGGAAGCAGAGCATTTGCTGTTGCTTGGCAAGAGAGCTAATGCTCCCGCCAAGCCACAGCAAACAGCTATGTCCCCAGGGTGGGTACTAGGGACATAGCAGGAGCCAGCCATGGAGGGTGGCGGGCTCTGGGGGGGTGGCAGTCCCAAGGGCCATCTATGGCTCCAGGAGGGGGGCTGCACAGCCCCCCTTCTTTCTTGTGTGTCGGGTAATCCCCGGGAAGGTGACAGTCTCTGGGCCAGAGAACGGCCCAGGAGTGGGGCAGTGGGGCCCCTCTCCAAGTTATTTAAAAAGAAGATGGTCCCGGGGAGGTGGTGGTCCTTAGCGAGGGCCCTGAGGCCACCCAATATGTATTTATTATGGCCCCGGGGAGATGGTGGTCCCCTGGGCTACGGGGGTCCGAGAGGCCCCCCCCAAATAATACTTTAGTCCTGGAAGGTGGTGGTTCCCAGGGCATGGGGTGTCCAAGAGGCCCCCTGATTTCTTTTTTGGTATGTGACCCCATGGAGGTGGTGGTCCCCAGGGCCTGGGGGGGTCAGAGAGGCCCTTGTTTAAAAATGAATAAGCCCCGGTGAGGTAGTAGTTCCTGGGGCATTAATAAGCAGTAGGAGGGGGGGCCTGTGCGCCCCCCTTGATAAGCAATATGCCCTTGGGACCTGGCCCACCCGGGGGCCGATTACTAACATAGCGCTGGAGTCTGTGCTTTGTTTTTTTAACATTTTATGATAATTTTTTTTTAAATGCTCTTTTGGCTGTGTGGGGTCCCTGTGGGAACCCCCCTCATGAGGCCTACGGGGTGAGGGTATGTCTACCCTGACCCTTTTCTTTTTTTAAATTTTCTTCTGGGACTTGGCTCAAGCCGAGTCCCAAGATGGCTGCCAACACATCCTGGTTTGAAGTGGAGGAGTGAGTGGGTGTGTGACTACTGGTATGGATGGATCTGTGAATGGGTATGTGAGTGGTTGTGTGGGTGTGTGAGTGGGCATACGAGAGGCTGTATGGGGTGTGAGTGGGTGTGTGAGGGGTTCTGTGGATGATGTTATCAGTGATATCACTGACCATGTCATGAGGGAATGGAGCAACACAACATTGAGAGACTGTAAAACAATGCTACCAATCATATCTGTGAGGTACTGTGATTGGCATTTCTGTGAAATCCATTGGGGAGAGGAGCACCATTTGAGGCAATTGGGCCCATAATTAAGACTCATTGTTCACTGATATCAATGAGGTATTGGAATGGCATGATGGCCGCTAGCCAGCAAAGCAGAAAATCTTTGCAGTTATCTCATTGGTCGCAAACCCACCAATGAGAATGGAGGATGTTTGATTTAAACCTACCAAGTCCGGTGTAACAAATCAGCTGCAATTGATTAACATGGAAGAAGGCATCATGCCAAAACTCGTCTGTGAAAAATTGCTGTTAATAAATATTTAATGCTCAGCGAGTGCACCAACCCTTTATTTTAAAGTTCTTGTGGTACACGCGAGTCTTACCCTCATGCTCAGATGCACCCATCCTGAGGTTGGCAGTTGCTTGTATATATATTCACTGAAAAAACCATAGGTTTCAGGGGCGTTACAGTTAGTTGGACATTTCACTCGTACAAAACCATAGAAATTCCCCCATTATAGTTAGTTCAGCTAACTATAACTCGCGCGCCCGCAATGCACTGCTGATGACTTCACATATTACATCACTCATGACATGGTCAGTGACATCACTCATGACATCACTGATGACATCTCAAATGACATCACTGATGACATCACTGATGACATCATCCTTGTGATAGAGTGGCAGACCTCCTCTCACCCTAATATGACCTTTGATACACACACTCAAAAATACAAACTAACATTTTCAAAACAATGGACATACCAATACCAGTTACAACACACCTATTCAGTAATTACAAGATCTACACACACATCCACTCATTCACCAACAGTCCCTATACAGTCACTCATGCATGTACTCACTCATCATATGTACTCATACACCTATACATCCTGTTACACACCACCACTCATCCATAGAGTTACTCACACACATAGTCACACATGCAAACAAAGTATCAAACATCCATTTACTTGCATATACAGTTATACACACACTACCACACTTACTTCTACAGAAACTTACACATACTTACTCTCTTAAACAATCACTTATAGAAACACCTACTTATTTGTACAGGAACTCTTCCAATCTCTCACTCTCACATATACTCACTTATATACACCAGTACTCACATATACTAGTTTAAAACATATGTAGTTACTCATAAAGACACTATTGAGACAGTCATTCACTCACTAACACACCCATACACATACTCATCCACCTATACAGTCCTGCACACATGCTGTCTTCAACACATACAAACAGTGAGTCACTCATTCATGCATCTATGCACTAAGTAATACCCCCACCGAACCATACAGACACTCAGACACTCATACTGATACTCAAAAAAACAACTAATAACCCATATAGACACTCATGTAGCTACTCACCAACCCATGCAGCCACTTATACACAAAGTGAGAGACTGATACAGATATTTTCATATTTAAACATTACTCACTAACCCATGTATTCACTAAGATACACTTAGTCAGTTATACAATCAATTTTACAAAATAAATCATCCATTTAGACACTTATATACCCATTTATTCTTCCATCGACCTTGAGATATACATATATAAAACATATTTAATTTTCAGAAAAACACACATTCACTGGATGATGTCATCAGTGATGTCATCAGTGATGTCATTTGAGATGTCATCAGTGATGTCATGAGTGATGTCACTGACCATGTCATGAGTGATGTAATATGTGACGTCATCAGCAGTGCATTGCGGGCGCACGAGTTATAGTTAGCTGAACTAACTATAACGGGGGAATTTCTATGGTTTTGTATGAGTGAAATGTCCAACTAACTATAACGCCCCTGAAACCTATGGTTTTTTCAGTGAATTTCTAAGGTTTTTAAATGCTAATTTCTAACTATAACGTGCCTGAAACTTATGGTTTTTTCAGTAAATTTCTAAGGTTTTTAAATGCTAATTTCTAACTATAATGTGCCTGAAACTTATGGTTTTTTCAGTGAATATATATATATTTATTATACTATGTATACATGTGAAAATGTCTCGGTCCCCTGTTTGCCTCGGTGGCACGGAAAAAATGGGTGGAACTGATGTCAGCACGCCGACGAGGTCCTCTTATGGCTCCGATGACGTCATATGGTGTCGCGAGCGGAGCCGTGCTCGTTGACGTGGGAGAGCTAGGAAAGAATTTCCGTGGAATGCTGGTGCAGGGGATATTCACCTAAGTGTTCAGGCTAGTCCTTTGGGAGCAACTGTTTTTGTTGCCACTCCAGAAACCGAAACCAGTGATCCGAGGGCAGAGGCCCTGCAGATGGCACACAAGGTGGGGTGCCCAGTCGTGTGCACCGGCGGGGCAGCGAAGTGACAAGCACCACAACCCACAAAAAAGGTAACAAGGGCACTGAATAACACAGGATCTTCTCTTTGTATCTGGCAGGAACAACGAAGTTAAAATGCCCTAGTACCAAAATGTAGAATTAGTGCTACAACGGTCTTCAAGAGGACCTGCGATGCCGCTTCTGCCTCCCGTACCCTGGAGGCGGCACATGGCTCACGCGGTACGGTCATACTGCGGTGGGACGCACACTCGTTGACCTCTCATGGCACTGCTCCACACTTCAGGGAGGACGCTTTCCATTAGCTATGTTTTCTGATGACATGTCGCGCCGGCCCCGTCCAACAACAGAACTCCTTTAGATCCAAACAGACTCTTCCACTCTCTCACCGGAAGTGAAACCAGGCCACGCGGACACTTTCACAATACAACAGCCGGGAATGCACTTTTCGGTAAAAAACACATTCCTTCCTCCTAATTAATCAAATAAACGTCTCACTGAAGAACAGGGGCCAGCTTCGATCGGTGAACAGCCGTTACAACAACTTTTTACTTTGCGATACCATTACAACGCATGCATTACCACGCATGCGTTGTACATCACAAAGTCATTACTACGCATTTTTTAGAACGCATGGTCATTTACCACGCATGCCTTTACAACAAATTTTGTTGTAAAGGTATGTATGGTAAATGACCATGCGTTCTAAAAACATGTAGACGATCCATGTTGTTATAAGGAAACAGAGGCTGTTCCGTTTCCTCACAACGACGTGCACCGCCCCTCAGAGATGACGTGAAGCAGGAACCACGAGGAGAGAGGAACCATGAGGAGTGAGAGGTAAGGGGGATTGGGCATGGGGTGGGGGTTTCTTTTCTAGGGTTTAGGGTAGTGCAGTGGTGTTTGGGTGGTATAGGGGTCGTGCTGGGGGTAGTGTTTTAGGGTTTAGGGTAGTGCAGTGGTGTTTGGGTAGTGTAGGGGTCGTGCTGGGGGTAGTGTTTTAGGGTTTAGGGTAGTGCAGTAGTGTAGGGGGTCGTGCTGGGGGTAGTGTTTTAGGGCTTAGGGTAGTGCAGTGGTGTATGGGTAGTGTAGGGGGTCGTGCTGGGGTAGTGTTTTAGGGTTTAGGGTAGTGCAGTGGTGTTTGAGTAGTGTAGGGGGTCATGCTGGTGGTAGTGTTTTAGGGTTTAGGGTAGTGCAGTGGTGTTTGGGTAGTGTAGGGGGTTGTGCTGGGGTAGATTTAGGGTTTAGGGTAGTGCAGTGGTGTTTGGGTAGTGTAGGGAGTCGTGCTGGGGATAGTGTTTTAGGGTTTAGGGTAGTGCAGTGGTGTTTGTGTAGTGTAGGGGATTGTGCTGGGGGTAGTGTTTTAGGGTTTATGTTAGTGCAGTGGTGTTTGGGTAGTGAAGGGGGTCATGCTGTGGGTAGTGTTTTAGGGTTTAGGGTAGTGCAGTCGTGTTTGTGTAGTGTAGGGGGTCGTGTTTTAGGGTATAGGGTAGTGCAGTGGTGTTTCGGTAGTGTAGGGGGTCATGCTGGGGTTAGTGTTTTAGGGTTTAGGGTAGTGCAGTGGTGTTTGGGTAGTGTAGGGGGTGGTGCTGGGGGTAGTGTTTTAGGGTTTAGGGTAGTGCAGTGGTGTTTGTGTAGTGTGGGAGGTCATGCTGGGGGTATATTTAGGGTTTAGTGTAGTGCAGTGGTGTTTGGGTAGTGTAGGGAGTCGTGCTGGTGGTAGTTTTTAGGGTTTAGGGTAGTGCAGTGGTGTTTGGGTAGTGTAGGGAGTCGTGCTGGTGGTAGTGTTTTAGGGTTTAGGGTAGTGCAGTTATGTTTGGGTAGTGTAGGGTGTCGTGCTGGGGGTAGTGTTTTAGGGTTTAGGGTAGTGCAGTGGTGTTTGGGTAGTGGAGGGGGTAGTGTTTTAGGGTTTAGGGTAGTGCGCCCAACCAGCCACAATATCTGTGGACAAAGGGGATCCTGACTCTTTGGAACGCTCCGTCAATTGAATAATTTGGGTCAAGGGCCCTACCACGTCCAAGACCTATCAATTCCTTTCTTGGGATCCTTCATATACTTGGAGAAAAAGGTACATAGTTTCTCATAAATTTCAGGCGTGTGTGCCACCTTCCCCTTCAGTGAGGGCCTGGGGCATTCTCCCCTCATCCTATTCCTGACCTCCCTTTCAAGGGGTTGATGGATTTTCCCCACCACATACTCTGCCACTTTGGCGTCAGGTGTGCACTCTGCCGACCTAGGATGGTAAATTTGGGTAGGCTCGAACATGTCCGAGTGGACCCCGTCCCCAACCGGGGACTGAGAGGAGTGGGACTCTGGACGCCAGGGACGCCCCGAGTCCTTATCCTCATCGGAGGAGAAATCGTCCTCCGATACACCCTCTCCCTCTAAGGGAAACCCGCCGTCGGGGTCTACAATAGTGGTGACAGTGTCGCAATTTTCTCCGGGCCCCTCCTCCTCCTGGCAGGGTGCATGTTTTAGCGTTCGCGCACTCTTGAGGAAGGTCTCTGTAAGTTTATCAAATCCTTCCAAGTGCCCCGCGTTATGCTTAACGGCCCTTTTATTCCCCATCTGGTAGCTACTTGGACCCACCACCACGAGATCTGGGTCACTGAACACCCCAGGGATGCTTTTCGCCAGCTTATCAACCTGATCCCTAAGAGGAGCCAGCGCCCTAGAAATAGCCAGAGAGAGGGCTTGGTCCACTGCTGGAGGGAGAAGTTGGGGGGCCATTCCTCCTCCACTTCCTGGTAGGAGGAGTAAAAATGGTCTTCTGGAGAAGACATGATAGCAGAGGGTGTGAGCACAGAACAAATGCCCTTAAAATCCTTAAGACAGCCCCTCGCCGGTGCTCCAACAGCTGGGCTTTCCCCGAAGCTGTTATAAGAATAGACTGAGGCGCAATACCAATTACCACCACCAGGTGGCGCTGGTCACTAACGTGGCTGTGTGGGGAAATCACCGCGTAGCGGTGTCAAAATTAGGCGAGGGTTGGTCGGGAATCAAGCGGAAACTAAAGGAGTGACCGGATTCCCAAACGCGCGTAAAGACCAGCGGGAGCGCTCGACGGAGCTGCCTCGCTCGGACCAGACGCGCCTGACAGGATCTCACCGCGCTCAGAGCACACAGCGGGAGAAACTGCGAGGGGAGAACGCGCTCGGGCAAGAGCCTGCTGCGCAGGGAATATGAAACAATACCAAGGCAATAATGCTAATAACGTGCACAAGAAACCGCTATACAAACAGCAACAACGTCAGATTAAGCCAAGAATGTAAGGAATGCACTTAACTGACGAGCAGTGAAGAAAGAGGAAGCGGAAGGGACGTCACGATATTATATACGATGGACTGTGATATGATTGGACTATAGTTGCCTTGGAGACTACCCCCTAATGGTTCATGGGTTGTGTAGTCTTTTGTTTAATGAATGTTGTGTTACGTTTTCTTTGAACTGCTATGCAAATAAAGTGAGGAAAGATATGCATAATCCTCGCCTCCGTCCTGCCATAGAATTCATTAAACTTTATTTGATCTGATTTAGAAACATAGATCATAAAAGTGTACTTAAAAACAGTAAATCCTCTTTCCATGAGAATTAATTAAAACTTAATTAAAACCAGTAGGTAAAAACGGGTGTTACAAAGCCCGGTTCAGAGCAACTTCAGGTTAACAGAATCATAAAGTTCAATGTTTCGCAAGATCAATCTCATGTACTTTGTGCAAAATACGCAGTAAGGGGTCCAAGTAAGATGTAACGCTCCAATACCTGACCAGTTTGCACTATATCAAACTGCAGAAAAATTAAAAATAAAAAGTGTTTTGCACACTTCTTTCATTGGGCTATATGTGGGCTACATCTGGGTGATATTTGTGCTACATTTGGGCTCTTTTTTCTCTGGTGACCATCTTGGGAGACTTATTTGTTATGAAGTTTCCTAATTTCGTCATTTACTGCAGTCTCCTCAGTAGGAAATGCTTTCAGTTTTTTACTTTGATTCCATCAAGAAGGCATTCAGATGTGTCACACATTTGCCATAAATTCAGAATGTTAGCACTCTAGTTGTTCATTAGATCACTGTAGTAAAGCTACTGCTCATCAGGGAGTTAACTGGAAGTCTACTGCTGGTATTGAAAGTGATTGTTTCAGTCTGCATGTCAGAATTTTCTAATGAAATAGAAGAGGATTTGAGATCTCACTTAAAACATACCCTAAATTTTCTTTCTGCAGAACTAACCATAATTTTTATGGCAAAATGAACCCCCTCATTTTGTTCCTTTTTAAATTAAATGTTTTAAGTGTTACCAGTTTATTCCAATCAAGATGGCTTCAGGTGTGCCATACTTTTGTCATAAGTAAGACTGTTAGCGCTCTAGTTGTTCTTTAGAACACTCTGGGAAGTTGCAGTAGAACACAAAGGCATCAACTGACAGGCTGCTCCTGTTGAAATATAACAGGAAGATATTTGAGATCTCACTTAAAACATGTCCTAATTTTTCTTTCTACAGCACTAACCATAATTTCTATGACAAAATGAACCCCCTCATTTTGTTCCTTTTTAAATTAAATGTTTTAAGAGTTACCAGTTTATTCCAATCAAGATGGTTTCAGGTGTGCCATCATTTTGTCATAAGTAAGACTGTTAGCGCTCTAGTTGTTCTTTAGAACACTGTGGGAAGCTGCAGTAGAACACAAAGGCATCAACTGACAGGCTGCTCCTGTTGAAATATAACAGGAAGATATTTGAGATCACACTTGAAACATGTCCTAGTTTTTCTTTCTACAGCACTAACCATAATTTCTATGACAAAATGAACCCCATCATTTTGTTCCTTTTTAAATTAAATGTTTTAAGTGTTACCAGTTTATTCCAATCAAGATGGCTTCAGGTGTGCCATACGTTTGTCATAAGTAAGGCTGTTAGCAGTCTAGTTGTTCTTTAGAACACTCTGGGAAGCTGCAGTAGAACACAAAGGCATCAACTGACAGGCTGCTCCTGTTGAAATATAACAGGAAGATATTTGAGAGCTCACTTAAAACATGTCCTAATTTTTCTTTCTACAGCACTAAACATAATTTCTATGGCAAAATGAACCCCCTCATTTTGTTCCTTTTTAAATTAAATGTTTTAAGTGTCACCAGTTTATTCCAATCAAGATGGCTTCAGGTGTGCCATACTTTTGTCATAAGTAAGACTGTTAGCTCTCTAGTTGTTCTTTAGAACACTCTTGGAAGCTGCAGTAGAACACAAAGGCATCAACTGACAGGCTGCTCCTGTTGAAATATAACAGGAAGATATTTGAGATCTCACTTAAAACATGTCCTAATTTTTCTTTCTACAGCACTAACCATAATTTCTATGACAAAATGAACCCCCTCATTTTGTTCCTTTTAAATTAAATGTTTTAAGAGTTACCAGTTTATTCCAATCAAGATGGCTTCAGGTGTGCCATAATTTTGTCATAAGTAAGACTGTTAGCGCTCTAATTGTTCTTTAGAACACTCTGGGAAGCTGCAGTAGAACACAAAGGCATCAACTGACAGGCTGCTCCTGTTGAAATATAACAGGAAGATATTTGAGATCACACTTGAAACATGTCCTAATTTTTCTTTCTACAGCACTAACCTTAATTTCTATGACAAAATGAACCCCATCATTTTGTTCCTTTTTAAATTAAATGTTTTAAGTGTTGCCAGTTTATTCCAATCAAGATGGCTTCAGGTGTGCCATACGTTTGTCATAAGTAAGGCTGTTAGCACTCTAGTTGTTCTTTAGAACACTCTGGGAAGCTGCAGTAGAACACAAAGGAATCAACTGACAGTCTCTGCCCTTGTTGGATGTACATGTTTTACTGAGAATGTCAGACTTCATTCTCACATGACTGAGAAAGTTAATGTGAATTTACAGAAAATATGCTCTAATGTTAGCTTCTGGAGCACCTTCCAAAACTGTATGGGACAAGCATGTGAAAATAGTTTTCTCTCAAACATGATTCATGATATCCCAGCAGAAGGTTTTTCACAGGGTAAAATCACCTTAGAACACACCACAATTCCTGAAATTAGTATGGTACCATCAACAAATGAATTCTAATGTAACTAAAGTCTGTTATCACCCTTTATAGTTCTCCTTTTGGTAACCCTCAAAATCTTCGATTCACTACAATGCATTTCAATGGGGTACTATCATTTATATTGGTCCCAAGATGGCTGCCAGCAATTCCAGGATGAAGTGCTGACAGCCAATCAGATCTCACGATGACATGTGTGGTTAGGCTCCGCCCAGATATATAGGTGTTTTATTTTCAAATTTCTCAGGAACTACTGAACGGATTTACACCATTTAACCAAAAGGCACGACTCTGAACCAAGGGCTACCTTTTGCCAAATTTGGTGTAATTCCGTTCAGCAGTTCGAGCTGTAGCTGCGATGAAAGGTTCCTATGGAAAATTGCATGGGGAAAACACGTTTTGGGACCCCCCTTTTTTCTCGGCCCCCACTTGACGAATCACCCCGAGACTTTCAGGATATGAGCGGACCGGAGCGCCCCACGAGTTTTGAAAATTTCGCGAAGATTCGTCAACCGGCACCAAAGTTATTTCAAATAGAATGTTGCGGATTTCCTATGGAAAATAGGTCCTAACTATAACTATCTACTAGCGACCGCCAGTAGATAATATATATACTGTTCCAAGTCTCCCAATGGAAATCGGACGGCAGGAGAACGTAACATTTCATCTCTCGGAGGCCCACTAAAGGCAGTGACAGCACATTAATCCTGTATGAAGCACAGAACCTACTAAGGAAAATAATTTTAGAAAAGACACTGCAAAGCTCACGAAGAGAAATATAACTTAATACTACAACTCCCAGCGTGCAGTACAAACTGAAATAACCTGCTGCTAATTAAAGAGCGTTATAAATACCAACAGGCTGGAGTAAGTGGCTTTTCTGTGTAATCTGCGCCGATACAATGCAATGCCTGTGAACAAGGAGTTCATAACTCCGAAACGCGTAAGGCAAGAGGCAAGAATGTATTTCCGAGGGATGCAATGTTTTATTTGCCCACATTTATCCGGCTTCGAGTGCGCTTCCGAATTGAGGATCTTTGGTGTACAAAATTAATTTAACGGCAATCTAGCCGAGGAAGATGCACCACCCCAAAGGAGGGGGCCATGGAGACACAGAACTGTTCCAAGTCTCCCAATGGAAATCGGACGGCAGGAGAACGTAACATTTCATCTCTCGGAGGCCCACTAAAGGCAGTGACAGCACATTAATCCTGTATGAAGCACAGAACCTACTAAGGAAAATAATTTTAGAAAAGACACTGCAAAGCTCACAAAGAGAAATATAACTTAATACTACAACTCCCAGCGTGCAGTACAAACTGAAATAACCTGCTGCTAATTAAAGAGCGTTATAAATACCAACAGGCTGGAGTAAGTGGCTTTTCTGTGTAATCTGCGCCGATACAATGCAATGCCTGTGAACAAGGAGTTCATAACTCCGAAACGCGTAAGGCAAGAGGCAAGAATGTATTTCCGAGGGATGCAATGTTTTATTTGCCCACATTTATCCGGCTTCGAGTGCGCTTCCGAATTGAGGATCTTTGGTGTACAAAATTAATTTAACGGCAATCTAGCCGTGGAAGCTGCACCACCCCAAAGGAGGGGGCCATGGAGACACAGAACTGTTCCAAGTCTCCCAATGGAAATCGGACGGCAGGAGAACGTAACATTTCATCTCTCGGAGGCCCACTAAAGGCAGTGACAGCACATTAATCCTGTATGAAGCACAGAACCTACTAAGGAAAATAATTTTAGAAAAGACACTGCAAAGCTCACGAAGAGAAATATAACTTAATACTACAACTCCCAGCGTGCAGTACAAACTGAAATAACCTGCTGCTAATTAAAGAGCGTTATAAATACCAACAGGCTGGAGTAAGTGGCTTTTCTGTGTAATCTGCGCCGATACAATGCAATGCCTGTGAACAAGGAGTTCATAACTCCAAAACGCGTAAGGCAAGAGGCAAGAATGTATTTCCGAGGGATGCAATGTTTTATTTGCCCACATTTATCCGGCTTCGAGTGCGCTTCCGAATTGAGGATCTTTGGTGTACAAAAAAAAAAAAATATATATATATATATATATATATATATATATATATATATATATATGTCCAAATCAAACCCGCTGTCATCACAGTTCAAAGCAGGCACCAGCAACATGGGATCTGGGAAAGATGTTTAATTAGGCAGTAATGAACGCTGGATGACGCGTTTCGGTGGACACAGCCACCTTGATATGTATATTTCTCTTCCCCTAGTCTTCCATCTCTTGGCTCTTCAGAAACAAGCACAAAAAGGAAGCAAGCTGCACAGCTCCAACTGATGATGAGCAGTCCTTTACTAGTTGCAAATCAAAATAGTGCAGGATAAAACAGACCAACGCTTTTTGGCTTTAGCCTTTAACAGGGTCATAGAGTTCATGCTTCCAGAATGTCCCTTTTTAAAGGGACTCCCCCCATACCAAATACTGTGCAGATTAAAAACATCTGGGAGATACCTTTTAGCCCATCTGGGGTTCCCCTGGAACACCAGAGTGGCTAAAAGATAGTCTTATCTGCCCAGTGTGGAGGGCCAATTTCAATAATTGGGGGGATTCCAGAGATGGCGAAGCCAAAATCACCTGGCAAGAATTCTCAGTGTGAACAGCAGGGCAAGTTTTCAAAATTAAATACTTCCAGTTATGTTCATGGTGACCAGCACAGGGTATGACAAAGAGCTGGAACTGGCAACATGAAGCCATTCTAGGAGAGAATAGGAGCATCAAAAAAAATGTTTCCCTGTGGTATTGGGATATGGTGGTAACAGAAGATGAAGAAGAGCATGGAACCTTGCCAAATCTGGAAGAAGGACTTGCTGGAGCTGGTGTGTCAGCACTTATGGCAAGTATATTTTAACTACCTTTTCAAAAATTTAAAATCTGCACCTTTAAAATAAAACCACCTCTTCACACTCCACAGGGTCCATTGGACTCCTCTAAAGATGGCTAAACTTGCACGAGGCACATCAAGATGTAAGAGATGCAACACGATCGAAGCAGATGATAAATACATGTTTGTGGAGTGCCAAGAGCTAGCTACCTACGGAACGATATGGGTTGTTGAGAGAAATCACGGGTGCCAAAGTGAAGGTAAGCCACACCTTAATATTATTCAGGGTTGATACCGTATCAGACAAATGGAATGAGTGGTAAAAGGGCTTGCTGTTCCTTTTAATACTGATAGTGAGAAGGGAAATCTGCGGAAAGTAGTTATTGCCCGAACCTTCATCAGGGCAAGACTGTGTTTCCTTGAAAAATTCACTTTTTTGCATTTTTCAAAGTGCCATGTGGCGCACATACATGCCCTTAGGGCATGTATGTGCGCCACATGTGCACACATGCCTATTTCAGGGGTGCAACAGGTTGTCCTATTGACACCCTTGCAACCTTGAAATTGCATTCTCAATTTGCGATTCTCTAATTGGGAATCGCAAATTGAGAATGTCTTCCCATTCATTCCTATGGGCCTTCTAGCCCATAGGAATGAATGGGAAGTTATTCCTTATTTGCGAATCTCAATTTGCGATTCGCAAATAAGGAATATTTAGGATTCGCAAAATATTTAGCAAATCCTACATACATTGCATTTTGCGATTCTCTAATTGCGATTCCCTAAAAATCGCAATTTGAGAATCGCAAAATGCGTTTTTGTTACATATGGCCCTCTGTCTCTTATATGTGTCCTTGGTGGTTAAGAAGTAGTGGGGTGAAGTCAGTGAAGTCAGTAGCAGGGTGACATCTCAATAGGACAACAGAAAATTATGCTATGAGATTGTGCAAAAGACCTGATTTCGAGTTTGATGGGTGGAGTAAAGGAAGTCAGGGTGGCGGAGGACTTTACATCCTCCACCCTGCAGTTATTACGCAACCAAATTTAAAGTTCATTGCCAGCCCTGCAGTGAACTCCATCGGTTTGTTAGAACCGTTGTGACGGTGGTTCATATAAAGCCATTTAAAAGTTTGGCATTCACCTGTCATTGATGACAGATGCTTACACCAAACTTTTTAAAGTTTTTATTTTTCCCCAAAAAAACTCCCAAAGTGGGAGTTTGTTTTTGGAAAAGTAAAAACGAATGGCCCCAACACCATGGTGTGGGGGTGATTTTTTTATTTTTACTGTCCCTCACCGCGAGGATATTCCTGGCAGTGATGGACAGTAAAAAGCCATCTGACTGCTCTCTCTAAATAGGGTTGACAGTTGGATGGCTCATCTCCGATGGCTCAGTACACCCTTGGGGCCATCAGAGAAAGGTTTACACTGACAAAGTAAATTTGACTGTGTTGGCGTAAACCTGGTTGTCAGCCTGTCTCAAATTCGGTGAGTGGACTGTGAGTTTGGTGGTCAGAGTACTCCATCACCATTGTAACAGAGTACCCTGTCCACCAAACTCAAATCAGGCCCTAAATCTTTTAATATTGCAGCAGAGGATTGGGTCAAGATACTTCTTCAATACCATGTAGGGAAGGTTGGTTCCAAGTATTCCAAAGCCAAAAAATGTTGTCAAAGTTAACAAGGGTAGTTTCATTACTTGGATGGTAGATGTCGGAGGGTTACGAGAATTATCACATGTAATGTTAACAACAATGCCTGATGAGAGTTGTGTACATACAAATCTAGAACCTGCATAAGATGATTTGTACAATCCTGTTGTCTCTCAATTGAAGAGTAATTGAATTGTTGTTGCGTAGGACCATTCTGGGAGGGAAGACAATGATCATTGTGATCAGGAATAACTGACTTTACATGATGCATTGCAAAGTTCCCCAAGGGATGAATCTATTGTAAATCACGTAAAAGTGTCAGCGAGGGTAAGGACACCTTCTTGGAGAATACTTCAGTACCAGGGTTATTTTTCTTATTTGTTTTTTTTTTTGTTTCTTTGCCTTCTTTCTTCCCTACTTCTCTAACAACTATGCTACCAATTGCTTGCTGTTTCAAAGAGGAAGATGTGTTATTCATCATTCATTGTCATCCCCTCCCCTGCATTCAAATATTGTCATTTTTTATATCTGCCTGCAAAATGTTGGTTAAGAATGTTATTTTTCTGACAGTTTAGGTTGTTAGATGTAACTCTCATTGCATTGCAACATTTCTAGCTGAGTTCAATAAATTCAGTCTTGTGTTGTTTTAACACTTGCGCCTTAGAAATTTTGTTTCAGTATTTTTTGTTTTCTCTCCTTATGCAAGGGTAATATGAAACAAGCACTGAAAATGCTGATAGGTCTGGCTTTAAAGAAATGCTGTACGGTAACGTGAAGCATTACAAGTAAAGAGTATCAATATGAATTTGTGCAGAAGGAAAGAATTGTAGAATATTGGTGTAGATTAAAACTTCAGGTGGCAGTTGCACTGTCAAGCTACACCATGTAGGTTAATGACAGCCCTTCTCCCATCTGTGCTACTGGCAGAGAAAAATACCATAAACTATACAGTTATCTAAGATACTTTAATAGCATTATGGTGTCATGTGTGTGCCCCTGAAAGGCTAACCTCGGGCAGTATGATAAATAAACAAAATGATGACAGTTGTGTGGTGGGCAAGCACTTATTTTGTAGAAGTACACACCTTATGCCCAATCAAAACATATACTCCTGGATCCCATACATGTCGGTGGAGCTAAAGCCCCTCTGTAGTGAGCTCACATCATTGACAACAGCTGCACTTTAAAGCCAGACCATAAAAAGACTATATAACGGTGTAGAATTATCAAAGTTACATACCACAGCAGACAATAACCAAAGACTTGGCAAAGAAAAAGGCTTTAAGACTTGCTAATATGTCAGGGTGTGTTTTCTTCTATAGGGCAGTAATATGTGTTTCAATTATCCACTCTTATAATAAAATGAAACAGTGGCATGTTAACTACATTTAAAAATCAACATGAACTCTGTAAACATGGGTCTCTTGGTTTTCATGTTTGTCCAGTGACCGACCACATCCTTTCAAAGATCCGCTTTCATGTCTGAATCTTGAAAAAAACAGCCTAATGAGCAGGGCCTCTGGAATTATGCGGCAGGGGAGAACCAAATTATGCAGCAGGGTTGAATAAACCATGCAGCAGAAAAGTCAAATTATACGGAACAATGCAGCACATTTTGTAATAGTATAATTTCATTTGTTTATCATTTTTACACTTCTTAACACTGCCTGGGCATGGACTGCACCTCATTAGTACCAGTTTAACAACTAAATGTAGCAAAGAGCAACAGAAAGGTGACCCACCAACCTTTCCAATGGGCCATCAACTGAACGGCAATACTTGTCACTGCGATTTTAGTAACTTTTGAACCATTTGAACTAGAAACAAAAATGATTTGTTAAAATCTGCAGATCATACAGCAGATGATGGCGTATGTGGCAAATGCGGCAAATCCATGATTATGCGAAAATGCTGCAGCCCCACAATCGCATAATTCCTGTGGCCCTGCTAGTGAGTAATATCCTTCCATTATCTTGGGATCTAATCATTTCTACACTGTAGAGAATCTGGGAATATTAAAATCATATTTAATCTTTTGAAAGTGTTTAATTCTTTCACTGATTTGTGCAAAGTCTGGCTCATAAGAATCTTGGCTAATTTGTAATATCACATTTACCCACAGAATGGGCAAAACCCTTTGACTTATCAGCCCACTTTCAAACAAGTCAGAAATTATAGCAGGTCAACTGACAAACACACCAGGCTTTAAACAGTTATAGCAAGGTGTAGTAACAGGTACCAGTGAAAAGTGTGCTGCCACCATGCACCTGCAATAGTGGTGAAAACATGACACACGACTTTCTACATACCGATATAATTCATGGCTGCAAAGTGTCCCATTGTTGTGTGTGATACCTTCAGCTAATCCTGGCTTTTTGTCCGTCTGCAATTTGTTGCTGGGGATTTTGAGCTCATAGTTACAATGTTAACAGCAAGTTTTCATGTTCCAGAATACAATATGATGGCTGTTAAAAAGTCAGGACTGACTTAAGTGAGGCATTTGCCACCACAACACTTGGCACTGATAAATGTCCACACAAAAGTAAGATAACCTTACAGTAGTCAGGCAAAGAGTGCAGAAAAGCAGCGGTGAGCATGCTTAAAGCATTTCGTTTCATATGCCTCAAAATGCAGGGATACAAACTAATCTGGAGTAATTCAAAATTTTTGAAGATTTCACTACGTACTATATTGTTGGCAGGGTTGACAACCCCTACAATGTCGTATGGAGTAGGTGAATGACCCTATCTGTGTCCACGAATGTGTTTGTTAAAACATTTGAATATAGCACTCTGACTTTTTTAATCAATGAATAGTCCTGTAAGACTATTAACTAAATGAGAGGTAATGAGATGTAAGTATGAGTGAGAATGCAATACACAGACTTTCTATGCTCAAAAGTTTCAAATAAATTCATTGGACACACTGCCAATGGGAGGACACCACATACCATGCACTACTTCTCCTTTAAATTAAATATATGCTTTATAACAGTCACTGAAAAAATAACATGTTTTGTAAGCACTGGAAAAAGACTGTTTTTGTCTATGTTGGGGGTTAGACAGCTGAATAAACAGTGAAAAACCCTGGTTACAAGCGATTTAGAAAACACTGAGAGAACTTCACTGACCTCTCCAAAAAATAGCACATTCTCACAAGGGTTCCAGTGGGACCGGCCCAACCAGAAACGTACTTTTCCCTACATATCCTAAAACTCACAAAAGAGTACGTCTGGTAAATCCATTAGAGGGAAAAGAATGTGAATTATATCTAGATGTCCCAAAGGACGAGCGCTTCTTTTAAGAAGGAGACCTTACAGGGTGACATGAAGCAGCTCTGTGGGTGAGGCGCTAACCAGTGGCTTGAGAGCGGATCATTACTCGTTCACTGTTGAACGCCGGTGGACCCAGGGTACATTCAGGCCATCCCATTCTCTTTCATGCGTATTTTCTCTTTTTGGTAGCAAGCAAGGTGACTAATTATCCAGGTCCTGACGAATGCCCCAGAAGCCCTTTTGGGGTCGACAAAAGGGCAGAGACATGTTGACCATTTATAGGGGATATAGATGGTAAAATACCCCCGTCCTCTCATATTTTTAACCCTATCCCGCAGGGCACTCGAATAAAGTTTATTAAGCTCTTCTGATATAGTTTTATCCATTTTCTTCACTTTTGCTTCGCACTTTGCCCCTCAATTTCGGGAAACTCTGGCTCAATTGTTAGTGCATGACTCGCTGCCACCTCAACTTTTGGGGGCAGATTTTAACTGCATCGCTGATGTGTTGTTTGACCGGTCGACTTCACTACTAGTAGACACATTCAATGTTAAGCTAGCCAAGGAATTTGGGCACTGGGCAGAGAACTGGGACCTGCAAGACATATGGAGGGCCAGGAATGAGGGCCACAGAGAGTGCTACATTAACTCCCTGGTCAATGGCTTGCACATGAGGCTGGTTAAGTTATTGGGTACATTACAGTTTGGGTAATCAGTTACCCACATAGAGTTTTTGGGACACACTTTGCCCAACCACAACCCACTCAAAATACACATATTTTGGGGTTGGAGGCAGCCCCCGATTCTGACTTGGAGGCTTCCGACACTGCTGTTGCAATATCCTGTGTCCCAAGGCCTACTGGTCGAAAACATACAAGAGTAGTTCCTGCACAATTAAGGCTCCACTGAGCATTTACATATTGTATGGGAGGTGTTCAAAGTGGTACCAGGGGGGCACAGTATGAACCAGGTAGTGAGGGTTCAGAGGACTTTGGAGCTAGAACTGAATAGGATAGAAGCTGCACTTTGAGTACTTGAGAAGTGTATCCCAACAGACATTACTCTTAGACCCACTCTTGCAGAAAAGTCTGAGTAACATGCATTAGTGTTGGACATATTGCTATCATTCACCCACAAAGAATACTTGCACACCCCACATGTGGAGGCCAGAAAAGCTGGCTGATTATTAGCATGGCTAATTCAAACCGATTGTGGAAGTAAATCTATACCTCATTAGGACCCGGGGCAGGACTATCGTGTACACGCAAACTGAAATACATGAGTTATTCACTCAGTACTACAGGGAATTATAATGTAGACAACCTTTGACATCTGAGGAGTTGGCCGAGGCCTTCTTCGATAGGACTACTCTACCGTGTTTGCTGGACAAGTTGGTGGAGGCTTTGGGTATCCCCATCACAGAAACTGATATTAAAGGGATAAAGAAGGATCTATCATGGGGCTAAACACCGTGAATGGAAGGCCTTCTAATGGAACTTTATCAAACATACACCTCTTTGTTAATGTCACATTTGGCTGCAATATACAACGATGCATTAGATAGGGGCCTCCTTCTTGACACAAGAAGGGATGCATTACTGATTTCTCTCCATAACCACATAAAGATCCTTCAGACGTGGCATTGTACAGGTCCCTGTCTGTGCTATATTATATTATAAAATCGTTAGCAAGTTATTATCCGGCTGCCTGTACCTGCATTTGTAGGATCTGGTCCATGAGGATCAAAACCCTCCTAAACAACAGAAGGTTTTTTATCGTCCTTCAGGAAACACCCTGGAGACAACTCCCAAATTCCCTAGCACTGTCGATAGACATACAAAAGGCATTCAACATTGTACATTGGGATTTTATGTGGGCCACTATGAGATGTATGAATGTGGGGGGGGTTGGGAAAAATGTGTCACATACTTGTACAGTGGAGTGAAGGCACGGTACGAATTGACCAGTGCATCTCAAAATTCCTTTGAAGTGAAAAGGGGGACTAGACAAGGGTGCTCATTGTCGCCTATGCTATTTGCACGGGCAATCTAAATGTTCACTAATATAGTGCAACACAAGGGGCGAGGCAGAGACATTCCCTTGAAAGAAGGAGAACATGGTATCTCACTCTGTACAGATGATATGATATTATAATTCAGATATGCAGCCGGTGGAGTGGCATAGGGAAATGCAGTTGCTGGAGGATTCCAGAGAGGTCTTAGGGCTCTCTACTAAGTGGGAAAAGTCCTGCACATTCCCGATCAACCGGATCTGCGGCTATACCGCAGATGGAAGCTGAGAGTGGAATTAACACAGTGAACCTGTGATGATAAAATACTTGGGTGTACACATTCACCACACGGACATGTCAGAGAAGGGAATCTGGGAGGGACACTATTGGTGCTGAGGGGCAGCATTGCATTCTGGCTCAGGTTGCATCTCCCTACGGTGGCCAGAGTTGCACCTTCTAAAATAGTGATGTTTCCCCGCAGTTTGTATTTATTTTCAAAGATCCTGATATGGATCCTCCAGTCCTGGTTCAAAGCCATAAATACGTTGCTCAGAACTCTGATGTGGAATGGAGGGAGACAGAGAATATCTCTCCACATATTACAAGGCTCCTCCTTCGAAGGCAGGATGGGGTCACAGATTTTGAGCTTTTTTGCATTGCAGCAGAACTGCAATGAGAAACCAAACGACTGGTTGGCATGAGACACAAAGAGCTGGGGAACATCAGAGAAACTCAGAATGAAGGGGCACTCATAACCAGCCTGCTGGGGACTAACATACACTTCAATCAACACCCAAAATGCCATGCAATAGCACTATGTAATTGGAATATAATTATCATGAAAATCTAGCAGAGGCCGGTATATGCTCAAGCATTACCTCTGGTAGGTTTACCCTCACCCAACAATGGGTATTTTACTTCCTCGAGACTGGAGAAGTGGACAGAGAGGGGGATACCAATAGTCGGTGACTGCTACAATGGTAGGGAGTTGCGCTGCCATACCTCTTTAATTGAGGAAGATGCCGTACCTTACCCACAGTTTTTAAATTATGGTGTGCTCGTACATGATTTGTGTCTTCTTTTGGAGATAGGGCACACGGACCCTATCATGCATGACATCTTGAAGACACTTCTGACATTTGGGGTGGTTGCAAGTTAATCTCTTGGTTATACAAAACTATGCTTTCCATGGCCATGGATTGTATGGCAAAAGTCAGAACGACATGGGAAGGGGTGCTTGGTAGAGAGTTGCTGGATGAAGAATAGTCCACAACACTAGACTATCCTCCTAAGTTATTTGGGAACTCTAGGTCTGGGTGCATGCAGCTCAATTTTCGTCCCACCACATATTTGACACCACACACACTAAATAAGATAGGAGGCACCAGGGACAAGGTATGCCCTAGATTCTCATTGGTAAATGCAGATTTCATGCACATGGTCTGTGCTTGTCCAGTCATCACAGGTTTTGGAAGGAGATGACAACTAGTTTGAAACATGCTGTTCACAGGGACCATCTAAATAGAGTGAAAACTTTTTTGTTTGGCCTGTACCCTCACCCAAAGAAATTTCAGGTGGGCTCCGGATTGCTTGACCTGACACTGGTGATAGCAAAGCGAGCAATGGCAATGCATTGGAAATCACAAGACCCCCTCCCCCTCAGCAGGTGGAAGTTAGAAGTTGAGAAATGGGCAATTGATGAGAGGGTAGCCATGAGGTCCGAGGAACACAGAAATGTGGATAGACAGCCAGTAGCGGTATGAATGGATGGGCATGCTGGCACTTTATACTGAGAGGGAGGAGTAATGAATATGGAAACAGACTAAGTGATTTAATAGTAAGTGGGAGAGTGCGTGGAAATCCTATTGCAATTGGTAGTGTAATTGTATACACTTATTGAGATTGAGACACGTCATTTGATCAAGAGGGAGAAGGGATTTTTGTTGATTGATTGTGTATGTCAACAGGATGGGCATTAGCTTTTCTTTTCTTTGTTGTAGTCACACAGTTATAAAGTAGTTCTCAAGGAGTAACCCTTTCTAATGGCTAACCCGAGAATTATTATATTGAGACTTAGAGCCTGATTACAAGTTTGGCGGTGCAGGAGTGGGACCGCCCCGCTGCTGCACCGCCAAACCCATGTGCACACCGCCTGCCATATTATGGTCACTGGCGGGTGGTTCTTTGCCAATCTCATGGTGGTGCCTATGAAATAAGCACTGCAATGGGAACATCAAAGGCAGTACCTGCATGGCATGGACTGATGCAGTTCGTGCCGTGCAGGTACTGGGGTGCATTTACACAGGGGGGCACAACAGGTGCCCCCCTGCATGCAACCCCTGGCCCTGAGGCATTAGGGGACCCAGTAGGGCCCCCTTTGTTTCCTCTACGCCATGGTTTTCATGGAGGACGAGCCACCGTGAAAACCGTGGTGGAGAGGAAACTCGCAACATGCTTGGCGGGACCGCGGTGGTTCTACCAAGCATATTGCACCCACAAGACCGCCATGCACCCTCCAGGGATCTCTGATCCCTGATGGTTGCAGTGGTGCAATGGCAGTCCGACCGCCACCATCGCGCCCTCGCGAGTCTGGCGGTCCATGGACCTCCAGACTCATAATCAGGCCCATAGTCAGCAGGAGTTGCTTTTGCTAAGTAATGGGCTGCTTATAACAAACATGCTTCATGTGTTAATATTGACAATTTATAATACTGGTATGTAACACTGGACATGTATGACTGCACATTAAATTGAAAACTCAATACGAATAAATTTAAAAAAAGCTCAAAAAGTAGGGCATTGGTGAGAGGGAGCTAAACTGTCAGTATACTGCTCAAAGAGAGCTCATACTGATAGAGCATTGCTGGTTAGCATTCATTATTGAGGAAGGAGATCACAATGACATATAACTGCATGGACAGAAATTATATTACAGGATGTTGCTGGGAGAGAGCTCACACTGACTAGTCCCTGTTGGAGTTGAGCTCACATTTGGTGGCCACTGATAGAATTATACTTAGGAACAGGGTAGCACAGTTCAGAGCTAAATAAAGATACTGAATTAAGAGTGGCTGGTTATAAACCAAACTTAAACAGAAGTTCGCATGGAACCCATATATATAGTTATCGAACTAAGACGGTAGAATGACTGTCATGAATGAATCTGAAGAGAACCAGCAGAATGTAGTTAGGTAACTAATTGTTAAATCACTTTTATTGTGCATAAAATACAACAGTATAGACAAAGTTTGCAAATCGGTGAAAAGTGTGCATTATCCCAAGTGACAAACCATAGCCAAAAACAAGGTTTATGAAAATTTTGCATGTGATACAGGATTGTTGGTATAAATAAACAGCCAAATCCAATGTAAATTCCTGGAAATATAGAAACACTAAGGGCCTCATTACGATGTCGGGCGGAAAGCCTCCACCCGACAGTCAGAATTTCCTAGACCGCATTGGAACCATTCCGACCGACTCGGTCGGTTTACAATCCGCCCGACCAATTACGATGTTTGCGGTCAGAAAGTAAACTGTGCGGTTATTCTGAATCTGTTTCGGTCGGAACCGCATCGTGCACCTCTACGAACAGAGTTTCCGACCGACCAATCACGATGTCGATTTCCAACAGCCTTTGTGAGTCGGCCTGTCTGACATGAATAGGCTGTCCGAAAGTGACTAGCAGGCCCCCCTTCATCTTGCGGCCTCCGGTTGGGGGCCGAGGGTGTACCTAAGGGACCCCCCTGTAAAACCCTGCACTGTGTGGCTGGCACCATGGAGTGCCTGCGACAGGGTGCATGGTTTTACACACACACCCCATTTCCCCATAGGAGCCTGTGCTGTCAGGCAGAACATGAGCTCCCATAGGAAACAAAGGGACTCCGACCGAACAGTGTTCGGTCGCATCGTAATCGGTCAGGCTGAATCCTAGACAGTGTTGGGCAGAAAGTTTCCGCCCGACATTGTAATGAGGCCCTAAGTTGTATTCACATAATGTTCTGAACAACAATGGTCGGTTTGCGGAAATGTCTATGGCGTTTCAACCCTGTGTGGTTAAAAGGGTCTCTGCAGGACTGGTGATGACCTTGGGAAGGGTGTCTCTGGTTGGATACTTGAAAAGAACAGGGAACCGGGTCCCTGTAGGGAGGAGCAGGAGTCTACCAAATGTGCGCAAAAGGAACAAAATATACTCATAGGCTTGATGTCTGAAAGTGAACGAGTGCACGTCCCGGATGGGTGCTGATGGTTAAAGCGAGCTGGGACCAGAGAGGAAGATGGTTATCTTGACCGCCACATAAGAAGACTTCCCACGACGAGTTCTTCACTCATCCTATGCCCCGGCCACCCGGCAGTCTTCCTCTCTGCTCCTGGCTCACTCCAACCATATTTTACAACACCAAAATAACAATACTTTTAAGAAATAAAGAGTTTAAATGCCCTTATCAATCTAGATAAAAAGCAAAGCCTTCATTCAGAGCAATGTAACAAAAAGGAAGCAAATTAATGTGGTGAACTAAATGTATTGGAAAAACAAACACTATAATAAAACAATGGCAAAGTGAAAAAACAGGGAAGGTTATGAGGTGTGTTGCATCAGGGCCTAAGCGGCATTCGTTGTGGCATGTAATGGACTACAACTGAACACAAATTGTTGGTTTACCCAGGTCAAAAGTTAAATGTTTAAGCTTAAAAAATATCTTGGATTTAAAATCTTTAGCTCAGAAAAGTTAAAAGCTCTGGCTGAGTAGGACTCCAAAAGCAAATATATGACTCCTTAGTGGCACCATGTACCCTCAAAAGTTGTTCACAAAGTTCAGAGCTAGAAAACAACAGAGATAAAGCCAATGGGATTGCATCTTCCAACCACTCTCGGCACATTATCCCCAGGAAAAGGTCACCAGATAACAGTCTGTAGGTTCAAGTTGCTGAAAGGGTCTTCGTGATTCCAGTTGAGTTTGACACCAAAATGTCCAGTTAAAACTGGTTACTGGTATCTCTTTCGCACATCATTGGCTTCCTTTGTCCACATGAATTTCTGTACTCCACAAGCATAGTTGAGAAGTTCTCGTTAATTGTTATTGTTTAAAACATAGTCTTGCAGAGTAAGAATCAATAAAAGGGCATCTTGCCCCTTAATTAATAGTTTATTCTGAAAGATGAAGTACTGAGGGGCATATTTATCATGGTTTTGCATGGCTTTTGCTCCACGCAACGGGGCGCAAGGGTGACACAAAACCTAGGATTACATTTACCAAGCCACGCATGCTATGAATTTGATTTAAATGGATTGCCTATCAAATGTTAGCAAAAAAGGATTTCTTAAATCTAATCCATATTACACATTTTAAAACAACCTGCAGATAATGTGCTGTCTAATGCATGTTTTCGGTGCAAGTGAGAAACTCTTGCACCACATAATTTAACTCTATACAACTGTCCACCACTTCTTCACAAGTATATGAATGATTTACTAGTGTCATTTGTGGCATCTCCTAGAGAAAAAGTGCTTTTCTTTTTAAAGCAGAAGACATGTAGCTGAGACATGATCAGCAGGTCTCACAACTCCAGAAGTCGAAATGTCAAAAGGCAAGAGCAAAAGAGACTGAAATATGTTTTCCTACAGGGATATTTAGAATATCAACTGTACTTAATTAGACAATATTGGCAGACTGGCATGATGGAAGGAATGTGTTCACCAATCATTTTAGAGTGATAAGTTTACAAGAAAATTTCTCTAGATAACTGCACTGAATTTGTGGCCAATTGTACAAATCATGACCACAAAAATGCTTTTACATATGTACAAAACACAAATTGTTAATCGGTAACCTGTTATTGAATCGCAATTTGTGTTTGCGATTCAGTATTTGGAAAAGGTGTATTTAGAGTGTCACTTCCAAATACTGAATCTGAATGGGATGTATGAATGTTTTGTGACCGAATTACAGTTGCTAAACATTCATATTTTATCGACTCCTTGAAGGCGGTGGTTACTCATTTATAAATGCCCTTCCCCTTTGAGAATGTAAATAAAAATACACCTTCCTGCAGAAAATCAATCCTCTGAGGTGTTTACTCTTTCTACGTGTGCTGCAGAATGCAGCACACGTATAAAGAGGAAAAAGCGAGGCATCACATTTTGATGTATTCCCAGGTCTACCACTAATGGTAATTCTGGGAATGTGTCAAAGTCCATGGGTGGCTGCGTGGGAACACCCATGCTCCACACATGGAACGCCTCCCTGGGAGTGTGCTACCTTGCATTACTCCACATTTACCAAGCCACGCATGCGTGGCTTGGTAAATGTAATCCTAGGTTTTGTGTCACCCTTGCGCCTCGTTGCGCGGAGCAAAAGCCATGCAAAACCATGATAAATATGCCCCTCAGTACTTCATCTTTCAGAATAAACTATTAATTAAGGGGCAAGATGCCCATTTATTAATTCTTACTCTGCAAGACTGTGTTTTAAACAATAACAATTAATGAGAAACACATAATTATTGGCTTTCCAGTAAACCTTTGTTCACAAGTTAACAACAATTATTTTTAAAACAGCAATCGTCTTAGATCACATATGGTGAATGCATTTGAGTAGACTTGATTGTCACGCTGCAAAGAAAATTGACATATAACAAATATGTGTTCAACACTAATCACATCTTTGTATGTAAGGTTTGAATTACAACCCAGCGTCACTACTGTATGCATTAGAGAATACACGTGCATGCACTGGTATGTATCATCATGGGTCAATGGAGTTGCCAGTTGAGTTGGGAAATGGATGAGGCAATATAATCAATTTTTATGACACGCCTCCTTTTAAGAAATGGTGGGGATGTGCTTATCCTCTGGTTACTGCATATGTATTTTTTGATGTCTAGCCAGAACTGTAATGTCAATTTTGAAGTACTGTTTTACACAATGTCTCATCAGATTGTATTAAAGTAGCCAAATATTGAATAAGGGCCATGCAATAGGGCTGTTAATAAAATCATGGTGAAAGAAATCGATGCAGCAGATTAAAGATACTGCAACCTAAATATTATATTTTCCAAAGCATAGCCTGTCAATTTTTACATAAAAAATGTGTGCACCTATATTTCTAACTAGGCAAATCTGTACATTCCCGAGCTAACAAACCCTCATTAGCAGATTAGATCCAATGGTCCTGTGGACAGAATTATGGGGGTCATTACGATGGCGGACGGACTTCAGTCTGTCCGCCATTGTGTCGTGGAGTGGGACCGCACGCCTACAAGGCGGCAGTCCCACAGGGGGTATTACGATGCAACCGCCACGGTGGCGGTCACATCTGCTATATTTAACATTGTGGCGGGTGCTGCTAGCTGCAGCACCCGCCACAATGTTAAAAATGCACTGTTTACATTTCCCTGCACTACGTGGCAGGCACCATGCGGTGCCTGCCACATGGTGCAGGGAAATGTAGGGGGGGCACCACCTGCTAGGCACTGTCGTGTTCTTGTGCTGGAAGGACCACACAGGAGACCAGGTAAGCTTTGGTACTTCTTTATTGTGTGTCGTGCTTGCGCTGCCCACATGCACGTCTGCCCTCTTTCGTCTCTCTTACTGGACTGCCCTTCCGCCCCTTGACCGGAAGTGTTGTCCAGTTGCCTCCCTGCCCTCTTGCCCCGTGCAGGGTCCTAGTGCCTTCCACCAAGGCCACTACATCTTCCCCTTTTGTCACATAGGAAATCAGTAGGGGGAAAGAGGGAAGATAGCACTTGTAGAGATAGTGAAACAGAAAAGACAAGAAAAGAAAGTTGCTCCCGAGGGGAAACGACACGTGTGCACTCCTCACTACATTTCTTCAATGAGTCTCTTTGGCCTTCTGCTCACTCTCTTTGGACAAGTCTCTTCCTGTTGTTCTTCTGCTCTCTCTTTACCCTTGTCCTTTCCTTTCCCGTTGTCATCTATCGCTCCGTCTTCTCCACTTGCAGTATCTTGGCCATCTTCGTTCACCGTCTTCAGTCCTTTGAAGTGAGAACTGTTTCGTGTTACTTGGTGGTGCTCTGACGCCGCTGTAATCATCGAGCCCTTCACTTTTATGATTGTGAGAGGTTCCTTTGAGAACACGCTGTCAGACTTTCGTTGTTGTCGCTGACGTACTACCACAGTGTCTCCTTCTTTGAGGTGTGACGTGATGGCATGACGCCTTGCATCAGCATATGTTTTCATTTTCTCCTTTGCTTCCTTGTCTTTGGCTGCAATGTTGCTGTGTTCAGACGGCCCTTTCGCTTCGATCTGTGGTATTCTTGTTCTGCTTGTTCTCCCCAGTACCAGCTCAGCCGGACACTTTCCCGTGGAGCCATGTGGTGTATTTCTGTAGTCTCGCAG
Organism: Calotriton arnoldi; assembly: GCA_963921515.1. Taxonomy (NCBI): domain Eukaryota; kingdom Metazoa; phylum Chordata; class Amphibia; order Caudata; family Salamandridae; genus Calotriton; species Calotriton arnoldi. Next base: position 633,509 of record CAWUFW010005122.1, on the reverse strand, counting down.
AACCTGGCACAGCGCTTGTCCAATGGAGATCTGTGCCAGTTTTGCTCGCTGAACTGCTTTCTTGATGTTCCCCATGAAACGCTCCACCATGCCGTTCGCTTGTGGCCACAGCGGTGTCACCTTCCGGTGATGAATGCCCAGGTAAGACATAAACTTTATGAATTCTTCTCCTGAAAATGGAGGACCATTACCCGTTTTCAGTGTTTCTGGGGAGCCCCATGCTGCAAATACGTCGTCCATGATTGGTAGCATTGCTGTTGCTGACGTTGAGGACACTGTTCTCACTATGGGGAACCGTGAGTATTCATCAATGATCACGAGCAGGTAGGTGCCCGTCTCTAGTGGCCCGAAGAAGTCAGCCGCTAGCGTTGTCCACACTGCTCTTGGAAGTTCTGACATTTGTAGCGGTTCAGGGCTAGCTGGCTGTCCTGTTACCTGACAGACGTGACACGTCGCGATGGTGTCTTCCACCATTTTGTCCAGGCCAGGGAACCATACTTTCTCCCTTAGCATCTTTTTCGTCGCCACCATTCCACGGTGTGACTCGTGTGCCACGTTGACAGTCATTCTCCTTAATGAAATTGGTATCACTATCCTTGTTCCTCTCATCATTATTCCTGTTTCTGTCTCTGATGATTCCTCGTGTATTTTCTTTAATGCCAGCCTTTCCTCTTTGTTTACTTGTTCTCCCCAGGTGCAGTTGTTGTTGATGTGTCTCCATCTCTGCATCCTTGTCGTTTCTTTAGCTAGCTGCAACGTGGCATCCTTGGCTGTTTCTTGCTCCAGTTCCGCTATTGTTATTGGCGCTGGAGTGTTTTGCTTTAGGACGAAATTTAAATATTCCTCAGCCATTGAGGTGATCTCTGGTGACTGTGGCAAAGGATGTCTCGACATGTAGTCAGCCGGGTTGTGTTCTTTCCCGGCTTGTGCACAATTTTGAAATCGTAGTCCATCAACCTTATGCCCCAGCGCTCAATGCGCGGCGGCATCTTCGCTGCTGGATTGCCATAGAGTGTCACTAGAGCTTGATGATCTGTGATGATGGTGAACGACTTCCCGTAGATGAACATGTGATAGTGTTCACACGCCCATACCACTGCCAGGCTTTCTCTCTCTGGTTGAGAGTATGCTCTCTCGATGTCGGACAGGCCTTTGCTTGCATATGCACCGATCCTTCTCGGTGAATCTCTCCCCGGCAGATGTTGCGCTAGTATTGCTCCTAGTCCTACTGGGCTGGCATCTACCGTTAGTTCCGTGCATAGCGACGGGTCAAAGTAGGCAAGGTGATCTACAGTCATTACAGCCTCTCTGATGGCTTCAAATGCCCAGCGGCATTCTTGAGACCACACGAACTTCTGATCTTGCTTTGTTAGCTCCCGGAGCGGTGTGCTCACCGTGGCAAAGTCCTAGATGTATCGAGCACAGTAGCTGGCAAGCCCTAGAAATGACCTCACTTCTGCGACATCCTTGGGAGACTTCGTGTTTTTCAACGTTTCTACTTTGCTGGGATCCGGCCTCATCCCTTTCTTGGAAAAAATGTGACCGAAGAATACCAGTTCCCTTCTCCCCAGTTCACACTTATCTTCGTTTAGTGTTAGTCCTGCTTGCTCTACTTGCGGTTGCAGGTGTATCGGCACCCGCCGATGATGTTGTGCAACTGGTTTGACCGCTTCGTTAATGTGTAATGTTATCTGCTTTCCTTTTAATTTTCCGAGGCCCTTGAGGAGGGCCGGGTGTTCTTGCAAAATGTTCCCTTTTGCCGACATGTGGTATGTCATCGCCAGTAGACCCATCACTTGTGCTGTGACATTGCTCAGTAGACACGGTGCCGGGACGTCACCTCTCAGCACATGTACCTCTTCTTGGCACGATCTTTCCTTGTACGTTAGTGTCTCCGTGAACTTCCCCATGTTCTCTACCGGCTTTTTGGATCCCCACGTGAACACATCAACCGTGGACGGTGATAGCGGCGGCCTCACTTTCATTTTCACATATTCTGACATGCACATGATGTTGCACGTGGCCCCGCTGTCAAGCACGAACTGAGTGCTGTGCTGTCCCACTGCAATGTCCACTGTTGCTGTTTTCTTTATTTTCTCTTTTTCCACGAGGTGAATGTGCTCATGTTCTTGGTCCTGCTTGGGGGCGTCAGCCATGAGATACAGTCGTGCTACACTCACAGGTGTTGCTGTTTCTTCCGACTCATCAGAGGAACTGCGGTTTGCCGTTTCCATGTGTCGGGCGTATCGATTGTCGGTTGTCCGTGGTCTCGTTGCTCTGCCCCGCTCGTTCCTGAACTGCCTGCTCATGCAGGCGCTTGCGAAATGATTTTCTCTGTTGCATTTTCTGCATCTTTGGCCCATCGCAGGGCACGCACCAACATGCGGAAAGTCCGCATCTGTAGCATGTGGTTTGTTCATTCTTTTTTGCAATCGAGGCCACCGGGTATTCTTTCTTTTTGATATTTCCCATGACGCGATTCGCCTGTTCTACTCTTTTCTCCTTTCCCAGCTGCATCTCTTTGGCGTGTGATGTTGCTCTTGCTTCCACACGGGCCATGGTCAATATCTTTTCCAGTGTTGTCGGTTCCTTCAGGACCCGTGCACGGAACTCTACCGACTGACAGCCTTCAATGATGCGCAGTCATATTGCTTGCTCATTGTCGAACTTGTCAAACTCGCAGTACGTGACCAGTTTCCTCAGTCGTGTTGCGAAGTCATCAAGGGACTCCTCTGTTCTCTGACACGCTGTATTGAAAGTGTATCTTTCAAAGTCGATGTTCCGTTGCGGGTCAAATTTCTCTGTGAGGCATTGTATCACCCCTTTGTATGTCGCCGTCCGCTCGCTGGGAAATGTTATGAGCAAATCTTCCACTTCATCCCCTGCGAGATAAAGAAAGAGGTCCAGGTTTTTGCTGTCTGCCACATCGGTGGCCCGCATGTAGCGTTCGAATTGCCTAATCCATCTCTCCCACCTAATGCCAGCTTGTGGTTCTGACAAGCTGAATGGTAGCGGTCGTCTGAATATTGCTTGTGGATTCTTCTTCTCGCTTTTGGTGTCGACCATTTTCTACTGGGCGTAGCTCCTTTGCAGGCCTTTATTGTAGCCTTCCTTATCTTGTGGCAACCACTATGCTTTATTCTCTGTTTTTTTGTTTGTTTTTTTTTTTCACTTTACATGCACTTTGCATGCACTTTGCATCCACCGTCTCTCCTTCCTGTCCCTATCTGTAAGGCTCTTTCCGTTTCTTTCATGCACCCTTGTGCTGTTTGTCTCTATTTTATGTATTTCCTGCTCATTTCTTATTTGCCTGACTTAACAATGGCCGCCCTGCTTTCCTTTGCCCTCATTGGCTTGTGTGCCTGTCTTCAAAATGGCCGCCGGATCCCGCGAGACCGAGATTTCCGGTGCCTGTCCTTGAAATGGCCTCCGGGCCTTCCTCCGCTCTTATTGGTAGTCCTGCCTGACCCCAAGATGGCCTCTGCGTTCGCGCGAGATTTGGCTTAAATCTACGCGCGAACCGTGTTCTCCTCAGTGCGGCGGCGGCGGCAGGGACACGGTCGGGTGCACCGTGATGCCCTTGTTTTCTAGAGCGCTCCTGCTGCGCTGCAGTCGCTTGAGCGCTTCTTACCGCGCTTTCTCTTTGCTGGGCGATTTCTTTTCTTCCTGCTCTCGGACCAGGGTGGGCTCCTGGCTCCGTTGTCCTGCGACCGGGTGGGCTACGGATGTCGCAGCTGTTTCTCCCGATTCTCCTGCAGCGGGCGGACCAGGGTGGGCTCCTGGATCCGGTCTTCCGTTCTTCTGTCGTTGCGAGGGACCGCGGTTCACTCGTGTCGATGGCGCTTCGTCGTCCCACCACTCTCGTCGCCAGATGTCGTGTTCTTGTGCTGGAAGGACCACGCAGGAGACCAGGTAAGCTTTGGTACTTCTTTATTGTGTGTCGTGCTTGCGCTGCCCACATGCACGTCTGCCCTCTTTCGTCTCTCTTACTGGACTGCCCTTCCGCCCCTTGACCGGAAGTGTTGTCCAGTTGCCTCCCTGCCCTCTTGCCCCGTGCAGGGTGCTAGTGCCTTCCACCCAGGCCACTACAGGCACCGCCACCATTCTGTGGATGAGACGCGGTCCGACAGGCAATCGGTAATGATTGCCTCTGTTGGACCCGTGGCGGACGGGCTTTCCGCCCGCCAGGCACACCGCCCGCCATCCTAATCTGGCGGGCGGTAATTGGCCTTACCATGGCGGTGAACCTGCCACCGGCAGCCTGCCGGTGGCGGGTTCACCGCCATCGTAATCAGCCCCTAAGTGCGTAAATTAAAGACGCAGTTCTGTATCTATGTGAATCCATATTTTGTAATTCCTTAGGCATGGTGGACGGGTAAAGATAGGCTATGTGTACATTAAATGTCTACATTTTTGTTTCAGGATCAGCCCCTATATTTTGTTTGATTTTTAATTTTCAAGTTTTCAATTGTTTGTAAATCTGTCTTGTGTGTGACTGCAGAATAAGCAACAATTAATGCTACCTATCATAACATTACAGATGTTTTGCAATCTGTTTAAAAATGAGAAATCACGATTATAACAATGACTGAATGAGCTGTAAGTAATTGTGGCCTGGAAATGACGTTATAATATGCAATCGGGTGGGTAAAGTATGTTGGGCCACATTGAAAATAGTCTCCAGAGTCGTTGTCAGTTCCCAATCCAGACCTGATGAAATGTGAGACCTCCCGGAGATTTAGCACGTGCATCAGAGTTGTTGAGACTCTGCATACAAAGTGGTTTGAAGTGTTTTCGTGTGCTTTGCATTAATTCGTTGGGCAGATGCAGTTGATAAATAATTCTTGCAAAGAGCTACAGCCCATGTTTTTCCTTCTTACGTGCTTTACATTGACGTTGGTGCTAACACAATACAAGCACGGGTTTGTTCTTGGCGTATGTTTGATGGTTGTGTATGGTTTATTCATAGGCATTGGGCGATATCTGTGTGTGTGTTAATTTGTTTGACCCGGATACCATTCAAAGCGTGTTCTCCTTTTTGATCGGATCCTGTTCTGTGTGCTCGCGCTCCGGGTGCTTGTGCAGAGATCTAACGCGGTGGCTCCTTCAATAACAAGTTTATCTTTCGGTGGGCATTACTCTTCATTTGCATGCAGGTGATTGCGTTTCATGATAATGAGGTTCACATTGTTATGTATTCTTCTACTTTCTATTATAACACCAATTTTGCATCACGTTAAATGCAGTAATTATCCTGAAGATTTCCATCAGGCGAGGGAATGGCTTCATTTAACTCTACCTCGAATCATGTAAAATGCAGAATAGGCAAGTTGCATTTCCCCTATAAAATAATCGTTAAGAAAAATGAGTATGTTAATGCTCTGCCTATTATTCAATTTTCACTTAATTTGTTGTTTTTGACGATTTTGTTTTTGTTTTTTTTCCTTCTTTTTTGGTTTTAGATAGCATGCAAGGATGAGATTTTTTTTATTGTAGCTTTGTGACATGTTTCCAAATGTTCACAATGAAAAGAACTTGCAGTCACCAATTGTTCAAGGCCTCCCTCATCCAATGTTTTTTCCACATTTGATCGAAACAGGCTATCACAAGGACAGCCCCCAGTTCAGACAGACTGAACAAGATACCCATCAAGGATTTAATGCATCCAGGGGCAAAAATAAGGTATTCCACAGCCATTGCCTCAATATAAAGAAGTAAAACTACTAACATAACAGTAGCAGAAACCCAAATGGAACAACTCCATGAAGCTAATTCCAAACACTTCAATGGGAATATGATACAAAGAAATTGTATGCAAACAATCAAATCCCACGTTTTGCCTTCTTAATACTTTTTAAGCAGACCTTCCACCAGGCCACAGTACAGTGTTAGATGTGCTTTCAGCACTTGATGATCTGAGGAGGCTTGTCAGTGGCGTCAGTGTCATTGCATTGATCATATGAGACATATAGAGGGGGAGGTGTGGAACAGCAGCCAGAGCAGCTGACTCTGGAGCATGGGGCCCATGGTTCGGTCGCCGGCTGCAGCTCAGCTCAGCTCAGCATCATGTGAGAAGGCAACAGCGGTAAAGATCGTTTACCACGCATGCGATACAATGCATGCCATTACAGTCGGTCATTACAACGACCACGTTGTTACATCACATGCCATTACAACGCAAGTCGTTACAATGACTTGCTGTAGGGGGCAGAAGGTGTTGGATTTAAAATCCAACACCTTCCCTACTGTTGCACAGACTGGAGTTGGAATAGTAAATTATACTATTCCAAAATCCAGCGCCCCCCCTACAGCAAGTCGTTGTAATGACTTGCGTTGTAATGGTATGCGATGTAACAACTCGATCATTGTAATGACCGCGTTGTTATGGCATGCGTTGTAAACGCATGCGATGTAACGTGGCCTATTCGGCAACAGGTCACTTAATCTCCCCGACGACCCCTAGCGCCTTGAAACCCATAAGGAGGTGATATGTTTGCACTTTACAAATAAGAATTTATTATTTTAAAATAGGAATTTATTTATATTAACAACCTTCATCTTTAACCACCGAATCCTGTATAAAAACATGTCGATGCTTGCCATTGTGGAAGTGGCCTCTTCATGGATTAATTCTTTCTTCCCGGGATGGTCTCAGACAGTGAGACTTCACTTATTTTCATCTGAAGAGAAAACTGTGCGGTTCAACATGGGTCTATTCTTTCACTGTTTTTATTTAATCTGCATATAGAGACCCTTGCTTATGTACTCCATTGAACAGGAGCATGCTTTTACAGAAATGCAGGTCAGACTTAGCTCACTTATTGCCTGTACACAACTGCACACCTATTGCCTGTACACAATTGCACACTGCAGGAGGCCAAACCATTACCAGGCTCCGCTTACAGCGTGTCTTACAATCATTCACTGCTGGCTATCCATCAATTTTCTCAAACTAAACCCAGCTAAAATGAAGCTTTTACTCACTACCACTGATTGTTCATGCCAGAAAAACTTGAAGAGATGAGAAGAAATGGGTCAGTATCCACCATTCTCTAAGGACGTGACAAATCTAAGGGTCTCCACTGATTGTGTTGGGCATGAACACCAAGATGGGTAGAGTACCCAATGCTTCTTTCAATCAACTTCTTGTCCTCAGATGGGTTGTACCATTCATTGAGGACAACCTTCACATCATGGTAATGAACATCTTCATTTAATATAGACTTGATTATGTTAATTCCATCTTTTGGGACTCAAAAAACTCATCCATCATCTGCAATTGTGGGACAGCATCACTACTGTACTTAAATTCCTCCAATGGCTGCCACCAATGTTAGAATTGGCTTAAAAACCTTGACTATTGAACATAAATTCATCTATGAGCCGTTCCTGGAACTATGTTCACTCCTTACCTTTCTACTCTGCCACTAGTCCTCTAATCATCTAATGCTCACTGTTCCCAAAACAAGAACTATATATTTTGGTGAGTGTTCCTTTTTCGATAGCTGCCACCATGCATTTAAGTTTGCTGCCAGATAACTATGAGCTGAAACTAACTTAGGGTTCTATTACAATGGCTGTCGGATGTCCACCGCCGGGCCGGCAGTGGTGCCCGCCGGACCGGCGGTGGACATCCGCCTGCGATCGCAACCAAGAAAACCGCTGGTCAAATTAGGATGGCGGTGGTGACCGCAGCGGTGGGAAATTCCGACCGCCGCTTTTCCGCTGGTTGCCATCCGCACTCCTGCCTGGCGGATGGAGCAGGACCGGGATAATGGTGGCGGTGCAGAGCAGGCTCCGCCGGCAGGATTATGATGCCGGCGGTAGCCAGCCTTTCCTCAGCGGTCAAACCGCCATGGAAAGGCATGCGGAGATTGTCTTCCAGGGGCCCGTTGCAGGCTCCCAATGTGTTGGGGGGTGTGGGTGCACTGGGGGGGTACCCATGGTCCCCCCCTACATTTCCCTGTACCAGGTGGCAGGCACTGTGCAGTGCCTGCCACGCAGTGCAGGGAAATGCAGAACATGCTCCTTTCGGCATCGCAGCGGTGCTGCGAGCAGCAGCAACCGCCGCAATGTTAAGGCCGCGATCAGACCGCCGCGGTCGGATTTCGACCGCGGGTCATCGTAATTCGACTGGCGGTTATGTCGCGGTCCATGCGGGCGGTCTTTTCCCGCTACCATGGCGGTCGGGGAGGTTTTCCGACCACCATCGTAATAGGCCCTTTAGTCCTGTTCTGAAGCTCCTAAAATGTGACTTTTTAGCAAGTAGTGTCTGGTGAACTCTTTGTTCTTTTCCCCACTCAGCCCTTGCTTTTATTCTTCTGGATATTGGTTCTTTAGTACTACAACTCATATTATGTCACATAACACCATGACGCTCTGCATGTGTGCTTGAGAAATAACATGACATGACAAAACATGATCAACGCTCTTTAGTGCGTTATCGCATGAAGACAATATGGTATACTCCCACTACGTTTAGAGTCAATACTTCACAGGAGTCAATAAAATTAGAGGAGTCACTGCATCGCAGATAAGTTTTTCTTATCAAATTGCATCCAACTATTTGAAATCAGATCTTTCTCTCCATCATTAAAAATGATTGTCCCATAGCAATTTTTACATTCTTCCCTACACTTTAATATTTACATGAAACCTTTGGCACATGCAATATAACCAAATCAAATACAGTACCAAATCTATACTTATGATATTCAACTACATCATACAAACTTCTGCACAACCAAGATGACCAGGTTAATAATATTACTGCTTGCCTGAAGTGTTTGCTTTTCTGCAAGAATGCCATTCAACCCTCCTTGAACCCTTCTTGAACAACACAAGACTGAGTACCCGAGAATCAGACCACCTCCAGTTGAAGGCCTACCCTTTATGTAACCAATATTAACAGAAGTTCATCATATTCCTGCTAATTCAGTTAGAGCTTTGAAGAATGGTTTGATGAAAAACTATCTTTTGGCCACTAAATCACCTTTGCAATCATATACAAGAATCTTATGCATTAATTGTACCCAAGCCTACGTGTTGTTGGAACTCTGCTACCATAACATTATTTATGCTGGAGACCAAAGAAAAGAGATCCTGAAGTTAGAGAGACTGCAAAACCAACTTTCTAGACTTTGCTTCAATTTAAACAAATCATGTCACATGACACGGTCCCTCAAAGATCTTCAATGGATTCCTGTGACTCTGAAAGAGAAACTATAAAAAGCATATTTAGTGAGGTGGTTTATATGTCCTTAAAAACCATGAGAACTACATCCCTTGATATGGGACAACAAGACACTAAGGAGCACAGTCACAATTCCTCAGATTAAAAGCTAAATTTAAAACAAGGAACAGATCTCTGTGTTTTTTTCTGATCTTCAATTACCTGGGATGGGTAGACAATTTAAAAAAATTAATCTACTCAATTATAAGTGCTGCAAAATATCTTTCTGTCACAAGTCAGCACTTTACAAAAAAATACAATTATCCTACTGGGTTTGTCAGCCACATTTCTCTCCATCCACACATTATGGAATGGCAATCATGGCATTGACACTAGTCTGGGTTAGTTTCTATAGACTTAGGTGGGTGGTACGTTCTGCTCCGCTGGCAGCGTTCATGGAGTTTTGCACACTTCATACTCTGCCTGAAGCACGGAGTTCCAGAAAAAGTCCATGAACTGCCACGTGGCAGAGTTTTTCTCACATTCGACTCGTCAACGTTAAGTTGACGAGTGAGAAAATTGAGTGCTAGGACGAGTCCTGGCTCGATTTCTCAATGTGGGCAGTTGCGCCAAGTGGCTACTGTTTGTGTTGAGAATGTTGCTGTTCAAGTACAAAATCTACTTGAGCAACAGACAAGAAGCAGCGCCCTCTGGTGTAGTGAGTATTGCCAGTGGTGCTGATTTTACAGTGCAGAACAAGCTCCTGGCCCTGAAATTCACGGCGATGTGCCAAAATTCCGCAATTCACGGAACTCCATGTAATCTTGCAGAATTTTTCTGTAACTCCTTGGAATTCCACGTAGTAAAATTCCGTGAGTTCCACCCACCCCTAATACAGACCAGGCACAGACAATGTATCTTCCCCTGTTTTGCACCCCCTTTTATCCACTTAGGTGCAGGGGACTCGGGCACTTCTCTAAGGTATATGTTTAGTCAGTCTATATGTGACACTTCAAGCAAATCTTATCTGTTCTTTTTTAGTTTTCTTTCTATTAGTGTGCCAATTATATTCAGATTGTTGTCCATCTGGATGACAATTGTGAGGATGCAAAATAATACACAAAAGCTCAAGTCTGAAAGAAACAGACGTTCTGGTTTTGGTGGACATCCATTGATCTGTCCAGCAACTTGGTAGCATGAAGCATTAATCCCCACCCAACTGCCATCCAAGTACAACACCGCTGATTTCTGCTTTGATCAGTCACTGTTCTTTTCACCTCAAAATGACAATGTTGGAAAATGGCCCTCTCTGAAGCGTCACCCCAAACGTTTTGCCTTCCTCCTCTTTTTCTAAACTTTTACTTGGCTTTAAGACTGAGCATTTTTACCACTGCTGACCACTGCTAAAATTCAGGTGTTCTCTTCTCTAAACAAGGTATAATTGGTTTACACCTGTTTGACATATGTGAATTACTTGTAAGTCCCTTGTAAAGTGGTATGCCATATACCCGGGCCTGTAAATTAAATGCTACTAGTGGGCCTGCAGCACGGACTGTGCCACCCACAGAAGTAGCCTTTCAGACCTGTCTCAGGTCTGCCACTGTAGGACCTGTGTGTGAAGTTTACTGCCACTTTGACTTGGCATTCATAACTTCTTGCCAAGTTTTAGACTCCCCTTTTATTACACATAAGTCACCCCTAAGGTAGGCCCTACATAGCCCTAAGGGCAGAGTGCTTTGTAAATGAAAGGTAGGACATGTACTGGTATTACTTTCATGTCCTGGTAGTGACAAACAGCCTATTTCACTTTCCACTACTGTAGGCCTACTCCTCTCATAGGTTAGCATTGGGAATTCATTAATACACTTTTAAACTGTAATTCCTGGTCAGAAAGGAGTAGCTTTTTCACGTTTCATTTGTTTGGAGTGGTAATGACAAATCCTCCTTACAAGTAAAGTTGGATTTGGCATTACTATTTTAGAAAGGCCACTTTTAGAAAGTGGACATTTTTCTGTGCTTATTGTGCGAGTTTTATATAGCGCAAACTCGACCCGAAGGTATCACAGTGCTTTACATGAGCACCAGTTATGAAGAAGACGGACACATTTATTTTTTGTAAGCAAGGGGAGATTAAGTGATTTGCCCAGAATCACAGGATGTTGAGCATCCCTGCCGAGACTCGAACCCGGTTCCCCAGCTTCAAGGTCGACCGCTCTAGCCATTAGGCCCTCCCCTAACTCTCTGTGCTTTGAAGCCTATCTCCAGTACATGTCTGGACTGGGTGACAGCTACACGTTGTGCATTCCCTCTAGACAGCTACAAACACAGGAAGGTGAGGCTCATCTGCATTCTGAGCACTCATCTGCATTCATCAGCGTTCTGATGTGTCTTCCTGGGCAGGGAAGAATGAGAGGGGCTGACACACTTCAATAGGTCGTGTTCTGTCCACACGCAAAGCACTGATTTACCCCTAAAGATAACTTGGCAGGCAGGACAGGGTTTAAAGTGATCCTTGTGCACTTCAGAGAGCTGCTTTGGACTCACCCCCTACATCAAAGGCACTTTTAGGTATAAGTACTGGGTCTCTGACCTCCTAAAATCAGACACTTCTGGATCTTGAACTGAACCTCTATCAGAAGGCCTGCAGTGATGCTTAAAGGACCTAACTGAACTGCTTTTCTAGAAGGACTGCTTTTCTGCTTGTTGCCCTGCTGCCTGCTGCTCCCTGACTCTGCTGAAAAAAGAGCTGGACTCTGCCTCCCCTCCAAGTGATCTCCAAGGGCTTGCTGGCTTGCTTCCTGTTTTCTGAAGTCCCAAGGACACAAAAGACTTCCGGCAATTCCAGTGGTGCTGCTGGACTCTGCCTTCTGTGAGTCCTATTCTTGCCTGAGGTGCCCTCTCCAAGCACTGAGCCTCAGAAGTGAGTTCTGCATCTGTTTTGCTACAAAACCGCACATCATCACCTTCGCGCCAATCAGAACCGGTGCATCGCACTTTGATGCTGACAAAGAGGCTGTTCGATGATAGCTCTTCTACAGCCTTCACGGACCGACGAAGAGGCTCAGCATGGCTCGACGACAATGCATTGCCTTCACCTCAGTAAAGCTCGATGACGACGCAGTGACCTGACCGCTTGAAAAGGAACAATGCATCGTGCCCTCAGCATCCCCGCTTTGCTCCATCCAAGGTAGTTTCTCAGCAGCCCTGCATGGGTCCTGTAGCCAGCCTGCTGTCCATCTCGGTGGGCCTGAGCTTTGGATTTGCACCGGTTCCTTACGACCTCAAGTAACCTTTTGACCGCTAGTGACTTCTAAGCACCGGTTTTGCATTTACTCTTTAAAAATTCATATCTTGAACTCTACCTACTGGATCTGTGTTGTTTTGGTTTTATTTTACTCAAATAAATATTCTCTATTTTTCTAAACCTGTGTGGAGCCTTTTTGTCTTGTATTCATTGTGTTACTGTGTGTGTGTTGTACAAATACTTTACACATTGCCTCTTTAGGTTAGCATGATTGCTCTGTGCCAAGCTACCAGAGGGTCAACATAGGTCAACTTTTAGTTTGTATCTAGCTTACCCTGACTAGAGTGGTGGTTCCTCACTGGCTTGGGTGCATATCTCAGCCAACCAGGAATCCCATTTCTAACACATCCATTTGCCTTTTCCATTGCTGTTCTGTTGAGTCATGGCATAAAGACCATGGTTCTACTCATAATTTCTTCTAGGCTTGACTATGGAAATGCTCCCCTACTGGACTTTGCATACATATTTGATTAATATTCATTCAACCCATCCTGGTCGGACACTTGGAAAAAAAAAATAAAGAGGACCTCTACAAAATCTATAACACCTTACTATTAGAGCTGACACACATGTTGTTGAAAGGTCATCTATTGCAAGACATGACACTCATTATTCAGTAAGTATTAAAAAGTATTTGCCACCCTTAAAATAAATAGATATAATGGCAAACTAGACAAGGCGGATTGAAAAATGCAAACGTGTGGTTATAATGCATCTTTAAAAAAGTGATAAAGATAAAAGATTATGCTATTCACGTTAATAAAACAACCAGTTGCTCAAGGGAAATATTTATTACTGTCTATACAATTTCTATCCCTGAGATGATTAAAACAGGCATTGTGTACCTCCAGGACACTACAGAAGTCCAATGGCATACTTTGAATATAAAATAAAAATCAAACAAGTGCCTTTAATGATTTACTTCCACAGCCCCTTTAAGAACCTTCTTCATATTGTTCAACCGCATGGACATTGAAGAATTAATGCAATCACTAAAAAGAAGAAAGCATGTACTTTAGCTGTGGCGCAGAGATAATCACTGGATTCAAGCCATAAAGAAGCAAAAGTAGGAAAAATGTGCTGGCTCAGTATAGTAACCTGGATAAGAACCATCAGAAGAATGAACTCCTTGCTGAGTTCCAATTGTCAGTTCGCTGGACACAACAGTATGCATAAAGGGATTCCTTCCAGCACTAGCCCTGAATATCACATAATTCATCACCTCACTGGGGAAAGGTTCTTGATCATGTAAAGAAGCAGGAGATTGTTATTTACTGAAGAAACTGATGGCAGGCTGGAATCTCCTAGCCAGCTACATGCAAATATCAAATAATTCATACACTAAGTGAATAGTCAAACAAAAGTGACAAAACAATTGCTTAAACTTGCATAACACATACCTAATATGCTCGACTGCTAATGTGTATGCAGTCTCACCATATATACATGAATAGAAATGACAGTAGAAAGAATCATGGATCCACTGAACACCTACTTCAACAATAGTCACCTGATCCTCCTCAAACTACCGTCAGCAGATGACATGCTAGTCATAATAGAAATACATTTATTATCAGACATGACCCAGGTGTACTCCACACAAGCCAGCAGAGAGAGGAGAACTCCTCTAATTCCTCTTCACTTTGAGCCCATTTATGTGTACCTCATAGGAGTTAGCTGCATCCTCATTACTGTTCAAGACGAATGGGAGACCCACTACCCATTTATGCAAATAAAATCAAATATAGCTTCAGTCGTTTTTGAAAAATACTCATATCCACTTATACCATGGTGAGAAAACTGGGACCCAAGTCAATTCCCCTTATCGCCCGAATAATATTTACCATCAATTGAGGGGCCCTGCTGTTCCTGAGTTGCAGCAAAATAGTAATTATGGTGGTATGGGAGTTCATAAGCAAAGGAAGGGGGTTGTGAAGTTTTCCACTTGTTACTTAGTTAATGTATTAATACTTACTATTGAGTTACTAGAATGCCATTTTTAGCTCAATAATTCCTCAACATAATTAAAAAAAACACTTTTCTCTTGATCTAGTTACCCGTTTACAAAGTTAGCTCTTCATTCAGTGTGTACCCAGCAGCACACAATGGGGCATATTCCCAATGACTTATCGCCGAGTTAGCGGCACTTTATCGCAGCCAAAGTGGTGATAGAGTCATCGCCCCATTCACAAGCTGGTGCTAACAGCCGATACCGCCAGTTAACCTGCGATAGCAGCCGCAAAAAACATCGCCACGGATGACACAGGCAACTAACGCTAATGAGATGCAGAGTAGGCGTTCCTGTGCAAAAAGCCATGAAAACACCACTTCGCAACATTCTCAACGACCAGCCAGATCGGCGATAAGAACCCAAAACAGGCGATAAGGCGCGTTAGCAGCAGGGATTTAACACCTGCTCTTACCTGGTGTTAAGTCGGATGACAACCTGCACCAAAAAAGGGAGCCCAGAGCAGAGCCACACCTGAAGAACAACTGATGCCATGGAGCTACTGATCATGCAGCTCGGAGCCCCAAGAGGGCCACAACACCCACCGCCACCACACCCAGGCCCGCAACCCCCGCTGGATTCCCCCCCGCACCCCCTGGACTACCACAGAGGCAGCGCAGACAAAGACAGCGGACCTACAGAAAACACACCAGCCTCACAGACTTAAAGCCAGAGGAAGTCATTGCCCACTACAGGCTCAAAAGGACAACCATCCGCCTCATCCTGACCCACATTGCCCACAGGCTGACGGTACCAACACAGCGGACAACCAACATCCCTCCGCAGACAAAGCTGCTGGCTGTACTGCACCTGTTGGCCTCTGGTACATTCCAACCAACAACTGCCAGAGTCGGAGGAGTCTCACAGCCAGCCCTATCTAAGTTCCTCACACCTGTCTTGGATGCCATCATCAGCTTGGTACCCCAGTACCTCCACTTCCCCCACACTGCGCAGGAACAGCTAGAGACCAAGCAAGGCTTCTACGCCATAGCTGGATTCCGGCACGTGTTGGGGGCAATCGACTGCACACATGTACTCCTCGTGCCCCCTGCCGCCACTGCACACAATTACCGCAACAGGAAGCACACGTATTCCATCAATGTGCAGGCAATAGTGGACTACCGGGGACTCTTCACCAATGTCGTCGCCAACTACCCAGGCAGTGTGCATGATTCCTTCATCTTCCGACAGTCCATCATCAACCAGCGCTTTGAGGCTGGCACCTATGGGAATGCATTGCTCGTTGGTAAGTACCAAATGAACACACCACACACCTCAACTCCACAGTCATGCAACTAACGACTCTGGGAATGCCCATGTTACAAACTAACATACAACATGCCAAACAACATGCCCACCTACCAGACACAACAGCACAACTTACTGTGGTAACCTGGGCTAGCCATGTACACAAGCCATCAACGGCATGGCACCTCAGCCACACAATAGCAGAATGTGGGGAGAGGTGGGAACCAGGCATGTGCGAAGGAGGCAAGTGACCCATGAATGAGAATGTACACAATGCCAAGTGTGGCGTTGACATGCTGGCCAGACTGCAGTATGCAGACCACAGACATGGCCATGTCGACACATACTGCCGGTGTTTGGAGTGTAGTGGACAGTGGACGCAACCATGTCACCCCAGGCAGTGGGGAAGAGCGCGGAAATGTAGCTTGTTACGTCCCCCCCTGTAAGCGTGAGCGGAGTGTGCTGGCCCGGCGTACGCCAGGCCAGCGTAGGGGTGTGAATAAAAAGCCTGTTGCTCTCTTCCGGAATGGTCAACGTGTCTGCCAGGGCGGTGCCTCTCAGCCCGCCACGATGCTGACGCCGTGAGTGGCGGTGCCTGTGATCCTGTGCGCCTGCTGCACCCCAGGCCGCTGGTCCCCAGACCCGTCTTGGCCGCCCCAGCGCAACCAGGTCTCACTGCTCACCTGCCGACACCGGCGTGTGTCAAAGAGGGCCCACCACGTGACGGTGCAAGCTCCAAGCCCGAGGCCTGTGACCATGGCAGCCTCCTCAGACCATCACGGCCTCCGCGACACAGGCCCCCAGCACTCCTTTCTCGTTGACATACTCCACCGCTGCCTCCGGCCCACACTGAGGTCAAGTAGGTCACACATTTGGAACTGAGTCTTGATTTCATTATGGCCGAGTTCATATATTTATGGCAGAGTTTTTTTTTGTTTTTTTAAATATTTTTTATTTTAACTTGTTCTTCCACAGGGCAACTCAGTATGTTACAATCAGAATTCCCACAATCATAAAACAAATATTCCCATTACATAAATCAAAGACAATGCAATACAGTGTCAGTTGTAGGAAGAGCATCTACCCGATGCCGTATACTGTACACCTCCCTAAATAGGAGTATCCAAAAGAACAATATCCAAATCCTATACAAAGAAACACAAAACTTCCTCCCTCCCCCCCAGGGTCAGCTAGATACACCCCTCCCATCACATATATATCATGATAATCAGTATGAAACCAGTACAATAACTCAGTTACACCGTGTGTCCTTTAGACTATCATGGGCAATGTACATACCCCGTCGTCGTGCTCTGATTGCACCCCCAGCGTCCCCGCAGTATTCTGTGAGGGAGAGGCTTCGACCTCCTCCCGAAGCGGAGCCTCCACAAGCATTCCCTGCCATGCACTCACGTCATCTTCTAGTTTGACATCATTTCGGACTCGTCTCATACGAACTACCTCTGCCGTTGCCCATTCTACCAGGTCCCTGGCCCAATTCTGTAGTGTAGGTGGCCGCGCACTCATCCAATGAATCGCCACCTGCCTCTTTGCTAACACTAAACCCAGCTGCAAAAATCGTCTGGAAAGTTTCTTGCCCTTGGGTTTCGAGATAAGTCCCAGTAGTACCTGCTTACTCGAGCGTTGAATTGACCACCCCGTTACGTGTCTCAAATGCTCCAATACCGCCTCCCAAAAGGGGGTCACCCTAGGGCAGTCCCACACCATGTGCAAGAATCGGGCATCAACATATCCACATCTGGGGCACTCAGAGGACCTGTCAGGGTAGATTTTGTGTAGTGTATATGGGGTCAGATATGTTTGGTGTACAATGTTATATTGAAGTAGTTTAAAACGCACATTGGAGCTAATTTGTTTGACCTCTATGTGCACCTTTTCCCACTCAGCCTCTGTCAGAGGCGTCTCAAAGAGTTCGTCCTATTTGCTCTGTATTGGGAACGGAGCTACCGCAAAGTCGTCCCTCAGCGCCTTGTAAATATGAGTTACTAATCGGCGGCCCCCGACCATCGTGACCAAAGTCCGAAGGGTAGTAGATATGGGCGGCTCCTCTGGGAATGTCGGCCACACCTCACATGCTATCGCCGAAATCTTGGCGTATTGGAGGTATTGTCCACGACCTAAGTTGAACGCCGACACAGCCTCCTCTCTAGTGAGAAACCGCTGATTTAGGTACAAATCTCCCATCTTATCACAGCCTCCCGCCGTCCATCGAATAGTGGACATATGCTGGCCGACATTCTTGAACGGTACTACCGCCCAGAGCGGGGCCTCCGAAGCATACGGGGCTCTTTTCACCACATTGCGGACCGTGTATTCCCAGATAATGGCCACCTGTCTAATAATGTACGGAAGGTGCCCTGGGACCCTCGAGCCCAGCATAAGGAGTTCCGGTAGGGGGGTCTCTCCATGGGTCCCTCTTAACAGCCGTTTCTCCCAATTGTCGCCGTCATCCAGCCAGTGTATCGCATGCTGTAATTGTGTCACAATATAATAATAAATGAATCTGGGGACCTCTAACCCTCCCTGCTCCCAAGTTCTCTGTAAGGTAGTGAGCTTCACTCGTTTACGTTTACATCCCCACAGCAAGTCCACCACTAGTTGATCCAAGTGTTTGAAGTACACCCATGGGACACGATACAGTGAGCTCTGCAAAACATAAAGACAGCGTGGAAGAACCACCATTTTTATCAATGAAATCCGCCCCATCAGTGACAACGGGAGATCCCTCCAGAACCTGATGGAATTTTTAATCCCCTCTATACATCGCCCCACATTTAGGTTGTGATACACATCATGGGTATGTGCCAGCCGGACCGCAAGGTATCGGACCGAGTCCGTAACCCAACCCATTCCTACGTCCGGCAGATCGTCTAAGCTCACCTCTCTCAGGTTACCCATGGGGAAGAGTTTGGATTTCCCCTGTTATGCAGAGTTTATATCACTGTACTCCCTTCGAACTGGTGCCACCAACTCTGTCCATCACAAGCCCACGACACGTGTCTGTGGGCCCCTTCTGACTACGGCCTTCGGCCCACACTGCGGTCCAGCAGGTCACACATTTGGAACTGAGTCTTGATTTCATTATGGCCGAGTTCACATGTTTATGGCAGAGTTTAGATCACTGTACTCCCTTCGATCTGGTGCCACCAACTCTGTGCATTGCAAGCTAACGACACGTGTCTGTGGGCCCCTGCTGCCCGCTGCCTCCGGCCTACACTGCGGTGAATTAGGTCACACATTTGGAACTGAGTCTTGCTTTTTTCATGGCAGAGTTTATACCATTGTACAGGCCTCATCGCAGACTGCATCCCCTTTCAGCTCTGGTGCCACTAACTCTGTGCCACGTAATTCATGGACACTCTCATGTTGAACTTTGGTGGTGTCTGAGTCTATGGCCTGGGGGTCGACTTCATCATCATGTAGCTGATTCTGACTTGGTGTAGAAGATGAGTCGGTAGCATTCATCTCCTCCATATTGCCGGTTTCTGCTTGGTTCTGCCCTCTGCATCATGCCCTGGAAGAACACCTTCCACTGTCCCCAGAAACACTGCGCGACATTTACCTTCGACACCGACGAGGACCCGCTCAGCTCCCGTGGCCTTGCCTCAGTGCACCGCAAGTCACCGTCCTGTGGCAGTGTGCCTGTGCCGGCCGCAGTGCATCCGGGGCCACTAACTCTGTGCAGCTCAAGTCACGGATCCTTGCTGTTTGAACTTTGAACTTCTGATTGTCTGATCACTGTTGTAGTTGTTGCCAGCACCAACCACTCCCTGAGGGCTGGCTTACACTCACCCCACAGCCATCCAGCACAGGTGTCACTGGACATGTGGCCCTGGCAATAAAAGGGGCCGGGCGCACGTGCCCGTAGCCAGTTCCACAAACTATCTAAGTGTGTGCGTGTGGTCATTATGTATGCATGAGGGCCCCGGGCCCTACCACATGACATTGTGCTGTGTACAGCGGATGCAACCATGTCACCTCTGGCAGTGGGGAAGACCTGGGACATGTAGCTGTGTCGTACCCCCCTGTAAGCATAAGCGTAGTGGGCTGATGTACGACAGTCCAGCGTAGGGGTGTGGATAATCAGCCCTGGGCTCTGGGCGTTGCTAAGTGTTGGCCTTGCCAAGGAAGTGCCTAATGCGTGTGTCTCTGTTGTAGTGTCGGCGCCACACGTCCCGCAATGGACAATGTTGCGATGTAGCATGCCCCCGGAGTGCGGGCTCGGCCGAAGGGATAAATGAAGGAGCGCAAGCCCGCTCGGGGTCCGGGATCATACATGCCAACTGTTGTGTGTGTCGCTATTACTGCAGCATAGGCCAAAGGTCTACCTTCAACCGCATCGCGAGTTCAGCCAGCCATGAACTCTACATCTGTGTCCGCCCTATGCTTACCATAGGCCTACACACACGTGGCCGCCCACCTTCAACGCACAACATCACAGTGTCGTCGTCAGGCTTGTGGACATGTGCAGACAGGCATGACAATGGTGTGCCGTAGAAGTGCAAGTGATGCAACCGCGCTGCGCACACTAGTAAATATGCACGGGGGAGGGAGGGGCAGCAGTGAGGCTACGAAATACACATTGATGCCGCTCATTTGCTACAAGCAGTACCTGTCAAACGGGAATCACTAAGTCACACATATCACACACCAATGAACTAGTGGGCCTGCCAACACATCATGCATAACCAACTTTTGACTCTTGTCTCTATGCACTGTCACAGGTGATCAAGGATATGCACTCTGCCCTTGGATGATGACACCCCTCCGAGCCCCGAACACACAGGCCCAGAGGCAGTACAATGCGGCCCACAAACGCACCAGGGGCATCGTGGAACGCACATTTGGCGTGTTGAAGTCATGTTTCAGGTGCCTGGACATCACAGGTGGAAGGCTCCTGTACAGCCCAGGCATCGTGTGCAAGATGATCGTTGCATGTTGTGTGTTGCACAACATATGTGTGCGCACCAATGCCCCATGGCTACAAGTGCCAGATGCACCGGACGATGATGATGAAGATGAGGCAGGTGGACCACACCCCACTGCAGCAGCAGGACTAGCCCGTAGGAACACCATCATTGACAATTTCTTCACATGAGCACGTCACATTGTCACAGTCCTTAGCAATCATGGAACAGTACAAAATGACCACAGGTACAGCATGTGCAAATAAAATCATCACAATACACATTCCCTGTGTGCAGGTTACTTCTCTGTACAGGCACATCACTCTGACAAGTGTAAGTGCAACATGTAGTGCTAACTATCTCACTAATTGGAAATAGATGGTGGGTGTGTCACCTCTGTACAGAGAGGCTGTTTGGGTGTCACGTATTCGCTATGCCATTTCTGTGTGTCAAAGATAGTACGGGATCCCACTCATCAGCGTTTCACAAGTGTCCCAAATCATTTCATATAGGCTGTCATTTGTGACCTACAATTGACAACAGGGCTACTTTTGGGGTCAAATATGTACCACCATGATGCAGGGATGCACCCTGTGACACAAGTCCCACAACATGAGCTACATGGACGTAAGGGGGAATCACTGCCCCTACATCCCTCCATGCTTTCATACTTGATTATTCATAGACATGGCACTTCTGTGTGTATCAGAATGTATCATTCATGTTCAGTGGAGTGTTGAGGCTGTCTGAGTACTGGGCCATTGAGATAACACTTTACATTGTTGCCCCGTGGAGGACCAGCCTGAGTGCTTTAGGGATTGGCAAGTTACTCGGAAGGGGAAGAGACCAGTCCACAGGCTGATTGATGTGTCATTGTTGAGCATACAAGTGATGGCAGTCTATGTCGAGGTCCAAGGTTGGTGTCGCAGAGTGTGTCGGGGGACAGTGGAAGGTGTCATTCCAGGGCATGATGCAGAGGGCAGACCCAAGCAGTAACAAGCCATATGGTGGAGATGAATGCTACTGCTTCCTCCTTACCACTATGGCAGATTCATTCTCATCTTCCTCCTCTGATGTTTCATGTGCCTCACATGTGGGTGTTGGTGTTTGGTTTGCAGCACTGTGTGACACTGACACATCAGGGGCCGTAGATGTGGATGTTGGAGTAGCAGCAGCAGCATTAATCTGCGCAATGTCTTGTGGCATCACTCCCATGATGAGGATCTGCAGGGCATGGAAGATCCCATCTACAGCTTTCTCGTGTGCAGCCGTGGTAGCCATTGTTTGCGCCTGCATCCGCTCCATGTTCTCCATGACCCTCCTTATGTTTCCCAATTCACGGATGATATCGCTGTAGCCACTCTGACTAGACAGTTGTTGTCTCCGAGTCATGACTCCAGCGACGGCAGGCATGGATTGTTGGAGGGCATGGGGCGGACTGTGGGTGTCCGTTAGGGACTGTAAGTGGTCCCTGATGGGACTTCGACACCCACGTATGGCATCTAGTTTGGCTGACATGAGGTCGAACCCCACCTGCACCTGTTCAGCCAGCTCCTTCTGGCAGTCTCACACACGGCGTTGGAATGCCATGTGTTCTTCGGTGAGGTGCTGGGAGCCAGACGTGCTTGTGGGTGCTTCCTGCTGTGTGGTCTGTGCAGGGGGTGGGATCACCTCGATGGTGCTGGGCTGCCCTGCTACTGGAGGTGGGGTGCGGAGGTTGTCCATGAACCGTTGGAGTACGTCGTAGTCGATGTCCTGGGGGTCGTCTCCATCATCACTGACGTGTTGTAGGGTCTGCTCTGCAGGAGGTGTTGATTTTCCCTCTGCAATGTGAAGGGGAGATGCAGTTTCACAGTGTGTTCCATGTACGTTGACGCATTGGCGGAGTTTACATGCAAACTGCATGACAATGTACATTGTGACTGTTTGTGAGGAGATGCCTATTTGATGCGGGACAGTGGACATTTGTACTACATCACGGATGTGGGGTTGTACTCGTACATTGTCATCTCACAGTTTCCTGCTATGCCAGGTGTGATTGGCCATTTTGTACACACATGCGGCACCAGTTGTGTCCGGTGTTCTGTTGTGAAAGTGTTGCGGTTTGTACCACATTGTCATCAGTGTTGGGGTGCTCTTATTCTAATGTGTGTGTGCTGCATTGTGGGTGAGTTGCCCCTGCAGCTCTGATTTTGCTGCCCCTTCTCCCTTTCAGGCGGTGTGCATTTGACTTCTGTGCTTCTACAGTGCTGAGATGTTGTGGGCTTGGGTAAATTGGGCTCTTGGTCGAGTTGTGACTCTTGGGCATGGTTTGTCCGCAGATGTGTGGTTGACGTCGGGGTTGTTTGTGCACGTGGTTGTGTCAGAGTGTGACCTGCTCCTTTCCGGATGTGGTCCACACTCAGTCACCTCAGTATCGTGGCGTGCGCCGTGTCATGGTAATTGGACTGCAGCCATGCTAATCGTCATGCAGTGTCACTTGCATTGTCAGTGTGGCTCACGGACCCGCAGCTTTGCTGGGTTCAGCCCATGTGCATGGGTTTGTTGTGGGATTGGTGATGTGTGGGGAGGGCCCCCTCTGGGCACATTGTCTACGGGGGCCTACTTGTTGTTTCTATGTGTGCTGCAGTATGCCAAGGAGATCAGGGACATGATCCAGAGTCATTGTAGGTGTGCAGTGTGCTCTACTTAATTCTGCATGTGTGCCATTGTGCCCATCTCCCCCCGTCCCCCCAGTCCCTGGGCGGTACTCACCCTGTTGATGTTGTGTCAGGTCATGTTGAGCAGTGTCCGGATCCACTTCTCCTGGCACCGTATCCCGACTGATGACTGTAGCCACCATTTTCTCCATGTCATCCAGCTTCTGGTGTGCCGCTGGACCCCCTCATCCAATCTGCGTAGCAGCTTTCATGTTGGCATCGAGTTTGTTCTTGTTTTTGCCCTTCACATCATTCCAGCGCCTCTTGACCCATTCCATTGTCCTCCTCAACTCTGCAACTGCATTCACATGGTCCAAGATAGTCTGCCATGTTTGCGTCTTTGTTGCCTATGACACGTTGGAGGTGACGGACAGTTGTTGGTAGTGTTCTGTCACCTCCGTAACGATGGTCCTGTTTTCCAGCGGACTGAACCCCGTCTTCCTCTTCTCCTTGGCCTTCCCCGACCCCGAGGTTCCTTGCTGGTCATCTGTGGGGCTTGTGGGCTTCGCGTTGTCCTCTGCAGTCTGTCCGGGTGCATCCATGGTGCTACGCAGTTTGAATTGTTTTGTTTGTGTTTTTCAGTGCTTTTATAGTGCTTTTTCCCGCATGACGCGTGGGAATTGCAGGCCTGTTGCTGGTTACCGCTGATTTTTGTATCGCGATTTGGGGCATCGCACCTTTTTTCGCGTTCGTGTTTCGCATTGTTTCGTCGTCGAGTTAATATTAACGCGGTCATTTGGCGCGTTGTCGTGAGACTATCGCATGGTGCCGCCGGGTTGTGAATACAACGTTAACACGGTGTTATTTTCCCGCGATGGGCTGCGATGTGCAAAGTTGCGTTAAGCTAATTTTGCGATGATTATCACACGTTCTTGTGAATATCCCTCAATGTATTTACATATAATCTTTTAGAACAGCTGAACACTGATACACTCTATGTGCACAGGACACTGTTTGGTGCCTGTATATGCAGAAAGCAAGGCATGTTCCAATTTGAAAAACGGACTATAATGTCCTTTGCTCCTATTATTCCATTGTATGTGTCTTTTTTTCTTATGAAGTAAAATGCTTTCAGTCCTTTTGGAGAGTACAGTCGACGTGTTTCGGCTGTCATATGCATTAAAGGCCTCATCAGGACTCATACAAGGACTCATTTATAGTCCCAGTTCTCTGGGGCCTGATAATGCTTAGTCTCAAGTGTGAGGTGCAATTCCTGAAACTTGACTAAAACACTTATAAATATGCTAAACAAATCAAATGGACTTTGGCCCTCCTATGTTGCTATGATTTGAGCAGTGATTCTTTTTGAGTACGAGTTGAGACATGCGTCTCCATGAGTGCAGTGGGAGGTTTGTGTCTATATTTGTGCAATGAAAGGTGTGCGGGGTGAGTGGTGTGCTTGCTTGAATGAAAGATGAGTTGGGTGCAAGGCGGGGTGATTGCCACTGTGGTTGATGTTGAAGAGGAGTTTATAGTGAGGGGTGAGTCTTTGCAAGTTCAGGAAGAGCAATGTGCCAGAATGTAGGATGAAAGGAGAATCAGCAAGAGTGTAGGATGAACAATGAGCATCTGTGAGTGTATAGTGAGCAGTGTGCCTGTGTGAATGTAGGGTGTGCAGTGTGCCCAAATAAGTGAGGATAAGCAATGTGCCTGTGTGAGTGCAGGATTAGTGATGAGCATTAGTCGAGAATATGATTTTCATAGGCATGCTGCACACAAAAGAAACATGACATATACCTTTATGTCCTTTTACAGACTGCGCTGTTTGAACTTTTTTTCAATTAAAGTTTAAAACGAGCGAGAGAGAATGCAAACTCATGAGAACGCTGCATAGATGGTTTGAATTAATAAATTACTGCCTTAATATTGTCTTAAATCTACAATATATTAAGAATAAGTTGCTTGGTTAGAGATAGTCTGGCAAACGTGATACATAAGTGGCAACGGAATGTCTCCTTACCTAAATAACTTTAATTTAAAATTAATTGCGATTTTGAGAATAACCCTGCACAGTACATAGCCACCAGGGAGCTTTAAAACCAATACATTACTGTTCTGGAGCAATTTCTTTTTGTGCAGCTGTATACTGTCACATATTAATAAACAGGGCGTATGTATATTAAAAGCAGCAAAAATATCTACCCTTACAGTAAACTGAAAATTAATGTTTTACTTTCTCTTGCAATGGATGCACTTTAGGTCAACCACGTTTGCCTTTATTGTAATGCAAAACCATCATATTGTGCCATAATAAATTCGAAAACAACACTTTATGACATTTTCATAACAGTTGCAATCCTATATGAGGTTGATACAATGGGCCACTTTTCTTTGGAGTGTCAACAAATAAACAAACTATGAATATGTAAAATGATTACATGTAAACAAAAGAAGAACTAAAATCAAGGACTTTTACTGGGAGGTGTCTATATCTTTCTAAAACCTTTTAAAATATGTAAATTTGAACAAATGAATAAAAGTTGCAGCTATAAAGGATTAACAAAAACTATATAGACCTCATTTAGGAGTCTCAGGGGTTCCCAGAACTAGGCCTGGGCAAAATTTAAATTCCACTGGTGTAATTCGCGTAATTTTGGCAATTTCGCATTATGCTTGTTTCATAAAATTCCTGAAGCGATGCCATTACCACATTTCACATAACTATGTCCCATTCGGGGTAAAAATGTACTACCAGCGCATGGGCACCATAGAAAGAAATAGGTTGTTGTTCGTGGTACTTCCGTTTTTCAGCACTTTTTAAAGTGCAAAATGCTTTCATACGAGGATGCATTCTGGGCATAAATACTGGGCAAAATGATCTGTAATTTGCTGAAATTTCATGTAATTACACAAAAGGAAATTGTGCGCATTTCGCACACTGCTACCCAGTACCAGCACATTTGATACACCCCAGACTTCAATGGATGCATGTATGGCTCCTGGTTGCAGTCAGGCTTTCTATCACCAAGACAGGATGAGTCACGCACCTCCACTCAGGCACACATTCTTTTGCACTTTTCATTCCCACGCCCAAGTAAGGTGAACTTGCTGCTATGCCCAGCCAGATATGGATTACTAAAAACGCAGAATACTTTTGCTGTATCTAGTTATTAAGAAATAGCCTAACATATAGGTATGCCAGTATAAATAGGAATCCACAACACAAATATAAAATACAAAAAAAAACAACATGTATTTAATGGAGAAACAATAACATGTCAACATTAATATGATAAGAACCTATGTCATAATGTATATCATGATGCTCTTTGCTTCTGAAAGGTTATCCCTTATCAAAGTGGGCCTAGACAGCCCAGCAGGAATAGTTTTCCCCATGTCATGCTATTATAACAACACTTATTTGTTGAGCACCCCAGAGATCACATTTGCTATTAGTCTTGATCTCTTTCGTGTTTAAGGAGTGGCTGGCATTCTACTACACATTCTTGGCATTCAAAACCATCCAGATGTCTATAACCATGAACCTCCTACATCAAGCCATTCTTGGGGAATCTATTTTTCAATACTAAGAACGTGGACAACAATAGGGATGTTGTCAATTGGCCATTTGGTGACAATCTCATTAATAGAGCCATTTTGCAGCAACTTGACCAATGCATCAAACCCCATAACCTTCTTGAGAACCTTCTCTTTGGTTTGCGCTCTCGCTATCGAATAAAGTGACGACATTAGGATCTAAATGGAGCAAAATGAACCTGCTGAGCTCATACTGCTGGACTTACCTAAGCACTTGGCACTCTTCATTACTGGAGCTTCCTATTTAACCTTCATAACTCTGGGGCTCAGGACAATACCTTTGATTTCATATAATTGCCGGTGCAAAGATTATCTTTAAGCCACCTTTCAGTTCTTTGCAGTTCCCTCTTCCGTCTACTGTACCACAGAATAGCATTAATGCTCCTGTCTTATTCATTGTGACTGCTTCAGGCTGCTCCCTTACCTGATTCAACAAGCATTGGAAAAGCCAATAAATCTGGCCTTGACCTGCTGGTGCAATGGTTAGTTTTTACATTTTAATTGTAAGCAATTGGCACAAAAATAAAAATTTTAAAAAAACAAATTGCCACCTAAATGTGGCCACCATATGTTTGCAGCAAAAAATCTTAAATATAAAAGAAATTCATTGATATGGATGTTTTACTAATTATGTTTTTTTTATAAATAAAAAGCAACCCTATCAGTTGTGCATAGATTTTATTATTATTTCTTATTAAATCCAGCAAGAAGAAATCAACACCCAACCAAACACTCAAATTGCAGTCCACTACAATGCCACATATACTTTAAAAGAGCAACGTTTAACAGGCAACAGAAAATAAATCATTATCTAATTCTACATCTGGAGGGCAAACAAAATAAATAACCATTTTTAAAAATATATACTAAAAATACAATTGAACAGCACACTTTGGAAGAGCTTTGTCACTGAAAAGAAATTAACTATTTTAAGTGGATGTGAGCAATGTGCACAAACAGTTTGCTGTTGCTCTAAGCAAATTGAGAATATGTGTAATATAAGTTGACCTATTGTCCCATGGTGTATGCTGTTTTTGGGCAGAACTAAAATGTAAATGGCAATTTAGTAGATCAATGGATTAAGCCTGTTGACCAAAACTCCCTCTCTGTATGTATATTATATGTGAATTGTTTAAATAAGTCTTGTGAGACCTCTAAAGCTCTCAAAAACTAGATCTATAAATTCAGGTAACAACAACCGCGGACCATTAATGTTCTCTCAAAGAAGAGAAGTCAGTTGATACAATGAAGGTCTGACTATCTTAAATTGGGAGACTTGCCCATCACCATTTCTAGTGGCATTACTGCCTAAGCCTAACCACCCACCTATAAACTAACCAGGGGCGGCCATAACTATGGGCAGCTGGTATTAATGGGCTGAAGGGGTGTCACCACACTCTATTACCCTGGGGGGAGGGGGAAGAAGAAAGGATGAATAAAGAAGACAACATAGTCGGAAATCAAATGCACTTGCTGTTCGGTTATGAACCAATGTGAATCTGTGTTTTTTTCTGGGGGCCAGGGGTCATGGGAATGGTCTGAGGTCCACTGTTCAATGCACGTGTTGGCCGGGTTAGTTAAGCCTGAACAGTGCTGACATAGTTCAGGGCGTAGGAGGTTTTCATTTTCAGGTATAGGTTTCCATTTTGGGCGCTATTTACATGGCCCAGGGCTGAATTGGAGGAGCGTCATTAGACTAAATGGCCGAGGCCAGGGCAGGGCCATGGGGACAATGAAGGACTTTGTGTATCACTTGCTTCTGCCTCCTTGATTGTCTCGCAACAACTGCTGTTTTTAGTCATGACTCATGATTGCAATTGGTCGGTGGGCTGGGGCAAGGGGGGAGTCCAGCCTAGCTTCCTTCCACGTTAAGTATCCATCAGAGGCTGAAGTGTGCAGTGTTTTACCTTTTTGTTTTGCCCTGCAGGTTGAGTAAGGGAGCAGCTGCAGCACTTTAGAGGCCTCCCTTTTACCTGACCTCTCTCTCTTTTGTTGGGCATTGGTGGGCTGCAGTGGAACTGAGGGGCATATTAACAACCAGGCGATAGTCAATTATCGCCGCTTTAGCGTCCGTTTTCGGACGGAAAGCGGCGATAATTCTATCGCCTAATCAGCAAGGTCACGCTATCGCGTGAATCCCTGCACTATCGCCCTTTCCCCCAACGCCCATCCTGCATCTCTAATGAGATGCAAGGTGGGCGTTACTGGGCGTACCCCAGATGGGCTACGTTGTAAATATCGCCGATGTGCACATCGCGATATTTACAAGGCAGCCCACAGGATGATAGCAGACGTTAGATTTTGGCGAAAACGGCAGTTTTCGCCAAAATCTAACGTCTGCTATTATCCCGACTTAGCCATCCCTAACATAGGGGTGGATTGTGCTGATACGACCACAGGGTCGTATCCAGCAAGGTTATCGCCGTTTTGCAGGGAACATCGCTGGAAAACCAGCGATGTTCCCTGCAAAACGGCGATAACCTCGCTATCTCTGGAATTTTTATCGCCCTGGAGAAGCGTGTTGTTAATAACGCGCTACCAGGGCGATAATTTCCGGAGATAGCCAGCGATAAGAAATCTATCGCTAAGCACGGCCAGCGATAATTATCGCTGGCCGTTGATAATATGCCCCTTAGTTTGCTTTGGATTTGCATCGCTTTGGAGTCTGTGACACTGTGTCTGAGTCGTCGCCAGTACTTTATGTGTGTCCTGTCTGGCTTGGACTCCCAGTCGAGGGCTGGTTTTTACTCAAAGCTGACTCAGAACTGAGAAGAGACACAGACATGCGCTCGGTGCTGTTGTGGGCAGAGGACACCAGAGGCTGAGCCCACATGGAGGAAACAAACCAGCAGGATATGCTTTGCCTGCTCGTCCTGAACTGCAAGCAAGTTTACAGTCTTTCGTAGACTGTTTCCCGGGGTCCCCTTCTGCCATGACTGCCCCCTCCTACTGCCAGCCAAACAGACTGAGCCAGCAGCTAGGGACGGACCCTGTGAGTTCGACCGAGACCCCAGCACACCAGTAAAGTAAGGAATGGTTCCATGTCATCAGTAAGCATATGTCCTGGGCACATAAAATTGCGTTTCTGCATTGAAATCTGTATTATCCTTCGAGAGATTTGCAGTTTTTAGTCAGGCCCCTGTTTGTTGTCCAGTTTTACAACAGCCTATATATACAGCGACTGTATGTTTTTCGTGAATAGGCAGCGTTTAGCTAAAAAAAACTGACAGAATTGTAACTATGAGTTTTTTGGAAGGCCCATGTTGATTATGGTTTCTCTAGTTGGAATGTTTCATAATAAGTGCTTTTATGAGTTCCATTTTATGGTGATTTTTTTGTTCTGGAGTGGCAGAATCTTTCACAGCATGGACAGTTAGAAGTTTACACTAGAAGGAATTTTTTACTGTTACAGCACAGTTTTTCTGCTTTGACACAATGCCTTTTATTTAGGAATTGGCAGAGGGAGGCAGTAGCATTCCTCTTTCTAGACATAAACACCCACCTCAGAGCAGCCAATAGCAAGGTAGCGAAAGGTGGTGACAGTATCAATAAGATGATGCAATTCTAGCCTCTGTCTTAGTAAGAGAAAAAGGTTACGGTTATTCTCCATCACAGACTTGGCAGATGTTCCATCTAAAAGTGCATGATACTCTATGGTACTTGTAATATGGCAGAAGGAGTACCTTCGGGCACAAAAAACTATCCTTAGAGGCCTTTTAGTCTTTTTATGTGTGCGTAGAATGCAGCAAACATACAAAGAGGAAATAACAATATTTCTCATTGTTACACCAGCCTCAGACAGGTGCACCATTTTAGAGCAAACCTATGTTTACATCTCTTTGTAAATATTGACTTGCATCAAAATCAATGGGTAGATGCACGGGAACGGCCATGTACTACTCATGGAACGCCTGCCTGATGCAAAGTAATGCAAGGCAGTGCAATGCGCTGCACTGTGTTACGTTTTCTTACAAAGTCATGCAAATTGACTTTTGCATGCCATAGACCTGACCGCCTTAGGGTGGTCTTCCCCAAACGTTTTGCCTGCTTACCTCCACATTTTGTTGTATTCCTTTTTTGTTGGCCTTAGGACTCTGAGCACCTTACCACTGTTGACCAGTGCTAAAGTGCATGTGCTTCTCCCCTAAACATGATAACATTCACTTATACAAAATTGGTATATTTAATATACCTGTAAGTCTCTGGTAGAGTGCACTACCTGTGACCAGGGCCTGTAAATTAAATGCTACTAGTAAGTCTGCAGCACTGATTATGGAACCCACACAAGTAGCCCTTTAAATATGTCCCAGGCCTCCCACTGCTGATCCTGTTTGTGCAGTTTACCCTGCCATGTTTACTTGGCATTTAAAACCCCTTACCAAGCCTTAAAAACCCATTTATTGCATGTAAGTCACCCCTAAGGTAGGTCTTATGTAGCCCGTAGGTCAGGGTGCTGTGTAACTAAAAGGAAGAACATGTACTTTTAAGTTTTGCATGTCCTGGTAGTGAAAAACACCTACATTCATTTATCACTACTGTAAGGCCTACCCCATATTACACTTTTAAACTGTAATTTCTGATTGAGAAGGAGTAGCTCTGTAATGTTTAATATCATTGGCATGGTAAGAATAAATCCTCTTTGCTGGCAAGGTTGGTTTTAACATTACTATTTTAGAAATGCCACTTTTAGAAAGATACAAAAAGAACAATTGATGGACAGAATGCCGAACAATGTCATACATTCACCCCAGTACAGAGATCTGGGCCTAAATCCATAGTTTTTTTGCTCCCCATGCCATTCCAGTTTGAACCCAGCCATATGCAAATCAGTCTTGGCCCTACGCCCAATGGGAACAGTCTAGCCCAAACTGCCAGGACAGGTCCTCCCTGGTCTGGAAACAAGCATCCTAGGACCGGTTTCGGGGTTTCACCCCTCATCATCCAGAAATGTCACTTTTAGAAATATAGCATTTCTCTGCTCTAAAGCTCTGTGTGCCTGCAGCCTGTCTCTAATACACGTCTGGGTGGGTAGCAGCTGGACTTTGTGCATTCCCTCTAGAGAGAAACACACAAAGGAAGGGTAAGTGTGATTGAGTGCCCATCTGCAGCCTGATGGCTCATCATGGGCAGGATGGGATGGAGGAGCTGACACTTACACCTGAATGGGCAGTGTCCTGTCCCCACACAAAAGACTGATTATCCCCCTATGGTGAGTCTGGAGCCAGGGCTGGAAAGGGGGGACCTCTGTGCACTTCAAAGCCCCTCTTTGAATTCACCTCCACTTCAAAGGCACAAATGGGTATTTGTACTGGGTTACTGACCACACCAAATCAGACAGTTCAGGACCTGTAAAGAAACTCTGCCAGGAAGAAGGACCGCTGTGCTACTACAGGAGTTGCCACTCTGTTGACTGCTGCTCTGGAAGAACTGCTTTTCTGATGTTCTGCCCGCTGCCCGCTTTCCTCTGACCCTGCTGAGGGAGAACTGGACTCTTGCTTGAACCCAGCGTGATATCACCTTAAAAGGACAATACAAAAGAGATCAGACACTACCATAATGAGATCAAGATAGCTCAAGCCAGATACTCCCACGAAAAAATAAAGACAGTCACTATCTCTTCCAGAGAACTTTTTAAGGTGGTGAAAGCCCTCACATCAATAGAACCGGAGGCCTCCCCAAATTCCTCCTCTAAGGAGAGATGCAACGAACTGGCAGCTTTTTTCAAAAACAAGATCGAAAACATTTATAATTCCATGATAGAGAATTAGTATAGCCCAGATCCTCAAGGAAATAAGTCAGTTGCAGAGCCGACAGCGAGACCCATACTAAAGGCTTTTCCAGAAATGAACATAGGCACTGCAACCAAGATCTTACAAGGCATTAAATCAGGGTCCCCATTAGTTATATGTTTTATATTAAATCAGGGTCCCCATTAGATCCCATTCCCCCCACATCCTATTACAGGGGGAGATACCATCCCGACAACAGCTACAGAGTTACTTAACCTTTCCCTCAGACAAGGGATAGTGCCGAAATCCTGGAAACATGCCATAGTTCGACCTTTGCTCAAAAAGCCACACTTAGATCCAAAAGATCTAGGGAATTTCCGCCCCATATCACTCCTACCCATCTTAGGAAAGATGGCTGAAAAACATGTTAAACACAAGGAGATGATGGACGGAGTGCTGAAACTTTTCAAACACTCACCCCCAGTCACAGATCTGGGTTGAATCCATCATCATTCTTTAGCTCACTTTACCACCCCAGTTCAGACACAGCTATATGCAAATCAGTCTTGACCCTGTGCCTCATGGGAACAGTCCAGCCCGAACTGCCAAGCCATGTCTTCCCTGGACCGGAAACAAGCATCCTGGGACCGGTTTCGGGCTAACAGCCCTCATCAGCCAGACTAGCTTAAATCCAGTGGCAAAGTGAGCAAGGGACCCACGTCTGGGCATACCCTGCCAACTTAGGGCGAACAAAGCAAACACAAGGAGATAAACATGTTAACCACATGCTGTCCCAGTTCTTAGAGGAGAATGAGATTCTTCACCAGACCCAAATGGGCTTCAGACCAGCACACAGCACCGAGTCTGCCCTACTGCTTGTCACAGAAAAACTGAAGAGAATCCTTGACCAAGGGGGTGCTGCCGCCATTCTGCTGCTCGATCTGAGCGCAGCATTTGACACGGTGGATTGCGAGACACTCTCTCTCAGGTTAGAGAGAGCAGGGATCCAAGGCCATGCGTTAAGGTGGATAGTGTCATTTCTGAAGGAGAGATCCTTCCAAATCACAGAATGCGGACACTTCTCGGACAACTTCAAGGTCGTGTGTGGGGTGCCACAGGGCCCCTCCCTCAGCCCCACACTGTTGAACCTGTACCTGCAACCTCTGGCCAAAATTGTCCAGGAATTTGGGTTGTCAATCATAACATATGCAGATGACACCCAACTGGTAGTCTCAGTAACAGAGGGCCCCGACTCTAAACACAACTTAGGGGCATATTCTCAAGGAATAATCGCCGAGTTAGCGGAACTTTATCGCAGCCAAAGTGGAGATAGATTTATTGCCCTATTCACAAGCTGGTGCTAACAGCCGATATCGCCAGTTTTCCTGCAATAGCAGCCGCAAAAAACATCGCCACGGATGACACCGGCAACTAACGCTAATGAGATGCAGAGTAGGCGTTCCTGTGCAAAAAGCCGCGAAAACACCACTTCGCAATATTCTCTACGACCAGCCAGATCGGCGATAAGATCCCAAAACAGGTGATAAGGCGTGTTAGCAGCAGGGATTTAACACCTGCTCCTACCTGGTGTTAAGTCGGACGACAACCTGCACCACAAAAGGGAGCCCAGACCAGAGCCACACCTGAAGAACAACAGATGCCATGGAGCTACTGATCATGCAGCTCGGAGCCCCAAGAGGGCCACAACACCCACCTCCACCACACCCAGGCCCGCCACCCCCACAGATCCCCCCCCAGACTACCACAGAGGCAGCGCAGACAGAGACAGCGGACCTTCAGAAAACGCACCAGCCTCACAGACTTAACACCAGAGGATGTCATTGCCCACTACAGGCTCAAAAGGACAATCATCCTCCACATCCTGACCATCATTGCCCACAGGCTGACGGTACCAACACAGCGGAAAACCAACATCCCTCCGCAGACAAAGCTGCTGGCGGTGCTGCACCTGTTGGCCTCTGGTACCTTCCAACCAACAACTGCCAGAGTCGGAGGAGTCTCACAGCTAGCCCTATCCAAGTTCCTCACACCTGTCTTGGATGCCATCATCAGCTTGGTACCCCAGCACCTTTACTTCCCACACACTGCGCAGGAACAGCTGGAGACCAAGCAAGGCTTCTACGCCATAGCTGGCTTCCCGCACGTGTTGGGGGCAATCGACTGCACACATGTACTCCTTGTGCCCCCTGCCGCCACTGCACACAATTACCGCAACAGGAAGCACATGCATTCCATCAATGTGCAGGCAATAGTGGACCACGTGGGACTCTTCACCAATGTCGTCGCCAACTACCCAGGCAGTGTGCATGATTCCTTCATCTTCCAACAGTCCATCATCAACCAGCGCTTTGAGGCTGGCACCTATGTGAATGCATTGCTCGTTGGTAAGTACCAAATGAACACACCACACACCTCAACTCCACAGTCATGCAACTCACGACTCTGGGAATGCACACGTTACAAACTCACATACACATGCCAAACAACATGCCCACCTACCAGACACGACAGCACAACTTACTGTGGTAACCAGGGCTAGCCACCTGGGCTAGCCATGTACACAAGCCATCAACGGCATGGCACCTTAGCCACACAATAGCAGAATGTGGGGAGAGGTGGGAACCAGGCATGTGCGAAGGAGGCAAGTGACCCATGAATGAGAATGTACACAATGCCAAGTGTGGCGTGGATGTGCTGGCCAGACTGCAGTATGCAGACCATAGACATGTCCATGTCGACATATACTGCTGGTGTTTGGAGTGTAGTGGACAGTGGACGCAACCATGTCACCCCAGGCAGGCCTCACTGCTCACCTGCCGACACCGGTGTGTGTCAAAGAGGGCCCACCACGTGCTGGTGCAAGCTCCAAGCCCAAGGCCCACGACCTAGGCAGCCTCCTCAGACCATTGCTGGCCTCCGCGACACAGGCCCCCAGCACTCCTTTCTCATTGACGTACTCCACCGCTGCCTCCGGCCTACACTGCGGTGAAGTAAGTCACACATTTGGAACTGAGTCTTGATTTCTTTATGGCAGAGTTTATACCATTGTACAGGCCTCATCGCAGACTGCATCCCCTTTCAGCTCTGGTGCCACTAACTCTGTGCCCCGAAATTCATGGACACTCTCTGGTTGAACTTTGGTGGCATCTGAGTCTATGGCCTGGGGGTTGTCTTCATCATCATGTAGCTGATACTGACTTGGTGTTAAAAATGAGTCTGTAGCATTCATCTCCTCCATATTGCCTGTTTCTGCTTGGTTCTGCCCTCTGCATCATGCCCTGGAAGAACACCTTCCACTGTCCCCCGAAACACTCCGCGACATACACCTTCGACATCGACGAGGACCCGCTCAGCTCTCGTGGCCCTACCTCAGTGCACCGCAAGTCACCGTCCCGTGGCGGTGTGCCTGTGCCGGCCGCAGTGCATCCGGGGCCACTAACTCTGTGCAGCTCAAATCATGGACCCTGTCTGATTGAATATTGGATGGCCTCTGAGTCGATGGCCTGGGGGTCATCAACACCATGTGTCTGTGGCCCTGCGCTGACCGCTGCCTCCGGCCTCAACTGCGGTCCACCAGGGCTCACACATCAAATCAAGTCCTGACCTGCCTGAATGACGCATCACCGCTGGCAGCACACACCACCACTGCCAGGACCACCTCCAACCAACAACTGCCAGAGTCAAAAGAGTCTTACAGCCAGACTATCAGAGTTGCTCACACCTGTCTTGGATGCCATCATCAGCTTGATACCCTGCTCAGCTCTTCAGGTGCCACTAACTCAGTGCACCACAACTCATGGAACCTTCCTGATTGAGTCTTGTGCTGTGGACAGCTCACGCAACAATGTCACCTCAGGCAGTAGGGAAGACCTGGGATGATGATGAGGAAGATGAGGCAGGTGTAACACACCCCACTGCAGCTGCAGCAGGAATATCCCAAAGGGACACAATCCTAGACAATTTCTTCACATGAGCATGCTCAGCTCTGGTGCCCTTACCTCAGTGCACTGCAACTCACGGACCCTTCTGATTGAATATTGGGTGACCTCTGTACTTTCTCCGGCTACCACCATGATGCTTCGCAGTTGTTTGTGTTATGTTGGTGTTTTCTGTTTCCGCTTTAATAGTGATCACTGTTCAAGTTGTTGCCAGCACCAACCACTCCCTGAGGGCTGGCTCACACTCACCCCACACCCATCCAGCAAAGGCGTCACTGGTCAGGTGACCCTGGTAATGAAAAGTGGCCGGGCGCATGTGCCCGTAGCCAGTTCAACTAACTATCAAAGTGTGTCTGTGTGCTCATTACGTATGCATGATGGCCCCGGGCCCTACCACATTACATTGTGCTGTGTACAGCGGATGCAACCATGTCACCTCATGCAGTGGGTAAGACCTTGGACATGTAGCTTTGTCATCCCCCACTTTATACGTAAGAGGAGTGGACTGGGCTGGCGTACGCAAGTACAGCATAGGGGTGTGAATGATTATCCCGGGGCTCTGGGCGTGGTTCAGTACTGGAAATGTGCAAATGCGTGTGTCTCTGTCGCAATGTGGGTGTCCGTTGGGGAGCGTAAGTGGTCCCTGATGGGAATTAGACACCCACGTATGTAATCAAGTTCGGCTGCCATGAGGTCGAAACCCACCCGCACCTGTTCAGCCACCTCCTTCTGGCAGTCTAACACCTGGCCTTGGAATGCAATGTGTGCTTCGGTGAGGTGCTGGCAGCCAGCCGTGGTGGTGGGTGCTTCCTGCTGTGTGGTCTCTGCAGGGGGTGGGGTCTCCTCGATGCAGCTGGGCAACCCTGCTCCTGGAGGTGGGTTGCCTAACATGTCCATGAGCTGTTGTAGGGCGTCGGTGTCGAAGGTGTGGAGGTCCTCTTCATAATCACTGATGAGTAGTCTGGTCTGCTCTGCAGGAGGTGTTGATTGTCCCTCTGCAATGTGAAGGGGAGATGCATTTTAACATTGTGTTGACATGTATGTTGACGCATTGTTCTAGTTTACATACAGACTGCATGACAATGTACATTGGGACTGTTTGGGAGGAGCTGACTATTTGATGCGGGACAGTGGACATTTGAACTACATCACGGATGTGAGGTTGTACACGTACATTTTCATCTCACAGTTTCCTGCTATGCCAGATGTGATTGGCCAGTTTCTACGCACAAGCGGAACCAGTTGTGTCCTCTGTTCTGTAGTGAAAGTGTTACACTTTGTACCACATTGTCGTCAATGTTGATGTGCTGGTATTGCTATGTGTGTGTGCTGCATTGTGGGAGAGTCGCCCCTGCAACTGTGATTTTGCTGCCCCTTATCCCTTAGAGGCGGTGTGCCTTTGACTTCTGTGCTTCTACAGTGCTGAGATGTTGCAGACTTGGCTAATTTTGTCTCGTGTTCATATTTTGGACTCTTGGGCATGGTTTATCCGCAGATGTATTGTTGACGTCAGGGGTTGTTTGTGCATGTGGATGTGTCAGAGTGTGACCTGCTCCTTTCCGGATGTGTTCCACACTCAGCCACCCCAGTGTCGTGGCGTGCACCATGTCATGATGATTGTACTGCAGCCATGCTATTCGTCATGCAGTGTCACTTGCATTGTCATGGTGGCTCACAGACACGCAGCTTTGCTGGTTTTGACACGTGTGCATGGGTTGGTTGTGAGATTGGTGCTGTGTGGGGAGGGACCCCTTTGTGCCCATAGTGGATGGGGGCCTACTTGCTGTTTATATGTGTGCTGCAGTGTGCCAAGGGGATCAGGGACATGATCCAGAGTCATTGTGGGTGTGCAGTGTGCTCTATTTAATTGTGCATGTGTGCCATTGTGCCCATCTCCCCCATCCCCCCAGTCCCTGTTCGGTACTCACCCTGGTGCTGTTGTGTCAGGTCCTGTCGAGCAGTGTCTGGACCCCCAACTCCTGCCACCGTCTCCCCACTGATGACTGTGGCCACCATTTCCTCCATCTCATCCAGCTCCTGGTGTTCCGCTGGACTGCCACCTCCAGTCTGCATTGCTGCCTGATGGTTGTCAGCGAGTTTCTTCTTGGTTTTGCGCTTCGCATCATTCCAGCGCCTCTTGACCTCTCCAATTGTCCTCCTCCTCACTCCGACTGCATTCACCTTGTCCAGGATGGACTGCCATATTGCATTTTTATTTGCCAATGACACGTTGGAGGTGACGAACAGTTGTTGGTGGTGTTCTATCACCTCCGTGATGATGATCCTGTTTTCCTGCGGACTGAACCTTGTCTTCCTCGTCTTCTTCTCCTTGCCCTTCCGTGACCCCGAGGTCCCAGGCTGGTCCTCCTGGGGGCTTGTGGGGTTCTGGTCGTACTCTGTACTTGCTCCGGCTTCCTCCATGGGGCTACGCAGTTTGAATTATTTTGTTTGTGTTTTTCTGTGCTTTTATAGTGCTTTTCCCGCATGACGCGTGGGAATTGCAGGCCTGTCACTGGTTATCGCTGATTTTTTTATCGCGGTTGGTCAAATTGCAACTTTGTTCGCGTTCGTGTTTCGCGTTTTTTTGCCGTCACTGTAATTTTATTGCGGCCATTTGATGCATTAGCATGAGACTATTGCATGGTACCGCCGGGTTGAGAATACAACGTTAACACAGCGTTATTTTCCCACGATAGACTGCGATGTGCAAAGTTGCGTTAAGCTAATTTTGCGATAATTATCACACGTTCTTGAGAATATCCCCCCTAGTGTCTCCCTGCACGGAAAAGGTAGCCAGATGGATGACAGGCAGCAGGTTAAAACTTAACGGGGACAAAACAGAACTTATGTTCCTAGGCAACAAGTTAACACCGCAAATCACTATGAACTGGCCAAAAAACTAGGACAACCCCCGGGGCATAAGAACTCCATAAAAAACCTAGGAGTGTGGCTAGACTGCAACCTCCCAATGGAGGCCCAAGCCAGGAAACTAGCAGCCACCTGTTTCGGAATCCTGAGGATGCTCCGAAAAATCATGGACTTCATTCCAGAGGAGGCCCAGAGAACAGAGATACACGCTCTGGTGGTCTCGCGCCTCGATTACGGAAACTCTCTCTTCCTGGGTTCACCCAAATACGTGCTGAATAAACTACAGGTGGTACAAAATGCGGCAGCCAGATTACTCAGAAATACACTAAGGCACAAATCAGCGTGAAAGGCTCTGAAATCACTCCATTGGCTGCCAGTGCAGGCCAGGATCAAGTTTAAATTGCTGTGCATCGCACACAGGGCCCTAAATGGAAAAGGACCAACCTTACTAAGGACCCTGATCACACCCTATACACCAGAAAGAGCCCTAAGATCCTCCTCAGAGCACCTGGCCAAAACCACTAGGATTAGGAGATCCAGATGGGGAGGAAGATCATTTACGCATTTAGTGCCAAAACTATGGAACTCTATGCCCGCAGATTTAAGAAACTGAAAACCTGGCTATTCCCAGGTTGAGCCCCAGGATCATGCTCACTCCTGCTCCATAGCGCTGGGAAGCCCTCGGGCAGCTATGCGCTCTACAAAACTCACAAACATAAACATCTCCAAGGGCATGCTTTCTTGCCACCTGTTCTGGGACTCAGGGATATCAAAGTCTTACCTCCCACCCATGTACCTGGTCCATTGAAAGTAGATGCAGGTATTTGCTCCAGAGGAACTGACGCATCCTCTGCTGTGTGAAGCAGAACCGACGGATCGCCGCTGTTGCAGGAACATAACTGGAGCATCGCACTCAGAACCAGCGCATCTCCAGAACTGATGCATCAGAACTGCTGCAAAGCTGCTGCAGCAGTGTGAGAAGATCGACACATCCCCTCGACCACGTGGAGAAACCTGGTGAAGCAGCTTTGGAACCAATGCATCTCAGCTTCAGCGCTTTGTCTTTGGAACCAGCGCATCCCCATTATTGTGTGGAGAAAATCGATGCATCACCTCGACTGCAGGGATCGATACCGACGCATTGCTCGGCTGTACACTGCATCTCGCTGTTGTGACGAAGTTCTAGGCACTTTGTTCAGTGGGCCTTGCATGTTGCCTGTATCTGGCCCGTGCTCCATTGCAGGTGGCCTGAACTCTTGACTTTGCCCTGGTCCAGTGCACCCAGATAACTCTCATAGGCGCTGTTAGAAATGGGATTTCTGGTTGGCTAAGGTTTGCGCCAAAGCCAAGCAGAAACCACCACTCTAGTCAGGGCAAGGGAGTTACACACCCAAGATAACCCCTGCTCACCCCCTTGGTAGCTTGGCACGAGCAGTCAGGCCTATCCCGGAGGCAATGTGTAAAGCGTTTGCGCACGCGCACAGCAACAACATCGCAGGCACACCACAAAAGGAACTTCACACAAGGTTATATCAAAAATAGCCTTTGTATTATCATAAAACACATTAGAATAGTACTCACATAATATACATGGTGCCACCTGGCACTGGGCAATATTTACAGGGGATTATGTACACATGACAGGGCCACGTGGGCCACTGTCAGAACCATCACTTAGTAAAGATAATAAATGTAGAACATATCATAAACGTACAACCAGTAATCACTGGTGACCACTGTACTCAGCATCAGCCTGTAACATAAACCACATTATGCACAGTATCACATTAGGCGCAAAATACACTATACGCCAACCTCACCAGCATAAATACATTATGCAATCATCTCATAAGTCTAAACCTATTAGACACTAACATCCTAAGCATAAATCACATTAGGCATAACCCACAGTAGAGAATAACTCACAACCTAAACGCATTAGGAAATAATAACCTCACAAGCATAAACACATTATGCCAAACCTCATAATCATAGAACTACATTTAGAGGTATAAGACAGGGTGCGTAAATCAAAGTAAATACATCACATTTCCTAGCACCACATAACTCGCATTAGCACATAGCCTCCTAGTAAAAAGAACAATAGCGGAGGCATAAATCACATTAGGGCCTGGCGCCCTACCAACCTAACAGTCCCCCTGGCCGCTGGCCATCTCAAAAAGGGGCTCAAAATGCCCTATGTCCAAAAGTCAGGGCGCGCTGCCTAGCAGCTGAGCCCAAGTGCGCCATGCGCAAACCTAAACGTAGCAGCTGGCACTAAGTGCTGCGCAGCTGTGAATGTCAGGGGCAAAGGAGTGCCTCTCACTCCTAGCGTAGAAGGCAGGTCCCCAAATAAAGAACAACCTAAACGGTGCAGCTGCCCACTACTTGCTGGGCAGCTGGAAATATAGACATGAGGCATGGGCTCTCAATAGCCCTTGAAACAAATATGCCCCCTTCGTTGGAGCCACATGGGGCTCTGAAAACAATTATGCAAAGCGTTGGAGCCACTCAGGCCGGGCGGTGTGTGAGGCCAGTCCGTAACTTTTTATGAGATGCCCCCACTGGTAGTGCATCTCTATAGAACTCTGTAGATAAACATAGGAATTGATTCAAGGGGCAGCCCACTTTTGTGTATTCATTTCTCTACCAGTCACCATAAATCTGCGCACACCATTGCGCAGCATTTATTCTCACAAACATACTAGACTTGACCATGCTGCACCTCTGATAACAGGAATTACCACTGACACACTCATCCTCAATGCATTCCTATGGGAGGGCAGGCCAGTCTCACCACACACGCACACAGTGCGCATGCACTTTACACTGGACCACAGTGCTAAAGTGCCCAGAGACTTAAAACTACTAACACCAAGTTACATATAAGGCAAAAAGTTCAGGGGTGAACCTGCCAAAAAGGGCCAAGTCCAACAGGCGCTTATTGCTTCTAAGCGCTATTTTTACATTTAGGGCCTTATTACGACTTTGGCAGTCCTCCAGCGGTGCCGCCACCGTGCCGTCTGATGGAGGACCGCCAAAGCCGTGGTGCACCCACCCGCTGAATTAGGAGTTTAATCCTGGTCGAGCGGGTGGTGCTGCGGCAGTCTCACAGTGGTGGGCTGTTAGGCTCATAGGAGAGCCTAACATGTAGGCCGCCGCTGTGACAGCACCTGCAGCATGTTCCTGCATGGTGTGGCATGCATGCCACACCATGCAGGAACACTCGTGCAATTCAAGGGGGCACAACATATGCC
This sequence comes from Calotriton arnoldi, assembly GCA_963921515.1. NCBI lineage: Eukaryota > Metazoa > Chordata > Amphibia > Caudata > Salamandridae > Calotriton > Calotriton arnoldi. Next base: position 590,800 of record CAWUFW010005122.1, on the reverse strand, counting down.
CCTCTGCATGCACCCCCAGGCCTAAGAGCAGTACCTGGGCCCTGTTAGGGCCCCCTTAGTTCCCTCTCCATCACTCTTTTCATGGCGGGGTCACCGCCATGAAATGGGCGGTGGACAGGAAACTCAGAATATGCTTGGTTTTGCCGCAGCAGCACTGCCAGCATATTCTTTCTCCTGACTGCTGCACAACCAGCGCAGGATTCTGGATACTCGGAGGATGCAGCGGTCCTGTGGCGGTTCGATTGCCTCACTCATAATGCTGCGGGCGGGCCTGCAGTATGGAGGTGGTTGGACCGCCACTGCGAGTACGGCACTTGTAATAAGGCCCTTAATCTTTAAAAATCAATGGGGGATATTCTCAAGAACGTGCGATAAACATCGCCAAAATAGGTTAACGCAAGTTTTCATATCGCCGTCTATCGCGGGAAAATAACTCTGTGTTAACGTCGTATTTTCAACACGGCGGTAACATGCGATAGTCTCCCGATAACACGTCAAATGTCCGCGATAACATTACCGGGACAGCGATGAAAATCCAAACCCGAACGCGAAAAAGTTGCGATGGGCCCAACCGCGATAGGACAATCAGCGAAAATCAGCGCCAGGCCTGCAAATCACACACGTCAGGCAGGAAAAATCACTACAAAAGCAGAAAAAAAAAACACAAACAAAAACCAAACTACAGCGAAGCACAATGGAGGCAGCCGGAGCAGGTACAGAGGACGGCCAGAACCCCACAAGCCCGCCGGAGGAGCAGCCTGGGACCTCGGGGACAGGGAAGGGCAAGGACAAGAAGAAGAGGAAGACGCGGTTCAGTCCGCAGGAAAACAGGATCCTGATCACGGAGGTGATAGAACACCATCAACAACTGTTCGTCACCTCCACTGTGTCATTGGCAACAAAAAATAGAACATGGCAGTCCATCGTGGACAAGGTGAATGCAGTCGGAGTGCTGAGGAGGACAATGGACGAGGTCAAGAGGCGCTGGAATGATGTGAAGCGCAAGACCAAGCAGAAACTCGCCAACAACCAGAAGGCAGCAATGCAGACTGGAGGTGAGAGTCCAGCGCCACAGGAGGAGCTGGATGAGATGGAGGAAATGGTGTCCACAGTCATCAGTGGGGAGACGGTGGCAGGAGTTGGGGGACCGGACACTGCTCAACATGACCTGACACAACAGCAACAGGGTGAGTAACCACCAGGGACTGGGGGACGGGGGAGATGGGCACAATGGCACACATGCACAATCAAGCGGAGCACAGTGCACACCCACAATGACTCTGGATCATGTCCCTGATCCCCTTGGCACACTGCAGCACACATAGAAACAGCACGCAGGCCCCTGTCGACTATGTGCCCAGAGGAGACCCGCCCACACATCACTTATCCCACAACCAAACTATGCACATGTGCTGAACCCAGCAAAGCTGCGGGTCCGTGAGCCACACTGACAATGCAAGTACACTGCATGATGATTAGCATGGCTGCAGTCCGATCATCATGACATGGTGCACGCCACCACACTGAGGTGGCTGAGTGTGGACCACATCTGTAAAGGAGCAGGTCACACTCTGACACATCCACGTGCACAAACAACCCCTGACGTCAACAACACATCTGCAGACAAAACATGCCCCAGAGTCCCAACTCCCACCAAGACCCAAATTCACCCAAGTCTGCAACATCTCAGTACTGTATGGGCACAGAAGTCAAAGGCACACCGCCTGAAAGGGATAAGGGGCAGCAAAATCAGAGCTGCCGGGGCGACTCTCCCAAAACGCAGCACACACACATGACATTCAGAGCACATCAGCATTGACAACAATGTGGTACAAACTGCAACACGTTTACAACAGGACAGAGGACACAACAGGTGCCGCTTGTGTGTAGAAACTTGCCAATCACATTTGGCATAGCAGGGAAATGTGAGATGTCAATGTACAAGTACAAACACATATCCGTGATGTTGACGAAATGTCCACTGTCCCACATCAAATAGGCAGCTACTCCTAAACAGTCACAATGTACATTGTCATGCAGTCTGCATGTGAACTTGTACAATGCGACAACATACATGTGAACACAATGTAATACTGCATCTCCCCTTCACATTGCAGAGGGAGCATTAACACCTCCTGCAGATCAGCCCCAACAACTCTTCACTGATGACGATGAGGACATCCCCGACATCGACACCGAAGCCCTCCAAACCTTCATTGACAGCTTTGGCACCCCACCTCCAGGAGCAGGGCAGGCCAGCTGCATCGAGGAGACCCCTCCCCCTGCACAGACCACACAGCAGGAAGCACCTACCACCCCGGCTGTCTCCCAGGACCCCCACGAACAACACATGGCCTTCCAACGCCATGTGTTAGAGGTCCAGGAGAAGATGGCTGATCAGGTGCGGGTGGGGTTCGACCTCATGGCAGCCAAATTTGATGCCATACATGGGTGTCTGATTCCCATCAGGGACCACTTACAGTCCCTAACGGACACCTTCAGTCCGCTCCATGCTCTCCAACGATCCATGGCTGACATCGCTGGAGTCATGATACTGAGACAAGAACAACTGTCCAGTCAGAGTGGCTCCAGCGATGTCAGCCGGGAGTTGGGACAGATGCGGGGGCTCATGGAGAACATGGAGCGGATGACGGCGGAAAGAATGGCTGCCACGGCTGCACACCAGCGAGATGTGGCTGGGACCTTCCATGCCCTGCAGCACATCGTCATGGCATTGCTGCCTCAAGGCCTTGCGCAGATGAATGCTGCTGCTGCTTCTACATCCACATATCCGTCCCCTGATGTGTCAGTGCCTCACAGTGCGGCAGGCAATCCACCTCCGGCCACGTGTGAGGCACATGTGACATAAGAGGACGAAGATGGGGGTGAATCAACCTTACTGGTAAGGAGGAGGCAGTAGCATTCATCTCTGCCATATGGCCTGTTTCTGCTTGGTTCTTCCCTTTGCATCATCACCTTCAACTGTCCCCCGATACACTCTACAACACTCACCTTGGACTTCGACATGGACTGCCATTTTCTGTTTGGTTACCAATGACACAGCGATCAGACTGCGGACTGAATTCTTCCTCTTCCGATGTACTTGTCATTCCCTGAAGGACTCTGGCTGGCCCTCCACGGGCCAATAAGGTGAAGTGGAGTTTGCATAACCCTGTACTGCTCCAGCTGCAACACTCCACTGGATGTGAATTAAACATTCAGAATCGCACAGATGTTTCATGCCTTTGATCATTCAAGTATGAGAGTATGGATGAATGTAGGGTCAGTGATTCCCCTTTACATCCATGTTGCTCATGTCGTGGGACTTGAGTCACAGGGTGCAACATTACCGATTGCGGTCCGGGTGGCGTAGACACTACAACAGAGACACAAGCATCAGTTACTTCCTTGTCCAGCCCAGGACTGAAGCACGCCCAGAGCCCCGGGCTCATTGTTCCCACCCCTACGCTGGCCTGGCATACGCCAGGCCAGTCCCCTCTGCTTACGCTCAGAGGGGAGGACGACACAGCTACATGTCCCAGGTCTTCCCTGTAGTGATCTGCTGATCACTGGTCTAGTTATCAGCATGTCACAGCTACTCCCTGAGGGCTGGTTAACACCCACACCGCACCCATCCAGCACAGGCGTCACAGGACATGTGACCCTGCCAATAAAAGGGGCCTAGCACATCACATTCCCCACTGCCGGAGATGACATGATGGCGTCCGCACCACGAGACTCAATCATAAAGGGTCCATGACTTGTGGCGCACTGGGTTAGTGGCACCCGATGCACTGCGGCCGGCACAGGTCTACCTCCATGGGACGATGACTTGTGGCACACTGGGTTAGTGGCACCCGCTGCACTGCGGCTGGCAGGGGCCTACCGCCATGTGATGATGACTTGCGTTGCACAGGGTCAGTGGCACCTGCTGTTCTGCGGCTGTCAGGGGCCTACCACCACGTGATGATGACTTGCGTTGCACAGGGTTAGTGGCACCTGAAGAGCTGAGCGGGTGTGCAGCCTGCGATGATGCATAGGCCTCGATGAGCCGTCCTGCTAATCGTGGTTCGATTTGAATTGTGAGTCCTGCTGGACCGTAGTGCACGCCGAAGGCAGCAGGCAGCACACACATGCCTCCGCGGTGCGGTGCCGCAGGGTGTGCTGGGGGCCTGTGGCGCGGAATCCAGCGATTGGCTGAGGATGATGCACCCACACGTGGTGGGCCCTCTTGGAGACACGCCGGTGGCAGCAGGTGAAAATTGAGGCCTGGGTGCGCAGGGGCGGCCAGTCATCGCTGGGTGGAGGACCGGTCTGGGGACCAGGGTTGGGGTGCAGCAGGCGCACAGGATCGCGCAGGCACCACCGGTCATGGCGGCGGACTCGTGGCTGGGTGGGGGGCGCCTCCCTTGGTGACACGACCCAGCATGCAATGACGTGATGTGCGTGGGTTGTTTTGGGACATACCCACCTCGTCTCCAGTGTGTATGTGCCCGTTGAAGGTGGTCGGCCACGTGTGTGTAGGCCGATGGACAGGTTGTGGCAGAGACTGAGACACACGCAGTAGTCACTTTGGTGGTGGATTTGTGACGTGTGCATTCCCACAGTTGTGAGTTGGGGGATTGTGGTGTTGAGGTGTGTGGTGTGTTCAGTTGGTACTTGCCGATGGGCAGTGCATTTCCATGGGGGCCATCCTCAAAGCGCTGGTTGGTGGCGGACTTGCAGACATGTGGGAATCATGCACAATGCCTGGGGCGTTTGCGACGACATTGGTGGATAGGTCACGGTGGTCCACTTTTGTATGCACAGTGGTGGCATGCGTGTGGTTGCTGTTGCGGTGATTGTGTGCAGTGTCGGCAGGGGGCACAAGTCGTACATGTGTGCTGTGGATTGCCCCCAACAAGGCGTGATGCCAGCTATGGCGTAGTTCCTTTGCGTGGTCTCAAGATGTTCCTGCGCAGTGTGGGGGGAGTGAGGGGCAGGGGTATCGAGCTGACACACACCGTGATGCTTTCAGGTATGATGAGTCTGTAACAGCAGTTCATGTGGTCGTTACCTTCCTCTTCATTCCAACGACGGTTACGGCCACACGAACTTCTGTTACGGTCTTCTCATGCATGGTTTATCATGCCTGTGAGCATTCCGGTTTGTCCAAGTGCAGTACACTGTACCAGATTAGGCATGTGTCTATATGGAAGTTTGACCATTGTCACCATTTCTCCCACAGGTTTCTGAAGACACGTTGCCCTGTTGAAGTTCCCCGTTGGGAATGGAACGCGTTGGCTGAGCTTTTCGTTTTGTTTGTTTGTGTATTTGTAATAAAGTTCTGTTTTTACACTACTGTTGACTACTGGACTTCATGACCTGGCGCACCCACATTTCGGTTACTACGATCTTGGGTCTGGGGCACGGAAGCGTCTAGCACGGCTGGCGTTGGGGTTGGTTGCGCAGGTACACCACAAATTGGAACTATCATGTGGTGCAGATACAGGGGCCCGCCGTTGCTTTTGTGGACATGCATCCATGACATGTGTGTGGGAATTGATGGGGCTGGCTGTGAGACTCCTCCGACTCAGGCAGTTGTTGGTTGGAAGGTACCAGGGGTCAACAGGTGCAGCACTGCCAGCAGCTTTGTCTGCGGGGGGATGTAGGTTGTCCACTGTGTTGGTGCAGTCAGCCTGTGGGCAATGTGGGTCAGGATGCGGAGGATGGTTGTCCTTTTGAGCCTGTGTTGGCCAATGGCTTCCTCTGGCGTTGAGTCTCTGGGGCTGGTGCGTTTTAGGGTCGTCCTCTGTCCTGCAATGCCTATGTGGTAATCCGGGGGGGTGGTGGTCCGGGGGGGGGCTGGGAGTGGTGGCAGTGGGTGTTGTGGCCCTCTTGGGTCTCCGAGCTGCATGATCAGTAGCTCCATGACATGTGTTGGTCTTCAGATGTGGCTCTGGGCTGGGCTCCCTTTCATACTGCAGGTAGTCGTCCTGCTTAACACCAGCAAAAGGCAGGTGTTAAATCCCTGCAGCTAACGCGCCTTATCGCCTGTTCTTGGTTCACATCGCAGATCTGACTGGACGTTGAGAATCTCGCGAAGTGGTGTTTTCGTGTGTTTTTGCATGGGAATGCCTACTCTGCATATCATTAGCGTTAGTTGTCGCACTCATCCGTGGCGATGTTTTTTGCGGTTGCTATCGCAGGAAAACTGGCGATGTCGGCAGTTTACACCAGCTTGTGAATGGGGCGATGAATCTATCGCCACTTTTGCGGCGCTAAAGTGCCGATAAATCGGCGATGACTCCTTGAGAATATGCCCCAATGTTTCAACTTTTACTCATTGGATGTTTGTCATTTTGGTCTTGTTTTATTATAAAATCATAATCTATAAACTGGTGTGCATCTTTTGTGGTGTTTTCATTGTGTTACTTTTTGAAGTGTTGCACAAGTACTTTACACAGTGCCTCTTAAGTTAATCTTGCCTGCTCTGTGCAAAGCTACCAGAGCCTGAGCACAGGTTAATTTATGGTGTGTATTTGACTTACCCTCAATAGGATTGTTGTTCCTGCTTGCACAGGGTGCATTCCTCTGCCAAACAGAAACCCAATTTCTAACACTGGTGATCAGCAGTGAGGATAGGACTTGTGTTTGTGCAGTGCCATACAGTGACATGGTGTACACTACTACTCCATATCTAGACCAAATCGAGGCTACTAGTTTTTTGTCCAATTCCCATTTTTTTCTGCTATGTCCATGGCCTTACCTGGCAAGATGGAATTCGAGATGGCCAATCTGGAGAGCTACACAGTGGTCCAGTTCAAGGTGTTCAGCTAGGAGAAGAGGCTGTTCATTACGGGAAGTGTCAAGAAGGCAAAGCTTCAAACAGCCTTAAGGGCATGGGCAGCAGCCCACCAGGCCCATACAGAAACTGAGGAGGTAGGGTCAGAGTCTGACCTGGAGTTGAAGCAGGACCTGTCTGGAGGTCTTCTCATACGGCCCACTGAGGAGAGAGGTAACATCCTCCCAGGATCGGAAGTCCATCCAGAAGCAGGCCACAGTGTGTTGTAGCAAGCTGTCCCCGGAGGAGCTGGAGGACAGAAGGGAGAAAATGAATCGAAAGCTGGAGTTTTCTAAATTAAAAATGGAGAAAGAGCAGGCTCTAGAAGAGAAAATGCTAGCCATGGAGGAGAGGAGAATGGCCTATGAGCTGAGCCTGAGAGAGCTGGACGTCAGAGCCTAGCAAGTGGAGTCCAGCAGTAATGGTGGCAGCATACCTACAGTGTCTATTGCAGAAGGGGAAGTTGCATCCCAAAGGATTTGGTACCTAGTTTTGCTTTGAGGGATGACATAGACAAGTGGTTATCCACCTATGGGGTGGCTCTTAGGGTGCACAAGATTCCTGAGAAGTCCTGGGGGGTTGTCAGTGGTACTACATGCCAACATTGGGGAGGGACACACTCCTTGCAGTAGAGGTAGGAGATAAGACCCAGTACACCTCCATGATGGCCATTTTACTTAATAACTTTGGGCTGACCCATGAGAGGTATAGACAGAGGTTCAGAGACAGCCATAATATTTCCTTACAAACATGGATTCCCTTGAGTATGCAAGCAAGGCACTGAAGGGCTGGGTGAGGGACAGCAAGTTTTGATGATTATTCTGGGCTCTACAACTTAATTGTGAAGGAGCACATGCTAGATACTTGTTTTCCAGAGTTGCACCAACACCTAGTGGATAGCAAGTTGACTGACCCCAGGAAGCTTGTTGAGGAGGCGGACATCTGGGTCAGCACCAGAGTATCCAAGAAGGCATCTGAGGGTGAATCCCAAAAGCGTAGTCAGGGTTCCCATCAAAAGAAGGGGGGGGCAAAAAGAGTTCTCTCAATGCTCCCAAAACAACTCACTAGGGAAAGGGTTGCATTCCCAATCTGTTCTCCAGAAGAAGAGCTTCCCTGACAAGAGTCAGCCAAAGAATCCCAATTGCTATGAGTGTTTTGGGTATGGGCACTACAAGGGGGATCCCAAGAGCCCCAAAAGAGCGCAGTCTCCAACTGAAGGTAAGACACCAGGGATGGGGAGTGTAGTGATGGGGGATGCGTTTGTTCGAGTATGTGGGGGAGAGTTCAGTGAGGTTACCCTAGTGTCCCTGGGTAACAGTGAGGTGGTTCCTAAAATTCATGTGCCCTCAAATACTGCAAAGTTTAGGAAATGAGTTACTATCAATGGGCAAGGTGTTGAGGCTCTGAGGGAAGCAGATGCCAGCATGACTATGGTAAGGAGTCAGTTGGTGTCCCCAGAGCAGATGATACCAAATGCATTCCACCAGTTTGTGGTGGCTGAGATCCGCGAGGGTCACTATCCAGTGGTCCTTGTTCCATTTGAATTAGGGGGGGGTCTCAGGTCTTCTGAAAGTTGCAGTGAGCCCTGCCATGCTTGTGGACTGTTTGGTAGGTAATGACCTTGAACACACTGCCTTGAAGGAAGTGGCACTTAAGGCACACCTGGAAATGTTTGTGTTGCCTCAGTGGATATGTGCTACCACCAGGTCCATGGCTGCCCAGGAAGGGAGTCAAGAAGGGCCAGAGCCTAGAAGATTGACCCAGCCAGCTGTCAAAAGAGGGAAGGCCAAGGGTCATGGGAAATCCGCCCCTGAATATCTCCAAGCTGAGGTGGATGGGGCACCAATGGTGGCCACCCCAGAGCCCACTGAGGAGGACATTGCTGTCATAGTCCAAGCCCCAAAGTGCTAGTCCCATGATCTCATGTCCTATGTTCTAATGTACTAGTCCTTTCTGTTACACTAATCATCACTGTTATGCTTATGTGGTAGCCATCACTGCTATAGACATCATTGTTATACTTGTTTTATAGTTATGTGGTAGCCATCACTTTCATAGTCATGTTTGTTCATTGTTAAACCAGGGTGAGCCAACATATGCTAGTATTCAGTAGCCAATATTTGCTAGTATTCAGTAGTGTGCTAGTGCTAGTCTTCATTGTTAGATGTGTAGAGCTGTTGAGTACTGCTCACTGATATGCGTGTAAGCACTGTTAAGCCATGCAAGTGTGGCGGACTCTGCATAACGGTTGGACTGCAGGCAGAGTAAGTGCTGAACATGGTACGCTACTTCCTGGCTCAAAGGAGCCAGCCACATTTACTTCCTGGTTCAAAGGAGACATCCATGCTCTAGTTGTTGGCTATGAAGAGCGTGTGCAATGGGTCAACGGCTCTTGGAGCGTGATCTTGGATGTGATCTGTTTAAACCACACCCGACCGCTGCTTCATGCTTCGCATCAAAGATTCAAGGGAGATGAATCTCCGTTCTGGGTCTCCAAAGAGCTAGGCATCCTGCTGTCGGTTGTCAGGGCAATGACTCACGGCAGCACTTTTCAGCTTTGCAGGTGCCATCAGTTGCTCCTGATTGAAAGGAGCATTTCATCAGAGCGTCTGCAGCTATCACGGCTTCGGGACTTCATCACACAGCATAAGTACCGGCAAGGAGGTAACACACAGCACAGCGCAAACATTTCTAGCGCTCTTCTTTCTTTTCACACTTAACAGGTACTAAAAACTCTCCCCAAACTGCTATGAGCAAGTTCGTCAGTGGAGCTAACTGATGAACTTTGGTATTTGACACTCAAAGAGTATATGGTTGAGACTGATAGGTGGTTAACTGTGAGACTGATAACTGGTGAACTTGTACCCAACCCTGTGAAGAGTGCATTCTGAGACTGAACTGCGCATGGTAAGCACCAGGTTACTACAGATCATTGACTGTGCAGGCACAGGACACGCATAGTCATCATAGTTCAAGCATTCGCAGGAGTGATGTAACCTCTGCTGTCATTACTTGTATGCCCCAAATCCAGAGATGGCAAGTACAAAAGTGATGTTGTGTTTAGTCTCATGCATTTAATGTAGGAATATCAGAGTGTCAGAGGGTTTAATTCTGTTTGCCTTTCTTACAGTAAATCCGCCCACACAGTCCAGGTGAAAGGTCAACAACACGTCCATTCTTAGAACGGCTTTCAAGTTGATTGCAGGTACTTCCCTTAGCACTTAGATAGATACATGGGTACAGTGGGTGGTTGGTAGGGGTTAACAGACCCATAGGGAGAGTAAAGTAATTCTATTACTTACTTTTAAGGTAGACAATTAGGCATAGAAATTGGACAGATGGCATCCTGGAAGGCCCTCCTCCCTGCGCTTTATCAGTAATTCTTGGGGTATCCTAACTTCCAGAACGACAGGTAGGGCACTAGGAGATGGGTCCATATCGTCTCTGCAATGTCGTAGTGCTCATTGAAAGGTAAGAGAGCACTTCAAAACTGACAGAATGCAATTCCAAGGTTTGCCCAGGTGATATGGAACCACAGATTGCCCTACGGAATATAGCTCCCATGCTAGCGGCTATTCATGCCAAAAATGCCAGGCTAGAAAATGAGATGTCCGCGATTAATGAACAATAAGCAAAACAAGATAAGCAACCAAAACTTTATGTGAAGCCTCCTGTTTTAGCGCCTTCAGACAGTGCTTGGGTGGCTGCTAGTGCAGGCAATTTGCTCCCTGTGCAAATCCAGGTGATAACCCCAGTCCTGGTCCCCTTAGCTCCCCCAGAACGATTTCATGGAGACAGCCAGAAGTTTGGCATCTTCATGAACCAGTGCCACTTACATTTCATGGCCCAGAGAAGAGAGTTGCTTTCTTCTACCGGGGCCTTAAGGAAGAATTAAAGGATCTGCTCTCACAAATTTTAGAACTTCCTGATGATTTTACTGAATTCATTGATCTTGGAGTCAAGTTGAACCACTGGATTTCTCAAAGTTGAGAAAGGGAAACACTCCGATCAGAAGGTGATCGCTCTTTAAGGCAAACACAGAAGTGAGTCGCAGAACAGGGCTCTGGTGATTCGACCGAACCAATGCAGATTGGCTTCATTAGGGAGCCATTGACTAAAGAAGAGAAAGAGAAGCATAGGATGCCTAATCAGTGCCTGTACTGTGGCAAGGTGGGGCACTTCGTGAAGGAGTGTCCAATACACCCTCAACAAGCAAAAACATCAGCTGGGGTTTCAACCACTGCTACCCCACATATCAGTCAACTGTCAGAAAACTGAGTGGCTCGATAGGTGACGGGGTCCGCCCACTGAGTTCAACGCTTAACATGACCCAGCTTTGATTAGCGTACCATCACTTCATGATTACCATTATGTTACAATCCTCATCAGTGCGAACTTGGAAGGTTAAGGCCCTACTTAATTCCAGAGCAACAGGTAATTCTATAGACACCCAGTATACACACCCATAGGTATAAATATTCTTCTCAAAGCAAAACCAGAGAAAGTACGAACTGTGGTCGGTAAGGAACTGACTTCTGGTCCTATTTTGACTCACACAGAAACACTACTCATGACTTGTAACAATGTCCATAGGGAACAGATCTGTTTCGATATTATAGATGCGCCTCAGTTTTGCATGATTCTTGGCCTTCCTTGGCTGGTGAAAGATAATCTGCAGATCGACTGGCAAACTTGTGTTGTGACTTTAAATTCAGGGTATTGTGAGCAGCATTGCTATGCCACCCACTGTCACACATGGACTATTCAAGCCCAGGAAATGATAGATGCAGGACCTAGTATCTCTGTGGTGGAAGGGTTGCCGGACGTGTACGCTGTCCTGGCAGATGTATTCAATAAAAAGAAAGCTAACACTCTACCCCCTCACAGGGAGTTTGATTGCAGAATAGACCTGGTACCAGGAGTGAAATTGCTGTGTAGCCACATCAATGCGCTTAAGGAAAAGGAGAACGAACATCTGCATTAGTACTTGGACGAGAATTTGGCTAATGGTTTTATTCGCCACTCTAAGTCACCTGTATCATCGCCCTTGTATTTCATGCCAAAGAAAGGGGGTGACCTACGAACTTTCATTGACTATCATTCTTTGAACGACATAACTGTTAAAAACAGAATCCCTCTACCCTTAATTCCTGTGCTATTAGATAGAGTCAAGGATGCTGTTGTGTACACCAAGCTAGATTTGAAAGGCTCATACCATCTGGCGAGGGTCAGGAAGGGAGATGAATGGGAGATGGCCTTCTGAACCAAATTCAGCTTATTTGAATATCAAGTAATGCCCTTTGGGCTATACAACGCCCTGGCCGCCTTCCAGTTCTCTATCAATGAAGTTCTCCTAGAATTTATTGACGTATGTTGTAGCGTGTACATAGACAACATTCTCATCTATTCTGTGACTTTGAACGATCATGTAAAACAAGTACGCGGCATTCTACAACAACTGCAGAGGTACAATATGTATGCCAAACTTGAAAAAAGTGAGTTCCACAAGACAAAGGTTGATTTCTTGGATTACGTTTTGGGACCCAGGGGGGTGCTAATGTGTAAAGAAAGGTGGAAGCAGTGTTAAATTGGCTATCTCCTGATACGGTGAAACAGGTCGAAAGATTCTTGGGCTTTGCATATTTGTATCGCCGCTTCATCCAGAATTTCTCGGATATCATCACAACCATAACATGGCTTTTACAGAAGGGAGAAACCTTTGCTTGGGGGTGCAACAGCAGAAAAAGCCTTCCAAGCTCTAAAAAGAAATTCACCGAAGCACCTATCTTGGCTCATCCCGACACAACAATTCCTTTCCTGGTTGAGGCTGACGCCTCCCAAAATGCCATAGGAGGAGTCCTATCCCAACGAGACCAAACCACTGGACAAATGCATCCAATTGCGTATTTTTCATGTAAGTTGGTTTCAGCAGAACAAAACTACCCCATAGCGGAAAGGGAACTCCTGGCCATCAAGGTAGTTTTTGAAGAATGGCGTTAGTATTTGTTAGGTGCGAGACATCCTGTGACCATCTACACTGATCACTGTAGCCTCCAGTTTTTGCGTTCTGCCCGAGCCCTCACTGCTGGGCAGTTACACTGGGCTCTCTTTTTCAATGATTATGATTTTGCTATCACATACTGGCCTGGCAAGGAGAACGCAAAAGAAGATGCTTTATCACAGATTGGAGAACTGGAGCATTTTCAGTGCAAGGAGGAATCAAAACCCATCATTTCTGAAGCATGTTTCCAAGGAAGCATACTAACCTCTGCTTTTCTGGATGACTTAAACCGAGAACTACGAACCAAACCACTTACAGGACTGGTTACACATGGACCCAAAACTCCAACAAGTTGATGGGTGGTTGCAATATGATGAGTACTTCTTTTTACCCACTCGCTCCTTACACTTTGATTGTGACATGATAAAGTTTTAGCAGGGCATCCAGGATTGCAGAAAACTATCCAACTTGTCAAACAACACTTCTGGTGGCCATCTATGTCCAATGATGTGCAACGTTATATAGAATCCTATGCCATTTGCGTCAAAGGAAAGAGCTCCCATGGCTCCCTTAGTGGATATTTACAACCAATTCCTGCTCCCCTGAAACCATGGCACACAATCTCGATGGATTTCATAGAACATCCACAGGGTACACCACGGTTTTCACAGTGGTAGACCATCTGTCCAAGATAGCCTTTTTCATACCCCTAAAGCATCTTCCCAAATCTGTTGAGTTTGCAACAATATTCCATACCAATGTGGTACGTTTGCATGGTTTACCCTTGGTGATTATCACCAATAGAGGGTCCCAGTTTATCTCCGAATTCTGGTCTACATTATGCAAATCATTAGACATGGATGCGCGCCTGTCCTCCAGTTGCCACCACAAACAGATGGGCAAGTAAAAAGAACAAACCAAACTCAAGAACAATATCTCCACTGTCTGTTGCTCTTTTATGCGGATGATTGGGTGGAACTGTTATGGGCAGTGCAATTTGCATACAACAACTCCAACCATACTTCCATTAGTATGTCCTCTTTCTTTTGTCTTACCGGGGAACACCGAAGAATGACCCCCTGGGAGGAACCATGTCATAACCAGTGTCAGCAGTACATGACTATCATGCTCGTATTCTGCATCTGTGGGATCCTGCCCACCTTCAATTAGCACAAGCAAAGGAACAATATAAAGAGGCCACTGACAACCCTGGAGTCAAGAACCTCAATACCAAATAGGAGACAAAGTTTGGCTATCAACCAAATACATTCCCCTAGAAGGCAAAAAGAATCATTTCCCCCTGAAATTCATAGGACCCTCTGACATCACATACATTGTAAATCCTGTCACCATGAAATTGCGCATTTCCCCTTCCTTAAGAATACATACTGTATTTCACACCTCATTGTTAAAACCATGCCACCCAGATACCCGAGACACTCCACCACCTGCCCCAGTTGAGATCGAAGGACACACAGAATATGTTGCGTGTGACATTATAGATTCCAAATGCTTTCATTGAAAACACACTGTCTCATGGACTGGGAGGGTTATGGCCCTGAAAACCGGTCTTGGGAGCCTGCTTCACACGTTACCACTGCTGCTCGCCTGCTGAAACAATTTCACCAATGCTTCCCTGAAAAACTGGAACCCATTTCCCAGGTTTTGGGGGCCATGTTGAGAGCGTGGTACTGTCAAAGTCCTAGTCCTATGATCTCATGTCCTATGTTCTAATGTGCTAGTCCTTCCTGTTACACTAATCATCACTGTTATGCTGGTAGCCATCACTGCTATAGTCATCATTGTTATACTTGTGTTATGCTTATGTGGTAGCCATCACTGTCATAGTCATTATTGTTAATTGTTAAACCAGTGTTAGCTAACATATGCTAGTATTCAATAGCCAACATATGCTAGTATTCAGTAGTGTGCTAGTGGTAGCCTTCATTGTTCGGTGTGTAGCGCTGTTTAGTACTGGTCACTGATATGCTAGTAAGCCCTGTTAAGCATTGCAAGTGTTGCCAACTTTGCAGAACAGTTGGACTGCAGAGTAAGCGTTGAACATGGTGCGCTACTTCCTGGTTCAAAGGAGACAGCCATGTTTACTTCCTGGTTCAAAGGAGCTGACCACACTCTAGTTGTTGGCTATGAACAGCATGTGCAAAGGGTCAATGGCGATTGGAGCATAATCTTGGAAGTGACTATTTAAACCACACCCAACTGCTGCTTCACGCTTTGCTTCAAGGATTCAAGTGAGCCGTATCTGTGTTCTGGGGCTCCACAGAGTTAGGCGTCCCACTGTCGGGAACTTCACGTGCCGCTCGACTGTAGGGGTAACCACTCACGGCAGCACTTTCCAGCACCGCAGGTGCCCGCAATTGCTTTCAATTGAAAGGAGCATTACATCGGAGTGTCTGCAGCTATCACGGCTTCAGGACTTCATCACTCATCATAAGCACCAGCAAGTCAAGGAGGTAACGCACAGCACAGTACAAACATTTCTAGCTCTTCTTTCTTTTCACACTCAACAAGTACTGAATATTCTACCCAAACTGCTATGAGCAAGTTCGTCAATGGAGATAACTGATGAACTTTGGTAGTTGAGCACTCTAAGCATGTATGTTTGAGACTGATAGCTGGTGAACTGTGAGATTGATAACTGGGGAACCTGTACCCAGGCACTTGAAGAGTTTAACCTGAGACTAAACTGCGCATGGTAAGCGCCAGGTTCCTACAGATCAATGACTGTGCAGGCGCAGGACACGCATAGTCATCATAGTTCAAGCATTCGCAGGAGTGATGTAACCTCTGCTGTCCTTAATTGCATGCCCCAAATCCAGAGATGTCAAGTACATAAGTGGTATTGTGTTTAGTCTCATGTATTTGGTTCACTGACAAAATATCGATTAGTGAAACATTGACGTACAAAAATATCGAAACAAAAATATTGACTACAAAAATATCGACTACCTATACTTAAAAAGGTAAGTACAAATATATTGGAAAAAAATATTGTTAACAATAATATAGTTGTATTAAATATCGATTTTTACAAATTAAATATATTAAATATTAACATTAATTTAATAAAAAATAAAATATATTTGATATATATTTTAACAAATATAACAAATAAACTTACTTTCAAAAAGTTAAACACACATACATATATACATATATATATTAAGATATATCTATTTCAAGAAAATATAATTAAATTATATTATAGTTTAAAAAAATGCAATAATATAATAATATAACAAATATATATATATATATCAAAAAACATAAAATATTTAAAAAGCAAACCACTTTAATTAAAATAAAAAAGTAAACATCATATATATATATATAGTAGGTAGTTAATTAGGTCCTTGTTTCTATTCAAAAAGCATTTTTTCTTTTGCCAATATCTTTATCGCCATTTGACGAATAGTTGCGAAAGTTTCAAAACTAATGGCCCACTCACTTTAGCTGTTGTGTTGAAAGTTTAGGGGTAATTCGTCCAGCGGGGGCAGAGAAAAAGGAGGGGGTCCCAAAATGTGTTTTCTTCATGTTAATTTCCGTAGGAAACTTTAGACACGGCTACAGCCCGAACTGCTGAACGGAATTACACCAAATTTGGCAAAAAGGTAGCTCTTGGTTCAGAAAGCACTTTTTTGTTAAATGGTGTAAATCCGTTCAGTAGTTCCTGAGAAATGTAAACATTTCTCAGATATCTATATATCGACGCAAAGGATCCGCAAACCTTCCCGATCTTGAGCCTGTAATCTGATTGGCTGCTAACAGTTCCAACCATGAAATGATTGCAGCCATCTTGTGACTCGGTTCAATTGAATCACAAGGAAAAAGGTTGAAAAACATAAAACATTAAGAAAAGGGGACAGGGTAGAAATACCCTGAACACAAGGCCTGTTCAGGGGGGTCCCACAGGGACCACCAGGACCCCCAAAAACATTTTTTTTTTTTTAAATCGGCAGTAGGTGCGTAGGGTCCGCGAATACGACCAATTTAAAAAAAAAAAATCAAGCGCAGTCTCCCGTGTTTCATTTCTTTTAAGCCTCCAGGTGGGCCAGGTCCTGGGGCAATTGCAATTTGATATGCGGGGGCCCTTGGGGGCCCCCTCAGCCCTGGGGATTGCCACCTGCCCGGGGCTATGTTTATTAAGTATGAGGGGCCATGCGGGACCCCGCAGCCCCAGGGACCACCACCTCCCCGAAGCTTTTTTTAAAAATAAATTCATGGGGGGGCTTCTGCCCCCATGCACTCCCAGGGACCGCACCTCCCTGTGGCTATTTATGTTAAATGCGGGAGGGCCACAAGGCCCCCCACAGCCCTGGGGACTGCCACCTCCCTGGGGCTATGTTTATTAAGTTTGGGGGGCCATGCGGGCCCCCCTCAGCCCTGGGGACCCTCACCTCCCCGGGGCTTTTTAAAAAAAATAAATGCAGTGTCTGATTAGTATTTTACTAGGAAATCCTTTAAAAGAAAAAAAACCTGTTTTTTTAAACTGGTGTGCTGTTTATTCTGCTTTAATTCCTTTCAGTCAGTCAGTGCATTTGCCTTTTATGTGAGGCTTGTGTGGATGAAAAATGGCTGTGACTCTAATCACATACAATTCGAATGGCCCTAGGTGACTAGCAATGTACTGTTACTGTGCCACTATATAATTTTAAATAAGTGCTTTGCACAGAGCATTGATTAAATTTGTCTTTTTTCTTTCTTGACATAGCTACTTCTGCTGGTCGACCACCTACACATCAGGAGATAGCAGCCTGGCTGCAGCAGCAGAGGCTGGAGGCCATGCAGGGCAAATTTCTGTGGCTGGTGGCCCTGCAGGAGGAGGAAGAGGAGGCAGTTGCCATGGGCCCCATCCAGTGCCTCTAGCCTCCTGGCAAGTAAAATGCCAGTACTGCCATCACATCACCAGTACTCTCCCCTGCCACTCAGACCACCTTTTCTAGTGCTATATCCTGCAGAGGCTGGTGCAGGTAGAAAGTCATATGGCACACATTGAGGGACACCTCGAGAAGCTTCTGACCTATGTGTAATGCTCTCTTCTTTAGCCCCTTTTTTAATATTTGTTTTGGTGGGAGGGACTTGTTGTGGATGGAGAGGCTGGGAATTGGGATGGAAGTTAGGCCTGGGACTATTTCTTTGGACTTCTTGGACATTTATGATTTGGTCATTGGTTGGGGACGGGAAGATTTGTTTGGGGAGAAGGGTTGGCCTGTGGTAGGTGGAGAGGGTGGGGTTACTTTCTTTATTGTTGAGGGGTTCACTGAAACAATATTCTTCTACTTTGTGCCTGAAGTAAGTTCTTTGTGTTTTACTTTTACTTTGCATTGCTGCCTTTGTTCATACAGCCTGTTTTTAATCTGAGTTTCAAAGTGTATGTGTATAGTATACTAGTTAAGTATAGTTAGTTATACACATGTCCTACTACCTTCTGTAACTATATTATTGATTGAACATTAGAGGGGTAGGGTATGCTGCCATTGCCTATATTGGTTCAACAACCTAGCAAAACAAGGAAAGTCAAAGTAGTACTATCTTCACTAGAAGATAGTTACTTACTAACTAAACTAGTTCCCCTCACTCCATAGTTCTCCTACCGGAATAGTTTGCCAAGGTGCCTTCTTAATGTTGGTGGTAGTAGTAGTAGCAGGCTAGTGTGCTAACAGGAAATGATAACAGGGACAACAAGCAAGGTCCCACTTTCTCCTAGGTGAGCTCACACAATAGGTCCATCACAGGCAACTAAATTTAAAGAAAAACACAGAGTTACTGGGTTATATATTATCACAACTTTACAAAGCGTGAGACAAAACTACCACCACCATGACACAATAAAGAAATGAATTCCTGATATGATAGCAAAAACTAGCAATAGTAACTTCTTCTGAACAATGGGAGCTAGTATTTAATTTAAAACTAATGTAACAAAATCCTCAAGTCAGGAGGAGAGGTGGACTTAGAGTCAGTAGTGAATTCAACAAGGTTTTGTGTATTTCCGCAGCACAAGGCCTGAATGATGATGTTGACAAATGATGTTCTCTATATCTAATCTTATTCATTTCCTGTGTGGGCGATTGCTCATGTAATAATAGATCTCGCAGTGAGTTGGCATCACTTTCGCCATATCCGTCCTACCTAATGTGTGAGCCATTTATGGTATAAATTAAGTCACACCTCAATAAATCACACAGCCCTGTGGAAGACGGTTAGGGGTTTGAAGAATGGATGGGAAATGGGATTTGGTGAAAGATGTGACAAAGACAAACACTACTCAACAACACAATATTTATCAGGGTGATGAGCAGCACAACATCAACAATCTGATGCGGAAGGAAATTAAAAAAATAGTAATACAGTTAAGTAAAATGCTTTTCAAGCAGTCCTTCAGCCCCAGAGACCCAAGTTATTAATATATCTAAATGTCTGTCACCTATGTTTGAAAAATGCAAATTATGGAGTTGAGAAAATATAAGAAGTGTAGTCTGAGAGCACTAATGGGCTGTACGGAGTGTTAAGTGCCTTGATAGTGTATACCTGAGCGATGTGCATTGAACTGGCCACTTGAGACTGAACAATGACAGAAGCAGCTGGGTTACTGAGAGCATGCAAATGGAAGGAAGATAGAAAGGGTGTTGGCTTGGTCTTCAAAGGCTTGAAAATGGGTTTGGGCACTACCAAAGCTGGGGTACCAAGAGGGAACATTTGAGGGGCAATGAGATGGGGGTGCTACTGAGAGGTCAAAAAAGGTGTCAGAGGCACAGAGGTATGGGGATCCTGGTCCCACAGTGAGGAGGGGTCAATGTTCCTACTAATGTTTACTGTACAACCCTAACCAAATTTTGTGCAGCCTGGCTCCCTCTGCAATTGGTGAACCCACACAGTTCTGTAAATTATGACTGGTAAAAGAAAAATGATATTGTTTTGCCAAATTGGGCTTATGCATCTGCATTCTTCTTGAAATGTCTCTCTTGGTTGCCTGGCTGAACTGGTCTGGTAAGGTTAGCAGGAGTGTTATGGAGCTTTTGCCTTTCGCACAGGAGAAAAAGAGGCCTGCAAATTGTAAAACAGAAACGATATTGTAGAGTCAAAGAGAAGGACAAAAAGTAAGCTTCATGAGGAGTGTACCTACTACCAAGACTCAGAGGCAGAGCAAGATCATAGACTGCTGCAATCATTCATTTTGTCACTCATGGCAGATCAATTAACTGAGAAGTGAAAGAAATTTACAACCAATCACAGACAAATAGCTGCATGTACTGAGCTGATCAATCTCACAACTTTCCCCCGAACAATTAGCCCAGTGCGAGCATCATGTGTGATAATGCTGGTATGGCATCACAACAGAAGTCTGTCTCACAAGCAACAGGCCCACCGACCACAACAGAGGAGTCTGCGTCACAACCTTCAATACAGCCTCACATCACATAAGATGCCTTATATTAAAGAACTGTCGCATTTTAAACTCCAACAGCTTATCTTGGAAAAATCCTTGTTCTCCTATAGGAGGAGTGCCAATTTGAGAGATATGTTGGTACATACATGACCCTACACAACTGTGTAAGGCAGAGCTCATGGTCCATGGGGAAACACCCCAGTGACCGGCCACACTAGATGCGGTGCGTGTGATGTGTGCAATCTGACCAGGGACTCGAAAAGTACAGAAGTGGGTCTGACTTACCTGTGGGTGCATAAAATCCACACAAATTGCAACTCAGAAAACGTTATTTACTTGATCGAATTCCCATG
The DNA here is from genome assembly GCA_963921515.1 of Calotriton arnoldi. Classification (NCBI taxonomy): domain Eukaryota; kingdom Metazoa; phylum Chordata; class Amphibia; order Caudata; family Salamandridae; genus Calotriton; species Calotriton arnoldi. Next base: position 570,212 of record CAWUFW010005122.1, on the reverse strand, counting down.
CAAGAAACGATATGTATGCATGAGGACATGTAAAGTGAAGATACTCATCATGGAGCACAGAAGCAACATACAGTGCCACAAAACCAACACTAAATTCACCATGCACTACCTAGAGAAACACCATTCTCTGGATGACATTTTCTGGACAGTACTGGACAAACCTAATATTTATAATTTAACACTAGATGTCAAAAAACTGCTTCTCCTGAGGGAACAGAAATGGGTGTATAGACTCCGCAGTCATGGGATTGGTCTCAATGATGATATTCCATGGAATTCTCTGAACAGGCGATATCTTTCATTAGGGAGTCTGAATATGCATGAGGGATGTGTGCATTACCACTCTAGGCACTCTAGGAGTGTGGTTTAGAGACACAACTGTGTACCGTACCCCGCGTACAATTAGATGACAGGCAGATGACGGGTAGGGTATTGTATGTGACAATCCACCTCACATACATTTGGGCAACAACAATTAGGGTAACTTGATCATGGACCATTAGGGGAACATCTTGTACCCGTCTGATTACCCCAGAATATCCTAGAATATCCATCTCTATGGGCCCGGCAAACAGCAGACAAAGGCATCTATGCTGAATAAATTTCAGAATGACATTATAAGCAAAGAAAAAATTCAGATGTGAAGGAGTGCCCACGTATTCTCACACCTAAATGGTGAGGACAAGTGGAGAATCAAACACAACACACATGCACCAATACATCTATGAGGATTTATAAAAGCGAACATAGTTGTAAGGAATAAAGATAACTATGAGGAACGTGCACCACTCCCTAATGGTGCGAGGTATATACCACCGGGATTAGGAGGCAAGCAGACATGGAAGTAGGGACATCCCGATCATGTGTTGGGACACCACCCTACTTGACCGGAAGAATCTCCATATAATGGAGATGCCGTCGAGAGAGACCGCTACCTTCATGACGCGAGGAGGGCAATGCCGGGCAGAGGTCTCATCTTGACAATGTAAGGAGTCGGGCGGTTGGGAAGGTATCTTTTTTCAAACCCTCCAAAACATTCGAGGGATAGGCAGATGGAATTTGGTAATTGCAGGCGACCTTTGAATATGTTCCAAGCAGTATTTAAGAATCCTCCACAGAGTGGGCTGCCTTACCAGGGACTGCGGCTATTCTTGATTTTGTGGGCACGCATCGGTAACCAATAACGAGCAGAATTTAGCTGCATGGTTTTGCTATCGAACACGCAGGAAACTCGTGATAACACACGGGGATGAGAAACTCTCACAAGTGTTTGTTTCTACTGATAAGGGAAACTTTGATTTAAACAATGACCACCGTCAAGGGTAGGGTTTGCCCAGGCCACTACGATTATCGTATCTGTAGGATAGATGGTTTCACAGGAATCGGCATTAAAGGCTCGGAGATGGAGATACATAGCTCCTTTACACTAGATGAGTTACCGTATACTAACATCTCTATTTTTTCATACAGTGTGTGACTACAGGGAACCGCTCCTTCTCCCACGCCATTTCAAGTTCACTTACTGATGGAATTCAGTGAGTGACAGGGGCCTTTTGTTTATATTACCAAACTAAGTAATGAACGGGCATGTCTTGAGTATATGATGAGGTCCTTTATACCGGTGTTTGAGATATTAATGGATGCATGGACAAAACATGCCAGACTTTCCAATAAGAGTGACTGAAGAGAGCGAAAGTTTGATTCAAGGAACACAGAGATCCCAGCATGATGGTCATGAGAATATGGTGTGTGAGGTACAATACATGCACTGACGCAAAGGGTTGCAAGCTCTTGGGATGATTAATCTTATGAGAGTTGTTGATGGAGTGACTTCTCTTTCCACAGATCCTTTGAGAGTGTGAGTTATGCAACCCCTTGCTAATAGGGAATTACCCAGTAAGATCCTAACTAGGACTTGAGGGTTTTTTGAAGGTGATCCAAATGGTCTTGATGAATGCCATAGTGTCCCAACACTGAGGGCGAAGTCAAACCAGCAGAAACATGTCAACCCTTTTGCAGTAAGGAGGGGTGAATTGATCCTAATTTTCTTCGTTCACCTCCATCCTTCACTTTTTTAACCCTGGCCGGGTGGTCCAGGAATAAAATAGTACCACGGATACACCCAAGCTAGTTTTAACCTTCACATACTGCACGTTATTTGGTGATCCCGCTACTTTATGTTTGTATTTTTTTCCCCCTCCCCTTTGCTCCACCCCAGGCGTTGGTCTGCACAGGGGTGTCAGTTAGCAAGCCCAATGATGAAGCATGTCACAATTTGTGAGTGAGGGCAGTCGTTTTGCACAGAGCACATGCCACACACATTCAACTATTGAACCATAGCACACGTTCTTACCTCTCTGTTGTGTGTACTGTATCTTGACTGGGGAGGTCGGGGTATGAATGTAACTTCTCCCCCTTCATTGTGTGTATAAAGGCCTCAAATTCATCATCATACTGGTTTTCCTATGACGTCGATAGACTCGATCAATACCTTCTTTCTTGTGGATGTTGAGGTAGTCCTACCCTGAGTCCTTCCATCCTCTTCCTGACTGAGTAACGAATCAGTCCAACTCCATGCCCTGACCCGAGTGAGATAGACCGGTAGTACACTGCTGTTGAAGAACAAGAAGAGAAACAGAATTTGAGTTTTTTTTGTGTATATTTGTTTGTTAACTAAAGTGATTCATCTGGTTTCTGTCTCTGAAGAACCAGAAAAAAAACAGGCCTCTGCAAGTAGATCTCACTAAATGTAAAAGGGCCAATCACCTTCAGCAAAAATGATCACCCATCAGGCCCCAAACATTGCAAATCATCGAAATAAAATTTATAAATTAGTAGATCACACTCCCTCACTGTCTGCTACCAAATGAATCATCAAACATCACTCACAATCACTCAATATTATATCACTCATTGGGAATGAGTTAGTTACCTGTCCCTATCTAAGCACAGTGGTAGGTAGGTCAGGTAGGTACACATTCGTACCTCCTCTTTGATGCAAGTAACACATTGGAATTTGGCAGTCTTGTAAATTAAATGATCTTTACTGTGGCAGGCTTTCTAGGGGATGAAAAAAAAGGATAGGCATGGGAGGGAGGCAGGCATTCAATGTCCTTGAAGGGAGTGGAGAGGCTGTTTCACAGCACACTGGTTCAACTCCAATCTGGCCATACATGTGCCTAAAAGTAAAAATGGTGTGACTGCATAAGTCAGACGCAAAACATAATGTTCCACTAACAATATCATTCTTCTTTTGTTTGTTTTTTGGCAAAGCAGTTCGATGCAAATATTTAAAAAGTTCTCACTGTGACGACAGTACCAGCTACACTGAACACATGCTCAGCAGACACACTGGCCACTGGACAGGTCAGATACTTTATTGCCAGCCTGCTGAGCTGTGGCCATTTGTGCATCTTTGCATACCAATACACCAATAGACTTTGATCCACATAGACCTCTCTTGGGTCATCCAGATACTCATGGAACATCCTCTAAATGGTCATTGGTGCTGCCACTTGATCGACCTCTTTTGCCTTTGCCTCTGCACTGGACTTTATCCTTGCCCTTTGATACCATGTCAATGCAGAGGTTGTGGCCGATTCTTGTGTTCCTATTGTTGTTGCCACCGGTGTTCTTGTTGCTGGTGTTGGCTGCTGTGAGACAACAGGACTACTCTCTCTGGAAGTTGAAGGCAGCACCCCAGAAATTATTTCCGTGAATGGGACCCTATATTCCAGCCATTTTTCTTCAAGGACTCTGGCCTGCTCAAAAATCCACGTCTTGAAACATCCCTTCTGAAAAAGGAATTAAATAGCCAGGTTTTTTTAACATGGATCCAATATTGTGTCACAGATGTGCTCTTTGGATGACACGATGTCTCTTTGCAGCCTTGTATTCTTAATCAAGCAAATGATTAAGCTCTGAACCAAGGAAAACGCATCTTCGTTTTCATCATCCACAGCTGCAAACCTGTCAGACACACTTTTTAACTGGTCCATTAGCAGATACAACAACGGGATAGCTTGGTACATTGTACTGTCCTCCTTGATGACTTCCCATGTGAAAACCTCAAAAGGAAGTAGTATCTCTGTCAGGCATTTGACTAGTTAGTAACACCTCCTCCTCTTTGCATGACATACTCAATGATCAGCTTGTACAGTTGTACAGCTCAAACAGAGAGTGCAACATGTAAGAGGGTGAGTCCTAACGTGTTGGTACCTTCTGTATGAGGGCTTTAACTGGTACTTAATTAGCACGCTGAATGATCCTCAACTGCTTCCGGGCTTTAAAAGAATGGCTGAAATGAGTGCAGAGTCTTCTGCTGATGGTCAGAAATTTGCTGATTAAGTCTTCTTTTTTCAGAAAGTCCTGCACAATGAGGTGGATGCAAAGCGCCAAACACAGGACTCTGGAATACTTTCCATCTGCCATGTTCTTAACTATATTACTGCCATTGTCCATGATGACAAACCCAGTTCTGAGACATCTTGATCACAGCTATTCAAACACCTTGCTTTTAAACACTTCCAAGATGTTTGCAGCTGTATGGGATTTCACTGTGGCGAAAATGGCTACTGTTGTCTGCCGCTAAATGCCCTTAAAAGTATCTTCAGTGCTGAGATCAGTAGTTATCTGTTGTCGAACACCCACAAAGGAGATCCAGTGTACAATGATACACATATAATCAGTGGCTTGACAGCTGGTCCACATGTCTGTCGTCAGGTGGATAGTCTGAACAGCACTCTGCCTCAAAGCTTGTCCAACCAATTCCAGCACATCGTGATGAAGTGCTGGAACCGCCACTCTGGCAAATTAAGTCCCTGCTGGGAACCCTCCATTTCAGGCAGATAGCCGCCACAAACTCATTCCTTTCACAAAAGAAACAAGCATTGGCATAGCCAATAGGTCTCGCTTTTGGGACCTTATAAGTATTTAGTTATGCAGCACAATATCCTTGGTGCAACAACATCAACTGTTGCATGGCTAAACACTTATAAGGTCCCAAAGGCGAGACCTATTGGCTATGCCAATGCATGTTAGTCTTGAAGTAGTACACCTGTGGTACTACTAAATGTAAATGCCTTTGTGAATCGACCCCACGACAGCAATAGGTAGTCATAGTAGCAGCAGAAAGGCTTTTTTTTTTTTTAAATAACAAAGCACCGTAATGTAGAAAACATATGGCGATGCACTCAAATACCCATTAAGGCACACCAGGTGTAAAACACAGAAAATACATCTTTTCCGGACGATCTTTAAGTATAAGGCACGAGCTCGCGCTGCCCGTTCTCTCTGCCTTAAGGCTAAAGAGGCGATTGAAAGTGAGCGAAAGAATAAGGAGAGAAATGCAGATTTTTGGTGCATGAAGTGAGCGTGTTTCCTCACGTCTCATCTAAAAGTGTTTCTAGGGCAGAGGAGGAAGTGAGAATGAGGATTTGCAATGTTCAGCGGCGCATCAGTCCCAGAGGCGCCCTCTCCAGAGGCTCTTGAAGGCATATGTACATGGATGTAAATCATTCATACTGCTAACCTTTGAGGGGATTTTCTTGTGTACAATGGCACTGGTGATTTCCACACAGATGTAAATGAGCGCAGGCCCTGCGCGAAAGACCTATTATTCAATTTTTTCATCAAGCTACTTCAGAGTAATGGGCGGCAAACGTGTGCTTCTGTAAAATACAATGTGTTTTTTCTGTTCTTGCTCGTACGGGTTGATATTGTAAATAAACAGGAGTCTGACATTTGGGTATTTGGGTTTGAAAAATAACTGCTGCGCATTCGCAATCGATCTCTTGGCTTCGCGCGACAGGAATTTTCCCGCGCGTTATAGAGATTTTGATAAGGCAATACCAGTCAGTGCCAGTCCGGGATTCAATATGTGGAGATGTTATTATGTGACATTACAATGACAAATCTTTTTTATTACGGTAGAACCCCTGCTGTAATATAGCAGGGCCTACTTCCTGCAAAATGAAACAAGAACATCTCTCCGTCGTCCCCTAATGCCCTCCTTACCTTTTTTAAGTACATTCACCTGATAAGAATATTTTTCCATCCTCGATCCCTGTCCTACCTGCTCTATGTACGTCCTTCCGCTGTCGCCAGAATAATTTCTCCTAAACCGATCTTTTATGTAAGATCGTTGTCCTAGACTGCCGGGGAGTTTGTTACCGGGGCTGCCGGACCTTACCTGCGGGCTACAGGTGCCTGTTAGCCCAGCTGCCTCGGGTGCGGTGCGGGACAAAGGCCGGGAGGTGCAGCTGCCACTGGAGACAAAGGACACCAGAGCCGGCCGGTAGCGAACCGAGAAAACAACTTGTGCACCATTCAAAGGATCAGCTGATGGAGCCAAACAAGCGCGAGGGACGGGGCGTAGGGCTGTGGAGGTGGGAAGGGGGCGGAGCCATGGGCAGGATGTCGCCAGGAGCAACTTGTATTAACAACGCGTTCCGGAGCGGCCCGCTCCAAAGTGGAAAGAAGACACCAATACAAGAAGACGGCGGACTGTCCCCAGCTGAGAGTGAGTGCGCATCTCAATAAAATAAACCGAATTATTGTAACCGATGGCTAGTGCCGGCTTTAGCGCTGGTGGCGCCCGGTGGGAATATGTTTGTTGTTGCAATGACCACCACCTCCTCCGCTCAGGGCACAAGTACTAAACAAGTGTCGGCAAAAGTGAAAGCGTTTCACTTGCGGGAGCGAGCAGCGCCAGGAGCGATAATTGCTACCATATGGCACCAGCTGCTCGCTCCCGCAAGTGAATCGCCAAACGTGCACGCGTTGCCATTGAAGGCAATGGAACGCGTGCACGTTTTTAGCTGAAAAGCCGAATCAATTGCAAAAGGTCATTTTGCCTAAGCAGCGCATGCGCGCTGCGTAGGCGAGACCTAAAAAGGGGAAGGTCCAGTGCTAATGTTTTAGCCAGATTCCCGTTGTACAAATGTGCAGTTGGGTTGTTGCGTGGGTAGGGCCCCATATGCCCCCTTAACATGCATGTAAAAGTAGCCTAGATTTTTTTTTTCTGGTACCACTGATGCAGGTGACTTCTGGAGAGAAGATGAACCAGCAGGTGGTAGACTCAATGGTGTCTCATTGGGGCAGTCACTGTATGCTGCTGGGTGTCTCTGTCTGACTATTTTGTCATTGCGAGGTTGCTGAGGCGGATGATACCGGTGCACTGCTGAGGATAGAGCTGCTTTGCATAAAGATTTCAACCTGTTGTTCCTCATCACCTTCACTTCCCACCATGATGAGAGGCTCTGGAACCGATTCCCCTCTCACATCACTTTGACCACTACCACATGCAGAAGGTTGATTAAGGTGCGCCTCCCAGTAGAGTGTGTGATGCTTTTTTAAAATGGGTTGCCTGGCCTCCTGTACCATAGTGTATACCAAGCTTACCTCGACAAACACTAGCGTTGCAAATGGAGGATAATGCAATGTTTTCTTCCTTCCTACTAACCTTAAAGAAGTCCCAAACTGCGGAGTAGTACTTTTTCACTGGACCACTGGTGACACTGCCAATGTCCGAAGAACTGGAGTAGGTGGGTTTGCCGGTGATTGCGTCTCTGCACTGTGTACTTTTACTGAGGTAGTGGTGGATAGAGTTCTCATGGGCCTGGAAAATACGGGAGCTGGGTGTGGTGATGGTGGTGCTTCTTCCAGATTGCTCCTCAGAGGCCACGACTCCTGAGAAAGTTTTTGGCCGACAGTGGTGATAAACTGCTTCTTCTTCTCCTCTACATTCGCCACTTTCTTGGCATCACCTTTCTTTGGTCATGGTGATGGTGATCCTAATGTTGGAGGAGAAAATAGGGTTATAGGTGTGGCCTGCTGTGTGGGTTGGTCCTTGGATGAGCTGGTTAAGTCTGAGGTTGCTGAGGCTGTCTAGGAGGGTCGTGGAGTTAGAGTCTGTGGTGTCTTCCAGGTGGAAATTGAGGTCCCTGAGGAGGATGTAGTTGGTCGATCTGATGGAGAGGGGAGCAATGAAGTCTGTGATATGGTTGAGGAATTCCACTTGGGCCTGGTGGACGGTAGGCAAGGGTTCCCTTAAGTTATGGCATCGTAGTCCGTTCATATTTTGAAGTGGAGGTGTTCCATGAGGTTGATGTCTGAGTATGTAGAGGTGGTGCAGTCAATCATGTTTTTGCAGATGATCGCAAATTCTCCACCTGATTTGTGGATTTGTTCCTGGTAAATAATTTTGTAGGCAGGCCAGATGGCTGCGGCTATGTCTGGGTTGGAGGCTGGGTTGACCTATGTCTCAGTCAGGAAGAGAAGGTGGGTGTGTTGCTGTTGAGGAGGTCCCAGATTTCGGTGGAGTTTTTCTTAAGGGTTCAGATGTTGAGCATTGCGGACAGTTGGTGTGGGTGGTGGCATGCATCAGTTGTTTTGAGGTGGTGGTGTCAGCGTCTGAGGCGTCGCAGAGACAGGCTTGCCTTTGGTGCGCCAGTGACATGGTCATGGTTTAGCCTGCATTAAGTAGATCCTGAGGTGGGCAGGGCTTCTGTTGGTTGGATGAATGATGTGTGGGAAAACCCAGGTGGGAAAACCCAGGCAGAGGCGGTGTCACTTGAAAAAGTGGCAACTGGATTAGGCTGAAAGAAGCAGGAACTAGAGGCTACTGGCGAGTGGCAAGGTGGGAGACCAGGTGCCTACTCAGAGTAAGAGCAGGTGCTCTGCGGAGTGTGAGCCGTCAGAATATTCTGCTGACCTAATTTAGATGGGCAGAATTAGACGTCAGTGTTCACTGCCCGTCACATCAGGAAAAAACTGGTAGTAAGGGGCATGTTGACATAGCCCTGCATCAAACTGTAAGCAGCATTGGCAGGAACAGCAGGAAGGGCGGTTCCTGCCAATACTTTAGAAATGACTGCCAGCTTGGCTCACCATTATATAAATTAGGCCTAAGTCCGAATGTAAAAATCTCCACGGGTGAAGGCACCAAAAGTATCTGGGCAGCGTGAATTTTGAATTTTTCCTGCTTAGAGCTTTCTTGCCAAAAGTCAAGAGATCCACTTGTACTTCGTCCAATGGATATCTGGCCTCATGGAACACATTTTGGCCACAGCCTGCTGCCTTTCCCAGCAGAGAATTTTGAATTCCTTTTCAGAGACTAAGGGCCTAACATAGAGTTTGGTAGACAGGACTTATATCGCACCCTCTGTATTAGAATTTCATTATATCCTACGGAACTTGTAATACAGCGGATGGGATAGCCTTCACATTTGTGACGGAGTAACCCATCCGCCAAACTCTTAATCAGGTATTGAAAAACAAGAGGACCCCAATATTTGAACCTGGGGTAGTCAATGGTATTTAAATAAAACAATAGTTCATGCAAGGCCAAACAAGTCATAGAGCAGCAAGAGCTGTTGAGTTAAGGAAGTGTTAATCAATATGCATGTAGCATTGGGCATATACAGTCAATTAATGCCAGTCGGAGCAACAATAGGTAATTTACTCAATATATGTAGCGACACAGATGGGCTTTCGAATAGTAGAAGATTTATTTATAAATAATGTAGCAAAGCTTTTTTGAGAGATATAGTTCAAGTGCTCACAAGAAAGTGAAGACAAGCATGATGTGGTGAGTGAAGGTGACATTTCAAATATATACATCGCATTGACAACATAAACACAAACTCCTGATTGTAATATTAACAGTAAAGGAGTTTTTGTTGTATAGAGGTCAACGGCGTTTCGATCTCACTGATTTGAGATCATCATCAGGACAAAAATTGTGAGCATGAAGAATCTATAGGAAAAACATAATAAGGTACAAATGTTTTAGGCGAAGTCCCTGAGTCATAAGTTACGAAAACAATTAAGTGTTGACGCAGTGCTCCCAATGGATCTGATCCAAGGTGTTATATTTAATGAATCGGCAATTAAAATTAAAGAAAATCATGACAATTGCAGATTCATGCAGTATTTATGAGAATTGGAAAAATAGAGGAGAGATGAGATAATCAGGAAAAAGTATGAAAGGAGGCAGAGCTAAGTGCCTAAAAAAACAGCGCCAGCAGGGTGAGTTAAGTGTAATAGAGGAGCAATTATAATCCGGAGGATTACTTACTAGGCGACCCAGAGGAAGGGTTAAGTTAAGGGAACCTGGTGCTGTTTAAACAATAAACCATGTGGGGTCACTCTTTGTAATTACGGACCCGAAAGATGCCTAAAAGGGGTGGTCGAAACAATAATCAGGCTATTGGCATGTACTAGTGGCCTCTGAAGGAGCAGTAAAAATAATAAGGGTGCACCCACTTACACGAATAAATAAAGTCAGGATAATCCAATGGGTATGTCGTGGGGCGGGCGCGTTTAGTGATTAAACGGCTGTGGCATGGAAGTCCATGTTCAAGGATGTGGGCAACCACCGCGTAGTCTGTGTCACCGTATTGCAACCTGTGGAACGGGGAAGGGGGAAGGAGGGGGTTAGAAGAGGCAGGTCGAGCGTTGCACTGAGGGCAGGGCTATGCCACCAGTAGGAGCTAATCAGTACTTACTTAGTGGAGGCAGACCACATGTGTCGGTCGATTCCTTAGGAGACGGGCAGCCGCTCCGTCCTAGTCCTTCAGATGAGTGACTGTAACTGAGTCAATGAGCCTGGAAGTATATAGCAATATGCTTCCGGTCGGCTCTAGAGCAACTAGAACGCGCGTTGCGTACGCATGCGCAGTAAAAGAGGGTGAAGTGACACGCGAAAGGTGTTAGTAGTTCCAACCAGTACCGGGGCTGATGTCCAATAGGCAATTAATGTACACGCATGATTACGGATATGTGGAGGGTGCTGGTTGTAAATCCAGCCCAGACCGGGGCTAGTTCCAGATGTGATTATCAAGATTCAAGGTGTATCCCACCGTCGCCTGGACGCACAACATTGCTCCACTACTCCCGGCTGTTCGCGATGAAACTACGATATGGTCCCAACTACCCCTATCGTTGTACGGCAGATCTGCCACTTTTAAAATGGTGACCCTACCGCGCTTACTCTACAGGCTCCAGAATTACCCATATCCTATCCCCCCACCGTGGTTTACCCAACTCAATGCACTGTTGAATAGATACCTCCACAGGGTTTACTACACTCGTCTCTGGCTTTGGAGAATGGGGGCAATCCAGTCCCCGGTCCCCAGTCTGTCTTCGCTGCAGTGCAGGGGTCGTTCCTTCACACGGTGTGGGGCTGTGGCGCGCTGCAGCGATTCTGGTCCGGTGTGTTGTCTTGCTTGGGTCGTGTCCTGACGTAGGATATCCCCTCGGACCCCAGACTGGCACTCCTACATAGCACGGAGGACATTGGGGTGAACCGGTATAAGAGACACCTCTTATTGGTTTGTGTGGCGCTCTCAACGTGTACACAGTCCACGTATTGCGGGGTTATTGCGGCGGCAGACGTTCGTGCGTACTACTGTGCTTCACACCTCCTGGTGATTAATGAGTGGTGGTACAGTTCCCAGACGGACCCGGCCTACGCCGTTGAACGGATTGCCATGGCGGGTACTCCTCTGCTCCATCTTTTATACAGCGGCTCATCCCTAGATGCGCTTCCTCCGGCGTGCCGGATAGTCATCCTGAAATGGAGGTGGGCGGTCCGGGCCATGGGCATAGGCTGACGGGCACCACTCCCCTCTGGCAGGGTACTCACCTCTGGCCGGTTTCTGCGCTCATGGGATTTCGCAGGTGGGACCTTATTGGTATATCTACGCTTGGGGACATTATGCAGGGGACCACTCTTAAATCCTTTCAAAGGCTGCAGTCTGATTTTGACCTTCCTTCACAAATCGCAATTCCATCGCTACCTGCAGCTTTGACACGCCTTGACCCCCCTGATTCGGCAGCTAGAGTCTCTACCGGAGTTCCACCCGCTGGAGGGCCGCCTGCTGATGGGGGATCTTGGGGCCCACAAAATCCGGCAGATTTACCAGAGGCTCAATACACAATCCAAGACCACTATTCACAAAACCCGGGAGGCATGGGTAACCGATCTGCCGGCCCTCACAGACGACGACTGGGCCGAGGCGGTGGCTAGCCCTCGGTATGCCGCTGTCTCTACCAGATATAGACTAATCCAATTTAAATACCTCCACAGGGTTTACTACACTCGTCTCCGGCTTTGGAGAATGGGGACAATCCAGTCCCCGGTCTGTCTTCGCTGCAGTGCAGACGAGGGATCATTCCTTCACACGGTGTGGGTCTGTGGTGTGCTGCAGCGATTCTGGTCCGGCGTGTTGTCTTGCTTGGGTCGTGTCCTGACGTGGGATATCCCGTCGGACCCCAGATTGGCGCTTCTACATAGCACGGAGGACATTGGGGGGAACGGGTATAAGAGACACCTCTTATTTTTGGGCCTCACCTTAGCTAAGCGCGACATAGCGCAGCATTGGAAGGACGTGTCCCCACCCAGCGTAACTACTTGGAAAAAGGCACTGGACAGGTGCATGTCAGCAGAGATTGTGGTATTCCAGGCGAGGGGGTGTCCTCAGAAGCATGGGAAGATTTGGTCTCGGTGGGCCACGTACCGAGGTATAGATCTGCCTCCAATGTCGCAGTCCGCCGCTCGTGATCCTATTGAACGATTGGTGGTGAATAACTTACCTGTCTAATGTACCGTTGTTAATGCGATGTGGCAGGGAATTTACTCGGCATATACATGTAATGTTTCCTAAGTATGTACTGTGCGCATTAGGGGGCAAGGGGGGTACTTGGTTTTTTGTGGTCTGATGTTCTGCAGACTATGGGGGGGATTATATGGTATCCAGAGATATTATTCTATGCACTTCCTCTGTACTTTGCTTGTCGGGCTCCGCCCCTCTGGTACGCTAAAAATTCAATAAAATCTGTTGTTAAAAAAAAAAAAGATTCAAGGTGTAAATTTCAAGATTCAAGGTGCAACTAATGTGCAAGCACGAAGGGGAGGGGGGGTCCCATTTACTGATTGTGCTGACTCCCTGGGCAAGGTCAATGATAAACGTGAGGCACTAGGGAGAACACAAGAGGAGGAATAAGGACAGTGCGAGAGTAAAGAATACAGGGAGACAATAATTACACAATGGAATGGGTGACATATCAATGATTACGATAAAAGGAATGGGGCTAGTAACATAGAGTGAGTGGTGCTAGACTTCCAAATAACAGAGTACATTTATGCTGGAAAAAGGAGACAGTCAAAGGATTGCATTCTACTCTTCTAGTGAGTTTAGGCCATGATCGAGAGAGCGCCAGTGAAAGATCCATTTGCATTCAAGTCTATTCAGAGTCTGTTGATGGTCGCCACCTCTGTGGTGAGGGTGTAGAATGTCAATAACTTGCCGCGCGAAGTCCATTTCCTAATGTCCTTTCTCCATGAAGTATTCCACCAGGGGGGCTGTGATGACTTTGCAGCGGATTCTGCTCCTATGCTGGGATATTCTTGATTTGATCTTCTGAATCGTTTGGCCTATATACAACAAGTTGCAAGGACAGCGAATGCAGTATACGACATTACTGGAATTACAGTTAGAGAAGAAATTGAGTGTGTGTTTCACATTGCCATATTCAAAGACTTTTGTATTTTCTGTAGAGACACATGCCAAACAGTTGCCTAATGCCCCTGAACCGGGGGAAGTCCTAAGTAGGACTGAATGGAGGTCTCGCTGCGTGTGGGTTTATAGGCTCTCTCCAGGTGGTCCTTGATATTGCAGTCTATTTTGAAGGAGAAGAGGGGTGCTTCGCCTGCAAAGTTCACCGGGGCAAGGACAGACCAATGTTTTTTGATCATTTTAGTTAATTTATTGCTGACGGGGCAGAATGTGGTGACGCATGTGATTTTAGACATTGGTGCTCTTTTTTTGGGTTGCAGCAGAAATTCTCTGTGGGAATACCAAGCACGTTTCAAGGAGCGTTTTACCAATCGTCTAGTGTAACCTCTGTCAGTGAGTTTTTTACACAAGACCTCTGCTTCCTTAACGAAGCCCTCTTTAAATTTGCAATTCCTGTGGATCCTGAGGAACTGGCCATGGGGGAGTCCGTCCCTGAGAGCCCAGGGATGTGAGCTGGTGTATTGGAGCAGGGTATTGCGTTCAGTGGTTTTGTGAAAAAGTGTGGTGTAAAGTTCACCATCAAGACTTTTTTCTGTCACATCCAAGTAGTCAATCCGAGATTTGTTGTGATTGTACGTGAATTTTAGATCTGGTTGGCAGTTGTTGAGCCAGACACAGAAGTCACGTAGTTCAGTATTGTTCTCCAGCCAAATCATAAAAACATCATCAATGCATCTGCACCAGACGCAGATTTTGGGTAGATGTGGGTTTTGTTCGCTGAGGATGAGTGATTTCTCAATATCATCAACGAACAGGATGGCAAAGTCAGGAGAAAAAACTGCTCCCATGGAAATGCCCTTACACTGTCTGTAGTATTTTTCGTGAAACAAAAAGTAATTTTTGGTTAGGGCTATTTGTAGAAGGGAGATGATGAAATCAGTCGGGACTTGGTGGGGGGAAGGGCGTGCATTAAGATGGTTCCTGATGACCTCAATGCTCTTCTTCTGGGGAATGTTGGTATAAAGTGATTCAATGTCTAAAGTAACGAGGAGTTCTTTCTCAGGGTCAAATGATTCTGATTTGATAAGGTTTATGAAGTGAGTCGTGTCTTTCACATATGATGTAGTACATTGGGCTAGGTCACAGATGAAGAAATCAATGTACCTACCTAGGGGTTCCAAGACGGACCTGCAGCCGGACAGGATAGGTCTGCCTGGGGGGGCATCTAAGCTTTTATGTATTTTCGGCAATGTATAAAGCACTGGGGTGCGTGGGGCCTTGTTATTAAGGAATAGAAATTCATTCCGGCTAATAAAGCCCAGCTCTTCTGCCTCCTTGGTGGTAGTGAGGATCAGATCCTATATTTCTTGAAGAGGATTATGGGCATGGGGTTCATAGTGTGATGTGTTGCTAAACTGGCGAAAATGTTTGTTGCCGTAAGCAGTCTTATCTTGTATCACTATGCCACCACCTTTGGCACATGGTTTTATGACTATGTCCTCCATTGATTTCAAAATAGAGAGGCTCTTTTTTTCTTCAAGGATAACGTTGTAGGGAGTGAACCTCTATTCATAAGTACCTAAGTCCGAAGGTAAAACTTCTGATCCATTCAAATCTAGTCTCTGTTTCTGACCTGTGCTCCATCGTGGTCAGCCTTACCCTTGCCCCGGTCTAGTGCAAGTAGTTGCCCACGGTTGGCACTACATACTTTTTGGTGCAATTTTTATATAATAATTCATATCTCTAGCTCCCCTTATTGGATTTTTGTTGTTTTGGTGTCATTTTTTTAATTGAAATATTCTCTCTTTTTAGAAATTGGTGTGGGATTTTTATTGTGTTGTGTTTTTGACTTTTTATATCAAAATCTGTTTATTGGATGGTTTTTCACAGATTACAAACATTGCATGAAAACAAAAGACCATAGTGCGTTCAAACTTTATTTCGTAACAGGTGCTATTACGAGTCCTTAGTTAGCTAGAGTATTCACACAGTTTCACAATACCCAGTGAACAGCTCCTGCATCTGAACTCAAAGAGGAGGGCCTGCACTATTGTGGCGGGTGACCCCCACCCTCTACCGTACAATATAAGCGCAGTTCCTCAGTATAGCTTTAGGCGTGATGAGCGCATTGGTATATGAACAATTAAAGCCCCAGTGGGCAAGTCATGTTGTCTGTAAACGACAATATAAAAAGGAAAAAGAAAAAGACTTAAACCAAGAACAAAATAGCAAAAAAAAAGGAAGAACTATCAACAACCTTACCCAGGGAGGTTCATGAGGCAAAGGCAGGATCTGACAGGGGGGGAAGAAGAAACAAGGGGGGGGGGTCAGCTTTCAGTAGGAACCCCCCGTGACCTGCACAGGGGGAGCCATAAACAGGGCAGCACCCCTATGTCCACAACCCAAAGAGAGGACGGTTCGTGGCTAAATCAAAAAGAGATGTAGGGCTCTTAATCTTGGGCTGCAGGCAAACAGGGGGAGACCTTCGGAGAGGTAACTGACCAGGGGGCTCCAAATAAATTCGAAGCCCTTGCGGGAGTCATCAGCTATGTCTGCAAGGCGTTCGAGCGCCAGCGCACGCCACAGGCGGGCATGCCATTGGGTGAGCGAGGGGGCCTCAGGCTTCTTCCAGGCTGCTGCTACTGCCATCTTCGCTGCCCCCAGGCACAGCCACATGATGGATCTATCGCCATGTGTCTGGTATTTAAGTAGGGGGTCACAGATTCCTAACAGGACATGTTCTATAGAGCCAATTGGATATCCTAGGATGAGCTTAATTTGGGAGAGAATCTCCTTCCGGTCTGTATGATCGGGCAGTTCCACCAGATGTGTTTGAAGTCCCCCAGGAGGCCACATCCCCGCCAACATCGATCAGTGGTGTCGGGAAAAATAGAGTGCAATTTGTGTGGATGCAGATACCAGTCGTATAAGGTTTTATAGTGGGCTTCCCTTAGGTGCATAGATCTGTTAAACTTCGCTATATCTCTGTACAGGGAGTCCCATTGTTTGTCAGAAGGTGGCTCCTGCAGCATGCCCTCCCAGAATGTTCTGTGACGCTGTGTGCGGTGTGAAGATAGAGTAAGTAATAGGGTGTACAGGAAGGAAATACACCCCTTCCCCGTTGTGCCCAATTGAACAAATTTTTTGAAGGGGAGTAGTTCCCGCGTGGCCGCTTGATGATACTGGGGTTGCTGGATCCAGTGGACCAGCTGCGTGTAATGATAGTGCTCCGTGGGCGGTAGGTGGTATCGGGACATGCAGTCAGCAAAAGATCGTATTTTGTCCCCATGAAAAAGGTCCGATATCATAATGCAGCCGCCTTCTCTCCAGAGGTCAGATGGCCCCTCCCGGAGAGCCAGAGGAAAGACCGCACTAAAGTGGATGGGGTATATGGGGACGGGAACGTGGTCAGGGGTAAAGTTTTGGTCACTGTGTCCCACACGTGGAGTGTAGTGGAAGTAGGAACTCTGAGGTAGGCGTTGGCGGACCTGTCTGATTTTGGTCTCCAGGGTAAATCCCATATCGTTCTCCCCGTAACCTGTCTATCGATATGGAGCCACAACTTCTCTGACTCTCGAAGGGACCACTCACTCAGTACCCTTAGTTGTGCAGCCCTATAGTACGTTAAAAGGTCCGGAAGGGAAAGACCCCCTTTACTGTGCGGCCTCGTCAACAGGTGGTAGGAGAGCCGAGCTCGCTGGCCTTGCCAGATGAACTTGAGGAGCATGGTTTTTAATTCAGTAAAAAGACCCTTATCAGGTAAAATGGGGAGCCCCTGAAAGATGTACAAAAGTCGGGGTAATACGTTCATCTGGTAGCATTCACCCTGCCAATCCAGGAGATATAGGCCGTACTCCATTTTTTGAAATCAGCAGCAAGTTGTCTGAGCAGGGGAGGAAAGTTGGCCTTATATAGATCACTGAGTTTGGGGGTGATTTGGACACCTAGGTAGGTGATGGCTTTGCGTGCCCATTGGAAGGGAGACTCTTCAGCTAGCAACCGCTGAGTCTCTGGAGACAAGGTAAGATTTAGGAGAAAAGATTTAGAGGAATTGACCTTGAACCCCAACACACGTTCGAAGTGCTCCAGTTCCTGGCTGATTTCAGGGAGGGAGGTAGCTGGATGGGTAAGCGGCAGAAGGACGTCGTCCGCAAACAACGCTATTTTGTGATCATCGGTCCCGAATCTGATCCCACTGATCTTCTGATTTGCCCGGACCCTTGCCGCAAAGGGTTCGATGCTAAGGGCAAAAAGCATCTGGGACAGGGGACAGCCTGGTCTAGTCCCTCTAGATAAGCTAAATAAATTGGAGGCCACCCCATTGACCAGGGCCCTGGATCTAGGGGAACTGAAATTAGCTTGAATCATCCCTATGAAGGCCTCACAGAACCCAAACCGACGCAGAGAAAGCCTCAGGTAAGCCCAATCGACCCAGTCAAAGACCTTCTCTGCGTCAAGTGACAATAAAGCGGCTGGGAGGCGTTTCTTTTGGGCCTTGTCTATAAGATGAAATATTCTCCGTAGGTCATCATGGGTCTGGCGCCCTTTAATAAACCCCGACTGGTCCGGTTGTATGAGGTCAGGGAGGATGTTCTCAAGTCTAGTGGCCAATATTTTGGAATAGAGTTTCGCATCCAAATTAAGGAGGGCTATAGGCCGGTATGATGAGCACTTTTGTGGGTCTTTCCACTGTTTCGGGATGATGGAGATCAGGGCTTCTCCCATAGTCTGCGACACCGCCTGATGAGATGCGATGGCATTGAATAACTCAGTGAGGTGAGGGGTCAAATCGGCTGCGAAAGTGCGATAAAACTGCGCCGTAAACCCATTGGGGCCTGACGCTTTGTAACTTTTTAAGGAGTCTATGGCAGCCTGAACTTCTGTCGCAGTGACCACCCCTCCCAAGGTATCGTTGGCGGCCGCTGGGACCTGGGGGAGGTTGAGGGTGTCTAAGTACTGTGTTTGATCAGTCTCCCTGAGGGAGTCAGCCTGTTAAAGTGTGTGGTAAAACTCCCGGAAGGCCCCGGCTTTCCTCTCTTCACTAATGTGGATTATGCCCTTATCGTCAGTGATCTGTTTTACAAATTCCTTTTCTTGTTTGACCCTCAACTGCTTTGCCAGGAGTGTGCCCACCTTGTCCTTCCCCTCGTACCCTCGGGCTTGAAGCCACAGGATAGTCTTCTCAGCTCTGTTGGTGTAAATGGCGTTGAGTTTCCCCCTAATGGCCGTGACCTTTCGGAGGGAAGGAGCCGAGGGTGTATCCTTGTGAGTCCTTTCTGCTTCTATCAACTCCTGCTCTAGATCCAGTCTTTTCTTAGTCTGGAGCCGTCTAAGGGAGGTGACTAGAGAGATGCAGTGACCCCTGATATGTGCTTTAAAGGCATCCCAATTATTCGTAGGGGACGTATCCCCTGGATTGTTGAGTAGAAAGTAGTCCCTGATTGCTTTGCGGAGATCATCACGGTGCAATCTGTCCCTACACAACACCTCCGGAAAGTACCATCTGAACATTTTGGATCTTGGAGCCGGCCAGTTTAGGAGATAGGTCAGAGGTGCATGATCTGAAATAGTCATAGGGAGGAAAAGGGAAGTTGTGACTGAATGGACAAGCTATTGGCTGAGAAAAATATGGTCAATTCGTGAGTACGTACTGTGGGCGTGAGAAAAAAAAGAAAAATCCTTCATGGAAGGGTCGAGGGACCTCCAAATATCAATGAGACCCAGTTGTTGCATTGATTGCTTGAGTGGTTTAGGGAACACTCCTCCTCCCGCTCTGTGTGAGTGCGTAGTGTCCGCCTGCGGATCCCAGATAAGGTTAAAATCTCCCATAACGATTATGTCTCCAGATGCAAACCCTGCCAGGGAATCTAAAAAGCGAGAGACAAAATCCGCCTGGCCTGCTTTGGGGGCATATATTGATGCTAGTGTGCAGGGCCTGCCCATTAACGACCCCTTGACCATGAGGAATCTGCCCTCCCTATCTTTCTGCGTGGCCTCGTGGACGAAATGTGCAGAGGAATGAAACAAAAGGGCCACACCATTTTGTTTTTTAGGACTAGTAGCCTGGCATATCAATGGGAAATGTTTTAGCCTGAGCTCTTCCCCTTTCTTAAGATGGGATTCTTGTATCGCCACTACCTGTGGAGCCTGGTCCCCCAAGTACTTCCATAGATGCTGTTGTTTGTTAGGGGAGTTCAGTCCCCTGACGTTCCATTAAAATAGTTTAACCCCCATCATCACCCCTGTAGGCAGCCAAGCGGCAGTCAGATCCCCCTATCCCCCCACCTCCCCCACCTTCCCCCACCTTCCCCCACCCCCCCACTCCACCATCCCTGGGTAGAAGCAATATAAACAAATAGAGAACAAGAAGAAACATGAAAAGCATGATATGCAACACGGTCCCTAAGGACTGTATCTGTGGATAGGTGTCGGGCAGGACCACTCCCGCACCCAGAGTCCCACAAGAGATCCATGGGTGATCACTGCACCGGGGGCGCTCGTAATGGAACAACGTTGTGGCATCACTCATCTTCGGTCGTGTAGTCAGGTGTACACCTCTCAGTAGGCCCCGAAAGTCACGGAGCAGGTAGGTCATCTCCTCAGCGCCTAGTAGAGCTTTGCCTATAGAACGTCGGGACTTCCAAAAGAAAAGGGGCCTCAGGAGACTATAGATCTTTCAGCTTAGGGCTGCCCTCCAGGGCAGACAGAAGGATAGGAACTGCGGTTGCAAAGGTCGTTCATGATAGCTTCTTATTGGACCCCGTAGCCCTCTGCCAAGACCCCGGAGTACCTCGGGTCGCCCGTCGCCCCCGGTTTCCTCATGGGATGTGGGGTGTTTGGGCGGTGGAGCGTGGCCCAGCCCCAGCAAGGCCGCCGCCCCCTCCACCTCGGAGAAATGGCATTGCTTGTTGTTCAGCGAGAAGGCAATCCCAAAGGGATAAGTCCACCTGTATTTTATCTGTCGTTCCCGGAGGGCGGAGGTAACCAGGCAAAACTGTTGGCGCCTCATCAGTGTGGCCTGGGCGACATCTTGGAAGAGCGCACAGGACTCTCCTTGATACTCGATCGTGTCTCGATCGCGAGCTTTACGGAGAACCAGTTCCTTAGTTTTGAAGGAGGCAAACTTGGCCAGGATGTCCCTCGGGTGTTGGTTCTTTCCCTGTTGCTCTGGGCCCACCCTATGAACGCGCTCCAGAAGGATTGCCAGAGGGCCCTCACCTATGATGCTGGTGAAGAGGCCCACCATAAAGTGCTCCAAGTCCGCTCCCTCATGTCCCTCCTCCAGGCCGCGGACCCTGATGTTCTCTCTCCGTGAGTGATTTTCCAGGTCCTTGCATTTGAGCAGCGCGGAGTTCAGCTGCGCTGTGAGCGCCTCTGAACCTTCTTGAATTGGCTGGAGGCGATCTTCAAGGTCTTGGCACCTCGCCTCGAGGTCGAGGGTGCGGGTCCCCACAAAGTCCACATCTGCCCGCAGCTTGCTGAGTTTGACGCCCATCTCCGATTTGAAGGTGTCGAAGGAGGCGTTGAGGTCCGCCTTGATCTCGTTGCGCAGTTCTTTCTTAAAGTTTTGAAGCGTCGCCAGGAGATCCTCACGAGTGAGCGCCATTCCCCCCGCCTCCGGGCCGCGCTCTGGATCCGGGCCGTCCCCCACGGTGGTGGACCCGAAGTAGCTGGAGACCTTGTTGGGCTGCACTTTTTTAGGAGGCATAGGGTCTGCACCGGAGCCTGCTTTCCCACCGTGACGTAGAAGCTCCAGACGTACAGGGGTGGTAGTTCGTGGTGTCCTGTGGTCCACAGGAAGACCCCCGGGAGGCAGTCCCCGGGAGGCAGGCACTCCTTCTTGTGCTCTGTGGCCCTTAGATTATGTAGTGTCCAAGTAACGGCGTGGGAGAGAAGAGATTCACGAGCTCTTCCGGTGCTTAGAAGCTTAGGGCCATGGGTGCCATCTTAAGGTCAGGCGTGGGGGTCAGGCAGCTCCCCTCAAGGCCCCCAAGGCCCCCCGGCAGCCACCCCCCAATGTTTCCAGTGCATGATGGGGAATGCTTGATAACTGTCCAGGCACAGGATAACTGACGCGCTCCCCGGGTAGAGGCAGCCTCTCAAGATCCGCCCCGGTAGACTAGCGCGATGCAGAGGGGGGGCAACTGCTCTCACCAGTGTAATGTAATGATTTGCCACTCTGAAGGGCACCCCCGCCGTCCACACCGCCACCGAAGCTCAGGCTCACTCACCGCCGCCGTCTCCATACATCTGCTGCACTGCACTCCTCCGGGCCCGCTCAGCGTCGGGCGTGAGCTCCAGACGAGTCTGCCATTTTGTGGTCGTCAGGTCGCCTGCAGAAGTATCCCCATTTCGCCGCTCTCGCCGCACCACTGGTCCTCGGAGCACGGTCGGAGCCCCGGGGGCCTGGAGGGAAGGCGCCACAGCCCTCCCCCATCCACGGCCCGGCCCAAGGTCTTCAGGAGAGGCGGCACTAGGCAGAGGCGCGTCCGGCCGCCATGTTGCTTGCGTTACCAACTCCGGCCCCGGGCTAATTGTGTCGCAGTAGGCGAGTATCCGACCACCTCTGGCCCCCAAAAGTGATCACCGGCTATTTAGACGTCCAGATTCACCTCATTTCCACTGTTCGCCAAATCTGGACGCCGTCAGGAACACTCAAGCTGGACTCCGATGCAGGAGCCGAGCGAGATCACATCCTCGCGGCCATGACGGTCGTAAAAACACAAAACGTGTTTTTGACTTTTTAACAATTTTGGTACTAAAGCTTTACACATTTTCATAAGCTAAGCCTCTCTACTCTGTGCCATAACACCAGGGGCTGAGCTCAGGTTTAAGTTACTGAAACCTTATAATCCAGGAATAGTGGCAGTATTACTTGTGATGGACCATCCACCCCAACTAAAAAAACACTTTCTCACACTGTCCTAGCACCAAATGTAAAAACTAAATGCATTCAGTGAGAAGCAATGAGAAAGTTAAGGTCTGTTTTAGCCCATATCCTCGAATAACTGCACAACATAAGTGCCATGAGGGTTGTCCATATCAGCTATTATAATCAGAGTTCGCCCCACCAGATGGAGACAATCCCAAGCAATCATTGTTTTGGCTAATTTGACTAGCAAGAATCCTCACTGAATTCCATTCAATAAAATGATTCATCCAAAGTTGATGAAAGATGATGTGCTATTTCCCATAGATTTCACATTGCCGGAGGACTGACATTGGGCCTGTCATTCTCTAAAATCTTCATACTGTACTTATAAGAAAATATGAAGTAAAGATCAAGGTATGAGCTGAAGTGGCATACTTATTTATTGACATTATAAAAACATTGCATCATAAGACTCTATAGGAAGCAGTGGTCCCATACCCCATGATGGGCAGACATCAACTTTTCAAAGCTGACACTCAAACTGTAATAGGAGACATGAGGGCCTGAACTCAACTATCTGCTTTCTGTTGACTTCCTTGCATGTGTACACTGCTAGAAGATGGAATAACGTTGAGCCACAGCCCTTCTTAAGAATGTTGTGTGCATGGAAAGAAAGCCTGCATCTTTCCTTGAATGATGGTTGATGCAAGCTCCAGCTTTTGCTCAGGCAACGGCCTCCCCCTATCACTTCATCCTCAGCTAACTGGCAGAGAAGGCAGGAACAAGGGTTGTTAAAGTGCAAGCTATCAATCAAATCTGGTTTCTTCTGTGCCTATTGCTTTGCTGTTCTCACTGCACATGGGACTCAGAACATCTAGCGCCAAACCATTTTTAGTTCACCTAGGAATTTGAACATATGTAACGAGGGCTTATGTGTAAGAATGGATGTGTGTTTGTGTGCATGTTTCGTTGAGTGTGTATGTATGCATGTGTGTATGTATGGATATGTGTGTGCATATGCTTTTGTGATGGTGTGTTGGGCTGTTGAGTCCATGGTCAGGGTAGTTGGGGCTGAGGTAAGAGTGCCTGGAGAATAGAGAAATGCTCAAAAGTGAAATGATATGTTCAGGGGGGAGTGAGAATCTTACCTTGGCCTAACAGTGCCCATACTACCTTGGCCTAACAGTGCCCATACTCAATATTATATGGGCATTCTTTAGGTTATTCTGACATAGTAGTGGTGTATCTGTGACATGTGTTTGGTATTCTTGATTAATATCTCTGACACAATAATGGGTCATCCTTTATATGTGTTTTTTGGCATCATTGTTGTATCTGGTATATTAGTGTCCCATCCATGGGTCATTGTTTGCTTTCTTGGTAAAATTATTAATATTTCTAGCATAGGAGTTGCCCAGATTTAATATATTGTTGACACTTGTGCTGTTAATCTAGCTATCCCTGTCAGATTATTAATACATCATTTATATACTGTGGACACCATTTACAACATTCTGGCAAGCCCTGGCATAATACTGACCCATACTTGACATACCTTGGCAATCTTGATATTCTGAGTATCCATACCATAATAGTTTTCCGCCTTTGACATATTGTGGCAATTCTTGACAATACCTGAACTATCTCTGGCATAATGGTGCCTATCCTTGACATATTTTGGGTGTTGGTGTCTGAAATGCAGCTACCTTTTGAACAATGGAACACTCGGAACAGTGCTGCTCATCCCTGAAAATGAATGTAAATTTCCTCTATACATTTGGTCAGACAGGGGGTACTGGACCCAAACTGTACCAAAAAGGAAATGTCTCCCCAGGTCAATCTTTTGTACACTTGGAAGGCATAAGGGGCCCAAAATTAGAATTCATATGGGCCCCCATTGATGGAACTCTAGGCAGGTTACAATCACTGTTTGCACACCACAGGATGTGACGGCATCCTGGCAACTTGCAGTGTGTCTATCTGTCCAGAAGGTGCCCGTGGGTCTCATTTCAGGGGTACCCTCCACAGGACCAAGCAACAGAAATTCCATGGGAATCTCTCCTCCAGAGTTTCAGCAAGTCCACCCTCAACTGTCCCTTAGAGCGAGTGGGGTGGCTAGTGCACTTATTCTTCAGGGGTTGTTTCCACTGGTA
This sequence comes from Calotriton arnoldi, assembly GCA_963921515.1. Lineage (NCBI taxonomy): Eukaryota > Metazoa > Chordata > Amphibia > Caudata > Salamandridae > Calotriton > Calotriton arnoldi. The sequence continues at coordinate 545,667 of CAWUFW010005122.1, read as the reverse complement.
TAAAACTGTTCTCAGAGTTCTATACTCGTGCAGAAATTGACATGAGAGGTGGTGGGTTCTAGAATATGGGCATCTCTGTTCCGTCCAAATAGGTCACATCATCTCTCCTTTCCTGATCCACTCCCCTACACTGTATGATAGGATTATTTCAACATATCAAAATGAGCCACAGCTGCTCTAGATTTTTCAACTCCTCTTGCAACTGACATAGCAAACCAGTCATATTCCTCTAAAACGTCAAATAAGATCCCTTTCTGTGAGTAGTGCTAGACGCTAGGCTTCCTTCTTTTGTTGGTCTGTGGCAGGTCATGTCCAGGCTTGTCAGTAGGTGTGGATAATTAGCCCACCAAAACTTCCCATTCTCTTCCTCTCTCAGATGCAAGCTTAATCCATCTCAGATAGGCCTATTATTTGGGGAGGTTTTGATCCACATGTTGGCCAGCAGAGCATTAACTTGCCCAGCAGAGTAGTTTAAAGCCTGAATACCATTAGGATCTGAATCAAGGAAATAGTGTAATACGCAAAGTACATTAAGTTATGTTATGTTAGACCAATTTATAGCGCGCACAGCTACTCAAGGAGTGTCCTGGCGCAAAACCCAGTGGGGAGAGGGGAAAAGACCGCTAGATTGAAAAGAAATGTCTTCAGTCTTTTCCTGAAGAGCTTGGGGTCCTGAATACTGCGGTGGCCCAAGGGAAGGAGATTCCAGGCAGAGGCCGCTATGAAAGCAAGAGAGCTCCCTCCAGTTCTCTTGAGGCGGAAACGAGGGACGTGAGCTAGAAGCTGCGACGCTGAACGCAGCTATCTTGCGGGAACATAGAACCTGAAGCGCTTTCTCAGATAGGCCGGACCATGTCCGTACAGAGCTGAGTGTGCCAGGGCAAGGGCTTTAAACTTGACTCTTTGTATCACAGGTAACCAGTGAAGATCCCGCAAGTGTTGCCTTACACTGGTTCTTATAGGGATGTTCAGAAGAGTCCTAGCCACTGCATTTTGGACTACCTGCAGTCTGTTCAGTGGGTATCCCGGAAGGCCTACGTACAGGGCATTGGCATAGTCAATGCGTGATAGAATCATGGCCTGAGTCACCGTTTCCCTGGCTGACCTAGGGAGTTCAAATATGGGCAAAGTGATATTATATGATATTATAGTTGCATGTAGGATTTTCTTTACCTGTAGAAAGAGACATTAAACTCTTCTCAAGATTGAGCCAATGCAAAAGTGTTATTTTGGTGCAGCTGTCATCTACAAAGCAAAGACAGTAAAGAACGATTGAATTACAGCGAAGCACTACAGACTCACAATGTCTTCATTGGAAGCAGGTTACCTGTGCAGAGAAGCTGGGCTGAGTTAGAGAGCAGTCCCATTCGCTCAGCCCATACATGGGTGCATATGTGTGTGCACATGTGAAACCAACACATAGCCTCTTACCTCAGCTGTGCAGCAGCTGATCTTTTTTTAAAAGGCTGACACTGGTCGGTAGCACTCAAATTTTAGCAATGCTTACAGTGAGTGAGACTAGTGAGGCTTACAGTAGAGATCAAATAAGTGGGTGGTCCAAAAGCAAAACATATCGGGGGCTAAATCAGTTCACAACTCAATTTTTCACACTTTCCATAATGGTTGTGAAATCTTTACTATATTATGGGCACGCATGGTAATGGATGATAATTTTAAATGAACATTAAAAGGGTGTCCTTCTATGTGTGGCAATAGTACATATGAGAGCTTTGTGAAAATGTCAAGCTGATGTTTGGGCACAAAACATCTGGTATTTTGGAATACAATGTTCTTTCTGAAAATATCAAACTTCTGTCTGGAGGAAATCACATTTTTTGTCAAAATAAGATTTTATATTTGAGTACACTATCTTGCATGGACATTGACAGTATGTTTCATAGAAAACGATTGTTGGAAGACGCCACTGGTGATTTTGGACTTTGTGCTGGGGTGGGACTTATTCCCCCAGCCTTCCACACTTCCAGAGGAGTGGGCCCCGTCAACGTGACTCTAATGCGCTAGAAAAGCTTGGCCGCTTCTCAGCAGCAGGGGAGACACCACTGGTGATTTTGGACTTTTTGCTAGCTCCGAGCTGGGGTGGGACTTTGTCCCCCAGCCTTCCACACTTTCAGAGGGGCAGGCCCCATAAACGTGACCCTGTTGTGCTGGAAAAGCGCAGCCACTTCCCTACAGTGCAGGACGCATGCGGGATGCGCCTGGCCTTGCGTCTTAGTCTGTCATAGCCTGACAGAGTCTGGGCTGGTCACACTCACTTGGCTTCTAGACTTCAGCTCTCTGTCGCCTGATAGAGGTGCAGCCTCCAATCTTTGAAGGTATCTGCAAATTCTTTGCTTATCTATTTCTTCCACCTTTGCTGTCATGGGAAAATTAAAGGCATACCAAACGAGTAGCACAGACCCACAACAATACCCATGCACAACTTTTGACAGTTGTTTTTTAAGGGCTGTGGATCTTGCGGCGAATTAGATCTTGTAAGGCGTTTACACTGAGACTCCACAATAATAGTGCGTTACACATGGGATGGGGATTGCACAGCCCCAATAAAGGTTTCCAGAGGGGTTAGGAAGGGTAGTATATTAGCCCCTTCCTCTTTTTAGTTAACATTAATTCTTTAGATACTGCTTTAAGATCATACAGTATAGATGTCCCCAGAATAGGCACCCAGGCAGTCCTGGTATTGCTTAAAATGGATGACACATTCCTTTGAGCAGCCTCCAAAATCTTTTTTTTATTTTATTTTATTTTGAAAAGTATAAAATACAGAAACAGATACAGAGATAAAACCTCCCCACCCCTCCCCCCACCCCATACACAAAGCAAGAAGTTTAACACTAGGTAGAGAGAACCTGTTACAGCTATTCTCTAGTTATCTTTCATAATCCATGAAGTTTATAGAATCAAGTATAATCAAATAAGAGTGAAGGATTTTTTAACAACCAAAATGAGCTAAAAACAATAAGATGTGTAATCACCATAAACATAAGTAAGGGAACACCTTTTAAATAGAGCAACAACACATGCGACCAAGGCAAACAAAAATTGATAGGCGGTCGCTGGCTGGAAGGGAAAAAAAAAAAAAAAATGAAGAGGAAGGAAGGGAGCTTGGCTTTCAGGGGCCCTAGTGGTGTGTCTGATTAAGCCATACCGTTAAAGGTTCCCAGATAATTAAGCCCTTCCTTTTTCCTCAGATGCCTTTTTTAGCGTAAATAGCTTTCTCCAGGTGACATGTCGTAACTAGTCGGGCCAGCCATTGGGAGAACGATGGAGGATTTGAATCTATCCATGAAGAGGCTATACAGATCCGCAATATTGTCATGGCTACGAAGATAAGTGCGCCACCGCTCTTTCTGTTAACCTTGTCTTGTGTCCCTAACAAAATAGTCGTGGGGGTTAACTCAATATCCTGAGAGAGGACTATACTTAAGAAATCCTGTATTTTGACAAGGAATGGAATGAGTTTCGGACAGGTAGCAAACATGTGTACTGAGTCTGCACTAAACTCCGAACACCTAGGACAAAACGTCCCTTTGCCTGTTCCCCATTTAGCAACTCTGCTAGGTGTAATATACAGAAAAAAAGCGGTCTTGAAAAATGCAGTTTAGCCGAGAGCAGATCGTTCTGGGCGGATCTCAAGGCACAATAAAAGATATTATGAGGGATCTCCAGCTTCGACTGCCATTTGCTTGCTATTTTGGGCAAGTCATCGGGCATTTGACTATTCAGTGCGGAGTAGATGTATCCAATCCGAGGTAAGGTGGGGGCCTTTAGTTTGTCAATAAGGTCTATCTTCTCGAACCCAGCGGACCCACCAGCCTTTCGGGCCAAGAAATCCCTTATGGCAATATACTTAAAAGCCTCTTGTTCCCGCAGATTGTATTGAGTTTTAAGGTCGCTAAATGGCTTAATTCCTTCGATGGTGATTAAATCTCCCAATTTTAAAATTCCCACTTTATACCAATCTTGGAGCTAAGATCTCCCAAAAATAGCTGGCAAGTTGGTATTCCTGTTAATGGGAGAGTAATAATTCAGTCTCCCCAGCCCATAAATCCTGCGTACGTTAGAAAAGACTTTATATGCACTCATCAGGGTCTTAAATCTAGCCCGTTTGTAGTACCCAAAAGTCAATTGCCGCCACAGGCATCCCCGAGCCTCCTCCCCAAGTAATAGTTGGAAGGGAGATGGGAGCCCAGTGATTGAAATATAGGAATGATGGTACAACAGTTCCATACTATACTGTAGGACCGAAACCCAGTAATATAGTCTTATGTTAGGGAGTGCCCATCCACCCCTTTCCCTGGGAAGAGAGAGTTGCTTAAAAGCCCGCCTTGGCTGAGAGTATGCCCGGATAAATTGTGAGAAAAGTTGTTCAAATCTCTGAAGCATATTCTTACTGAACTCTAGAGGGATAGCCCTGAAAAAATAAAGTAGCTTAGGGAAATAGGTCATCTTGATGACATTACATCGTCCCACTATAGTCAAATGCATATTATTTATCCGGTTAAGCGCTCTTTTAGTATCTGCTGCCAACGGGATTAGATTTTCTGCTACAATCAGATCAGTGTTTGCAACAACAGTCACCCCCAGATATTTAGCTTTCTGGACGACCCGACTATCCACCCAAATGATTTCTATATTTAAAATAATCTGAGTTTTATTTTTATTAAGTGCATATCCCGAGATTTTCCCAAACTCCTGAGCCTCCTGTTCCAATGCCAAAATGGCACTCTCAGGATCCGGGGTTGCCACGGCCAGATCATCGGCATAAGCCATGATTTTAGTGTCCCAGCCAGATCTACTCACTGCCCGGATTGCTTGGTTGTTTTCTATTTTTTTGATAAGGGGATCTATATATAGAGCGAAGAGCAGTGGGGAGCAAGGACAGCCTTGTCGGGTACCCTGTGAAATTTCAAACTGCTCAGTTAACTTCCTGTTGATTGATATGCTGGCTGTAGGGTTAATGTAAAGGGCTTGAATAGCTTGAATTGTCTTAAACCTAAAACACATTCTTCTCATGATGCCCCAGAGAAACTGCCAGGAGACCCGGTCGAATGCTTTTTCAGCATCAAGTAGAATTAACGACATCGGGTCTCCTGATACCTGAGCCGCGTCAAATAATGTGATGGTCCGTCGGATGTGTTCGGTAGTACCTTTCTTGGGGATGAACCTGTGTTGCCATTCCGACACCAGGGGTTCAATTCTTAAAGATAGTCTAGCTGCAAAAAGTTTAGAATAAATCTTAGATTCGCAGTTGATGAGAGTGATCGGCCTGTAAGAGCCCATTTCGAGTGGTGACTTATCCTTTTTAGGGAAAATTACAATTTTAGCATTGGACCAGGAAGCGGGTGGAGAAGCCCCATCAAAAATAGAGACTACAAGTGAGGTGAAGATAGCCTTTATTTGGGGAGCGAAGATTTTTATAGAACTCAACCGGGATACAGTCAGCCCCGGCTGCCTTCCCATCTGGCAGACTCGTTAGGGCTTTGGCGATTTCCTCCCAGGTCAGAGGTTCCTCTAGCTGGTCACGATCTTCCGCACTAAGTTGGGACAGGGTGATTTTATCTAGATAGTTAACGATCTCATCCTCTCTCAAATCTACTGGGCTGATGTTCTCCTCAGAATAAAGATTCTGATAGAACTCTCGAAATGCCCTTTGGATTTTAATCGGGTCGTTGGTAATCTCTCCAGTTAAAAGTTGGATCGAGAGTATTTCATTGGCAGAAACCTGCTGTCTGGTTCTGAGAGCCAGTTGATGGCCAATGAGTTCACTACACTCATAACTTTTCTCCCGTGCAGAGGCCCATTTAGCTGCTACCTTCTCAGCAAAAATTGACCCAATTTCAGTCTTATAGACTGTCACTTCAAGTTGTGCAGCTTCAATTTCCGCCCCTGTTTGAACTGCCTGAATTAGTTTCTCTTCTGCCTTTTTTAACTTATCTTGGATTTCCGAGATCTGTATCTTTTCTTTTTTATTTTTTCTTATAGAAAACCAAAGGGTCTCCCCCCGGATGCCCGCCTTTAATGCATCCCATACCGTCCTAATTGAGGCTGACCCTATATTTAACTCAAGAAACTCTTGGATCCACCCCTGCATGTGCATTCGGTATCCAGCATCCTGCAGTAAAGCTTTTTCAAAACTCCAGTTCGGGATCTCCCTACTGTTTCCAAATCCTCCGATGTTTAAAATAAGTGGGTTATGGTCTGACATAAAACGCGGGGCAATGTCTATAGAGCAGTCTCGGAGCAGAGAGGATGAAACCCAAAAATAATCCAACCTTACCAGGGAGAGGTGCGGGGCTGAGAAGTAGGTGTATCCCGGCAGGGTAGATTTTAGACTAGCCCACACGTCACTAAGCCCGTGAGTTTGCATTAAGTTTCGTATAGCTTGAAATACTTGGGGCTTCCTACCTACATAGGTCCATTGATCATCAGCTTTCCAGTTGCAGGGTAAATTAATATTAAGGTCGCCACATATAACAATTGGGGGGGGGCGCAGTGGGCAAGTTCTCCTGTGATCCAATTAAAAACCCCGGGGTCATCCGTGTTACTCCCATAGATGGAACATACGGTAAAAGAATAGTTTGAAGGTAAGCATCATTCCGCTATAACCCATCTTCCCAAAGGGTCAGATTTCACACGAGTAGATCTTAGAGGGTGTCTGTTTTCTACCATAACCCCTACACCTCTTATTTTTGCACCTTGTGTAGTCCCCCCTATGACTCTATATCCCAATTAGTTCAGTAAATGTTTCTGCGATCCCTCAATATGCGTCTCTTGGAGACTGACGATATCAGCCCCCAGCGAGCGCAGACCCTGTGCAACTTTCTGTCTCTTCAGGGCATCGTTCAAACCGCAAATGTTGACTGAAACAATTCTAAGGGTACTTAGCTTATTCATTTAAACAATTTGTCAATTGGTCAAGTTTAGACAATGTACAAATTGTGTTCCCCACATAGTAAAAAATGCATTCAATTTCATCCTGTATGCAGCAAAATCTTAAAAGTTCCTTCACCACAACTTGCCCATTTTGCGCGTTTTTTTTTCTTTTTTCCATTTTTTAGCCCATTCGATTCATTTAACTTTAAGTATAATTTTGCTTTAACCAAAGACAATGCAATAGTGACAAGTGCCCTTAGACCCTCCACCTCAATGAAATTTCCCACCCACCCCTAGCTTAGAGCAATCAGGAAGACCCTGAGTGATGGTTATCAGAAATGGGTTTCGCCGCTAGATCACGCCGCTAGATCAAATATAGAGAGTTTGGCTTATATCAGTACTTTGAAAGAAACAGAAAAAAAAAAAGAGAATCAAAAATTTAAAAAAAGGAAGAAAAAAGTGAGAGAGGAATGGCTCCCAAGTTCGAGGGCTAATCTGTCTAAGCCTTCTGTAAGTACGCCGCATGAAACAAATAATAGCGGAGGGAACTAGACAGATCGAGAGAAAAAAGAAAATAAAGTGAGAGAATAGTAAATTTAAAAGTTTCTCTTAGGCAGGAGAGTATCATCTGCACTTTAGCTCGATCCCTTTTTTGCTTTAATTTCCCCCAAAAATTCCCCAGCCTTGATCTCAGACAGGAAGAGCCGGGAAGCCCCATTTAGAATAACTTTCAGTCTGGCAGGGTTCATTAAAAACACTTGGGCTCCCAGCTGTTGGAAGGGGGCAATTAATTGACGCAGGCGCCACCTCCTCTCTACTGTAGAGTGGCAAAAATCAGGTTTAGCAAAAAACATTACCCCATTAGAGCCCTTCTGAGAGTTCGGACGGGCCTGATCATAGACCAGCTGTCTAAGGAGGAAGTTCCCGAAGAACACCAGGAAAGCCCTTGGTTTTCCTCCAGAAAAGCTGCTGCCGTTGCGTCGTTGCTTTAGATTGAAAGGGAAACGATGTGCCCGCTGAATTTCATGGTCCCAGTTCCAGTTCGATTGGTCAGGAAAGGCCTCTTACAGGAGTTTAACAATATAGCGCCTTGGATCGTCCCCCTCCACTCCTTCTGGAATGCCAAGTAGACGAAGATTATTCCTTCGTTGTCAGTTTTCCTGCTCTTCCATCTTCATCATTAAGTCCGTCAGACATGCAGCATTAGAGGAACCTTGGTCTTTTAAGGAAAAGTCTTCTGTTTCCAAGCTCTCTGTGCGACCTTCCACCATGGTGACGCGATCACTAATGTCAGTACATAGTTTGTTTAGTTTTCTCATACCCCCTTGTAATTTTTTGGCAGCCCCTTTAACTGAACGGCTGTCAGAACGAACCTCTTCTTGGAATTCCTTGATTGAGGCTAAGATGGAAGCTAAAGAGGGTTCTGCCGTGGCTTCTGATGTGGTTTTTAACTTCTCCCAAAGTAATGTCTGAGCAGCGTCCTCATCGAGGTGATAAGACATCTGTGAGTCTGAATAGTCCCACGTAAGCTGGCTGCGCCTTTTTACCTTGTTTCTTGTCTTCTTCAGGCGCTGCACTGTTCCAGTGTCTTTAGAAGAATAATTACTATTATCTTCACTTGTATTGGATCCGCCCTCATCAGTTGTGGACCCAGAACCATCCGACACTGAGTAAACGTTTTCGCCGCTAGGCTCCGGAGTCCATGGAACTTGGGGGCCAGAGTTGGCTTCCAGGCTGCAGATATAGTTAACAATACCGGCTGCAGGGAGTTTGGGCCCTTCCTCTGGAGCTCAAATTGTTGGGACCGAGTCTAGCATTGAGACAGCGAGGACAAAAGGTGTCGGATTTCCCGAATCCCCCTACACCCCCGATGTTTCCTTCCGTGGGTACTGAGGTGAGATTAAAATTAGTGGACACTGACAGTACTTCTGAGCAGTCCCGTTGCCCCCTTGGGGTCGCCATTTCCGTAGGTTGAGCTACAGTGCAGTTTTCCTTCGTGGTGGTTATCAATTGCTGGAGAATCGGATCACCTTGCTTGTCCAACAATGAGCATTCAGGTTCACTCTCAGGGGGGAGTGTGGAATCAAGAGTGGAGTCTATTACTGAAGGTGGCACCTTAATTCCTGAGCAAAGTTTGGCTACAGAAGGCTGGAGTCCTGCACCTTCCTTTAGGGCTCCTCCCCCCCCTGAGTCTCCCCGTTGTCTTCCTAGGAGCTCTAACCTCCCGTTTACCTTTGGGTAGGTTCTCCGTCGGTCCAGCATCTCCGAGAACTGCGCTGGCTTGGACAGCTTTCATTTTGCTGCCTTTGCTGGCTTTAGCGCCCCTGGTCGACATGATCCGATTCCAGCTCCACTCCCTTTTTTCTCTCGGCCGTACCACCAGATTAATGGAGGCCGATGAGAGCACCAAAGAAACAATGTAGCAAATCAGCCAGCGGATGAACAGCCCCCTGAGCGCTCTTGCGGAGGCGAACACCCCGCGTTCGTTTTTGGCGTTTTCGGCATCCAATTCAATCCCGGCGGTCTGGAAGTAGAGACCGGTCACTAACGTTCCGTTCACTTTCTGAATCGGCATCGCAGAGCAGTCAGCATAGCTGATAGCCGATGTGCCCGGCGTGACCGGCTGAGTGGCGTGGACTCACGCTGACTCCATCTTGCTCTGAAACTCCTCCAAAATCTTTTGAATGATTTTAATGAATTCATGCTTAAAATTAAACTCACGGTGAATCAGCACAAATCTTTTATTAGGACTTGTGGACCCAAACAAACTAAGTCTAAAACATTTTTTATACGGGGGACACCTATCGAAAAAATTATCATCCTTTTTTTATCTTGGAATTTTGCTGGATGCAAATGGGACGTGGGATAGGTTAATGACCCAGAGAGTTCAAAAAGAGGGGGCGGCCACCGATGCAATATTTAGATTTGCTAAAAGGCTAGGCCACAAGCTGGTTCAGAAGATGATCCAGCTCTATAAAAGTAAGTGTCTATCAGTTGGCACATATGGAGCTGGAGTCTGGGGCCACACTCCCTCTTGGAAACTTCAAGTAGTCGGAAGTAGACTCTTGTGTAGGCTGCTAGCCATTCTGAAAAACTACCTGGAGCCTTATTGCACAATTAGAATTGGGAATAGGATTTATGGAGGACAAGATTAGCATGGCACCTCTATTACTGTAGGTGGTAAAATTATGGTGCATAGCTAAGGCAGAGTTTTCACGGCAGGAGCTAGTGGATTGCCTAAGTCTAGGCAATATGACTGCTATCCTATGGTTGGCTTATGTAAAAAGCACTTTCTACAGCCTGGTTCACCGTTACCTCTTTGTCTCACCTGAAAGTTTTGTCCTTAATTCCAAAGTGATAGTTAAAGAGAGTTTTGAATCATATAGAGAGGAATTCAGACTTGAGAGGTCTGTTGACCAGTTTTCAGTTTTTAGGTACATGCAAATCTTCACATCTACACGCATGGAACCTTATTTAAATTAAATAATCAGCCCAGAGTATAGATTGTATCTCACTAGGTTAAGACTGAACAGTTTAAATTTTCGTATCTTTCCCCTTAGAGGGCACTTGGCATGCTTCCCTACCATGTTGTCCTTGCGACTCTGTTGCCACTCAATCGACTGTGCATATTTTTTGCACCTTGTGTAACTCCCTCAGATTGCGCTTTTTGCATCCAATCCTCTTAAATGAGCACTTTACTTCCTTTAAAGAGGGACTGATCTATTTCCAAAGTCTATCTTCACTTGAAATTTGCACGGCTGTACTCAGCTCTATTGTTGCTGCTATCAAACTGAGAAGAACTCATGCACTTTAACTGTTCCACCACTCATTCGACTGCACATGTTAAGCTATTTTGCACCTTGTGTAACTCCCTCAGATTGCGCTTTTTGCATCCAATCCTCTTAAATAAGCAATTTAGGGGCATATCTACGAGGACGGCGATAAGTCAACGCAAAGCGCCCTTAGCGCTTTTCTACTTATCGCCGTCTATCGCTTGATTATATCGCCCTGGTAGCGCGTTATCTACAACACTTTTCCCCAGGGCGATATAATTACCAGCGATAGGCGGGAAATCGCCGCTTGTAGGAACATCGCTGGTTTTCCAGCGATGTTCCCTGCAAACGGCGAGACACCTTGCTGATACGACCCTGTGGTCGTATCAGCACAATCCACCCCCATAATAGGTATGTTTAAGTCTGATTTTAGCAGACGCTAGTTTCGGCGAAAACAGCGGTTTTCGCCCAAAACTAACGTCTGCTAAAATGCGTTAGTAGCCTTGTAAATATCGCGATGTGCACATCAGCGATATTTACAAGGTTGTACTGCCTAGTGACGTTTACTTTGCATCTCATTAGAGATGCAAAGGGGGACGTCGGGTAAAGGGTGCTAACATGCGCCCAATGCATGTTAGCACCCTCTTGTTAATAGGGCGATGATTTTATCTCCGCTTTTGGCTTTAGAAGCCAAAAAGCGGAGATAAAGCCCTTGTAGATATGCCCCTTACTTCCTATAAAGAGGGGCTGATCTAGTTGCAAAGTCTGTCTTCACTTGAAATTTGCACGGCTGTACCGAGCTTTATTGTTGCTGCTATCAAACTTTAGAAGAACGCATGCACTTTAATAGTTGCACTGGATGATTTTTTTTTATCATTGTGCTCTATTTAAAATGATGTGATTTATTCATGTTTTACATTCTTTTATCTTTGACTTGTACAATGTAAATGGTTTTATCTTGCGCTTTTAACGTCATATACATTGGCCAAATAAAGTTAATTTGAATGAATGATTGTATTTATGAAAATACATTTAAAGCACATATTTGATTGACAATTCATGGTGAGTCGTAAAGTTGATTGTTGTCTCATTTGTACCAAATAGAACTTTGTGCTATGACTGTTATTTCATCACTTTTGTGGAGAAATGTTATTATTTATATTTATAAAACTTTGTATGATATGTCTAGGGCATAAGCATGAAGTATTTATGTATCCTGGCTGCTGACTGATCCTATCAGGAGGCTATAAGTGAGTAGTATCATTTCTGTATAAGCCTGTACAATTTGTCTAGCTCTGTTGTCTATGGCCAGGGATTGTGAGAATTATGCAAGATTAAATGGAAAATAATGTTAGATATTTTAAGGAAATTTATAATCATATGACTTTGCATAATCACATGGTCTTAACATACAAAACACACGCAGCTCATTAGCAGGCTAGAATGAGAATTGTATTGAAATATCCATTGTTTGTTTCACAAATGTATCAAAATGCTGATAGTAACATGAGCCCCGCCATGAATGGTAAACTTGCCTGACACTCCACAAAAGAAAGGGCGCATTTCCTCAAAGTCACTTCAAATTTTCAAACGTTTTGTGCATTGTTGGCCCCATTGAGTTAAACTTAAGCTGGTTTCATTTAAAATCTCCACACAAACACACACTAAGATAGTGGAAATAAGTAAATAAAAGGAAAAAGTAAGAAGAAAATACAGTGTTCAATAGAATATAGTCCTGCAATCAACTCAGTCATTCATCGGAGAACTTTCCATCACTTTGTCTTCACTATCTTAAAATATGTATGTGTCTTTGTGACTCTAAACATCATATCAGATCGTCTTGCTACATGTCAGACATTCACAAGAACATTCTCTTTTTGCACTCTCCCGCCCTTCTTATTATAATGTGACACACACCTGGATAGGACTTTTGACAATGTGACGATTGGAGTGGTACTTCACCAGTTTCTATAATTCTTTCAATTATTGATGGTATTGAGCTGATGTTTTATGCATAACCTCAGCCCTTTCCCGGTAAGCAGCCATCTTATCAGAAGTGATCTGAATTCCATTATCAGTCATTTGTTCTGATGGAAACTCCTCCCTAAGGATCACACTGGAGGTTTCCCTGTGGTAGGAATGCCTGTCATGCAGACTTCCAGTTAAACTGAACAATGATAAAAAAAGCACAATTATTAACCCTACACACATTGAACCAAAATCACTAACCAAATTTAACTGCTCACATGGGAGCTAAAGGGCAGAGGCAAACCTTAAATCATTAGAAATTAAAGCATATTACCACACCATTTGATATTTTTAACATTATTTTAGTTCCTGGGTCTCAATAATCATTACTCTTTATCTGTGTCCTTCTCATAATGCATAAGTGCCCTTCATGTAAAAGATTAATGGCTCAGCACACCTTTCTGTTTTTCCTCTTCATATAAACTGTACTTACCTTCCCCTACTCACAAAAGTGTTCCCATTGTTCCCTCCATTGAGGTAAGTGCCTATGTTAACCAAAAAGTTGGATTACATTTGTATTAAAAAACATTGTCCTGGTACTCCTCATATTAATTGCCCTCAAGATTAAACATCTCTAAAACATGCAATCTAAACATACAATCAAACAGTATTTTTCTTAACCCATGCAGGTAAACTATGTACATATATTTGTGTGTGTCTGTGCATTACTATTTATTATCACCCACTATTCACCTGTGAAACTTTGGCACCAATTGCTTTGTAATACTAAATTTGGTTTTGAATTGTTTAGTCTTCATTTGGAATCTTGTTAAATGAAGATTCCTTTGCGGGAATTCTATGATGTGGGGTGTTAAGAATGCATTGCTATGAGTTGAGGCAGTTTATTCGGTGTTGACAACGGAGGAGTTCCTGCGTCCATCCTCCACTATCCTGTAGCTCTCATGTACTAATAAATCTACCTGCACACTCCTGACGCCTCCAGATTAATTACAACAAAAATGTTAGTGACGAGATGAGCTACATGGTGGAACCCTGTAACTCGTGATGTCACTGGTCTTCGTGAGGAACTGAGCGACGTCTACTTGTTGTCTGGTTGGCACCAGTACCTTCTTCTTGCTCCATTCGTGCACTATTGCAGAGGAATTGCTTGTAAATCCAGGGGAGAGTGTGCTTTGTATCAGCAGTTATGCAAACCCACTGCAAGTCATCCTGCTATAGACAAGTCTGCAGCCAGCTAATTTAATGCCTGTGTCTGTGCAGCCGCCATTTTACCAGTATTGCTCTGCGCGCATTTCTCCTGCCCCACAGTTCTGGCCTCCAGGTGCGAAGCAGCGTCATCGCTTTCTCTGGTCTAGTGCCTATGCAGAAGCCATCTTGGGGGTATTCAGAAAATGGCTACTGACTATATCATCAGCGCGTAACCGCCAATTCTAGGAGTCATGTCTGTTCTCCAAGTGTTTCCTCACTGCATCTGCACCGTGTGCCATCACAACAACAGGCAGTCATTTTTAGAGTAATTGTGGTTTGATGTGCAGCTTGTCTGCTCCGCTTTCACTCTTTTGAGGGCACTCACTTATTATACCGGTTCTACCCATGGGTGTACGTTGGCAGGAACAACTCAAAAATCAGCATGAGATGCAAAGTAGCGGTGTCTTGTGAGTGTTTGTGTCTTGTGAGTTTGCCATCAGTGATACGCACACTTTCTCTAAACTAGCATCAGTGATGCGCACACCTTCTCTGAAGTAGCCTAAATCTGATTGCGCGCACACCTGAGTACTGTGAAGTTATTTTGAGGCATGCTCTTTTGGTGATATGCACGTCACTGGATATTCTGTAGTGCCACTCAATAATACTTGACAATGGATATTTTCTTTCTAGCTCTTTTGGACGGGCGGTTCACTACAAACAGTGACTGCCTACTATTTAATATTTATTTGCTTTTTCTCCTCATGTGTGCACTGTTTCGTTCAACCCTAGCCTACATATTTTGTTTTGCAGTAGAGCTGGTGGTGGGAAGTGAATCAACTAACCATCTCACCAGGGCCGGACTGGGAACCAAAACCGGCCCTGGCAAAGTGCTCGGCCGCCCCCCCCCCCCCCCGGAGGCGTTGGGGAGGACGGCAGAGCTGTTTGCCAGGGCCGGTTTCGGCCGTTTTTGTTACAGGGCCAATATTGCAGCTATGCTGCAAAATCGTCCCTGTACCAAAAACGGCCCCCAGGGGCCCAAAACCGGCCCCTACCCTGGCGGCCCACCAGGGAAACGCCCGGTGCCCGCTACGGCCAGTCCGGCCCTGCATCTCACCCTGTTATGGTAAGTGATATGCAACCCTGGGGCATATTAGCAAGACCGGCGATAAAATTATCGCCGCTTTAGCGGCAGGAAACTGCCGCTAAAGCGGCGATAATGGGCTTACTAATATGCTATAGAATTCCAATGAAGCCCAGGTTAGATGTGTAGGACATCTAACCTGGGCTTCTATTGAATTCTATAACGCATATTATCAAGCTCATTATCGCCGCTTTAGCGGCAGTTTCCTGCCGCTAAAACGGCGATAATTTTATCGCCGGTCTTGCTAATATGCCCCCTGTCTCTTTGGATTCCTTTTATTGCTGAGGTTTCTTCAAACAGTACATCAAGGACAATATAATAATTGATAATGGAAGTGAGAGGGACTGTGCTGTATGCCAGCATATCATTATTATTATTATTATTATTATTATTATTATTATTACTTGTGCCTCCAGAAGGGTCGTTGGTATCTGTGTTTTATTTTCTGTTCACTATGCAGGCAGTCAGACTTCCACCATCGTTCTTGGATACTCCAGGTGAACCTCCGGTCAGGTGGAGAGTGTGATTTGATACAGTTGAGACTTATTTGGGGACAATAGGCGAATCAAGATTCAGGGCTGAGAGTTAAAGTGTTTACTTCTCCACTGTCATCATTTTGAGGGCAGGTCTGCTTTCAAACATTTACTGGATTTACCGCAGGATGAGGCAGAAGATCTGGGTGAATACGTGGAGGCAGTAAAGAAACTCAAAGTAAGGCATCACAAACAGTCTAGCTTGATGGTAATAAGGTATAAGTTCTTCAAATGGAAGCAAGGTGCTGAAGAAGTTGTCAACGCTTATGTGTCTGTGCTGCGTTGGTTGATTTCTGAATGCCAGTTTGACAATGTTACAGGCCAACTTCTCAGAGATCAATTTGTTTGTCACTGTAAAGGCAAACAGATATGTCAGAAATTATTGGCTGTGGGTAACCCATCGTTGGAGGAGTCCATCATGGTGGCAAAAAGCATAGAAATTTCTGTAAGGAAGCTAGATGACAACCCTGTTGATCCAGTAAAAATCATAAATGAAGGAAAGTCATGTCAAATTGCCAACCACAATATGAAATTGGAGGAACAAGGTCTGTGAAAAGGGAGAGTTCATTCTCTGTGAGTGCTAATTCTTGTTTCTGTTAGGGCAATGCTCCACATAGCAAGGAATATAGATGTCCTGCAGCCAATGTCAGATGCAACTTTTGCAAAAGGGTTGGTCATTTTGCACAAGAAAAAGAACAACAAAAAATCTGTTGCATGTGTGATTGAGTCGGATTCCTTGAAAAGTGGGCATTAATTTCCAATCGAGGATCTTGTGATTGGATGATTTTATTTATCAAAACAGCTAGAGAGGCAGTCAATATCCTGAATAAAGAAATTCAAGAACTAGAGGACAGAACAATTCACTGGAGGAAGCCAAGAAGAGAATTGAAGAAGTCAATTTTGAGCTAGATTGATTCAGTGAATAACTTATTAAAAGAAAACAGAGAAATTGAGAAAAGATACCGGATTCTTTTCACAGGAACGTGTCTATCCATTTCTCGTAGAAAACAAAGGGAAAGTTCACTCCAACAGGACCACCAGACTTGGACAAATAAGAGAATTATAAAATGTTCTGACAGCACAGATTCTGAGGGAGAAAGTACATCCAATCAATTTGACTCTCACACTATTAGAAGAGAGCAATACGAAAGGCCAACCTCCAATAACCGGTTATTAGGAAACCTCAGGGGGAATTATTGACCGAGATTCCGGAATCAACCCAGTGGGCGGTTTGTAGATTCGGACCAACCACAACAATACCTACAGACAAGAAGACAACAGTACTGGGGGAACTAAACAGTATCCCTATTTTCAATTCATCTACAGTAACCATAGACAGATCAGCAGAAAGGTTGTTAATGAAAGGACTTTCGTTTGTGCTCTCTATGGATGTAGATAAGTTTGAACTTATGCGACCTATGTTTGCATTCTTCAGATGCATCTGACTGAAGAAGTTCTTTATGACACAGGAAACAAGGACCGAGGAGAATCTCTCTGGCCTCAAATTGCCATCTAGTTTCATTCCTAGCCTTGACCAGCTGGGACCTGAGATGGAAATGTTTGAGAAAGCTGTGTTGAACAAGATCCACCTATTTACTAGATACACTCCCAAACCTATATTCAATTTATCACATCAAGAAAGTATGGCCCTTAACGAATTGAGAAAGAACACAAGTGTGACGATAAAGCCATGCGACAAAGGGGGAGGAATAGTGGTATTTAACACAGCTGACTACAAAGCAAAAAGGAATAAAAATGCTAGATGTACGGGAACATTACAGTATAATCAGAGGAGATCCAGAATTGAGAGTCAAAAATAAAATACAACATATCTGCAAAAGAGCAGACATGGTAGGCATCATTTGTGAAAAAGAATTGGAATTTCTCACACCGGTCAATACTGATATTCCGGTCATCTATGGGGTACCTAAGACCCATTAAAATACTTTAGACCCGCCGCTGCGTCCAATCATGTCTACGATAGGTGGGAACGGAGCCTTTCTCCAAGTATATTGATATGTTCCTAAAACCCCTGGTCAGTCTATTACCTGCCTACATCAAAGACATGGGACACCTTATCTCCACCATAGAGGGAATCCCATTCAACGACAAGAGAGAAATCCTGGTGACTATGGGCATTGATGCACTTTATACGAATGTGCCCTAAGCAAGGACCCTAGAAGTAATTCAAGGCACACTATCGGCTGTGGGACAAGGCCATAATAACAAGTTTTTATTACAATGTCTAGCTATAGTCCTCAATGAAATCTTCTTTGAATTCGACGGCATACTGTATCAACAAACCAAAGGTGTTAGCATGGGGGCAGCCTGTGCTCCCAGTATAGCTAACCTCTGTATGGGAGATTTTGAGGCAACACACATCTACGAGATTGCTCCATTCTTTGAGAACATACGTATCTGGCACTGTTTTATAGACAATATCTTCTTTATTTGGCAGGGAGAAGAAGAAGTCCTTGCCCAGTTTTTTTCAAAGGATCAATTTATGTGATAACAATCTCAAATTTTCCCCTAACAGAAGTAGGGAAAAAGTGGAATTTTTAGATGTTTGGATTGAACACAGGAACCAACAAATCGCAGCGTCCCTTTATACTAAACCTACCGCCAAGAATACTCTGCTCTACTACAGTAGCTTCCACCTGGGCTGTCGGAAGCAGGGCATACCTTTTAGTCAATTTCTACAGCTCCATAGAAATTGCACACGCCTAGAGGACTTCTCTATACATGCTGAAGTACTCAAAAAGAAACAGCTTGTGATGGGCTATCCTAAAAGGTTGATTCAAGACTCCTTCAAAAGGGCAAAATACTTCAACAGAAAAACCAATGTTTGAAACAAGAGCTAAACAGACAGAAAATAAACTTGTGTGTGTCACACGTCATTCCAACTTAAATCAGAAAATCAGACAGGTGGTTAACTCCCAATGGCATCTGCTAAATCTCAATGAGGAGGAATCCAAATTGCCAAAAGCACTGTTTGCATTTAGATGAAATCGAAATCTAAGGAGCCTCTTAGGGAAAGCCAGACCACCTCCGCAAGATCAGTTTTGCCAGAAATCAATTACTGGTGCCAATCCCATTAAGGGCAACCACAGATATGGAACGTGCCAAGTCTGTGATAATGCCATTACTGCAGACCAAGTGAAAGTTGGGAATAAGACCATCCAACTATGTGCCATGACAAATTGTAGGACCTCGAATGTTATATATCTTATCTTATGTCCATGTGACCTTGGATATATGGGAGAAACTGGAAGGGAAACAAGATTGAGAATAGCAGATCATAAGTCCAACATTCATAACCAGAAGGCAGTACTGCCATTGGTTTAGCATTGGCTCGACCAGGGAAACACAGAGAAAGAGCTGAGATGGAAATTAGGGAAAAAATTGTACCACCGAGGGGTGTAGATGACAAGAAATACCGCAAAAAAAGAGAGGTAGTCTGGATTTTCCTGTTAGACATATACAAAAGGGGACTGAATGAAATTCTGGCCCCCTGGCCCTCACGAGAGCCACGACACCTGACAACGCTACGACGCCAGCTTCCTCCATGGACTCAACATCGGCCGATCATCAAACTGCTTCCAGGCCAGCCCGATACTCACCCACGGACCCTTCACCTGCCACAGCTGTAGCTTCACTAGCCGCCAAACACCCGCACACCCTACCCCACCCGCCAGAGCAGAACGCAACCACCTCAGATGCATACTACTCAACACCCGCTCCGTTCACAAGCACGCCGTCAAACTCTGGGACCTACTCGATTCAACCTCCCCGGACGTTGCCTTCCTCCTCGGCACCCGACATTGCCGTAGCCATCCCAGATGGATACAAGATCACCAGAAGGGACCGCACCAACAGACCAGGAGGAGGAATCGCCATCGTCTACAGGAATACCCTCAGAGTCTCGACCTGCACGACAGACACATCCAGCACCGCCGAACACCTGCACTTCCAGATCCATACCGACCCCAACACCACCCTCAGAGGTACACTCGTGTACAGACCCCCCGGACCCAGGCCACAGTTCATCGACGCCATCTCCGACATCGTCAGCACGCACGCTCTTGCTTCTACAGACTACATCCTCCTCGGAGACCTGATTTTCCACCTCGAGAATGCCGACGACAGCAACTCCGTTGCTCTGCTCGATAACCTCGCCAACCTCGGACTCAAACAGCTCATCACGACCCCTACCCACACCGCCGGACACACGCTCGACCCCATCCTCTCAGCCAGCAACCACGTCTCCTTCAGCCACACCACCGAACTCCACTGGACCGACCACCGCTGCGTCCACTTCCCCTTCAAGAAACCCACCGCGGAGAGGTGTGGTGCAGCGGCCAGGGCAGCTGACTTTGGAGCACAGGGCTCACGGTTCGATCCCCGGCTCCGGCGGCTCCGGCGGCAGCTCAGCTCAGCACCATGTGACTCTGAGCAATAGCTCACTTAATTTCCACGACGGCCCCCAGCGCCTTGAGACCCGGAAGGGTGAGTAGTTCGCGCTTTACAAATACGGATTTACATATTTACATTTTACCGCGCACCACCACCCGCTACGGATCCCCTACCGCAGCTGGAACAAGGTCACAGAAGACCAGCTCATCACCACCCTCGCCCGAGACCCACCGACAAACACCACCGACACCGACACAGCCGCCAGCAACCTCAGGCAATGAATCGACGACTGCGCCAACACACTCGCGCAATCAAAAATCCCTCCAACAGACGCATCGACAGAAAGGCCAGCTGGTTCACCACCGACCTCCAGGAATCCAAGCGAACTTGCCGAAGACTGGAGAAAAAGTGGCACCACGAAAAGACACCGGACAACCACGCAGCCCTAAAGAACGCCAGCCGCAAGTACCACCAACTCATCCGAGCCACCAAAAGGACCTCCTTCAAGGAACGCATCGACAACAATGCACACAACAGCAAAGAGCTCTTCAACTGAAGGAGCTCTCCAACCCCAGCTCCAGACCTTTGCGACTCCCTAGCCACCTTCTTCCACCGCAAGATCGCAGACATCCACAACAGCTTCCACACCCAGACCCCCCCTACAGCTGCCAATTCTGCAGACCCACCGCCCCCCAGCCTCACCAACCACCTGCTCTCCTGGACCCACGTTAACGATGACATCACCATCAAGACCATGAACATCATTCACTCCGGCTCACCATCCGACCCCTGCCCTCACCACATCTTCAACAAGGCAAACCGCATCATCGCACCCCAACTCCGGAAGATCATCAACAGCTCCTTCGAGACCGCCACCTTCCCGGAAAGCTGGAAGCACGCCGAGATCAACGCCCTACTCAAAAAACCCACAGCAGACCCAAAGGACCTCAAGAACTTCCGGACCATCTCCCTTCTCCCGTTCCTGGCGAAAGTCATCGAAAAGATTGTCAACAGGCAACTAACCCACTTCCTCGAGGAGAACAACATCCTGGACCCTTCCCAATCCGGATTCCGCAGCAATCACAGCACCAAAACCGCCCTCATCGCTGCCACTGACGACATCAGGACCCTGCTGGACAACGGCAAAACCGCGGCCCTCATCCTCCTGGACCTCTCGGCCGCCTTCGACACCGTCTGCCACCACATCCTACGCACACGCCTACACAACGGAGGAATAGGTGACAAAGCCCTGGACTGGATCACCTCCTTCCTCACCGACAGAACCCAGAGGGTCCGCTTCCCCCTTTCCGTTCCGAAGCCACCAAGATCATCTGCGGCGTGCCCCAAGGATCATCCCTCAGCCCCACCCTTTTCAACGTCTACATGGCACCGCTCGCCAACATCGTCCGCTCGCACAACCTCAACATCATCTCCTACGCTGACGACACTCAACTTATCCTCAACCCCGCCACCGCCAAAACCAACCTCCACGATGGAATGAAGGACGTCGCCAGCTGGATGCAGACAAGCCGCCTGAAACTCAACTCTGACAAGACAGAGGTCCTCATCCTTGGATCCGCGCCCTCCGCTTGGGACGACTCTTGGTGGCCGGCCGCCCTGGGTGCCGCACCCAAACACACCGACCATGCACGCAACCTGGGGGTCATCCTGGACTCATCGCTCTCAATGACCCAGCAAGTCAACGACGTCTCCTCCTCCTGCTTCAACACCCTCCGCATGCTCCGTAAGATCTACAGATGGATCCCCACCGGAACCAGAAAGACGGTCACACAGGCCCTCGTCAGCAGCAGACTAGACTACGGCAACGCTCTCTACGCAGGGAACACGATCAAACTCCAGAAGAGGCTCCAACGCATACAAAACGCCTCCGGACATCTCATCCTCGACATTCCTCGCCACACCCACATCACTGCCCACCTGAAAGACCTGCACTGGCTCCCAGTCAAGAAGAGGATCACCTTCAAGCTCCTCACCCATGCCCACAAAGCACTACACAACGCCGGACCAGCATACCTCAACAAGCGTCTCACCTGCTACACCCCGAACCGCCAGCTTTGCTCCGTCGACCTCGCCCTCGCCACTGTCCCACGCATCCACAGTACCTCCACCGGTGGCAAATCCTTCTCCTACCTCGCTGCCAAGACATGGAACACCCTCCCCACACAGCTGCGACAGACCCAGGACCTGCTGACCTTCAGGAGACTTCTCAAGACCTGGCTGTTCGAGCAGTAGCTGCACCCCCACCCCCTACTCAGCGCCTTGAGACCCTCATGGGTGATTAGCGTGCTCTACAAATAAGTGATTGATTGATTGATTGATTGTGGGAGAATGCTTTGTAAATCCCATCTATATACCTTCAGGCCAGGCCCTCTGGTCTACTACCATATTTTTGCCCCACTCTGACAGTACCGGGAGGAGGGATGTCTACGCTATTGGTTGATTTCTGTGATTGTATTCCACATGTCATGGTGAGTAGAACCTACCTTCCAGCATTCAGGTCCATGTCTTTGTTGCCTAAGAAATATTTTGTTACTCCCTGGGGGCTTTTAAGACTCCTGTCCGCCCCTTCTGAATACTTGAGCGGATGGGTACTATAGTTTGCCCATGTACTGTCACCGCCATACGTACCTGTGTTTTATGCTCAACTCTATCCATCTCTGGGAACTCAAGATCCTTTACTGTGCTCCCTTTTTTTATACTTAGGGGCCGATTAAGATGTCGTGCGGAAACTTTCTGCCCGACTGCTTGTCAGATTCAGTTCCGACCGACTCGACTCGCGATCGGGGGTTCCGCACGACCGATTATGATGCTTCCGAACACCGTTCAGAAGGACTCCCATTGACTTCAATGGGAGTTGTGTTCCGACCGACAACACAAGCTCCTATGGGGAAAAAGGGTGTCTGTGGAAAACCTTGCACCCTGTCGTGGGCACTCCATGGTGCCTGCCACACATTGCATGGTTTTACAGGGGGGTCCCTTGGGTACCCCCACGGCCCCCAACCAGAAGCCTCAGGATGAAGGGGGCCTGCTAGGGGCCCCAAAAGTCAGCTTCCAACAGCCTTTTCATGTCGGACAGTCAATTTGGAAAGGCAGTCAGAACCTGACATCGTAATCGGTCTGTCGGAAACGCTGTCCGTAGAGCTGTACGAATTGGCTCAGACCGACTCAGATTCTCCAAGTACCAATCAGAACCGATTCAAATGACCGAATGGTTTCCCTTTCGACCGCGAGCATCGTAATCGGCCGGTCGGAATTGTTTCCGACCGAGTAGGGCGGATGGGTTGCAACACGGTTTAGGGGAATCCGACTGTCGGGTGGAGGGTTTCCGCACGACATCGTAATCGGTCCCTAAGTATCTTCAGACGGACACTGTGGGGCCGATTCCGATCTCGGCCGGTAGGGCTCCGAATCGGATTCGGCTTTACCGGATCCGATTCAGAGCCCTGTTTCCCGACCGATTCGTACGTGCGTCCGGGCGAGCGAGTACGATGCAAAATCTCCGACTGACTCGTTCGCGAGACCCAACCGCACCGACCGACTCGTTCGCAAAAGCCGACCGCACGGACACGACTCGCACGGACACGACTCGCACCGCGCAATGGAGACGTTCCCTGGCCGGGTAAGTACGATGCGTGCCTCGAGCAGTCCGACCGACTCGCGTTGTCCTGCTCAAAAGAACAGTCGGAGCCGCACTTTGGGGGTCCGTGTCGGACCCCCCTGTACGCGTAGCCGCGCGAGTCGCACACAGGGGGGACCCATGGGTCCCCCCTACCTGTGCATGTACGCCGCGAGTCGCTTTGTGGCGTACCCGCTGTAGGGGGCACCCTTGTTCGCCTCGCACCCATTGAGTCAATGCGAGCCCGAGTACGCGTTGTTCGACCGGCTCCCATTGACTTCAATGGGAGTCCGACCGACTTCGAGACCGATAGCATACGTGCGCATCGTACTCGTTCGGTCGGGCTGCTAGGGTCCGATTCGGTTGGAAATCTCTCCGGGTCCGGCTCGGTCGTAGAGATTTCCGGCCCGAATCGGAATCGGCCCCTTTGTGTCGGGATGTACCCATCAGTTTATCCAGTTTATCGTGAGATATCTTTTTCATCATTTATGGCTAGTTCTGTTATTCTATTTAGCTACTTGCTAGAAAGGTGAGCGTCTCTCTAGTGCATGCTTTATTTTCTTTTGCAGTGGACAAATTGGTTTTCCCCTGCAAGATGGCGGCTGCATGAGGACTGCCTGTCTTGTTACATAGCACGCTAGACATTTTAGCCGGCATATCCAGTCTGCGTTTAAA
This sequence comes from Calotriton arnoldi, assembly GCA_963921515.1. Lineage (NCBI taxonomy): Eukaryota > Metazoa > Chordata > Amphibia > Caudata > Salamandridae > Calotriton > Calotriton arnoldi. Next base: position 521,424 of record CAWUFW010005122.1, on the reverse strand, counting down.
ACTGGATGCAAAAACTTCGACCACGGATGTCACCACTCAAGATCTTGGATGCCGAATTTGCCGAATCTGGAATTTAACATCGGTAAGCAGAGTCGAGATGATGTTTCTTCAGCGCAGCTCTACCTGATTTAGGTTACGCTGCTAGTAACTGCGTTTCAGACAGCGGGTTTAATTTTCAGCCCTTAGACTTTGCTGAAAGAGGCTATATACCAGAAGTGTGAACCTACTTTTCTCACCTTTTAGAGATATGGGCACCCAGTCATGTGTTCACTAAGGGCTTTGGCTGTATGATGCCCCTTTTGCCTATGCTCACAACTGCCTGATAAAAAGCGCTGATTGATTACTCGTCTGTTAGTTGTTATATGGCCGCATCTTGATACTGGTTGCAGACCCACTTGACTGAGATGACGCTGCTGCTTTTCTAACTGTCATTTGCAGCGAGCGCAGTATGGGACCCCTATTTTGCTACCGAGGGAGCCTATATACCATAAGTGTGAACCTACTTTTCCTACCTTTTAGAGATATGGGCACCCGTTTTCATGTGTTCACTAATGGCTTTGGCTGTATGATGCCCCTTTTGCCTACGCTCGCAACCGCCTGATAAAAAGCGCTGATTGAGTACTCGTCTTTAAGTTGTTATATGGCTGCACCTTAATACTGGGTACTTGACTGAGACGATGCTGCTGCGTTTCTAACTGTCATTTGCAGCAAGCGCAGTATTTGACCCCCATTTTGCTACCAAGGGAGGCCTTGTACTGGAATTTTCCACCTATAGTATTTCCCGAGACATGGGCATTCAACTCTATATGTTCTCTGGGGAACTGGCTTGTTAGTGTTCTCTTTGACCATGCTCATAGCCACCCCATAAGATGCACTGATCTATGCCAGTTTGCTATTTGCGATACGGGCACACCTGAACATTCCATGTAGATGCGAGTATAAACAGACCTGTTATTCTTGTTTTGCTTTCAGTTACGTCTTAGAGGTCACTCCCTTTGACGTCCAGCATTAGCTTTGAATTGTTCCTATCAATATGACAAAGGTTAAGTACCACATGGCCACTTGAAAACGTATGTCTACCGGCACAGGAACAGATGACTCTGTACTAATGTAGGACACCACATGAAGCTTTTTCTGATAATTTATTTTGCTCCCCTCTAGAGCTTCGGTGCCTCTATGTAGTAGGACCCATAAGCTAGTGTCCATTTAGCTAATCGTCAGTGTATTCTTATAATACTTGGTGGATAGATACGTAAGTATGTTATATTACTATATTATTTATCCCTAGACTCACCTGGTGATAGGACTATACCACCAATAGCTTGTCTAGCATGTTTGCTTGATTGAACTCCTTTTTTCACTTTATTTCCTTTTTATCCTTACTTGGTTCCTTTTCGGTCACATCTTTTGGTGTAAAATTAAAACTAGGATTGGGTCTGTCCACTAAAAAAAAAAATCTAAATCTAAATCCGTATTTGTAAAGCGCGAACTACTCACCCTTATGGGTCTCAAGGCGCTGGGGGCCGTTGTGGAAATTAAGTGAGCTATTGCCCAGAGTCATAAGGTGCTGAGCTGAGCTGCCGCCAGAGCCGGGGATCGAACCATGACCCCTGTGCTCCAAAGTCAGCTGCCCTGGCCGCTGCACCACACCTCTCCACTGTTCCTCTCATGGTAGGATTGTACACATTATCTTTAATGTATGAAATACCAAGAAGTTGACTAACATTCTTGGTTGTTGCTTAGTAAGATCTCCACCTATTTTAAATTAGTTAGTCTATGTTTATGTCCATATTCACTGACCAAGCCACTATTTCATTTGCAGGATTGTTCCATCTTCTGTTTTTCCCCCGTACTCCATTCCACTTTGAATCTTGGAGCATCTCTTCTGAGCATCCTGATGAAGGTGTAACCCATATTGTGGTGGTCACCGAAACACGCGTTGGCATAGGTTACAACAGGAGTACCAGGATATAAATTTCTGATTGAGAAGCCTACTTTAACATACATAATATTTGAAAAGTATTCATTGAGTAAGACATCTGAATTATATCAACTAGTTCTATATTAATATATCTAAAAAACAATGGGGTCGATTCCGATCCCGGTCGGAGGCGCACCTAATACCATTTGGCCGGGAAAAAAGCCAGGCGAATGCCTATTTCCCGACCGATTCGCACATACGTCCGAACGAGCAAGTACGATGCGCACAACTGCCCAAATCCCGACCCAGTTGTACTCACCCAATACAGGTCCTGTTCTCCGACCGAGGCGGATCCGGAAACGCAGAATCGAGTCGCACGGAAGCCAAAATGCTGCCCCGTCTGGCCGGACAAGTACGATGCGCCCTCTGTATGCGCAGAACCCGTCGCTACGCACGGCACGTCAAAGCATCCGGGAGAGGCGCACATAAGCTCCGATTCGCGCCACAAGACGATCCACGGCTACGAGACGAACACGCCAGCGACGAGGACGAGGCGAAGCAAAGAGAAAGACGAACGAGACGAACCAACCATGAATCCCATCGTGCCGATCCTACCAATATTCTACATCTATTACCGGAACTGGCACGGACGCGTACGACGCAGAAGGTAAGTCAGACACCCACCACACAAACAAACCACACGTACCTGACATATCACACACACACATAGGGATGCAGAAATTACTTGCAACAGCAGCACCATAGGGGCGGGATGGCTATCACCAATGCCACATATACACATAGGGGCCTGGATGCCAACCACTAACACCACCCCTACCCAGGGGGTGCAAGATGCCTGTCACTACTACCACCTCTACCCATGGGGGGCTGGATGCCTACCACCACTACCACCCCTACCCAGGGGGTGCCAGATGCCTACCACTACCACCACCCCTACTCAGGGGTGCCAGATGCCTACCACTACCACCACCCCTACCCAGGGGTGCCAGATGCCTACCACTACCACCACCCCTACTCAGGGGTGCCAGATGCCTACCACTACCACCACCCCTACCCAGGGGTGCTAGATGCCTACCACTACTACCACCCCTACCCATGGGGGCAGGATGCCTGTCAATACTACCACCTCTACCCATGGGGGCTGGATGCCTACCACCACTACCACCCCTACCCAGGGGGTGCCAGATGCCTACCACTACCACCACCCCTACACAGGGGTGCCAGATGCCTGTCACTATTACCACCTCTACCCAGGGGTGCTGGATGCCTGTCACTACTACCACCCCTACCCATGGGGGAAGGATGCCTGTCACTACTACCACCTCTACCCATGGGGGGCTGGATGCCTACCACCACTACCACCCCTACCCAGGGGTGCCAGATGCCTACCACTACCACCACCCCTACTCAGGGGTGCCAGATGCCTACCACTACCACCACCCCTACCCAGGGGGTGCTAGATGCCTACCCCTACCACCACCCCTACCCAGGGGGTGCTAGATGCCTGTCACTACTACCACCCCTACCCATGGGGGGCAGGATGCCTGTCACTACTACCACCTCTACCCATGGGGGGCTGGATGCCTACCACCACTACCACCCCTACCCAGGGGGTGCCAGATGCCTACCACTACCACCACCCCTACCCAGGGGGTGCCAGATGCCCATCACTACTACCACCTCTACCCAGGGGGTACTGGATGCCTGTCACTACTACCACCCCTACCCATGGGGGGCAGGATGCCTGTCACTACTACCACCTCTACCCATGGGGGCTGGATGCCTACCACCACTACCACCCCTACCCAGGGGTGCCAGATGCCTACCACTACCACCACCCCTACTCAGGGGGTGCCAGATGCCTACCACTACCACCACCCCTACCCAGGGGGTGCTAGATGCCTACCCCTACCACCACCCCTACCCAGGGGTGCTAGATGCCTGTCACTACTACCACCCCTACCCATGGGAGGCAGGATGCCTGTCACTACCACCACCCCTACCCAGGGGTGCCAGATGCCTACCACTACCACCACCCCTACCCAGGGGTGCCAGATGCCTACCACTACCACCACCCCTACCCAGGGGGTGCTAGATGCCTACCCCTACCACCACCCCTACCCAGGGGGTGCTACATGCCTGTCACTACTACCACCCCTACCCATGGGGGGCAGGATGCCTGTCACTACCACCACCCCTACCCAGGGGGTGCCAGATACCTACCTCTACCACCACCCCTACACAGGGGGTGCCGGATGCCTACCACTACCACTACCCCTACCCAGGGGGTGCGGGATGCCTACCACTACCACCACCCCTACCCAGGGGGTGCCGGATGCCTACCACTACCACCACCACTACCCAGGGGGTGCCAGATGCCTACCACTACCACCACCCCTACCCAGGGGTGCCGGATGCCTACCACTACCACCACCCCTACCCAGGGGTGCCAGATGCCTACCACTACCACCACCCCTACTCAGGGGTGCCAGATGCCTACCACTACCACCACCCCTACCCAGGGGGTGCTAGATGCCTACCCCTACCACCACCCCTACCCAGGGGGTGCTAGATGCCTGTCACTACTACCACCCCTACCCATGGGGGGCAGGATGCCTGTCACTACCACCACCCCTACCCAGGGGGTGGCAGATGCCTACCACTACCACCACCCCTACCCAGGGGGTGCCAGATGCCTACCACTACCACCAACCCTACCCAGGGGGTGCTAGATGCCTACCCCTACCACCACCCCTACCCAGGGGGTGCTAGATGCCTGTCACTACTACCACCCCTACCCATGGGGGCAGGATGCCTGTCACTACCACCACCCCTACCCAGGGGTGCCAGATGCCTACCACTACCACCACCCCTACCCAGGGGTGCCAGATGCCTACCACTACCACCACCCCTACCCAGGGGTGCCAGATGCCTACCACTACTACCACCCCTACCCATGGGGGGCAGGATGCCTGTCACTACTACCACCTCTACCCATGGGGGGCTGGATGCCTACCACCACTATCACCCCTACCCAGGGGGTGCCAGATGCCTACCACTACCACCACCCCTACCCAGGGGTGCCAGATGCCTGTCACTACTACCACCTCTACCCAGGGGTGCTGGATGCCTGTCACTACTACCACCCCTACCCATGGGGGGCAGGATGCCTGTCACTACTACCACCTCTACCCATGGGGGGCTGGATGCCTACCACCACTACCACCCCTACCCAGGGGGTGCCAGATGCCTACCACTACCACCACCCCTACTCAGGGGGTGCCAGATGCCTACCACTACCACCACCCCTACCCAGGGGGTGCTAGATGCCTACCCCTACCACCACCTCTACCCAGGGGTGCTAGATGCCTGTCACTACTACCACCCCTACCCATGGGGGGCAGGATGCCTGTCACTACCACCACCCCTACCCAGGGGTGCCAGATGCCTACCACTACCACCACCCCTACCCAGGGGTGCCAGATGCCTACCACTACCACCACCCCTACCCAGGGGGTGCTAGATGCCTACCCCTACCACCACCCCTACCCAGGGGGTGCTAGATGCCTGTCACTACTACCACCCCTACCCAGGGGTGCTGGATGCCTGTCACTACTACCACCTCTACCCATGGGGGCTGGATGCCTACCACCAACAACACCCCCACTCATAGGATGGGTAATGCATGACACAACAAGCACACACCAACATAAGGAATGCAACAAAAGACATCCCCCAACACCATGACAAGCGTGTGTAGACTGTGTTAAATGCCTACAACACTGAACATGACTTTGAACATACAATGTGACCCCCTATCACATGTGTCACACATAAATGTGTGTGGCCCCCACAATGCAAGCAGACCATGACCACTGTGGCAATGGGGTCCAACCCCCATCATCACAGTGACCAAAATGTAAGTGTGGGGCACATAGCTGAAGCACATCTTGAACATTGTGGCAATGGGGTCTAAACCCCCATCATCACAGTGACCAAAAGGTAAGTGTGGAGTCCATAGCTGAAGCACATTTTGAACATTGTGGCAATGGGGTCCAACCCCCATCATCACAGTGACCAAAAGGTAAGTGTGGGGTCCATAGCTGAAGCACATTTTGAACATTGTGGCAATGGGGTCTAAACCCCCATCATCACAGTGACCAAAATGTAAGTGTGGGGCCCATAGCTGAAGCACATTTTGAACATTGTGGCAATGGGGTCCAACCGCCATCATCACAGTGACCAAAAGGTAAGTGTGGGGTCCATAGCTGAAGCACATTTTGAACATTTTGAACATTGTGGCAATGGGGTTTAAACCCCCATCATCACAGTGACCAAAATGTAAGTGTGGGGCCCATAGCTGAAGCACATCTTGAACATTGTGGCAATGGGGTCTAAACCCCCATCATCACAGTGACCAAAAGGTAAGTGTGGGGTCCATAGCTGAAGCACATTTTGAACATTGTGGCAATGGGGTCTAAACCCCCATCATCACAGTGACCAAAATGTAAGTGTTGACATTGAAAAAGCTGCAACTGCCAAACTGCATGGATGATTCCTGGTCACAGAACAACAAACACATCAGTGGCAAAGTAGTGCTTGTGTCCCATAGCAACATAGATTGGGGGAGGCAAACAGTGCAGTGCAAATAAGACATACCTTTGGCCATGTGCAGACAAACATCACCCATGGGGACTGACACTGTCAACATCCATCAATGACACAATGACAGAAGTGACCATCATAATGCAGACCCACATATTTGCACCAATGGCCATACAAATGGAGATACCCTGTGGAGACTGTAGATGTGAGGTGAACAAATAACATACCATGGCAGCAATGGGACACACAAACAATGATCATTGTGCTGACTGATGACCTAGGAGTCCCAGGGACAGCAGGTGAAACCCACCAAACAACATACAGCCAATGGCACACTAAAGATATGCCAATGCAGTGGTGCAGATGCACAAACACAAACAGGCAGACCCACACTGCACATCAAACACAACAGGTGAGGGGGTTGCCAGTGTCCCCAGGCAACCACACAACACATGATGAGGCCTGAATACCAATTACACAGATGCACATACAGTGCCACACAAAAGTAACTCATGGATCCAAATCCCCTATGTGGGCAATCAGGCATTGTTAGATGAGAGGGAGCACAAATTATACATGTCACACAAGCTTGTAGGAACAGCAACTAACACAGCAAGAGACAGACCCACCACAGCACTACCCCCAGGGACCCCATATTGTGCTGACACTAGCCTGCATGATAATCCCACTGTGATGACAATGTTAGATGTCGTTCACACTGTGAACCCCAGCCATGTGTCCTGAGCAACTAACTACCATCACACCTACACAAGCTCCAATCAATCAGCACGGCCTGCCAGCCAAGGCAAATATGGAGGTAGGGGTCTGGCCGTGCAACAACTCACTTTTGCACACACTCAACAGCACACACCCTGATCTCCACCAATGTGCAGCAGTGAAGCTCAAATGGACTGGTGACATTGCACATGCACCCATGACAATACCAGGGGTGGTGGTGGGAACTAAAGTGCAGAAACCCATCACACATGGCCAGTCAACAAGACTCGTCAATGTCTGACACACAGCACAGTATGCCGTACATGGGCATGATGTGAAATCCACCACAATCAATGGGATCCTGGCCATAGTCACACACCAATGAAGAAGCCAAGGTGACACACGAAGAACACACGTACACAACTACCAACATTGCAGCTCTGACCCTGAGCAGTGGCAGCAGTCACACACACAACGTGTCACAATCACTGAAAGCTAACACAAACTGTAATTCACATGACTCGTGTAAACAACAAGTGCCAAGGGGAATCCTGAATGTGTCCCATATGCGTTTGCCCACATCCCCAGCACTGACAACAAAGACAACCTGGGATGACAACCTCATGAACATTAGTTTGCCATGCACCCACATCACAGAGAAACCAGGTCCAAGATGCTGGATGAACACAGAACAACTCAGCAAGCATCACAAACAGGAACATCCCTAGGGACACAGCCTGTGTAGGAAAAGGGAAGGGAACATGCACAGACATGCTTACACAACACAGGCCCACGCAATGTCAACAGATTACACACTGCCATGAGGGCACTCCACTCCTGTGGAAGGTCCGCTGTGCCAAACCTTGTCTGTGCACGACCCAAACATGTCAGCAGAACACTCCGTCAGTGAGTCAACAACCACAACACACAGAAGGCTCTGCTCACATCAGCCTGGGTACGGGAGTGTCACGTCAGTCATCTGCATACACACCAAACACGTGTCAAGCAAGTTGCACTGTATACACAGATGAGTCCTTCGACATTGATGTGCAAAACTGCATGTCCAGTGGAGCTGGGCACACAGTCAGGGAAATCGGAACATTGAACAGTGGTAAGCCCACCAGATGTGCATCAGTGTAAGACAAAGATGTTCATTTACAAATGCAAAAAGGACATCCCTGTGTCAAATGCTGAACATTACACCCTCAGACTGTAGCAAAGGATGCCATAGATCCAGACTACAACAGGACACATATCCCATGGACCACATGGAGTCCATCACTGCAACACTTCTTCGTCCTGATGTGAACACTATTACAACTGCAAATGCAGGATGCTACTCATCCACATCATGTACATCAAAAGAAAACCCAAAAGTAAACAAAAAGGGGCTTTATTCAGCAAATGTCAGGGTAAACACGGAAGTTCAAAAGAAACTAAGGCCAATGGCCAGTCCAAAATCACAGTACCAACGGGGTGAGAAGTGACAACTGGTCACACATTGCTTGCCTGCACTGGTACGGTTGGGGGACATCCCCTTGGAGGGGCATACAAGGGGCAGGCCAGGCACCGCAGGGACAGGATCAGGGGATGGCAGAGTGAGGCAGTGAAGGGGTGGTGGGTGCAGGAGTGTCACAGACAACTGCAGTGGAGGTGTCTGACTCAGGGGGGGCCGGCACCACTGTGGTACACAAGTCAGTTGGTGTGGGTGCTGCAACCACTGCAGTGGGCTGGACTGATGTAGTGGACTGGGTACCCACTGCAGTGCCCGAGTCAGACATGGTGGTTGTGGACTCCACTGCAGTGCATGACTCCAAGGGAGTGGAAGGGTGGGCAGATGAGGTGGGCAGGACAGAGGGGGGACCCGGTCCCCACAACAGTGCCACTAACAGGCAGAGCGTCTGGGTTGGGGGTGGAAGAGCAAGTGGCAGGGGGGGAGGGCCTAAGCAGTCTGGGGATGCGGTATCGGTGTGTGGGGGAACCTGGGGCAGGGTGTGGCGGGGGAACCTGTGCAGTGGTGGCCTGGGGGATGGAGGAGAGAGCCTGGGCGCTGGAGCTGCGTGGTGGTGGTGGTGGGGTCTTGCTCTTCCTGCTCCAGGGGGACTTCCTAATGGGCTCCTGTGTCTGCCTGCGCCTGGGGGAGGGTGTCCGGGGGCGAGGGGCACTCCTCTCTGTGTGGGTGGACTTCCTCTTCCCCTGGTATGCTGGATCAGCAGGAATGGAGGGGAAGAGGCCGAGGTCACACCGGAAGATCTGCTGTGTAGGTGGGGTAGCAGGCGAGGCAAGGGAAGGGGTCTTTGAGGGAGAGGATTTGGAGGACTGCAGAGTGAATGTGGATGCCTGTGTGTGTGTGTGTTCCCCATCCCCTGTGTCTGTGGTATCAGTCCCCTGAGGATGCTTGTGTGCACGTCTTGCCTTACTCTTGGGTGTGTCTGTGCTGCTCGTGTCTGTGTGTTTGGTTGACTGTGCAGGTTGTCATGTGCTTTGGACAGGTAGGGGGGCAGGAAGTGTGGATGGGGCAGAGGTGGGAGGGGTGAGGGACTGTTGGAGGAGGGACACTGCTGCCGTCAGGGAGGAGTCCATGGACCTATTGCTCCTCTGTAGCGCAGACATACCCGTCGAGATGCCCTCCATGAACGACACCAGCTGTGTCAACAGAGTGGTGTGTGCATGGAGGACACTCAGCATTGCTGTCTGCCCTACATGGAGCTGCCGAAGGAGGTACACAGACTCCTCACTCAGGGCAGCAGGGTACACAGGGGCAGGGGCTGCGGTGCCTGGCACGAAGGAGACACGCTCCCGAGCACGGGAGCCTCCACGGACCTCAGGAATGGGAGCCAATGGGAGGGCGGTGGTGGTGGTGGTGGTGGCGGGGCCAGACAGACTAGCTGGCCTTTGGTGGCTGCTGAGACCCGCCTCCACAAAGGAGTCATCCTCCGAGCTGCTGTGGTCCCCAGCTGAGGTGGATGGTGCTGAGGACTCCTCGGTGTGGCTCCCCTCACCCTCCGTGCCACTGGGTCCCTCTGACCACTCGTCCGATGCTGACCCAGTCTGGCTCCGCTGCTCCTCCTGGTCCGTGGAGCTGTCCCCTCCTGTGGCCGTGGATGTATCTGCAAACAATTAGGGAAACAGACAAACATCAGTCACCTGCACTGACCGCACACACCACAGTAAGTACAGCACATTACAGAGCAAGCCCTGGCATCCTTAGTTGAACATTGCCTAAAGTCCTCACATAGATTCGGGGAAGCCAATTGTCAGTCTGATGTTCAACCATGGGACTCACACCCCTCCTGCCCTTGCAAACATCTGTCTGGTGCCTGTCTGATGGTAAGACCCCAGTGTGGACACATGCACCACCTACACAGTTGTTGGACATTGAAGGGAACACGGTGAAGTATGTGAACATGCACACATCACATCTCTTGCCACTGAGTCAGTGCAGGTGTCCGGATAAAGGGATGGCCAGAGTCTAATTAGAAATGCATGTGATGCATACCAGCACCAGACACCATGATGCACCCATGTCCGGATAGTCAATGCCACAATGGGGTGCATGTTGCACATGTCACTCCCCTGCAGGATCAGTCCCAGGAAGTTTAATGCCATGACACAGGAATGCGTGCAAAGTCATACATTACTGTCTCAAGTCACATGGCCATGGCACCCAGCCAACAACAGTCTGCACTGTGTCACAATCCGAGGGCATGGGGAATACAAGTTATGTGACTGACAAGTGCACATGTCCATCCCCCAAAAACCACATCATCTGTACTACTATTTGTCCACGTCATACCAACTGGACATATGGGGGACATGAAACACAACTCTCTGAACATGAGCACCTCACAGTGTGCTGTGAATGAAAATACAGCTGCCTGAAAGTCACAGTCGCAAACACCTGTGTGCACAGTCAAGTGATCAGACACCTATAAGTCATAGAAGTATCGTCTATCATGGTCACATCTCAGATGGCATGCTGAGCCCTAACCGATAAACATACCAGTAGTCCTGACAACGAAGACACAGCACAATGAGACAGAGGCAGACACCTGAGGGTACATTTCACTGATCACAACATGCCAGATGATACATGAGAGTGGGAGTACAGAGTGTATTGTATGCCCTGGAGTAGGCATGACTGTCCAGCTCCACCTGTAAGAGGGATGAGTCCTGGACAGTAGGCAGGTGGCTAAGCATGTGTGACACACTGGATACACATACTCCTGAGGCCCAAACATTGTTCCCACCAGCAGCATGGGTGTGTGTCAAATTCCCCAGGGACATGTGGTGAGTCAGAGCAGCAAGCGGACCACATATCAAAGTTACACCCAGATCACATGTCAGAACTTAGGCATTGTGTAAGCAATTGACCCACCCATGAATCGCACAACATAGTGACGGGAACAAATGCTGTCCCCCACCTTGAGCAAAGCAAAATGCAATGACACAGTCCCCAAATGACACAATTTCCTGACTATAAGGGCCACAAATATGCGTATCAGAGGAGAAGTGGGCATGTCACAAATGAGGGACATGGGTCCTGGACCACATGACTGATGTACTGTGGAAGTTTAACCAGGCCAGAGGAGGGCACATAGCATGTCAGACAAAGTGCACAGTGCAGTCATGGACTCACCCCCTCCTTGCTGCTGTCTGTCCTTCAGCTGCCCATCCAGGTCAGGGAAGACCACCGCCAGGATCCGGAGCATGTGGGGGGTCAGGGTCCGGTGTCCGCCCCTCCTGCGAGGAGGCGACAGCTTCAGCTGGACCCTTGCGATCCTCCGGGTCCAGCCACGAAGGTCCTGCCTCCTCTTTTGGCAGTTGCGGATCCTGCGCCTGTAGACCCCCACGGATCTTACTTTCCGGGCGATGGTCAGCCAAATGTCTTGCTTCTGGTGGGCATCAACCTGTGAGGATGACAAAGTGAAAAGGCCATTACTACACATGCAACATATACGTGCATCACACAGTTGGATATACATGTCTCAATCACAGGGGCATATGATGTACACAGGCAGTGCAACAATGGCTATGAACAGTTTGCCAGCAGTCACTACATGGTATCATTGCATGGGAAGTAAACCTAGTTGGAATGCACTGTTAATGCACTGTACCAGTTCAGTGCATGTAACTACACACTTTGGGGTGTGACAACTACTCAGTGGGCATGCTAGCCAGTGGTGTGCACACTGAAAGTCCTGATAGTCAGACAACATGCACAATTAGTGATGCAGTGGACAGCACACTCACCTGCTCCCCTGGTTTCCCATACAGCTTGCTGTACTGTGGAAGGAGGCTGTCCAGCAGGGCCTGGTTCTCCTCAAGGCTGAAGGCTGGGGCTCTCTCCACAGTACGTGCCATTGCAGGAGCCAGAGGATGCATAAACAGCAGCAGTGTTGGTGGCAGATGTCGTCCTGGAGCATGTAGTGCAGGCAAGTGAGCTCTGAGGGGAACAGCCAGCATTATATGTGTGCTGCAGAGGCAGATACTGTCCCATGTGTCCAAAGTGATAGGTCCAAGTCGTTTGCATCTTCTGGATCTGACCAATCCATGGAATAGCAGCACTAATACACGCCCACAGCATCCTTAAAATCTTCAACTTCATGACACCCATGATTTTGCAACATTGTTGTGGCTGGCCAACTGAATTCACTGCATCAGACTCGTTGGAGCTTCGAAAACGCGTCCGTTGCCATGCCAGGCCCCAGCCAATGTGTGCGCACCGTTCGGTCCATTGCTGTACAACGCGTACCCGGGATACAATGAGTACCCACTCACATTGAATGCAATGGGCCGGCCGGGCACACCGATTGGTCCATTGCTGTTCAACGCGTACCCGCTCACATTGAATGCAATGGGCCAGCCGGGCACACCGATCGGTCCATTGCTGTACAACGCGTATCCGGGATACAAAGCGTACCCGCTCACATTGAATGCAATGGGCCGGCCGGGCACACCGATCGGTCCATTGCTCTACAACGCGTACCCGGGATACAACGCGTACCCGCTCACATTGAATGCAATGGGCCGGCCGGGCACACCGATCGGTCCATTGCTCTACAACGCGTACCCGCTCACATTGAATGCAATGGGCCGGCCGGGCACACCGATCGGTCCATTGCTGTACAACGCGTATCCGGGATACAAAGCGTACCCGCTCACACTGAATGCAATGGGCCGGCCGGGCACACCGATCGGTCCATTGCTCTACAACGCGTACCCGGGATACAACGCGTACCCGCTCACATTGAATGCAATGGGCCGGCCGGGCACACCGATCGGTCCATTGCTCTACAACGCGTACCCGCTCACATTGAATGCAATGGGCCGGCCGGGCACACCGATCGGTCCATTGCTGTACAATGCGTACCCGGGATACAACGCGTACCCGCTCACATTGAATGCAATGGGCCTGCCGGGCACACCGATCGGTCCATTGCTCTACAACTCGTACCCGGGATACAACGCGTACCCGCTCACATTGAATGCAATGGGCCGGCCGGGCACACCGATCGGTCCATTGTTCTACAACGGGTACCCGCTCACATTGAATGCAATGGGCCGGCCGGGCACACCGATCGGTCCATTGCTCTACAACGCGTACCCGCTCACATTGAATGCAATGGGCCGGCCGGGCACACCGATCGGTCCATTGCTGTTCAACGTGTACCCGCTCACATTGAATGCAATGGGCCGGCCGGGCACACCGATCGGTCCATTGCTCTACAACGCGTACCCGCTCACATTGAATGCAATGGGCCGGCCGGGCACAACGATCGGTCCATTGCTCTACAACGCGTACCCGGGATACAACGCGTACCCGCTCACATTGAATGCAATGGGCCGGCCGGGCACACCGATCGGTCCATTGCTCTACAACGCGTACCCGGGATACAATGCGTACCCGCTCACATTGAATGCAATGGGCCGGCCGGGCACACCGATCAGTCCATTGCTGTACAACGCGTACCCGGGATACAACGCGTACCCGCTCACATTGAATGCAATGGGCCGGCCGGGCACACCGATCGGTCCATTGCTCTACAACGCGTCCCTGTACAAGTCACTGGCATATGTCACCATGCCTGTCACAGGTGAACATATGCCAGCCACATATACTTCCCAGGGAGTGAGGGGCACACCTACAACACCACAGCCTGTCCACACTCTATCCTAAGGCATGTAAGGCTGCATTACCTGTTCCGTGTATGGGGGTCAACATGTTGTTTTTTGGGTGGCACTTGGGGGCAGCCACTCCCAGGCTGTGCACGTGTTCATGGGGACAGAATCCTTGGTGTGTTGTGCACATGAACACTGTGGTGTGCAACTGTTCATTTCAGGGCATGTGGCATGGTCACATTTCACGGTTGTGTATGTGTATGTCATGTCACATACCCCCTGAGTCCCATGTGGGATGGTATGTACGTCCCAGGGTGACCCATTGCCACAATTGTGATGGCCCTCCACAGTCTGTGTGCATGTTGTGTTTACAATGTCTCTGATTCCATGTGCACAATGGGAGACAGTCTCCACATCCACGTTGTTTGTGCATGGACTTTGATGTTGTGCGTGTGTGTGTCACAGACGTCCATGTCTGTCCTGCCGAGGCAACAGGGACCACTACCTGTGGGGGCCATGGTTGTTTAGCTGTGGTGTATTCATGATGCACCATGTCATGCCAGTGTCCATGTGGCAATACAGGGTCCCTGGGAATCTACCTGTCGATGAGCTGTGATGCCTGGGGCACATCTGTCCTCACATGTCACTGTGGTGTGTGTTTGGAACGTGACAGCAGTACATGGGTACTGTGACACAGCCTAATGATATCCCATAGCACAACCTGGGACTTGTTGAGGGAACATGTTGAACTGTGATGTTAGATGTTAGCCATGTAGGTGCCATATATGTCCTTACGGAACGGCACACGCATCATGTACTTGTGTCTCGTAATGATGTATCATGTGATATTGAGTCTGGTCTATGCCACATATGTGGGGTGACTGACAATCTTTCTTTCTTCACCTATGCACTGCAGGGCACCAGCTGTTCATCGGCCATTCCCTGACCTTGCGACAGTGGTTGAACGGGACTGCATCCGACGGTACCGCTTCACAAGGCCACTGATTGAGGAATTGACGGTGCGGTTGGCCCCACATTTGCAACCTGGCCGGACATACCCTACAGCGCTGACCCCCAAGGTGAAGGTGATGGCAGCCCTACACTTCTTTGCCACCGGTACCTTTCAACACACTGTGGCGTCTGCTGGTGGGATGTCCCAGACCATGTTCAGCCGTGTGCTCCGCGATGTTTTGGAGGCTATGTTGAGATACCTGAACCAGTACATCTATTTCCCTAGACTTCAACAACTCACTGATGTGAAGAGTGACTTCTATGCCCTGGGGAGGATACTGCATGTCATTGGCTCCATTAATGGGACACATGTGTCTTTTGTACCACCACAGGCCCAAGAGCAGGCATACAGGAACCGCAAACACTACCATTCGGTCTATGAACTGGTGGTATGTCTTGCAGATATGAGCATCTCACACGTGTGTGCCCATTTCCCCGGTTCTGCACACGATGCCTACGTGATGAGGAGTAGTCGCATCCCGAGGATGATGTCACAGATGCGGAACCAGCGTGCCTGGCTTGTTGGTGTGTACTGACTTTGTACCATTGTGTGTGTTCTGCAATGTAGTGTTCCACCCTCTTTTCCAACTCAGCTAATGTGCAATTGTCTGTATGTAGGTGACTCCGGATACCCCAACATGCCGTGGTTGCTGACGCCCCTCAGGAACCCTGTGACACCAGCCCAGATGCACTACAATGAGGCACATGGTCGGATCAGGAGAGTGATTGAGCGGACATTTGGTCTCCTGAAGAGCCGCTTCCACTGCCTCGATAAGACAGGAGGGGCCCTCCCATATGCCCCAGCAAAGGTGTGCAAGATTGTCATCGTCTGCTGCATGCTACACAACCTGGCAGTGCGGAAGGAGTTGCCTCTCATCCTGGATGACGATGACCAACATCCGCCACCTGTGGAGGATCCTGGGCTGGACCACGATGCCAGTGATGATGATGAGGGTGATGTCCGCACACAGCTCATCACCAACTTCTTCAGCTGAATGTGAGTATCCAGGGATGTTATGTCAATGATGTGAGTTTGCATGATATGTGTTTGTGGTGCTCTGGTGCTGTTTGAGTGTGTCCATGTGCTACTTGACTGGATGCGTGCAGCGATGTGTCCTTACAGGTAGTCTGTACTCCCCAACAGTGTTGGCATGCTAACTTGGTTCTGGGTGGGTTTCTTGTAACATGTATTGGGCATGAGTATTGCAGTTCTGTCCTGTTCTTCAGTGCTTTTGACTGTGTGTCATTTCTGTCCTTCACAGGGTACTTTCAGAGTTGATTGGTCAACTGTGATCCCCCGACACCGTGAATCAACTTCCAGGGTGGTAGCTGTCGTTTCCCTACAGGTGATGTGCGCAACACCCATGGACTTCCTTTCCTCTACACTTGTTGACTGTGTGCCCACTGCCAGGTGGGATTACCTTGCATCTGTAGTGGTTACAACATGTTGCAAATGTGTAATAAACCTGTGCTTCACTTTGTGATGTGCGTTGTCTGTGGTCACACATCTGACTGACATTTGCTTACTGCACCAGTGGGCTAGTTGACACAGACTGGGAATAGGTGTTGGGTCTGTGCATTGCACCGTATTTCCTGGCAACATCAGTGTAGGCGATGAGTCAGATGGCCCTGGTGTGTATGTGTTGTGTAGCCCTGGTGGTGTGTCTCCCTCATATGTGTCACGTCGCCATGACTCACATGCCGGTGTTGTACTTGCTGTAGCAGTTAGCATGCACAGTGTCATTTCACAGATCATCATCTCCACTTCAGAAACAACGTTGGAATCACAACAGAGGCAAGTATGGTGTATTAGTGAGTTTATTGACATACATGTGTGAGTATAGTGCACAGGATGGTGGGTGCTGTACATTGTGATTGTAATCCAAAGTTCCAAGATGATTTGGAAGTCCTGGTAGCAGAAATGTCCAGAGTAAAGTCCACAGTCATCTGATACATTGGTCCAACTTGAGCTCCCATGTCATGTGGGAGAGTTGTGTTGCATTCGACAGGGTGAAGAGTTTGGGCACAAAGGTGATTTTCCAGAACAGGTGTTGGCTTCCTGGGGGTTGTGCATGGCCATCAGCCTCTCAGTTGTCCTTCCTCGGACGACCCCTCTTCTTTGGGGGGACCCTCAAGTGCAGGCTGCTGCAGTGCAGGGGACTCTCCGCCAGAGTCATCATCCCTCCCTGTGGCAGTTGCAGTTGTTGCAGCACCAGATGTTGTGGGCACACAGGGAGGTGTTGACATGGTGGTGCAAATCTGGCGGAGGCATTGCAATATGTCCCTATGCACCGCCGTCTGTTCTTGCACTGTGTCCCACTTGGACTCCATGCGGGACATGTGTAAGTCCAAGCGGGCATGATGGGCAGCCTGCTGCTGTTGAATGTCCCTGAGGATCCCCACTACCTGGCTGAACTCTCCGGTGCTAGTCTGGTACGCATCAGCTATGCGTACCAGTTGTGGGTCATCATGCAGTCCAGACCCCTCTGCAAGCAGCGACCTATGTCTACCACCCCTCCCACCACCCCTGGCGACACGTGAAGGACCTGCGGTGGCACGCACAGGTGACCCTGGGCCCCCTTGGGGGTTGTTGCTGGTGTTGTTGTCCGTAGCTCCACGTTGGGCCGGGGTCCGTGTACTGTTGGTGGTGGTGGTCCTTGGTCTGTCCATGTCGGCAGGGGTGGTCTGTGTGTTGGCAGTTGTTGGAGGGGTGGGTGCAGGGGGTGCAGCTGGTGGTCCTGCTGGTGCTGCATGATGACTCACTGTGGAGGTGCCAGGTAGGTCTTCGTCATCCGAGGTGGGCAGAGGCTGTTCCACACCAGTGAGCTCAGTGTCCCCCGGAGCCTGGGACAGGGACTCCTCAGCGTCTGCTGCTGTGTCCCCATCATCACCTGTATTTGGAAGAGACACACAATGTATGAAATGTTTCTACAGGCATCAATGGTTCAAACACCTGACAGTTGTGACTGTACCTCTGTATGCGGGCCTGTACATTGCATAGTCCTAAGTTGTCACAGTCAGCTGTTGATATTGGTGTAGCGCATTGTCCTGACAACATGAAGCATTTCAATGTGAATGTTGAGGTGTGTGCATGGCCAGCATTGGTGGTATTTGGTTGACATCCGGACATCCTTCTCCCTCCAGCCCAGTTATCCCACCATGAAGCATGCCACCCTTGCAGTGGGTGCAGGTTGACTCTCAGGATGTCAGTCAGTGGTGTCCTGCTGTTTGTTGGTGCCCAGTTCCCAGCAGGGCCTTGTGCTCCCCACAGCAGTACCCAGTGTCAGCCATCTTGTCAGTTGTTTTCCACTCCCTGTGATGTGAGCATGGTTCAGAGTGGTGTTGATGGGCCAATTGTGAGGGTGAGCAATATCTGTGACTACCACTCCCATCATGCTATTGCCTGCACCCCCTTCCCAGCATGCCCATACTTCCTTCCTTTTGAGTGGACTTCACTGTGTGTGGGTGTGACAGCAATGGCAAGATGGCTGACAGTGGTGTCCTGCTGTTGGTTGGTGGCCAGTTCCCAGCAGGGCCTTGTGCTCCCCACAACAGAGCACCGGTGTCAGACATCTTTGATGGGGCTTTCCACTCTCTGTGAGGTGTGCATGCTTCAGTGTGAGCTTTCTGGGCCATGTGGTTTGGGGATGTTGAGCTGTGACTACCACTCCCATCATGCTATTGCCTCCACCCCCTTCCCAGCATGCCCATACTTCCTTCCTTTTGAGTGTACTTCACTGTGTGTGGGTGTGACAGCAATGGCAAGATGGCTGACAGTGGTGTCCTGCTGTTGGTTGGTGGCCAGTTCCCAGCAGGGCCTTGTGCTCCCCACAACAGAGCACCGGTGTCAGACATCTTTGATGGGGCTTTCCACTCTCTGTGAGGTGTGCATGCTTCAGTGTGAGCTTGCTGGGCCATGTGGTTTGGGGATGTTGAGCTGTGACTACCACTCCCATCATTCTATTGCCTCCACCCCCCTTCCCAGCATGCCCATACTTCCTTCCTTTTGAGTGTACTTCACTGTGTGTGGGTGTGACAGCAATGGCAAGGTGGCTGACAGTGGTGTCCTGCTGTTTGTTGGTGCCCAGTTCCCAGCAGGGGCTTGTTCTCCCCAAAGCAGTACCCAGTGTCAGCCATCTTGTCAGTTGTTTTCCACTGCCTGTGATGTGAGCATGGTTCAGAGTGGTGTTGATGGGCCAATTGTGAGGGTGAGAAATATCTGTGACTACCACTCCCATCATGCTATTGCCTGCACCCCCCTTCCCAGCATGCCCATACTTCCTTCCTTTTGAATGGACTTCACTGTGTGTGGGTGTGACAGCAATGGCAAGATGGCTGACAGTGGTGTCCTGCTATTGGTTGGTGGCCAGTTCCCAGCATGGCCTTGTGCTCCCCACAACTGAGCACCGGTGTCAGACATCTTTGATGGGGCTTTCCACTCTCTGTGAGGTGTGCATGCTGCAGTGTGAGCTTGCTGGGCCATGTGGTTTGGGGATGTTGAGCTATGACTACCACTCCCATCATGCTATTGCCTCCACCCCCCTTCCCAGCATGCCCATACTTCCTTCCTTTTGAGTGTACTTCACTGTGTGTGGGTATGACAGCAATGGCAAGATGGCTGACAGTGGTGTCCTGCTGTTGGTTGGTGGCCAGTTCCCAGCAGGGCCTTGTGCTCCCCACAACAGAGCACCGGTGTCAGACATCTTTGATGGGGCTTTCCACTCTCTGTGAGGTGTGCATTCTTCAGTGTGAGCTTGCTGGGCCATGTGGTTTGGGGATGTTGAGCTGTGGCTACCACTCCCATCATGCTATTGCCTCCACCCCCCTTCCCAGCATGCCCATACTTTCTTCCTTTTGAGTGTACTTCACTGTGTGTGGGTGTGACAGCAATTGCAAGATGGCTGACAGTGGTGTCCTTCTGTTGGTTGGTGGCCAGTTCCCAGCAGGGCCTTGTGCTCCCCACAACAGAGCACCGGTGTCAGACATCTTTGATGGAGCTTTCCACTCTCTGTGAGGTGTGCATGCTTCAGTGTGAGCTTGCTGGGCCATGTGGTTTGGGGATGTTGAGCTGTGACTCCCACTCCCATCATGCTATTGCCTCCACCCCCCTTCCCAGCATGCCCATACTTCCTTCCTTTTGAGTGTACTTCACTGTGTGTGGGTGTGACAGCAAAGGCAAGATGGCTGACAGTGGTGTCCTGCTGTTGGTTGGTGGCCAGTTCCCAGCAGGGCCTTGTGCTCCCCATAACAGAGCACCGGTGTCAGACATCTTTGATGGGGCTTTCCACTCTCTGTGAGGTGTGCATGCTTCAGTGTGAACTTGCTTGGCCATGTGGTTTGGGGATGTTGAGCTGTGACTCCCACTCCCATCATGCTATTGCCTCCACCCCCCTTCCCAGCATGCCCATACTTCCTTCCTTTTGAGTGTACTTCACTGTGTGTGGGTGTGACAGCAATGGCAAGGTGGCTGACAGTGGTGTCCTGCTGTTTGTTGGTGCCCAGTTCCCAGCAGGGGCTTGTTCTCCCCACAGCAGTACCCAGTGTCAGCCATCTTGTCAGTTGTTTTCCACTGCCTGTGATGTGAGCATGGTTCAGAGTGGTGTTGATGGGCCAATTGTGAGGGTGAGCAATATCTGTGACTACCACTCCCATCATGCTATTGCCTCCAGCCCCCTTCCCAGCTTGCCCATACTTCCTTCCTTCTGACTCTGCTTCCCTGTGGGGTAGTGCGCCTGTGCTGAATGGATGGCTGACAGTGTTGTCCTGGCGTTTGTTTGGCTACAAGTCCCATGTGTGTCACTGTGCTTCCCACAGCATGACCCAGGGTGGTGGTTCTTTGTGGGATAATTAATTTTAGTGTGAGGCAATGCATTTTCCCAGGTGTGTTGTGTGTAGTTTGTGTTAGGGGTGTGTGTGGGGAGAGCTGCTGGTAACTATGGTCATAGCTGTCAGTCCTCCTTCACACCCAGCCAGATATCCCACCATGGAACGTGCTTCCATTGCAGGGAGTGCAAGTTGTCTTTCAGGATGTCAGTCACTGGTGTCCTGCTGTTGGTTGGTGCCCAGTTCCCAGCAGGGCCTTGTGCTCCCCACAGCAGTAGCCAGTGTCAGCCATCTTGTCAGTTGTTTTCCACTCCCTGTGATGTGAGCATGGTTCAGAGTGGTGTTGATGGGCGTATTGTGAGGGTGGGCAATATCTGTGACTACAACTCCCATGATGCTATTGGCTACACTGACTTGACCAGCAGGCACAGAATTCCTTCCTTTCTGTGGGATTCCCTGTGTGGTGGTTTTGTAGTGGTGGCTACATATCTGACAGTGTTTGTTGGTTATATTTGTGCCACTGCCTAGCTTTATTTGTTGTAGGGTTTGTACTTGTCATGACACAGTTACATATCACTATGAGATGGCATGTGTTGTGTTTATCTGACTGACATACACATCTTGGGATGATTCTGAGTTTGTTGCTGTGTATTTGCTAAGGGTGCATGGTTTGACTATCCCCTTGACAGTGATGTGTGTGTATTGTCACACAATATTGGGTATATTGGTTGTGTACTCCCCAGGCTCTGGGATGTTTTCTAGTCCATATACGCTCACTGGTGGTAGGATGGCCCGCACCTTCTCCTCCCAGGGCCTGAGGTATAGTGGTTAGGCAGGAGGGCCACTGCCGGTGTGTTGGCTCAAGATGTAATCCTTCTTCAGTAGGTCCCTGACCCTCCTGCGCACATCATACCACCTGTTCTGGATGTCTTCCTTTGTGCGCAAACATGGGGATTGTGCGTTCACCCTGTCGACGATCCTCGCCCACATCTTGGTTTTCTGCGACATGGGGGTCTGTTGGACCAGTGTACCAAATAGCTGTGGCTCTACCCTGAGGATCTCATCTACCATGACTTCCAATTCACTATCTAGGAACTTTGGATTCTTCTTGGGGGGCATGGTGATGGGTGGTGGTGGTGAGTGATGTGTGTTGGTGTGCAAGTGCGGGTGTGTGAGTGTGTGCGGGTGTATGTGAGGGTGCTATTTGTTGAGGTGCTGATGGTGTGTGGCTTGTGTGATGGATGAGCTGTGAGTGTGTGTGTGGTTGCTGTCTGTTGGTGTTGTGTGCTGGCAGGTAAGTTGAATTTGCAAAGGATCATGGTAGAGATTTGTGTCCTTTATATGGGTGGAGTTGTGGGTGTGTCTTTGTTCCCTGTTTCCCCCCCCAGTATTTATTGGCTTTGTAATTGCTTGTTTGGCCTTTTTTTTGTGTTTTTCCCTTTGTACTTTTTGTGCATGTAGGAGACGTTCTTCTGACCGAGTCGGACCCTGCAGTTGTCTCGTGCGAGCTTCTCCGAGTCGTTCACGCTGTGTTTGTGCTGTTTTATGTGCTGCGTACTCGTCGGTCGCGGTGTATTGGGTTGCTTCGGCTCGCTGTTTTGTATGCGTGTCGGTCGTACGGCTTGAGCTCCGTGTGACTCGGTCGTGTTTTCCACGCGTTGCATCGTACTTGGCGGGTCGGAGTTCGCGGGTACGTTTCGTTCGGGATTCTTCCTGGTGCGTGTCGGTCGGTTCGATTCGCGTGCTTTTCCGGCCGGATAGCTGTTTTCCGCGCGGTTTGGTCGTTCGTATTGTGTTCCGTACGAGTCGGTCGCATTTTGCACGCTTTTCATCGTACTTTGCGGGTCGGGCTGCACCGGTACGTGTCGGTCGGAATAAATTCCGGCTCCGAGTCGGTCGGTACGTTTTCCGGCCCGGATCGGAATCGGCCCCAATGTGTCCAGCCAATACTGTAAAACATATGAAATGTTAAATTGCTCCTCTGTATCCTGAGTTTTTATTTTTTGCTCCTGTTTCTGTAACTTTTTACCTACATGTGTATTGTGGATACCAAAGAACATATACTATATATTGTGTGTTAGGTGTTAGTAGTATGTGTATGGTTTGAGTGGTTTTTGGTGTGAGTAGGTATGGATGAGGAGTTTGAATGTAATGCGTTAGTGGGACGAAGATTAGAGTGGTGTGTTACTCATTGAGTATAAGTTCTGTTTTCTTTGTATTTATTGAAATTCTTTAAACAAGAAACTTAAATGTATTTGAATAATTTTGTATTAAATAAGTATAAATTCATGCACTGGTATCTTTATCATTTATATCTTTCTGATTCTTGTGGCTGGGTCATATTGGGAATGTTAGTCCCAGATATAGCGAGATATTCCGCTTCGAGTTATCAGTGGCAGGGTTTTTCCGTTCTGGTTTGTTTGTTTCATATGAGTCAAATGTAGAGTCTGATTCCGAGATAAAGGGAAAGAATAATTTAGTACTTGTGGTTGGTGATGAATACGCTATCACCCAAGGGTCAAGGGACACATACAAGGAGAAAGAACCCAGGGTCGAAAAAATACTTCTATGTGTATTGATCCCATGGCTGACATTTGTGTGGGGAATAAGATCTTGAAACTTCTAGTAGGTTCTGGTGCCAGAATTGCCATGATTACACATCATCTGTTCACAGAAACATGGGGTGATAGATCTCTGTTGCCACCTGACTGTTTCCCTGTTTCCTACCCAGGGCACAAAATTGAGCTCCTGGGTTATATTGAAGATGTATTGGAGTTCAAGGGTAGGAGGGTCAAAGGGAAGATATGCGTGGCAGTGATTGTGGCTTTTACAGACAAAGTGCAATTTGGCCCAGAAGCAGTTCGCATGGTTCTTTTTGTGCTCCCAAAGTTTGTTGTTGCATTGTCTGCGTAGCACCTTAACCTTTTTGATTAAGTCCTGATTTGAGCGGTTCCAAGCCAGCAGGCGCAGTTCCCTAAAAGAGCCCTTTTTAGAGGTGTTTGGACAAAATATTGAGTTGTAAATATCGAGAGACACAAATATCAGAAAAAAATATTGTGACACAAAAATATTGTGATGCAAAGATATCGTTGTCAAGAATATCATTTTATTTAGGTTTTTAATATTGTTTTTAAGAATATTGTTGTTTTTAATATCATTTTCAATAATATTGTTGGAAAAAATATAATTTTTTAAATTATTTTATTGCGTTTAGTTAATATATGAATTGTATGTGTGATTGTTATACTTTTTTTTATTAGTTTGTAATTTTATGTGATGTAGAATTTTAAATTTAATAGTTCACAGTAATTTATAGTGATCTAGAGGGTTGTTGGGTTTGTAAGGGGATAGGGTGGGAAGTTATTGAAGAAAAACTAATTATTAATTAATTCATTTTTTTAATTAATTATGTGATTGCTATTAATTATGTAAATTATATCATACTGATTTATTTTAGTTATATTTTAGGTGAGGGTTGCTATGTTTGTAGGGATATAGGGTGGGAAGTGAATTAAGTAATAGTTAATTAACAATTAGCTATTATTTTATTAATAATTATTTAGTTGATTATTATATAAATTGGGTAATAATTATATATGTTTGTTTGAAGTGTGGGCTGCTGGGTTTATATGGGTATTATGTCTGAAGTTAATTGAGTAATAATTTATTACAAAGTACTTATTAATTGTTAATTAAATATTTAATTAACAATTATCTAGATTGTGCTATACTTATTTAATTGGGTTACATTTAGTTGCAGGATGCTGGGTTCGTAGGGGTGTACATAACAATATAAGCAAAAAAATATATACATACATTTTAATACATGTACATATAACTACATATATTTTATATATATATTTATGTATGTATATATATATATATATATGTATAAAATAAGATTCAAAACTATCGAACTACTTATTAAACAGTATAAATAAAATTAGCATGTACCATAGAAGGACATTACTGATAAAAAATTCAAACTAAACTAACTAGTAGAATCAAACTATAAGCTAACTTAACCATTAAAATCACACAAACAATTAAATCAACAATGTAAAAGGCACACAAATGTTATCAAGTTAATACTGCAAAAATGACAGAAGCTGCAGGACAAGGAAATGGTGAAGGATTCTCTGACCAGTCCCTGAATAAGAAAAACATTAATCTCAACAACTACCTTGCACAGTAAGTAAAACGTGTAATTGAGCTACAACTTACTTGTAATTAAAATTAAAATTGTAAATTAGCAAATAATTAACAAAACACTCTCCAACTTCTATCTCTTTACATGTACTTACTAAAAGAAAATACTACAACTTCCAGAAAGTGCTAACCTGCCAAAAAACACGAATCACAAAGCAGAAAAAAGATGTAAAATGGAAGTCTATGTAAATTATTATAAAATAGAAACTCATCCCAAAAACGAATAAAATGAAACCCAATGACCTCAACCTCTACAAACTACCACCAAATACACTTTTAAAATTAAACTGATGCTATTTTTTTCATCCAACATAAAAAATCCCTTGCCCCACATTACAACACCCCTATTGGAAAAGCTGCAAAAAAGTGTTAAACATCTAAGAACATTCATGGAAGTATAAATAATAAAAGTATTAGTATTATTCTATATGTAATTAACAAACATATAAACATTTTAAAATTGTCATTCTGTATACAATTGCACTATTTTCAGACATAATGTCAGAAAGAGCAGGATACATAACATCCCAGAAAGGAAAGCAATTACTAAGTGCCTGATTATCATGGCAATCGGACCATACACCGACAGGCAGTTGGTGGCGGGCCAATCGCCGACAGCCCTTCGGTCCAACTTCCGGATTACAATGCCAGCGGTCAGACCCACAGCTGTTGGAGGGAAGACCACCACCTAAGCCAGGATCTGAGAGTCATATGTGTGAATGGCGGCGGTGCCGAGGCAGGCGCCGCTATCGGGATTATGATATCCCTTTCTGAAAGCCTTATCATGGTGGAAGA
Source organism: Calotriton arnoldi (assembly GCA_963921515.1). Classification (NCBI taxonomy): domain Eukaryota; kingdom Metazoa; phylum Chordata; class Amphibia; order Caudata; family Salamandridae; genus Calotriton; species Calotriton arnoldi. Next base: position 495,200 of record CAWUFW010005122.1, on the reverse strand, counting down.
CTGCAAAAAATGTCGGAAAGGGAAATGGCGGCCCCCAAACAAAGCCCCCGGCTGTCATGGGCCATTGTAAAGTGGCCTTAGGGGCACATGTGGTGCTCCAACTCAGCTCCATGCACTGTGTGTTTTGCACGAAATGGTGCATGGCACATGGTCCATGGAAGTCGTGGAGGTACTCCGTATCTCAGCAGCTTGTGCTGCACCCCATTTCCTTGGCCCCAGCACAAACCGCCTTGCTACAAACACTTTGCAACAGCCAGCAAGGCGGTCACAATGAAATGCAGCAGTGGGACCACTGCCTGCTTGTCGGCCGGTCTCCTGACTGCTGCAATAGCAAGTAAGAACAATACCCAGCACACGTCCTCAAGTTTAGAAAAAATAAACAGTGATATGTGAAAGTGCACACAATTCAGAAACACAGTAGTCGTAATCCGTTCTTTCTTTATTCTTTTCCTTTTTTTCGTTTATTCAAATAATTCTTAGCCAGCCAACACGTGTTTCATCGCCACACTGGGAAGTTGTCCCGCGACTTTTTCAAGGCTCCAATAACATTTGTCCAAATTTCTCTTGTTGTGATAATTCCATCCCACAGATATTATAGGAAGAAGTTCGCTGTTCAAGTACGATATCTCAAATCCAAGTCTGATGATGATCCTAATTAGATCCTCCAAGTCAATATTAACTTTATATGTAGATGGACAAAACCGGTTCCCATAGGTGTCCATTCTTCACCTTAAATTTCACGTCGCGCTTATCGGATATGTAGTCCGTCTCCCTAGCTCCAAACGTGTCCTCGAGTGCAATAGCAGGAGGTGGTCTGACAGACCATCATCAAAATCAGGGTCATTGTCACATGGGCTATATCTACAAGCAAGAAAGTACATTGATGGAAAATGTGAATTGGAAATGTACCAAATATTATTCTAATGCATGCTATGGAAGGGCCACTACAAAAAGTTGATGTTGTAATTAATGTAAGGGAACACAACCACTCCCAAAATTTGACAGAAATAGAAGCAACTGAGGTATTGCAGGTATTGCAGGATATAAGAGAGGCAAGCAGTAGCTCCAAGGAGCCCACAACAGAAATCCTAAAAGATATGTGCCCTAAAGTCCCAAACACATCGGAGGCCAACTACCATCTATACCTACTTTCAAAAATGGAATTGAACAAACTAAAAAAAGCCACCAGTGATATGCCTCCTGCCCCTAGAAGATACCTGAACAGAAATACCTGAACACTTACAAATTACACATAATAAATAACCCTTCCTGTTATATGACAAACCTAATCAATGATAGACAAATCCTAATATTTTCTACAGCAGATTACTTACTAAGGGTCTGATTACGAATTTGGTGGCCTTACCGCCATACCGCCGCCTCGGCAGTCTCAAGTGCACCATCGAGTCGGCGGTCTCTCGCCTGCCATATTATGATGTTCCCGCTGGCAAAGCGGCGGTGTTTCTGAGGGTGGGAAATATTTTTCCATATGTGTCAATGCAGGTGTGTACATTTTGACTGCACAAGTGTTAATTGTACAATTATGCATGACACGTGTAAAAATACCTAGCATGTTACGTGTACTTTGCCAATGCTGGGGTCCAGAGCATATGTGCCCAGTCCAGCCAAAGGGTAACAAGTGTGAAGCAGGCTTACCTAGATTTCTGCGCCGACAGGGTCGTTTTCTTTGAGGTCAAGTTGCTGCTGTGTAGGGGGGCCCTGGAGGAAGGGGTCTACATGGGAGACTGAAGGAGAGAAAAGGAAATTGGTGAGTGTGCACCCCATTTCCATCGATTTTGCCAACTCAATGCAGACGGTCTCACCGTCACAGTCAGCTTGACAGAAAGGCAACTCGTAATCCAGATGGCTGTAACCTTGTCTATACTTCCCTCTGACAGCTGCTTTCCCCATGCCGCTATAGCGGCGGTCTGTAAACGGCTGGAGTCGTTGACGGTACTCCGGCGATCTCCCCTCCAGCAACCCTCCAACATCATAATTCAGTGGGTCGACCACCAGCTAGGCAGGAAGCAAATCGGAGACGGCCGCAACGGTGGGAACATGACAGCCAAACTCGTAATTAGGGCCTAAAACTAAGCCAATGTCAAACCTGGATGATGGATGGAACCCTCAAAATGTTTCCCAAACCATTCACCCAGATATACACCATATATAGTAAGTATCAAAATATAAATATCCCTTTTATATATACTCTACAACCAAATAAACTAAGTAGCACTTACTACAAACTCTAATTCCACAATAAACATAAAACAAATAACTGATGACTACAAAATATAATCATAGCCTTTGAACAAGTCATGATTCAAACCATTTTAAAAATCTACCCCCACACAGCCATACAAGGCTGTCACTACCATTTTAGTCAAACCATATGGAGACACCTCCAACAATGTCCACTTAGGGCCTGATTATGAGTCTGTCAGTCTGAGGACCGCCAGACTTGTGTGGGCGCGGTGGTTGTGGTCCAACCGCTGCCACCCTGGTGGTCCAACCGCCCTATTACAACTAGGATGGTTGGACCACCATTGCACCAGCTCAACGACCAGGGATCAGAGATACCTGGCAGTGGTGTGGTGATTTTGAGACCGCAATATGCGCGGCGTGACCGCCGTTGTCCTGCCAAGCATATTACGAGTTTTCTCTCTGCCACTATTTTCATGGTGGTTCCTACTCCATGAACACCGTGGCAGAGAGGAAACAAAGGGGGCCCTACAGGGCTGCCTTGTGCCTCAGGGCATCGGGTGCATGCAGGGGGACACATTTTGTGCCCCCCTGTGAGCATGGACCCCAATATGCTTGTTTCTGGTTCAGGGAAGACCTGGCTTGGCAGCTCGGGCTGGACTGTTCCCATGAGGCACAGGGCCAAGACTGATTTGCATATAGCTGGGTCTGAACTGAGGTGGCGAAGTGAGCTAAAGAACGATGATGGATTCAACCCAGATCTGTGGCTGGGGGTGAGTGTCTGAAAAGTTTCAGCGCTCTGTCCATCATCTCCTTGTGTTTGCTTTGTTTGCCCTAAGTTGGCAGGGTATGCCCAGACGTCGGTCCCTTGCTCACTTTGCCACTGGATTCAAGCTAGCCTGGCTGATGAAGGGTGTTACCCAGAAACTGGTCCCAGGATGCTTGTTTCCGGTTCAGGGAAAACCTGGCTTGGCAGTTCGGGCTGGTCTGTTCCCATGAGGCACAGGGCCAAGACTGATTTGCATATAGCTGGGTCTGAACTGAGGTGGTGAAGTGAGCTAAAGAACGATGATGGATTCAACCCAGATCTGTGACTGGGGGTGAGTGTCTGAAAAGTTTCAGCGCTCCGTCCATCATCTCCTTGTGTTTGCTTTCCCCAATACCTGCACAGCATGGACTGCACCAGTACATGCCATGCAGGCACTGCCTTTGCTTTTGCCAAAGAACCGCCTGCCAGTGACAAAAAAAGTTGAAATCTGGCAGGTGGTGCAAACACGGGTTTGCTGGTGTAGGAGCAGGCCGCAGGCATGGCAGTCTCACTCTCATACCGCCAAACTCATAATCATGCCCTACGTGTGGAATATTCTACAAACAGGCAATTTGCCTTTGAAATAAAAAACAATGATAGCACTAGTCTATGTCCCTGTGACAGAGGTAGCTAACCACAACATTATAATTATGGAAAGCCCTTTCTACCAAAAAAAGAAGCACAAACTAAGCCCCCTAAAGCTTTATTTTGAAGATACTTTGGTTGGCAGACTGCATCATTCGGGTCACAGATACCAACCCAAATTTCAAATATTGTGGTGGAATGTCAATGATAGCACCTTGGCACCGGAAGCCAAAACAAACAAAACAGTGGAAGGATGGCACAATGCCTTCCAATCTACACTATTATTAAAGGAACAAAGGTCCCTAAGGGGGAAGTCTTATCCTCAACCTCCTTGGCAAAGGTAGAGACACACCATCAGATGATTGGCTTAGGTGGGTGTTCAAACATCATTTATTTAAAAAATATATATTCAATTTTTTAACAATTAAATTGATATATATATATATAAATATATATATATATATATATATAGATAGATAGATATAGATATATATATATACATATATATATATGTATGCTGCTCCAAATAGTGGTGCCATTAAATATAATGGGGTTACCCTGTGTCCCTCAGAACCTGGTTATGCAGTTATGAGCTACAAACAGTTCTGTCGGGTGAACAGAATCTCCTCAAGGGAAATTGTAAAATAATGTTTTTCATTAAACATTAAATACTAGAAGGGCCTATAAATGATCCCTCAAACATGAGTGAAACATCTGCTACTCAAAAAACACAAATCTTTAAATAAAAATTATATCTAAATACCACTGACACAACACAACCATTAACTTGTTTTAAATATATTATTTTTCATATATCAAAACATGTATATCTATCCTTGGAATATGTAAAGAAGATATAAGCATACACTGAACAAAACATTTTTGGGACATTTTGATTATTTGTGGTTCCAAGGTCTCGTGTTTGTGTATGTGATCACTGGGAGATTAGTGATTAGTGATTAGTGATGTTCACTATGTATGTGAATGTGATGCATTGTTCTTTATGTTCTCTGGACAGCCGTTGAAAAGAGAAATATGAAAAGAGATAGATATACATGTTTTGATTTTATGATTTTAATGGTTGTGTTGTGTCAGTGGTTTTTAGATACCTAATAGTGGTGCAGTGCAGTGTATGTAAAAAAGTGACAAATAAATGAAATATGACTTACTGTTCTGTAGCTGCAGATCATCCTCTGTATACACGTAATCAAAAAATATAATCCACCAAAAACTGGAAAAATATTGTCCAAAAAGCAAAAATAAAACTAATTTTATAAACGTCCTCAAAACAATCCAAAGTATTTAGGAACCATGAAAAAAACTGCAATCAGAAAAAGTGTTTAAAAAATAAATGCTACTGGAAACCCGAAAAAATGGTAATCAAAGTAAAAAATATTTGTTTATTATAAACCAAAAGAGATTTCCCTAAAAAAAAATATTAGTAAATGAAACTGCCCATAGGACATGTTCATAGAGAAAAACCTTCAAAGTAAAACAGAAAACCTACCCACAAAGCACATTACATTCCCAAAAGTACATATCTATTACACTTAATCATCAAAAAGCAAGTACCATAACTCAATATAACATAACACATTTATAGATTACTAAAACACTGTGTGAAAACCCAAACCAACACACTAGTGAAAAACACTGCAATTAATACAACTAAATATACAAAAAGCCCACAAACAACACTATAATTAACCTCTAGACCTACCCCCTTGCTCAAAGCCCTAAAAAAAAGTGTGAAAAGGACTTACCTGTTACGATGAATAGCAGCACCTTACCGTGACCTGGATCCCAGAAAATAGACTAAAAAGAAGACAAATAGACTCTAGAAGAGAAGATAGCATTTTAAAAATCACAGCTAATTGAAATATAAAAAAAGACTATCTCCATATAGAAATGGATGGGAAAATAAGTAAAAAATGTTGAATTAATGTATTGAAAAATCTAAAAAATATTAAACATGTAATACATGTAAAATACATGTAACAATAGTGCAAATAAATTAATTAATATAAATTAAATAAAAGTATAAAAATATACAAATATTTAATATATACTGAAAACTTTTCTGTTAAAGTTATGGTAAAAAAACATGGAAAATGTAAAACATACAATACTATTTAAAATGAGTCATATTGTTAGTTTAATAATATAACTGTATTAAAAATCGTTTTATTTATCAATATATAATTTTTCTAATTAGAAACATATACATTAAATAAGCTTTGAAAAAATAACGAAAAATTGAAAAATGATTTAGCTGTAGTTAGACTTGAAAATATGTAAATAATAACGTTATTTATTACAAGTATACAATTAACAACTTTTTAAATTATCCTTCTAAAAACAAACAATAATTAAATGACATAAACTACTCCTACTACATAGTAATACAATTTATCAAAAGTATTTCACACAAAAATGTTTGAATTAAATATTCATACTCCAACATAAACCATTTGGAAGAAAGTGTTGGTCACTAAAGGTGTGACATTTACTATTGCCACTCCAATCTAAACCAATTTGGGGAAAGAGTTGGGCACTAAAGGGGTGACATTTACTATTTCCGCTCAAATCTATACCAATTTGGGGAAGGTGTTGGAAACTAAATGGGTGATATTTACTATTCCCATTCCAATCTAAACCAATTTGGGGTGTCATTCGTCTTGTACCTCTCCTGTAAAACTGTGTGTTTGTTGAACAACATAAATTTCAGGATTGTGCCAGACTGACTCCATGCACACCTCAAGATATGTTGGCCTGTATCCCTGCTAGCCCACAGTGCATCAGCTGCACCCCCTACCTTACAGGCTGACAAATGTGTGTGTAACCTCAGAACATGACAGCCCTGATCTCCCAAGGAAATCGTGGTAACAGATCTAGAACACTTTTGTTAGGACTCTCATGCATACCCAAAGAAATAGACAAGAAATTCTCAGCAAGGCGTTTCAATATTTATTAAAGCATTGTGATTCTTGTATAAAATATGTGTGCTGTGATAATCAGTAGAATGAAGCAGAATAGCGTAAATAGCATTATGAGAACAGTGAAAAGGAGGAACGATTCCACCATTGTGCTATAACAGTGAATATTTGCGGGTATATAATTACTATATATAATGTTCTCCTACCTAGCTCTCCATAACCTAGGGGCTGATTACGATGGAGGGCGGACTTTGTCCGCCCGCCACCGTAGTGGTGATTGGGACCGCCCGCCAGACATGCGGCGGTCCCACCACTGCAATTAGGATGCGACCGCCATACTGGCGGGTGCATCCTGGGCCTTTAACTAAGCGGGCGGTGCTGCTGGCTGCAGCACCGTCCGCAATGTGAAAGGTGCTTGCACTGCATTTCCCTACACCACGTGCCTGCCACTTGGTGCATGGAAATGCAGGGGGGTACCATGGGTACCCCCCAGTGCAGCGACACCCCCCCACATCGGGGACCCACAATGGCCCCCAAACCCAATCCCCGCCAGCCTTTCCATGGAAAGGCCTCCTAAAACCCACATCCTAATATGGCGGACAGTGCCTGCTAGGCACCGCCACCATATTAGTGGCCCTGCTCCACCCGCCAGGCAATCGGTGCGATTGCCACCGCCGGTAAAGCGGCGGACGGAGTTTGCGTCCGCCGCGATACCCACCACCATCCTAATATGGTGGTGGGTAAATCTCATTGTGATGGCGGAACGATCGCCACCACCGGCCCGGCGGTGGCGATCATTCTGCCATCATCATGAGCCCCCTAGTCTTGTCTAGGGTGGGTGATATGCAAAAATCCGTGCCGGGTGGACTAACTCTTCATTACCTGTGGGTAAGTGTCATCAAGCTGTCCGTCTTGGTGTAGAGCTGGATATCCTTTGTGTTGGTAAACAGGAGTTAGCTGAGCTGGAATCCCCGCATGTAGTGACCTCGCAGTGTCAGCTGAGTGCTCCTCTGCCTAAACAAGGAAGATGTTTTGTTTATATAATAAACAGCACCAATGTGACTAAGTTGGCCGCAATTGTTTATTCTAGTTGGATAGCATCGTCGCCTATCGGACAATAAAAATAATGACTTTTGTGCAGTGAACTTTATCCCTTGTACTGAACGTTCAAGGTGTCGTGATAGTGTGCCAACAAAGTAGAAATGTAAGCAATGCCAATTCAGAGAATGATATCCTGCATTGTCATGCACACAAATGTATGTCAAAAGTCATCATGAGTAAAAGAGAAGGCAACTTAAGAAACATGAGCATGTAAATGGTGGTGATCCTTACCAGGCCTATCCTGACCATGTGACAGGGAAATATGTTGGACACTATCAGAATAACAGTTACTATTCCCACTCCAATATATACCAATTTGGGGATGGTGTTTGGCACTAACGGGGTAACATTTACTATTTCCAGCACAACCTTGAACATTTTATGCAAGGTTCTGGACACTAAACATTTTATACACAGAAACAATACTCCATAATCACATATAATTGTTGATCTATAAAATACAATAACAACTATTAAAATACACAATAACACAAACTAAAAACCTATACATGTAAAAATAAATATTAACATACAAAGTAATAATATGTATTAATATTCCTAAACTGTGAAATATAACATAAAAAAATCATAATCCAAAAATAAAAATTATAAAAGTGAAAAAAATATTAAACTCATTTTAAAATTAAATATTAAAAAATGATTACATTAAAATTAATACATTTTCAGAATATATATTCCTAAAAACAGAACTTATTCCACTTATAAAAGTGTATTAATAAAATATTGTTTAATAATTTTTTTATAAATAAACCTATACCATATAAATATGAATATGACTCGTTACAACGCGAGTCATCACAACGCGTGCCATAACAACGCGGTCGTTACAACGACTGCGTTGTTACCACACAAAGCCATTACTATGCAAGTCATTACATCGACTTGCAGTAGATGGCGTGCTGACATTAGAAATGTATAATTTACTATTCCAACTCCAGCCTACGTAACAGTAGGGAAGGTGTTGGAATAGTAAACTATACTATTTTTAATGTTAGCACGCCATCTACTGCAAGTCGATGTAATGACTTGCGTAGTAATGGCAGTGCGTGGTAACAACGCGGTCGTTGTAACGACCGCGTTGTAAGGGCATCGCGATGTGATGCCCGCGTTGTAGTGGCTGTTTCCCTATAAATATACATGAAAATATTAAGTTAATATTTATTCTATTTTCATAATTGATTTTTGCAACATTTCAAAAGATTTTTAAATAAATGTAAATATAATAATAAAAAATCCAACATTTTATTTGCAAGAACCAAATTTTCAACACTTCCAAAAGAATTGACTTTATAAAATATTAAGGTTGTTATTATGCTAGAAATGTTTATCCTAAACTCGATTTTGCACTCTTGCTTTTTGCACAATTACAGCTTCACTTGAAAGATGCTAGTTGCATTGCATTGGTCACATTTTGAGAGGGGGGAACCAATCGTGATTGTGGGAGCAGAGCCTTTAAGAGCTCGCAGCCTTGAAATGCCGGCAGCGGAGTGGACGCCAATCGGACCTGTGCAACAGGCGCACCACCAGCGCGCCAAAGGCATGCCAAAGGCAAGCCCGTCTGCGTCCATCTGCGGCCGGATGCGGTTAGGGGCCAGCCACTATTCCAAAAATGTAACGTATTCATCCCACCAACTTAAAGAATGTTACTCAGCTGGATATCAATTAGAGCCCAACACTTTGTCTCACCTATCTAATTTAGGGCTATTAAACAATAATAACCCTAACATTGAACCTAGTATGCTCACCAATTTCTCGGCCACTGTTCCTATGAGAACTAAAGGCTTGATTAATCAGCTTACAGTCATCTATCTGAATTTGCGGTCCATGGTTTAACACCAATTAGAAATATTCCAGCTTTTGAACTCTGAAAATCCAGACATCTTATTGCTAACTGAAACTTGGCTCTCTTCTGAATCATCCTCTGACAGCCTAGTAGCAGTGATAGATAATTATTATGTTCTTCAGGCCAATTGGTCCACAGGCAAAATAGGTGGCGGTGTAACAGCAATAATCCCCAATAGTTTGAAGTTTACCAATCTGACTGCTCTCGACATAATAGCAGTCAACAGTAACTTGACTCTCTATCTACTTCATTAACTTGTGTGCTGGTATATAGACCCCGTGGCCACATGCCTCACTTTCCTCACTTGTTAGCAGAGCAAATTTCTAATTTAGTGATTGACCATGCTAAAATCCTGGTAATTAGGGATTTCAATTACTGGGCTAATGAAGAGATGGGTGGGCAAGGATCCTTGGAATTTACTGAATTGTTAAGTAGCCTGAATTTCGAACAGCATGTGATGTCTCCTTCATATAAAAGGGCATACCTTAGATCAGGTATGGACTGTTAACCTCTAGTGGCCAACTTGATGATCCCATCGTGTGTCTGGTCTGATCATTCTCTAATCAAATTCACACTTGCTGATCTGGTCAAACCTAAACTCTGTGCCAGCTCTGGGAAATTAGCTAGATATTAGGCCCATGTCAACACCAATGCCTTTTGTAACTCACTGGCCTTGACTTTGCCTAAAAAACAGACTAACATTGCTTAATAAGAGGAAAATATCACACCATGGCAAGCAGATGCCAGCAATATACATGCTCCCCTTGAAAAGTCAGGCTTGCCAGGCACCATGACGCCCAGAAATGGTTCTCCAAAGATCTTAAACTTGCTAAATTAGCCCTTCGCTGGACTGAACGTAACTGGTGAAGAAATTATTCACCGGATAAAAGGGAAGTCTAGCAGGTCCAGCTTAAACAATATCAAAAATTCTATTCTACAATCCAAAGCTGTCTTTTTTCTGGAAAGATTTTGAACTCAACTAACAAATCTAAGGATCTATTTGCTATTGTGTCTGAACTATCAGACCCCAATAGAGTGACTGTAAAAATACCTCCTACTCAATCTTTTTGTGAAGCACTCAATTCATTTGTTGTTGAAAAAATTAAAGGAATTAAAGACAGCATCCCTTTAAGCTCCCCTTCTGGGAATTTACCTACTATTTTTAGGAATTTTAAATCACTGGTTGAACTGCCCATAATTAGTAAGGCACATTTTGTTGGCCGTTTGGTTAAAGTAAAATCAGACGCTCCTTCTGATCTGTCCTCCACATAGTGTTAAAATAAGTGTTTTCTCTGTTTCCTGACCTTGCTTTATCCTCACTTAGGGGCACATTACGATGGCGGGCGGATGCACCACCGCCGTGCTGGCGGATGCAAAAAGCACCAGTTACCGCCGGCACGCAGCAGTCCACACGCCCGTCCAATTATGATGCGAAAAGTAGGCCAAACACCGCCGGCAAGCCAGCAACACCGTCCGCCATCAAAGTGCGCCCGTACACGTAGCGGCGCAGCCTAACTGACACACACCGTCCGACGAAACACGTCCCGCCCGGCGCATAAATTACGATGCCGCAAACAAACGGCTCCCATGGCCAAGAGATACCGTACGACAAACCGAAGCGGTAACACGGATGCCGAGCACGGACAACGAAGAAGCGGCTCCCCGAGCATGAATCCAGCACTGCAGGCCCTCCCCATGCCTCTGCTGATGCACCACCAAGGACGCAACGTACCGCGGAGACGCAGGTAGGCACACACACAACAAGTGCACGCAAACAGCGCACACAGTGCAAGGGCGGAAAAAGCGGACAACCCCCCACCAGCGTGTGTACACTACACATCCACCATTGCATCCACATATGACACACAGGCCAAATCGTAACATCGCGGAACACATGTGTACACACCACCTGGGACTAGGAACCAACCACCCAGTCACGGCCCCAAAGCGCCGATGACGCCGCCACACATGCGCACAACGCAGAGGCCAACCACAGCGCCATGAATGCGTCGCACACAGACACAGGGACACAACCAAGCAGCACACACATCAGCCCCACCCCGAACGCACATGACACGTGACAGGACAGGCCGGCCACAGACATGTCCTCAACGCCCAATTCACGGACAACACCCAACGCCACACAACCGACGCACACATATCAGTGAAGACACGCAACAGCAGGACACACCCCAGTGTAACAAACATGGCGTAGCACACAGCGGCGGCAACACCAACTAGGAGAAGCAGGGCCCCTTCGGGAAGAGGAACGCCAGTACCACACAGAAACACCCATACCACCCTGCACATATGAACAAGACATATAAAACGGAACACCAAAGAGCCCGGGGACCGACAACAGGTGGCCCAAGAATAACATTCACACACAAGGCCCAACGCAGAGCGGAAAGGCAGCCTGCCGCCCACACAAGGGAGAGCAGACAGCACTGAATGACCTTCCATTCCAACTCCGAAACCACAGCCCTACGACAGAAGCCGGTGAATACAGCCATTGTCCAAGAATAGACCAACACAGGCATGCCGAGGAGACCGAACACAGGGCAGATAGCGCATATCACAGAAGCACACAACGGACGGGGAAGAAAGAAGAAAACACTCCCCCATGTCGGCCACATGCAAGTTAATTGGAAGGAGTCACACATCACTGACCTTGAACTGTCTGAGAAGCATGTGGGAAGAGGGCCCGTGTCCTCCAAACAAGCCAACAGAACACAAGTCCTGTCTCCCTACGACTACACAGAGCTCACAGCAACCTCGGAGCGTGCACATTGCAGACTGCACACACAGCCGGAGCACGCCACCTCAACGAACCGCTGCGAAATGGCAACCGCAACACACCTACCCAACTACGCCGAACAGCTCAAGCTGTACAAAACCAACCTGTTCCATACATTGGGATGCGATCTCCTGTCCCTGCTGAACGTAAGTTACCGACTGACTTACCGCATCACATTGTTCAGCTGCGTCATGCCCGTCTTCTACTGTCGGAGGTGTCCATACCAGCATCCCGTCGAGATATGCCTCTCCAACCCGGCATGTCTGAAGGCGGACCTGCTACCACTACTCCTCCCTCTGGACGCACACGACAGGGCCTGCTCTGCCTATGGGGGCATGGCGTATGTGGCCAACATCGCACCCGCACTGAAATGGGACCACTGTGCCTCCACACGACGGATCATCGAGAACAGCTACATCGAATGTCACCCAGCATGCCCCATCATGGTCCTCCAAGGGACAACTTACGAACAACACCTTGACAGCCACCATCCGCTACATTGGCTGGCAAACATGTACACCACCAATGACATGGAAGCCCTGCTGGACGGCATCGCATACCTGACAACCTGTCAATTCGTCGGACCACAACGCAGGTTCCCCGAGTGACCTATGATGTCCAACCCCGCACCCATGCTTAGCTTCCGCACGGACTGGCCAGTCACCACCACAACAGCCATACCAAACGACCGGCAACTGTAACCACACCATCAACGACATCGCCATGACATCGGATATGACCGGGACATGCACACTGTTCCCCATCACATCCAGGAACACCGCATGCATCGTGGGAGGCAGTGGCATGGGCTCTGTGTATCGCACCCACATGGACGGAACTGCACGAACAACTAGGACACGACATGGATCCAGCGCCCATGGACACACACACCGCTCAGTGGACATGAATAGGTCGCCTGGAGTCTGTGGGTGCTGCACCCCTCCCACCCCCGCCCCGGGAATCCCATACCAGGACCTTTGCATGGACGACAAGTGCATACAACAACAACACGACCCCAGTGACTGTGACATGTCCAGTAACCACCACAGTGCAACAACAAGTGGCACGCCGCTGCATGCACGCAAGCACATGCCCTGATGTCATCTCACATGCACGCGTGCATGAGGAACAACCGCAGCAAACCTGTCACATGGAACTGAGATGGACTGTGCCCATGATGCCAAGCGGTCTGGTAGGCTACATGTATACCGTCTGTGTCAAAGTCCGCAGCTCCGCAGCTATACGTAAATGTACATTAGCACAGCCTTGGCCAAGCAGATGTCACTCTGAAGCCCACATCCCACATGCAACAGCCAATCACATGTAACCCCACACCCTATCCCATTTGCAATCATGCTCAGTATATCCTCAACATGTATTCCGCTGCCAGTAGTGTCCACTATACTGCATCACAGAGGACAGAAGACTCAATATAATGTTTGAAACCAAAACTGTCTCCGCTGACTCATTTCACAAGTACGAATGAGAGAGGATGAGAGTATGTGAAGTACACGGCAGTCGTGACATGACCATGTAGTCCACTGGTATTGGATGTCAACGCAAATGAGTAGCACTACTGTGGAAGACACACATGTGTCGTGTGAAGTCGTATGGACGCAGTGCTCAGGTGGGTGGGTGCGACGGGTAGATGCGCACATGCCAAGTTGGAGCACGCCGTGTTGGGAGGGGTCATGAACAGTACACCACCGCTTCCCTGGGCATTGTGAGAGGACACCTGTCGGGGGGAGTGAACACGTGTGTGCACAGCAGCCGGGCACACGTACAAAGCGGTACCAGGCGCACCTCAGCCCACCCTCTGTGGACAAGCTGGATCCTGTTGTGCGCCCGCCATGCCCCTTGACAAGGCACACACAGCCCCAGTCGACCAGGTGTAACCCCAACATAGTCAATCCGCACAGGCGATACAGGGCACGGGATGGCAGTGGAGCATGGTGTGTGAGAGGTCTCCTCGCGCTCCTCCTGGTCATATCACGCAGGCAATAGAACCTCAACGTCTAGCATGGCACAAGTCAAATGGAAGTGTAGGGGACGCACCACAGCACGAGCAGCACTGACGTCACGGGAGGTGGCTCGCACCATCCCATCCATTGCCCATCATACCAACCACGCCACATGCCATTGCGACTAAGTGCAAGCGCGTGCGCCACCACCCCCGAGCCCTCCCCAGAGAGGCCAAAGAGTGAATGTGTGGGCCATCAGCCGCAGACGGACGCGGCCTGGCCGCAAGGGCAGCCACAGCCACTGGGTGTCGCAGGTGGCGGATCCGGAAGGCGAAGACTGTGATGCATAGTCCATGCAGGCCGGGTCTCCATTTGGGGCACCACGCAGGTGGACGGCGTCCCGCCACACATCATACCCTGAGACAGCCCACTCGTGCAACTGGACCCACACATACACTCCTTGCCCTCTCTGGTGCGAGCTTGGGGCTGCCTGTGCAGGCGCTAGCCTCGCAGGTGAGCATGCATATTGGGGGAGCGAGGGGAGGACATGAGGGCTGGGGCGAAGATGACTGTATCACTGTCAGTAAGTACAAGGGATGACCCAGATGTGGAAAGGAAGAGACGTGTCCCGTGTGTACTGCAACTAGTCGCCAATCCAACTACCCCCCATGTCCGGAATGTAAGCCCGCACCTAGGCCCGCCCATCCGCCACATCGAACATACCACCAGCACGACAACCTTCCCATTCGAAACACTGACTGGGGGTGGCGACCAGTGTACAATCATGTGTAGCCTACCCACGCGTACATGTTGGCCCTCCATGATCCATGTCACCTGCTGCAAAGTCATGACATGCGCAATGAGGGAAGTGAGGAGAGCTGTCCGCCCCACGCGCAGAAGGTGCATCAGCTCCACAGACCCAGCAGCGAGTCCAGCAGGGGTCACATGTGCAGGGGCAGCTGTGCCTGGTGTGAAGGCACATGCATATAGACAGCACATCGACCAATGTGTAGTCTGCCCACATCTACAGTCCATCATCATGCGGACATAGGAATTGAACACAGGGCAACACATCTTCAGTTGGTGCACCCACCGTGACCAACAATGCGCAATCATCGACGTACCCGCCCTGTGCATGGCCCCCCACCCAACGGAGGCACATCCAGTGCCACCATCCCACACACAAAAGCCTTCCATGGAACATGCTGTGTCCAATGGTCAGTACAGAGTCAGCGCCCATCTGGTGGATCCTGAACAGGAGACACATGCACACACATGCCAGCTCCCACTATGTACGTCTGCCACCTGGCACGTGCAATCTAACCTCTCACCTGTGACGTGTGACTGCAAGCACACAGCCGTCTTGGCATGGGGCTGTCAATGTGGACACCTGTCAATGTTTCGGGAGGTGTGATCCGTACAGTGCTGTACATAGGGTGCAGTGCTGACACCTACTACTGTCTCATATCCCCTCGTGCCACAGGTCCCACTTGTTTTGGCCGCTCAGCCTGTGCCCACATCGTCGTCGTCGTGTGCCATACTCATCCAGCCGCGGAAGCAGTTCCATGCTCAGCAGACATTCATGTTGCCGTGGCGTTGCCGCTTGACGGATATGCAGTCAGTCCCCATCAGCACGCCCGCAAGTCATTGGGGCCTAGATCCCCATGTGCATGCAAATGGCAGTGGTTTGTATCACTAGCCATTGCCATTGTTGGGAGACCTGTGTAAGTGTATTGTGGCCGTGCCGTCCCAGCTTGACAGCTGGGCTGTGGCTCATGTGCTTGCTCAGTCATGTCAGTGATGTGTATGCGAAATTGCTATGTGTCGTGTTGCTTTGACATGTGTCCTCTGCCATTGTCCCTAGGCGGAGACCGAACATTGACCGCCCATACCAATTGCTGGCGGACATGGACGATACAGAGGTTATTAGGAAGTTTCGGCTGGACAGGCCAACCCTGCATCGACTGTGTGCCATGTTAGAACCCCATCTCCGTCCCCGCAGGGTGTATCCGACTGCTGTCACCCCCACGGCTAAGGTGATGGCCGCCATGCATTTCTTCGCCACTGGGTCATTCCAGCACACAGTGGGCATTGGAGGAGGGATGTCCCAGCCCATGTTCAGCAAGGTGCTGAGGGATGTACTGGCAGCCATGATGCTGTACCGAAACAGGTACATCCGCTACCCCAGGGCTCGTGAATTGGCGGCAGTGAAGGGTGCATTCTATGCCCTTGGCAGAATCCCACACGTCGTTGGAGCCATTGACTGCACACATGTCGGCCTTGTTCCACCACAGGCCACTGAGCACCTGTACCGCAACAGGAAGCACACGCACTCCCTGAATGTGCAAGTGGTGTGCCTTGCGGACATGGTGATCACCCACGTGTGTGCAAAGTTCCCAGGCTCGGCCCATGACGCACACATAATGCGCAACAGCATCTTGCCACGACTGATGTCCAATATGCAACAGGATCGTGCCTGTATTGTCGGTGAGTATGTGGAGTGGTGTAGCGTGCTGGTTGTGCGATGCTGTCCCCTGTCCAGTTGGAATTGCAACGGTTCTCTGTGTCCCTCACACCCAGGTGACTCTGCGTACCCGAATGGGGCATGGCTGCTCAGTCCATTGAGGAATCCTCGCACCCCAGCAGACGATCGCTACAATGAGGCACATGGGAGGACCAGACGTGTGGTCGAGCGTACCTTTGGCCTCCTCAAGTCCAGGTTCAGGTGCCTGGACCGCACCGGGGGTGCGCTGGCGTACTCCCCACAGAAGGTGTGCCAGATAGTGGTGGCGTGCTGCATGCTGCACAATCTGGCCATTCGGAAGCAGATCCCCCTCATCGTGGATGACGGAGATCAACCAGGGCCCCAGCCCGCAGACCAGGACAGCTCGAGTGAGGAGGACAGCGGAGAGGAGGAAGCTGGTAATGTGCGGCAGCAGCTCATCGCCCGCTACTTCACTTGACGGTGAGTGTCCATGTACGACGGCTGATGTGGCTGTATCTGTGCAGGTGTGTGTGTGCTGTGTCAGGGTGGCCGTTTGTTCACTGCGTGCTGTGTGTCAACGCTCCATGGCCAGGGTAGTATGCCACTGTTGGTGGCTGTGGCATTGTGCCCTATTGCTCTGTGCGATGTGTGTACATTGCTTGTAGTTGTTGACATGTACTGTGTGATGGGTGTGTGACACACTCATTGAATGTGCTCCTGTTCTGTCTCCCACCCCTAGGTCCCTACAGGCCCTCCGGATTCAATTGCCATGCCACGCATCAGGTGCCTTTCCGCCCAAGGTGGCCGTTGTATTCCGTACAAATAAAACACAGGGCACAAACAGCAGTTAGTGAAAAAGGTGCATTTATTACAAACTGTGACAATGCATTGTGTGTAAGGTGTTGACAAAAGTGGTGCGTGCAGTGACAATGAGCTGTCGGTCATGGCTGCGTGATGATCAGGGTGTACCCACTGGTTCTATGTCCATAGTCCAACACACACATGCCATCCAGATGGCTGTGTGGAGTGGGATCGTAGTCCAAGTCAATGCAGTGGCTGGTCAAGGAAGGCTGGCGGAAGGCTGGCTGGCTGCCTCACTTGCGTTTGGAGCATGCGAAGTCCTCCCGGGAGATCTGTTTCCACTTCGGACGGCCCCTTCCACGTTTGCGAGGGGGGGAGCCTGCTTGCGACATGCTGGTGGTTGAGGTGTGCTCACTGGCTGTGGACGCAGGGGAACTGGACACTGCTGCTCCACCCTGCGCCCCGGCAGGTGGTGGCGGAGGGGGAGCTGCTGTCCCTGGCTGTGACCTCACCGCCACCACCAGCTGTCCCATGAGGTCCACGATTTGGCCCATACGGGCGTCCATGGACCTCAGCACCCCCAGCACCTCACGCGTGTCTGAAGCAGACCGGACCCATTGTCCTTGGGCCTCTTCATAGGCCCCAAGGACTCTGGCCATTTGAGGCAGGGCATGGCTCACAGGGGAGGCTGGCGTTTCCCTGACCCTGCTCCTCCTACCAGTCCTGCTGCCACCGGCCTGCCCACTAGCCACATTGCTCACCGCGGTCCTCGCTGTGGCTCCCAGGGTGGATCCAGTCGGCCGGGCCACCACCTGCGCTGGGGCTGGTGCCAGCGAAGACGTGGCGGTGGTGGCGGCGGTGGTGGTCGGTGCGGCGATGGTGGCGGTTGCGGCAGTGGTAGTGGCCACAATGACCGTGGGTGTGGCCGCAACGACAGTGGCAGCAGGGGGCTGGGAATGTTCAGCAGCCCTGGATGATGGGTTGGTGGGTAGGAGGGGTCCTGGGGAACGGCTGGGCCCTGCCACACCAGATGGGCCTGCTTGGTGGTCCGTGTCCGAAGAGGAGGACAGATCCTCCAGATCCGTGTGTCCTCGTTGGGGGCTTGTAGGCTGGCTGTGCTGGCTCCATCCCCAGCATCCAGCAGTTCGTCACCTGTGGAGAGAATGAGATTTGTTATTGTGTTGCACCTGGCGAAGTATGTATTTGTCGTCTGACATTGACAGTTCGTGCAATCTCGTACATGGGTTTCCCGGAGGCGTGTGTGTGGCTGTAGCATCTGTAGTTGTGTGTGCTTGGCAATGGGACTGTGTGCTGTGCACATGTGGCATGGGACGGATTGGCCATGCCGATGGGTGTGTTGCTGTGCCCCTACTTATTGTGACTCTGGTGTATGCGGGCTCCTGGCCCATCCTGGGTCTGGTTTGTACTTTGCTTTTGGTGTTCAGATGGGACGCTTAGGAACGCATATGGCAACATGGGGGCCATGCCCCAGATTCGCATTTGGGAGGGGATATGCTTTTGGGGTTCAAATGGAACGCTTAGGAACGCATATGGCAACATGGGGGCCATGCCCCAGATTCGCATTTGGGAGGGGATATGCTTTTGGGGTTCAAATGGAACGCTTAGGAACGCATATGGCAACATGGGGGCCATGCCCCAGATTCGCATTTGGGAGGGAATATGCTTTTGGGGTACATGCTGTGAGCCATGGGTGCCGAACGTGACATGTGTTGTGGCAGCATGACAGTGCATGGTTTGAGGTGTGTGCATGCTTGACATGGCCTGCATATTTGCTGTCTGTTGTGATTACTGGACATGGCATTGGACGCATCGTTATGAGTGAGTGATAGTTGTGTGCCAGCCAACGTATTGCAGTTGTCCCATCTCCTTGGTGTGCGTGCTGCCCTGTGCCATGTGCATCACTGCAGTGCTCGGGGGGTGTGGCCCATGTTGTGTGTTGTTGCTCACAGTGTGTCGTGCGCTTCATTGACTTCTGGCACATGGTTGGTCATGGGCATGTATCTTAGCGTGACTGCTGTATGTGTGGCAGCTGTGCGGATGACATGCCTTTCATGAGACTGGGGCTGACGGATGGGATGGATGGTATGTTGTATGTGCATGGTGTGTCTGTGAGTTTGATGGGTTCAGTGGTGTTCGTGTGCATTTATGTTGTTCCGCTCTGTTGCGTCTAGTGTTGTTTGTCTTACATAGGCGTAGTTGTGGGGTGTGTGGTTGACAGGCAGTAGGGGCTACATGGACAGGACTTCAATGGTGTTTCGGTTGTGTGTGATGAGTTGCACAGTGGCTGCCGTGTGGGACTATATTCAGTGTGGCTTGTGCATGCAGACGTGGCTCCTTGGGTGTTGCTATGTCTGTGATGGGTCATGTGGGGTGTGAGTCTGTTGTTCATGTCCGTGTGCACATTGTTCACTTGTTCGTGACGGTGGGCGGTGCTGCGTGTTCGTCTGCTACGTGACATGTCCCATGTGTTGGTCGTGTTATGGTCCTCATGCCTCCAGTAATCCAGCCCTGTCCAGTTTCCCACCTGCAAGTTGTTCGTGCGTGCACTGTACTGGATGCCACATGGCTCTAAGCGGGGGTGCTCCATGTTGCAGGTCTGTGGGGGTGGGGGGTGTTGTGGGTCGTGGGGGTGGCTGGACACCCACTGACACCGATTGCTGTGGACCGTGATGTCTGCCTTTCGGCTGTCGTTGTGCACTGCGGTGGCTGACACGTGGCTGTGGGGTGTGGGGGATGCTCCTCCTTGCTGTGCTGTGGGACTGGGGCCTGGTGTGTGTTGTACTTGGGCTGTCCACCCTCCCACCCACTGCACTTTGTGTTCCTGCCACTTACCTGTTACTTGTCGGTTAGTGCAGCTGTGGCGGACACATGGGTGTGGTGGGTGCTCGTTGTGGCGCTTCTGGCATATTTGGGGACCTGTTGGTGGTTACGTGGCTGGCTGAGTGTACACATGTCCCCACGCATCTTACAGTTGTTCGGTTTGGGCTGTGTGTGGTGGTGTCTGTTGCATGTGTGTGTGATGTGTTGTGTATTGTGTGCTGGACATGGGGGTGTTTGTCCCTGGGAGCTGTGGCATGGTAGTTGCGCATGTGAGTACATAGCGGTGTGCTGGTATACATTAGTTTGTACTTACCAGCCTCCACTCCTCCTGCTAATCCGGCGAGGATCTCCGGATGTATTACGACTCGCACCTTCTCCTCCCACGCTTTGAAGGTCTTAAAGAGCGCGGGATTCCCTCCGCCAGTGACGGCAGCCAGCTCTCTGTTTTTGCCCTCCTTCTTCTTGACCAGGCTCTTTACGTCATTCCAACGTTTGTTAATTTCTACTCTGTTCCTGGGCAGGGTCCCGACTGCATTGACCTGGTCTACGATCCGGTTCCACATTCTGTTTCTGGTGGCTAGTGGTGTGTGCTGGACCATGTTCCCATAGATTTGTGGGTACACCTTGATGATCTCGTCGACCATGACCGTCAGCTCCATGGGCGTGAACTTGGGCATTCTTTGTGGTGCCATGGTGTTTGTGGTGCTGGTGCGGTGTGTGTTGTGTAATGTGCAGGGGGTTTGTGGTGCCGGTGTTTGGGGGTGGTGGTGGTGGTGTTTGGTGGTGGTGGTGGTGGTGGTGGTGGTTGTGATGTGTGCGTTTCTGTGGTGTGCTGCTGTCCTTGCTGTGTCACTGTGTCCTCTCCTCTCCTCTCTGGTTTGCAATGTAGCAAGGGGTTGTGGTCTGTGGGAGTGCTGCTTTTGTACTCACCTATGTGGGTGTGTCCTCATGGTCTGTTGTTTTCAGGTGTGTTGTGTCTGGGGTTCTGGCCTTTGTATTTTTTGTTTGTCCGGGGGGGTGTTTTCGGGATGTGTACTGTGCTTGTGTATTTTTGCGTGCCTTGCTGTGTGGACTTGTTGGCCATGTTGTGTGCTATTGGTTTTGTGTGCGGATGGTTTCTGTGCAGGTACGTTGGCGCCATGGCTTCTGCCGTGTCGATTCTCATCGGCGTTGTTTGCGCTGGCGGGCGGTATATTTGTGGTTTTTCCGCGCTCATGTCGGTGCGATCGTAATTTCACGTGCGGTGTGTCGGCCGTGAGGGCGGGCGGTTTTGTGTTGTCGTGCGTGTTTCCGTCCGTGGCGGGCGGTTTGACTCCGACTCGGACGTTGGCGGGCGGTATTTTGTGTGATTTTTCCGCCGATGGCGGTTTTTGGTTTGTGTAATCGTAATGGCGTGGTCGGTGTTCAGGCGGTGTGTGCGGGCGGATTTTTGCCGCTTCCATGCCTGGCGGATTTATTTACGCCGGGTATCGTAATGGGCCCCTTAATGACTTAATGAGGAAGGTAGAGTTCCCGGTTCCTTCAAGGGCAATAATGGTCCCACTATTAAACAAAACTGTTGCTGACCCACACATTTTGAATAATTACCACCCCATCTCATTGCATCCCTACTTGGCTAAAGTTCTGGAAGCACATGTTGCCAAATATCTTTGCACATTTCTTGAGGAACGCCATTTTCTCAATTCCCATCAAGTTGACTTTCACTATGCCCATTCAACCGAAGCAGTGATCTTGTCTGAGTTGGATGATCTGAGGCTGATGTACCACACAGGCACTGGTGCTTCTTGATCTATCTGCGGCGTTCAACGCGGTCCACCATGCGCTTCTGGTGGCCCATGTCGGAGCTATGGGTATACAGGGCATGGCGCTTGACTGGTTTGTCGCTTTTTTAAAAGATCACTCTCATTCAGTCCATTTGCCTCCCTTTTGTTCTCCTAAGGTCCATCTGACCTGCAGTGTGCCTCAGGGGTCATCTTTGTCCCCTCATCTTTTTAATCTGTATATACATCCCCTAGTGCTTACTCTTAGGGAAATGAAGGTGAGAATTTTGCAGATGATATGCAACTTCTTTTTGCTATCGATAATTCGTTAGACACCAAAATGTTCTTCCAAAATACAATGCTATTCATCCATGACTTGATGAATAGCAATCAACTTAAACTAAACTTCGATAAGACGGAGATTGTCTTGGCTGGAGGCAAACAAAACTTATGGAACTCCAGCTGAAATGGGTACCCCCTCAGCCAAAGAACTCAGTTAAGAGTCTTGGAGTTCTTGTTGACAAAAAACTTTCTATAAAGCCTCAAGTAGGGGCAGTAGTGTCACCCTGTTTTCTCCAGCTCGGGAAGATTAGGAAAATTGGAAGATTTTTCACCCATGAAGCCCTCATTCAGGTTGTCCTCGCTTTAGTCATCTCACGAATATACTATGCAAATTCACTCTACCTTAGCCTCCCTGAATACCTGATAGAGATATTGCAATTGGTAGAAAACTAGGCAGCCATGCTGACTTCCCAACAACCTAGCAGGTGCCACATCACCCCCCAAAGAAGAAACTACATTGGTTGCCGGTGAAATATCACTCAGCTTTTAAGACTGGATGTATCATCTTTAAATCCTTTCATGACAACAGTCCTGAGTTTATCAACTCCTGAATTCAAAAGTATATACCCTATCGTAACTTGAGGCCATCCCATCTTAACCTTCTGGCTATCCTCCCTTTTAAGAAGACGAGACTAGGGGCTCTAGATTTTCTGTATTAGCCCCCTGGCTCGGAAATTCTCTTCCATCTGACATCAGAATGACTGATGGATATTTCAGATTTAGACAACTTCTGAAAACATGGCTTTTTACACAAGCATATGAATGAGATATTGTGCTGCAGGTTCTGCTCCTATACTCCTATACTCAGCACCAAGAAACCAGCTGGTGAACGTGTGCTAAATAAAAAATGTTAAGATAACATTCCACATAACTAACACAAATGTTTTGATAAAAATACATGTACAAAACTTTTACATTATTAAATTTAAATTGAATAAATTCAATTTTTACCAGAATATTAATAATTTTTATAATCATTTTAATATTTACAATAAACAATGTTTTACCTTTAATTAAATGTAGATATACATTTAAAATAAATAAAGAAAAATATTTAGAACAATTATGAATGTAACAAAATAAATGTATAAATGTACCAATATTTATTTTCATACATTAATATAATTAACAATACATTTAAATTAAAATACTCACTTTTTATAAATCTCCCCACCCTTATCCCCTAAAAATCCCAATATCCTGCTACTTATCTAAACACACAAATAAACTAAATTGTTAAACATATAAAATCAAACAAACTGCAATAAAATACATACAAAATTACACTGACAAACAATATTATATAGAACGATATTTTCTAAATTGATATATTTTTCAACGATATTAAAAACAACTCTTAAAACAATATTCTCTTTTAATATGATTTTTTGGGTTTTGACATCGGCAAACAGCACCACAGGGAACATAGCAAAAAGAAAATGAACAGTTGGGTTCCGTCATGTAAGACAAAGAAACAGATCCATGACACATATACAATGATAACCACGGTACTTGCGTTATTGCGGGGTCTCAGCTTCCCATGCAGGGCCAGTCTCAGTCAGCATGATACAGGAAATAGCTCTTTTGTCCATACTGGCTTTGAGAAAATGCTAAATCACCTCTCAGCCTCCTCCTCCCTGTGACCAGGCAGTGCTGTTTCTCCTTGGTCACGCATCACCAGGTATGTGCCGAGGGTGGCCCATATGTTACAGGGGCAAACTGTTACCGGCATCTGAACCCAATTCTTATCGAGTCTCTGCTGACAGTAGGTCACATCCTTCAGTTAGTCACTCTCCTGTAGAGCCAGGCATCCTCTCCAATGCATTGCCACCTTCTCTTTGCCATGAGCAGCATCATGGCGATGAGTTTTAGAGAGGCAACTGGCACATTGCACATATATCCCAGCAATGCAACCATAGGCTCTCTATGGGCATCCAAGTCCATTACGTCCTCAAAGCAGTTGAACACAATGGTCCAGGACTGAGTCACTCGATCGCATCCCCAGGCTAAGTATAAAAAATGAGTGTACTGTCTCCCATATTGGACAAAGAGTGAGTTGTTCCATAATCCCATTTTACACAGCCATATTGGAGTGTGGTAGATCCTGTGTAGACACTTGAAATGTATTAAGCTTGTAGATCCTGTGTCGATATTTGACATGTATTAATCTCAGCCTGTAATTGAAAGAGAGCACTGCCTTCTGCATGCAACAGTACTTCCAATATTTGTCAGTCAGTGTGGGTCCCAGATCTCATCTCAAGAGTTCAACTTCCCCAGGTGCACTCAAAGGCACTGCATCCTGCATTATTATGCCCAGTCTGGTAATTCATTTTTGGGGGGAGGGACAGGAAAGCATGCTGTCCAGGGCAGTTAAGCCCTCAGGTTCTCGGGGGAATGTAGGGTGCAGTGTTTTGCTGGCAGCTTGGTAATACAATAAAGTGTCGAGCGGTGCACTTTCAGGTCGAGTCTGCACCCCCTGCACATCAATAAAGGTGCTGTCTAGGTACAGGTTGCCCATTTCCTTGATGCCCACAAGGGTCAGTTGTCTCCAAGTTCAGCCTTCCAGGGTGAGGGGTAGCATTGTGTAGTGTCTTCCAATATTTTATGAAGGAACTCTTTGGGCTCCACATGGACTCCGTAGAGCTGTGACATAGGTGTGAGAGTGCAATGCCATGAAAGCTTGTTGTAGATTGTTGAGTTCGTAGTTACACGCAGCAGAATAAAGACTTGTAATCCTAAACTCCGTGTGTGGCATGGTCATTGGCAGGTATCCAGGCTGCGGAGGACACTACAAATGGCGAATAGATAGGGGATAAGTAACCTGAAGAATGACTGTGCTCTCCCAGAGAGTTTGCCGTGGTCCAAGCAAGCTGCTTGTGCGTGCCACGTGTGTTGCTGTTGAAGAACGGAATTGACGCTTCATGCATGCGGATTCAAAGTGCAACTCCAGCCACTTTAAAGCAGGTGAAGATAATGGAAACGTTGCAAAGAATCTATATATTGATGGTTGAGAACCTGCTGATCAAGTCATACATAAAGGTACCAATCTGCCACGCAAGATAATGTTGTACATTATATGGAGTTATACTGCAAAAGGTGGTTACGTGTTGATAAAGGAAAAAGTGCTGGCTGGCTGACAGAATAACTAGGAAAGAAGTTAATTTTCATTGCACTTACTAAAGCCCTGATAAGCGGAGCTTTATGACCTCAGTACCTGGCAAGGAGCCCCAAGAAGTAGCATGAGTGTTGTGCTTACTCAGCTGCCAATGCCTGAAGTGGCCCACCACCAAAGCTGCCAGGTGATAGCTCAGAACAACTCCAAAGGTCTCCAACAATTGAAGGGCTCTGATGGAGACCAAGGAGAAGGTCACCTCTTACCCGATTGTCCATGATGACTCTGATGTCGGCCCGTAGCAAGGCCTCAGAAATAGAATGAATGACGCAAGCTCAAATGGACAGCTGACAGAAGCAGAAAGAACTCCACCCTCAAGGTCAGTCACTCCCATAACTAGTTACCATGCTGCCACCTTTCTGAAATAACCACCACCTTTAGATACTGCCCAAAAACAAAATATTGGAGATAGATGGACTGCGTGGATAGAGACATTTGATGATTTCACTGATGCACTTGAAGAAACTGATAAAAAGATTGTCAAGTATCTCAAAAATGCCACAGATTGACGTAGAAATTACAAATTGTCAAATTAAAGAAACGCTGAATCTCAAGTTCAATCCAGTACCAAACATTGATTATGAAAAATACATTTTCAGTCAAGAACACCAAAAAGTTGATGAATTTGTAGAGAGACTTGATATGCTCATCAAACAGTGTAAATTCAAAGAATTTAATGATGTGTAAGCCATGCAACTCAGAGTTATTAATATATGCTAGTTAGATTCATTCAGACGACGAATGCTAAGAGAAACTCTTAGGGGCTGATTACGATGGCGGGCGGATCACCACTGCCGGCCCAGCGGTGGTGATCCGCCCGCCATCATCATGAGATTTACCCCCCGCCACATTATGATGGTGGTGGGTATCGCGGCGGACGGAAAGTCCATCCGCCGCTTTACCGCCGGTAGCAATCGTCACGATTGCCTTGCGGAGCGGTCAGCATGCTCACAATGGCGGCGGAGCCTAGCAGGCTCCACCGGCACAATTATGATGCCTGCAGAAGCCAGCCTTTCCGTGGCGGTTGAACCGCCATTGAAAGGATGGCAGAGAATGCCTTCAGGGGCCCGTTGCGGGCCCCCCTTGTGTTCGGGGGAGGTGTGGGTGCACTGGGGGGATGGGTACCCCCCTAAATTTCACTGCACCAAGTGGCAGGCACAGTGTAGTGCCTGCCACGTAGTGCAGTGAAATGCACAACATGCTATTTTTGACATCGCGGCGGTGCTGCTGTCAGCAGCCACCGCCGCAATGTTAAAGGTGCGGAATCCGACCGCAGCGGTGGCGGTCCCATCATAATTGGATATGCGGGACCGCCGCTCGCATGGCGGTCGGACCCAATCACCGCTACGGTGGCGGGCGGACAAAGTCCACCCGCCATCGTAATCAGCCCCTTAGTCTGGAGTGAGTGTTGAGGAGCATGCTGAAAGGCAAGCTGCTGACATGGAGGCCGGAGGTGCCCAGAGCGAATCAGTCATGAGTATAAAAAGTAAGCCAAAGCAAAAGAACACAAAGTGATGTCTACACATAAAAAGAAGTTATGTTTTAGGTGTGGATTTTTGTTTCCACACCTAGGTAAATGTCCCGCCATTGGACAGATATGTAAAGGCTATGGTAAAGAGAACCACTTTGTGATGGTTTGTAAAGTGAAGGAAAAAGTAAGTGTGTCACGGCACGAAGACAAAATGGCTGCAATAACATTCCAGAGGCAACGTTGGACACACCCCCACAAGGCCAAGCGGTGGCATCATTTGAGGCAAATTGACACTGAATGAAGTCGATCATCATCTAAATCATCATCAAACAGTTTGTCCGCCTCAATATCAAGTGAAAGTGAGGAAGATGTTAGCTCCGTGTCGATTTTTACCTCAGAAAAATGCGCGCATGTTTGACTGGCTGCATGTGAGGAAAAATGTCTGCCAAAGAAAAGTCAACATGCCAAAGCACAAAAGTCATACAAACATTGTCCAAAAATGACATTGAAAATAAATGATTGTTCAATACCTTTCATCATCGACAGTGGTGCATTGATAAACAGAATGCCTGAAAAGAAATACAATGAATTATCTCCATTGCCTCGACTTACGCCATCGAAAACCAAAGAGTGCACATGAGCTGCATCGACGCACATAAAAAGTAAAGGATCATTTGTAGCGATACTGAAACACGAGAAAACGAAGGTGCAAGCACCAATCCATGCGCTTCAAGGTTCAGCTGCAAGTGCCTGTCTGGTCAGTTTTAGTACCGCTTCTGATATGGGACTGATTGCTGTAAATTACGGTATTGAGACAGAATATCGAGTTGGAAATATCATGATTCAGAAATATCGACAGCAAGAATATCGTGGTCAATAATATCGAATTTAAGGTAAGAAATATTGGTTTTTTAAAATATAGAAGTCATTAATATTGTTTGCACAAATATAGTTGTTTAAAATATCAATTGTTTTTATTAGTGTTGTGTATTTTAGTTTGTATTTTAAATGTATGTGATGTATGTTTCTTTGTGTAAGTATTGTTTATGTTTTTTAATATATGTGTTAAATTTTGCATTTTTTAGTTCCATAGCAGTTTGTGGCTTCATAGGGGAATAGGGTGGAAAGTAATTTAATTATAATAAATGAATGATTATTTTTTATTTATTCAATTTAGATTTTATAGTGTTAATTGTGGGAAGTAATTTATTTTGTAATTAATTATTAATTGGTTGTTAATTAATATTAATTAATTAATTGATAATTAATTATGGCAATTGTGTAATTTTTTTAGGTGCGGGTTGTGGGGTTTATGGGGTAAAGGGTGGGAAGTAATTTATGTTTAATTAATTAATAATTAGTTCTTAATTAATTGATTGAAAATTAATTATGGAAATTGTGCAATTAACTTTAGGTGAGGGTTGTAGGGTTTGTAGGGGTAAAGGGTGGGAAGTAATTTATGTTTCATTAATTAATAATTAGTTGTTAATTTATATTAACTTATTACTTTATAATAATTATGGTAATTGTGTGATTTTTTTTAGGTGTGGGTTGTGGGGTTTATGGGGCAAAGGGTGGAAAGTAATTTATGTTTAATAATTAATAATTAGTTGTTAATTAATATTAATTAATTAATTGAAAATTAAATATGGAATTTGTGTAATTAATTTTAGGTGTGGGGTGTGGGGTTTGTAGAGGTAAAGGGTGGGAAGTAATTCATGTTTAATTAATTAAAAATTAGTTGATCATTAATATTAATTAATTAATCTATATTTAATTAGGGTATTTGTTTATATTTTTTTGTGTGTGGGTTTTATTGTTATAGGGGTACAGTGTGGGGAGTAAATTAATTTTACTTACTTTATAATTAGTTGTTCAATACTATTAGTTTTTTCATTGAAAATAAGTTTTAATTGTGTAATTAATTTTTTTAACAGTTTAATTTTAGCTGTGGGTTGTAGGGATTATAGGGGTAAAGTGTGGAAAGTTAAATAATTTTTATGAGTTTTAATTTGTTTTTTAATTAATAATATGTCTTTAATTGGTGATTAATTAGTTTAATTAGGGAAGTAAATTTTATTTTAAATTTAGATGTGGGATGTGAATTGTGTGGTGTTATGGGGTAGGAAATTTAAAAAGTACATTTATGTAATAATTAATGTTTTTGTTTCTTAATAATTTCTAATTAAAAATAATAATTTGTTTGGAAATTATTTTTTATTTTATTTAATATAATATTTGTAGGTATTTGTCATAAGTATTTAACAGTATAATATGTTTTTTAAGTTTTTTTAATATTAAATATATTTGTATTTTAATTTTTAACGTTTATATATTTTTAAATGTATTTTATTTTTTACATGTTTTTGTTGTTAAAATTGTGTTTGTTTTTAATTTTCAACTTACTGGAGTGAGAATATTATTTATTACTCCTCTGCAATCCAACACTTTCCCTACTGTTGCACTCACTGGAGTGGGAATAGTAATTTTTACCCCTCCGCTATTCAACACTTTCCCTACTTTTATAATTATTGTAGTGGGAATAGTACATTTTATCCCGCCACTATCCAACACTTTCCCTACTGTTGCATTCACTGGAGTGGGAATAGTAATTTTTACCCCTACGCTATCCAACACTTTCCCTACTATTGCACTGACTTGTGTGGAAATAGTAATTTTTACCCCTCCGCTATCCACACTTCCCCTTCTGTTGCACTCACTTGAGTGGAAATATTAATTTTTACCCCTCCGCTATCCAACACTTCCCCTACTGTGGCACTCACTGGAGTGGGAATAGTAATTTTTACCCCTCCGCTATCCAACACTTTCTCTACTGTTGCACTCACTGGAGTGGGAATAGTCATTTTCTACCCCTCCGCTATCCATCACTTTCCCTACTGCTGCACTCACTGGAGTGGGAATATTAATTTTTACCCCTCCGCTATTCAACACTTTCCCTACTGTTGCACTCACTGGAGAGGGAACAGTAATTTTTACCCCTCCTCTTTCCAACACTTTCCATACTGTTACACTCACTGGAGTGGGAATAGTAATTTTTACCCCTCTGCTATCCAACACTTTCCCTACTGTTGCACTCACTGGGGTGGGAAATTTAAGTTTGAAGATTTTTAAATAGTTTAATGTTTTAATTTATAATAGAATATTTTTTTATTAGATTATACGTTATTGGGACACACACACACACATATATATATATGTGTATATATATATGTATATATATATTTTTTTTAATTTTTATATAATTTTAAAATTAAAAAATAAATTACAATTAATAATTTATTAATTGTTTTAAAGTAAATATATATGAATTATTATGTATGCGTGTTTAACTTTTTTTAATTAAGTTTATTTTTTTTTTAATTTATATTAAATCTACTTAATTTTTTTATATTAATTTTATTATTTAACATATTTAATATTTATTATTTTATATAAATATAAAATGTTATATTTTGTACAACTATCTTTTTACATCGATATTTTTTTTCAATATTTTTGTACTTACCTGTTTAAGTATAGGGAGTCAATATTTTTGCATTCTATATTTTTTCATCGATATTAGGTCAGTGAACCCATATGCGTTCATAAGCGTCAAGCAAGAACGACATCCAGGTCCACACATTGCTGACATCAGAACGCAATTAAATGGTGCAAAGGTCTTCTCTACCCTTGATTTAAATAAAGGTTATCATCAGTTGGAACTCAAAGAAGATTGCAGGTATAGTACAACCTTTTCTACACATGTCGGTCTGTTTCAATATAAGAGACTCAGTTTTATTGAGCCATCGGCTGCAGAACTTTTCCAAAACATCATTCGACATGTTATACAGCTGGTTGTGAAATCATTCAATTATAGCAATGACATATTGATTTTCGGAGCTGCACATAAAGAGCATGATTAAGCTCTCACCCAAGTATGTAATTTACTGACTGATACAGGCTTGACTTTGAATGTAGACAAGCATGAGTTAAAAATCTTTGGCCTTATCTTTTCAGATGGGGTAGAACACCTGATCCTGCCAAAGTGCAAGCCCAGTCCAATGCTGATCCCCCACAAGATGTTTCTATGGCAGAACTTTTCAGGTCTTTTCGGGGGAATCCATTTCCAGCCCTCTCTCTTTGAACTATGGAGTGCCCCAGGGATCCTCCCTAAGTCCTACGTTATTTAACGTTTATATGAGGCCACTGGCGGAGGTCATCCAGCCATATGGGATCAAAGTGGTCACCTACGCGGATGATACTCAGCTGGTGATATCTTTAAATCATCCACGGACTGACCCTGCAGACCTGGAGCTCTGCCTAGGAAAAGTAGCCACCTGGATGCAACACTCCTGTCTCAAATTGAATGGATAAAAAACACAAATCATGTATGTGGGCAACACTGCCAAGCTAACTCCCACACTATCATGGCCTCAGTGCTTGGGCGCCCCTCCAATTCCGAAATCCAAGATCAAGAGCCTCGGTGTGTGGCTGGATGACTCACTTAAATTTGACCAGCAGGCAGTGGCAGTGACGGGGGCTTGTCACGGCATCCTTAGAAAACTACGGAAGGTCCTCCCCTATTACCCACTGAAGCCAAGAAAATAGTAGTCCAGGCCCTGATTCTTTCGCGGTTGGACTACTGTAACTCACTGTATCTGGGAGCCCCAAAGTCCACCCTAAGGAAACTCCAGGTGGCCCAGAACTGCGCAGCACGACTTCTAACAGGCTGCAGTAGCACGCAGTCAGCTAGCCCCAGTCTGAAAGCCCTTCATTGGCTACCAATAAAGGAAAGAATCTCCTTTAAAGCCTTGTGTACTGCTCATAAGACCCTAAAGAGCACAGGCCCCAGAATTAATCAGCCTCTGATCACCGCCTACCTCCCCAGGAAATCTCTTCGTTCGGAGAATTTAAATTTAGCCTGCACTCCTAAAATTAACAGGCAGCGGACTGGAGGCCGCTCCTTTTCTTATAATATAGCTGGACTGTGGAACTCCCTCCCTCTCAATCTCCGACATGAAACTGCCCACCTCTCTTTCCGGAAGGGTCTTAAAACATGGCTATTCCAGAAGAGTGCTTGCTAGCCTTCCCTTTCAGCCTTAATTGCCGCTAGCGCTGGGATGCCTCAGGGTAGCCATGCGCTTTTATAAATGCTAATTAATAATAATAATTAATATGATACGTTCATTTTATGTTCAAGATATATACAAGACTTTGCTGCTATAAAAGCTCCCTTACGAGAGTCAACGAAAAAAATGTTTCATTCAGGTGGTCACAAAAATGTGAGAGAAATTTCAAGAAAATGAAACAACCATTGAAACTGCTACTGAAATGGCCTATTTCAACCCAAACTTCATACAGAGGTTGTTGTTGACGCTAGTCCTGTCGGGTTAGTCCTTATCCTTGTGCAGCATAGCGGACACCCGAATGCTCAAGGGCATATTGTGGCATATACAAGTCGAAGTTTGTTCCAGACAGAACTTGCTTACTCGCAACCTGAAAAAGAAAGTTTAGCTATGGTATGGGCTTGTGAACATTTCCATGTATTCCTGTATGGAAAGTCTTTTATGCTAGTAACTGATAATCAAGCTTTACTGACTATCTTTGGCAATCCAAAAGCCAATATGCCTCCTCTCATTGAATGGTGGGGACTATGATTAGAAGAGTATGATTATACCATTGTGCATCACCCAGGGAAGGATCAAAAACGTGCTGACTACTTTTCCAGAGTGCCTATACAAGGTCAAGGTACTCCATCCAATACGGCTGAAGTCTACATTAATTTCAATGTAAAATCAAATACGCCAGCTACCATATCGTTAGCCCAGATCATCACTGCCGTGAGCCATGATAGTAACAAGCTGATGTTGAAGGATATAATTACACAACAGTCATGGAACGAACTCACTCGACCTCTCACCAGTGATGGTGAATACCAAATGTACAAAAAAGTTAAAGATGAACTGTCTATAACTCAGGAAGGAGTTATACTGCGAGGGTCAAGAATCCTAATTCCAGAGAGAGTTTGAGACAGAACATAATTGAAGTGGCTCACTAAGGACATCGTGGTATTGTTGCCACCAAAAGAGCTCTCCAAGAGATATTTAGATGAGAGGGTTGAAATGAAACTCAAGAGCTGTCATCTATGTAACTGCCTTTCTACAACCATTACTCAACATACTCTTACCATGTCAGAACTTCCTAAGCATTCATGGGAGAGAATAGCCATTGATTGCTTTGGTTCACTGGAAAATGAATATCATCTGATGGTAATTTTGGATGAGTACTCCTGTTTTTTGTCTCTCATCCAGAACTCATGAGCAAGTCATTGAGAGACTCAGCATCATTTTGCAACATGGGGCATTCCAGCCCTTCTGAAGTCTGATAAGGGCCCGCCATTCAAATAGTCAAGAATTCAAGGATTTCCTGGAGCATACTAACATAAAGCATCGGAAGAGTTCACCTTTGTGGCTGCAGGACTCGTACATTTTATGAGTATGCTAAAGAAAGCAGTACAGCGTTCAGCTCTTAGGAGGCTCAGTTTAAAAACTGTTTTGAATTCCACCATACGAGCCGATCAATCAACAACTCACTTTATCACAACTTTGATGTCCAGGAGAGCAATGACAACCAAGTTACCTTAATGGACCAACAAAAGTGAAAGAAGTGAGAAGACACCTCGGATGAAGTACTTGGTTAATAAGGAAAAGATCAAAGCCAATGCTGATATGAGGTGACATCCAAAGAACATTGGGGCAGATTTACAAGCCCCTTGCGCCACTTTTGCGTCACTTTTCCCATGGTAAAAGTGACACAAAAGTGGCGCAAGGGGCTTGTAAATCTGCCCCATTGAGTTTAAGACAGGGGATCTAGTGATCACTCGACAACTGCAAAGGGGGAAATCTGCTGCTCCATATGATGCTGCAATTCTGCACGTTGTGTCCATCAAGGGACATATTGTGACTGCCCAGCACCCTGGGAAGTCTGTTGCAGAAACTCTTCTTGCTTTCGGCATTTAATTCATTGGTCTTCTGATCAAGATGGTGAAAGAAAGACTGAACCTGAAAACTCAGTGACTGCTGTTACTATTTCAAAGTCTTCAAAAATCTCTGACAGTAAAGATGGGAGCTCCCAGCTTCCAGTAACCAGATCAGGTCGAATAATTAAAGCATTAAAGTGCAAATGTGGATATGCCTAAGATATCCGCCGAGTAGGAGCTCTTCCCTAGTGCTCCCGGTTGGGGATTACCTTATCGGTAGATATCCCCTCGATAACCAGCCATCCGACATCAATTATCACATATTTACTGCAATCGACATTCAACCCAACAAAACTGTGATTTTGACGCCGCATACCTGCAGAATCGCTCTCTCAGGATCCATAGAGCCTCGACTCGTCTGCCCCGACGCTCTCGGCAGGATTATGCCTCCGGGATCGACGACACTCATCCCCTCACTGGTCACGACAGAAGGGATCTCCCGCGACGGACGTGCCCCACATGCACGAATCACGCCGCCGATCTATACCTGGTGCCAATGCACCCTCCTTCTGCTCATCTCTAAGCCACGGGAGGTGACGGCCCCAGCGGGGACAGAGCCACAAGGTGAGATGGCCCCAGCGAGGACAGAGCTGATTCACCTTCCACAGATGCTTCCTATCTTTCCCGACTCTCGCCATCGAGCCGTAGACGTTGCCGGTGTGCCCTCCTTAAGCATACCTCTGTGCCTCGCCTACAGTGATTCCCCTAAGGCTGAGGCTCTCTGCCTTCTTGACCCTCGCTGGGGATCGGGGAGTGGATATCTGGTGCTGGTCTGCCCTCCCTCCACACATCACTAAGCCACGGCTGTGTCGCCAACCGGGCTATTTTCCTGACCTCAACGGTCATCGGATCCCATTCACCCCGAGGATCTTCCATATGTGACTATTACATGTCGGCCCTACATCCGGCACTGACTGCCTCGAGCTAAGGCCGCTGGTGAGCGGTGAGGGTCTCGCGCTCGATATCTCCCAGCTGACCCCTGTGGCCCCGGAGACAATTGCATCCGAACTCTATGCGGTGGTGTGAACCGCGACCCGGGCCTCCCGTGATGCAGCAGCTCCACGGCTGTGTCTCTCTCTAAGGCTGTATCGGCTCTCCTGCCTGATCTTTGACCCCCCTGCCCACCGCCTCGCTCCGGCTGCCGACGATCTCCATGCGATTGGGGAGGACTGCTGTCCTGTCCTCCCGTGACGCATCGGCTACCACGTTTGGTTTTTGGTTTCTGTTTTGCTGTGGCTCTTTGCCCCTCTCCCCCCCACCACGAGCTGACCACCATCGAGAAGGACTACGCCGCACGTCGCCACGAGCAGGACACCGACGATCTCTATGCTGATGGTGAGAATCGTCGACCGGACCTCCCGCGACGCAACGTCTGGTATTTTGCTTTTGTGCTTCTGTATTTGTTTGTCTCTGAGACCCCCTACCCCCGTCACGAGCCGGCCACCGCCGAGAAGGACTTCGTAGCACACAAGCATCGGCTCGGTGGCTATTGTGACCACTACCGCTCCCGCCTCCGATTGTTGAGGTGGTCTACGGAACACGCCCCTGACGCAACGAGTGACCTGTTTTCGCTCTCCTCAGGCCAGTTGAACTGCCACTCCTCGCGGAGGATAGGGTAAGTGCCCGCACCCTGCTCTCCAACTTTGTGATAACATGGACGATTGCAACTCTCCAACTTTGTCATAACATGGCCGATTGCATGACCCCGACATCGCATGGAAATCGAATTATCTAAAATGGCTGCTCCCTGAACACCGGTACATCCACAGGCCCAAAGACCTCGCCAGAGACCTCCCTCTCCCGCTGAGTTCCCGCTGAGCTCCAAACCCCAAACAGATCTTCAATGAGCTGGGATGACGCTCATTCACACGTTTCTACATGACCCTGCTCTGCTACACTCACCTGTGGTTGATCTAGAGCCCACCATATCATGTAGCTTGACTCAACTAAAATGGCCGCACCTTGAACTCCTGTCCCCAGCCCAAACTTTCAGACAAGATTAGAGGCCCCGCTCTGTCTTTCCTTCCATGTCCCCTGTCCCCTGTCCCCTGCCTCCAAAGCCTCACTCTTCTTGGCTCCCACTAGTCATACATGGCAAGGGCACTACCCTAACCCTGTCCCCCACATTCAAAGCATTATTTATCTATGCTCCCAATAGACATACATGGCAATGGCGCAGCCCTGCTCCCTCGGTTTTGATCTGAAAGACCACAGGTATGTCCCAAACTGACGAGGAAGGTGAATATCTTTGGCTTTCTTCGAATTCCACACCATTAACTACCTGCACTCATGTGGAGGTCATATTATTACTATTCTTATTATTACTATTAGCTTGGAACGATACGGCCCGCTACTGATTACTACTATTATTATTACTATTAAGCTTGGAACGATACGGCCCGCTATTGATCCCGCCATGTCTTACAAGACTCATCCCCAGTGAGGACTAGACACTGGAAACCTGTACACCCCTACCTCTCTTTTAATTCTCGCGACCTAATCTCTCTCCATCATGCTCCCCCTCGCTCAGTGCAGACTGGACTCCAGACTAGAGAAATTAGGTATGAATAGCTACATAATTAATCATCCGACCAACCTCTCCAAAAACGCGATTAAATCTCTGAAACATAGACTACTCAAAGCTAACCCTTATCTCCGACCCC
The DNA here is from genome assembly GCA_963921515.1 of Calotriton arnoldi. Classification (NCBI taxonomy): domain Eukaryota; kingdom Metazoa; phylum Chordata; class Amphibia; order Caudata; family Salamandridae; genus Calotriton; species Calotriton arnoldi. Next base: position 458,372 of record CAWUFW010005122.1, on the reverse strand, counting down.
TATTTCTGTCTAAAAAAAGGTGCTATTACTAGTGACCTGATCTTTTATACTAAAAGAAGAGCTCAGTGGAGAATGGCGTTCCACTCTTTACTCAGAATCGCCTTGGCTAAGAAATTTCCTCACGGTCTTAGACTCTTGGCTGTGACGTCACCCACATTTAGAGCAAATGCTATTATATCCATCTACAAAATGGGACTATACTCATTCAGGCCACCGATCACAACCTGGGCATCTTTGATGACAGATTTGCCTTCATTAAAAAATCGCTGGACCAAAGTGACTCCCCTATTCACTCTAGGAAAGTCCTTCCCCTAACTCTAACTCAGGACCACCTTGATCCCTCTCTAATATGCCACAACCACCTGTTGATTGCCCCACATACATCGAACAACACTCATGGGGACCTAGTTCCGCCAAACCTAGGCTCCACTGACTCACCCACCGTGCCCCGACCACCCAGACTTGACCAACTCCATTCCCGTAATACTGGAGCAATTGTTAATCCTAGCTCCGATCACCTCTCCTACACCTCCCCCACTACCTTTCCCCCTAGCTCTCTCCTACATAATTCCCTTTCTCCACAGCTGGCTCGCCCACTCTCCACCAGGAAATCAGTTCCCCCTAACCTCCCTTCTAGCGCCCACTTACCTTGCTCTCCTGTACATCAGAGACGGAAATTCTCCTCAGGGGATGTCCCCCATCCCCATCATCCACTTTCCTTGAACTCGCCTACTTCCACCCTAGTGAACAAACCTCCTCCTCCCCTCCACAAGAGCCATGATCCACAATCGGATCCTGCTGCCAAGCTCAAGGAAATAAACCAGGAACTTCTAAATCTCAAAACTGTCATTCAAAATCTCATTAACATCACCACGGAACTGGCCCTTGATCTCTCTTCCAACAAGACCTCGCAGGAGACCCTGCATATCATCCAACACCACCATAATCTACCATCTCCTTCCACTATGTTACCGAGTGACCTCGGGGAGAAACCCCCAGGCCAGAACTGGAATACCACTACCTACCCTAACGCCCCATCTAGACCAGCCAGATCCAAAAATCATTTATCAGAACCAGATATTCTCTCCCTCCTCCGAGCTTACAACGCCTCTCATACGGTCATCCCAGTCCCTTCTGGAACTTCACAAACCGCCCCTTTAAATGCCCCTGGAACGACCAATCCCAAGCAAGGCAACACGGGGGCTATACAAAGCATCACATCTAACCCGCATAGAGCTCCCAGACTCAACGCCAATGCCTTAAAGATTAATAACCTCATGCAGATCCCCATTACACAGCCCTCGCTTACTGACCACAAATCACACCTGAAATGCATATTACTCAACTGTAGATCAGCGGTGAAACATGCCACGGACCTTGCAGATCTCATCCTTGATCAGGAACTTGACCTCCTTATGCTCACCGAAACTTGGCTCACCGACTCCTCAGGCCCATCCTTGACATTCTAGTCCCTCCCAGCCACAACATTATCAGACTTGATTGAGTTAAGAGAATGGGAGGTGGCATAGTCTGTATCTACCACAACTCTCTCTCAGCAAAACAGGCCCCTTCAGCTAATCTCTCATCCTGTGAATATTTATGCATAGACATCACTAGCATGCATAGACCCCTATGCAGCCTGCACATCTTCTACCACCCTCCAGGAGACAACCTCCCTCTAATTGAACAAACTATGGAAACCATCTCCTCCAACCTGGGCCGACACTTCCCCCAGATCTTCCTTGGTGACTTCAAACTCCATTGGAATGACCCACATGATCAGGTGGTTAACAGTCTCAAAAACTTCCCAACTGACCTCTGCCTGACTCAATTCTGTGACAGTCCCACGCACAACTTAGGCTCAACCCTAGATCTACTACTCACATGGAAGGGGCCCCCTGGTACTGATAACAGGCAGGGAGAGCAGGGGAAAGACCACACTATAATCAAACAGAAATCCCTCTGCCTGTATACTGGTATATAAAGTGCTAAGAAATCACTGATACATTAAGACAGCCCTACAAACCTGGCCTTCCAAAGTATGATACAAAAAACATAATATACTGACAAAGTCACATTTATTAATTTCGTTTTGTCAAATTGATAAAATACATGATAGAATAAATATCAAAACATTCAAGCGCATCCTATATAACACACACACGACCTCTCAACCAATCCAAACAGACACATACCCAGACATACTCTAACATCCTGGCAAATCCGGATTCACTCAATAAATGCACAAATGTTTTTGGAAAGCAGTTACACAACCCTCCCCGGATATGAAGGGATACATACAATTCTATAATACAATTAAGTCAAATCAAAACAAATAATATTAGCAGATCCAATGGTCGGTTGATCATGCAGTTCCTAGTCCGTTTTCTCTGAGAGGAGGGTGAGAATAGAAGAAACAGCTCCAGCACCGATGCGCGTTTCGGTGTCTGACCCCACTGGGGTCTCACCTTCTTCAGGGTGCAGGGGTCATGTGTGAAACACAAAGAGTGATGCGCCTGAGACACGATGAGAGACAAAGAATCCCAGGATCATATAACACAAGAAATCACAAACAGATGGGCTCCTAACAGGGATCAAATCAATAGATAGTGTATCAGCTGGGTTCTCTAGTCGATAGAGGCTTCTTTAAATGATAAGCCACAGCTCACAGGATAAGGAGTCAGAGAATACAGAATGGTCCACACGTCGGACCAAATGATTCTTTCTGAGTAGCGGCCCAGAACGGGCACATCGGTGTCGTTAACAAACAGGCAGCACAATGACAACACCTGGTAGGTAAGTGGCTGTGGCGAGAGAGAGACGTCCACGTATAAGTTTCCCCGTGTCCACGATACAAGGGAATATCGGCGGCATCCAAAAAGCCCCAGGCTGGGGCTGCCTGTTTGTTAACGACACCGATGTGCCCGTTCTGGGCCACTACTCAGAGAGAATCATTTGGTCTGACGTGTGGACCATTCTGTATTCTCTGACTCCTTATCCTGTGAGCTGTGGCTTACCGTTTAAAGAAGCCTCTATCGACTAGAGAACCCAGCTGATACACTATCTATCGATTTGGTCCCTGTTAGGAGCCCATCTGTTTGTGATTTCTTGTGTTATATGATCATGGGATTCTTTGTCTCTCATCGTGTCTCAGGCGCATCACTCTTTGTGTTTCGCACATGACCCCTGCGCCCTGAAGAAGGTGAGACCCCCAGTGGGGTCAGACACCGAAACGCGCGTCGGCGCTAGAGCTGTTTCTTCTATTCTCACCCTCCTCTCAGAGAAAATGGACTAGGAACTGCATGATCAACCGACCATTGGATCTGCTAATATTATTTGTTTTGATTTGATTTAATTGTATTATAGAATTTTATGTATCCCTTCATATCCGGGGAGGGTTGTGTAACTGCTTTCCAAAAACGTTTATGCGTTTATTGAGTGAATCCGGATTTGCCAGGATGTTAGAGTATGTCTGGGTATGTGTCTGTTTGGATTGGTTGAGAGGTCGTGTGTGTGATATAGGATGCGCTTGAATGTTTTGATATTTATTCTATCATGTATTTTATTAATTTGACAAAACGAAATTAATAAATGTGACTTTGTCAGTATATTATATTTTTTGTATCATACTTTGGAAGGCCAGGTTTGTAGGGCTGTCTTAATGTATCAGTGACTTCTGAGCACTTTATATACCAGTATACAGGCAGAGGGATTTCTGTTTGATCAACCCTAGATCTAATCATCTCCAATCCCAACTCCATTCAGCTAGAAACTAGTCTCCCCTGTGACTGGTCGGACCATCACTATATCACCTTCCGTATCCTAGAAAGTTGGAACTCCAAAAGATCACAACCACTAAAACAAAAACTTTGGAAAAGAACGCTCCATAATACAAACGTTAATGAGCTCATATCTCGCTGCAATATCTCCCTACCGCCGCCTGCAAACATGGCCGACGTTCACGACCTCACTGAGCACTATCACAACTCCATATTGTCTGCCCTGAATGCAACTGCCCCCCTTCAACTAAAAAGAAAACCCATCAAAGACTCCAAACCATGGTTCAATGACAGCCTAAATACTGACAGACGCAGCCTGAGATTAGCAGAACGCGCTTGGAGATCCGCTCCATCCACTGGTCTACTAAAAACTCTAAGACTAAAAAGGAGCAGACAAAACAAACTCATCAGAACGGCGAAAGCAACCTTCTTCAAATCCCAACTTGACAAAGCCAAAAATCGCCCGAAAAGGCAATTTGGGTCGATTAAGTCACATTCCAATAACACTTCTATCCAATCTCCGCACATCTCCTGCCCTCAGCCAAACTGCGATGCCGTTGCTGACTTCTTCCTTGAAAAGGCGAGTAAGATCGAATCAGATCTAAAGTCTGCTCTGATCAATCTCTCACCCTCTCCTGACTCCTCCTTACCCTCGCCCCCTCTTATGCCACCCTGTCTCTCCCCTAAAAACAATGCCTCTTGGAGTCAATTCACACCCCTCAATGACATGGCCATCCTCAGCATAGTCTCGACCCTGAAACCTTCAAATCACTTCAATGACCCCCTCCCCCCCAACATCTTTAAAGAAATGATAGGATCACTAGTCCCGCTCTGGTCCAAGATCATCAACGCTTCTATTCTTCAAGGTGAGATCCCGGACTGCCTGAAGGCGGGCCTAGTTCTCCCTATTCTCAAAAAACCCACGGCGGACCCTGAAGACCTGAATAACTGTCGACCAATTACAAACATCCCTACCCAGGCAAAACTCCTTGAGAAATGTGTACATGAACAACTGCGCAAACACATTGAGCAATTCCAACTTCTTGACCAATTCCAATCGGGCTTCCGTACTGGCCACAGCACTGAAACGGCCATCACTCATATAATGGACGACGCTCTCACTTTGCTTGACCAGAATGAAGCTTGCCTACTAATACTACTTGATCTCTCATCTGCATTTGACACTGTCAAACATGACAATCTACTTAACCTTTTGGAATGCAGGATGGGGCTCTCAGGCACTGTTCTAAAATGGTTTGCCTCCTTTTTAAACAACAGAACGCAAAGAGTCAAATCCAATCAAACTCTATCCAACTCCAGTCCCTGCCCTCTGGGTGTCCCCCAAGGGTCCTCACTCTCCCCCACACTCTTCAACCTTTTCATTGAACCACTGACTGTAATCCTCAAAGCATCTAACATCCAATATCACATGTATGCTGATGACACCCAACTGTACATGAAAATATCCTCACCCGAAGATATCAAGTCACTCAACGGAACCCAGCACAAAACGCTAAATTGGCTAACCTCCAACCACCTCAAACTAAACGCCCTTAAAACGGAATTCCTCCTCATTTCACCCACTAGGCAAAACCCCACTGTTGTGAATTATCTAAGAAACCTCACCATGCTCAACTGCACAGCACACATCATTGATTCCACAAAATCATTGGGAGTTGTGCTAGATAAGAACCTAAACATGCAAGATAACATCAGAGAATCTACCAAAGGAGCGAACTTCCAACTGAGCATCCTAAGAAAACTCAAACCCTACCTTCCCCAAGACGACTTCAAATCGGTGGTGCAAGCACTAGTCATCTCAAGACTAGAATACGGCAGTGCTACTCTATGCGGACTTCCGAAACTCAGTTTAGCCCCCCTCAGAGCATCTCTGAATGTAAATCCGTATTTGTATTTGTAAAGCGCGAATTACTCACCCTTACGAGTCTCAAGGCGCTGGGTGTTGTCGTGGAAATTAAGTGAGCTATTGCCCAGAGTCACATTGTGCTGAGCTGAGCTGCTGCCGGAGCCGGGAATCGAACCGTGAGCCCTGTGCTCCGAAGTCAGCTGCCCTGGCCGCTGCACCACACCTCTCCACTGAATGCTGCGACTAGACTCATCACTGGTTCCAAGAAAACCAACCACATCTCACCGGACCTGAAATTGCTCAACTGGCTTCCATTTGAGTCAAGGATCCAGTTAAAAATTGCATGTATGACCCATAGAGCACTACACTTCAATACCCCTCTCTACCTGACAAATAAGCTCAAACTATCGGGTGGCTCCCGGCCCTCAAGGAGCACCAGCACATTGCTGCTTAAGCCGAAGAAGTTTAAAAAAATGAAAACCTACAATCGTACTTTCTCTGGCATTGCCCCGAGAATCTGTAACTCCCTACCTGTGGAAACAAGACTGATTCCCTCAACCTTTGCCTTCAAAAGGGAAGTGAAAGCTCTACTGATGAATACTGTGCTGAACTAGAAGCTTTTCTCCTTTTGTCTCCTATCTTGTTTAGCTGATTAAGCTACTACCTGGCATCTGATTCGGCCCTGTGTCGCCCGCCAATTTGTCATTTTTGTTCCTGATGTATATTGTTTTACTTTTCTTCCGCAGCTATCTACCTATGTCTTCCACAACCCGTATGTAAAGTGCTCTGATACCCGCTTGGGTCATGTTCGAGCTATACAAAACTTTAAATAAATAAATAAATAAATAAATAAATAAATATATATATATATATATATATATATATATATTCACTGAAAAAACCATAGGTTTCAGACACGTTATAGTTAGAAATTAGCATTTAGAAAACCTTTGAAATTCACTGAAAAAACCATAGGTTTTAGGGACAGTTATAGTTAGTTGGACATTTCACTCGTACAAAACCATAGAAATTCCCCCGTTATAGTTAGTTCAGCTAACTATAACTCGCGCCCCCGCAATGCACTGCTGATGACGTCACATATTACATCACTCATGACATGGTCAGTGACATCACTGATGATATCACTGATGACATCTCAAATGACATCACTGATGACATCATCCATGTGATAATTTCATGCATCTTCTCACACCCTAATATAACTTTAGATACACCCACTCTAAATTACAGACTGCCATTCTCAAAACCATAGACACTCCAACACCAATAACTACATACCCACTCACTGATTCTTAGGTCTACACACACATCCACTCACTCACCCGTACAGTCACTCATACTTATGGTCACTCAGTACAGGACTATCATATGCACTCATACACCTATATAGACACTCACACACCGCCACTCATCCATAGAGGTACTCACACACCTAGTCAGTCATACAAATAATTATTCAAACTTCCCTTTACTCACCTATACAGTTATACACACACCAGCTCACTTAGTCATACAAATACTAGCACATTCTTACGTTCTTATACAATCACTGATACAAGCAAACACTCATCCATGCAGCCACTCTCACAATCACACACTCTCACTTATAGACATTTATATACTCTAACACACATATATACTGCCTTTTATATATGTAGTTACTTACACATGTACAAATAAGATATACATTCACTCACTAACACACCCATACACACAATCACCCACCCATACAGTCCATCACAGATGCACACTTCAAACTATGCACCCAGTGAATCACCCACTCACACATCTATGCACAGAGTTACACACACCCCACCCACACAAACACTCAGGCACCCATACAGATACTCAGACAACCAATCAATAACTCATATAGACACTTATGTAGTTATTCACAAACCCATGCAGTCACTTACACACCAACAGACAGACGGATACAGAGATTCACACAGTTTAGTCACTAACCCATGCATTCACTAACATATGTTTAACCACTCACTTATAGAGTCAGTCACGCACCTAGTAAAACATCCATTCAGACACTTATACACCCACTCATTCTTCAATACGCCTTTACCTATATATATTAAACATATTTAAACTTTACAGAAACACACAGTCACTGGATGATGTCATCAGTGATGTCATCAGTGATGTCATCAGTGATGTCACTGACCATGTCATGAGTGATGTAATATGTGGCGTCATCAGCAGTGCATTGCGGGGCGCGAGTTATAGTTAGCTGAACTAACTATAACTGGGGAATTTCTATGGTTTTGTACGAGTGAAATGTCCAACTAACTATAACTGTCCCTAAAACCTATGGTTTTTTCAGTGAATATATATATATATATATATATGTTGATTTGTAAAACAAAATCTCTTTTAACAAAGAGGGAGATGTAGTGTCTTGCGATATTTCATGACAGTACTCATTTGGCTCCTAATGGACTCTGTAGAGCTGTGACGTAGGTGTCAGAGTACAATGCCATGAAAGTTTGTTTTAGAATGTTGAGTTCGCAGTTACACGCAACAGAATAAAGACGTGCAATCCTAAACTCTGTGTGTGGCATGGTCATTGCTGTGTACCCAGGCTGGGGAGGACACCACACATTGGATTACACTTCAGCTGTAATTTAGCCGTGTATACGCAGTCCAGCCATACTCGTCATCGTAGCCATTCCCATGCCCATATGGTGCATTGAACCGTATCTACTGTGCCTGTAGGGCATTTTGATGATGTACATATCACCATAGCCAGTGGGCACAGAGATGCATTATCTGCCTCCACTGCTATGTGTGGCAGAAATGGCGTGGAATGGAACCAATGATGCACATGTTGCGCTTGTGCGCAATAGTAGTACCACTCAAAGTCGGGGCACACAGGCCACCCTGCCCAAATGGGAGAGTCAGCACATCCCATGCCACTCTAGGCTGTTTCCCCGCCCAAGTCAGTCGGGTCATCAGTGACCAGAGGTGATCATAGAAGGCTCAAGTAAGGGGGATTGGGATAGTAACAAAGTGGTAGAGGAGTTTAGGCAGTACCACCATCTTGGCGATAGTTATCCTTCCTGCCAGCGACAGTGGCAGGCCAACTCAGAGAGACCTTCTCCTCCAGCCAAGCAACTACGGTGCCATAGGTTTCCTGCCACAGCCGGTCCAAGTCAGTGCTGACCCATATGCCCAAGTATCTAATGGAAGCTCCAGCCCCCTTAGGTGGGAACTCCGTTGGAAAGCGAGCAGTTGCCTCTGTCAGGGGGCAAGATGACAGAATTGGACCAATTTATGTTAATTCCACTGTTTTTGCCAAAGCGTAAGAACTTGCAGAGCACAGGCTGGAGATTTGCAGCTGGCTCTCAGATGTAGAGAGTCACATCATCTGCTTACATGGATGCTATCTGTCCCTGCGCTGTCACGCCCAGTCCAGCGTGATTCTGTCGGAGGCGGGCAGCAAGCAGCTCCATCATGATGGCTTAGAAGACTGGGGAGAGTGGGCATCCTTGCCTTATGCCTCTGCAGATGGCTATTGTGGGAGAAACTGTGCCATTGACATGGAGCCTGGCCGTGGAGAGTGCGTAAAGGATCTTAATCCACTGGAGGAAGGATGGCTAACGCCCAGTGTTTGGAGCAAGGTGAATATAAAGTGCCACTCCAGGAAGTTGAATGATTTTATTGCATCTAGGAACACAGCATCTGCTGGAAGCTGCAGGTTCAGTTCATGACGCACTGCGAAGAGTGTGCATAGGTTATATGTTGCAGGGCATCCAGGAACGAAGCCCGACTGATCTGGTCAGCCAATGTCTGGCAATAGAGGGAGGTGCTTGGAAGTGATCATTTGGCGAGTATTTATTGTCAACGTTAATTATGGAGAGAGGTCTGTAGGAATCGCAGTGATTAGGCTGTTTGTTAGATTGAAGGATAGTGGCTATTAAAGCTTCTCTCAGCAGTAGAGGTATCAGTCAATCAATCAATCAGGGATTTGTAAAGCGCACTACTCACCCATGAGGGACTCAAGGCACTGGGGGTGGGTGTGGGCAGCTCTGTTAGGGTCCTCCGAAGAGCCAGGGTTTGAGGTCCTTCCTTTGCTCCTTTCCACCTCATACATCACCAATAGATGCAGGGCCAATGTCTCTGCATATTCCGTATAGAACTGGGCAGTCAGCCTGCCTAAACCAGGGGTCTTGTCACCAGGCAATTTATGGATGGTCCACTCTATGTCCTCCGCTGGAAAAGGTACGTCCAGGTACATTCTGTGTGCAATTTCCAATCAAAATAGCTGTATGGTATCAAGGTATTGAATGAATCTGTCTACCTGGACTGCACCCATGTAGAAATACAAAGTATTATAGTATTCCTTTAACATCTGCGTAAATTTGTGCCTAGTCTAGGAGGTCGAGCCTTCGTTGGTCACCAGTTCCATGATATAGGTACTGCTCCACTTTTTATTTTGCAGGAATGCTAGAGTCTTGCCAGCCCTGACCTCCTGACCTGGTGGTAGCTTCCTTGTGGAGAAATCTGGTCTCCCACTCAGCATCCTCCTGATTTTCCGCCAGTAGGCGCAGATTGCCCTGTCATGTGTTTCTTGCATAGCCCATTGTAGTTTTCCCTATGTTAGCCTAACTGTACACGTTGTAGGCCTTATTTTCCTTTGCATATGTTACTATATAAACAAGCTTTATTTTGTGCCACATTGTACTTTCACATGGAACCTGCATATGTTTTCGCGTTCTGCTCTATTCCTGGGATTTATTCTGAGCACCACCGACAAGGTCAAACAAAAGTGTCCTTTGTTATTCTTTCTGGCCAGGCACAAGCACCTAGACATAACACAAGAATTCAGATTTTGTTTATGCGCACACATGTCCTATCATATACATGAGTACATGAGCCACAGACACACATGGAACAAGAGTTCTGACTCAAGAGCACTACGTCCGCTGAGATGTAGAGCATTCACCTGTCCCATAGATCTTCTATATAATCATTTTGCTTTAGTAGCAGGGTAGGGGGGGTTAGATCACTCTGTCCTATAAAATGAGAGCGCTTTTTATAGTAAATGGATTATTAACCATCCTAACAGCATTTGTATTATGCATCTGCTTTCTAATTGTGGCACATATACTGCATTTCAAAGCACAGTAGTTTGAATAAATATTCTAAACTTTCTTTGTGTCTCTTGGTTAAATCATTGGAACAAGAATGAGTGAGAGAGTGAAAGGGTGTGTCCTGTTACCGTGATTCCTGGAAGGGTTGAGAGTTTTGTGTTTTGGGGGTGCCAATTCACTTGTTTCTCTGGTAAGGTTAGCAGAGCAAGTGAGGTGCTATAGCCAGTCGGACTCGGACTCATGGATACTGAGGTGATATGGTGACTCAGTCCCTACATATTGATGTTCTATGTTCCAGTGCAGAATCCCTGCAACATGGTGCTGCCAGCGTTTGGTCTGGTACCTACTTGCGGGAACCCCGCGTAGTGATTGTGCTTGTCCACAATACCCTAGCACCTTTTTCCTGGAGACGTCCGTGGTGTTAGGGTTTTTCTTCTCCACAGTTATTTAGCAGCAATTAGTTCTGTTGGTTTTTCAAGCTTGAATATTAAAAGGTTCGTGCTACCTTTTGAATCCTTTTCCATTTAGCTATGGCTCAGCCCATAACTATTAATGTTAATTGCCGCCTGGCAGTCACTCAACATTTGCTTCAGCATGGAGTCCCTAATGCAGGAGCTCCTGTGATTTTTGTGGTGGAAGCAGAAGTGGTGTTCCACTTCGAAGTTTTTTATTTCTGGGTCACATTTCCAGCTGTGGACGCTAATGATAATACTTTTCATGATTATACAGTACCACAGGCACTGGTTGCTTATCGTCCATATGCACTTCTTGAAGTTCCTCTTTCTGTTTGGGAACACCAAACCTGGTTTAATGGAGAACTTCCTCTTATGGATTTAAATGTGCTCAATTTAGTTTAGACGCGTGTTTTATATATGTTAGTCGGCCTATATAGACATCTTACTGAATTTATTTCATGTGCCTTGTTAGCTGGTCTGGCCAGGATTGGCCTCCAAGCGCAGGCACAGCAGCCTGCTGGGCCCGTGATTAGTCCTGTAGTTGTTAATTCAGTTATGGGCAAATGGCCCACACATCGTGAAGAAATTCCGTTTTGGATTGCCTAGAAAATGGACCGACTTGAAGCTGTGTTTCCCATTATGGGGCCCCAAGACAAGCACAGAATTCTTACTTTATGCTTACTCAATAGTCTAGTTTCCACTATGGCTGACTGCAACTTCTGGGGGACTATTTTTGCCACTGTTTACACCCTTTGTCATGGCCCTCCCTCAATGGCCATTCTACAGAACATCCTCAAACAGATACAGAATGAGCATGCGGCAGGTCCTGCCCTTGATTTGGGGATGAAACTTGTAGGAAATGTTCCTGTCATCTCTGAAATGATTCTTTTTAATGTAAAAGGTGCCGCTCATTATTGCGGGTATATATATATCTTTGGGATGCAATCATTTTGGGACCAGACCAACCATCCTACCTCTTGCTAAGCCTGGTTCCGATAAGGATGTCAGGCCAGCCCATGAGTTTCCTAAAGAGCAATGGGACAAAACTAAACAACAAAAACCTACACAGCACTGAGGTACTCCGCCCCTGAATATTCTGAAAGGTGATACAATTTTCGTAATTGCACTAAAATTAAAACTCCTGATAGGTATCAAGTCCCTGACACCCATTCTCCTCATTCCTTTCAGGAATCATCTGAACATCAGTACAATAGAGGAGGGTGATCTGATCGCAGACCACCAGAGTACGTGCCACTGAAAAGAGCGCCACAATGTTCATCTGACGTGAAAATAGGACGAGGATAGGCCTCCTCCTTATAAAGCCTCATTTCAGAAGAAGAAAGTTGCAGCATTAACAGCTAAATATGCCGAAGACGGTGAGAACCCTACTCCTGAACAGGAACTGGGCAGTGACTCTCCTCGACAGCGCAGCAGAGATCACCATAGTACGCCGGAATCTTCACCAGTATGTGGTGGCGAAAGCAACTGACACTTTTTTTATAGTTGAAACCACGGATACCTGCGTAGCCCCTCCTGACAGGCTATATCTCTTGGATATTCAAATTGAAGTTGATGTCAAACGCACTATTAAGGCAATCTTCTGGGACAATTTAACTACGTCTTATGATATTCTCTTGGCGGAGGTCGATTTGCCGCCACCTTTTCTTATGGCATGGCCTCAGGGTGAGGATATCATTCTCCCTTCCTTCTCACACCATGTCTCTGACGCAGTCAAACAGGCTTATGCATCTGAATGGGCCCTTGCATTGGCCCCTGCACTTTATTGTAACCATACAGGTTGGGTAAGGATTATCCTACCCATGTTATTCCTAAACGGTCAACCCCTCAGGTACAACTGCAGTATCCTATTAAACGGGATGCTAAAGTACTCGTTAAAGAAATTATTTCTCAAGTGGAGTACAAAGGAGTAATTGAACCCTGTGTCTCTCAAATGAACAATTCTCTTTTTCTTGTTCTGAAACTCGATCATTCTTATGGCATAGTCTTAGATTATAGACACTTGAACAGTCACAGTCGCACTTTTGCAGTGCACAGTACTCATAGAACGGCACTGATTAATAATATCATCCGTAAAAAAAAATGAAACCACCTTGGATATTTCCAATGGTTTTTTCAGTCACAATTTGCCCCTGGAGAGCGTGACTGGTCCGCATTTAGCGCCCTCGGTTTTCAAATGTGCTACACCCGACTCCTTATTGGGTATAATAGCCCAGGCATTTTTGCGGCGCTAATTATATTGATTCTTAATGATATCAATCCAAGCGCTTTATCCTATGTTGATGATATCTACCCGACTGATGATTAATTCAACCCCCACTTGGTAAGAGTGGATCGCATTATTTTGAGATTTGTTGAACTCCTTTATAAATGTAACTTTAGAAAGTCTTATGTTGCTTTTCTCAGAGTACATTTGTTAGGTTATGAACTGACGAATAAGGGAAAGAGCCTTGCCCCTCATTTATTAGAAAAATGTACTCAAGGACAGCCTCCTAGTACACTTAAAAAATTGCAGTCTCTGCTGGGATTTTTACATTTTAGCAGGACATACATACCTGATTTTGTATTAAACAGCTTTATGCTTTAATACACCTAGATTTTTCTGCCTCCACTTAGACATCAGAACACACTGCAACACTCAGATCTTTACATTCTGATTTTCTTGAATCACGCAACTTACACACGCGTGTTAATACTACAAATTTAGTCATCCGGGTTCTACCAGGTGCAATTGGATTTACATATTTCACCTTTAATGAAGGTGAAACAGACCCCATTGCTTATAAATCGCATGTGTATTCACCTGCAGAACTCACTTTTGCTTCTACTGAAAAAGTTCTCACTGTTGTGCAGATGGCCATCCTGAAGGAGCGGCCACTTGCTCAAGGTAAACGCATTATTGTCTTTTCTCCTGTACTAGCCCGTCTCAAAGAATTGGAGATCTACGTCTCAGAGGTCTCACTCTAGGTCATCCAGGCACGCCCGGAGATCTCTGAGTATGCCGGAATGTTTGGCAATACATATTTCTGTGATGTAGGCTTTAAAAGCCTACCATAGCACCCCAGGAGATTCTACAGTGCTGGTGTTTGTCTTGAAATACTCCAGTACATCAGTCCGGGTATCTGCACAGAGCACAGGGTCTCAGAGAGTGGAGGGAAGAAGCATCCACGCATAGGCCCAGCCACATGCATCATCTCCGGATAGCCACAGTAGCTCAGGCTTGTGATCAGATAACATTTGTGGTAAGTGCTCGACAGCAGTAGTGTGTGTGTGCCTACGTCTTTCACGATCAGCCAGTAATAAATGCACAACCAAGCCCTGCATGGCTCAGTGATGCACATACCCTCCCTCCGCTGAGGATGTTGGGCCTCCCCAAATATCTATGAGGTCATGCTCATCGAGCATGCATTTTAAGTGAGCTGCTGCCCGGGGATGAAGTCGGCGCACAGATGGTGAATTATCTAGTTGGGGGTCTAGTGTCACGTTGAAGTCACTGCCCAAGAGGACCATAGTGCGACCATAGGCAGTGATTTTGTGCCAAAATTTTAGGAAAAACTTGGGGTGTCTACATTTGGACCATAGAAGCAGGTTAGGGTGACTTTCTTGTCATCTAATAATCCATGTAGGATCACGTATATTTCCACCCTGTTGCATAGAGAGTTCAGGGTCTGCCACTGCAATCCCTTCCTGATGAGCACTGTGATGCCTCATGCAGGGGCAGAATGATTCACCACACGTGCTTATCCAAGCCAGCCAGAGTGCAGTCTATGCCTCATGGTCTCAATCACATACAGCTACTATAGGAGCACTATGTCTACTTTGTTGTGTCTGAGGTACGCGAAAACTAGTGGTACTTTTCTGGGGTTGTTAAGACCCCTTACATTCCATGCCAGTAGAGTTATGTCTGCCATGTTGATAGAAGGGTGTGGAAAGCCTCTACCCTGTGGTCCATGAGTGCTAGTGTGTTCCCATGGCAAGGACAGAGCAGAATGCTCCAGGCAAGCGATGTGCAGAGTATTGTGTGCCCCAATGCAAAAGTAGTACATATGCTTTCACCCGCCCTACTCCCACTTCAACCACCCCTACTCGTTGAAGAACATGTCCCTTCCCAAAAATGACAAAATAACAAAACAACTACATAGGAAAAATCCACTGGGTAGTGCAGAAAATCAGGTGGACATCCCATCTCAGACTGTAGAGACTCCAGTGCGTCCTTGGTGGAGAAAAGGCACGTGTTAGCCGCAGCCAGACGCACAAGGCTATGGGCAGGCCAGGGAGCAAGGGCCTCATGTCAGAGACTTTATAGGCTCCCACCTCACCTGAGGCTTCATCGAGGCCGTCCATGCCCCCATCCCAATGTGAGGACAGGTGAGTCATCTAAATAATCACTGTTGCTAAGGTGGCTTTCAGAGTCCTCTTCAGCATTTAAGTTTCTCACGGGCTAGTTGCGTGCATGCTTGTGACAAAATTGGAGTGCGAGCTTTGCTTTTCTGTCTGTCATGGCTTGCAGTTTAGCCAGATAAAGCAAAGCATACAGCACTCCCATCTTTAGCAGCATTCGTTTTGCAGGGAGGAACCTTCCACTGGTGGCCTGGATGTTGAGTTTGAAGTCTGGGTATATAGAGTTTTCCTCCCTTGATGCTGTTCTCTCCTTTCTCCCTGGTGAGTCACAGAATGGTAGTATCCTGGTAATGAAGCAGGTGCGCAATTATGGGGCTGGCTAAGGCCCCCAAAGGAGCCTGGGTTCCGGGACCGATTCGCACAATCACTGAGGGTCATGAGTCAGACACCAAATCGGGCCCGCAGTATTGTTTCAATGCACTCTTCCACCGAAATCATTGATGTGGACTCAGGCAGGCCAAGGAAATTTATGTTATTCCACCTGGCGTGAGCTTCAAAGCCCTATTTTTAGTCTTGATGACAGCTAGCACCTTTCCCATGTTGAGTAGCTGTTCATTGTGTGCAGTGACCCAGTCTTCTGCGTCAGACACGCATTGTTCTAGGTGCCCCAGTTTGTTGTCATGCTTGTCCAGGCAGTCTCCCATACGTTCCAGCCAATTAATGATAATTTCTATCTTAGAGTCTATTGCCTCTAGGCTGTTGTGGACAGTAGGGTTTAGAGGTCTTGGTCCACAACAGTGTCCTCACAATCCCCAGTCAACAAGGCCACAGTCCTCTGGTCTAGTACTACAGGCAGTGTAGCACGCATCTTCTCATATGACAGTTTAGACTGTTGTTAATCCGCTTTTCCCATCTTTGCACTTCTCGTCGCTCAGGGACGGCTGCAGACCGCTGGGAGTCAACTCAATGGGGCGTTGTTCAGGTGGCCCTGCTTCACCCCATTGAAGACTGGGGGGCATGAGAAGGCCCAAATAGACTCAAAGGGTATCCCTGGGGCGGCCCACAAGATCTTCTTCTTGCCCGGGCCCTCACATGCAGGCCCAGCATCCAGCAGGGGGCCCAGACCTCACCGCTATCAGGGTGTCACACCCTCAACCTAATTCAGCAGGCTTGTCCCCATTGGTCTCGCTTCCCTCACTTCCAAGCGGAGGGAGCAGGCAGCAACCATCTTTATCGCTTCCAGGGTCCAGTGCTGCAGGTGCAGGCCTGCTTCAGTCCTCACTTGGGCCAGCAATGTGGCTTAAGGCAGGTACCCATCTGATTGCCTCCTCAGGCCTCAGCATTGTCTGCAAACTCGGCAGCCAGTTGTTGTGGTAGGGAACCAGAATTGCCCCGGGCATCCCTGTATTCGCTCCTCCGTGAGGCCACCCTCTCCCATGGCCTGCATGCCTCCATCTCACTTCTCCTCCTCAGGTGAGGACTGAAAGCTCTCCAGTGACCCTGGCAGCATCTAAGCTCCAGTGGGCCAGTGCAGTGGGACTGGTCTTTGCTGCAGCGCCCAGCTGCGCAGATCCCAGCCGATCCGCCGCGCGGTTGGCTTGGTCAGCCCTCTCCGGGTCCTCCTCCAGTCAGCCTCCACCCCGCAGCTACCACCGGTTCAACCCGCTAAACCACCCGCCCCAGGCAACAGACAGCACCGGGGGCCCCGTGATTCAGGATATGCAGTGGGATACCGCCTAGCACTCCATTAACAGGCCCAGGCAGCTGGAAACTCTTAGAAGGCCTTAGAAGCTTTTTTTCTTTTTGTCGAAATCTTTGTATTAAATTGACAAGAGACAAAACCGTTTATACATTTTTCAAGGCTCTGTGTCATTATTTATACATTTTACACATTTTACATTGCTGGGTATATCTCTGTGTTCACCATCCAATCCTGTAGCTTCTGTACTTCCACAGTTACTATTATGGGGAGTCCTCAATACTATTTATTCTCCTCTGCATCTCCACTCTCGGGCTCTGGCACAAATTACCTCAATATACCTTCCACATATCCCAAATCTGCTCCCACTTCTTGGGGCACCCCCTGCTAGCGTACACCGGCTTCTCCGCCATCATACACCAATCAAGGTCTCTCTCCCATTCCCGCAAGCCCGGCACCTCCGGTGCCCCCCAATGTCGGGCAATATTTCGTTTTGCAATTATGAGCCCCAGTGTGACCCAGAGCCGCCCTTTCTCACTAAGATCTGTGGGTTCCCATATGTTGAGGAGACACCAGCCCCGGGTGGGGGTCAAGTCTATCCCGGTTACTTCGGACATCTTTTGTGTGGTGGATTTCCAGTATTGCTGTATTCTGGGGCACTCCCAGATCATGTGAAAATATGTTCCCTCCATACCACACCCCTTTCCACAGGAGGCATCCACTATCTTGCCCATACTCGCTAGTCGACTGCGCGAATAATAGATTCTATGGAGTATTTTTAATTGCACCGGTCGAAACTTACTCGATATTGCAACTTATTTCAGGGACGACAATGCGTCTCACCAATCCTCATCCTCAATAATGCCAATATCAAGCTGCCATCGGTCTCTAAGTTTGGTGAGGGGGTCTGGGGAGTTGTTTACTAGTTTCTGGTAGGTTAAGGATATCGCTTTTTTAGTCATATGATCAATTAGGATCAATTAGGATTCTGTCTTCCAGCGGAGAAGACTCCAGGAGCGCTGTGCCCTTAGGGATCGCTCCATGCAGTGCATGTTTGATCTGTAAGTATCGCTCGTATTCTTGTTGGAGTGTTGCGAATGGTCGTACGTCTCCCTTCACCCACAGATCTCCCACCCGGGACAACCCTATGAGGTCCCATTTATCAAACCCTCGATAATTACCCATGTGTCCAAGTATTTCTGTCTCCCAGAGTGGGGTGTGGTGCGTGATTTTATTTTCCCACCCCAACTGCTTCTGGGCCGTATGCCACAATTGAACCATAGTTTTTGTTGGCCCTGTCAACACCATATGTCTTGGTGAAGTGTAAAGAGCCCTCATGTATCCCCGCTTCCCCATGACATTCCTGTTCATCTGATTTGCTGGATCTTCCTGGGAATGATAGATGTATTGATTAATGGCCACTAACTGAGACGCCCAATAGTATTTCCGTATGTCGGGTAATGCGATGCCCCCATCGTACCAACCCCGAACTAGTTTCTGGTGCGCAATTCTTGCTGGCTTTCCTTCCCACAATAGCTTTCTTTGTTCATTTTCTATCGCCCTGAAGTACTTGGGGGGTATTGCATATGGTGTATTCTGTAAAATGTAAAGAAAACGGGGGAGTACCATCATCTTGAAGAGGGCCGCCCTCCCGAGCAAGGTTAGAGGCAGCATCTGCCAGTGACTCACATCCTCTTGCAGGCATCCCAGGGGGGCACCAAGTTACGCTCATAGAAAAGGTTCGAGTCCGTTGTTATAAACACGCCCAGATAGCGGAAGCCCTCCATTACCACTGCCGCCTCACAGCAAACAGGGATTGTAGGGGGTGCACCTTTTAGCACATAGATGATGGATTTAGACCAATTTATGTTATAGCCCGAGTATCTCCCAAAGTTAGTAAATATATTCAATACCCTATGAATTGAGTGTTTAGGGGATGCTAAATATAAGAGGATGTCATCAGCATATAGGGTTATCCTGTCTTCCCAGTCGTGGGTCCAACGCAGTCCCCTGACCAATGGGTCCCCACGGACCCAAGAAGCCAAGAGCTCCTACATTAGTGCAAAAATCAGGGGCGACAGCGGACACCCTTGCCTTGTTCCCCTTTTCAGGGGGAATCTACGGGACGTTGTATTATTAACCACAACCTGTGCCATGGGATCTGTATATAGCAGCTTAACCTTTGCCCTGTAATTAGGACCAAACCCCATTTTCTCCAATACTGCGAACATATATGCCACTCTATGGTGTCAAAAGCCATCCGGGCGTCGAGGGACATGACCACTGCATCTTCCTGTAGGGTCTCCACCCTTCCTAACACTCCGTTAAGCCTACGCAGATTGAGGGCTGTATTCCTCCCTGGCATAAAGCCCGACTGGTCCATGTGTACCAATCATGGGATGGCCTGGATGAGACGATCAGCTAATACCTTGGCGAGGATTTTTGCTTCCGCATTAATCAGTGAGATAGGCCGATATGACGTGCATTTATCCTTTTGTTTGCCCACTTTGTGGATCACCACAATTGATGCAAGACGCTGATCTTCAGGCAGTGCTCCTAGTTCTCGACTTTCATTATACATGTTTTTGAGGTGGGGGGTCAACATGGTTGAGGCGATTTTATATAACTCTATCGGGAGGCCGATAGGCCCTGGTGCTTTCCCTGGTCGGGTATTTCGGATCGCCTGTGCTATCTCCTCCTCAGTTATGTCCCCCTCAGTTATAGTTAGGGCCTCTGCATCCAGGGCCGGCAGGGACATATTGGTCAGCAATTCCTTCGCCTCTTTCATTGTCGATAGCCCGGATGGCGAGTACACCTCAGTGTAGTAAGTGGCGAATTAGTTTGCATTGGTGTGAGGTTCCCTAAGCGCTCCCCACAGCTGGAGATTAGAGTGGTGACCATTCTGTTGGCACGTTCCCTCCGGTCTAACCAGGCCAGCAGCTTCCCTGTATTATCTCCTAATTCATAGACTTTATGTCTGGTTGCCATATGCTGGATTCTGGCCGCCTCCGTAGCTAGTTTCCGATGCTCTTTTGTTTTGACTGCTAAGATGTGTCTCGTCTCTTCTGCATTGTCATTTGTTAATGCGCCTTCAATGTCTCGAAATTCGCCCTCAATCTTTTCCATTGCTGCTTTTTGCTCTCGCCTATGACTAGCGATTAACGAAATGGCCTGTCCCCGTATGACGGGTTTGTATGCCTCCCATAGCATTAGCGCGGACTGGACAGAACCCTTGTTTTCTTCAAAGTAATGTTTTGTCGCTGTGATTAAATTATTTCTGATTTCTGGAATTTTTAGCCACCATGGGTCAATTCTCATCCTTCCCCCCTGTCGGACCCCGTCGCAGAGTAGACTGCCCACAGTGGTGAGTGGACTGATATTCCCCTTGCCATATGCCGTATCTCTCTGAACTTCCCTATTAAGTCGGGCATTGTGATGATGTAATCTATCCTTGAGAGGCAAGTGTGGGCCCCTGAGTAAAAGGTGTACTGTTGTGCCGTGGGGTTATAAGTATGCCACACATCTCCCAATCCCATTGTGCTCAGGAACTCAGACAATTTAGAGTTAGTGTGTTGTGCGGGTCGCAGAGGGTATCTATCTATACTTCCTGAGACTACTGAATTAAAGTCTCCTCCAATCAGGAGTTGTCCTTCCGGAAGTTCCAACAATAGGTCTCCTATATCTCGGAATGTCTGTTTATGCAGTGCCGGGGAGACATATACCAATACAATATTAATCTCCCTTCCACTCCAGGACCCAGATATCCCAATGTATCATCCCAGGGTGTCAAACCAGGGTCACGTGGCTTCTAAGGGAAAGGCCTTTCTTTGTAGTATCCCCACCCCTCTGGAGCCTGTGGTGAATCCCGCATGGGCAATCAACTTATAGCCCCATTTATCTAGGGCTGTACAGGTATTACCAACGAGGTGTGTCTCTTGGAATAGAACTATATCCAGGGTGTGCTGTTTTATATATTGGAGTACCATTCCCCTCTTAATTTTGTCCCCCAGTCCGTTCACGTTCCAGGAGAGAAGTCTCATACCCGGGCCACTACCCCCTCCATCATCCCGCGTCATGGTGGTGCTGTTTACTGTGCCTCTGTGGGCTCGAATGTACTTGTCTCCATCTCTGAGGAAGCCTAAGATCGTCCCTATCTCCATACTTGCCAGCTAGTCTACTTATACCAGTCTTTGTCAGTCTGCCTGTCGAGAAACTAGATGTCCTGTCTCTGAACCCCCTATCTCTAATGATCCCATATATACCTTCCCCCTCCCTTCCCGTTACTATCCTACGTTTAGAACCCGAAGAACAACTACCCCCCTCCCTGCTTCCCTGCAATCCAGGCCTAGAACTACCCGGTACCCCAACTATGCAGAGCACCTGTCGCCCTCCCTTATTCTGTATCATCTCGTGGGGGCTGTGGGACTTCCCCCTTTCCTCCACCCAGCACCCGTTCTGTATTTAAAGGAACCAGTTACTCCCATTCATGGTGGGTCAACAAATGAATCTACTTGCATCATTCTATCTCTGTGTCAGTGCAAATATCGCAGTAACTCTAAATACGACAACCCTGACCCTCTCGTTACTTAGCTGTGTCCATTCCATTGTTCAGAGGCGGATCGAGGATCCATTTCAGTCTCTCTCTTGACTTCGGGTATCTCCGTTGATGCTGTGCGGCTGTTTCTCAGAGTCTTGCAGCGGCTGTCTTTGTCTCTCATGACGATCTTTGGGACTACTGCCGCCCACAACCCTCCAACCCTCCAGCCATTCCTTTGCTGTTTCCGGGCTCTCAAAGAACCAAGCTTTACCCTCCACTTCCACCCTTAGTTTCGCTGGGAGGATCATGGAGTATTTCAGTTCCCGCCTTCGCAGTTCCTGCTTGATCTCGGTGAAGGACCGTCACTGTTTCTGGACTCTAACTGTGAAGTCCGGGAAAAAGGAGATCTCACTGTTTTCATAACGAATAGGTGGCCCACTCCTTGTCGTCTGTAATATATTGTCTCTGTCTCTGAAATTGAAAATGCGGGCTAGGATGGATCTGGGCGGCATTCCGGGTCTGGGCCTCCCGCCCGGGACCCGATGTACTCGTTCTACAGTGAAGAACTTTGAAAGATTCTTGGGCCGCACGTGGGTAGTAATGAGGTCTTCCACGAACAAATCTGTTGCCAGCCCTTCTGCCCGTTCCGGTACCCCAATTATGCGGATATTGTTCCTTCGTGATCTACCCTCATAATCATCAAGTTTGACCTCGAGGTTGCGGCATGTGGCCTGAAGTTTCTGAACTTGTTGCTGCATGGCCTGTGCGTCTGTTTGGATACCTGCCACTGTGGTCTCCATAGCTGTTACTGAGACCCTTTTTTTCCCAAATCTGCTCTGAGCAGTGCAACTTCGGTCGTAACCATGTCCAATCTTTGCTCCAGGGACGTACGCACTGTTATTATGGCCTTCATGATATCTTTAAGGGACGGTTCATCCGCATCTGCGGACTGCTGGGCATTCAGGGAGGCCGGGGGTATGCTCTCCGCATCCCTGGTGTGGGTTCTGCTCGTCGCAAACTTGTCTAGTTTTGTCTGGTGTCCTCCCTTCGGCCCCCTTCCCCCCATCATTTCTGTGTGGGGTTCAAAGAGCATAGCAAGGAGTGGAGTAATCCCTGCCGCCAGTCAGAAGAGGGAGAGGTGTCGTCTCCGGTTCCTCTTCAAGACCAGTCCTTTGTGCGTGATTATAGGTGCCTCTTTATTCCCCTCGGGAGTCCACCGTGTCCGCTGGATATTTCCAAGATCAGTTGCGCCAGTGCAAGGCTGTCTGCCCCCGTAGTTAGAAGCCTCGTCCCTTGGGCCTTCGACAAGCCACAAAAAAAAGGGGGGGGAACCCCCGTCGCTGTCTCCCCCAACACCGGATACCTAAGTGTCAGGAGCTAGGGCTAGAGGGCCTTAATCTAGTCGAGGGGATTACCCCCTGAATACTTCCACTCCTGCGTCCCAGCTGGACCTGCACTCTTCTACTCAATTGGGGGGGGGAGAAGCCTTTGTGTTATCCATATACCACACTTCCAAACAGATGGGGGGAAAAAAGAAATGACGTCCCAGCCCCACCTGGCTTTTCTCTGCTGCCTTTGTGTAGTCCTGGCGACGCTCTCCCCGGATTCTCTACACGGCTTCAGTGCGGGGGGGAGGGGAACTCCTTCACAGGCCACTTATTTTCCCGTCACTGTCCATGTGCACTGGGCCCTCTGCCTCGAACCCCTGCCTCCGGCATCCACACCTCCCTGGATGGGCTCAGTCTCTCTCCGTCACCTTCTCTGCAGGGAGCTCCGAAGCTCCCGCTTGCTTCCTGTCTTAGACCCTGCCGCCTACGCATATCACGCAAGGCCGCTGCTTCTGTCAGACGGCAGGGCCAACCGCCGGTCTCCGATATCGCGGTCTCCCTCAGTGAAGGCAGCCATCAGGAGCGCTCCGATGTTGACTCCGGACACTCCGCTGCCTAAATTGGTTCCTTTGCGGATAAATTGTATGGATATACGGGGGTTACTGGGGAAAGGTCATCGGAGCCGCGCTAGTCAGCGGCCATCTGCATCGGCGCTTGACCACGCCCCCGCCTTAGAAGCTTTTGGACAGGAAGATGCAAACTTTATAAAAGTGGCATTTTCAAAATATCTATCTAAAATCTCACTTTACCATCAAAGAGGATTTTAAATGCAATTCATTTGAGCCCAAACATGACATCTCTGCCTGCTCCCAATCGAAAGTTAGCACTTATTAAATGCAATAAGGTAACTCAATGTTATCCAATGGGAGACATAGGCCTTACAGTAGTAAAAAAATAATTTAAGAGTTTTTCACTGCCAAGACATGTAAAACTTGAAAACACGTCTTATTTTTAAAATTCAATGCATCCTACCCTATGGACTGTTTAGGGCCTATCTAAGGGGTGAAATATATGTATTAAAACGGATGGTTTAGGCTTGGCAAAAGGTTTATTTTGCCCGGTCAAAATGGCAGTTTTGAAACTGCTCTACAGGCTGCAATGGCAGGCCTGAGATGTTGTTTTAAAGGGCTACTTTAGTGGGTGGCATAATGAGTGCTCCAGGCCCACTGGTGAGTAGGGGTGAGAGAGCATCTCCAGAGAGAGCTTTGATGAAGTACAAGGTAAGACATCATCTTGATTAAAAGTGGTATTGAGGGAGTTAAGTATGTTGGTGTGGTCTGCGAGAGACAGGGCTTTGAAGGCTTACCATTGCAGGATCCTACAGGATTGGAAGTGTTTTAGAGATGAAATAGACTTGGTGTTGTCTACGTGCCTTCGGATCTTCTGTAATTTTTCTTTGAAGAAGAGGTTGATGGCATTGTGCACTTTTCTGTGAAGTGAGAAGTAGATGGCCCTGGTAGGTGGATTGATGCAGTGCTTGATTGTCTTGAAAAACACTCTGTGTCTGTTAGTGGCTTTATTGATTTTGTTGCTATAGTACTTTGCTTTCACTGATGTGATGACCTATTTGTTTGTTGTGCGGAGGCCATTGGAAGAACAGCTCTTCTTTCATTTTCAGTCCAGTCTCCAGATGGACTATTTATTGTCAGCAGGATCTTTAGAGCACCAGTGTGGTGAAGACTTTGTCTTGCACTAGCATGTTTTAATTGGGCATGGTCATTCACATATTTTTCCCCAAAAAGTGTTCAAGTTGTTTAGAAGGGTGTTGGCATCAGACATAAAGTTGGTAGGGTAAGAGATGAGTTCAGGCATTAAATTGTCCATGGAGAAGTCTTTGAAGGATCTGAAGATTTGGTTTTCTCTTCTGATTTGGTCTTGGTTTGTTGGTAGGACACTGAGCAGGGAGATAGGGATGGCAATGTGGTCAGTCCAGTCCATGGTATCAGTGGTTTGCAGTAAATTGCTGGTGTGTGTTAGGCCTGTCATCCTTCTTCTGCCAACTTTTTTTCCTTCACCCCTCCTGTTTTCTGAATTCTTTTTTGTTGGCTTTAGGACTCTGCACACTTTGCCACTGTCAACCAGTGCTAATATGCTTGTGCTTTCTACCCAAAATATGGTACACCTGGCTTCCACGTGATTGCCTTATTTAATTTACCTAGAAGCGCCTAGTATCTGGTACTACATGGACCCAGGGCTGGTAAATTAAATGCTACTAGAGGACCTGCAAAAACAACAGTTGATGGACAGAATGCAGAACAATGTCATACATTCACCCCAGTACAGAGATCTGGGCCTAAATCCATCGTTTTTTTTGCTCACCATGCCATTCCAGTTTGAACCCAGCCATATGCAAATCAGTCTTGACCCTGTGCCTCATGGGAACAGTCCAGCCCGAACTGCCAAGCCAGGTCCTCCCTGGACTGGAAACAAGCATCCTAGGACCGGTTTCGGGGTTTCACCCCTCTTCAGCCAGGATAGCTTGATTCCAATGGCATGGAGAACACGGGACCCACGTCTGGGCATACCCGTCCCACTCGGGGTGACAAATGCAAAAACAACAGTTGATGGACAGAATGCAGAACAATGTCATACATTCACCCCAGTACAGAGATCTGGGCCTAAATCCATCGTTTTTTTGCTCACCATGCCATTCCAGTTTAAACCCAGCCATATGCAAATCAGTCTTGACCCTGTGCCTCATGGGAACAGTCCAGCCCGAACTGCCAAGCCAGGTCCTCCCTGGACTGGAAACAAGCATCCTAGGACCGGTTTCGGGGTTTCACCCCTCTTCAGCCAGGATAGCTTGATTCCAGTGGCATGGAGAGCACGGGACCCACGTCTGGGCATACCCGTCCCACTCGGGGTGACAAATGCAAAAACAACAGTTGATGGACAGAATGCAGAACAATGTCATACATTCACCCCAGTACAGAGATCTGGGCCTAAATCCATCGTTTTTTGCTCACCATGCCATTCCAGTTTGAACCCAGCCATATGCAAATCAGTCTTGACCCTGTGCCTCATGGGAACAGTCCAGCCCGAACTGCTAAGCCAGGTCCTCCCTGGACTGGAAACAAGCATCCTAGGACCGGTTTCAGGGTTTCACCCCTCTTCAGCCAGGATAGCTTGATTCCAGTGGCATGGAGAACACGGGACCCACGTCTGGGCATACCCGTCCCACTCGGGGTGACAAATGCAAAAACAACAGTTGATGGACAGAATGCAGAACAATGTCATACATTCACCCCAGTACAGAGATCTGGGCCTAAATCCATCGTTTTTTGCTCACCATGCCATTCCAGTTTGAACCCAGCCATATGCAAATCAGTCTTGACCCTGTGCCTCATGGGAACAGTCCAGGCCGAACTGCCAAGCCAGGTCCTCCCTGGACTGGAAACAAGCATCCTAGGACCGGTTTTGGGGTTTCAGCCCTCTTCAGCCAGGATAGCTTGATTCCAGTGGCATGGAGAGCACGGGACCCACGTCTGGGCATACCCGTCCCACTCGGGGTGACAAATGCAAAAACAACAGTTGATGGACAGAATGCAGAACAATGTCATACATTCACCCCAGTACAGAGATCTGGGCCTAAATCCATCGTTTTTTTGCTCACCATGCCATTCCAGTTTGAACCCAGCCATATGCAAATCAGTCTTGACCCTGTGCCTCATGGGAACAGTCCAGCCCGAACTGCCAAGCCAGGTCCTCCCTGGACTGGAAACAAGCATCCTAGGACCGGTTTTGGGGTTTCACCCCTCTTCAGCCAAGATAGCTTGATTCCAGTGGCATGGAGAGCACGGGACCCACGTCTGGGCATACCCGTCCCACTCGGGGTGACAAATGCAAAAACAACAGTTGATGGACAGAATGCAGAACAATGTCATACATTCACCCCAGTACAGAGATCTGGGCCTAAATCCATCGTTTTTTTGCTCACCATGCCATTCCAGTTTGAACCCAGCCATATGCAAATCAGTCTTGACCCTGTGCCTCATGGGAACAGTCCAGCCCGAACTGCCAAGCCAGGTCCTCCCTGGACTGGAAACAAGCATCCTAGGACCGGTTTCGGGGTTTCACCCTCTTCAGCCAGGATAGCTTGATTCCAGTGGCATGGAAAGCACGGGACCCACGTCTGGGCATACCCGTCCCACTCGGGGTGACAAATGCAAAAACAACAGTTGATGGACAGAATGCAGAACAATGTCATCCATTCACCCCAGTACAGAGATCTGGGCCTAAATCCATCGTTTTTTGCTCACCATGCCATTCCAGTTTGAACCCAGCCATATGCAAATCAGTCTTGACCCTGTGCCTCATGGGAACAGTCCAGCCCGAACTGCCAAGCCAGGTCCTCCCTGGACTGGAAACAAGCATCCTAGGTCCGGTTTCGGGGTTTCACCCCTCTTCAGCCAGGATAGCTTGATTCCAGTGGCATGGAGAGCACGGGACCCACGTCTGGGCAAACCCGTCCCACTCGGGGTGACAAATGCAAAAACAACAGTTGATGGACAGAATGCAGAACAATGTCATACATTCACCCCAGTACAGAGATCTGGGCCTAAATCCATCGTTTTTTTGCTCACCATGCCATTCCAGTTTGAACCCAGCCATATGCAAATCAGTCTTGACCCTGTGCCTCATGGGAACAGTCCAGCCCGAACTGCCAAGCCAGGTCCTCCCTGGACTGGAAACAAGCATCCTAGGACCGGTTTCGGGTTTCACCCTCTTCAGCCAGGATATCTTGATTCCAGTGGCATGGAGAGCACGGGACCCACGTCTGGGCATACCCGTCCCACTCGGGGTGACAAATGCAAAAACAACAGTTGATGGACAGAATGCAGAACAATGTCATACATTCACCCCAGTACAGAGATCTGGGCCTAAATCCATCGTTTTTTTTGCTCACCATGCCATTCCAGTTGCTCACCACACCAAACTGGGGTGGTGTGGTGAGCAAAAGAATGATGGATTAAACCCAGATCTTTGTGACTGGGGGTGAATGTTTGCATTGTCCAGCATTCCGTCCATCAATTGTTTCTTTTGCATTTGTCGCCCTAAGTGGGAAGGGTATGCCCAGACGTGGGTCCCGTGCTCACTACACCACTGGATTCAAGCTAGCCTGGCTGAAGAAGGGTGATGCCCTGAAACCGGTCCCAGGATGCTTGTTTCCGGTCCAGGGAGGACCTGGCTTGGCAGTTCGGGCTGGACTGTTCCCACAAGGAAAAGGGTCAAGACTGATTTGCATATGGCTGGGTCCAAACTGGGGTGGTGTGGTGAGCAAAAGAATGATGGATTAAACCCAGATCTTTGTGACTGGGGGTGAATGTTTGCATTGTCCAGCATTCCGTCCATCAATTGTTTCTTTTGCTTTTGTCGCCCTAAGTGGGAAGGGTATGCCCAGACGTGGGTCCCGTGCTCACTACACCACTGGATTCAAGCTAGCCTGGCTGAAGAAGGGTGATGCCCTGAAACCGGTCCCAGGATGCTTGTTTCCGGTCCAGGGAGGACCTGGCTTGGCAGTTCGGGCTGGACTGTTCCCACAAGGAACAGGGTCAAGACTTATTTGCATATGGCTGGGTCCAAACTGGGGTGGTGTGGTGAGCAAAAGAATGATGGATTAAACCCAGATCTTTGTGACTGAGGGTAAATGTTTGCATTGTCCAGCATTCCGTCCATCAATTGTTTCTTTGCATTTGTCGCCCTAAGTGGGAAGGGTATGCCCAGACGTGGGTCCCGTGCTCACTACACCACTGGATTCAAGCTAGCCTGGCTGAAGAAGGGTGATGCCCTGAAACCGGTCCCAGGATGCTTGTTTCCGGTCCAGGGAGGACCTGGCTTGGCAGTTCGGGCTGGACTGTTCCCACAAGGAACAGGGTCAAGACTGATTTGCATATGGCTGGGTCCAAACTGGGGTGGTGTGGTGAGCAAAAGAATGATGGATTAAACCCAGATCTTTGTGACTGGGGGTGAATGTTTGCATTGTCCAGCATTCCGTCCATCAATTGTTTCTTTTGCATTTGTCGCCCTAAGTGGAAAGGGTATGCCCAGACGTGGGTCCCGTGCTCACTACAACACTGGATTCAAGCTAGCCTGGCTGAAGAAGGGTGATGCCCTGAAACTGGTCCCAGGATGCTTGTTTCCGGTCCAGGGAGGACCTGGCTTGGCAGTTCGGGCTGGACTGTTCCCACAAGGAACAGGGTCAAGACTGATTTGCCTATGGCTGGGTCCAAACTGGGGTGGTGTGGTGAGCAAAAGAATGATGGATTAAACCCAGATCTTTGTGACTGGGGGTGAATGTTTGCATTGTCCAGCATTCCGTCCATCAATTGTTTCTTTTGCATTTGTCGCCCTAAGTGGGAAGGGTATGCCCAGACGTGGGTCCCGTGCTCACTACACCACTGGATTCAAGCTAGCCTGGCTGAAGAAGGGTGATGCCCTGAAACCGGTCCCAGGATGCTTGTTTCCGGTCCAGGGAGGACCTGGCTTGGCCGTTTGGGCTGGACTGTTCCCACAAGGAACAGGGTCAAGACTGATTTGCATATGGCTGGGTCCAAACTGGGGTGGTGTGGTGAGCAAAAGAATGATGGATTAAACCCAGATCTTTGTGACTGGGGGTGAATGTTTGCATTGTCCAGCATTCCGTCCATCAATTGTTTCTTTTGCATTTGTCGCCCTAAGTGGGAAGGGTATGCCCAGACGTGGGTCCCGTGCTCACTACACCACTGGATTCAAGCTAGCCTGGCTGAAGAAGGGTGATGCCCTGAAACCGGTCCCAGGATGCTTGTTTCCGGTCCAGGGAGGACCTGGCTTGGCAGTTCGGGCTGGACTGTTCCCACAAGGAACAGGGTCAAGACTGATTTGCATATGGCTGAGTCCAAACTGGGGTGGTGTGGTGAGCAAAAGAATGATGGATTAAACCCAGATCTTTGTGACTGGGGGTGAATGTTTGCATTGTCCAGCATTCCGTCCATCAATTGTTTCTTTTGCATTTGTCGCCCTAAGTGGGAAGGGTATGCCCAGACGTGGGTCCCGTGCTCACTACACCACTGGATTCAAGCTAGCCTGGCTGAAGAAGGGTGATGCCCTGAAACCGGTCCCAGGATGCTTGTTTCCGGTCCAGGGAGGACCTGGCTTGGCAGTTCGGGCTGGACTGTTCCCACAAGGAACAGGGTCAAGACTGATTTGCATATGGCTGGGTCCAAACTGGGGTGGTGTGGTGAGCAAAAGAATGATGGATTAAACCCAGATCTTTGTGACTGGGGGTGAATGTTTGCATTGTCCAGCATTCCGTCCATCAATTGTTTCTTTTGCATTTGTCGCCCTAAGTGGGAAGGGTATGCCCAGACGTGGGTCCCGTGCTCACTACACCACTGGATTCAAGCTAGCCTGGCTGAAGAAGGGTGATGCCCTGAAACCGGTCCCAGGATGCTTGTTTCCGGTCCAGGGAGGACCTGGCTTGGCAGTTCGGGCTGGACTGTTCCCACAAGGAACAGGGTCAAGACTGATTTGCATATGGCTGGGTCCAAACTGGGGTGGTGTGGTGAGCAAAAGAATGATGGATTAAACCCAGATCTTTGTGACTGGGGGTGAATGTTTGCATTGTCCAGCATTCCGTCCATCAATTGTTTCTTTTGCATTTGTCGCCCTAAGTGGGAAGGGTATGCCCAGACGTGGGTCCCGTGCTCACTACACCACTGGATTCAAGCTAGCCTGGCTGAAGAAGGGTGATGCCCTGAAACCGGTCCCAGGATGCTTGTTTCCGGTCCAGGGAGGACCTGGCTTGGCAGTTCGGGCTGGACTGTTCCCACAAGGAACAGGGTCAAGACTGATTTGCATATGGCTGGGTCCAAACTGGGGTGGTGTGGTGAGCAAAAGAATGATGGATTAAACCCAGATCTTTGTGACTGGGGGTGAATGTTTGCATTGTCCAGCATTCCGTCCATCAATTGTTTCTTTTGCATTTGTCGCCCTAAGTGGGAAGGGTATGCCCAGACGTGGGTCCCGTGCTCACTACACCACTGGATTCAAGCTAGCCTGGCTGAAGAAGGGTGATGCCCTGAAACCGGTCCCAGGATGCTTGTTTCCGGTCCAGGGAGGACCTGGCTTGGCAGTTTGGGCTGGACTGTTCCCACAAGGAACAGGGTCAAGACTGATTTGCATATGGCTGGGTCCAAACTGGGGTGGTGTGGTGAGCAAAAGAATGATGGATTTTACCCAGATCTTTGTGACTGGGGGTGAATGTTTGCATTGTCCAGCATTCCGTCCATCAATTGTTTCTTTTGCATTTGTCGCCCTAAGTGGGAAGGGTATGCCCAGACGTGGGTCCCGTGCTCACTACACCACTGGATTCAAGCTAGCCTGGCTGAAGAAGGGTGATGCCCTGAAACCGGTCCCAGGATGCTTGTTTCCGGTCCAGGGAGGACCTGGCTTGGCAGTTCGGGCTGGACTGTTCCCACAAGGAACAGGGTCAAGACTGATTTGCATATGGCTGGGTCCAAACTGGGGTGGTGTGGTGAGCAAAAGAATGATGGATTAAACCCAGATCTTTGTGACTGGGGGTGAATGTTTGCATTGTCCAGCATTCCGTCCATCAATTGTTTCTTTTGCATTTGTCACCCTAAGTGGGAAGGGTATGCCCAGACGTGGGTCCCGTGCTCACTACACCACTGGATTCAAGCTAGCCTGGCTGAAGAAGGGTGATGCCCTGAAACCGGTCCCAGGATGCTTGTTTCTGGTCCAGGGAGGACCTGGCTTGGCACGTCGGGCTGGACTGTTCCCACAAGGAACAGGGTCAAGAATGATTTGCATATGGCTGGGTCCAAACTGGGGTGGTGTGGTGAGCAAAAGAATGATGGATTAAACCCAGATCTTTGTGACTGGGGGTGAATGTTTGCATTGTCCAGCATTCCGTCCATCAATTGTTTCTTTTGCATTTGTCGCCCTAAGTGGGAAGGGTATGCCCAGACGTGGGTCCCGTGCTCACTACACCACTGGATTCAAGCTAGCCTGGCTGATGAAGGGTGATGCCCTGAAACCGGTCCCAGGATGCTTGTTTCCGGTCCAGGGAGGACCTGGCTTGGCAGTTCGGGCTGGACTGTTCCCACAAGGAACAGGGTCAAGACTGATTTGCATATGGCTGGGTCCAAACTGGGGTGGTGTGGTGAGCAAAAGAATGATGGATTAAACCCAGATCTTTGTGACTGGGGGTGAATGTTTGCATTGTCCAGCATTCCGTCCATCAATTGTTTCTTTTGCATTACTAGAGGTCCTGCAGCACCCATTGGGTACACAATTAAATAACACTCTAAAACATGTCTCAGGCTTGCCATTGCAGCCTGTGTGCAGTTTTGAACTGCCATTTCAACCTGTCAAAAAAAGAATTATGCCAGGCCTAAACCTTCTTTTTTAAAGTATGTGTCAGCCATAAGGAAGGCTCTAAACAGAACAATAGGTGGGTGTATTGTATTTACAAAGTAGGACATGTGTTTTTATTTTTAGGTTTTAAATGTCCTAATAGGGAAAAACTCCTAAATTCATTTTTCACTACTGTAAGGCCTATTTCTCCCATTGGATAACATTGGGTTACCTTATTACATTTAATAAGTGCTAATGTTTGATTGGGAAGAAATAAAAATGTCATGTTTAGACTCAACTCAATTGTAATTTAAAACCCTCCTTCATGATAAAGTCGGATTTTAAGTCACAATTCTGAAAATGCCACTTTTAGAAATTTAGCATCTTCTTGTCCCTGCCATTTGGTGCTTGCAACCTGGGTCACACAACTGTAAATATGTTCCTCTAAGACAGTGAAACAAAAGGGTACTAGGTGTTGGCAGGATAGGCCATCCTGCCAGGATGGGTGGGGCAGAGCTGGTCTCTGCCCCACTTACATTTCAAAGTGCTGCCCCAGCACACTCACAAACAAACTTAACACCAGTCTATTGTCGCCCCAGACCGTTTGGAGCCTCAGCAGGGGAAGGCAAGAGCTAGAACCAGATGTGGGGTACCCAGTATGTCAACTCCACTTCAAAAGCTGGCACCTGGTATAAATATTGGGCCTCCTGAACCACCTCTTCAGTACACTCCTGGACCTGTGAACTACAGAAGAAGAACTGCCTTGTTTCCCAGAGGACTACCTAGCTGCTTGAGGCACGCCCTGCTCTCTCTGAAGGAAGACTGGACCTGCTCAGTTCATCCCAGGCTGACCTAAGTGACTCCAAGGGTCGGTTGACTGCCTGTTCTGAGCTACAGGGACGCAAAACACCCCAGAGTCTTCTTTGCAACAGCCCAGCTGACCTGCTGCAACTGGACCTGCCTGAACCAGCAACTGGACCTGCCTGAGCCCTTCTGGCCTCTGCTATGAGTCCCTGATCCCCAAGAGGTGCCTCCCCAGCTCCTGCACCCCTGGCTGGAATCACTCCTTTATGTAGAAAGAAGAAATCCTGAAGTTTTGGGCTTTTAGCCCAAACCTTCACTTTATTACTGTTTGAGTGCAGCATAAATACTTTACGCCTTGCCTCTAATTTAAGCCTGACTGCTTTTGCGCCAAGCTACCAGAGGGTCAAGCAAAATTTTATTTAGTTACTTTTGTGGTTCACCCTGACAAGGATTGTGGCTGTTCCTTGAGAAGGGTTTACACCCTCCTCAACTAATAACCCGATTTCTTACTGTGATGTTGAGAAGACGAGATGTGTTCTTTGGATTGTGTTGGTTGTGTAAAATGCTGTGCCACGTTGAGTGTACTGATGAGGCTAAAGAGCATGTTGTCTTTTGAGCTTGTGTTATCTGGGAGCTTGAAGTCACAGAAATGGGTGGTGTATGCATGTCAGATGGACACAGTGGTTATGTGATATGTGAATTCATAAATCTGGACTGGAGCTTGTAGATGAGATGAAAGGTGGAGGTCTGAGTTGCAGAGTGGAAAATGGCATGTCAGAAGCTCGATGAAGTTACGTTTAATTTGCTTGTCTAGAGTGCAGGACCAGGAGGATGTTTGGATGACGACGAGGCCTCCAACCTACTTAAGTGTGCGAACCACATGATGGATGCTGTAGCTTGTGAGAAGAAGGATGTCCAGGATGTGCTGGGATGTGTGCGTTAACCATGCTTCTGTGATGAAAAGGGTGTCAATCTTGTGATAGTGATGAGGTCTGCATTGCTTGGTATGTGAAGTAACGCAGAGCAAGCGTTAATAAGCATGAGATGGAATGTGAGTTCTGTAGTTTGAGGATATGTCAAGTTCAGACTGGGCTCTAACGGTTCCTCTTATACCTGCACCGCTCTCTCAAATGTATGTCAAAATGTAGAGGGCAGAAATATCAACTTGCGCATGTTGACTTCAAAATTGTGATTAGCACAATATCTTCAAGGTTAGCTTAGATAGCGAAGTAGTATTGGAACTCCACATCTACTTCCCTTTACAATATAGTGAAAATTGATATTGTGGAGTCTATATATGTGCAGGATGATATGAAATACTCTGAGGCATATTTATCAAATTTTCACAGAACGTAACACAACAAGCCACCTTGCTGCGCTGCGTGAATGGGAGAGGGCAGGAATGTACTGTATTTAACATTATTTGGTGCATTCCTGCTCTGTACCTGCACTGGTGCACAATGAGCTGTCTGGTGCCAACGCAGGCACCCTTGCACTGGTGCAAGGGTGCCTGCATTGTAGGCAAGATTGTTTTTGTGCAGGAAAGGATACCTTCCTCTACAAAAACAATCATCAGAGACATTTTCCTCTTTCTACGTGTGCTGCACAATGCAGCACACATAGAAAATATAAAGAAGGAGAAATATACATATTTCTACTGGTTACATCTCCCCTGGGAAGATGTAGCATTTTGAAGCATTCCCAGGTCTTCCACTGTTAGAAATTGGGGTTCTGGTTGGCAGAGGTATGCTCCATGTCCAAACAGGAATAACAATCCTAGTCAAGGTAAGACACAAACACACACTAAGTTAACCTGTGCTCACCCCCTGGTCACTTGGCACAGAGCAGTCAGACTTAACTAAACAGGCAATGTGTAAAGTATTTGTGCAAGACTTCAAACAGTAAAACAGTGAAAGCACCACACAAAAAGATACCACACCTGCTTAGACAAGTAGAGCTTAATTAAATGAACAAAACAAGACCAAAACAACAAAAATCCCATAAGTAGAATTGGAGTTATGAATTTTTAAAGAATAAACTAAAATACAGTGCTTAAAAGCATAAAGTGCCAACCGGGGCTAATTGGTCGCGCTAGACCAAGTCAAATCCAAAAGTTCAGGTCAATTGCAATTGAGCGTGTCTTGGGCACAGGCACCAGCCTTGGCCCGCTCTGAAAAGTACCTTGGTTGTGTTGACGTTGAGGGAGATGTGAGGAGCAAAGAGGTGATGCATCGTCGAATGATCCATAGGATGAAGGCGATGTGTCATCATCGAGCCATGCAAAGTCGAAGATGAGTCGAAAATGGAGGAAATACTCAGCTCCATCAGTGATGCAATGCGATGCACTCGATCCTCACAGCAGCGGCGATGAGTTAGTGTTGATGGAGATGCGCTGGTTCTGAGCGTCGCAACAGCGTCAATACGTGGATTTTTGCAGGAGCAGCACTTTATAACCACTTCCAAAGGCCCAGGAATGGATTGGCATCACTTGGCTCACGGATGGCAGAGTCCAGGTGCTGTTGCAGGTGAGCTGAAAGTCTTTTATGTCCCTGAGACTTCAATCATGAGGCAAGCTAGCAAGCTCTTGAAATAGCTGTGGTTCTGGGTTCAAGTGATGTGGGTCCAGTCTTTCTCACTCAGTCAAGGAGGGCAGCAGGCAGCTGGTCAGCACAGCAAGATAGCAGTTATTCCAGAATAGCAGGTCAGCAGAGTGTCAGTCCTTCAGCAGCATAGTAGTCCTTCTTCCTGGTACCCACAGTCCAGAAGTGTTCTTTAGTGTTGGTGCCTGAGGTTCAGTAATTATACTCAGTTGTGTCTTTGAAGTGCACAGAGTCCCTGCCCTTCTTACCCTGGCTCCGGACTCTCTACAGGGGGGTATGCCACCCTTTGTGTGTGGACAGGACACAGCATGTTCAGGTGTAAGTGAGGCAGTGCTCAGCTTGGCCCCTCACCATCAAGTCAGTCAATAGCCCATTAAGTCCCATCAAGTCACATATATGCTTCCGTTGTGTGGGGCTGTCTAGAGGGAATGCATAAAGCCCAGTTGTCACCCACCCCAGACATGTATTGTATTGTATATAGCATTTATAAAGATCAACAAACACCCTACGGGTACCCTGGCGCTAAAGATATGTGAACACATACCAACGTAAAGCGAGGACAGAACCTAAAATGGGCAATACTCAGAGACGACAGGATCAATTTCTGGGGAACAGCCACGTTTTGATCCTTTTCCTAAACAAGGACAAGGTACTACATTGTCTGATTTCAAGTGGCAGTTCATTCCATAGTTTCGCGGTGGCAATACTAAAAGTTCTTCCTCCCAGTCTGACACTGTTGAACCTGGAGACCTTTGCCAGACAGGCAGAAGAGGAGACAGGCTGCAGGCACACAGGGCTTAAATGTGTCATTTTTAAAATTGTAATGAAAAATCCAATTTTCCCAATAAAGAGGATTTATCATTACAATTCCATAGGTACTAAACATGATAGCTCTACCTCCTTCCACTTGGGTATTACACTTATTAGCTGTAACAAGGAATCCCTAATGTAATGTAGTGAAAAACGAATTTGGGAGTTTTTCACTACCAAGACATGTAAGACTTAAAAAAACATGCCCTACCTTTTAATTACTCAGTGCCCTGCCCCATGGGCTACATAGGGCCTACCTTTGGGGTGACCTATATGTAATAAAAGGAGAGTTTAAGGCTTAGCAAGGGATTATAAATGACAAGTCGACGTGCGCTACTGAAGTGTGTGACAGAATCAGTGCTGCATGTCTACTAGTAGCATTTAATTTACAAGCCCTGCAGAGCCCTCTACTAGGAACTTATAAGTAAATTAAATATGCCAAATGTGGATAAGTCAATCAAACCATGTTTGGGTAGTGAGCATATGCACTTTAACACTGGTTAGCAGTGGTAAAGTGCACAGGGGCACATGCATCAAGCTAGGCAATTGCGATTCCTTAATAGCTATTATTAAGGAATTGCTATTAAGGAATCGCAATTGCCTATGCATGTAGAAATCGCTTAATGAATAGCGATTCCTAATCATTCCTTAATTGCTACTCGTAAATTGCGAGTCGCAATTAAGGAATACCTACCCATTCATTCCTATGGGCTAGGAGGCCCATAGGAATGAATGGGAAGATATTCACTATTAGCGATTCGCTATTAAAGAATGGCTAATAGCGGGAGCTATTTCAAGGGTGCCAGGGTGTCAAAAGGACACCCTGTTGCACCCTGAAATCTGCATATGAGTACATCTTGCACACACACATGCCCCAAGGGCATGTGTGTGTGTAACATGGAAGTTTGAAAAATGAACTTTAGTGCATTTTTCATAGTTTTTGCAAATTACCATGCAGTTTAACTTCATGGTAATTTGCTCCCCTATTAGCGAAATCACGAATTTTTTAACTTTGATGCATTGCATTTAAGGAATCTCAATTTGTGATTCCTTAAATGCAATTGCAATTTAAGGAATAGCAATTTTGCGATTCCTTAAATTGCGATTTCTGCATTTGGGATGATGCATCCCAAATGCAGAAATACTGAGTGCAAACGGGCAGATTCTCAGAATCTGCCCGTTTGCAACCAGTATTTCGGTTGATGCATGTGCCAGACAGAGTCCTAAGGCCAACAACCATTAGATAAGCAAAAAGGGAAGGAGGATGGCAAACGTTTGGGGGTGACCCTTCAGAAAGGGCCATTTCCAACAACTTTTATTGGTAAATCTGTGAATGCGCCAAAATACATGGGTGGAAGAGTTGGAACACCCACACTCCACCCTGGGGCAGAATAATGCAATGCAGAATGAACAGGATACAGTTGGTGCATTTTATTCTGCAGGTTTTGTGAGGGCACAGGCTTTCACATTTACAATAATTCATAACTGTCAGCGACTGCTAGCCTTTGGGCTCCTGACATTGCCCATTTTCTTTGTGACGGATGCCAAGTCAACATGATTAGTTTACACAGTTGGAGCCCTCAAGAGCATCTGTCTGTGCTTTGGTTCCTGAAATCAATGAGCTGGGCTCCCTCCCATTCTGAGTAAATCCACAGAAACGAAACCACTTATGTTCAATGACGTGACGCAAAATGGTGTGGCCCCTGTAGAATGTGATGAGGGATCCCTTATTCTCCCATATATATTTGATATTTAGTGGCTTTGGGCTGAATGGGGTCCCCTTGAACTATTGGGGGCCTCTAGTAGGTTGGAGCCCCCTTCACCCTAGGGCATACAGGGGCCTGCATTACCCCCCCCCTCTCTCCCCCCTGCTGTGTTGCCTGAGAGAAGAATAGAGCACAGTTTCCTAGGACAGCGCGAGACTGAGGTCACTCGTGCGATGCTATGCAATTCAGCACTGTGCACGTGGGTCTTTAAAAAGATAAGTAAATAGATGCTATGTTTTGCATCACATAGCACCAACGAAAAACGTAATTACGTTTGGACCAGAATGTCTTTAAAAGATGATAGAAAATACATATAAGGCTAACAGATATCCCTTGCTATGGACCACTGCATTTGTCGGTGTTACAGGAATGATGGGGTGAGGGTGAATGACCACATTTGTACGAAGTAACAGGGTCTGCCTTCCTTTCTTTGTTGTTGTGATTATGTGCGAGCACCAACTGCCATGTATTTGTACTTTGTTCAAACATTCCACTTTTTCAGGAGTAAACAAGAGAAAACAATTCACAACAAGGAACCAAAGTGCTTTCTCCTGGTTTATGACCTTATGCATATTTCATGTGCCTTGCAATTATCTGCCGTCTTCATAAGCAGGCCTCTTAGCTGAGCAGACGCTGTTCCAGGCTAATGATTTAAAGCTTACATTTAGAGCGCAACACTGGGGAGAGCAGGGATAATGCACCGTGTATAGAAGACAAATCCATACATTTGTCAGCTGTGTCTTGAACACAAGATTCATTTTGGCATGTTTGGATTTGCAACAAACATGACTTGGTCTCAATGTGATACTTTCTTGCTGAGTCGGTTGTAATTGGCTTTATTGCTCTATAAAATATTTTACCTGTACAGAATCGAGAGCATTCAGTCCATTTCTTTCCCCTTGCAGATGAGCTCATATCTTTTTGCTAGTTGATTTTATTCATTAATGTATCACAAAGCAGCTTACCCCATCCCGTGTTGAATTACTAAATCCCATCTGGTGCTAATAAGGAATGACTTAGTTTGGATCAGAGCTTGCACTCTGACGGTGGTGGAGCTAAAATGTTGTTTTTTAAAATACAGCAATGATCATTCACGTCCCTGAAACATGTGGGTTTTCAGTAAAAAAAAACTTACATTTTCATTGACTTTTACGCCATCTCATAAAGATGCATGTAGAATTTTAGGATATAAATTTTGACATCCTCCATTTCTTTAAGATACCCACAAGTTGTCCTTGGAGAAACTGTTTTCTATTTACCAAATAATGATTAGACGTTCTTGCAACGGATTAGAATACTCATTGGATAGCCTTTGGATTTTGAGGTAAAATTATTTTATTACGAAGCAAGAAAAATGTATTCATCAGCTATAATCTCAGAAATCATTATTAGAAAATCTGTAGAAATAATTTCTGACTAGATAAAGGGTAACGTGTCTATAATCACATATTGATATGAGTGAAGGATATATACACATTATTCTACTTGATAATTACTAATGTATGACCCGTAGAGATATGAACCTGTAAGTTAACATACGGTTATACATTAACTCACCATGCTTGGCAACATAAGACCATTTCTTATAACCAATCACAATGTTCAGCTGGTAGGATGTCTAGTTCGAAGTGTCTAGACTATACATATATATATATAACCTACACTAGTCGACCAAAAAATCTCACCCATCATGTGCTGGAACATGTGAAAACACATCCAAGTAACCACCTAAAAAAGCCACAAGATCTCTTCTCCAGAGCCCATAGAGGACCGCGTTTAAGTGTAAGACTCTGTGGCTCCTGTACATGGCTAGCACCACATTGTAGCCTGGAGCCTGCATTTATCAATTTACCTTGTTACCATATTGCTTCTCCAAAAGCAAAATATGGGCAGCAATCATTTGGAGTCCATACCACCAACCTCTGGAATACCCTGGAGCTCTGCTTGAGGAGAACAAAACTATTGTCAAATCTTGAAAGTCCTGAAAATTGAACTAGGTAGACAACCATTAAACTAAAAGATTGTTTTGGTTGTAGATGAAGGATGCCTGCTAGACAGTTCCCTTGATGGTGAGTGGAGTCTAACTGCTTGTTTGGAATCATACTTGCATCTCTGCAAGTCAGGTAAGGTGACTTGCAGTGCTTTACAAAACACATTAAGCAATGGAAACAGTGGAAAATTAAAGTATGAATGAATTGGAACATTCTGAATATATTCTTATTTATATTCGCATTTTATTCCATAAAGTATGTTACAAACAGAATACAAACCCCACCATCTTTGTTAGTCGACGAGGAGAGTGGATAGGTAGATATCATTTACATTCATTTCCATTAACAGTGAAGTCCAATTGGGACTTCACAGGAAATGACAAGGAGAATTGAAGTGAGCTAAAAAGAGATTTATTAACAAATTTAATACCAACCAGCGGTTATTCATTAAGTATTCAAATCTCAGACATCAACATTACAGATTTAGATAATCAAGAAGTCGAATATTCAAAATAAGATAAAAGAGAGCATTGGTAAGAATTACAAATAGAATGCAGAAAATGCAACAAGCGTGTTTCATAAAGAAAAATCCCTATTCTATATTAAGGAAAGTTAAGTTAAGAAAGGCATTTGGGTTAGGCAAAAAGAATATGCTGTCAGCTTCAGAAAACCAAATGAAGGTTTCTGATGAGAGAATATAAATGCTCAGGCATGAAGCCTTTTGCAATCCCATCATGGAGATTTGCAACGGTGAGAAAGATTTTCTCATTCAAAATCACTGAGCATCTCTCTAATGCATAAAGTGTGTGAGAGACAGTAAGCAAGGGAGTCCTGAAATCAAAGTCAAAGCCCTAGCTGTCTCTAGCCTAAGTAACAGATGCTAATATAATTCAACAAAACAGTAATTGCAACATTAAAGTTGGTTCTCACTCCTGGGAACCAATGATTTTCTACCAAGCTCTGGGAGCAGGCAAACTCCTATATTTCTCAGGCTACAATGGTGCAAACATGACTATGCCCTTGAGTTGTTACACTGAAGAGAAGCTTGTGGTTCAGACAGCTCTTCCCATGAGTCGCACTTCCTAGCATCTTCCTCTTCTCCCAATGAGAACCTCACTGCCAGTTGTCTAATGTATAACAAATACCTATTCACTAGCAAACAGAAGGCTTCTGGAACAATACAGCATCTGCAGTGTGACGAAAAAAACATCTGCTGCAAAACAAATGTGTTCATATGAAGGCAGGCCTCTTAGCTTTACTTGTAAAGTTGACATTCAAAATGACATTAATATTAAGCAAACTCATTTCACTACGACATATTAACTCAAGTGTTGACGTATTAGTGTGGTTACCTACTACAAATGTAATCGTTAAATGTGCACAAGTTTTTTAACGTGATAATTTGCACTTTTTTGTTAATAAAATGTGTTTAATTTGCAAAAAGAAGAATTACGCTCCAGTAATTCCTCCTCCACCTCCACCCCCACCCCCATGGCTGGAATAGCCATCACATTACACACACATTCATCTTTAGATGAACAGATCATCTCCCTGCTGAGTAATCCATTTTATCCTTTGAGTTTTGCATCTCCTTCATCTCTTTGTAAGCCTTTCTTTTTCTATCTTCCATTTCTATTTCTTCTCTCCTTTGCTTTTTTCTTTCTTCCTTGCTTGGAAACATCTAAAACCCTTATATAAAGCAAATACGCAGATCATACAAATGCCAATAATCAAAATCAGCTTTAATATAGCAACTAGAAATCCATTACCAATGTTCCAAGCCAACTACCTATAACAGAAACTCCTTTACATAAGGTTCCTAAAACACTAGTTGTTTCTAAGTTCTCTAGCTCAGGTTTGGATCAGAAATGTTTTTCGCATTTTCTTCTATCGCCTTACTCTTGTCTGGGCAACAGTTTTGTGCTTTCAACATCTTACAGTCTCAGCCTTTCACTGCTAACAATATGTCCAAAGCTAATAGGTCTTGCAAAACCGTTGATCTGATAGCTACTAATTCTCTATTTACTGCCAACAAAGCACCAGATGTACTAGTGGCTAATTTATCCACTAATGTAGAAATGTTTCTGATTCATAATTTAGGGCTATTCCTACTGGAGGAATAATAACACCAAAAGAACCTCATACTTATTGTGTCTCATCATTAATACTACGTCTTTGTCTAAGATATGGATTAATTGTCAAGGATTCTATACTATTCACATGGTGCATTTTTGGGAATATCAAAGCAAAATAACGAACACCTTCCCAATCAGCAGGCAGTTGGACATATGCGTCCTGTCTGTATACAAAGTATACTCCGGGGATAACTGATTCTTCTCCAGTTAAAATTTGAACCGACTCGCCAAGAACTAATGAATGTGTGTTCACAACTACTTATCCCATATGACTGGGTCTGATGTGATTTTTTTCTTTTGTAAAAGCATAGATTTCTTTTCTGTCATCTGTATAATTTCAGTCTAGGATAAACAATTTTGCCTTTGCACTCATCTTCCTCCTTTTGCCACACATTCTTTAAAACATCTTCCTTTTGAGTTGCCTTATAAAACACATGAGCTCCCCTGTCCTCTAAAGGTTTCTTTCAAATTACGTTCATATGCCTTAACAGTGTCTATTTTAGTAAGGGATCAAAATAAAAAACAAGCTTGTTCCATCTCCTTAGCATGTGGGTGAGGATTCATTCTCTTTGAAGGAGAATTTGAGAAAGGATGAAGTCATAATTGGAGAAACAATATTCAAAACGATTCTGCATATAAAATAAAGACAGTTGGGACTTTGCATTCCATGGTAGAGGTCTGATTCATTCCCTCACGCGTTGAGCAAACTTACAAGAGAATCATTTGTGGAACTCAGAGGTATCTGCTAACTAGTGAACTCTCCACGTGGGGCCCAACAAGTGTGGCGCCTTGCAGTTTGGATATAATATCCTGTCAGAAATCTTGATGTGAACGATTTCTTTTGAATGATTTCTCCATTTAGGAACCGCTCTATTCCTGGATACGCTTGATCCATTGCATTCCGCTACAGCACGAGAAAGGCTGCTTTTCTTAACTTAGCATCAAGCAACATGATGCTACTATTCTGACCAGGCTGTGTTGATTTTCTTTAGTCCTGATGAAGACCCACAGTTATGTTTTGCATGAACAAACATTGTTGTAAGGGTCGAAACATCGACGATATGAATAGGTGTTCGGTACCAATGTCACATATCTATCGCCAAGAATTAGGGATATTTGGTCGAGCATTCTAAAGTGTTGTAAATGGATGCCAAATTGGGTTATTTTGTGTTTTCTGCTTAATATTAAGTGTCTTGTAGATTGGATTATGTTTCATGTGATGAACGCTTTGTATGTCACTAATTTATGTTATTATTTGTGTTTCATAACAGTCCTGTGACTTTGATATATGACTTTTGTGTTTCTCCACGATATATGAATAATAATATACCATTTAAAGTACAGTTTTTTTCTCAGTTGTGATTAATTATTTAATCTCTTAGTGACTATATACATCTCACATCATTTATTGACATTTCCCAGTCAATCAGGACATAAATATTGCAACTTAAATGAAATTGCGCAATTCCCTACAGAACCAATTGTTGTTATATATTATTAATTCCCCAAGGTTCTGCGGGATACTGGGACACCCCATTAGTATTAAGGGTATAAAATAAACTAAGCAATATACTACAGGTAACTGCATATATAAGTGGAAAGTTGTGATAAGCTACATCCTCAGTTGCTGAAGCAGGTAGGTGTGTGCAAACCTAGCAATCTTCAGTATTTAAAGCATGTGTGTATTCTTGAACTAACTTAGAAGTAAATGTTTGATGCAAAACCTTTCTTAGAAACCTCTATAAATTAAGTTTTTAGTTTTGGCTTATCTATCAAATGTGGAGGTGATGTAGGTGCAGGGGAAATCTAAGGGTACCTATCTCAGGGCTTATACTCATAATAACTAAAAGTGTTATAAAAACTAATACAGTAATTATTAGTGTCACAGCTATCACTATCCTACATCTAGCCTTGATAAGGAAACACATATTTGTCTACAGTCAGACC
This sequence comes from Calotriton arnoldi, assembly GCA_963921515.1. Lineage (NCBI taxonomy): Eukaryota > Metazoa > Chordata > Amphibia > Caudata > Salamandridae > Calotriton > Calotriton arnoldi. The sequence goes on along the minus strand of CAWUFW010005122.1, from coordinate 413,755 downwards.
TTAAGTAGAATGCAGCAGCAAGCAGACTAATATTCTGCGTTTGGTTCTACTTGTGCAAAGTGAGCAAAACTTGTTGTTGTCAATCTGCGGTTAATTCATTTAACTTATATATTTGTAAATTTCCTTTATAAGTTGTCACAGTCTATACAATAACTCAGTTCAAAAACAGTTAATTCTTTGAACAACTGTATGTTGACTTGAACTAATCATACATCAAATGGGTTGAGCTCAATGATGAATCAGCTTCAAAGATGTATTGTATGCTGTGATGTTGTGGCATCTCATGGGGATTCATGTGGTTCTGTTCTCACTTCATTTGAATCATAGCCTGTCGAATATACTGTCAGTATAATAAGTCCACTCAGGTGAAGAATACTTGGGACAAGGTACTCTTCCTCTTTTAGATCTCTTGGGTTTCTGTTGCTCTTCTTCTGTGTCATTAACACTGCTTGATTCTGATTCTTTGATGATGGTTTGAGTCATGTGTTCAACTAACACATTAGATCTTAATCACTCTCTGTTCTTTGGCTATTCTTCTCTCTTTTGAGCTCCCCTCCCCTCTCACATCAACAAAACATGTAGTTTTGTAATCCTTGGAGTAAGATGAAATTCTAGATGCAATCATATCTTGGTCATAAATCAGACTAAAAGACTAAAATCTGACTCTGCTCTGGCTAGCGCATTCATGTTATTATTTGCTGAAAGTTTAACTTTTGGTTGACATAAGATGCATTGCACTAAAAACAATTTGCTACTCTAATTTGTAGATGTCTATTACGTTTAAATCCAACTTTTCCAAGAGGGCCATTCCACAGCGTGGACCATGATTGGATTTTTGAGTGTCAGCCTCAGTAAATTCTTGGCCATTAGGGAAAAGCTGGATAAGTACTGTCTACAGTAACCCACCATTCCCAAAAACATTCTGACTTCTGTCTGCAGTTTAGGTGGATTCATTTTGAAAATAGCACTAATTCTCTCTTGTGACACCTTCTGTGCTCCTTTCTCAATGAGATGTCCTAGGTATAGGATTTCTTTCTGACAGTATTGCAACTTGTTCAGGGACACCTTGTGTCCAATCTCAGCTAAATGATTTAGCAGAATAATTGTATTCTGTTTACAGGCTTCTTGTGTACTTGACGCCACAAGCAGGCCATCAATATACTGTACAAGAACAAAATTACAGGGAATTTGCAATGACTAGAGATTCTTTTTCAAGATCTAATTAAAGATCAATGGGATATCTGTATTCCCTTGTGGAACTCAGCACCATGCCAAAATTATATTTTGGAAGCAAAAAGAAAATAAATATTGACTATCCTCATGCAACAAAATTGAGAAGAAGGCTTGACAAAAATAAACATTTAGCATCACAGGGGATCTGACACAATATTGTAGCTGGATTCGGTACAATGGGACAACATGAAATGAATATACTTTTAATTTTTCTTAGTCTTTCACTATTCTATACTTGGCGTTCGGCTTTTGCATGCCCATTCCATTCTTCTCTTGCAGCAGCAAGTCCTGTTCAGTGGCCCTTTGCCAAAGGGGTATCCGGCCTTGTGGAACTCTCGTCGGCTACAGCCTCTAGCTTCGTCCCCCTGGAGATTTCTCAGCAACTGCAGCCTCTAGCTTTGTCCAGCTGGAGATTTTCGCCTTTCAAATAAGACACTAATTCCAAATGAAGAAATCTGCACTGCAACTTTGTCCAGGGGCTTCCCGATGACGAAGCCTCCTCCACCTTGAACACTGCCTGCAGCATTTAACTTGTTCTACAACTTTTTGTCGAAATTTCTTTTAAGTCATGAGGTAAGCACCAACCACGCCCAATCAACTTTTTGTATCCCACTCGCGCTCCATCACGGTTGGCCATATTTTTCGACTTTGACCTAGTTTCACGTGACTAGATGTCCATGGTTGGTGCTTTGCTCCTTTAGGCACTAGTTTTTACCTCAAATGTTAAAAAATCGTAAATCCTGTTTTACTGATTGGATTTTTGTTGTTTTGGTGTCAAATTGTTTGTTCAAATTTACTCTATTTTTCTAAATTGGTGTGGGATTTTTCTTGTACTGTATTTTCACTTTATTAATGTTTGTGTGCTGCATAAATACTTTACATATTGCCTCTAAGTTTTGTGCCAAGCTACCAGAGGGTTAAGCACAGGTTAATGTATTGACTTTTGTGGTTCACCCTGACAGGGTTTGTTGATGTTGTTTGTGCAGAATTAACAACCCCCTCAACCAACAACCCAATTTCTCAGAGTCTCCCTGTGAATATCAGCCACAACATTTTTGGAAATTGATTCCATTATTAAGAAATTAATGTGGTGCTTCTGGCCAATATTTAAATTGTCTAAATTCCATGAAACCACAGTGAGTGGTGGTCTTCACTTAGCTTGCATGTGACTGCACTGCCTCACTCACCAAGAGGCTTATATCTCCTGTTTATTACTAGGGGTGGGCGGAATTTGCGTAGTCGCGCTACGCAAAGCTCCGCGAAACGGTAAAAAATCTCCGCGAGCACGCAAAAGTTCCGCGAACACGCGGAATTGCTTGTTACGCCCGTTCGCAATGCTTTTTTCCTGTTGGCGAACACTGTTTGCGTGCTCGGGGACAAATATCTTGCGAACACGCATTTTGAAAGCGCGAACAAGCAAAAAATTCCACGAAGCCGCGGATCGCGGAATTTTTGGTAATTCCGCGCTCTCTGCAGAACGCGAAATTACCCAAATTCCGCAAATTCCACAAGCGGAACGAAATTTACCGCCCAGGCCTATTTATTACCAATGTTTTGAGGCAAGCCTTTGTGTGTCTGCATTGAGAGTATTACAGCTAGCATCAACAAATGACTTAGGAGAGGTTCATGGAGCACCGTGAGAGCTGATGGAGGAAAATAATCTTTTAATGCATGCTATGGCATCTGCTTACTGCACCACTCACAAATCATTACATTTATGCAGATACACCTCTTTGGGAGAAAGTGGGGCTTCAGATAGGAGCTCATGAAGATGTACAATTGGGATGGGGCTATTATGCACATACTTGATGATATACTAGAAGGTGACCACTTGAGACCACTGAGATTAATTCAAACATTCCGACCATCAATTTTTTGTCTTCCTCAGAGCAATGCCCTAAGTGTGTTGAGTTTGCCCAGACAAGGGTCTGTGCTCACCGTGCCACTGGAACCAAGCTGCACTTGACTGATGAGGCCTAACTAGGCCAAAACAGGTTTTTTGTTGCTTGTGTTCCGGTTCAGAGAGGACCTGTTTTGGCAGTTCAGGCTAGATTGTTCCTATTGGAGCAGGTCTGAGGCTTATTTGCACATGGCTGAGTCTAATCTGAAGTGGCATGGTGGGCAAAAAGCACGACGGACTGGGGTGCAGCTCCCGGTAATAACCAGCAGCTGAAATTAATTCAAACATCATATCCATTACTGATTTTTATCCCAAAGTGCAATGGGTATGTCCAGACCTGAGTCTGTGATCACTGTGCCACTGGAGCCAAGCATTCCATCCATCACTGTTTTGTGTTCCTCAGGAAATAAAAAGCAATAGCGTACATCCCTGTCACAGAAGTAAGCATAAATTGCAACATGTTGATAGAACCCACATAGTATCAAAGAAACAACTTTCACCAGTAGTGGACTTTTTAGAAGGCAATTCGATTGGTCACCTGCACCATTCAGGATTCAGATGCCAATACAAATTTTGCATTCTGTGGTGGAATGTGTACAATAGCATAATCTCCAAAAAAGCAAAAACTATTAAAGCAGTGGAAGGGTGGCATAGTTCCTTCCAGGGAATTGGAAGAAGACACTCAACACTCTATCAATTTCTGGAAATATTCAAAAAGAGTACAGCAATCAATAACTAACTAGAACAGTCCCAAGCACAACTAAACCTACAATATCCAAACTTATTAATCAAATGCAGGAAATGCTAGTTTGCAAAATGTGACTATTTACTAACAACCAAGTCCTACCTTACTTTGAAACATTAGCCAGAGCACTATGATAAGAAATCGCCAGAAATGACATTAAACAAAAACAAACTTTAAGAAATTAAACAACAAAGATCTACACAAGTTTATAAATAATAAACTATTAAATATTTTTATCACTCCTAATAAAAATTATAAAAAACATAGAAACATTATTTCATGATGATAACAAACGTTATTCATTCAAAATATGTTTTCAAAAGCACACAACTAACATACAATGATATACAACACAAATAGAACAAAACAGTACATAATGTAGCACAAAAATACTACATACAATTACAGAATGGCAATATATGAAAAAAAAACAATGCAATAAATAATTTTGACCATACAAATAAATAACATAACAAATAGAGCTACTCACACTTTCGTTGCTGAAGTCATAGATACATACAATGACACATAATCCATCAAAAATGTGTAGACATTATTCCTGAAAAATGCAAAAATACAAGTTAAAAAAAAACCTCCCTCTAATACAGCCATATATAAGTCAGGGATGCCATCCAAAACTTGAAAAGACATTAACAATACAAACAATGTTCCAGGAAAGAATGTCAAAACCTTGAAAAAAAATAGTTGGTTAAAAAATCCCTACTATCTTTCCTTTACAAAAAATAAACACATCAAAAAATAGAAGTTTGATTTCAATAGAAAAAACATCTGTTAAAGAAAACACAGAACAACCCACTTTTAAAACAACCATAACACATGCATATGCTAACACATGTCAGAGTTCCTAAAAATAATTAGCAATGAAACACACTTTCTGAAAATAAAAATATGTATACTATAAAGCACAATTAGGCCTACTGCATACAGTTACAACAAAGCCCTGCATACAGTTACAACAAAGCCTCACACTAACTATAACCTAACAATCATATTAATATACAAAATACCAACCTTACTGACAATGTATCACGTCCTCTCAGAGATACTAATTTTAAAAAATAGATTAAAAGTAGACTTACCTTAACCAGAGATTAACAATGAGGAACCACTAACTTTAAACTCTAGATTTACCTATTTATACAAATATAATTTGTTTTACAAGTTTCATTAAGTATTCCTACTCCAAGTGTAGCCATATTTGGGTAATTGATGGACTTTGGAAGGGTGCTAGATTTAATATTCCCACTACAAGCTTAACCACATTAGTGAAAGTGTTGGAATCGCGGGAGGGTTGTAGATCTACTATTCACACCAATCTTAGCCATAAAGGAGAAAGAGTTGGCCTTGACGGGAGGGGTAAGTTTAATAGCCCCACTGAGAAAAGTGCTGGACTTCGGAGAGTTTACGTTTAATATTCACACTCCAAACTTAACCAAATTGAAGAAAGTGATGGACTTTGAGAGGCGGTAAGATTTACTTTTCCAACTCCAAACATAGCCACATTGGAGCAATTGGAGAAAGTGTTGGACTTGGAGGCAGGGTAGATTTACTATTGTCACTCCAAATTTAATGGAAAATGTGGGACTTTGAGAGGGGTGGTAGCATTTACTATTTTTGCTCCAAATGTAACCACATTGAGGAAAGTGTTAGACTTTTGGGAAATTCAGGGGCATATTAGCAAGGAATAGCGATATTTATCGCTAAACGCGCTTAGCGCGAATCCTGTTAACGCCGCCTATCGCTGGAAAATATCGCTGAGATAACACCCTATTAGTAAGGTTTATCTCCATAGCGATAATATTTCCAGCGATAGCGGTACAAATGCGAGAATATCGCTGGAAAACCAGCGATATTCTTGCATTAACGCTTAAGGTGGATTCAGCATTAGAATCCACCTCCTATACCTTAAACAGGTAAGTCATAGTCAGTAGCAGGTGTTAAAATCTAGCGATAAACGTGCTTAGCGCGATTTATTTTATCGCTTCGCCTGCCTTGATAATAGGGGTTAGTGGTGTTAGCGACTGTTTACAGTCGCTTTTAGTGGGGAACGCCTACCTTGCATGTCATTAGCGATAAATATCGCTGACATGCAAGGCGATGTAATTCCCGGCCTCTAACGCCTGAAAGCTGTCGCTAACGCCTGTTAGCGACAGCTTGCTAATAGGGAGTTAAAAATATTGCTGATTTAGCGGCAAAAAGTGCCGCTAAATCGGCGATAAAGCCCTTGATAATATGCCCCTCAATTTGTTATTCCAACTCCAAACTTCACCATGTTGTAGAAAATATTGGACTTTGGGGGTTAGATTTACTATTTCCACTCCAAACCTAACCACATTGGAGAAAGTGTTGGACTTTGGGAGTCAGGGGTTAGATTTACTCTTACTACTCCAAACTTAGCCACATTGAGGAAGGTTTTGCACTTTGGGGATATTAGACTTATTATTCACACTCCAAATTTAACCACAGTATGGAAAGTGTTGGACTTTGGGGCTTCAGATTTACTATTCTCACTCCAAACTTAAACACATATGGGTGAAGTGTTGAGCTTTTGTGGGTTAGTTTTATTATTCCCACTCAAAACTAAAGAACATTGAGGAAAGTGGTAAATATTGGTGGGTTACCTTTACTATTCCCAATCCAAACGTAACCATATTGGGGAAAGTGTTGGACTTTGTGGCAACAGGAGGGGAGGGTTGCATTTAGTATTCCTACACCAAACTTAACCACATTTGGGAAAGTGCTGGGGGTTCATATATATTATTCCTACTCATAATTTAACCGCATTGTTGAAAGCCACGGGTTTTGGGGAAAGTTCATATTTACTATTTGCTCTGAAAATTAATCCAGTTTCTTAAAATTATGAACACTTGAGGGACTTGACCATTCGACAATTTAAATAAAAAACAATAACAAATAAAAAATTTCCAACTCCACACTTAACCACACAGGGGACCATTTTGCACTTTGGAGAGGTTAGATTTACTATTGCCACTCGAAACGTAACCACAAGTTAGGAAAGTGTTGGGAGGTTTAGATTTACTATTTTCCTACTAGCCCCACAACCTCCTCTGAAAATATTTACAATCAAAATAACATACATAATAAAAAGTTAAATTAAAAATATACAATAAAATACTTAAATAATAATAATAAACAGCATAAATTATATTATATATAATGACATTTACAAAATTAATATTAATTGCAAGCATATTGAAAATGAAAGAAAAAATGATATTCTTACCTGCTGTAAACAATCCAACAATATTAATTATATCATAATATTACTGCAACAGTATTAAAGGCTACATATTTTTTGGACACAATATTAACACATAACACCACTGTGCTGTATCTAGGATAGCTGTTGTGTACTGTTGAGTATTTTCTATGGAGACAACTAGGCATCAAATAATGCAGTTACAATGGGTTTTTTTAAACTGTGCCTTTCTGGAGAGTTGTGCAGGAAACCTTTTGGCAGGAAAGAAGGTGATCTTGGGACGGTGGGGAACATGGCAGCCGTGCACTATGTGGCTGCGGGCACCCGGGGAGGGAGTCATTTTTTGCCACGATGTGGGTGCCTGATGCCCCGCTGCCTCGCCACACTCATACCTGGTGAAAGGGCTTGTGCCTCTTCTTCTGTTTTGCCTAAATGTTAGGGGTGTTTAATCCTCTTGCCCCAGCAGCTGGTGCAGGAATCTCCCACTGGGAGGAAGCCACACGGGAGCTCCAGTGAAAAAGGACGGTCCTTGCCTGGGTCCCGCGAGGCAATATCAGCACAAATCCGGAGGAGCGCTCCTTGTTTGGGAGTCGGGGGGCAATGGAAGGTTCGGGGAGAAGTACCCTGCATATACTGAGGTGTGTAAAAGTACCCAGCTCTCGGGGGCAGTGAGGCAGAGGCAGAGGAGGGGGAGGCTGTGGATGTGACCAAGAGGAGCCAGCGCCTCGTTTCTATGATTAAGAGAGGTCACAGCCTGGAAAAAATTCAAGGTACACACTTCGCACTCACACCACTGCCATCTCTGGGGTAATTCCGGAAGCAGATCTCTCCTCAATGGTCCCTGAAGTCATTGTAAAACCTCAATGCAGTACTGCTGGTGGGGCCTGGGGGGGGCTTAAATCTTAAGATTGGGAAGACTGCCTAGCAAGATATCAGGGGCTAGAGGTAGGAAAATAACTGTTGTCCAGATCAAAGAGACTCTGCCTCTTAACACCTTTTTCAAAGGCATGGCCTCACCTGCTCTTTACTACAGTGTTGAAAGGGCCCCTGAGGAGGCTACGGAAAAACGGAGCCAGGACACTGAATCTCCCCATATCTTTTCAGTTCTGAAAGAACTATTCAACGTCATCCAGCAGTTCGCAAAACCCACCTGCGAAGCCACGGACATCACACCCTCCCAGGAACTCTGCGACAAGCTCAGCTCCTACTTCCATCTGAAGATCAAGGCCCTCTACGACAACTTCAGCGAACCAGCACCGGACAACACCCCCCGACCTACCGCCGCTGATAAGCCAACCATCACGTCCTGGGACCCCGCGACCGTCGAACACATCACCGCGACCATGAAGAAAACTCACTCAGGATCCCCAACGGACCCCTGCCCACCGCACATCTTCCACAGGGCCGCCGCTGCCATCGCACCCGAACTAGGACGGACGATCAACACCTCCCTCAGATCCGGCATCTGCCCAGACGACTGGAAACGGGCGGAGGTGAAACCCCTCCTCAAGAAACCTACAGCCGACCCAATGGTCCTGAAAAACTACCGGCCCATCTCTCTCCTCCCCTTTGCAGCCAAAGTCACTAAGAGACTCATGAACGCCCAGCTGACCACCTTCATCGAAGAGAACTCCATCCTAGACACCTCCCAGTCTGGTTTCCGCAGCAGCCAAAGCACCTAGACCGCCCTCCTCGCCACCACTGACAACATCCGCATGCTACTAGACCAGGGACACACCACGGCCCTCATCCTTCTAGACCTCTCTGCAGCCTTCGACACCGTCTCACATCGCACGCTCGCAGCCAGACTCCACGACGCTGGGATACAAGGAGCCGCCCTCAACTGGATCCAATCCTTCCTCTCCGGCAGAACCCAGAGGATCAGCCTCCCTCCCTTCCTCTCCGAACCCACTGACATCAACTGCGGAGTACCCCAAGGATCATCGCTCAGCCCGACGCTCTTCAACATCTACATGGCCCCCCTCGCCGCCATCGTTAGACAGCATGGGCTCAGCATCGTATCCTACGCCGACGACACCCAGCTCATCCTCTCACTCACGAAGAATCCCGAAGACACTAGACTTTGCTTGCAGGAAGGAATGAAGAACGTGGCAGACTGGATGAAAGACAGCTGCTTGAAGCTCAATTCAGAGAAGACCAAGGTCCTCATCCTCGGACCCTGCACCTCCGGCTGGGACAACACCTGGTTGCCCTCTGCCCTCGGGAACCCACCCACCCTGACAGACCACGCTCAGGACCTTGGCATCATCCTTGACTCCTCCCTCTCCATGAAACGCCAGATCAACGCCGTCGCTTCCACCAGCATCAACTGCCTTCGCATCATCCGTAAGACCTTCAAATGGATCCCCCCGACTGCAGAAAGACTGTCACCCACACACTCATAACCAGCAGACTGGACTACGGCAACGCCCTCTATGCCAGAATCAACAGAACTCTTCTACACAAACTCCAAACCATCCAGAACGCCGCAGCCAGACTCGTCCTCGGGACACCGCGTCACGAGCACATGACCCAACACCTACGAGGCCTCCACTGGCTCCCCGTCGAGAAGAGGATCACCTTCAAACTCCTCACCCACGCCTACAAATCCCTCAACAACATCGGACCCAAATAACTCAACGACAGAGTATCCTTCCACGTACCCAAGAGGAACCTCCGCTCCGCCGACCTCGCCCTGGCAGAGGTCCCCCGCATCCGCAGAAACAAAACCAGCAGGAGAGCCTTCTCCTACATCGCAGCCAAGACCTGGAACGAGCTCCCGGTGAACATCAGACGCTCCCCAAACCTGCACATGTTCAAGAAGGACCTCATGACCTGGCTCTTCGACTGATCCGGAGCCGCTTCCTCCCTCCCTCCCCCCCAGCGCCTTGAGACCCTCAAGGGTGATTAGCGCGCTTTACAACCCCTGATTGATTGATTGATTGATTAGTGTGAATAGTATGGTTACGATACACTTAGTGCAGCAACCAGTCCAGGCATGAATGATCCTACCCAGCATGTCCCACAAGTAGTTACAAAGAACCGGTTTGAGGTTCTCACTCCCCAGAGAGGTCTGAGCAGATGGGTGAGCCCTGCCAGGGTGTTCAGCAGGAGAGGGTTGCCACCTCGGGGCCCTGAGCAGATCAGATGGGGTTGAGATGACTGGGGTACAGGCGGAGGCGTCACTGGCAGCAATCCTTTTGGGCCTTAAGGCAGAGATCAATAGTAGGTTTTAGGTATCTGAGGCTTACCAATCAGGGATTCAAACTTCCTGCCTAGCTTTAACCCAGATATTGAGTGATATGGCTGGGCAGACCAGAGTACTAGAGGAAGCATTTTTCTTGATCAAACAAGATCTATAGAAGAATGCAAGTGGAATCAGCCGGCTAACCAAACAAATTCAAAGTCTGAGGGAGAATTTAGAAAGGATTGAGAATCATTCTCGGAGGAATAACCTTCGGATCCTAAATGTCCCAGAGGCAGAGGAAGGTGGTGACATGAAGGCCTTTATTATGGCACTATTATGGGACACAGTTCTCAATGACAGGCCTGATATTAACCTTGAACAGGAGATCCAGAGAGCACCCAGGGCCCGATTTAAAAGGAATCTGAAGCACCAGAAACCCAGGAAGATACTGGTAAATTATCTTTCCTACCAAGTGAAAGGGGCCATCTTGGGTATTGCTTTGAAGTGTGGGACTCTCCCCGCCAAAGGTTACTCTTTCACTATTAGATCCAATGTTTGCAAGGCGTAAGAGCAGTGTCAGTGGAAACTCGGTAGGAGAATGGAAGAGCTCCACAAATTGGGGGTAAAGGTGCAACTAAAATTCCCGATGATGCTATGCATTGTGTGGAACAATCATATGTATATCTATCGTACCTTAAAAAAAAGGTGTGGACTAGCTGATTGATTCCATTAAAAGAGGTACAAATGCCTGAGGTTTTTCCCTATCCAGGGCAGGTTTCATGTAGGGTCAGGGTGCGGCAGGCAGGTGTGCACATTGTGGTCTAGTTTATGGTCTTTGTTTACGCTACTCCCTCCTGGGGGATGTTCTTAGGCATTTAAAATGCCAACTAGAAGCGGGAGGGTTCCCCAGGGTGGGGTTTGGGAAGGGGCACTGAGTGGGGAGCAGTGGGGAAAAAACAAACAATTGTCCTCAAGATTACCAAACTGCTGTTTTGCTAATCATTTCTATCAATATAAATTATACCATAGGAAGAAAGGGCCCAGATCCTTAGAAAATAAATGGGGGTAGGAAAGGAGATGCTTAAGTTAAAATGTTAATGGCCTTAGGTCAAAGGGGAGGCAGTGATTGGTATTTCAGTATCTCAAAGAGAGCATGGCCCATACCATGATCCTGCAGGAGACCCACTTTAAGGCAACTAAGAGTAGAGCCCTCTATTCTACATATAGGTGGATCGAGAATTATGTAGTTTCGGATCAGGTTGAGTATTGCAAGGGGGTTTCCATTCTTTCGAGGAAAGGAGCCAGGGTGGCGGTATTGTCCTCTAAAACCGTTAGCTCAGGTAGGTGAGTCTTGGCAGGTATCAGATGTTTTGATTATGAATTCATCTGTGCAGGTTTTTATGGCCCAAATGCTGATGACCCTTCCCATCTTTCCACCCTGAAATGGAACCTGGTGGAGTCTTCACTACCGGTGGTCCTGGGGTGGCTTTTTCAACACTTTGTTAGATATCAGTCTTGATAGAGCTACCAGGAGAGATTGTATCCATACACATAAGACCAGGCAGACTCTAAGAAGCATGCTAAAGGACCTGGGATTGGTAGATATGTGGCGTCACCAAAAGGGCCAGACAAAGGGGAATACATTTCACAACAAGAAATATGGACATTTCTCAAGGCTTGACTATTTCCTTGTAGATAGTGCTATATTAAATAAGGCCAAAGAGGTTAACCACCTGCCAGGGTATCTCTCTGATCACTGAGCATTCACTATGCTTTTTCAGTGTCTGGATGTAGGCAGAACTCTAGGTGGACAGTTAATCGTGCCCTCCTCCTGATGAGGCCGGAGGATGCGCAGTTACATTTTAAAATCAAGCTGGATAAGAAGTGCAGGGAGAAGTGGCAGGCCAAGTGTTTGAATCTTTTTGAGTACGGGGAGATATCAGGATCACTCTTGGACTGGGAGACGGGATCAGAGCGGTCTAAAAAAACATCAAGGAGCTGATGATTAATTGCCGGGGGACAACTCCAAAAACACAGGAGAAATGCAGAAACACTTGGGGGCCGATTCCGATCTCGGCCGGTAGGGCTCCGAATAGGATTCGGCTTTACCGGATCCGAATCGGAGCCCTTTTTCCCGACCGAATCGTACGCGGGTCCGGCCGAGCGAGTACGATGCGAATTCGCCGACCGACTCGTCCGGGCGACCCGACCGCTCCGACCGACTCGTACCCGGATCGTACCGCTCCGACCGACTCGCTCGGACCCGATTCGCACCGCGCAATGGAGACGTTTTCCGGCCGGGTAAGTACGATGCGCACCTCGACCGCTCCGACCGACTCGCGCCGTCCGACTCGAACTCGCTGTCGGAGCCGTACTTTGGGGGTCCGTGTCGGATCCCCTGCTGCGCGTACCCGTGCGAGGCGCACACAGGGGGACCCATGGGTCCCCCTACCTGTGCGTGTACGCCGCGAAGCGCTCGCGGCGTACTCGCTGTAGGGGCGCCCTTGTCCGCCTCGCACCCATTGAGGCAATGGGAGCCCGCGTACGCGTTGTACGACCGGCTCCCATTGAGTTCAATGGGAGTCCGACCGACTCGTGTCCGGTGGCATACGAATGCATCGGACTCGTTCGGTCGGACTGCACGGGTCCGATTCGGTCGGAAATCTCTCCGGGTCCGGCTCGGTCGGAGAGATTTCCGGCCCGAATCGGAATCGACCCCTTGGTCTCCCTTTTCTCAGCGCTATATACAGAGGAGGTCTATCCAGACCTTGATAGGCCTAGGGAATCGTTGAGGGACAGGGACATTCTTGGGCTCATGGAGTTGGGAAAGGAGTCTCTTGAGGCGCAGATCACTGAGGCAGAAATTTGGGAGCACCTGGAACTTGCTAATAATGGGAGGGCGGTGGGCCCAGATATCATCCCCTTGGAGCTTTGTATCTAAGGTTTTTTCTAGTATCCTGGCTGGTAGGTTGGTCAAACTAGCTCCTCAATCCATGCTGAACAGAAGGGTTTTGTTCCTAAGCACCAGATCCATAAGTTCACTCAGCAAATAGTTGGCTCCATCACCTAGCCACTGCTTATTCGATTGCTTTGGCAGTGGCTACATTAGATGCTGCCAAGGCTTTCGACTGAGTATGTTAGGCGCACCTCTGGGAGGTCTTGGCAGTACTAGGTTTCAGCCCATGTTTTATCTCAACCCTCCTGAGATTATATGGAAACTTATCTGCCTGAATCCAATTCAACATGTCCTTGACTAGGAGTTTCAGGATCGTTAGAGGCACGAGGCAGGGTTGCCCTCTTTCTCCCCTTCTATTTGGCATCTACATTGAACCGTTTGCTCAGTTACGCAGAAAGGATCAACCCGTAATCTCAGTTTACTCACAGCAATATAGGAACAAGATAGCACTCTATGCTGATGACCTTATAGTTTACATATAGGTTCCTGCCCAGACTATCCCCAGGGTAGAAAAGCTAGTGGAGGAGATTGTGGCACTGTCAGGATACTCTGTGAATACCACAAGGTCAGAAATTATGTGTTAGAACATCACTAATTGGGATGGGGAAAAGAAGGAAGAGATCAAATATCTGGGCATCTCCATGGTCCATTCATTGGAGGCTGTCCTAACACATAATCTAGGGAAGGTGGCAAAGGAGATCGATTTGCTCCTTACTAGGTGGAGGAATTTGCCACTGACAATTTATGGTTGAGTGAACCTGATTAAAATGTCGATACTCCCTAAGTTTACATATCACTTTGATTGTATTCCACTTATGTTTTCTTGAATGGCCATAGCAAAAATACAGGAGAAAATAGCAAGTTTTATCTGGACTACTGGTGAAGCCAGGCTCTCCTAGAAAAAATTGAGGCAAAGGTTAAGGAAAGGGGGCCTGGCATTACTGGACCTGAGTTTTTATTGTATAGCTTTCCAATTTTAAGAACTGTAGGATGCTTCTTGAGATGCTGGATAGTTCAACCTGGGGTCAGATCTTAGCAGGAATGACCACAGAGCTGATACCAACAGGTTTCCTCTATAAGTTTAGGGCCTCAATGTTTTTGAAAAAAGTTTGACTGAAAGTTTTAAAGGCCACACTCAGGGGCCGATTCCGATCTCGGCCGGTAGGGCTCCGAATCGGATTCGGCTTAACCGGATCCGATTCGGAGCCCTATTTCCCGACCGATCCGTACGCGCGTCCGGACGAGCGAGTACGATGCGAAATCGCCGACCGACTCGTTCGGGTGTCCCAACCGCTCCGACCGACTCGTTCCCGGGTCGAACCGCACCGACCGACTCGCTCGGACACGACTCGCACCGCGCAATGGAGACGTTCCCCGGCCGGGTAAGTACGATGCGCGCCGCGAGCAGTCCGACCGACACGCGCCGTCCGGCTCGAAAGAGCAGTCGGAGCCGTACTCGGGGGTCCATGTCGGACCCCCTGTACGCATAGCCGCGCGAGTCGCACACAGGGGGACCCTGGGTCCCCCTACCTGTGCGTGTACGGCGCGAGTCGCTCGCCGCGTACCCACTGTAGGGCGCCCTTGTTCGCCCTCGCACCCATTGAGGCAATGGGAGCCCGCGTACGCGTTGTACGACCGGCTCCCATTGACTTCAATGGGAGTCCGACCGACTCGAGTACGATAGCATACGGACGCATCGTACTCGTTCGGTCGGGCTGCACGGGTCCGATTCGGTCGGAAATCTCTCCGGGTCCGGCTCGGTCGGAGAGATTTCCGGCCCGAATCGGAATCGGCCCCTCAGCCTTTGGTACAGAGTCAGGATGATTTTGGGTATTAGCTACAATTCAGATTTTTTTACCAATTTGGGACTTCTAAGGTACCCGAGAGTATTTGTTAGATGGGTTGCGCTATACACTGAAGAAGGCTGGGATAACAACTTGAGGGGAGCTGTTCACAGTAAAGGGGTTATTACCTTGGGAAGCACTTAAGGCTAGGACTGGGGGCTCCCTATCAAGATTTAAATACTTACAGCTCTCCTCTACCTATGCAAGTGCCAATCAGGAGATCGGTGGAGCCTGGGAAGTTGAGTCACTCTTGCAAGATGTGCGGCCCATCAACAAAGGTGTTTCCATATGGTACTGGAAGCTCTTGGACGCTGATGATAGACACCTGGAGACACTGTATGGGGTTTGGGAGGGGATAATCCCGGCAGCTGAGCTATCACATCTGGGGCAAGTTTCCTTATAATTGCTGTACTCTATGGTTAAGCAGGTGAATTTTGAAAGGAATCAATATTTCACTTTTAATTTGGGGAGAGGATGTAGCCTCACGGCTAGAGCGGGTAACCGGGTTCGAGTCTCTGCAACGACGCTCAACATCCTGTGATTCTGGGTAAATCACCTAATCTCCCCGTGCCCAACAAAAATTAATGCGTCCTTCTGTAACAAAGCTGGTGCTCATGTAAAGCGCTCTGATACACGATATCTTCAGTCTAGTTTGGGCTATATAAAACTCTAAAAAATAAATAAATAAATAGAATATTCTGGACCCCCCATAGGATTGCAAGATTTGTACAGAACCTGACCTCAAGATGCAGAAGATATGGCCACCTTGAAGCACCTGTCCTTTGATCAGTGGATATTGGGATATTGTGAGTAATACCATTGTGGAAATTCTGGGAGTTAGAATCAAGTTGAGCCCCACTCTGGTGCTTCTTGGGGTAGATACTGCATCACTCAGCCTACTGAGTGGACCTCAGCAGTGTTTTCGGTTCTATCTTGTGCTTCTTGCTAGAAGGGAGACCTGTAAATGCTGGTTAGATCCATTACCTCTCTCCCCAGAGAATTGGCTAAAGGCTTCACACCAGACCTGCAGACTGGATCTAGGGAGCACCCCAGGCAGGGTGAATGCTATCTGGGCTGATTTTTTGAGGTGGAGTGGTGTGTCTGTCCCGGAAAGTCGAGTAGTCCCATGATTATACCCAAGCACTAATGCGATTTTGTTTTTTTGCCCAGGTTGGTTTGGTGGGGCCAACACAAAAGCATCAGGCTTGAGGCTGTCCCTTAACGGTGCCTGAGTTTGAGGCAGCTTTCCTGATATGAGGACAAAAAAATATATATTTAAGCCTCATCTGTAAAAGTGTCACCAACGTCAGATTTCAACTTGACTCTGACATCCTCAAGTATTTTACTGTTCATGGGTTGGATGGATGTTAGTTTGCAATTGCTGTGCTATGTTGAGTGATGGTTCATCCCATTCAAGAAATTAACAAGATTGCCATAAACTATCATGTTATAATGCAACTGCCATAAGGTATTGAACATAAGTATCTGACCTGTTGCCGATACAGAGTTTATATTATTCACATCCACTCTCAACTATACTTTGTGCATTACTCTTAATTTCACTGTGGCAAACTCCAAAATACACCGAAGGATAGGTCAAGTGTATAAGCTGTTTTTAAGCTTACCAGTTTAAGATACTACTTTCATTATTTAACAGTACTGTGCACAGATCGTTTTCCAGTGTCATTGCTAGATAGATCACAATGGGACATAATTGTTATGTTGTTCATTCATGTGAATGTAACATTTCTTAAGTTACACCTGGCATTCTTGGCATGGTCTGCCTCCAAACATTTTGCCTTTGTCTTCACTCCTCCTGTTTTGCTGAATTCTTTTTTGTGTGGCTTTAGGACTTTGTGCACTTAACCACTGTTAACCAGTGCTAATATACTTGTGCTGTCTCCTGCAAACATAGTAAAATTGGCCTACACCTAATTGACACACTTAATTTACTTGTAAGTGCCTAGTAAATAGTACTACATGCACTCATGGCTGGTAAATTAAATGCTAATAGTGGGCCTGCAGCACTCCTTTGGGTCGCCTTATTACATTTAATAAGTGCTAACTTTAGATTGGGAGCAGATAGAGAGATGATGTTTACATACAAATGTATTTGTACATACTTTTGGCAGCCAGGCCTCAACACAGACACCCTTCTGCCACAGTGCAAGGGTTTTCTACATTCTCTAAACCATAGGCTTTGTGCTAAAAGGGGTTCCTTCCTGTAACAAACTATGTTTTAAGTAATGTCTTACATTGTATTTGTACTGTAGAATGCAGCACACATGTAAAGTAGTAAAAACGAGTAGAAATGAAAACATGTCTCACTGTTGCTCCTGCCTCGAAGAGAAGTAGGATTTTGGTGCAAATCCCTGTCTATGATTCTTTGTAGATAGGGATTTAGCATCAAAACCCATGGATGGTTGCATGGGAACGACCATGCACCACCCATGGTACACCCCCTTGATACAAAGAAATACAAGGCAGTACATTGTGCCACTTTGCATTACTTTGGAATGCTATCAAATGTGCTTTCAGATTTGCGTTGAATACTAAATTCCACCCTAACATTTTGGGGCTGATTATGACGGCGGTCGGACCGCACACCAACTGGTGGCAGTATGACTGGCAACATCCATTTGGTCCAACCGCCACATTTTAATGCTGGCGGTTGGACCCAGAGCGGGAGGAGTCTGGACCGCCGCCCCGACAGGATCACAGAACCCGACAGGGCGGCGGTCTGAGTTGCGGCCCAGAATGGAGGCGGTGACAAGCCAGCCGCCGCCGTTGGCATTTGGATATCCCTTTCCGACAGCCTGTACATGGCGGGAATACCGCCATGTACAGACTGTCAGAAAGGGACATTTGGAGCACATGTAGTTCTCCCTCTCACCTCCATGTACCATGTGCTATGCACCACATGGTGCATGGCACACCGTCCATGGATGTGCACGAAGTGCTCCTTTTCACAGCGGCTTGTGCTGCGGCCCTTTTCCTGGGCCACAGCACAAGCCCCCGTGAAAGGGAGCACTTTGCGATGGCCAGCCTGGCTGTTGCATACTAATGCAGAAGACAGACTGCCGACTGCTTGTCGGGCAGACTCCTAACCGGCAAGATAGCAGTCGCGGATCCGACCGACTGCTATTGTAATCAACTCATTTGTGTTTGCTTTGGATTACAAAATTAATGTAAACCCTAAGCAAAGTGTTAATAAATCTGGGCCCAAAGACTCTTCTAAATCTAGGGAGTCAACTTAGCCCCAACTGAACTTCACTATTCTATCATGTTCCTTCCAACAGCTTGATATCAACCCAAGTAGTCAGGAGACTGGCAGTACATTTTGACTTTAATATGAGACCTAAAACATTAATCACAACCATCTCTAACACAAACAGATTCCAGCAGTTCAATTACCTTAATTCTGCTATTACCTCTTGCTCCATGCTACCAAGCCTCTAATAAAGGCACCAATATGCTTTTTACTACTTTGATAAGATTATAAATTTCAACACACAAACACTGTACAATGTGACAGCCCAGACACCAATATGATCACACCAACAGCAAGACGGCTGACTGCCAATCACTGGAGACAGAACAAATTACATGCTTTCGTGTTTGATGGCATATATGGAATAGATGGGCACTACCAACGACAAGTGATCGCAGCTCTAGTGTTTGGACAAATATCATTTTAAAAAGATCAAGAGACAGAAATATTGGAAATTAAATATTGTGGCACACAAATATTGTTGACAAGATATCGTTTTTTGAGGTAAGTAATATCATTGTAAATAATATTGATGTCTTTAATATCATTTTCACTAATATAGTGGTTCATATTGTTTTTTAATTATTTCAATGTGTTTTAGTTGATATATTATTTTTATGTGTTACTATTGTTTATATAAATTGATTTTCTTTATATATTTAGCTTGTAATTTTTAGTGACTTAGAATTGTCATTAACTTTTAATAGTAATTTCTAGTGTCAGAGTGAGTTGTTGGGTTTGTTGGGGTATAAGGTGGGAAGTTAATTAGGTAATAAATAATTAGAAATTATTTAATACATTTAATTTAATTATATGATTGATATTTATTATGTAATTTATGTAATGCTGATTTATTCTCATTGTATGTTATTTGCAGGCTGTTCGGTTAGTAGGAGTAAAGGGGAGACATTAATTAAGTAATAATTAATTAACAATTAATTTTTAATTGTTAATTAATTATTTAATTGATTTTAAGTTATGTGATTTATGGAATACTTCCATATTTTACTATTATTTTAGTTGCAGGCTGCTAGATTTGTAGAGGTGTGGGGTGGGAGGTTAATTAAGTAATAATGAATTAACAATTTATTATTAATTATTAATTCATTATTTAATTGATTTTAATTATGTAAAATATGGAATTCGGGTTTATTTTACTTGTATTTAGTTGCAAAATGCTAGGATTTTAGGTGTGTAGGGTGGGAAGTTAATTAAGTAATAACTAATTGACTATTAATTATTATTTGTAAATTAATTATTTAATTGAAGTTTAAATATATAAATTGTTATTTTAGTTTTGGGTTGCTAGGTTTGTAATTATGCATATTGATTAATTGTTTTTAATTTGTTTAATACCATATATATTTTTATGTGCAGTAATATATTTTTCTATTAGGAGTTTATTATTTTTTCTACATTCATGAGGTTACTCATATATGTAATGTGTATGAAGTTAAGTATTTTCCCTACTCTTGCTTAGACTGCAGTAGGAATAGTAAAATTAACCTCTTCACAGTTCAACATTTTCCCTAAAGTTGCTCATTTTGGAGTGGGAATAGTAAATTCTACCCTTCAAAATCCATCACTTTCCATACTGTTGCAGAGACTGGAGTGGGAATAGTAAATTGGACCCCTCCAAAGTCCTACACTTTCCCTAATGTTGTGCTTTTGGAGTGGGAATAATACATTTTATCCCTTTGAAATTCAATGTTTTTCCCGCTTTTGCCCTGTTTAGACTGAGAACAGTGAATTTCACTCTTCAGAAATCCAATCCATTCCGTACTGTTGCCCTGTTTGGAGGGAGAATAGAAAATGGAACCCCTCCGAAGTTCTACTGTTTTGTTGTTTGGAGTGGAAATAGTAAATTTCACCCATCCGAATTCCAAAGCTTTCCCTACTTTTGCACAGATTGGAGTGGGAATACTAAATTTTATCCATCTGAAGTCCAGCACTTTCCCTAATGTTGTCCTGTTTGGAGCGGGAATAGTCAGTTTCACCCCTCTGAAATCCAACCCTTTCCCTACTGTTGCGTTGTTTGGAGTGGGAATAGTAATTTTAATTCCTCCAAAGTCTAACCCTTTCTTTACTGTTGCTTAGACTGCAGTGGGAATAGTAAATTTCATTCCTCTGAAGTCCAAAGCTTTCCCTACTGTTACACTGATTGGAGTACGAATAGTAAATCTAACTCCTCCGAAGTCCTACACTTTCCCTGTTATTGTGGAGACTGGAGTTAGAATAGTAAATCTAACCCCTCCGAAGTCCAGCACTTTCACTAGTGTTGCATAAACTGGAGTGGGAATAGTATATTTATTATACTTAAACTTCAATAGTTTTCATAATATTGGTTAAAATAAATGCTGCAGGCCGTACCCTGTGCATAAAAGGTGCTTTTTATTCAAGCATCCATGGAATATTTTATGGACCCTATGAGTTTTGGCTTGACGCCTCGAGCCTTGCTCATGGATTGGCGTAAATACAACAACATGTTTTAAAACTAAAGTCCATACGTACGTGATAACATTTGAAAAAATCCTACATCATTTCTCTCTATAGAATCTTTCTTCTTTTCTTCTTTTACTTGATATCTCTTTCCAAATAGTTTATTTTACTTCCCATTTACAAGTGTGAAACACATTAATTGTTTTATGTTTCAATTAATCATTTTCTCTTCCTAATGAAGTTTATTTACTCTCCAAATGCTTTAAATAACCCGGACAACAAAAATGGTATGCGTGATTCCACACATTCCATTGCCTCTTTTCTATCCCTTTAGATGCCGGTATCTTGTCTCTCCCTGGAGTTTATCTTTCTCCTCCCTGTTAAAGCCCTAGTGGGCAGGATATTCATGTTATTGTCTCTATTAAAAAACAATCCCCCAACATGATACATTTGGGGGCCCCAACTGTTCAGAATGTCATCTTCTCATATTTCAATACAGCTCCCTTGTACACTTAACACAATTATTGCCCTAGTGGCCAGATGCCTTGGGTAGAGGGTAAAAACATCATCTACTCATCTATTAACCCTGTTTCTCCAGGTAAACTCAACATCCACCAACCAAATAACCGAAGACAACTATAGAGAGGAGTTGACAAATTTCTTATTAACTAAAAAGACAACTGCCCTCAGTCATCTTTATTCTCCAATGATTTGGAGGGTCACCAACCGGGTACCGACTCATTACTCAGCCAGGTGTACCGCCAACTCCTCACTCATATTAAGGCCACCTGTCTCCATGGTTTACAGATTAATAATATATTCAGACTCTAATCTACATTGTTTTGCACACTGGTCTCCTTCCCTTTCAAGTTTCTTAACTAATGGCTACATAACTCTGTACAAACAAGGAGACTTCAACATTGTACATATCTGTTGTCTATCATGAGATCCCAAAACATCACATAATTATATGAAATAAAACGTGTAACATAATATCACTATGGAAAATATCATGAGAATGTAAATAAAAATAACGTAACAGATTCATATACGGCAGTGCAATGAGATGTGAGAAAATCAATGAATAGTCTGTATACGAGAGTTAATGTACAGTATATGCCCTGGTTTTCTATCTCATTTTCCATCCCAAATCTAATAACGAACAAAATTAAAAACAAAGAGATGCCTGTCTCTGATATATCGTAAAACGTGATACTATCTCACACTATATCATAAAATGTGATACCATCTCGCATTATGGTCCTCCTCATTATCAAGTCAAGTCCCCCTCAACTTCAGTAAAGATTTATAAACAAATATATAAGCAACTTTGCGTTATGCCCAAGTGGGATAGTGAGGGTAAGAACCAAAGGGAGAAATAAACATCAAGGGGTACAATCCTTATAATGTCAGAATACAGATAATGGCAGAATATAAATATATATTAAAAAAATCTTTTTACTCTTGCAAGAGTTATCAATTTGGTAACCCCCTCCCTCAGTTCCACAATACTAAACATTTCATCTAGCATCACTGTTTTGGCCACCCAACAACACAAAAACCATAAAAGATTTCAAAAGAACCAAGCATCTTATCTGCAGAAGTAAAGTCTCAAAATGCCCATAACATGAAGAGGAAAAGGGTAGGTGGGCTCCTGCCCAACTGGGCAGCATCACATCTCAGTAGAGGTTTCCATCTTTTCCTCCTGTTAACATAAAAAAGAGAGGAGGATTAAATCCCATTAAAAATACCATAAAACCTTGTAACAGGATCCAGAAAGGAAAAGAATTATCATACAAAGCTCATAACGCTTACAAAGGGAGAGGTGTGGTGCATCGGCCAGAGCAGTTGACTTCGGAGCGCGGAGCTCACAGTTCGAATCGCCTTGAAACCCTTAAAGGGGTGATATGTTCATGCTTTACAAATAGGAATTACTAATTATTATTAGCAACCCAGCAAGGACTAACTGACCCCTAAATTGCCTACCAAGTAAACCTTAAGTTCTTCAGCATTCCACCAACCAAGGATTTTAGTCTAGAGAGCGAGTAATTCTATGTTATCCCCTTGTGTACTCTATGGAATCAGATCAATAGCAAAGACTGACAATTTTGGGGTCTATTACGATGGCGGGCGGACAAAGTCCGACCGCCACCGTAACGGTGTACGGGACCGACCGCCAGAGGTGCGGCGGTCCCGCTGTGGCCATTAGGATGCGACCGCCACTCTGGCGGTCGCATCCCACATATTTAACATTGTGGCGGGCGGTGCTTTGTGCAGCATCCGCCACAATGCCAAATATGCATGTTGTGCATTGGCATGCACAACGTGACAGGCACCGCGAGGTGCATGCCACCTTGTGCATGCCAATGTAGGTGGGTACCATAGGTACCCCCCAAGTGCACCCCCCCAACACCACGGGGGCCCGCAACAGGCCTCCAAAGGCAAACACTGCATGCCTTTCCATTGAGGCATCGCCGCCATGGAAAGGCCAAACTCCGCTGACATCTTAATGTCAGACACCCCCACCATATTATTGCCCAGGACCGCACGGCAGGCAATCGTAACGATTGCCTGTCTGCAGTAAAGCGGCGGACGGTCTTTCCATCCACCGCTGGGCCCCCGCCATCGTAATAGGGTGGGGGGTAAATTGCGTGCGGGCGGGGAAAGATGTCGGGCGGATCGCCACCGCCGGCCGGGCGGTGGCAATCCGCCCGACATCATAATGGACCCCTTAGTTCTGTCCTTGTGATGCCTTTCTTGAAAATGCCTGGCAATAGGAGAGTGGAGTTCAGCTTTATCGATAGCTATATATAAATACAAACACATATTCATATGTGTTTATATAGATTTAGATTGTATTTAGTATTAAATATTAGTGAAATATATTTCATTCACATTATAATAAATTTACATATTAGCATATTTAACATTTACTACTGTTAACTCTATTTATATTTAAAAAATTGATATTTTTGTCTATTTTTGGACGATAGTGACAATGATATTTTTTCTGATATTTTTGTACTTACCATTTTAAGTATAGGAGCAAGATATTGTAGTAAACTAAGGGGCATATTCACAAAGAAATGGCACAGCATGGCGCTGCAAGCAATTTAGCAGCTCCACACAGCATCATTAAAAAATGCAGGGATGAGTCATATTCACAAGTGTTACCCTTGCACCAGTGCTAAAAAAAGCTGCCTAGCACCAACACAGACACCCTTGCGCCATGGTGCAAGGGTGCCTGTTTTGCAGGGATGATTCCCTGCAACTCAGACACCCTTGCACCATGGTGCAAGGGTGTCTGAGTTGCAAGGATGATTGTTTATGTGCAGGAAGGTGCACCTTCCTGCACATAAAAAATAATTAAAGGCGATTTGCTCCTTCTAAGTGCGCTGCAAAAACGAGGAGCAGAAACGAGGAGAAATAAAAGTATTTCTTCTTTTTGTGCCACTCTAATACCTGCTTTCGGTGGCATTCGTTTTTGGTGATGCCTCAGATTTACACATCCTTGTAAATCCATGGCAGCGTCAAAAAGCAATGGGTGTTGCGGTGGAATACCCATTGCACGCCCCTTTCACGCAGATACCTGTGTGAAAAGGTACGATATTTATAAAGTGGCTTAACGCCTTGTAAATATGCCCCTATATTTTTGACACAATATTTTTGTCAACGATATTGTTTACCATAGTATTCCGCAAATCAGTGATTCGCAAATCCGTAATAACACCCCAATAGATAACACACTACGCTCCACAATGCCATTTATGTTCAGCCAGCCTTCATCTCGCTGTACTCAATGCTCTATCTCTGGATTCAAATCAGTAGAGCTTCTTAGGCCTTTTCTTTGGCATGCCGCACAATTCCAACTCCAAGCCAACCCCTTTGAATTCAAACGCAAACGCATACTGATTTTTCTGACTCTCGAATGACCAAAACACCTCGGGCCAGATGTACGACGGGATTTAGCATGCGCAAACGGGTTTGCAACCCGTTTGTGCATGCTAAATCCTTGTGGGCCATGCACAAACACTATTTTGCGAGTCGCAAATAAATTGCGACTCGCAAAATAGTGTTTTGCGAGTCGCTATTAGGAAGGGGCGTTCCCTTCCTAATAGTGTCCCCAAAGCCATGTATGAATGTTTTGCGACTGCAATTGCGGTTGCGAAATACTCACAAATTACCACCCTCTTCAAGAGGGTGGTAATGCACTCGCAAAAGTGAAGGGGACCCCAGGGGACCCCTTCCCCTGTGCAAATGCAGGGGAAAATATTTTTAAGGGCAGGCAGTGGTCCCTTAAAAAATTAAACGAAAACGTTTCAGTTTTCTTTTTTAAATGCATCCCGTTTTCCTTTAAGGAAAACGGGCTGCATTAAAAAAAAAACACTGCTTTATTGAAAAGCAGTCCCAGACATGGAGGTCTGCTGAGCCCAGCAGGCCACCATCACTGGGAGGGCCAGACATTCCAAATAGGGTCGCAAATTGCGAGTGGCTCATTAATATTCATGAGCCCCGCATTTTGCGACCCCATTGGGAATCGCAATCAGTGTCTCTGACACTGTTGTACATTCAAAAATGCGACTCGCAATTTGCGACTAGCAATCGAGCGCAAATTGCGAGTCGCAATTTAGAATGGACATACATCTGGCCCCTGGAGCCTGACTTCCCCCTATCCTGCCGACACCTCCTACATTTTGTAAATATGTACTCACAGGAAATGTTTTTAAATATGACAATCTTACATTATTTGCTTTGTATTTTATGAGTCCTTGTATCTCCCACAAAATCTCATATACCATCGCCACTTCATTATGGTATTTAATCAATATGGAGGTTGCTTCATATGCTGCTATTTTGCAGCACTTCTGTCGGAAGTGCCACCTGAATACAAAAACGCACTGTAAGAGAAAAAACAAATCCAATCTCAGACCTGGCGTGGCCACATATCTGACTCTGGATCAGCCATTCTCTTGGGCTGGCAAGCCTTTGCAGCACTGAGACCAGCATACACTGCACAGCTCCCTCCATCCCTAATGCAATTTTATTTAAAATAAAAGAATGTTCAATAAAAACAGACTCTCCTGCAAAATAAAGGTTAATTGACGGGTATGATATGCATGGCAATGAAATAAATCTACAACTATGGGGATCATTTATGGGAAAGTAATGCAGTGCAGCGCAGCAAGTTACCTTGCTGCGCTGCACTGTGTGACAGGGAAAGGGAAGGAATGCACCGTATTTAATGGAATATGGTGCATTCCTGTCCTTTCCCATGCAATGGCACCCAATGGGCTGCCTATAGCCAATGCAGGCACCCTTGCACCATGGTGCAAGGGTGCCTACGTTGCATGCAGGATTGTTTTTGTGAAGGAAAGGACACCTTCCTGCACAAAAACAATACTGGGAGGCATATTCCTCTTTCTATGTTTGCTGCAAAATGCAGCAAACATAGAAAGAGGAAGAAACAAGGAAAAATAGAGATATTTCTCCTTGTTATGCCTAACGTGGGAAAGTGTAAGATTTTGGTTCAACCCCCAGGTTTACAAGTTCTTGTAAATCTGGGGATGCATCACAAACCATGGAGCTCCTTCCCAGAGCAAAGTAACGCAATGCAGTGATATGCGCTGCGTTCCGTTCCAAAGTGGCTTTGAGTGGCTTCAAAAACCGGATTAGAGGTTTACGTCACGCGTGTACCACTTTGCGTGGTGCAAACGTAATGCAACCCTCTCACAAATAAACCCCAAGCTTTCTCTTTAAACCTTTTCCACTGAAATTGCAAATGTTTTAGGCAGAACATGTATATGAAAGAATGTCTATAGTTTGCAGCAGAACTGCACTCGATTGTTGAAACTCTGTGGCATCTCTGCGACCTCATTGATTTACTGATATATTTCATTAACTTCCTTGGTGTTCTGTGATTCTCTTGAAATAATTGTATTTGTATGTCAAGATATTAACATTTCTGCCTGCTCTTCAATATTTACTCTTATGTTTGTAGTGTAGAAAACAGCACAGATACATTTAGGCGCATATGTACAAAAAGCATTTTTTTGCACTTGGAAACGGCCCGATTCTGACAGCAAAAAAGCTTTTCCATATACATAGAGCACAAACTGTGATTCAGAAACATTTTACCGAATCGCAATGTGTGTTTAGAGATTAAGCCCAGATGTATCAAACAGTTTTACCCATTCTGTGTCTATGGGAAAATGTCATCTGGCCCCAATATTTGGAAGGGGAGTATTTAGGGCATACCTTCTAAATACCGAATTGCAGTCATATGTATGAATGTTTTGCGACCAAATTAAGGTCGCAAAACATTCCTTTACCGATATCTCAAGGGTGTTGGTGACCATTCACAAATGTGAATGTCGAAACTAATATTTTTTAAGAGCAGACAGTGTTCCAAGGGCCGACTCTTAAAAAATAAACTTAAACGTTTTTGGTTTTTTGAAACACAAAAGAAAAACAGGCTGCATTAAAAAAAAATGCTTTATTAAAAAGCAATCACAGACATGGTGGTCTGCTGACCCCAGCAGTCCAGCAACCCTGTGATAGCAGCAATTCCTAATGGGTCACAAATTGTGACTTACCTCATTAATATTCATGAGGTAGGTCTATTAGGAATCATTAGGAGTCGATATTACTAGCTTGTACATTTTTGTACATTCGGAATTGTGATTTCCTAATTTTGATTGAGTAGAATTAAACTTGCATTTTCTGAATACCAAAAAATAGTAAACTTACACAATAGTGTAAGTTTACCTTTGTGAATCAGGCCCAAAGCTTTGTTCTTTACTGTAAAACTGGAGACCAGAGATAGTATCCAGTAGCTGAAATGCAAGATATATGACTATGGACACTTAGGGGCTATTCACAAATTAAACTTACGCATGAGTCAATTTACATGTGTAAGTTTACTCTGACACTTTGCAGTAAATTTATCACCTTAGACTATTCACCATTTGTGAGTGAAATTTTACTGCAAAGTGTAGGCTTACATTTCTCCACCGCTGAAGCCAGAGATGGAGCCTAATTTACGAGTGCAAAGTTACTACTTGTAACTTTTCACAGATAGGTGGACATCTCCGCCACTGGGAAGGACATCTTACTCTGGTAAAGTATAGGGAAACATTTTCTATGTGTTTCTTATCCTCGCTGTTACTGCTCAATACAACATGATCTGTCCAGGTGGTAAACCAAAGTCTGTCATTAATGCTTCATAGTCCAAAAGTATTCTATCTTCTTTCAAAATTCGGATCAGGTGGAGTGGTGTTGTGTCCCAAGTGCGGAAGCCCGAATGAAGATGATCTGCATATGTTTCTGCAATGTCCGAAGATTCAGACTTTCTGGGAGGCCGTGAGTAGTTGTTTATCAAGGGTTCTAGGCTTACAGATAAAGGTAAGCCCTGAGATGGTTATATGTGGAAGATTAGAGCTGCATGGTAAGGATATGAGCGATAAAGCGAAGCTTGTATTCTATGCAGTATTGCTGGCCCGAAGAGAGATAAGTAAACTTTGGGTCTCCCCTGTTAGCCCTACAGAGGGTGGTTGGTTACAATCAATGAAATTTGCTGCCAAGATGGATATTTCGGATCAGACTAAAAAGAGATATAACTTTTGGAAGTTTTTTTTAACACATTATGGTCAAGGGTTGGGTGTGTAAGCTTTAAGAGTCCAATGATTAAGTCTTCATCTGCTTCGGCTGGCGAAAATCTTCTCTGTTTATACAGGAAGACTAGGGAAACGGAATGACTGTGCAGCTGGGAGAGGAGGTCCTCCAGGGGCAAGAGGTGCGATGGTTATGGGAGGGCCTCCATTTCTAAAGCTTTACATCTATCCTCCTGTATCCAGCAAATGAAGTTGAAAACCCAGGGCGGTATCGTAAGCAGAAGGGTGGCAAGAAGACGAATGAGGACAAAAAAAAAAAAAAAGTATTCTATCTTTGTATAAGTCCCCAACCCTCTCAATCCCATACTCCATCCATTCCCTCATCTTTTCCAGGAATTCCTATTCGGTAATGCACTCAAGCAATTTAAGAATATGTTTGGTGAATATGGAACTAGTTTTTTGTGTTTTCTGCAAGCTCCTAACTCAATAATGTGTAATCACCGTCATGACCCCCTGCAATTCCACCACCTTCTTTTTGAGATCCAACAGAAGTTGTGTCAGCATCTGTAACAGTAGACCTGGACAAGCAACTGCCACCTCCCCATTGATCAGCACTGCCACACATCTCATCGCCCAAAGCAGCTGTGCCACCAGATAGTAGAGCTCAAAGTCAGGAGCTGCCAGACCTCCACCCTTCACTGGGGGCTGCAATTTAGCCAAGGCGCCCTATGCCTACCTGTAACCCAAATCAGATCGGTAAGAAAAGTGCTCATATGATAGAACCATTTTCTTGATAATACCACTGGCAATGTAGCAAAGTAATATAACAAATGAGGAAGTGCTACCATTTTAGCAATCACCACTTTACCGGCTACCAACACTGGAAGCGCCTTCCAGGCCACCCTCGATAGAAGCACTGCCACAGCAGCCCAAATATTCCCCTCTACCAACTCTGTTTCTGATCTATGAATATGAACCTAAAGATATTTTGTTGATAGGGGGCGTGGCTTGGCACCGATGGAGTGAGCAGCACAGCTCGCGCACTCAGGTCAGCCAGCCGCCATCGAGCGACATCTTGATTCCCAGAATGGGACAAAACCCCTGCAGCGTAACCCCGTAGTCATCCCGGGTGAGAAGTGTGCGCGAGAGAAGGAGAAATCCCCTTCCTGTCAAGGAAAAGCGGTGGAGAAGCGAACTCCGACCGCTGCCTGGAGGCAAATCAAGATGGCCGCGCCTGTGAGGAGGTAACGGCGCCGGAGAAAAGCATCCGCCGACATTGCTGTATCAGCTGCAGAGGAGCTGAGAATAGAGGGTGACCCCCGCAACCTCGCCGGATCTTGAGCTGGGCCCAGAGACTCCCTGAAGTGAAAACAGAGGCGCAGAGACCCTGCGGAAGCAGGCCTGCCGGAGACCCCACGTGGCTGGCCCGAGAGCCGAGCCTGGGAGTCGTCGGCGACAGAGTGGGGGCGAAGAAGGCGGCCCTGCGGGCCCCTGAGGACACTGTGCTGACCCTCCTGAGGTGAGTGAATCGCAGTGACATTAGCGTCCGTGGAGGGGGCAGTGGCAGGGGCCTGAGACGGAGGCAGGAGAGGCCCCCCCTCTCTGGTGTGGTGAACTAAGCGCGGGCCTGGAGCCCTCGGGCACCACTCGGAGGAGTGGGTCACAAAAAAAAGGGCCTAGCGGCAGTGGCTGCAACAGGAGACCAGGACTGCACCGAAGAGGGCCCTCTACAACCTTATGACTGGAAGAGCCCGGAGGCCTTCCAAGCGAGTGTCTCTGAGGGAATCCTGATGGAGCGACTGAGGGCCCAGTGGGGGAGATAGGAAGCGGGCGGCCGGAAGTGAGGAAGGGCCCCCCCAAGCAAGCGGGAAGGTGTGCCCTGGGCCCCAGAGCCTGACAAAAAGAGAAAAAGGGGAATATCAGCACCGACATGGACGCTGTTGCGATGTGGAAAGTGATACAACAGAGGCCTAGTGTAACTGATTGGGCCCTACAGCACTGGTGAGACCAGGGAGCGGGCCTAGGACCTGTCTGTATTGAAGCCCAACATATGCTACAGGGGAGAGGCCCCCCAATGAGCACTGACTGGGAGGTAACGCCAGAAGAAAGCAGAGCCTTGAGGTGCGTGCGAGGAGATGGAGAGCAGAGGCGGGACAGGCGAAGTGGTCACACTGATCGGACCGTGGCCCAGGAGTCCCCGGTCGAAGAAGTGACAGTTTGAAGGGCGCATAGAAGTGCACGAGGTCAGAACTCACCGTGCCGTGAGACCCCTGAAAGATACTGAGGGAGGGGGGCGCAGGCCTGAACTGCGAATGCAGAGTGGAGCTGAGGGGACCTGTGATGAGTAGTGTGGAACCGGGGCAGAAGCGGACACGACTAGCCTGCGTACAGCCGAGGGAACGTAATTGACTGAAGAGCACCCGCAAGAAAAGAAGACCCCACAAACGACAGGAGCTGAAACCAACATTCTATGACCGTCCGCTGCACCAGGAGTGCTGTAGACCAAGAGGGCACGATGGGGAAAGTCCCCAAAAAGAAAGACAGAGAAGAGGCCCCATTGGAAAAGTCGATGGAGGAGAGAGGGGAGCCCCAATCGCAGGCAGAGCACACTGGAGACCCCACGCTGCAGGACATACTGCAGGCCATCACATCCTCCAGCGAGCGCCTGGAAGCTAAAATTGACTTGCTGGGCCTGGACCTGGGCCTACAAAGGGAAGATCACTAGCGGCTGGCGGAATGTGTGAAGAAGAATGAAGGCCTGCTCTCCGAGACTCTCCTGGACATAGTGACAATGAAACGGCAATTAGCCACGCTCGAGACAAAGGTGCGCGCGTTGGAATTCCGAGCCGAGGACGCTGAAAATAGATCACGCAGGAACAACCTCAGAATTATAGGTCTGCCGGAAAAAATAGAAGGCTGCTACATGGTGGATCAGCCTGAAAAATGGTTGCGTGAAGAGGTAGCGCCAGACGGCCTATCAAGCTTCTTTACCTTAGAGAGGGCGCACCAAGTCCCTGCGAAACCACCTATACCAGGAGCGCCGCCACAAGTGATCATAATAAAACTTCTCCATTATGGGGACAGAGATCATATCCTTGTCCAGGCGCGCCTCAAAGGAGACATAGCAGTGGCCAACTCAAAGGTGTGAATCTTCCCGGATTTCTCCAGGGATGTGCAAAGGCAGAGAGGCTCCTACCGAGAAGTGCAGCAAAGGTTGCGACAGCTGATTTACAAGTATGTAACGCAATACCCAGCTAAGCTACGAGTGACCACGGAGAGTGGAATGGAGTTCTTCGGGACCCCGCAGGAGGCGTCAGACTGGCTGGAGAAGAACGAAGGGATGGAACCGCTGAGAGACCCGGAGAAGAGAAGAAGATGAGA
This sequence comes from Calotriton arnoldi, assembly GCA_963921515.1. Lineage (NCBI taxonomy): Eukaryota > Metazoa > Chordata > Amphibia > Caudata > Salamandridae > Calotriton > Calotriton arnoldi. Next base: position 381,948 of record CAWUFW010005122.1, on the reverse strand, counting down.
GAAACGCTCTCTGGGTTGTCGGGCCCTGCGGGAGACCTTAGCCCCCACACAGGAGGAGGTGCAACTGGAACGTCGGAACGCGATGCAAAAGGTGGCGCTGATGAGCGGCAAAGGGAAAAACTACATACCCCCAGAGGGTAGTGAAGCAGCAACAGACTCTGGCTCGAAGCAGGGGTCTAGTGACTCTGAGGCGCAGAGCGTGGTACTCCCAGACGTAACACCGCAGACGGCGGACGACATCGCCTAGACCGAGAGAGATGGGAACAATTGTAAGCAGGGTTGGAGAGACACTAAAAGCACCTGATCCAGCAACAAGGTACTGGGGTTGATGGGGAGAGGGTGCTGTGGGGGTTCCCCTGGGACCGCGGAACTGAAGGGCGGCTGCAGAGACTGGGAGAGCGGCCTTCCCCCCTTGCAACTGACTGATCGAACTGCAGGTAGTCACTTGCAGACTTATAACACTAGTTTGGATGGGGGTGTTTTCCTGCTTATCCTAGGGAGTGGGAGTTTGAGGGAATGTTTATTGTTGACATGGGGGGACACCTTGAGTTGCGGCACACGAAGACCCGATTAGGAATGAGCGTGGAGAGCATGTTGTTGGCAACACGCAAGGAGGGAGGAGGGCCGAGAATAGTGACATTACTCAATGGCTGACTTACAGAAAGACAAATGCATGATATGAAACATTAGAGGTATGCACACAATGACCAAACGACATAAAGTCCTATCATATATCATACGGCGGGGAGCCCAGAGAGCCCTGCTGCAAGAGACACACTTAACGCAGAAAGAGGGGCAGGCCTTACAGAGACAGTGGAGGGGTCAACTTTTTTACACTACATATTCGGTTCATGCATGGGGAGTGTTAATATGGATCCAAGCGGGGTTCCCATTCCAATTAGCAGACTCGCTGGTAGATCCGGAGGGTCGCTACGTAGCCATAAGGAGGCGGTTAGAGGGCTGGGAGATAAGTACAGTTAGTATTTACGCCCCCAACTCAGAACAACCAGCCTTCTTCACAAGACTGAATCATTACCTGATGCAATACTTGACTGGAACTACCCTAATGGGAGGCGACTTCAATAGTGTAAACAATGTACTTCTAGATAGATCTCACCCCCCATTGCGAAGCTCTCAAGCAGCACGCGCCTCACACGCATTCACTACCTAGAGACAGAGCTGGGGACTGAGAGATGCCTGGAGGACCTTGCACCCCCGAGATAGAGATTATTCCTATTTTTCTGTGGTACATGAGGTACACACGTGCCTAGATGCCTTCTTATGCACAGCAGACATGCAACGATATTGGATCATAACCCAGTGTTCCTATTCCTGAAATGGATGCACCCAATACCGTTGATCCCCACATGGAGGCTCTGGCCGGACACCCTGGAGGACCATGTTTTCCGAGAAGAGATCATGGGTGAAATTGCGCACTACTTTGCGGCCAACGCGGGGACGGCCTCCTCGTTGATTACAGAGTGGGACGCCTTCAAGCCAGTCCTGAGAGGTTAATGCATTACACGCACCACAGGGGTTAAGCGCATCCTACTGGGGGAGGTTGAGGAGGCAGAGGTGACCCTCAGGGGACTGGAACGTAGACGGCCTGAGCACCCGGAGCGCCAGCAAGCAGTATTGGAGGCCAAAGAGGAAGTGGCAAGACAGACAGAGAGGCTTAGATGCTTCGACTATAAGAAATACCTGGAGCACACCCACGCAGAGAGAGATAAATCAGGATCACTCCTGGCATGGCTGGCAAACCCGGTGAGCAGGAGCCTGCCACTGGTGGAAATTAAGGACGAGGAAGGGGTTAGGCATTACACACAGGCAAAGATCAATGAGGTCTTCACCCGCTTCTATGCAAGGTTATACAAAAGGTCACTAGAGGGCGAGAATGCAGAAGCTAGGGAGTACCTTACAGGTCTGCAGATGACGAGGCTGCGCCCTGAGGAGGCTGAGGAGTTAGGAGCTGACATTGCGCGGCAGGAGGTGCGAGCCGCCATCAAGGGTATTGGCAAGGAATTAGACCCCGGGCACAGACAGCCTAATGGTCGAATTTTACGCAGTGTATGTGTAGGAGCTGGCGCCCCGACTAGTTACACTATATTGGGAGGCCTGAGAGGTGGGAGTACTGCCAGAGAGTACTAGGGAGGCCCTCATTGTCCCAGTGCCTAAGCCAGGGAAAGAGCTGCATGATTACGTAGCCTACAGACCCCTATCCATGCTGAACATGGATTATAAAATCCTAAGCAAAATATTGGCAATGCGCCTCCTCCCCCACATGCCAGAACTGGTACATGCAGACCAAGCGGGGTTCATTCCGGGGCGGAACTCAGCCATAGATATTCGGCGACTCCGGGGGGTGCTAGAGGGCCTGAAGCAAGATGGCCGCACATTAGTGCAACTCCGCTGGCCAGGCGAAAACCTTCCACCTAATATCCTCACATCCATTCCCCACGGGACCTGAAATAAGCAGCATTAGCGTGGAAGGCACACTGAGTTAACATCCTGCCAAAAGAAAACAGAGCTGGGACGTGAAGAAGCTACGGAGACGTGAGACAAGCGGGCCCAAGCTGCAGCGAGGCCTGCGAGGCGCTGATCTGGCGGAGCTGTGAGCCGACACTCCGCTGCCTGAACCCCCCGGGCTGTGGCACTGAAGCGCTAACATATGCTGGGCTCTGTATCGGTGGGCTGGGGCTGGTGAGTCGACCTGGCGCTGCAGGTGAGGCTGCGGGGGAAGGGCCGAACCGGAGACGCTGATGCTGCACGGCCTTGGCCTGCTGGATGGGGCCTAGCCAGGGAGTGAGTGGCTGCTGATAATCATTATGAGCGGCCGGCTTTACGGCGGAGGCGGCCAGTGCTGGCTGCAGCTGAAATACGAAGCACCGACGTACCATTATTAAGGTTTGGGCAGCCCGGGGGGAAGCGCGCGGAGCACGGCTGCAGAACTGATGCCGCACTGAAGGCTTGGACTCTGGGGCCTGGAGTGGTGAGGCGTGTGAAGGCTCTCGGGTGCCGCTGCGGCATGTTGACGGCGCCTCCAGCAAACACGGGTGGCCAAGAACAAAGATAGGAGCTGGCCTCCCCCTGCCGCAGCTGAGATAAGGAAGCAGTAAATACGCGAGGCCTGCGGCGGGGCGGATGAAAAAGGGAAAAATAAAATATAAAGAAAACAAAAATAGACAAGACACAAGGACTTGAGTATAAATATACCTGGGCAAGCAGCGGGAGAGATCGGGGGCGGCCTGGGGGAACACGACAACCAGCTTGGAGGGCACTAAACCTGGTCCTAAAGATTATCGATTGGGCTCCTGAGCAGCCCGGAGCCTGCTGACTAAAGCCCCTGTTGTTTTTTCCTGACACGTGGACACACACCATTTTATTAGACCACAAAAAATGGGCAAACCTGACAAGGGACAGCCGCAGCTCACTTTTGAGGCCAGAAAATTGCAAAAAACGATGCAGGGCAACCAGGGCGATCAGGAGCAGACCCCTGCAGCGATGGACCCTACACAAATAGCGGTGACGCTCCAGGCTATGCAGCAGAGATTTCTGTCTATAGATAGCAAAATGGATACCCTAAACCAACGAATGGATTCCATGGCATCTAAATTGGATAAACAAGCATCCAGAATTGCAGAAGCGGAGCAAAGAATATCCAATGTGGGGGACGATGTACAAGCCACAACGAGCAAATGCACCGAAATGGAGAAGCTTCTCAATATTATTCACGCCAAAAACGAAAACTTAGAGGCGCGCTCCCGCCGCAGCAGCGTCTGAATTATTGGTATTCCAGAGACCACCAACACTGGCAGGATGGAGATATACGTGGAGCAGCTGCTCACCGACCTATTTGGCCGAGAAAGCTTTTCACCGATGTTTGTGATTGAACGTGCCCACAGATCTCTTGTGGCGAGACCACCACCGGGCACCCCCCAGGCCAGTAATTGCAAAGCTTTTAAACTATCGAGATCGAGATGAGATTCTCCGCCAGGCCCGTGAAAAAGATCATCTAAATTACCAGGGATATCGGGTTTGCCTTTTACCCTGATTTTATGGCCACAGTGCAAGCGGCAAGGAGAGAATTTTTTGCGGTCAACAAACAATTGCAGAAGGCGAACATCACATACGCCATGCTATATCCAGCAAGGCTGCGGATTGAATACGAAGGGCATCAAAAATTCTACAACTCCCCTAAAGCAGTGCAAGAGTTCCTGAAAACTATTCTGAAAAAGACACGTGCTCAACGCTTGCAGGAAACGGTAGACTCGGACTGAAGAAGAGAGCAGGCTGTACTATGAGCTTACGCTGCACACGTGAGTATGATGTAGGCTTGTATATGGGTTGCCGTGGGGGTGGATTGGGATTTGCTTTGCCCGACCACCTCCGTTGAGGAGGTTGTTCGGGCTCCTGATGACCCTCCAGTGGGTGATCCCCGTTCTTTTCCTTCTTATCACTAGTAGGATTCCTAGGTTTGGGGGGGTTTCTGGGGTACGTCATCAGAGAGGGAATGGAAGAATTAGGGCTTGTGGACACGTGGAGAATGCAGAATGCAGATGTGCTAGAAGGTACATGCACGTCCACTGCCCATGGTAGCTGGTCAAGATTAGACTACTGGCTTCTTAGCGAGGGAGTCAATAAATGGGTGTCAGATATAGCTAGGCTACCCAGAACCCTGTCAGACCACAACCCGGTCAGGCTCACGCTACACATCCCGACTACGATTCCCCACCAGTTCACATGGAGATTTAGAGCCGATCGTTACTTGACCCAACATATAAGGCCACGATCAGGGAAGCTATTCAACAATATTTCACCTTAAATAGGGGGTCGGTCAGCGAGGCTGCCACACTCTGGGAGGCCTTTAAGGCCACAATCAGAGGGACTTGCATCAGTACCAATGCGGGTATACTAAAGGATATCAGAGGGAGGCTATCGAGGGTGGAGACTGTGCTACATCAGCTCGAAAGCGAATTTGAGACCGCTACTAGCTCTGCTATGCTGGCGAAAATTAAAGAACTAGTGTTAGAATATAATGAAATGGCGGCGGAGGAGGGGCAATATCTGTCAAAGAGGCTTGTTGCACGGGCATACGGCGAGGGCGGAAGGCCGGGTCATAACCTGGCCATCAGGGTCAGGATAAGGCAGGACCACCACACTATCACCCAGATTACTGACGACCTGGGAAAGGACCACTTCATGCCACACGAAATTACTGCTCAATTTCGGCAATTCTATGCTGACCTTTACACCTCAAAGGGTGGTACAAAACCCGATGAACTGAATGAATATTTGGAGGATATTGCTCTTGTTTGGCTTCCAATGCGCAACGGGAATACCTATCCTGTCCGATAGAGGTAGGGGAAATCAGAGAAGCGATTCAGTCTCTTCTAAATAGAAAGGCACCAGGTCCTGATGGACTCTCAAGGGAATTTTATAAGGAATTTGCGGACGAATTGGTACCCTATTTGCTGGCTATGTCTGAGGAAGCCTATGAGACTTAGAGAGGCTCTGATTATCGCCCTTTTAAAGAAAGAAAGATAAACCCCCATCTAGGTGTGAATCATATCGTCCATTATCACTCATCAACATAGACACCAAGATACTGGCAAAAATACTCGCCACTAGACTTCAACCTCTGCTTCCGAATATGGTTTTGCCAGATCAGTCGGTTTTATACCGGAGAGATCCACGGTGCATAACCTGCGCACAATTTTCGTGATGTTCCACATCTTAAACCCTGAATTGCAGGCAGTGGCAATACTGCTAGATGCAGCTAAAGCCTTCGATTCCATCGAGTGGAGCTATATGTTTCAAATTTTTGAAAAAATGGGACTTCCTGTGTTTTTCTGCAGATGGGTGAAACTACTATATACTGACCCAACAGCTAGGGTATGGATTGAGGGCCTGACGTCGGAACCTATAATGATTTGCAGAGGAACCCGACAAGGGTGTCCGCTATCGCCACTTCTTTTCTCCATACTGCTAGAGCGCTTGGCCTGCATTATTAGGCAGTGACATAGGGAATCAGCCCTGCGCTTTGTGCTACGACTGGTTAATATCTCGCTATACGCGGATGATATGGTATTATATGTCAGGGAACCCCAGAAGTACCTAGAGCCTATTCTACGGGAATATATTCGTTTCGGGCACTCCTCGGGCCTCAATATAAACTGTGCCAAATCGATTGCTGTCCCTCTTACTGAGAACACAGTTCTGTACGCCCTGGAGTTCCCTCTTGATTGGGCTGCCGAACCTGTCAAATAGGTAGGCATATGGATCCACCGTGACCCAGATATAGTTGTAAGAGAAAACTATGGTAGGGCATACGGCAAGCTAGAACACCAGGTAACAAGGTGGATTGGACTGCCCCTTTCGCTGGCGGACAGAATTGCTCTTATCAAGATAATTGTACTACCATGTTTTCTGTAACTTTTCAGTAACATCCCAGTTAAGCTGACCAGTCAATATTTTAAGAATCTACGCTCAAAATTGCTGAAACTGGTAGCGGGCGGCAAACAACCCCGGGTAAGCTGGGATACACTTATACTGGACTACAAAAAAGGAGGTTTTGGTGTGCCAGACCTGTACTTGTATTATCTCTGTGCTCAAGCACAATACGCGCACCACTGGTATAATTCCCACGCATTTATCCCGCACATAGCTGTTGAAGACGGCGACGCACATCCAATTCCCCTACGCAGCATCCTGTCACACTCCAAACGAGGGACACCAAAAACTGAGATCAACACCATAGACTGCACCATATCAGCCTGGCAGGCTATAGGTCGCCTGGCGGCAAAGCTTCCGTTATATGCACCTCTGCTCCCATTGGCAAACCATGCAGCGTTATCGGTCACACAAGAGGCGGGGGCTGTACGCTCGCTTAAGCTAGCTGGTATAGACAAAATGCAAGACCTGTTCCCTGGGGGTACTTTTCTATCACTAGAAGAGATGCACTACATACAAAATAAGACACCGCTATTCATATTTACATACTGCAGACTGAGGTCGGCTGTACAGGCACATTACCACACTTTCCCTGATGAGCCTCCAACATTACAAGCATTCCAGACACTACTCGCGAGCCCAACGAGATATAAGCTAGTCACTAGGTTATATAGAGCGGTCAGGGAGGAATGTCTGCTGGACATCAAAAGTAGTCTGACGCGTTGGAATGAGGAAATCCTGCCCCAAATCACGCAGAAGGAATGGGAATATAGTTGCCAGCTCACTTATGCCCTGACCCCGAATGGTAACCTGCGTATCATACATTTTAAATATTGACATCAAGTCTACTATACACCTGCCCAATTACGTAAATATGGACTCAGGGAATCTGATGAATGTAAAAGATGTGGGGCTCATGGGGCAGATTTCATACATCTGGCATGGCACTGCGGGCAAATACAGGCGTTTTGGGTAGAGGTGACGACTCTGCTATGTGACATGACTAATGTTGCATTGCAATGCTGTCCAAAAGCATGTTTACTGTGTATAATGCCTAATCTCAAAGGTGTTACTGGAAAATTTATAAAAATTGCTTTGCTTCTTGCAAAAAGGAGGGTGGCGATGTGCTGGGAGAGCAGAGCGGCCCATCAGGTTGAGCACTGGGTAAAAGATTTAGGGGCACATGCATCAAGGTAGGCTTTTGCGATTCCTTAATTGCGATTATTAAGGAATCGCAATTATGAATCCGCAAAAGCCTGTGCATGTAGGAATCGCTAAAAAAATAGCGATTCCTAAACATTCCTTAATTGCGACTCGCAAATTGCGAGTCGCAATTAAGGAATGGCTTCCCATTCATTCCTATGGGCCTACAGGCCCATAGGAATGAATGGGAATTCATGCGCAATTTGCGAGTACCCAATAGGTACTCGCAAATTCGCATATCTGTCGAAGAGTGCAAGGGTGCCAAAGGACACCCTGTTGCACCCCTGAAATCGTAAGGTGAACACATGTTGCGCACACACATGCCCCAAGGGCATGTGTGTGTGTAACCAGGAACTTTGAAAAATGCACTTTAGTGCATTTTTCTAAGTTTTTGCAAATTACCATCAAGTTCACATTGATGGTAATTTGCGACCCCTATTTGCGAAATTGCTATTTGCGATTTCATCATGCATTGCATTTAGGGAATCGCAATTTGCGATTCCCTAAATGTAATCGCAAGTAAGTAATCGCTATTTTTGCGATTACTTAAATTGCGATTTTTGCATTTGGGATGATGCATCCCAAATGCAAAAATACCGGTCGCAAAGGGGCAGATTCTGCGAATCTGCCCGTTTGCGACCGATTTTTTGGTTGATGCATGAGGCCCTTAGTATATTGCAAAGAAAACCTGGAACTCTATGCGGAAGAACTACCGCCGACATCAAGGCCAAAAGACATTTGGGAGCCACTGCTGGGCTATCTGAGAGTGCGGGACTTGCCTTTAGCTGATGATGGATAAGATTGGGCATCACTCCATGTATCTAGAATACGCACTGTACCTGAAATGTACCCTTCTCTGATGTTGGGGAGAGATCATGTACTGAAATAACAGCAAGCCATGTACTGTTGGTTATTGTTAATTGTATGACAGTAAACAATAAAATAGTTTAAAAAATATATATATATTCGGCGACTCCTAGCTGTCATGGACTCCAATGGGTACAACAGGCAAGAAGCGGTGGTGTTCGCAGTGGACATCGAGAAGGCCTTTGACAGCCTTGAGTGGCATTACCTCTATGAAGTACTGTCTAGGATGGGACTGGGAGGAGGCTTTCTTGCGTGGGTACGGCTATTATATGCGACCCCCACGGCCCGGGTACGCACTGGGAAGACCATCTCACCCAGGCAGAAGGTGGAGAGCGGCACGAGGCAGGGATGCCCTCTCTCCCCTCTGCTGTTTGCTCTTGCCATGGAGCTTTTGGCGTGCAAGGGGGAAGGGGGGTACAACTCAAGGGAGAAGGGGGGTACAGTTTTGTTACATGGGACGTTAAGTAAAGCACGCCAGAGAGCAAGTATGTTTAGTAATGTGTACAAGATATGACGTGAATACTATTTATGTATGTCAATGATGTCTTAAAAACCTAATAAAATCTGGTTGTAAAAAAAAAAAAAGATATTTTGTTGATATCAGATCCCAAGGAAGGCTGCTGACCTCCTGTATGAGGGTGACTTCCCTGTGGGGTAGATTCACAGATATTACACTTGATTTTTGCCAGTTGATTTGCAGCCCAGAAAGGTTCCCAAATGTATTTAATCATTTTATTGCCTTTCCGATATTTAAATTCTTACCCTGAAGAAATAACAGCCTATCATCTGCATACAATGATTTATAGTGTTTTGCTTCCCCAGCCAGTATGCCATCATATGTAGTCTCTTGTCTCACCCTACATGCAAGGGGTTCACCTGCTATGGCAAACAGCAGCAGGGGCAATAGACACCCCTGCCTCAATTATTTTTCAACACAATATGTAGCTGAAATAATCCGACCTGTTTTAACTCTAGCTGCGAGTGTAGTGTACAGCAATTGGGTTAATTCCCCAAAGCCCTGACCAAGGCCCATTCTATTTAAGACAGCATATAAATATTTCCATTCCTGAGTTCAAATTATTTTCTTCATCTACTGTCAGTACCAGAGCTTCCTCACAAATATTTGGAGTAACTACCAATAAAGCAATAAGCTTATGTATATTCATCACAGTATTATGACCCGGGTTGAACCCAGTCTGATGTGGTGTGGAAGTTTCCTTTCTTTCTGTGTAATAAACGCATTGTAAATTTAGTTTGCACTAACCTAGATTGTGTTTACACTGTCCTCCATCTTGCACCAATGTCACAATGTATCATGTGATGACTACTCTGTCTTCTTGTTCTAATTAAAGAATTGTGTGAAGCATGGAGGACGCGCTTTCTCACATAACGCAGTCAAACTGCGGAACTATTTTCTCTTTGATCAATCAAAAAGAATTTTCCTTTCCGGAACTCAATGAAAACCTGGCTTTTCTAGAATGGTTCCCTGTAAGCTCCTCCTATGGGCTAAGTGATTGTTTCAGTAGCTATGCGCTATATGAGTACTTTTAGAATACAATAGAATAGTTCCTATAATTTTCAAGACCTCCATGGATCTCAGCCAGGGCCAATCATGGTGCCTGAGTGGAAAGGAGGTTTGCATACTTGACGCAGTCCAGGAAGTGGACCATATGTGGATGGAGAGGCCACTGGATATCCTGTATCTTTCCTAATAGACACAGGAGCCACTCAGTCAATGCTTAGAACAGTTGAGGTCCCTGACCTACCCATCTCAGGAAAGGAAGTCCAAGTTGTAGGTATTACAAACCAACAGCGCACCAATCCAATCACAGCCTGGTAAAAATAGGCAACATCAAAGAACAGCATCAGTTTGTGACTTGTGATTCCAGTCCAGTAAACTTGTTTGGATGAGAAAATCTCTCTTTGTAAATTCAACTGCATCATCTATTGCACGCAGAAGGGGGTCAGAGTTGCAACACAGGCAGCTGATGCTGAATTTAAGTTGCAGTCCTCAGAACCTGTTGTCAGGTTGTATCTGGTTATTACAACAGAGGATTTGCCAGTGGATCTCAGAAAGACAGTTAAGAAGGAAGTTTGGGATTTTACGGGAAGAGAAATTGGGTTGATTAAAGGTGCCAAGTCCCTTAGGATCACCCTCCAACCTATTCCTGTTTTCCCACAGACTCGCCATTATAAAATGGCCCCAGAGGCCAGTGCAGGTTTCACCCCTGTCATCGAGAGCATGATTTAACAAGGCATTTTGAAGGAAGATATCAGGAATCCATGTAACTCCACCATCATTGCCTTACAGAACGCAAATAAAAAGTGGAGGATCATACAAGACATCAGAAAGATTAGCCAAATTATCATTCCATGCTACCCCATTGTACCGAACCCTGCAGTGATCCTGTTCCAAATTCCCCCACAGGTCGAGTGGCTCACTGTCATTAACCTTTGTCAGGCCTGCTTCTTCTTCCTGTTACATGAAGAGAGCGTCTGGATCCAAGAGAAGACTCTCATGTGTGTAATACTCCACAAGAATATACTGAAATTCCATCCTATTTTAATGTTATGTTATAGAAAATTTCTAAACCGCACCTACACCAGCAGGTCTCTTGGCGCTGAGTTATGAAGTCACCATTTGTAGAAGTCTGTGTCTAACTATAAGCCATTTTTTCAGCTTTTTTCTAAAGCACCTGTAGTCTGTTTCTTGTCTCCAAAATTGGGGTCCTTGTATTGAGAAACGTGACCCTCCTGTCCGTTTATGTCTAAATCTGGGGACCACCAATAGATTCAGATACTTAAAAAGAACTCAGAGTCTCTGCAGTTGACATGCAGTTCAACATTAATTCAATACATCGATGATCTGCTGATTGCTTCAATGACCAAAGAAGCTTGCAGACAAAACACAATTGCGCTAATCAACCATTTGGCTGAAAAAGGGCATAAGGTCTCACCTGAGAAATTACAATACTCTCAGAGAGAAGTCATGTACTTTGGACATCAGATAGAGAAGGGAAAGAGGAGAGTGTCCCAAGAGTGCATAGAGGCAGTCCTTAAGATGAAGTTCCAAACCACCCATAGGGAGATTAGGATGTTTCTGGCCATGGTTGGCTACTGTCGACAATGGATCCCAAACTTTTCCTTTGTGGCAAAGCCTTTGATAAGGCTGACACACCGATGTCAATGATCCGGTACCAAGGAATGATGAAAGCATGGAAGCCTTCCAGGGACTCAAAAATCTGCTTTGTAGCACACCTGCTCTTCGAATGCCAGACTATACGAAATAATTTGTACTCTTTTGTCATAAAAGAGATGGGAGTGCATTGTCTGTACTAACACAAGCCCATGGCGAGACTATCCACCCCATCTGCTATTTTTCAACTATATTTGATCTTGTGGCCGCAGCTTTGCCTGGTTGTCTCAAAGTGATTGCAGTGGTGAGCCTTAGTCTTCAGCAAACCAAGGGAATAGTGATGGGTTACCTCTAAATTGCATTAGTAGCCCAATCTATCGAAATTCTCATGACACGTTCCAGAAAGAAGCTTGTCCAAAAGTCCTGTTTAGAGGAGCGCTGGAGAGGACCCCACCAAGGGATCCTGGTTACTGACACCGCTGAGTTGGATTCATGTTTATCATACCAAAAGAGCAAGGTTAAGAGGAAGAAGTGGAGCCCACATCCACTCTTTCCTCGAGTCGCCCCAGATTTGAGGTGTCTGAGACTGCAGAAGAGAAAGAACAAGCTGAGGGTCCACGATCTGCTGTGGACAAACATCACACAGAGCAAGAGAATGATGAGAGTGCTGTCTTCCCAGTGATCCCTGTGATGCCGACCAATGGATTGAGAATTTGCATGCATCAGGACAGTGAAAATTCATGGAAGGCTGAAGCTAACTTGCCACACCAATTCTCACAAGGAGTAGAGGCAGGGATGGGACAGTGAAGCTCCACCTTGGAGAGAGAGTCTGCCTCATCAGAGCCAGAGATTTCAAGCACCTCCAAGGGTCCAGGCATAGTTGACGACGATTGGCCAAAGACTACAGCTACCAGAAAGAGACTGCTGACACCAAAGAAGAGACCAGAAATGATTAGGGAAGACAGTGAGTTAGACAAACAGGAATAGGTTGAACAGGTTGACATTGTGGATGAAAGCCTGGGCTCGACCTATACGAAGCGACCCAAATGAGAAACAAAGATCAATCGGACGTATCCAGGTCCGGACTGGACGTACCTGTAAAAAAATCAAGTTTGACTCTTAAGATTGTCTGACTGATGTTGACGAGCCTCCCTGATAGGAAAGGACACCACGACAGCAGTCTATTCCTGCTTACTATTGACGAGGGATGAAAGGAAGGATAGACAGTTAGGGTAATGGTCAGAGCATTATAGCTCCTTTAGGCCTCCTGGTTGATGCAGAATAAGATCTTGGTATCTGCCGGGTTAGGATAGAGATGATAGGATAATACTTAGAAACTAGCAGCTCCACTAAATACGTCCTTGATCTGATTTAGATTAACATGGCGCTGCAAGGCTGAAACTTTTACTTGTAAGTTTGGCAGGTGCCACGTCTGTTTCCATGCTTGGATGGCTGTTGGTATGTCATTTATTGGGAGGCGATATCCCTCACATGTCAATCAGCTCCATATTTGAACCTTTAGTTAGACCTTCCTCTGTGAGTAACGTGTATCTCCTTATCCAGCATGAGAGTGTGTATGTTTGCAATGTATATTATAAAATGCTAGCGGAATATGTTAAGGTTATGGATGTGGAGTATTGTTAGGTCTGTTCTTATCTTCCAGTCTTTACAGCCAAGAGAGCAGCATACTTCCATTTACCCCTGTCCTATTACTTTTCCTGTTCTGTCTTCTTGACTCTTTTCTATGGTCGGACTCTCTTAAACTGTTTTATTCAGATTTTTATGGTCAACTAGAGGAGGTACCAATCGTCCATCGTGAAAACTTGTATGTGTGGGCTACTAAACATGTTTCTCACTCTTATCAAAGATTTAAGCCAAGGGATCAGGGTGAGTATATTATGAAATTCTTTTCCCCATTGACCAATGTGATACTACTAACCAGAGCATGCATGATGTCACCTGCAAAATTAACCAAAATGAAAGGAAGATGAGAGGGTCTTCATAGATGAACTGATAGAGAGGATAAGGATAGATGAAGAAAGAGAAGAAGGAAAGACCAGTGCTGAACATGTCATTGGGAAAGGCAAAGATATACCAAAGGAACCACCTCCTAGATTGAATGTTGAGGTTACCAGGAAGGGATTTTTATACATCATCCCAGAGCCAGACGGAAATGAAACTGTTGAGAAACTAGAATGGAGTGAATGCGAACATAACTACTTGGTGAAAAACAAGACCTTCTCAAATTTAGATACAAGTGGGATCTTATATGTATGTGGGAGTCAGCTTATATTCAGCTATCACATAACTGGAAAGGTAGTTGCTGTGCAACCTTAGTTTTTCCCAGAATATATTATACTAATGAGTTAGACTTTCCTCTTGAACAATATATAAGGAGAGGTAAGCATAGCAATATCTTTGGAGCACTCATCCCATCCTAAGGAGTGGCACTGAATGCTGTAAAGATTAGCAAACTACCTACTTTAGTTGACCGGCTTAGCACTAATACAGTGGGTGCTTTAGCAGTAATAAATGAGGAGATGCATGCAAGGAGAGCTATGATTATGCAAAAGTAGCTTGCACTGGATTTGCTCCTCCCAAAGGAGGGCATAGTTTGCAAAGTCATTCATGCTCAGGAATGTTGTGCGTATGTTCCGCACATACATAAGCAGCTTGACAGCTACATTACCAACATCACGAACATAAAGCATGAACTAACTGAGCTGGAAGAATCAGGTGCCTGTGAACGATTAGGATCTATATCCATATCCATTGGGAAGGAATTTGCAAAGATTGGAGGTAGTGTAGGTGGAGGAATTCTGAAATTGCTTCTACAACCTCATTTGCTTATATTGCTTGCCATTGCATGTGTGCTCTTTTCCATAAAGTTTTATAAAGGAATTTAATTGTGAAATGGTATGGATTGTGGGTATCAGACGCTGTCAGCCAACAAGAGGCAGAAAAAGAAAAAGACGATGTAAAGATTGAGCAAATGCAGAGTGAACTTCATGACACTATGAAGAATCTGGGAGAATACAACAAGAAGATCCCAAAGTCAATGAGTGATGTTTTGTAATAAAGAGTTGAAGTGATGATTTAGAAATCATCGGGGGTTGTGGAAGTTATTTTTTTCTGTGCAATAAACAGATTTTAAAATGACCTTATGCTAACTTTAATTGTGTTTACATTGTCCTCCATCTTGCACGAATGTCACATATATCACGTGATGACTACTGCTGTCTTCTTGTTCTAAATAAAGAACTGTGTAAATCACATGAGTAACTAGAGAATGTTCCCAGAGACCTTCTCTCATTGAATGAGCCAAGGACATCTCAACTGTCCCAGGCTACCGTTACACAATGTATTAATTAGACTGCTTGAATAAACTGTGAGAATGCCTGCAAACCCAATATATTATTACTGTGAGAGAAACTTTTAATGTATTCTGTAGTAAATTGTTTCTTCTTGTTCGTTCCCTATTGGTGCATACCCTGACAACCACTCACTCACGTAGAATGTATGAACTTCTTTGTTAGTAGTCCTATAAAAGGACATGCAGATTTGTATGTGGAGGAAACACGTTTCCCCCACCTTTAGAAAGGTGAATCTATGCTGGATTTTACTTAGAGCTGTATTGAGTTCTCTGTACTTATGATTTGTATGCTTTGCAGCTATAATTAACCTATGGCATATTCTATGTAAACTGCCAATTAATTATTTATATAAAAGTTTGAAACAACGATCCTTATCTGTCATTTTCATAGGAATGTTGGTCACCTGCTGCTGGGATTAATCATTTAATTACTAGTGACATTCCAGTCGGGGAGCACTAAAGTCTGTCTCAGGACTACACCCTTCCCGGACCTAGCTGTTGGTGTCCCATGAGTCACATTTAGTATAAGTTTGTTACGCCGACAGGGTGTACTATGCATCGCATGTGGGATAACAATCTCATAGTGCGCACCTTGCTCAATATTTTATAGTCGACATTCAGCATCGACAATGGTCTGTATGTCTTCCTGTTCTCTGCCTGGCTTGTGCAGTGGAATCAGTAAAGTTTATCTGGTTAACTGGGATAGTCAACCCTGGCTTTTTGGTATACTGCCATTCGTTTTTGGGTGAGTTGGTCCATGTATGCCTTGTAAAACTCTACTGGAAAGCCATCTGACCCCAGGACCCTGCCATGTGCCACCCCCTTTTCTGGCTTCATTCATTTCCTCAGTAGTGATTTTACCTCCTAGTGCTTCTGTCTCATCTAGTGCCAGTCTCAACATTGGGATATCACCTAAAACATCATCTGTGCCATCACTGGATACCCTGCAGTTGCTAGCATAAAGCCCTTGATAATAAAGCATAAACGTGGCATTTATCTATCTTTGGGAGTATATTCGGTTTACTTGTTCTGTCTGAAGACACAAAAGTTTCACCAATCTTTTCTGCTGGATCGCTAGCCAAGCCAACAGAGCCCCAGCTTTATCGCTTTCCTCATGAGCCACATCATATATGCTTTGTAATTAAAACATCTGAGTCTTTCACAAAAGCTGCTAGTCTTTCTTTTGCAGCTAATAAGTCAGGATGCAAGTTTCAGTGCCCCGGTCTAAGTTTTTCTATGTCTATCAGGGCCTGTTCCTGGAGTTCCACATCGTGGATCAGTGTCAAGCATACCCCCACCAAGCTAGATATACACTGACCCTGAACTACTGTCTGTTTTTTATATATTTTTATTGACAGAAAATTTGAAAGAGACATTGCACATCCTCAACAATGAAATGTACAAAAGGTAAAGAGCATAAAGTGAGACAATACTCATGTACATGTCATGTTTCTCTTTTTATTCACCTCAGACCATAACCCCAAGCTACCTACCCTCCATCCCTCACACAACCTTGCCACCCATCTCCATTCACCCACCCCTTACCCATTTCTTCTCACAATCATCGATTCTGTTGGGCCATAACGTATAGTAAAGTTTAACTGTCAGTCTCATGAACTTGTCTATGAGAGTCTAATTTGTATTGCTGTGCAATATGTGTGGACAATAGTAGTACCATATCTCCAAATTACAATATAGGATTAATGATACCAACAATGTACTGTAACGTCAATTGAAATGGTTACGGGGGATGTGCATCATCCTTAATGCAGTGTGTAAAAGCTTAAAAAAGGGAGTTCCAATCTTGAGCAATAGGGTATTTCTTCAAGCCTGTCCTCTCCTCCCTGTGGAGATGTTCACTCTCGGAAGATAAACAGGAGAGTGATGTTCTTGCTCCAAGTCTGGTCCATCGGAGTGGTTGGGCTCTTCCAGTGCATAGTGATGTGCCTTGTAGCCAATAATAGGGATATGTTGATGAATTTAGATGAGACCCTGTCCAAATCCAGGCAGGGAAATAGACCCAATACCAACTCCTCCAAGGAATTACTCAATATACTTCCAGTGTCTCGATAAAGCAGGTTGATCATCTCTGCCCAGCAGCTGGTAAGCACCCCACACAACCACAGAACTTGGGGAAGGTCTGCGTCTGTGGAGTGACATTGGGTAGACAGAGCGAGGACGTTCCCAGATAAATCTTGGTGACGCGAATTGGTGCAAGACAGTCTTTGTTTAGGATATTGAACTGAATATACTTACACGAATTACAGAGACCTTGTGAGGGTAAGATAGGATCTGTTGCCGCTCGGAATCATGTAATGGGTGATCTATGTCCCCCTCCACCTTCATCTGGAGGGAACCAGATGTCTGGTCCTAGTGCTGGAGATGTGCTATGTAGAACCATCAGACCAGGTTAATGCTGTCCTCCATAGTATACCATAGTATAAGTGCTTGAGTCACCGCATTGGAGAGGGTCTCCAAGTCTCAGACCTAAAACAAAGTTCTCAACAATTGTTTGATTTGTATGTAAGTGGGAAAATGACCAGGGTGAATCGCAAAATCTGTCCAGAGGGCACAAAATGTTATGAGGCTTACTGTCATGCAAACACCTTGCACCATGCAAACACCAGCCCTGGTCACACAGCAGCTTATCACTACATCATATGGACAGTAGTCTCATGTTTGTTTTAATGGGGTGCTTGTCTTGCCCTGTCAGGTTAGAGAACAATTTCTGGACCTTACGCTTCCATGGTCAAGATACTAGTTTCACATGCAGTGGTGCAATCAGGGCAGGAGTACATGTCCGTATGCCATACAGGGGACATTCCTGTTCCAACACAATCTAAATTCCTTTATTAAATAGCCCAAGTTAGAGCCTATGCAAAGTCCAGGACAGACCCATAGCACCCATTTAATCTTCCCTAAGCCACAGCCGTCTTGAGTGCCTCCTTCTATAAAGTCCCATCTAAACCTGCTTATTCATAGGTTATCAACATTTCTCTGCCTTGCACTCTGACCTCCATAACAATGTCTGCTGGCTTATTGGACCATCCTGTCAAAGCTATGATTACCTCTACCTTGGGTCAGCCCTCAGAGCTCCTCTCCCAAGTGTCAGAGGACATCCTATTCTTTCTGTCAGTCCCCCTACCCTTCAGATGGCCCACAAACCTCTTACATCCCCCTCTTCTGATGGCCATCAAAATCCATCAGCTCTTATACCACCTGAATGAGCCTCAGTCATAATACCCCAGCCATTTTTGAGACATCTCACACCACACCAGATGGCCTCTTCCAAAACCCTCATCACTAGCCCTCAGACCATTACCCTGTCTAGCTTTAGCCTCCTCCCACTACCGCTAAGAGACTTTGTCCACATATGCTGAATCTATGTACCCAGAACACCTCTGTCTTTTGGAGCTCACAGCCCTGTCCCACTATCAAAAGCCAGTACCCCCACCATCTGTCTGACCGCTAGCACTATCCCTAAGAGCCTGCATATCTGTGCCATTGGCTCTTACAATCCTCTTGCTCGTCTATAGAACCTAAATAAGTGCTACCTGCTCTCTGAATTTTCTTGCAGTTCCACATTGGCCTCAGAATCCTCCAGTCTATCTCATTGCCGGGTAATAAGAGCTCATCTGACTCATCTGCCTCTCTCCACTAGATTTTACAGTCCTCTGTTGGCCCCCAAGGATTATCAGATTTTTTGCAAGTACTCAGTTCAGTGCTGCCACCCTCACCCCTAAAAATCCATTTGCTGCACTATATGAATGCTGGTTACTCTGTCAATATGAGAGCTAATCTAGCCTCATCTGTCAGCACCACAACCTTTCAGGTGGCCCTCAGACCTTTAGACACCTTCTGTTCATCAGCACTCAGACCCTCTATCAGTGCTCAGATTAACTCCCTGTTGGACCTGGACCTCTCTGCAGGGTAACCCCAGATTTTTTACATCTTTTGCTTTCTTTTACCCAGCTAACCAGTGGTAAAGTGCTTGTGCTCTCCCTTGAAAACATGGCACAAATTGGTCCACAGCTGATTGGTAGATTGAAAATATTTGTATTCCCCAGTAAATTGTATTAAATGTATGCAGGGCCTGTAAATTAAATGATGCCAATGGGTTGCAGCACTCATGTCTCAGGCCTGCCAATGCTGCATGTAATGCAGTTTTAAACTCTCATTTTGACCTTACATTCCTTTTCAATATTATTAAGTCAACCCCAAGATAGGCCCTAAATGCTCAATGGGCAGGGTACACGGTATTTAAGAAGTAGGATATGTGGCTTTAAGTTATACATGTCCTGGTAGTGTAAACCTCCTAAACACCTCTCATAGGCTAGCACCTAATTACACTTAATAAGTGCTAACTTCAGTTTAGGACAGATAGAGAAGTGTTGTTTCCACTGAAATAAATTATAATTTAAAATCCTCTTTAATGGCAAAGTTTCTGCATTGGTCTAGGGTCACATGGCTGTGAATGTCTCTCCTGTGGTGTTTCTATTGTGTATTGCTTCCAGACATAGAGACAAAAGAGGCATAGATGTGGAAGAAGAGATGTATGTGTGGCTGGGGAGGAGTTGTCCCCTGCCCTGATTACTTTTCAAAGGATCCTGCCTGCAGCTCACGCAAAGAAACCTGACACTAGGCTTCCTTGTTTTTGTCACCCTAGACAGTCTGGAGCCAAACCCAGGGGAAGGGGAAGACCTGACCAGAACCAACTTTGGGAGTAAGTCAGGGGATTCTCCGACAGAGGCTGGAAACAGGTATAAAGGTGGGACCTTCAGAACCACTCCACAGAACACTCCAGGACCTATGGAAGAGGACAGCTCTGCTATATGAAGAAGGACCCTCTGGCTCCCCAGAAGTCATTCCAATGGTCAGTTGGCGGACCTCTTGTTT
Organism: Calotriton arnoldi; assembly: GCA_963921515.1. Taxonomy (NCBI): domain Eukaryota; kingdom Metazoa; phylum Chordata; class Amphibia; order Caudata; family Salamandridae; genus Calotriton; species Calotriton arnoldi. The sequence continues at coordinate 362,023 of CAWUFW010005122.1, read as the reverse complement.
GAGCTGCAGGGACACAACAAGCTTCAAGAGGCCTCCCTCCAACTGCCTAGCTAACCAGGACCAACTGGACCTGCCTGGACCCCTCTGAGCCCTGCTGATGGACTCTGCCTGAGTGAGTCCTGATTGCCCAATAGGATCCGCCAGGTCCTCGACCCTTGTCTGGCATCAGTGTGACCTCTTGTTGCCGAAAATCGACTGTCCGCGACAACTGCCAATTCGGAGCTCTAGTGGGATTGGGCCTTCACGCTGACAGCAACCATCTGCAATGACTGGCAACACAAGACCTGCACTTTACACCAACAGTGATAGCCAGCAATGATAGCCAAGCGGAGTTTCAGCAACGACCGTCTCTTCATGCTACAGCAGCGCCGTCTATGATGCCCAACCTGCTCCTCATGCCAACAATAACCTACTCGCGGCCCCGCCAATGTGAATGACACTCCATCACGGTCACCCGGACCTTATGACTTTTCCCCGGTAGAGCTCAACCAGATAAGTGGGAGTGGCACTTTGTGCTTCTTGGTATTATTTTCACCTAAACTTTTAAGAACTCATATCTGAGGTTCTGTTGATTGGATGTTTGCTGTTTTGGTGTCCTTTAATTTGCTCAAATTTACACAATTTTGCTAAATTGGTTTGGGATTTTTCTTGTGTTGTATTTTCACTTTATCATTGTTTGACTGCTGCATATATACTTTAGCCATTGCCACTAAGTTAAGCATAACTGCTTTGTGCCTAGCTACCACAGAGTTAAGCACATGTTTATTTAGTGACTTTTTTGGCTTACCCTGGCAAAGATTGTGTTTATTATTTGATTGGAGCTTCCACCCCTCTCAATTTTTTTTTCAACTTTATTTACCTTTTAACATACAGTTAACAAACCATATGATCATGACAGATATTAGTCCATACCGTTTACGTTTCAGACAGCGTTGATGACAATACTTAGTCTATTATCAATATTGACATTTTATCTATTTCGCAACATCAGTCAATTCTGTACCCACCGCTTAGGCAAGTATTGGCTAAAATCGTAAATGTGTATACCTGAATGGGCATGGGTTCCTTGTGCATGTCTAGTTAGATCACCAAATCAGGAGTGTGGTCAGAGTCGTCTTGTGTTTCTAGAAGATATGTTTGGAGTGGTTGCCAAATGTCTCTCGGGCGTGAGGTGGGTGGTTGAAGTTGAGAATATATGTCGCTATTGGTACTACAATATATCAAGCTAGCAGTCCAGCACTTCAGTGTCGCTGGGTGTTTACCGCCCCAGCGTATTGCAATTTCACATTTTGCTAACATCAGAGCTATTACCACATATCTATGTACTGCTTTTGGGACATTGTGAACAAACCCGAGCAGCGCTTGTAGTGGGTTAGGTTAGAGCGTCTGGTTTATAATGCGTGATAATTCAATGTATACGGTTGTCCAAAAACCGGCTATTTAAGTGCAAGTCCAGGTCATATGTAGGAAGTCTGCGTGGGGAGACTGGCATCTAGGGCATGCGTGTGAGCGAGCGTTGTCCATGCGATGTACCCTGTAGAGAGTCATATATGCCCGCCATATGAATTTAAAATGTAGCAACTTATGACGGTGCTTCATGGAGAGTTTACGTGTTTGTGTACAACAGAGCTGCCATTGAAAATCAGACATAGCATGGCCCAGATCCCGTTCCCATGCCTCTTTTATTCGAGAATCTTTAGTGGGGAGTAATGTGATACAAGCCTGATAGAGTTTAGACATGAGATGCCCCCCCCCGAGTCTTTAATGAGTAAAGTCAAGGGAGTGAATTCTGGTGGCTCAAGTGGGTAGCTAGGGATTTATGCACGTAAAGAGTTTTGTAGCCTGTGTATTGTAAAATGATCCATCTGTGTTACGCTGTGAAATCTAGCATCATCTGTCCGGGAGAATACGTGGCCTTGGGGGAATAGATCTCCCAGCGTGTCGAGAGAGAATTTGAAGAGAGTGCGCTCAACAATTTCTTCCTGTGTGATAGGCAGCCAGGTGTTACACGCCAGGGGAAGGGCCGAGGAATAAAGGAGGTGGCCACCTGTGGATCTAATTAGTTTCCTCTATGCCCAGCTAGTTGTTGAGACAGTTTGGATGTCTTGGGGGTCCCATTTCAGACCTTCCGGTAAGATTGTTGAGAGTTGCCTTGGGTGTATGAGGTCCGACGCTGGTTTGATGTAAGGGATTCTAACGTCTGGGTGATACCAGTACCTAGCAAAACTGCATTGGGCCACTAAGTAGTATATCTGAAACTTCGGCACCCCAAATCCACCACGTTCATAAGGCAGCGTCAGGGTATCACATCTAATCCTAGGCTGTTTATTACCCCATACTAGGCATAAGAGTGAAGTGCGTAATGTTGTGAAGAATGAGGAGGTCAGTGAAATAGGTATGTTATGAAACAGGTATAGAAATTTTGGAAGCACGACCATCACAATTATAGCGATTCGACCTGCCACAGCTATTGGTAATTTTAACCAGCGGTCCACCTGACTGGACAGTTTATCAAGTGCAATACCGTACTTCAGATGTAGTATCTGTTCTGGGTCTCTATGGATATGTTACTGAGTCCTCGCATCTTGCCTGGGGATATTCAGTGGCAATCGTTCGGGTGCAAGGAGTCAATGGGAACATCTCTGACTTGCCCCAGTTTATTTGTAAGCCTGATAGCGCCCCAAATCTACTCACCTCTCTAAGGATGGGTCCAAGTTGTCACTGGGCTGTCTCACGTATAGGATTATGTCATCTGCATATAGCATAATGAGTAGGGGACCGGTTTTCAGTTGAAGCCCCCTATAGATATGATGTTCCTGTAGGTGACACACTAGTGAGTCCAGCGCGATAACAAACAGCAAGGGTGATAGCGGGCATCTGTCTGGTCCCACGCGTGGGCTGGAATGCTCTGGGTAGCGTTCCATTTAGTCGAATATGTGCAGTGGGTTTAGTGTACAGCAATTGGATAATGGAAGTGAATGTCCCCAGGATGCCGATTCTTTGGAGCATTGCATGTAAAAAGGGCCATGCCAGAGAGTCGAATGCTTTTTCGGTATCCAATAGACAGCGGCAGCTGGGGTGGTGGGTGAAATTCTATGGACGACTGCAAATAGTGCGCGTATATTCAGTGCTGTGGACTTATGTGAGTCACACCCTGATTGTGAAGGTGAAATAATCTGATCCAATATGAGAGAGAACCTGGTGGTTAGCATTTTGGCGAGTATTTTATTGTCAAGGTTCAATAGGGACAACAGGCGGTAGGATCCGCAATGTAATGGGTCTTTTTCCAGTTTAGGGAGCAGAATTATCACTGCTTATCGGAGAATGGGGGGACGGATGCCTTTTTCCATTGCTTCCTGGTACACTTCTAAAAGATAGGGGGCAAGTAAATGTTTGTGCGCTTTGTCAAAACAACCCGAAAACTCATCAAGGCCGGGCACTTTGGAGCCTAAATACCTGTCGAGTTCCACTACACCCTCAGAGGAGCGGGTAGTGTATAAGTCGGTGTAATAGGTGAGTAGCGAATCCTGTATCTGGCTCGTATCTGTAGCCAGGGTGCCGTCAGGTTTTTGTAGTGCCGGTATATATGGCTGGCCTCGTGGGGGCTGTAATGTGCGTGCGAACGTACGTCCCGGGTGATCGCTCTCACCATACCTTCTTGCAGTCGTGTATTTTCCCAAGTAGTGTGCCTCCCTGTCTGCAGCTTCATGAAATTCTGTCATTAGTTTGGCTTGGATTGTTGTGTACATTGATTGGGGATGTGATATTTGTGTTTGATCTATTTCCTGTAGTTGTTGTTCAAGTTTGGAGAGCGTACGTCGGAGGTCTTTGAGTATGCCCGCGTGTTTAGAGATGCAAATCCCTCTAACGTAGGCCTTGAAGGCCTCCCACAAGGTGGCCCATGTGGACAGAGTACCTTTGTCTAGTTCAAAGTAATCTACTATTGCTTGGTGCACCTCTGATTTGAACACTTTGTCCCTAAGGGCCATGTTAGGAAATCTCCATTTGCATTAGAATCCACCTGCCCGAGGGATGCCCATCTGTACCAATACTGGCGAGTGATCTGACAGGGTGCAGGGTAGGTGTTGCATGGATATTGTCCAGTTTAATAGACTTGGCGATAACAGCCAGTAGTCAAGACGAGTCCATGTGTTGTGATTTGCCGAGTAGTGTGTGTATGCTGCCTGTAAAGGGTGCAAGTGGCACCAAGCGTCCTCTAGATTATATTCCTTTTTGAGGTCTGTAAGTGTACGTTGAGCTCTGGGTTTTGTGTCTGGGGAGAGCAAAGAGCTGTCTCGAGTAGGGTCAAATAAAATGTTCAAGTCGTCTCCCAGGCATATCTTTGTCATCTCCATGCCATGGGTCATTAGATGCAAGAAAAAATCTGGGTCATCTATATTGGGTGCATATACGTTCACTAAAAGGATGCTGTGTCCCAGCAAGTGACCCTTTACCATTAGATATCACACCTCCCTGTCACTTTTCAATTCCAGTGGGCTAAATGGAACCCGTTTATGTATTAGTATGGAGACTCCCCTGGCATACAAGCTGTATTTTGCGAAGTAACAATATGGGCTCCATGTATCGGCAAAGAATGTAGAGGTGTCAGGAGATAAGTGAGTTTCTTGTAGGAATGTGATATCTATTTGGTGTCGTTGCAAGTGCTGTATCACCTGTTTGCCTTTGCGAGGGTTGTTGAGTCCCCGTATATTCCATGATGCTAATGTAAGAGTTGCAAATGGTTGGATTCTGCTGTCAGTACTCACAGTCAAAAAATGGGAACATGATGTGGATCTGCTTATGTGGTTGCACAGTATGGAGCAATATCTCAAGTGTATGAAACTGTATTAAAACTAGTTCATTACTCACCCATCCCCATCCCCATCTCGCATATTATGGAGAGATCCCAAACCCAGGTTTCGTACCCAAAACATAACAAAAACTATCTATTTGTAACACTAGTGTGTCAACACGGGGGGAGTGGCAACGCCACACCGGATCCTCCAATATGTATTAAAGACTGATTGATAATGGCATGCAAAAAACAAACAAGTTTTAGCTTAATCTACAATGTCCCTCATCTACTAGCATGACCTATACATTGCGAAAGGTCCGCCAGTGTTCGGTTGATGAAAATCGATCTACACTGACAACAGAACCAGAGCCGGGGGTGATCTGGCCGGGGAGGTTGATACTTGGGTGGTCTTCTTCTTGGACAGTGAGTGGCAGGACTCCTGCACCTCCGCTGGTGTTTTGAAAATCCGAGACCTGCCGTCAAAGTCCACCCTAAGAGGTGCCAGGTATACCATGCCATAACTTAGTCCCAAGTTCCTGGGGTGGCCTTGACACGAGTGAACTTTCGGCAGGTCTCCTGGACCATGATGGTGTAATCTGGATAAAGGGAGATTGCTGCACCTTGTCAGTGAAGTGGGCATTTCTCTCATGCCTGTCGCAATGCGGTGTCTCTGTCCCTGAAGTTGAGCAGGCGGACAATAATGGTGCGGGGGCAGCCAGGGTTCGGACAGGGCCCCAGCGAGCGGTGGGCTCTCTCCACTAACAACGTCGGGGAGAAGATTTCTCTACCAAAGAGAGCTGCTAAGAGTTGTTCAACGAAACTGTCAAGGCGATCCGTGTTGGTGGATTCGGGTAATCCAATTATGCGGATGTTGTTGCGTCTACTCCTGGATTCCAAATCTTCATTTTTCATGGCGACAGTCTCTAAGCGTTTTTCCACGCGTTCCAGTCGTTTGGTCGCTTGCGCTGTGCCGTCTTCGAGGTCCGATACCCTGCCTTCAACTGTGTCCAGGCGGCCATCATGTTTGTCTAGCCGTGCACGCATGTCATCCAAGCGTTTGTCCAGAGCATCAAATCGAGTGTCCAGTGCCTTAAATCCTGTACATAGTTCCGCCAAAATGGGGTCAGGCCCTTGTTGCGCAGCCATTTTGGTATTTGGATTGTCCCCCCCTTCTGCTTGTCCTGGTCCGGTAGTGTCGCCTGCGCACCCAGCCTTCTCGAACGTCAGCTCATGTTGCCTCGGGTCCACTAGAACCATGACCCGAAGTGGCAAGTTGGGCCCAGCACTAACCCGCTCTTAGTGATGAGTGCACGTGGTGCAGTGTCGTGATGCGCTAGGCCACGCTTTGATAGTGGGCTGGGGCGCCGCTGGGTTGCTGGGTGGGGAAGAGTAGGCTGGTTTACGGTTGTGGCACAGTAGTCTGGGATGTCATTGCGAAGCTGGGTGTCCCTGCGGGTGAGCTAGGTAGATAATTCCGCACAGCGTCCAGGACCAGTGTAACGGTCCCAATCAGGAAGTACATTCAGGGCCCAGTCGTCCTGCAAGCATATGGAGCCACAAGTAAGGGGCCCCCAGGTGGGCAACCAAGCCAGTGGATACGGGACCCAGTCACATACCTCCACTAATGAGTCAAGCGTATGACGTTGGTGGTGATCTTGCCAGCTGGCCCTTCCCACAGGGTAGATAAACGCTGGGTTAGTGTCCTGCTATGGGCCCCCTTTTATAGAGTTTGCCCGCAACGTGGGTGAGTCCCAGGGGAAAAGTCCTCAAAAATAGAGGCGGGTGGATGTTGGCTGCTAGAGTCGGGTCTGGGCGGCCGCTAAAAGGTCTGGCAGTAGCCCAAGCCTGCCGGGGACTGCAAACAGATTTAGTTCCAACTGTGGCTGCAGGGGCACTGGATGCGTGCGTAGGCCAGTATTCGTCAGCGCTGGCCTGCCTATTGTAATATGCGCTAGGAAGTGAGGGCGTTTGAGTGCAGCGGCCAGTTGGTCAGGGCCACAGCAGAATCACTGCACCACAGAACAGGGCCCCGGTTACTTATTACAAGTCAATCGTGGGGGGCCAGTGTGGTCCTGCGCTGATCCGAGAGCGCTGCCTGGCAAGGTTCCTGGTCAGCTCCCCAGCAGTCTACGCTGGGTGCCGGGCCAAACAAGGGATGTAGACTGTCCGGGGATTCACTTGAGGGCTGGTGAATTATAGGCGCCGGGCCCGATGCGGCCAATAAGCGCTGCGAAGGGCGGGCGAATGCCGCAGTTGCAGTGGACAAAGGCCTACCTCGCAGCGGGTTTCAATGTGTTGGGGCCGCCTTCCGGGGCCGATCCAGCCAAGTGCAGACTCCAGCCAGATGGTGCAACCCAATGGAACGGTCGCTGCGTTGATCGGGATGGGTCACTGGAGCCTACGTTCTCCTAGGCTGTGCAGCATTTCGCTGGTGAAGGGGAGGAGATGTCCTCCCGGGTACACTCACAACTCCGGCCACGGCGCCCACGCAGTTGTGGTAAACGGCACCTCCGGGGACGTCCAGAGTGCCAAAAAATTCAACGGCAGGTGCCGCCGCCCCTGAAATTGTTTCGGCTATTGAAGATGGGGTTTTTAAATGAATTGCATGCTTTTTTACGGAGGGGTCCGGCGGAGCTGCGGGACTACGCGGCCATCTTGGTCTGCGTCCTGTCCACGCCCCTTCCATCCCTCTAAATTAATAACCCAATTTCTTACACTCCCCCATTATTTTATTTCAGTGCTAACTCTGCTGTCCCTGATGCTCTGCAGTTATATTTGTGGACCATCAATAGCAGGCCCTTACAGTCACTTAACTAGCCCTTAACCTCCTTTGCTAATCTTAGCCTTCAGACTTCCCCTAGTACCCTGTCAGCCTTCACTTTGACTCCCACCCCTCACCAACTCACTTTTGCCTGCTTTCACTCTCCAGTGTTTTTTATAAGATGAGTCTGGCTGACCCGCAAAGGTGTGTTCAATATTTTTCTATCCCTCACAGACCACAGAACCCTTTCTGCTGCCGCCTCAATGATCACTGAACCCCCTATTATGGCTCCTGCCTCACTATCATCTTCAGAATACCTGATTTGGCCTTTAAAAAAATTCTATTGGCCCTATTCGTCCATTTGTCATCCCCAAACTAGTTTTGCATACCCTCTGATGTCCTGACAGTCTTTCCAACCCATTCTATAGCCCTGCAACCCCACCATCCATTTTCAATTTTTTTTGACATGCAAGTGTTTTGCAAACTACTTTACCAATCTTTTCACTCAGAGCCTCTTCGCTGATCCTCCAAACACTTTTGTTGCATACCCACCTCTACCACTTTTCAACTTACCCGCTACCCTCAAAGCTTCACAGACCATGCATCTGGTACAAAAGCTACCACAGCTGGCCTTGATTATCAGCGCTAACACAGCCAGCAATCAGTGCCCTTTGTTACTCAGAGTCCCTCTGTAGGCCACCTGCACCCAATTATCTACAGCTTACCTGGCCCCTTCTTCTGCTCCTGGCTCTGGTTCAGCTGTGTCCTGACCCTCCTAATCCTCCCTACCTTCGTTCTCCTTGCCCTTGTCCTTCTGGAGTATTCCTCACTCTGGTTCTAGTCTGCCTGGTATATTTTTCTCTACCCCCCTCATTGTCTTTACTTATTCTAGTATGTCATGCCCTGATCCTCTTTGATATTATCTTCCTGGTGTACTTGGCCATGGTCCAACCGGTACTCTGTGTCCTGGTTCTCTTAGAGCCTGTCCTTCTGGTTCTGGTTGCCTTGGTCTCAGATCCGATCCTCCTGGTCCCTGATACCTCAATTCCTGGTCCTCCTGATCCCTTTGGTCTACCTGGCCTCTCATTTCCTGGTCGGCTTAAGCCAGGCATGGTTAGTCCTTGTCTTTCTGGCCTGTATTGATCTGGTCCTCCTGGCCCTATACCGTGTCCTCTTTGACCTTTTGGTGTTCCTCCTTCTTGTCCTGTCACTCTTGGTACAGGCTATCTTTGTTTGGGTTCTACTGAGCTTTGTCATTTTGGCCCCAATCCTCCTGACCATCTAGGTCCAGTTCAGTTCTTCTTCCTTCCTCTAACTGTCCTTGTCTCCTGAGTTTAATTACCCTGGTCCTGCTACTCTGGTCCCTGGTCCTGAGGTCCTTGTCCCTCTGGCACTTTCTGCCCTGATCCTCCTTTACCTCCTTTTGGTCCTGATGATTCAAGTTCTCCTTGCTCTGGTACTCCTCTTTCTAGTCCTCCTCGTATTCTTGGTCCTTCTCCCCATCGCTTTCCTTGCATATTCTGGTCCCCTGGTCCTGCTTGCCATACTCCTCACGCTCCTTGTTGCTTAAGTTATGACTTCGGCGTAACTCTACAAGGGGAGCTTTTCCACCCCTTGTAGTCAAGACTGATTTGAATATGGCTGGGTTCAAACTGGAATGCATGGCAAACAATAAAACTATGGATTTAACTCAGATCTGTGACTGGGGGTGAATGTTTGATTTGTTCAGCATTCCATACATCATCTGTTCTTTTTAAATTTGCCGCCTTAAGTGGTAAGGGTATGCCCACACATGGGTCCCGTGCCCACGATGCCACCAGATTTAGGCTAGCCTGACTGATGAGGGGTGATGCCCCGAAACCGGTACAAGGATGCTTGTTTCTGGAACAGGGAGGACCTGGCTTGGGGCAGTTCAGGTTGGACTGTTCCTATGGGGAGCAGGGTCAAGACTGATTTCCATATGGCTGGGCCCAAACTGGAATGGCATGGCGAGCAAAACAACAGTGGATTTAACCCAGATATGCGACTGGGGGTGAATGTTTGATTAATTCAGCATTCCGTCCATCATCTGTGCTTTTTGCCTATGTCACCCTAAGTGGGAAGGGTAAGCCCAGACGTGGGTCCCGTGCTCGCTATGCCATCGGATTCAAGCTAGCCTGGAGGACGAGGGCTGATATCCCAAAACCGGGGAGGATATGGCTTGGCAATACAGGCTGGACTGTTCCCATGGGGAGCAGTGTCAAGACTGATTTGCATCTGGCTGGTTCCAAACTAGAATGGCATGGAAGGAAAAAAACAATGAATTTAACCCAAATCTGTGAGTGGGGTGAATGTTTGATTTGTTCAGCATTTTGTCCATCATCTGTTCTTTTTGCATTTGTCGCCCTGAGTGGGAAGGGTATGCCCCGATGTGGGTCCTGTGCTCGGTATGCCACCACATTCAAGCTAGCCTGGCTGAGAGGGGTTATAACCCGAAACCGGTCCCAGGATGATTGTGTCTGGTCCAGGGAGGACCTGGCTTGGCAGTTCGGCCTGGGCTGTTCCCATGGGGAGCAGGGTCAAGACTGATTTGCATATGGCTGGGTCCAAACTTGAATGGCATGGTAGGCCAAAAAAATGATGGATGTTTTAACAGATCTGTGACTGGGGGTGAATGTTTGATTTGTTCAGCATTCCGTCCATCTTCTCTTTTTTTTGCATCTGTTGCCCTAAGTGAGAAGCATATGCCGAGACGTGTTCTTGTGTTTGCTATATCACCAGAATCAAGCTAGCCTGGCTGATGAGGGGTAATACCCCGAAACCAAATCCCAGTATGCTTTTTACTGGTCCAGAGATGACCTGGCTTGCCATTTCGGGCTGGACTGTTTCAAGTGGGAGCAGGGTCAAGAGTGATTTGCATATGGCTGGGTCCAAAATCGAATGACATGACAAGCAAAATTAACGATGGATTTAACCCAGATCTGTGACTGGGGGTCAATATTTGATTTGTTTAGCATTCTGTCCATCATCTGTTGTTTTTGCATTTGTCACCCTAAGTGGGAAGGGTATGCCCAGATGTGGGCCCCATGGTCCCTATGCCATCGGATTCAAGCGCGCCTGGCTGATGAGGGGTGATTACCTGAAACTGGTCCCGGTGTGCTTGTTTCTGGTCCAGGGAGGACCTGGCTTGGCAGTTTGGGCTGGACTGTTCCCATGAGGCACAGGGTCAAGACTGATTTGCATATAGCTGGGTCTGAACTGAGGTGGCGAAGTGAGCTAAAGAACGATGAGCAGGGTCAAGACTGATTTGTATATGGCTGGGTCCAAACTCAAATGGCATGGCGAGCATAAATATGATGGATTTAACCCATATCTGTGACTGAGGTTGAATGTTTGATTTGTTCAGCATTCGGTCCTTCATCTGCTCTTTTTGCATTTCCCACCCATGGACTACACAGGGGATCTTGGTTCAATGCACCACGATGAATGTGAAAGACAGGTTAATGTAGCCTCGCAGTATCGTATTCGATGTGTAATTGACATAGAAGTATTGCTTTTGGGTTACTAACAATCCCATAAAGGGGTCAGGGACAGCGCAGCAACAGTCACAAACATAATTTCATGTAATCACAGTATTACACACACCCTGTACTAAGAAGAATGAACACTTTTAAGGTAAAAAATAGTTATTACTACAGGAATAATTTGTTTCTCAGTAGGTCTAAAACAACTATACAGAATATTATTAAAACAGCAGACAGGAACATAATTAATAATGTGAATAAAATGAAAATTTCTAGCATTGTTATCACCCTAACTTCTATTTCTATGCGCTATACTAAGGGAGCATGGAATGTAACTTGCAGACTAGAGTCTCTTAGGAAGAAGAGACGCACTGCATACCTTGTTGACAGTAAAGGCTGTCTTTATTAGTGGAGGCATGATGAAAGTGGTCCCGGCGAAGCACAAAAAATGTGCTCCTGTAGCAGTTGGTCGATCTTCCTCAGGGACCTGGCTTTATCAGTTTCAGGCACAATATAGCATCTGTGAGGTGCAAAGTGTGTCAGCAGTAGGTAAGACCATCTCTGGCAGAATCTAGGGTGATAATCTGGGTGAGGACCTCCCCTGGCAAGTGGTCAAGCGGCCGTCCTTTTATATTAAAAATGATCAGAAATTGGAATTTCTGACATAAGTTTGGGAATGTCTGACATAGATTACATGCATCAACATATGCACCCCAGACATTTCCTTATGAACATACAAGATAAAAGAACATCAATTTTAACTACATTATTTTGGTTATATGTCTGTATGTATTCTTATTTAACCTTGACATGCTGAAGGGTAGATATTTAGCCCAGGCGAATGTCGCATTAAATGGTGTATCTATGTCATTAATTAAAGAACTTGATGCTATCACAGTTCCAAGAAAGATAAGTTTGGTCAATATCTGCACCGAAAGGCAGACATGACAATGATTCTGCATAAATCAGGGAATATGGTGACGCCCATTGCTCAAGTTAAGGGGATGGAGACCTCAATTGACAAAGATGTAGTCAGGGCCTACACAAGATGAAGTCGGACCTTAGGGACTTTATGTCATCCCTGGCTCATACATCTGAATGTGACATTATAGGGGCATATCTGGCCAATTGGGATTAAAATAATGTGTAGGGACATGCATGCTCTCAAACTATTATCATCTACAAACATCTAGAATAAAATACATATCTGACTAATGAATGCAGTGTACTTGTAGCATAAAATAAAGGCCATTAATATAATGTAGATATAAAAGTTAAAAACATACGTGATAGTATATGGTTAACATGGTGAAGCATGAATATTTGTAAGCCTTGCATAGTTACAAAAATCAGTGACAATGTAAATAAATGTTATAATCTATCTAAAGAGTTTCATACATGATGACGAATAAACATACCAGTGATAATAAGAAATAGGCCAGATTAAAAATGTGCTGTAAAAAAGCAAAAATTAAAAGAAAAAGGCTTTCTTTCCGGTTCATAGTTTTTACAGGCTTTGTGGTACATATGGGAAATGCATATCATGATTCGTTGGTCAACTTACTGGTTGAGTTCACTCCTCATCAGAAGACATGTTGACATCATCAGGTGCACACGCAGCATATGAGTGGTCTTTGCAAAATCCATAAAGAGCATGTTCATAGTTACCAGTTTCTAGGCTCGAAGGACAAGAAATTGGTTTCTCATCTGAGTTACTCGGTGTTGGCTGTGGCTCCTCTCTAGAGGGCTCAAAGGATAACAGTGAGTCAAGCCATTCTTCAAGAGCTTTGTCGAAAACTACTACCGGTGATACGGCTCTGTCATAGGTAGCATTCTGTATAAGAGAACAAGTGCATTGCTTGGGATTGTTTCTGGTGGTCATGTAGAGGTTGAATGATCTTTTCCATATCAAGATAAGCCACTAGCAGCTGTTCCCTGATGTAAGCTCAAGACGATGTCAGTCAGACAGTTTATGCACCAGAACACAGGTTTTACTTGTGCAGCATCCATTTTGCAAAATGTGAGTATCCAGCGCTCGCTGAGTTCAGATAGCCAAGCATTTCTCATTTAGCATGCTGGAGTCTCTCTGCAGCTTTGTTCAACTGGATACGGGTACTCCATGTTGTTGATTTCTTTGTTGGAGCAGAAGAAAGATGATATTACCACAGCCAATTAGCAGTATGATGATTGGCAATCCTCCAAAAAGGCTGGAGAACAGAGGATGAAAGAATGACGGAATCAGTTCAAATACTGCTTTAAATCCAGTCACCAGACCAGATCTAATGTTCTTTTAAAAAAAGCACAACACTAGCTGTTACATAGGAATTAAATATAGTTTGCATGACATCTGCAAAATGTGTCAGGTATTGTGTGTGTAACAGTTTCTGAAGCAGTTCTAGCTGTGTGCAGATGATAAACCTCAACCGCTGAGGTCAAAGGGACTTCTTTTTGTAGGAGAACAGACAATAGTTCTCCAAAGTACCAAAATGCATAGATGTCATGCTCATACTAGGTCAAGGGAAGTTCCTAATGGCATTTCGAAGTAGAGGATGCAAAATCCTGTATTGTTTCAGAAACCGCTATCAGGTATGGCTGGCCCGGTTCCAATCCACAGCAAGTAACATTTTTTAAAAACAAATAAGAGCCATTGTTCAAAAAGTTCATGATGTATAGGAATAAATGCAAGGGGGCAGATAAGATACAACTCAACCCTGGCATCAAAACGCAACACATTCCGTGCAATTATATAGTATCACACAGAAGGGAGTGTCCAAGAGGATTGCTGCAATTTGCTGTACAGATACATAGAGGGTCATCATCATTTTCATTTAAACAGATGTGGGTAAAAGGAAGTTTCCATGAATGGAACTGTTGTGAATTATTCCTAGTTTCATACTAACCAATAGATTTATATTGTTGACCAGCATAAAAGTGAAAATTGTTATGGGTAAGGAAATAATATCATGTAGTAACCAGGTAATAGGTGGTGTGTCACTGACTGTAAATGATTACGGTACGTCTTCAACATGTTCTATAATAGAGTGTACGTAGATTCTTTCTTGGCCATTGTTTTTTAAGTAAGTGTCAAATTGTAGGTTTCAAACAGTGCTGTTTCGTAAAGAAGTTGGCAAGGCACAAAACCTGACCTGAGTGTAGTGCCTAGTTTAAATGTATGATTGCTCTTAATTGAGCCTGCCCATTTTGTAATAAATTCTGACCCCTGTCATGATTTTTAAGGCTGAGGACAAAATGTGATTTAATGAGTGCAGTCTTTTAGAAAGCGTATGCTTTTCAATGTCAATTAACTTTAAAAAAACATCTGCATGTTTTCTTGATCTATTTGTCAAATTATTTCTGCAGCTTCTTTCTCAGAATACTTGCTTAATTCATTATAAAAGGTATATGTTCCTGTGGCAAGGAATCTTTTATTTCTTTTAGGACATGGGCCCAGAAGAAAGTCAGAGAAATCCATGCTTTCATTACTTGAAGAAAAGTGTTCTTTCACAGCTGAAAGACTGGAGTGTTCCAACCATCATTGACATAGCTTACCTACACGGTATGCAGTGACTACTACAGGTGTTTGTGTATGTGTATTGTAACGTGGATCAGAACATTTGAGTTTAGGTCCAGGAGTGTTGGAATGGAAATGCTGCATGCATGTTTTAGAATTGTAAGGCCATAAGACTAAACTTTCAACAGAGAACTGTGTTGAATTATAGGTTCTATTTTGTATCATATCATTTATGTCTGATTCAAACATGTTCATTTGCAATTGCCAATTATTGAACATAGATTGACTTTTAGAATCAAAGGTTTCTTAAGGTCCTTCATTGTTCCAAATCTCAGACAAGTAGTCTGCTGGATAGTTTTGTTTAGAAAGATCATACTTTTCCCCAAATACTTTTCTCGTCGACATTTGATTACCAATACTTATATCCTTGAATAGCCAGGTTTGACTAAACTCAGTAAAGTAAATCAGCTTGTTGATAGTGGTTTTAATCTTTGGGTGGTGCTGTGGCCTCTGTGTGAAATAGAAGGCTGAAGGATGTGACCTATCAGCACTCTGGAAGTTAGGGAATGTCTTCAAGAAGTTAGAATAATTATTGAGGGGCAGGGCCTCACAATGTTCCCATTGTGTATAATTGTAAATTTCTCTGGGATAGCTAGTCTTATGTATGCAATAATATGAATAGTAGTAATAGAAAAACATTTCTTTGTAATTTTCTGAATTCAAATAATGAACTTCATTATTTAAAGTAGCATATGGGTGTAAATCAAACATCATTCTTTTGATGGTCTCAATATCCCAATCATCTGAAATAGAACTGGGTATTATAACATCACTCATTGAAACGTTTATCACGTAAGGCAATTGCAATGTCTCAGTTGGCCCCATATCCTGATAAGGAACCTTTTCCTAGGCTATGCACTTGGGCACAGGATAAGCTGTAATTTTTGCAGCGTAGAGAACTCTTTAGGTTCTGTGGGATGAAAAATGAGGATGTAGTTCACAAACCACAGGGGATGCAATTGTCCTGGCAGGGACGAAGTGTCCATTGAGTATCAGTACCATGGCGAATATCGTTGGCAACCGCATGATTAAAAGAAAAGTTTCCAAAGCAATCCAAGCACAGGACCATGGTGGAATTAAATATTTGTCACAAAACCATTGACAAGCATGCAACAGTCTTGGGGTGATTGACCGTGAAAGGGGTTGAAAAAACTCCTGTTAAATATCCGGAGACATTTTCAAAGTTGTTGGTCTCTCGAAGCTCTTAAAAGGGTACCAGTTCAAATGCCGTAGCATCAGGTGGAATTTGTTAGTAAACCATAGAATTACGTTGGACAGCAGCCACTGTCATATTATTACAATCAGCTATGTTTGTTGCACTCAATGCTCTGCGTAGAGTATTAAGTTCAAGTATCGCCAGCTGGGAAGTCGAGCTAGGAATGTTACAGCTTTGTGCAGAGGGCAGAGTATTCAGAGTAGGGAGAGGCTGAGAGATACTACTCTGAAACCTTCTTGATGTCTGCAGCAGCTATCTGTAAAGGACTGGCCTCATATTGCTTTTTGACTTGGTCAATAGATACCTGTCTGTTTCTTCTTGATCCAGGCAGAGGAGGCAAGATAACTGTTCTGTTGCATTTTACGCCAAGAACAGTGACGGGTGGTCTGTAGGATTGTTCAAAAGCTTGCTTGTTGTGGATTTTCTCCCAAACTAGGTCGCCACCTTTGGAAACTCACCCATCAGCAGCAGTGACAACTTTTTCTTCACAGGTGGCGGCTTCAGAGTGATTTGTGTTAGACAACTTGTCTATGACTTCTTGGATACTCCAAGTCAAATATATCTTCATCTGTCACCTTCCCAGAATTATCTAAGCCAAGCACATACATAGGAACTCCGAAGAGTACCTTGTTTGGAGTCCTCCCAATACTCGTCTAGGTAAGTTATTTAGTGCTCTCTGAACTCCACACATATTATTGTACCAAGTAAGACCTGAATTTAGCAC
Organism: Calotriton arnoldi; assembly: GCA_963921515.1. Lineage (NCBI taxonomy): Eukaryota > Metazoa > Chordata > Amphibia > Caudata > Salamandridae > Calotriton > Calotriton arnoldi. The sequence goes on along the minus strand of CAWUFW010005122.1, from coordinate 345,453 downwards.
CCTAGCAGTCAAAGCTTGTTTAATCTAGGTGTGGGCGGGAAACTCCGGTCTGTCGGCGGAGTTCACAGAGTTTTGCTCACTCCGCGGTGCACAGAGTTCGGCAACAACTCTGCCAGCCACCATGTGGCAGGTTTTTCTTTCCTGCGTGGCTCACCAACATTAAGTTGGCGAGTGCAAGCGAGAAAATATGAGCGCTAGATTGCCTCCCTGTGAGATTTCTCAATGTGGGCAGTCGCAGCAGGTCGCTGCCGCTTGCGCTGAGAAAGTTGCCACTCATGTTCTGAAAGTTGCCACTCGAGTAGAAAAACTACTCGAGTGGTAGAAAGAAGCAGCGCCCTCTGGCAAGACAATAAGTGCTGCCAGTCCACTGGTAGCATTTAATTTACAGGCCCTGGGTATATGGTAACAACTCTTCAAGGGACTTACAAGTAAATCAAACACGCCTATTGGGTTTAAGCCTTTTAACTGTGTTTTAGGGGCAGGAGTGCAAGCACTTTAGCCCTGGTTAGCAGTGGTAAAGTGCACAGAGTCCTAAGGCCAACAGAAATAAGTACAGCAAAACGAAGAAGGAGAGGCAAAATATTTGGGGGAGGGCCACCCTAAGGCTCACAGGTCCAACAGTTAATTTTGCTAAATATTCTTTAAACACCCAACTTCACCATTGAATTGGGCTGCTCATAAATACTAAAAATAGGAGTATTCATATACAAACTCAAAGTAGAATACGCCATATGCAAGCAGTACACACAGTCCCCTGAGGTCAGGGCTCTAGTGTTCCATGTGTCCTACTTCCCTCTCACTAGTTGTATGGTATTCCCCATTCAATATAGGCGAAATTCAGGCTAGGCGGCACTAGTAGTCCGAGTTGCAGGAATCCCACTTTGACTCTTACACCTACACTGCTATGTGGTAGAACAAGTTCCCCCAAGGGGCCTTCTGACCTCCTGGCCCTATGATCATTCTTACCCACTGCTGCAGGGGTTCAATGACCAGAGTGTTTGGGAGCATTTCACTGCAGTGGTTGCTGTTAATGAGCAGCACTCGTGGCTCTGCAGGAGCAGGGGCTGGACGCCCATGGCTCTTCCTCTGGGAAGGCAGCTCAGGCCCACACAGGTCACCATGGTGACCTCTCCTGTTAACAACACAACAGGTTGAACCAGGCAATGGCCCTTGTCCTTTCTGTGGCCTTCTCTGGCAAATGGGGTCACCAACCTCACTCCACACTCAGGCGACGGCCCGATTGGCATGGCAGTAAGTTCTTCTTCAAGGCAGTGCTCTCTTGCATAAGGGGTCTCTGGCTTCCCACCACACATGGGTGACAGCCTGCTTGACACAGCAGTCTGGCAATATTCACAGCTGCCCCATCTGGCACGCGGTGTTGCCAATTTCACTACATACACAGGCGATGGCCATGGGTACAGCAATCTGGCAGTGTTTAAGGTGGTCTCCTCTGGCATACGGAGAGTGATTTCACTCTGCACACAGTTGATGGCCCAATCAGTGCAACCATTGCTAACTTCACGGCAGTCGCCTCTGGCATTGGGGGGTCACTAACTTGAATCTGCATGTGGGCAACAACACGATCGGTGGAGAAACCGTCTCCTCACACCTCACTACAGGGATCCACTTGCCACAATTCCCCACTAGACATTTATCCCTCCAGTGCTCTCCTCTTCCTCATAGGACACACTGGTCTTGGCAAGCAGACAGGCACTGGTGCTCCAAACTCCAGAGGTAGGTGGTCTTTCTATTTCTGTGAGTAATGTCCCCTCATCCAGCTGGGAGACTGGCAGGTCTTAGCCTCCAGTCTTGATCAGAGGCAGAACAGTTGGCAGACTCAGGGTTGACTGGAGGAGCATGTGGAGGCAGAGCTTCCCCTCCTCGCACAGTCCGAATGGCTGCTTGACACTTGACAATTTTTGGGGGCCTTGAGCTCCACTTCCTATAGTCTATTTACAGACGCAAATTGTGATTTATGGTCTGAGCCTTTGAAGTTTGTGTGGAGGGTCTGCTTCCTTTTGAAGTGTTCACTCTTCTGCCCTGCCCTTCTTCCAGAATGGACTCTGTCACAGCAGGAGAGACTCCAAATATGATAGTCCTGCAAAACAGCCCATGGGAGTGACTAGAGGTTCACACCTGTATGTCATCCCCAGTGATATGTGCATCAAAAGGTCACCCCAGGGTCCCCTTCCTGAGATGTGCCCAGGCCCCTTTACGGTGGCCTATCCCTGATTCAAAGAACATCCTTTAAAGTGTTCTGAAGAGCTTCGCTCTTCTTCCTCCGGTGTCTGTGTCCCACCTAGCTCACAGGAATGCAGCAACCCACAAATCTGTCTGGGGGGATTTCTTTACCTCCACATTTTGGGAGTCCCAGAGTCTGCTCTGGGACTCCCAAAATGGAACCCAGAGTCCTCCATGTATATCACAATTCGCAGCCACACATACAAGCAGCACATGCATGCAACCACCCGCATGGTGCCCAGCACTACATACTAACCTGATATAGGCCAAGGGTGAGTTAAGCACATATCAGTGGAACTTTACATGAGTGGGCATGTAGGCCTCACTCCAGTGACAGATAAAATGGCCTTTTCATTTCTACTGATCACTACACAGTATTCTGCTGTCACCCACTCATGCTATTTAACTCCTGGCAATGGCAGTAGTCTTTCACCACTATGAGGGGAGCGCTTTGGGAGCCCCTCTTGGTCCAACAAGACCACAGTCCATGAGATAGGCCTATGTCATGGAGCACATGCAAGATCTGTGTTCGATCATGACAACAGAAATGAGCACCAGGGATCCAGACATCGTACTGCTAGGCACTCAGGGAAGAGGTGCACGTCCGTCACCATGTGAGGGATTTTCCTGTCATAACATCGCGTAATTTGCTTTTGCATAATTACAAGAAATGATAGCAATTTTAAGCGTAATTATGCAAAATGCAAATCTATCATTTTGCGCTATATTTTAGTACGAAATGCATCCTTAGGTCAATTTTCGGCACAAGGACACATTTATCAAAAGCACTGCAAATGCAAGCCGCTCGTGTTCTGTTGTTTTCATGCATGTGTAGTAAATGTGTATAATGAATTGCTTATTTGTGGTAAATTTTTTACGAATTTTGCATAATTATTTGAAGTGCCGTATTTTGGGGAATTTCTCGTAACAAGCGGAATAAAAATTTCCCAAATTTCTGCATATTATCCCGACGTAATGTACATTTCTCCTAGGCCCACTATTTACCCTAAGGTCAGACAAATATTGAAGTTTCAGATATTTAGCCCACCTCTGGTACTAATAAATAACCCTGCCATAAATATTGGTCCAAACAACTAGGCAAGGCTCTAATCAACCTAAATAAGCAAGTAGGTGTCAATAATAAAGCAACTGTCCAACTAGATTATAAACTTACCTCCAGACTTATCAACTACAATAGTATGAGTTTCGGAAACAAAACAGGCAGTCCATATGTTAACATTGGATACATTTCAGAATCACATGTGCCAACCACGGGCTGTTAACTATAGACAAAGTCACTGTAATTGTGCAATTATGCAGCAGCTGACTTTTCCACATAAATATGGTTTGCCCCACTAACTTGCAACGTTTGCAGCATAATTTGAAAATTTCAAAAGAAAAAACAAGATTTATTTCTAACTCAAATGGATTAAAGGTTTCCAAATAAACACCACACATACAGTGTAGCGAACGTGATTGTTGTATTCTGGTACTAAACAGGTACTCATGGTCTTACTACATCTGCTGCTGCTAATGCTGATGAGGCTGGAAACAGGAATTAGTAACCCCCCTTGGGAGTAAAAGGAGTGGTTTTTATTCACATGGAGATCTCCATCTGAAACACTGGGGGAAAACATATGGCACATGACACAGAAATCCAGTTTAGAGACAAAAAGGTACGGAGTTCCTCAGGTGGGTTATTGCTCACCTTGTGTGTACTCTAGGTAGTGAGGATGTGGGGAATACCTCCTGTCGGAACTAGGACCCTCACACACCCAGCAAGCTAGGTGTCATGCTTCATCATATGGGTCTGCTCCTCGTCGGGCCAGCGCTGCAATGCTCGACGGGCACCCATAAAGGGGCTCTTTATCGGAGTTCTTTTGTTCCTCGCTGTATTGGTGCCGTGGGTGTGAGGGGCCTAGGTACGTGTAGATGTGAAATGTGAATATAAAACAGGTAAAGGATGCCTCTATGATAAATTTTATTCCGTTAGGGTCCCAACCTGATTAAAAAAGATGAAGGGAGGCGAATGTTTTGTTGTAATGTGACAAAATTTTCGCTCAAACCCTAGATGGTCAACATGTTTCTCGCCTCAATAAGTCACGGAAGTGATCAGCTGGCAATTCTTCAGGACCGAGTGAATAAAAAACTATCTACAGTGGGTGGCAAGGTGCGACGCTACCTACCAAATGCTCTACCCGTGGGTCATTACCCCGGAAAAGGCAGTCAACCTAGAGTACAAAAAAGAGAAAATTTAAAAACCATAACATGGGAGTGGAGATTGGTCCCAGTTAAATTCAATCAATGTGGACCAATTATCACATTGTAAATCGAACATGTATTAAAAAACACACAGTGCTATCATGCCATTCAAGCTCTGTGTATACTTCTGTACAATACCCCTGTGTATACATGCAAAAAAGATGTGACTTATTGGACAGTGGTGGTGAGTGGACAAAAGCTCACCTCTTCCAAGTATCTAATTCTGCCTCGTCAGTTATCAGCGAAGTATGAGGACACTCAATGTAGTGTCTCTGTATGAAATGAGACATACATTACCAGAACATAATAGGCTATATGTACACTAGTTCGATGCTCACTTACTGGTCCTGGTGCACTCGGTTGTAAGGAGCAGAAGGTCCGGGTCAGGGTAGTTGTAGCCTGCAGTTATGACCCCAAACCAATGACACGATCAATTATTGGTGCTCACACTGGGCTGGTGTATCTGGTGGCGCCGCATGCCGTGCCCCAAACCGGATGCTCGCAGTGCTGCTCCTGTGAGGTGGCACAGCGTGAGCGCCCCAGGGGCCCTGCCGTGTAATGGGCTAATGCCATAAGAAAAGAAAAGAGTGTCCGCTTAAAGCTCAGTGGCTTAAGGCTTGCAGCGCCTGATCCCGGTACCTCTTACCTCCATTAATCGCCGATGTCAGAATGAGCCTCCAACAGGATGTGCATACTCACCTGCTCCCAATCGGAGCCACGTGGCTGACCTACCCGCTCCGCTGCAACCAGGAAGGTATCATGTCACAGCAGGAACCTGTTTAAATACCTGCCGCGAAGACAGCAGAGCGGGTGAAGTGGCTACAGCTGGAATCAAAAGGCGGAGTCACCGATTGGTGGAAAAGTGATGTCATTGTAGACAGAATCATGGCGGCCATCTCGGAGTGTGTATTAGTTGTTATTTACAGCCAAATCATTGTGGGGATGGTACTGCTGTCTCGCTATAGAGTTCAAAGAAGGGGGTGGGAGATGCAAGGTGTCGAGATATATGACACTGCAAGGGGTACCTCATTAGGTTCTAAAAGATCAAAAGTGGGATCACACAGTAGTCAAAACATGATGTCCATGTTGACGGAATCATGGCGGCCATCTTGGAGTGTGCTGTTAATGGTTAATCATCGCCTAATCATATAGGGATAGTGCGTCGCTACTGCTATCCAACTATAGTGTTCAAAAAAGGGTGGGAAATGCAGTGTGTGGAAGTATTTGACACTGCATGCGGTCCCTCATTAAGTTCCGACAGATTCGGTGATAGTATAAGTAAAATCACATAGTAGTTGAAATATGATGTCCTTGTTAACGGAATCATGGCGGCCATTTAGAAGTGTGTTACAGTTAATCATGGCCATGTTGGTATGAGGGTTGTGTCGGAGCATGGACAAGTGCAGCAGATAATAGATTCAGTATATGGAAATAATCAACACTGCTTAAGGTACCTCCTTACGGTCCCAGGTGTTCAGTGACGGGGACACCTTATAAGGAGCAATAGTTGTCATCATGTAGTGTATAATGAGCTCCCATGGTATGCTGTAGGTAAGGATCATGTGTTAATTAATGGTGCTCCAAGGAATGTCATCATTCAAGCCACTATCAAGACGAAACACCCATCTTTGTTCAATCCTGAACAGGGCTGTATGTGTTATTTGTTGATGTGCCTCGAGGACTACCCAACGTAGACTTTCTGGGGGATGTCTCAGTTCTGTGAAATGGGTATAGAGTTTGGTGTTTGTCTTGAGGCAACGAATACTGCTTTTATGTTCAGTTATTCTGGTTTTAATGGCCCTCATGGTCATACCGATGTATCTTTTCTCGCAGGGGCATGTCAATAGGTACACACAACGTGGTGTGTTACAATTCGTGTGTTTGATGATCGTCCATGTGAATGTGTCAGTCAATGCCAGTTCTTTAATGTGTTTTGTCTGCAGACAAACGGTACATGAACCGCAAGGATAGTGTCCTACGACAGGGGGAGGTCCCACAGTTGTCTCTGGTTTGAACTGTTTCTGTTTTTGGGTCTCGTATGTATTAACATGTCTTTAAGATTGTTAGTACGCTTGAACGCAAACCTAGGTTTCGGTATTGTCAGCGTGCCTGTGTTCAAGATCTCCCAATGTTTATTCACAGCCTTCTTGATCAGATTAGATCTTGGTGTGTATGTGGTTACACAGGTCACTGTATTGGAGGGTTCTTTTACATGTACCTCTAGAAGGCCTTCGCGATGGTTATTTCTCGCTCGTTTCATGCAAGAATTAATTTGTTGTTTAGGGTATTGTCTTTTCAGTAAGTTTTCTGACAGTGCCTCAGCTTCAGTTTTGTAGTCATTTATTGAACTACAATTCCTCCTGATCCGTAAAAACTGGCTGTAGGGTAAGTTATTTTTCAGGGTCTTTGGATGAAAACTGCTATATAACAGCAAGCTGTTCCTGTCAGTAGGCTTTTTAAACATAGTAGTGGTTAGTTTGCCCTCTTGTAATTTGATGGTGAGATCCAGGAAAGCAATTTCAGTTGGTGAAATTGTATGGGTGAACCTCAAGTACTGGTTCTTAGTATTGATCCACTCACAGAATTCATTGCATGTCTGTATGTCCCCTTGCCAGAAGATCAGTATGTCGTCTATAAACCTCTTCCATAGTCTCAGGTTAACTCCGAAGGGATTGCTGGCATGTCGGATAATCTCTTGCTCAAAAGCCGCCATGTATAGACAAGCTACACTGGGAGCAAAGGTACTACCCATCGAAGTTCCCTGAGACTGATGGAAGAGTTGGTTGTTAAACTCGAAGAAATTCTCTGTTAGGGCTAAGGTGGCACATTGCATAATGAATGGGATGGGAGTCGGTGCCACCCATTCAGTTTCCCTTAGTGCAGTTTCTATCACTGTCAGTGTCTCTCTTTGTGGGATATTGGTATATAGTTGCCGTGTCCGGAACGCGTCTTGTAACCAGCGTGTCACAAGATGCGTTCCGGACACGGCACTGACTCATTTCACGAACATTACTTTTACACGGTATCTTGATTAAAAACAATACTGTTCTCTACCACGAGATTTCCTCAATGCAACGTAGAACGGATTTATTTCTTGTTCTTGCTCCAGTTACTGCTGATTGCCCTATATTTCTACCTTAATGCCCTGAAGAAGCCCATGTTTGGGTGAAACGCGTTGGCTGGTCTCATCAATTGCATATCAAGTATCTGAAAATAAAAGACCAGAAACGACTTTCTGTTAATAATCTTTTATTGATGTGCTCCTCATTGTACGAACTGTGTGTGTACATATATTGCCTCTCATTCAACTTGTTTTTAAACTTTTTTAAAACATGTGGGCTCTGGCCTTGTCCCTTCGTTTCATGCGATTTCTGGAGTTCTACCGGGTCTCATTCCTCCAATTTCCCGACTGCATTTAGCAGTTTGATATCACTACTCGTGGCTGTACAGCTGAGCGCTGGTTCTAAGAGCGCTCTCATGCCAGGTCTGCCCGTCCTGTGGTCCAGGCAAACCCCGGTCAGATGCAACTGTACCTTGACCGCATGCAGCTCCTCTTTGGATGTGTCCCATTAGCTGTGCTACGCATCAGTTATAGGCTAACCTTCCGCTATGCCTATTTCACCTGCGTGCAGCCTGTGTTCTACTGCCGAAGATGCCCCTTTCAGTAGTCCCTGAATGTCTGCCTTTCCAACACATCCCTTGCTGCCCTGGATCATGAGCTGTGGGTGAGTCCTTTGTTGGTCCATGATCACTACTGCTCCGGTGATACACGTTTGTGGGATGCCTTCCAATGTGTCAGACAGGCTGACAGCTGCGCCTGTGCGTTTGCGCAAAGGCTCCTGTGCCATGCCTACATCGAACCTCTCCCCGTGTGCCATGGGATGCTCCTTTCATCCTTGTGGTGCGAGGAGCACATCTGTTCCTTCATACTGCTGGATTGGGTGGCGGTCCTTTTTGCTGGAGATGATTTGGATCATCTTTTGGAACTGATTGCCTTCGAGGCTACCTGTGCCTTCTTGGATTCATAACTACTTAACAGCAACAGGAACTGTTGGTGACTAATTCAATGTCTTTTTAACTTTTTCACGCCTACTAACAGGAATTGTCATTCAGCTCTCTGACTTTTGCACTATCTGCATTTGCTTTGACTCTGCTGACCTCTGCGGTCTGTTTCGCTTGGTACCACAGACCTGAGCAACAGGGAGGCTGTCATCTGACCGTCATGGACATTGTCGACTGGCATGAGCCCGGCTTCCATCATGCAGCTGTAGCGCACGAAATTCACATGGCGTAGTCGTTTTGCAAGTACATTAGTATTTGTCTGTCACATGAGAAGTGTCTGCAGAGCTTGTTCTCTGCGCGGTCCAGGAGCACTGCCTGTACATTCTGTCCGTGGTTGGAGGGGATTGCCCGTTATCATTCTGTTCTGGTCAGGCCCTAGCACCCCCACTCAACAAGGTGTCACTTCTGCTAGAGGACACAGGTGCCTTTTAGATGTCATGGGGAGGCGGGCTAGTTGCCCCACACTTTGAGAGTGATCCATCCAGTGATGTGAGAGTCACAGCACATGGGATGTACATTTCACCATGTACTGACTGAGCAATGGGTCTGCTGACAAAGCCCATAGACCTGGGACATCTCATTCAACTCCTCCCAGCAAGGGGTGGGGGGATATGCTCATGGGTCTTTGTCCAGAGGGATTATTGATATGACATCTTGCTTCATGTGTTATGGATGTGTCACTATGGAAACTGTATATGTACTCATGCATAGTCAACTTCTTGTGGCACTTATGTTGCCTGTATTGCAACTGTAGTAAAAAAAGCACATTTCAAAGCGTGTCTTGTCTGCAACTTATCGACTTGTGTACACGCGCTTGCAAACCTCTGAGTGAGTGGGAGAGCTGGTGAGGCACTATAGCAATTGGGTCCTGTGTTTCTGGGTGCTCAGTCCCTGCCTGCCCAAGTTCTCCAATCCCACGCATAGTCCTGTATGTGTACAAAATGCCAGTAACAGATCTCAAAGTTTGTTAGACAACAGCAAGGCACACAGACACAGTCATAGTCGCTCATTGTTCACTTACACTCAACGGAAGTATTTGACGATGAGCTGTTGTCGCTGGTCAAGGCCTTCTTCCTCACCACTGTCATCGTCACTGGGCATGTGTGGATTGGGTGCGGGGGGTGCTGCTGTACATCGTCGTCCAGAATCAGGGGGATCCTTCTGCGCATGGCCAGGTTGTGTAGCATGCAGCAGGTGACTAACATCTGGCATACCTTCTGTGGTGAGTACTTAGGTGCACCACCAGTCTGGTCCAGGCACCTAAATCTTGACTTCAGCAGTCCAAAAGTGTGCACCAACACACGACGTGTCCTCCCATGTGCATCATTGTATTGGACTTCCCCCGGCGTTGTTGGATTCCGCTGTGGGGACAGCAACCACGGACGATTTGGATGCCCAGAGTCACCTAGTTGTGAGACAGACAGGCAAACAGTGTGATCTGAATGTGTGGGGAGAGCAGCATGTCACTGTCACACATACATCACAGTCATTGACACAGCCCACTCACCAACAAGCCAGGCCCGCTCAGGGTGCAGATTGGCCATCAATTGGTGTATGGTGCTGTTCCGCAAGATGTAGGAGTCATGTGCCGACCCAGGATACCTTTCACACACGTGTGAGATGATCTGATCCGACTGGCATACCACTTGTACGTTGATGGAGTGGTAGTGTTTGTGGTTCCTATAGATGTGTTCACTTGCCTGTGGTGGAACGAGGGCAATGTGGGTATGAAGGAAGTGGCCCTTAGGGGCCACTCTGGTTACTTACAACCACCTGCTAGGCCTTCCCAAGTAATGAAGAGTCGGTCAGACAGTCGAGAATACAAAACATGCCTTTATTAGCAATACTCTGCAGAGGAGTCCAATCTGACCTGCACCCTAAGATGTCTGCCGAGGGACTGGCTCACCAACGGCCTGCAATGCATGATCATTCCTCCAAGAACCCCCCAACCATGCCCACAGTGGAAAGTTACCGGCCTGAGCCGAACATGAACAAAGAAGGCACAGAAGGATGGGCTACCACCTGCCAGCTGGGTACATGCTATCGGCAACTCAAGGTTACCGCGCTGAGTCTCAGCTTCTCGTAACGTGGGAGCAGAACTCCACACTCAGATAGGCATGCGAGGGCAGAATGGCCTATTCATTAGTAAGTCGGGATGCAGCCTTGAACAGGGAAGGAAAATAATAACTAAATACAGTATTCTGCTGAGGCAAGCAGTACGAATAATGAGGCCTAGTTCAGACACAGCCTAATAGGGATTACGAAATACAAAATGGAGTCACACTTGCTAACTAAAGCTTGCACGTTGCAGGGATAACTCAGTGGGTTGCATAACGTGTATACAAATGGCATCTATTTAGCCACACACTGCTAACCTAATGTAGCATGATACTAGTGCATAGCAGGAATGGGATTTTCAAATCTAACAGACCCTCCTTTTAGCAGGGGTGGCTAAATGCTTTATTGAGGCTATCCGGTAGGGTCTTTACAATTCTAAGTGGAAGGAAGAAAATGCATGCTCACTTCACGTTACAAGGAAGAATAAAACAGCATATGAGAATCAACATCTACTTAGTACTCAAAAATTCCTTCATCGATAAGCATGATATCCTGGATATCCTGCATCATCATAGTAGAGACCTTAGTATCACGTCCTGGCAATTTAGGGGTAGGGGTGAGCTTGCTCATACAATAGGTGCAACATGCTGGAAGGCAATTAATACATAGGCAACATGTGAAGATGACACCTGTGATAGCTATGAGGGCAAGTAGTATCTTCCAACCCCATGATGTCAGCAGACCCCAGAACCACCCTGTGAGGGACCATGAGCCATTATCCTGATGGATATCAGAAGCAAGCCTGTGTAATTTCTGTATGATGGAGTATACATTAGGGGCGTTATCAGGAATGTAAACACAATTGCTGCCAATGACGCGGCAGGCTCCGCCCCTATCAGCAAGGATGACGTCTAAAACCATCCGGTTTTGAAGAGCAACGAGTCTCGTAGCCTGAAGCTCGACTGTAATATTAGTCAGTATACCTGCAGTAGTGTTAATAACTCCTTCAACTACTCTAGCAAGGTGACGGATATTACGACTATTGAACATGGGGCCCCAGAATGGCAGAATGCCCTTCATGATATCAGTAAATTGCTGTAGGGAAGTATCTGTTTGATCTATATCTTCAGTATTGACAACTCTCTTGGCTCAATGCAAATGGAGATCCCTACGCTGTAGTCTATGATCCTTGTGATAGTTAGATGGTGCAATATAAGCAGGGGGCAAGAGAAAAGAGACATAACATCAGCCAGACCATTCCCTGGGAAGCCAGGTATAAGCCTGTCCCCCACAAACAAAGTATACATTTGGAGGTGTGAGCAAAGGTGGGCTACTAGCAGTGTTCAATCGGTATGTATAGTTACAACTGCTCTGACCTACTGGAATATTCCCTGTACCTTCAACACAGAAACTGGCTGCTGTATTGATCACAGGGACGGGCATGGCTTTGTCTTCAGTTATATTTCGTTCCTGGAAACATTTAAAATATTCAGTTACATTAAACCCTTGAAAATCCAGCATTTCGTTTTGTAACCAAGTGACATTTGTATTATCCTAGAAAATATTCATACAAGATTCTGGATTTAGGGTACCCTCCTTTCCATCTGCCCCAGGTGTATATCCTTGGTGTACCACTATATATTCCAACACTGCTTCGTAATCAGACTGTTCCATATTCATCGCACCAGCATAATAGTGCATGTACACCATAGAAAGCAATTGGAACCATGCTTCACAGCTACCCAAGTATGACAGGGGCAATGACACCAATAGATCATTCTTGTGCATAACAAAGGGAAGTAACCCACATAAACAGCAATTCGTGGCATTAGTGGTACTGTGTACCTGATGAAGCACCTGCAAAAACGCGTTCTCGACATAGGTCTGTCTATGCCTCTCTTTGTGCAGGGCCAGTGTAACAAATGAATGCTCAGATGGAGCCGGTGTAGTCCCTATCAATGTGTGTACAGGATGCTGTTCTTCTAAGTATCACACCACCCCGAATAGTGTTATCGTTACAATGAGAAGGACCACTACCACCCTACTCCTAGTAGACCAATTAGACCACACAGGACTATTCTGCTGTAATGGTGGGGCCACCAGAGGCTGTTCCTCCTTCATAATTGCGCGGCCAAATGGGTACCTAGAAATAAACTTTAGGAATTGGAGCCACAAAAATACAACCGACCAGAGGGGTACAAATCACCCAGTGTCCTTCAGAGCCTCACTGGTAGACTCATATTGTTTATTAACGATGGTGCTATGAAGCACTCCCACGGGGGAGCTGCGCGATCGCAGCCCTTGCTAGAAAACATGAATCCTCTTCTTTCAGGATAGGGCCCCCTCCCTCCTGGGCAAGTACCCTCAACGATCCTGTCCAGTGTTCAGGGCAGTGCACCAGTGTAGCTCACTCTAATCTAAAGCAGGCACCTTAGGCACAGCACCTACGCCCTAAGCTCGAGTCCTTCCCTAACTCCTGAACTGTCCTACTGGCGCACTGTCCTTCCGTCGGGGCCGAAGGTTGTACCTGGCAACCCCAGGCACTTCTTCATCAACAAAAAGGGGAAGAAATTCAGGCTCAGCAGGGCATTGAGCCTCAGGTGACTGTGCACCAGAAGCGGGAGCATCCGGGGCAGCCCTTATCTCTGGGGGGACCACCTCAAGTAAGGCCTCGTCGCTTTCTTTGTCTGTCTGCGCCCACCTCAATCGGGCGTCAGAGAAAGGAAGGAAACGGGGCACGCACTCCCCTTCCTGGTCAGAAATGCCGTCGAGGTCCCACTGATCATACGGAAGTGGTAGAGGTACCCTTTTGACATGCGATGCATGTACCCAGTGCTTCCGGCCTTCAAGCTTCACTGCAGTGCGGGTGGCGAGCAGGACAAGCAGGGGCCCCTCCATCCTCGGCTCCAGGCAGTTCTTCCGTTGAAAATTCTTGACCATTACAAAGTTCCCTGGTTGTAGCTGATGCCCGGGCCCCTCTGGTACTGGTTGCAGCGTGGCGTGAATCTGTTGGTGGACAGAACGGAGATCTTTAGACAATTCATACAGATAATCTATCAGCAGGGGGTACTCTATCTCGGAGAAGCGCTTGGGTCTTGGGACGCCCCAGACGTTGGTGGGGCGTCCAAAGACCACCTCGTACGGGGACAACCCTGTTCTAGAATGCGCTATCGCTCTGGTAGATAACAAAGCCAAAGGTAGAGCATCTGGCCATCGCAATCCTGTGCTTTCTTGAATCTTTGCTAACTTCAATTTGAGAGTACCATTGTACTTCTCAACCAAGCCTGCTGACTGAGGGTGGTTCACTGCATGAAACTTCTGTCTAATATGCAAGCCTTTACACACCAATTCAATGACCTTTGAATTGAAGTGACTTCCGTTGTCACTCCAGATCACACGTGGTAATCCATAGCGCGGAAAGAACTCTTTTAAGAGCGCATTCGCCTTCGCCGTCGCCATGGCCGTATTCTCCTTAGTGGGGTAAGCCTCAATCCATATACTGAATGCGCAAATCACTACCAGCACATACTTCAAATTGTTAACTCGTTCCATTTCGATGAAATCCATCTGGAGAACCTCGAAAGGGAAGGAAGGCGGTGCAAAATTACCTGCGGGTGTAGGAGAACCTTTCCCAGGATTATGTTTCAGACAAATGAATCAGTGTTTCACTAAGTGTGTGGCTACCTTAGGGATATTATCATTTCGCCATACTGGGTCCAGTAGCTTACATATTCCTTTGGCACTAATGTGTGCTGGGCCGTGGGCCATGGTAACAACAGGGAGCACATAAGCGTTGGGCAGCAACCATCTCTGCTTCCCAGACAAGTCAGTCCAACACCCATCCTCGTCCAAACGCCCTATCCTCTCCTCCCATTCTGCCAGTTCATCTACTGTCGCCTCACTCTGTATTTCCCTGACATTGTCTAATGTGTCCTCGAACATTCCATTGTCTGGAACCCACCTAGCGTGACCTGCCACAAACATCTTTTTCATATTCGATCTAGCTGTCTCCTTAGCTGTCTAATCTGCAAAAGCATTTCCCCTTCCAACATCGTCTGTTACTGCTTTGTGAATGCTACATTTTATTATTGCCAACTTATCAGGAAGTGGCAGTGCTGTCAATAGTCTATGTATCAATGGACCATGCTGTATGCGCAACCCATGCGAGGTCAAGAACCCTCTCTCCGCCCAGAGGCGCTCGAAATTATGGGCCACCCCAAAGGCGTACTGGCTGTCAGTGTAGACATTGACAGTCAGTCCCTCACTCAACTCGCAAGCCCTAAGGAGGGCAACCAACTCTGCAGCCTGGGCCGATTGGTATGGGATACGGGATGTCTCAACTACAGTGTGTAAAGTTGTGATTGCATAAGCTGCAGTGGTAGTGCCATCTGATAGTTTGAAACAAGAGCCATTGACATATAGTTCCCCTTGGGGGTCAGATAAGGGAACATCAGTCAGGTCTACCCGTCCCTTCGTTTCTTCCTCAGTCCGAAATAAACAATCATGGACATCATTGTCCTTTTCTTCCGAAGGGAGGGGTAGTAACGTGGCTGGGTTCAGAGTAGCACATCTTTTGATGGTAATGTGCGGAGCAAACAAGGTTAACTCATATCCAGTCAGACACGCACTAGTAAGGTGCTGTGTCTTTGTCTTATTCAACAGTGTGTCCACAGCATGAGGTACCATGACTGTGAGATCTGTATCACGGACGAACCCTTCCGATTGTCTGATAGAAACTGCCACCGCCGCGGCAGCCCTCAGGCAGCTCGGGAGAGCTCTGGCGACGTTATCAAGAATAGTAGAGAAATATGCGCAGGGTCTCTGCTTACCACCAAAACCCTGTGTTTGAGAACAGAAAGCGTGCAACCGTCCGCCTCATGTACATAAAGCACAAAAGGCTTCTGGTAATCAGGAGTACCAAGCACAGGAGCAGAGCAAAGCTCAACTTTTAATTGCTCAAAAGCTTGCTGGCATGCCGATGTCCAAGGCAAAGGTTCATGCACGTCTTTAGTGGTCACGTAAAGGAGGGGTTTCATTAGTAAGGAATAATTTGGGATCCAATGACGACAATACGAAGTTATGCCAATGAAAGCGCGTCTCTCTCGTTGGGTCTTAGGAACAGGCATATTAGTAATAGCAGCTATGCGTTCAGGTGTTAGTCTGCGACCCTCCTTCGACAGTAGGTGACCTAAATAGGTGACCTTCTGTCGTCAATATTGAAATTTCGAAAGTGACACCTTGTGTCCATGGTGTGCCAAATGTAACAACAATTTAACTGTTGCCTCTTTACAACCGTCTTCAGTGTCTGAAGCCACAAGGAGGTCGTCAACGTACTGCAACAGCACATTACCAGGGTGAAGTTCCAAAGAATCCAATTGAGCTTTCAAAGCTTGACTATAGATACTTGGGCTTTCTGTATAGCCTTGTGGAGCACGGCAGAATCTAAAGCTCCTTCCCGCTATAGCAAATCCAAACAGATGTCTGCTATCTGTATGGATTGGAATGCTGAAGAAAGCATTCTTCAAATCGCGGACAGAAAAGAATTTTGCAGACGGGGGAATCATTGTCAAAATCGTGGTAATGTCTGGGACTACAGGATACTGGGGAACCACTATCTTGTATTAACCTCTCTAAGGTCAATGACAAAGCGGTAAACATCAGGGTAGGCATCAGAAGAATACAAGGGTGTCTTTTTAAGTGATAGGAGGAATAGGGCTGTTACACACATTCGCTACTGTCTCTTCAACCACCCCAGACTTAATCAAATCCTGTATTATTTGCAATAAGGCCTTTTCTCCTGCCTGGGATATCTTGCTCTGGGGAATACGCGGCAATTTATAATTGTCTTTGATCTGTATAGAGACTGGTGGGATCTGGAGTAACCCCACATCCGTGTCTCCTGTAGCCCATAGTGAGCGTGGCACATCTTGAAACTCAGCGGGAAGGGGGCATCTTTTGCGAGGCATTGCTTAGCACGGGCCACTTGTGGTCCAACAGTCATGTAAACACCATCTGGAGAACAAACAATTGTTGCATGCAACCTTTTTAACAAATCCAACCCTAACAAATTCTCCCCACAATTTGACGTTAATAGAAATGGTGAGTCAACCGTAAAGGGGCCAATAGTCAAAGTAAGAGGTTTGGAAATGGGGCTAACGACCGGCACACCTGAGAAAGCCACAGAAACATTATTTTGGCCAGACAGAGCTGCCCCCGGGACCAGTGAATGGGAAACAGAGCTATTCATAGCCCCTGTATCAACTAAGAATTTCTCACTCGTACCATGTAAATCTGCGGTGACAGGGTCCACACTGATCTACAGGCACCGGAACTGGTCCCTTACCCTGTCCCTGGCTGTCCTAGCTGTGAGACATCCCTGTTACTTAGTCCATGTCATAGTTGTCATGATAGTACTGTCTCCCTCGGGGGTCGTCGAAGTAGTTCCCGCTCTGTCTATTAGATGATGTGTTCTTTGATCGCATGTCCCCGCGGCCTCCTCCTCCCCGTCCACGTCCTCCAAATCCCCCACCTCTCGGGCCTTACCTCTCTGCGACAACTCCGGGCACTCATTCTGCCAATGTCCCTCCTGCTTGCAAAATGCACATTGATTGAGCCCAAGGGGTGCATTTGAAGTACCACCCCTGTTAGTCCGGGGCAGCCGCTGGGCCGAACCCGAACCTCTTCCTCTCCCTCTTCCTCTCGCAACTTGCTGCATCAACACCCTCGTCTTCAAATCCTTTGACTTTTTCTCCACCTTCTCTTTGTCCTCATTCTCTCTATGCTCGTAGTACTGTGCCATACTCAAAATTACTGACGGGGAAGAGGTGCTCCAAGTACTTTCTGAAGCCTGCAACCTAGTGGCAATCTCAGGAAGCAAATTGGTAACAAATCTGCTGACAAACAACCGGACACCACCCTCCAATGACAGATCCTGGCCACTAAAGTCGAGAAACACCCCTTCAAACCTAGTAAAGGACTCATACACACTCTCGTCCTTCTTCTGACGACATGCAGTCAACTTGTCCCAATCCACCCGTCTCTGCGGGATAAGGGAATGCATATAGGTGATAATGCGACCCGGTAAAGCCAATATCTCCGCCTTCGGCTTGTCACCGGGCTTGCGGTCCTAATCCCACGCCCTGATCTGATCCCATGTTCCTCCCAATTCCACCACATGATCCTGTGTATGCACTTGCCTCCAAATATCCACCGGTACCAACAAGCCAAAGAACAATTCAATATCAGCTAACGTCATCACCGTGGAGGAGGCCGCCTCTGTCAACTCTTTATAATACACAGTCGGGTTTTTCCGAGGGTCTGGCAACTGACTTTTAAGGGATATTACCTCACTCCTCTTCCAAGGAGTATAGATCCACTGTTCCTGAAACCGAGCATCAACTCGTGGCTTAATCACAGTATTCGTGGAGTTGCGCAGCTCTGGTATTTCAGGATGATAAATGGGATGGACCTCCCTCATGGGGCACTGGGTCACCATCGTTGGAACCTTTTGGAGCAGTCTGCCCCAATAACCCACCAATGTCGTTACATTGCTAAAAACTTCGTTAGGAGGCATATTACTTTAGCATATACCCTGTCCCATATGTCATAGATGATCTGCGGTGGAACACCTTGAAAAGACTGCTCCCACAGTCCTAGTAGCTTGGCCGACATGTGCTTAAGGGCATGTTGCTGTATGAAGGGCTCCTAATCCTTCATCACACTCCACACATCTTCCACACTATAGATCGGGCTCCGAGCCCACTGAGCCGCCTGATTTGCCACCATTTGCTTCTCCTCATCACCCACAGCAGAACGCACCAACACTTTGTCCATATGATCTCGTGCTGCCGCCCAATTCCCTTCATGCATCCTACGTACAGGGGTCTCGCCATTCAGCAGTGCTTGGGGTGTCATACTTGAGGGAGAAAGAGCAGATGAGGAGACAGGTATCATCATGAAAGGAGACAATGCTGTAGGAGTGAAAGGGGGTGTAGCAGTAGAAACAGAGTCAGTAGACGGAACAGGAGAGCTAACGGCTCCCGCCCCTGTTGCTGGTGTGAGCAGAGAGGAAGCAGGCGGGGCTGGGGCCGAAGCAGTTGGGCTGGAGGCAGAAATATTAGAAAGAGCGGCACCAGAGGCCAGGGACTGAGATGTGGGAACCCTTGAGTATATCCGCTCAGGAGCATAAGGTGGAGGAGGGCGAGAATCCAGTAGTTCTTCAACAAAAACATCACCTTGCTCTCTAGTAACATAGCATGTATCTGTTTGCAATCCAAACTTTCTATCCGCACATTCTATGCCTTTCTCTATCTTTTCCCTTTCACAGGCCACTGCTTTCTGCATTATAGTTTGCGTCTGTCTCTTCCGGGCCTCTTTCTCTGCTCTCATACGCCGCTGCTTTGCTTCCTTCTGCCATACTCTTAGAGAATCAAACATCGACTGCCTGCTCTTTTTGGCGAACAATTTGTCCTGCAAGAAATTCAATTTTTGCTCATCAAACGAGCCAGTAAGTGGCCATTGTAACCCAGCATTGTCCCTCGTATATTTATTCCACAATGTGCTAAACATAATACGGCCAATACCGTGCTTGACGTATACATCAAAATTTGGGGTACCCTCTGGAGGCGCAGGCTGACTCTCTTCCAATTGAGCCTCAGTAGAACAACACCGACATCCAAAATACCCCAATTTGCTTAAGCAAGGCATCTTAATATAAGACACATGCACTGTCCCTAATGGACAAGTATAACACCAGCAACAGTAATATAAAGAAAAGATAAATAATAAAAATTATTCAGAAACCAAACAAAATGGTCTAAAGACCACTCCCTACAGTCCGGAAACTGTACCAAGTTCAAGAAGACAGGCTCTAGCCCCAGACCTTTTCAAGCATTGACCAAATTACCAGTTGGCCTGGCAGATTGTTCGCGAACAGTCCCAGACCTTTTCAAGCGTGGGCCAAATTTCCAGTTGGTCTGGTAAACTGCTCACAAACACTCTGTGCCTTTTTCAAGGGTCCGCAGACCCACCAAGTTCAAGACAAGACAGCACGAAGACCGTACCAAGACACAGCCTCTCGACTCGTGCCGTTCAAGCAAGGCAGTCTGAAAACTGCACCAAGACAGTCCGGAGACTGTACCAAGACACAGCCCGTAGGCTCGTGCCGTTCAAGAATGGCCATTTTTCCAGGAATCAAATCACTCACCTGGTGCACACAGGTCGAGTCAAGTTATTCTCCACTGCCGACTCTTCGGACCAAACGGTCAACTCCAAGGTTTCACCTTCTCAGGACCCCAGCCGGTGACCACTAGACGAGGAGCTGCGAGAACCAAGCTCGATCGTGTGAGGTACCCCGATCCGCCCGACCGACCAGACGCAACCCCGACGCTGCAACCCAATTACGGGCGAGCTGGATGACCTTGCAGGGTCCCTGTTCGGGCGCCAACTGAAGGAAGTGGCCCTTAAGGGCCACTCGGGTTACTTACAGCCACCTGCTAGGCCTTCCCAAGTAATGAAGAGTCGGTCAGACAGTAGAGAATACAAACATACCTTTATTAGCAATACTCTGCAGAGGAGTCCAATCTGTTAATTACGAAATACAAAATGGAGTCACACTTGCTAACTAAAGCTTGCACGTTGCAGGGATAACTCAGTGGGTTGCATAATGTGAATACAAATGGCATCTATTTAGCCACACACTGCTAACCTAATGTAGCATGATACGAGTGCATAGCAGGAATGGGATTTTCAAATCTAACAGGTACCATCAATGGCTCCCACAACATTTGGAATGCCATCCAGGTCTTTGAACTCCCCCTTCACAGCTGCCAATTCATCCCTCCTTGGGAAGTGGACAGGTCTGTCCTTGTAAGGCATCAATGCTGACAGGACGTCATGCAACACCATGCTGAACATGGGCTGTGACATCCCCTCGGCGCTGGCCACAGTGTACTGGAAAGACCCAGTACCGGAGAAATGCAGTGCAGCCATACCCTTCACTGTAGCAGACAATGCAGCCAGATATTTTCTTTTGGGCTTCAAATGGGGCTCCAACTGGGTAACCGTGGGCGAAGAGCTCCGCTCCGCCCGCGGAGTGTACGAAGTTGTGCCTACTCCGCGTTCCACGGAGAACGTGGAGTAGGCACAACTCGGCACACTCCGCGGCGGAGCGGAGTTGCCCAGCCCCTGCCTCCACCCCCCCAGGAAGAATTACATTAAATATACATTAAAGGTAAAAAAATTAAACACTTACCTTGACTGCGGCATCCCCGGGCTGCCGTCTTCCTCTTCCTCGGTTTCACGATGATTCTCGCATGCGCGAGCGCTCACGCATTCCTTGCGAGAAATGCACATGCGCGGGCGCACGCGCATGCGCAGATCATCATGAAACCGAGGAAGAGGAGGACGGCAGCCCGAGGATGCCGCAGTCAAGGTAAGTGTTTATTTTTTTTACCTTTAATGTATATTTAATGTAGGGGCATATTAGCAAGACCCACGTTAAAATTATCGCCGTTTTAGCGGCAGGAAACTGCCGCTAAAACGGCGATAATGGGCTTGCTAATATGCGTTATAGAATTCCAATAGAAGCCCAGGTTAGATGTCCTGCACATCTAACATGGGCTTCTATTGGAATTCTATAACGCATATTAGCAAGCCCATTATCGCCGTTTTAGCGGCAGTTTCCTGCCACTAAAACGGCGATAATTTTAACGTGGGTCTTGCTAATATGCCCCGTAATTCTTCCTAGGGGGGGTGGAGGCGGGCGGCAGAGCGGAGTTTCCACGGAGTTGGTCCCCAACTCCGTGGACCTCCGCGTAGTGCCGCTCCACCAACTCCGCCCAGGCTTACAACTGGGCACATAGGTTTCGTAGTGTGCGGTGATCCAAACGGATTCCCCGGATGATTTTGATGTCCTCCATCGTCGTCAGGTCGGGGACAGGGTGAAAGATGGGTGGTCTCCTCCTACGTATGTCAGGGTACACAAGCATGGGCTGAGTTCTAGATGAAATGTGATGCACAGCTTACCCAGAGACTCACACAACCACAACATTGACAGGCCTCATGGTCACGTGAAATGCACAAGTGACCTGCATTCAGACGTTGTTTTTCTTCACTTACTCAACATACTGACACTACAACATCCAAAGAAGTCGAAGTGTATGGCATGTAATACATTGCTACATCAGGGATGAGCTGCCCTGTGGTCAGATGGCATGGCACTAGTGTTTCCCAGCATCAGTGCTGAGTTGCATGTTGCTGCTGTCACTGCACGAGCGCAAGCTTCAGTCCCACAATACGCAACACCATTACGGGATGTGGGCAGTGAGTGTCATCTGGACATCGCTACATGGTTGTTCAGCACGGTGGACAGACACATGTGGACATTATGGGGTCAGTCCTGCGTGAGTGTGTGTGGAATTTGCGTAACTGACATTGCAATGTTCACCTGAATGAGGCACAAATGCACATGGATTGTGTATACATGCCCACATGGCTGACAATGGCTGATGATGTCGGTCAGAGCTATGTTTGTTTGTTCCACATGTGCACTCCTGTGACGTGTGTGTGAACATTAACAGGCAATGGCAGCTGTGCACACTGCACGCCACACCAGTACGTGTGTTGGGAGTGCTAGGAGTTACAAGTATGTCTGATTTGCAGACAGTGGACACCTCTGATTGTCTGCCTATGTCACTGGCCCTTCACAAGTCGACCCCTGGCCAAGGGACGCCAGTCAGTTGTCAAGGGATGTACAAGCGATGTTCACATGTTGGATGTTTCATTACACAACATTGGTACAGTGCGAGAGACCTTTGTCCTTTTAGACTCCTTCCCTCATTTCGGTCCATGCTGGCCACGGGGCATGACTATGTATGTACTTTCACTCTCCTTTTCTTGGACATGCCATGTGTGTGTAGACTTGACTCAAGGGTCACACTCTCTCATACCTTCACAGTGTAGTGACCAGCTGGTCACTGTTCTAGTTGTTCTGATGTACCAGCCACTCCCAGAGGGCTGGCTTACCCCCACCCCACAGCCACCCAGCACAGGCATCACTGGACATGTGACCCTGCCAACAAACGGGGCCGGAGGCACGTGCCCTGGGCCAGTTCTCCTATACATGTATGGTGTCTGTGTGGTTACTTTATATGCATGGGGGCCTCGTACCCCACAAGATTACACATGGGGTGCACAATCACTTTAGGCAAATGAGTTGTGATGGGTGATGTAATTCGCATGGCGCCAATGCAAATCCAGTATGTGTTCGCATGCGCGGGAGCTGGCATCCGTGGCGATGACACGCATTGGCCCCAGTTGGATGATGCAGGGTTGCGGTCGCAGCTTCCCAGCCGCCGCGGTGTGGCAATCACTATGCGAATGAGCCATCGGCCAATGGGGCGCTTCGGTGTACATATTTTGATGTTGCATTGTGCGCGCTCTGTTACTGCGGGGCTCGTCATTGGCCTATTGCCTTCAGGGGCACCGAGGGTCACTCATAGGGATGGGGTGGGCCTCGCACTTTGCATTTGGCAGGTTGCCACATTCATCGTGGTGCCACCACGCTTGCTGGGAGTTGTAGTTGTTCAGGGGTTGCATGCGTGGAGATGTTTGGGCGTGGCGGCATCTTGTCTGCGGGAGGTGCAGCAGGTAGTGCAGCGGGAAGGCCTGTAGCGCTGGATCCATTGCGGCTCCGGTGGTTTAGATGGGTGCTGTATCGGCTCTTCCTCTCCGTTGTTGTGTTTCCGCCATCCGCAACGTGGTGGTTTTTACGCGGCGGTGGGAAGGGCTGTTTGCCACATCGTAATCTGTTTGGCGGACGGAACGTGTTTCCGCACGCCGGTCCTGCTCTATTGGCTCCGTTCGCCACCCTTGCGTAAGCAAAAAACATGCGGAGCCTGACAGACCGCAGCGGACGGTAAATGGCCTCTGTAGGACCATTGTAATTTGGTGGTCGCAATGACCGCATCTGGGGCGGGAAAATGAACGTTTTCCGCCACCACCACCAGCACGGATGGGCTTCCGTCCGGCATCATAATGAGCCCCTTATTTTGCATGTGTAATAAAGAGTCCGCCTTTTATGATAGAAAAGACTTGTTTTCTACTGAGAAAAAGATTGTATGATTTTACTCTGGGAGTGGGCAATATGAATAATAGGCTGTGTTTGTGCATTAGTGGAACAGAAAAAGTATATGTGTTAGTAAGTAGCAATTTGAATGAGATATTCTAAATGTGTATAGTTTTCTTTAATAAGAAACATTTGTATTTTTTGTGGCGATGGAAACTTTTCTATATTACGGTGTCTAAAAATGTTAAGAACTTATACCACGGAATGTCCTGCATAATGCTGCGCAATTCACCTTTCCTTCCTACATAATCTAGCCAACCCTACCACATAAGTTGGGCTTCAATTGCAACATAATTTTAGTGTCCCTGACTATAACCACTATCTATATATATATACGTACATATTGTAAGAAAGTGAATTATTACTTGTTGTGGATGTTAGTTCACTACAAGTAATAAAGTCACCCATTTTCTCCAGGCAAAGGTTAAGAAAAACTATACACTCACACACACACACATATTAACACATTAACATCATTCGAATTAGCAGAATTTGGGGTTTTTAGGGGGAAAGCGTGTGGAGATGTTCAAAGTATGTTGAGTAAATACATTTTTTTAATAACTTTTATTTTACTTTTTTATATAATTTTAACATTTTGAAATGCAAATTATAAATGTCTGTACATAGAGGAAAAAGGTGTTTTGTATTGTTCTAATTTTAATTATTTTTTATTTGAAGTTGTAAATATTTCTTTACATTTTTTTCATTCAATATTTTCTTTTTACATTCAATTATTTAATTTGATGTTCCTGTGATGTTGTATGTTGTATTTTGTGTTTATGAAGAGTAAAATGGCTACATTAAAAAACAATGTTTTACTTTAACATTTAGGGGCTGATTATGATGGTGGTCGGACCGCACACCAGTGGTGTTCCGATCGCCGACAGCCCTTCGTTCCGACCGCCGCATTTTAATGCTGGCAGTCAGACCCACAGCAGGCGAAGTCCAGACCACTGCCTCCGACAGTATCTCAAGTCAGAGTCTTGGCTCAGAAAGGCGGCGGTGCTAAGCCAGGCACCGCCATCAGGATTTGGATACCACTTTCCGACAGCCTGTTCATGGAGGGAACACCATAATGTACAGGCTGTCAGAAAGGGATATTGGGGGCACCAAAGAAGTCCCATGTTCCTCATGGGTCACTGAAAAGTAGCCCTGGGGTTACACCTCCATGCACCGTGTTCCATGCACCACATGGTGCATGGCACATGGTCTATGGAAGAGCAAGAAGTGTTCCTTTTCAAAGCAGCTTGTGCTACTGCTGCCCTTTTCCTGGGCCACAGTACAAGCTGCAGTGAAAAGGAACACTTTGCAACTGCCAGCCTAGCGGTCGCATTCTAATGCGGTGGCCGGACTGCCGTCTGCTTGTCGGGCGGTCTCCTGACCGCAGCAATAGCGGTCAGCGGTCGACCTACTGCTATCATAATCACCCTCTAAGTTATTTTTTTAATTTTCACTTTATTTTTTCTTACAATAAAAATAAATGTATTTATATTTATTTTATAATAAAAGCATTTGTCTAATGTTTTTATTAAAATTGTTTCATGTTTTTTTGTTTTTTACATTTTAAATAAAATGATTGATATTATTTTTTAGTTGTGTTTGGGTTTATATGGGAATAGGTGAGGATTTACTTTGCTATATCTATTATTAGAATTATATTTAAGTTATTGTTGTTTATTATAATTATTGTATTTGCAATTTTTAATTTAAGAACATTATATTTTGAGAAGTAACATTTAATATTTTTAATTTATATATACATGTGTTGAATTATTTTTCATGGTTTTAAAACACAAATATACATAATTAAATAATTGCAACCATTGAAAGTATTTTTAAATGTTTTAAATATGAATTTAAAATATATTTTAATTTTGTGTTTATGTGTATTTATTGTTCGTACAGTTTTTTATTTTTAAATTTAAATATGTTATTTTTATTTTGTATGTTTTAATTCAAAACCAAAAAATAAATAAATGATCTGTTATTAAAGTTGGAGAAATGTACAATGTTGCACCTCATACAAATTTCATTTATTTAATTAAGTATTTTTATTTTTAATTGTATATAAATATAATTTTTAATTGTGGGTTTTTATTTATTTTTAAATGTTCACATTTGAAAAAAATATTTTATATTGTTTTATGTTTATATTTTTGAATATTTATGTAAATTGTAAATATGTATTGAAAGTCATATTTATTTGTTTTTGTTGCTATTGATTGATTTTCCAAATAATGTATTGTCTTGTAGGAATAGTAAATGTTAATTCTTAAGGGCCTGATTAGGAGTTTGGCAGTCCTGGAGTGCGCCGCCACATCAGCACCCCGCTCCACGACCGCCAAACTTGACCGCCACCTGCCTGCCAGATTACAAGTAATCTTGTGGTCTGGTGGGAGGTCCTTTGGCATTCCCACGGCGGTGCCTATTGCAACGGTACCCCAATGGGAACACCAAAGCCCATTCCTGAATGGCATGGACTGCTAAGTCCATGTCGTGCAGGAAAGGCGGTGTCTACATACATGGGGGCACAACATGTGCCCCCCTGCAGGCAAACCATGACCCTGAGGCAACAGGGGGTCTTGTAGAGCCCCCTTTGTTTCCCCACTACCACAGTTTTCATGGTGGCCTCACTGCCATGAAAACTGTGGTGTGAGGAAACTTCTAATATGCTGGGTGGTGCCACAGCGGCACCACCTGCATATTTGAGACTCTTACTGCTGTGCCACCACAGCGGGATCCATGATCCCCGGCAGTTGCAGTGGCCCATAGCGATCCCACTGCCATATTCATAATACGGAGGGTGGACCGCCAGTCTGGTTCATAATCAGGCCCTTAGTGTTCAATATCTTCCCCAAAATGGTTTCGATTGGAGTGGGAATAGTAAGAAAAACCCCTTTATTCTCCAATACCTTCTTCAAAATGTTTTACATTGGAGTTGGAATAGTAAATTTAACCCCTTTATTGTCAAACAACTTCCTCTAAATAGTTTAGATTGGCGTGGGTATAGTAACCCTTTGATGTCCAATGTATTTCCCAACATGGTTTACATTTTGTTGGGAATAGTAAATCTAAATATTTTAGAGTTAAACACCTTTCCCAAAATGGTTTAGCATGGAGTGGGAATAGTAAATCTAACACCTCTTGTGCTGAACACCTTCCACAAAAAGGCTTAGATTGTAGAGGACAGAGTAAATGTAACCCCTTTGGTGTCCAACATCTTCCCAAAACTGGTATCCAATGGTATGAGAATAGCAAATCTAAATACTTTCGTCTCCAACACCTTCCCCAAAACGGTTTAGATTGGAGTGGGTGTAGTAAATCTAACCCCTTTAGAGCCCAACACATTCCCCCAAATTGGTTTACAGAGGAGTATGAATAGCACATATAACCCATTTAGGGGCCGATTCCGATTCGGGCCGGAAAAAGTACCGACCGACTCGGTACGGGAATAAAGTCCGACCGACACGTACCTGCGCTGCCCGACCTGGGTAGTACGATGAAATGCATGTGAATCACGACCGACTCATACGGAACACAAGCCGAACGACCGAACCGGACGGAAACAAGCTATCCGGCCGGGAAACCACGCGAATCGAACCGACCGACACGCACCAGGAATGAACCCGAACGAAACGTACCTGCGAACTCTGAGCCGCGCAGTACGATGCAATGCGTGGAAAACCAGACCGAGTCGCACGGAGACCAAGCCGCACGACCGACACGCATACAAAACCCAGCCAAAGCAACCCAATACACTGCGACCGACGCGTACGCCGCACAATAAACCTAGCAGAAACACAGCGTGAACGACTCAGAGAAGCTGGCACGAGACAACTGCAGCGTCCTACTCGGTCAGAAGAACGTCTCCTACATGCACAAAAAATACAAAGGGAAAAATACAAAAAAAAGGGCCAAACAAGCAATGACAAAGTCAATAAATACAGGGGGGAAAAAACAGGGAACAAGGACACACCCCCAACTCCACCTATATAAAGGCCACAAATCCCTACCATGATCCTTTGCAAATTCAACTGACCTGCCAGCACAGAACACCAACACACAGCAACCACAGACACACTCACAGCTCATCCATCACACAAGCCACACACCATTAGCACCTCAACAAATAGCACCCTCACATACACCCAGCAAAACCTACACACACACACCCTCACTTGCACACACACACACATCAATCACCACCACCACCCATCACCATGCCCCCAAAGAAGAATCATAAGTTCCTAGACAGTGAATTGGAAGTCCTGGTAGATGAGATCCTCAGGGTAGAGCCACACTTGTTTGGTACATTGGTCCAACAGACCCCCATGTCGCAGAAAACCAAGATGTGGGAGAGGATCGTCGACAGGGTCAACGCACAATCACCATGTTTGCGCACAAAGGAAGACATCCAGAACAGGTGGTATGATGTGCGCAGGAGGGTCAGGGACCTACTAAAGAAGGATTACATCGTGAGTCAGCGCACCGGCAGTGGCCCTCCTGCCAAACCACTATACCTCAGGCCCTGGGAGGAGAAGGTGCGGGCCATCCTACCACCAGTGAGCGTATATGGACTAACAAACATCCCAGAGCCTGGTGAGTACACAACTAATATACCCAATATTGTGTGGCAATACACACACATCACTGTCAAGGGGATAGTCAAACCATGCACCCTTAGCAAATCCACAGCAACCAAAAGATAATCATACCAAGATGACTATGTTAGTCAGAGAAACACAATACCTGCCATCTCATAGTGATATGTAACAGTGTCATGACAGGTACAAACCTAACAATAAATAGAGCAAGCCAGTGGCACAAATATAACAAACAAACAGTCACATATGTTGCCACCACCAGAACACCACCTCACAGGGAAGCTCACTGAAAGGAAGGAATTCTGGGTATGCTGGTGAAGTCAGTGTAGGCAATAGCATGATGGGAGTTGTAGTCACAGATATTGGTCAGCCTCACAATTGGCCCATCAACACCACTCTCAACCATGCACACATCACAGGGAGTTGAAAAGGACTGACAAGATGGCTGACACTGGGTACTGCTGTGGGGAGCACAAGGCCCTGCTGGGAACTGGGCACCAACAAACAACAGGAACACACTGTCAGCCATCTTGCCATTGCTGTCACACTCACACACAGTGAAGTCCACCCAAAAGGAAGGAAGTATGGGCATGCTGGGAAGGGGGTGTAGGCAATAGCATGATGGGAGTTGTAGTCACAGATATTGGTCACCCTCACAATTGGCCCATCAACACCACTCTGAACCATGCTCACATCACAGGGAGTGGAAAACAACTGACAAGATGGCGGACACTGGGGACTGCTGTGGGGAGCACAAGGCCCTGCTGGGAACTGTGCACCAACCAACAGCAGGACACCACTGACTGACATCCTGAAAGCCAAATTGCACTCCCTGCAATGGAAGCACATTCCATGGTGGGATATCTGGCTGGGTGGGAAGGAGGACTGACAGCTCTGACCATAGTTACAAACAGCTTTTCCCACACACACCCTTAACACAAACTCCACACAACTCACCTGGGAGAATGCAATGCCTCACACTTTAATTTAATATCCCACAAAGAACCACCACACTGGGTTATGCTGTGTGAAGCACAGGGACACTTTTGGGACTTGTAGCCAAACAAACACCAGGACAACACTGTCAGCCATCCTGGCAGCACAGGCACACTACCCCACAGGGAAGCAGAGTCAAAAGGAAAGAAGCATGGACATGCTGGGAAGGGGGTTGTAGGCAATAGCATGATGGAAGTGGTAGTCACAGCTCAACATCCCCCACCCACATGGCCCAGCAAGCTAGCACTGAAGCATGCACACCTCACAGGGAGTGAAAAGCCACTTCAAAGATGTCTGACACTGGCCTCAGCTGTGGGGAGCCCAAGGCCATGCTGGGAACTGTGCACCAACAAACAACAGGACCACACTGTCAGCCATCTTGCCATTGCTGTCACACTCACACACAGTGAAGTCCACTCAAAAGGAAGGAAGTATGGGCATGCTGGGAAGGGGGTGTAGGCAATAGCATGATGGGAGTTGTAGTCACAGACATTGGTCACCCTCACAATTGGCCCATCAACACCACTCTGAACCATGCTCACATCACAGGGAGTGGAAAACAACTGACAAGATGGCTGACAATGGTGCTCTGTTGTGGGGAGTACCAGGCCCTGCTGGGACCTGGGCACCAACCAACAGCAGGACACCACTGACTGACATCGTGAAAGCCAAATTGCACTCCCTGCAATGGAAGCATGTTCCATGGTGGGATATCTGGCTGGGTGGGAAGGAGGACTGACAGCTCTGACCATAGTTACAAGCAGCTCTTCCCACACACCCCCTTCACACAAACTCCACACAACTCACCTGAGAGAATGCAATGCCTCACACTTCAATTACATATCTCACAAAGAACCACCACACTGGGTTATGCTGTGTGAAGCACAGGGACACACATGGGACTTGTAGCCAAACAAACGCCAGGACAACACTGTCAGCCATCCTGGCAGCACAGGCACACTACCCCACAGGGAAGCAGAGTCAAAAGGAAGGAAGTATGGGCATGCTGGGAAGGGGGTGTAGGCAATAGCATGATGGGAGTTGTAGTCACAGATATTGGTCACCCTCACAATTGGCCCATCAACACCACTCTGAACAATGCTCACATCACAGGGAGTGGAAAACAACTGACAAGATGGCTGACAATGGTGCTCTGTTGTGGGGAGTACCAGGCCCTGCTGGGACCTGGGCACCAACCAACAGCAGGACACCACTGACTGACATCCTGAGAGTCAACCTGAGCCCACTGCAAGGGTGGCATGCTTCATGGTGGGATAACTGGGCTGGGTGTAGAAGGAGGGCCGGATGTCCACCAAATACAACCAATGCTGGCCATGCACACACCTCAACATTCACATTTAAATGCCTCAGGTTTGCAGGACAATGTGCTACACCAATATCAACCTCTTACTGTGACAACTTAGGTCAATGCAATGTACAGGGCCGCATCCAGAGGTACAGTCACAACTGTCAGGTGTGTGAACCATTGATGCCTGTAGAAACATAACATACATTGTGTGTCTCTTCCAAAAACAGGTGATGATGGGGACACAGCAGCAGACGATGAGGAGTCCCAGTCCCAGGCACCAGGGGACACTGAGCGCACTGGTGTGGAACAGCCTCTGCCCTCCTCGGATGGCGAAGACCCACCTGGCCCCTCCGGCGTGAGTCATCATGCAGCACCAGCAGGACCAACATCTGCACCCCCTGCACCCACTCCTCCAACAACTGCCAACACACAGACCACCCCCGCCGACACGGACAGACCAAGGACCACCAATGACAACAGCACAGGGACCCTGGCCCAACGTCGAGCTACGGACAACGACCCCAGTAACAACCCCCAAGGGGGCCTAGGGACACCTGTGCGTGCCACTGCAGGTCCCGCACGTGTCGCCAGGGGTGGTGGGAGGGGTGGTAGACTTAGGTCGCTGTTTGCAGAGGGGTCTGGACTGCATGATGACCCACAACTGGTACGCATTGCTGATACGTACCAGAATAGCACCGGAGAGGTCACCCAGGTAGTGGGGATCCTCAAGGACATTCAACAGCAGCAGGCTGCCCATCATGCCCGCTTGGACTCACACATGTCCCGTGTGGAGACACACATGGCCTGTGTGGAGACACACATGTCTGGCATGGAGTCCAAGTGGGACACATTGCAAGAACTGACAGCGGTGCATAGGGACATATTGACATGCCTCCGCCAGATTAGCACCAACATGGCCACACCTCCCTGTGTGCCCACAACATCTGGTGCTGCAACACCTGCAACTGCCACAGGGAGGGAGGAGGACTCTGGCGGAGAGTCCCCTGCACCGCAGCAGCCTGCACGTGAGGGTCCCCCCCAAAGAAGAGGGGTCGTCCGAGGAAGGAAAACTGAGAGGTCGATGGCCATGTACATCCCCCAGGAAGCCAACACCTGTTCTGGAAATTCTCCTTTGTGTGCAAACTGTTCACCCTGTCGAATGCAACACAACTCACCCACATGACATGGGGAGTTCAAGTTGGACCAATGTATCAGATCACTGTTGACTTTACTCTGGACATTTCTGCTACCAAGACTTCCAACTCACCTGGGAACTTTGGATCACAATCCCAATGTACAGCACCCACCATCCTGTGCACTAACCTCACACATGTATGTAATAAACTCACCAATACACCATACTTGCCTCTGTTGTGATTCCAACGTTGTTATTGTCACGGAGATGATGATCTGCTAAATGACACCGTGCATGCTAACTGCCACAGCAAGTTCAACACCGTCATGTGAGTCATGGCGACGTGACACATATGAGGGAGACACACCACTAGGGCTACACAACACATAGACACCAGGGCCATCGGACTCATCGCCTACACTGATGTTGCCAGGAAAGATTGTGGAATGCACAAACACCACACCTATTCAGAGTCTGTGTTAACTAGCCCACAGGTGCAGTAAGCAAATGTCAGTCAGATGTGTGACCACAGACAACGCACATCCCAAAGTGAAGCACAGGTTTATTACACATTTGCAACATGTTGTTTCCACTACAGATGCAAGGTAATCCCACGTGGCAGTGGCCACACAGTCAACAAGTGTAGAAGAAAGAAAGTCCAGGGGTGTGGGGCACATCACCTGTAGGGAAATGACTGCTTCCACCCTGGAAGTTGAATCATGGTGTCGGGGATCCGAGTTGACCAAACAACTCTGAAAGCACCCTGTGAAGGACAGACATGACACACAGTCAAAAGCACTGAAGAACAGGACAGAACTGCAATACTCATGCCCAATACATGTCACAAGATACCTACACAAAACCAAGTTAGCATGTCAACACTGTTGGGGAGTACAGACTACCTGTAAGGACACATCGCTGCACGCATCCAGTCAAGTAGCACATGGCCACACTCAAACAGCAACAGAGCACCACCAACACATATCATGCAAACTCAAATCATTGACATGACATCTCTGGATACTCACATTCAGCTGAAGAAGTTGGTGATGAGCTGTGTGCGGACATCACCCTCATCATCATCATCATCACTGGCATCGTGGCCCAGGCCAGGATCCTCCACAGGTGGCGGATGTTGGTCATCGTCATCCAGGATGAGAGGCAACTCCTTCCGCACTGCCAGGTTGTGTAGCATGCAGCAGACGATGACAATCTTGCACACCTTTGCTGGGGCATATGGGAGGGCCCCTCCTGTCTTGTCCAGGCAGCGGAAGCGGCTCTTCAGGAGACCAAATGTCCGCTCGATCACTCTCCTGGTCCGACCATGTGCCTCATTGTAGCGCATCTGGGCTGGTGTCACAGGGTTCCTGAGGGGTGTCAGCAACCACGGCATGTTGGGGTATCCGGAGTCACCTACAGACAGACAATTGCACATTAGCTGAGTTGGAAAAGAGTGCGGAATACAACATAGCAGAACACACACAATGGTACAAAGTCAGTACACACCGACAAGCCAGGCACGCTGGTTCCGCATCTGTGACATCATCCTCGGGATGCGACTACTCCTCATCACGAAGGCATCGTGTGCCGAACCAGGGAAACGTGCACACACATGTGAGATGCTCATATCTGCAAGACATACCACCAGAGCATTGATCGAGTGATAATGTTTACGGTTCCTGTATGCCTGCTCATGTGCCTGTGGTGGTACCAAAGCCACATGTGTCCCATCAATGGAGCCAATGACATGTGGCATACTCCCCAGGGCATAGAAGTCACTCTTGATGTCAGTGAGTTGTTGACGTTTAGGGAAATAGATGTACTGGTTCAGGCATTTCAACATTGCCTCCAAAATATCGCGTAGCACACGGCTGAACATAGTCTGTGACATCCCACCAGCAGACGCCACAGTGTGTTGAAAGGTACCGGTGGCAAAGAAGTGTAGGGCTGCCATCACCTTCACCTTGGGGGTCAGCGCTGTAGGGTACGGCCGGCCAGGTTGCAAATGTGGGGCCAAGTGCACTGCCAAATCCTCAATCAGCTGCCTGGTGAAGCGGTACCGTCGGATGCAGTCACGTTCCACCATCGTTGCAAGGTCAGGGAATGGTCTATGGACAGCTGGTGCCCTGCAGTGCATAGGTGAAGAAAGAAAGATTGTCAGTCACCCCACATATGTGGCATAGACCAGACTCAATATCACATGATACATCATTACGAGACACAAGTACATGATGTGTGTGCTGTTCCATAAGGACATGTATGGCACCGAAATGGACAACATCTAACATCACAGTTCAACATGTGTCCTCAACAAGTCCTAGGTTGTGCTATGGGATATCATTAGGCTGTGTCACAGTACCCATGTACTGCTGTCACGTTCCAAACACACACCACAGTGACATGTGAGGACAGATGTGCCCCAGGCATCACAGCTCATTGACAGGTAGATTCCCAGGGACCCTGTATTGCCACATGGACACTGGCATGACATGGTGCATCATGAATACACCACAGCAAAACAACCATGACCCCCACAGGTAGTGGTCCCTGTTGCCTCGGCAGGACAGACATGGACGTCTGTGACACACACACGCACAACATCAAAGTCCATGCACAAACAACGTGGATGTGGAGACTGTCTCCCATTGTGCACATGGAATCAGAGACATTGTAAACACAACATGCACACAGACTGTGGAGGGCCATCACTATTGTGGCAATGGGTCACCCTGTGACGTACATACCATCCCACATGGGACTCAGGGGGTATGTGACATGACATACACATACACAACCGTGAAATGTGACCATGCCACATGCTCTGAAATGAACAGTTGCACATCACAGTGGTCATGTGCACAACACACCAAGGATTCTGTCCCCATGAACACGTGCACAGCCTGGGAGTGGCTGCCCCCAAGTGCCACCCAAAAACAACATGTTGACCCCCATACACGGAAAAGGTAATGCAGCCTTACATGCCTTAGGATACAGTGTGGACAGGCTATGGTGTTGTAGGTGTGCTCCTCACTCCCTGGGAAGTAAATGTGGCTGGCATACGTTCACCTGTGACAGGCATGGTGACATATGCCAGTGACTTGTACAGGGATGCGTTGTTCAGCAATGGACCGATCGGTGCGCACGCATTGGCCATTGCATACGATGTGACCGGGTACGCGTTGTACAGCAATGGACCGATCGGTGCGCACGCATTGGCCATTGCATACGATGTGACCGGGTATGCGTTGTACAGCAATGGACCGATCGGTGCGCACGCATTGGCCATTGCATACGATGTGACAGGGTACGCGTTGTACAGCAATGGACCAATCGGTGCGCACGCATTGGCCAGTGCATACGATGTGACCGGGTACGCGTTGTACAGCAATGGACCGATCGGTGCGCACGCATTGGCCATTGCATACGATGTGACCGGGTACGCGTTGTACAGCAATGGACCGATCGGTGCGCACGCATTGGCCATTGCATACGATGTGACCGGGTACGCGTTGTACAGCAATGGACCGATCGGTGCGCACGCATTGGCCATTGCATACGATGTGACCGGGTACGCGTTGTACAGCAATGGACCGATCGGTGCGCACGCATTGGCCAGTGCATACGATGTGACCGGGTACGCGTTGTACAGCAATGGACCGATCGGTGCGCACGCATTGGCCATTGCATACGATGTGACCGGGTACGCGTTGTACAGCAATGGACCGATCGGTGCGCACGCATTGGCCATTGCATACGATGTGACCGGGTACGCGTTGTACAGCAATGGACCGATCGGTGCACACGCATTGGCCATTGCATACGATGTGACCAGGTACGCGTTGTTTTTCGAAAAACGCGTTGTACAGTAATGGACCGATCGGTGCGCACGCATTGGCCATTGCATACGATGTGACCGGGTACGCGTTGTACAGCAATGGACCGATCGGTGCGCACGCATTGGCTATGGCCTGGCATGGCAACGGACGCGTTTTCGAAAGTTTAACGAGTCTGATGCTGTAAATTCAGTTGGCCACCCACAACAATGTTGCAAATTCATGGGTGTCATGAAGTTGAACTTTTGAAGGATGCTGTGGGCGTGTGTAAGTGGTGCAATTCCATGGATTGGCCAGATTCAGAAGATGCAAACGACTTGGACCTATCACTTTGGACACATGGGACAGTATCTGCCTCAGCAGCACACATATAATGCTGGCTGTTCCCCTGAGAGCTCACTTGCCTGCACTACATGCTCCAGGACGACATCTGCCACCACCACTGCTGCTGTATATGCATCCTCTGGATCCTGCAATGGCACGTACTGTGGAGAGAGCCCCAGCCTTCAGCACTGAGGAGAACCAGGCCCTGCTGGACAGCCTCCTTCCACAGTACAGCAAGCTGTATGGGAAACCAGGGGAGCAGGTGAGTGTGCTGTCCACTGCCTTACAAATGTGCATGTTGTCTGACTAGCCAGACTTACAGTCTGCACGCCACTGGCTAGCAGGCTCACTGAGTAGTTGTCACCCCCATAGTGTGTAGTTACATGCACTGAACAGGTATAGTGCAGTAACACTGCATTTAAACAAGGTTTGACTTCCCAGGCAATGATACCATGTAGTAACTGCTGGCAAACTGTTCATAGCCATCCTTGCACTGCCCGTGTACATCATGTGCCCCTGTGATTGAGACATGTATATCCAAATGTGTGATGCACGGATTTGTTGCATGTGTAGTAATGGCCTTAACACTTTGTCATCCTCACAGGTTGATGCCCACCAGAAGCAGGAAATATGGCTGGACATCGCCCGGGCAGTAAGGTCTGTGGGGGTCTACAAGCGCCAGATCCGCAACTGCCAGAAGAGGTGGCAGGACCTTCGGGGCTGGACCCGGAGGATCGCAAGCGTCCAGCTGAAGCTGTCGCCTCCTTGCAGGAGGGGCGGACACCAGACCCTGACCCCCCACATGCTCAGGATCCTGGCAGTGGTCTTCCCTGATCTGGATGGGCAGCTGAAGGGCAGACAGCAGCAAGGAGGGGGTGAGTCCATGACTGCACTGTGAGCTTTGTCTGACATGCTATGTGCCCTCCTCTGGCCTGGTTAAACTTCAACAGTACATCAGTTATGTGGTCCAGGACCCATGTCCCTCAATTGTGCACTGCCCACTCCTCATCTGATACCCAGGTGTGGCCCTTACAGTCAGGAAATTGTGTCACTTGTGTACTGTGTCCTTGCATTTTGCTTAGCTCAAGGTGGGGGACAGCATTTGTTCCCATAACTCTGTGGTGGGCTTCATGGGTGGGTCCATTGCTTACACAATGCCTGAGTTCTGACATGTAATCTGCGTGTTACTTTGATATGTGGTCCAATTGCTGATCTGATTCACCACATGTGCCTGGGGTATTTGGCACACACCCATGCTGCGGGTGGGAACAATCTTTGGGCCTCAGGAGTATGTATATCAAGTGTGTCACACATGCATAGCCACCTGCCTACTGTCCAGGGCTCATCCCTCTTTCACGTGGAGCAGGACAGTCATGCCTACTCCAGGCCATACAATACACTCTGTACTCCCACTCCCGTGTATCAGCTGACACGTTGTGCTCAGTGAAATGTTCCCCCAGGTGTCTGCCTCTGTGTCATTGTGCTGTGGCATCGTTGTCAGGACTACTGGGGTGTTTATCGGTTAGGGCTCAGCATGCCACCGGAGATGTGACCATAGGAGACGATACTTGTGTGACATATAGGTGTTTGATCACTTGACCGTACATACTGGGGTATGCGACTGTGAAGTTCAGGCAGCTGTTTCCCATTCACAGCAGATTGTGAGGTGCTCAGGTTCCGAGGGTTGTGTTTCATGTCTCCCATATGTCCAATTGGTATGACATGGACAAATGAGAGTTCAGATGATGTGGTTTGTGGGGGATGGACATGTGCACTTGTCAGCTACAGGACTTGCATTCCCCATGACCTAGGATTGTGACACAGTGCAGACTGTTGTTGTCTGGCTGCCCTGCCCATGTGACTGGAGACAGTGATGTATGACTTTGCAGGCATGCCTGTGCCATGGCGTTAAACTTCCTAAGAGTGATCCTGCAGGGTAGTGACATGTGCTACATGCACCCCATTGTGGCATTGACTATCAGGACATGGGTGCATCATGGTGTCTGGTGCTGGTATGCATCACATGCATTTCAAAATAGACTCTGGCCATCCCTTTATCCGGACACCTGTACTGACTCAGTGGCAAGAGTTGTGATGTGTGCATGTTCACATACTTCACCGTGTTCTCTGCACTGTCCAACTACTGTGTAGGTGGTGCATGTGTCCACACTGGGGTATTGCCATCCGACAGACACCAGACCAATGGGTGCAAGGCCAGGAGAGATGTGAGTGCCATGGTTGACCATCAGACTGACAATTGGCTTCTCCTACTCTGTTTGGGCACTTTTGGCAATGTTCAACTAAGGATGACAGGGCTTGCTCTGTAATGTGCTGTACTTACTGTGGTTTTGTGCGGTCAGTGCAGGTGACTGATGTCTGTCTGTTTCCCTAATTGTTTGCAGATACATCCACGGCCACAGGAGGGGACAGCTCCACGGACCGGGAGGAGCTGCAGAGCCAGACTGGGTCAGCAGCCGATGAGTGGTTGGAGGGACCCAGTGGCACGGAGGGCGAGGGGAGCCACACCGAGGAGTCCTCAGCACCATCCACCTCAGCTGAGGACCACAGCAGCTCGGAGGATGACTCCCTTGTGTCAGCAGCCACCACACCCCAGCTACTATTGCTGTCCTCGCCACCACCACCACCACCGCCCTCCCATCGGTTCCCATTCCAGAGGTCCGTGGAGGCTCCCATGTTCGGGAGCATGTCTCCTTCATGCCAGGCACCGCAGCCCCTGCCCCTGTGTCCCCTGCTGCCCTGAGTGAGGAGTCTGTGTACCTACTTTGCCAGCTCCATGTAGGGCAGACAGCAATGCTGAGTGTCCTCCATGCCCACACCACTCTGTTGACTCAGCTGGTGTCGTTTATGGAGGGCATCTCATCGGGCATGTCTGCCCTACAGAGGAGCAATAGGTCCATGGACTCCTCCCTGATGGCAGCAGTGTCCCTCCTCCAACAGTCCCTCACCCCTCCTACCTCTGCCCCATCCACACTTCCTGGCACCCTACCTGTCCCAAGCACATACACACCTGCACATTCACCCAAACACACAGACACGAGCAGCACAGACACACCCACTACAAAAACAAGACGTGCACGCATGCATCCTCAGGGGACTGATACCACACCC
Source organism: Calotriton arnoldi (assembly GCA_963921515.1). Taxonomy (NCBI): domain Eukaryota; kingdom Metazoa; phylum Chordata; class Amphibia; order Caudata; family Salamandridae; genus Calotriton; species Calotriton arnoldi. The sequence continues at coordinate 306,374 of CAWUFW010005122.1, read as the reverse complement.
ACAGGGGATGGGGTACATACACAAACACAGGCATCCACAGTCACTCCGCAGTCCTCCGATACCTCTCCCTCCAAGGCCCCTTCCCTTGCCTCACCTGCAACCCCACCTACACAGCAGCACTTCCTCTGTGACCTCGGCCTCTTCCCCTCCAATCCAGCTGATCCAGCATACAGGGGGAAGAGGAAGTCCACCCACACAGAGGGGAGTGCCCCTCACCCCCGGACACCCTCCCCCAGGCGCAGACAGACTGAGGCCCCCATCCGCAAGTCCCCCGGACCCGGAAGAGCAAGACCCCACCGCCACCCTGCAGCTCAACCACCAAGTCTCCTTCCTCCTTCCCTCAGGCCCCCACTCCACAGGTTCCCCCACCACACCCTGCCCCAGGTTCCCCCACCCACAGATACACCATCCCCAAAAATATCCGGCCTTCTCCCCTACCACTTGCTCTTCCAGCACCACACCCCCGCTGCGCTTGTTTGTGCCACTGGTGTGGAGAGCGTGTCCTCCCCTCTGTCCTGCCCACCTTACCTGAACCCCATTCTACTCCCCTGGAGATAGGCACTGCAGTGGAGTCCACTACCACCCTGTCTGACTTGGGCACTGCAGTGGGGAACCTGTCCACTCCAGCTGCACGGCCCACTGCAGTCGTGCCGGCACCCACACCATCTGACTCATGCCCTCCAGTTGTGCCGGCACACACCATGTCAGACACCTCCACTGCAGTTGTCAGTGACTCTCCAGCACCCACCACCCCTTCCCTGCCTCCTTCTGGTGAGCCCTGATCCTGTCCCTGCGGTGCCTGGCCTGCCCCCCCGTATGCCCCTCCGAGGGGAATGTCCCTGGTGTGTAGCTGTGCAGGCATGCAAAGGGTGACATCTGGCACTGTCACCCTGTTTGGACTCTTGTTATGGACTGGCCATTGGCCTTTGTTATATTTCTGGACTTTCACTTCTTCACACACAAATGCTGAATAAAGCTACTTTCTGTTCTCTAATGGTTTTGCTTCTGATGTACATGATGTTGATGATGCTAACCGTGCCCTTGCTGCACTGATGGTGATTTTTGATATCAGGGAAATGAAGTGTTACTGTGCAGGACCCCATGTGGTCCATGGGGAATGTGTCCTATCCTGGTGTGTATCCATGTCATCCTTTGCAGCAATATGGGGGTGTCATGTTTTCAATATTTGGCAATGGGATTTCCTACTTTTATTTGCAATATCACATCTGTGGCTTACACAACTGCACATCTGTTGTGCTTGCCATTGTTCAATTTGTCTATTTCCCTGACCGTGTGACCATCTCCACTGGACATGCAAGTTTGGGCATCAATGGGGAAGGACTCATCTGTGTGATCAGTGCAACTTGCTATACATGTGTGTTGGATCTGTGCAGATGGTGTCGGTGACACTCCCATGACCAGGCTGATGTGACGAGAGCCTTCATTTTGTGCTAATTGTTGACTGAGTGACCAAGTGTACTGCTGATATGATAGAGCCCTGCAGAGACAACGTATGGCACAGCTTTCCTTACACAGGAGTGGAGTGCCCTCATGGCAGTGTGTAATTCTGTGACATTGCCTGAGCCCAAGGTGTGTGTTGTGTGAGCATGTCTGTGTGTGTTCACTTCCGTTTTGCAACACAGGCTGGGATCCCTAGTGATGTTCCTGTTTGTGATGCTTGCTGAGTTGACCTATGTTCCACCCAAATCTTCGCACTGGGTTCTCTGGGATGTGGGTGCATGGCACATTACTCGTCATCAGGGTGTCATCCATAGGTGTGTTTGCTGTCAGGGCTGAGTTTGTGGGCAAACGCAGATGAGACACAGTCAGGATTCCCCTTGGCACTTGTTGGTTACACAAGTCATGTAATTTACAGTTTGTGTTGGCTTTCAGTGATTGTGACACGTTGTGTGTGTGACTGCTGCCACTCCTCTGGGTCAGAGCTGCAATGTTGGAATTTGTCTATGTGTGTTCTTTGTGGGTGACCTTGACTTCTTCATTGGTGTGTGACTGTGTCTGGGATCACATTGATTGTGGTGGATTTCACGTCATGCCCATGTACAGCGTACTGTGCAGTGTGTCAGACATTCACGAGTCTTGTTGACTGGCCATGTGTGATGGGTTTCTGCACCTTAGTTCCCACCACCACCCCTGGGATTGTCATGGGTGCATGTGCAATGTCACCAGTCCATGTGAGCTTCACTGCTGCACATTGGTGGAGATCAAGGTGTGTGGTGTTGAGTGTGTGCAAATGAGAGTTGTTGCACGGCTAGACCCCTACCTCCATGTTGGCCTTGGCTGACAGGCCGTGCTGATTGATTTGTGCTTGTGTAGGTGTGATTGTAGTTTGTTGCTCAGGACACATGACTGTGGTTCACAGTGTGAACGACATCTAGCTTTGTCATCACAGTGGGATTATCATGCAGGCCACAGTCACCACGATGTGGGGTCCCTGGGGGTAGTGCTGTGGTGGGTCTGTCTCTTGCTGTGTTATTTGCTGTTCCTACAAGCTTGTGTGACATGTGTAATTTGGGCTCCCTCTCATCTAACAATGCCTGTTTGCCCACATAGGGGAATCCGATCCATGAGTTACTTTTGTGTGGCACTGTATACACATCTGTGTAATTGTGATTCAGGCCTCCTCATGTGTTGTGTGGTTGCCTGGGGACACTGGCACACCCCCCCATCACCTGTTGTGTTTGATCTGCAGTGTGAGGCTGCCTGTTTGTGTTTGGGCATCTGCATCACTGCATTGGCATATCTTTAGTGTGCCATTGGCTGTATGTTGTTTGTTGGCTTTCCCCTGCTGTCCCTGGGACTCCTAGGTCATCAGTCAGCACAATGATCATGGTTTGTATGTCCCATTGCTGCCATGGTATGGTATTTGTTCACCTGACATCTACAGTCTCCAAAGGATATCTACATTTGTGTGTCCATTGGTGCAGATATGTGGGGCTGCATTATGATGGTCACTTCTGTCATTGTGTTATTGAGGAATGTTGACAACGTCAGCCCCCATGGGTGATGTTTGTCTGCACATGGCCAAAGGTATATCTTATTTGCACTGCACTGTTTGCCTCACCCAATGTATGTTGCTATGGGACACAAGCACTACTATGCCACAGATGTGTTTGTTGGTCTGTGACCAGGAATCATCCATGCTGTTTGGCATTTGCAGCTTTTACCATTACTCCACTTACCTTTTGGGCACTGTGGTGATGGGTGTTTAGACCCCATTGCCACAATGTTCAAAATGTGCTTCAGCTATGGACCCCACACTTCCCTTTTGGTCACTGTGGTGATGGGTGTTTAGACCCCATTGCCACAATGTTCAGAATGTGCTTCAGCTATGGACCCCACACTTCCCTTTTGGTCACTGTGGTGATGGGTGTTTAGACCCCATTGCCACACTGTTCAATTGGGCTTCAGCTATGGACCCCAGACTTACCTTTTGGTCACTGTGATGATGGGGTGTTATACCCCATTGCCACAGTGGTCATGGTCTGCTTGCATTGTGGAGGCCACACACATTTATGTGTGACACATGTGATAGGGGGTCACATTGTATGCTCAATTACATGTTCAGTGTTGTGGGCATTTGACACAGACTACACACGCTTGTCATGGTGTTGGTGGGATGTATTTTCAGACATTCCTTATGTTGGAGTATGCTGGTTGTGTCATGCATTTCCCGTCCTATGTTTAGGGGTGGTGTGGGTGGTAGGCATTCATCCCCCTATGAGTGGGGATGGTGGTAGTGGTAGGCATCCAGGCCCCCCTGAGTAGGGGTGGTGGTGGTGGTAGGCATCCAGGCCCCCCTGAGTAGGGGTGGTGGTAGTGGTAGGCATCCATCCCCCTATGAGTGGGGTTGGTAGTAGTGACAGGCATCCAGCCCCCCCTGAGTAGGGGTGGTGGTAGTGGTAGGCATCCATCCCCTATGAGTGGGGTTGGTAGTAGTGGCAGGCATCCAGCCCCCCCTGAGTAGGGGTGGTGGTAGTGGTAGGCATCCAGGCCCCCCTGAGTAGGGGTGGTGGTAGTGGTAGGCATCCAGCCCCCCATGAGTAGGGGTGGTGTTGGTGGTAGGCATCCATCCCCCTATGAGTGGGGTTGGTAGTAGTGACAGGCCTCCAGGCCCCCTGAGTAGGGGTGGTGGTGGTGGTAGGCATCCAGGCCCCCTGAGTAGGGGTGGTGGTAGTGGTAGGCATCCATCCCCCTATGAGTGGGGTTGGTAGTAGTGGCAGGCATCCAGCCCCCCTGAGTAGGGGTGGTGGTAGTGGTAGGCATCTATCCCCCTATTAGTGGGGATGGTAGTAGTGACAGGCATCCAGGCCCCCCTGAGTAGGGGTGGTGGTAGGCATCCAGGCCCCCCTGAGTAGGGGTGGTGGTAGTGGTAGGCATCCAGCCCCCCATGAGTAGGGGTGGTGATGGATGGTAGGCATCCATCCCCCTATGAGTGGGGTTGGTAGTAGTGACAGGCATCCAGCCCCCCCTGAGTAGGGGTGGTGGTAGTGGTAGGCATCCATCCCCGTATGAGTGGGGTTGGTAGTAGTGACAGGCATCCAGCCCCCCCTGAGTAGGGGTGGTGGTGGTGGTAGGCGTCCAGGCCCCCCTGAGTAGGGGTGGTGGTAGTGGTAGGCATCCATCCCCCTATTAGTGGGGATGGTAGTAGTGACAGGCATCCAGGCCCCCCTGAGTAGGGGTGGTGGTGGTGGTAGGCATCCAGGCCCCCCTGAGTAGGGGTGGTGGTAGTGGTAGGCATCCATCCCCCTATGAGTGGGGTTGGTAGTAGTGGCAGGCATCCAGCCCCCCTGAGTAGGGGTGGTGGTAGTGGTAGGAATTCATCCCCCTATGAGTGGGGATGGTAGTAGTGACAGGCATCCAGCCCCCCTGAGTAGGGGTGGTGTTAGTGGTAGGCATCCAGGCCCCCCTGAGTAGGGGTGGTGGTAGTGGTAGGCATCCATCCCCCTATGGGTGTGTATGGCATTGGTGGTAGCCATCCCGCCCTATGGTTCTGCTGTTGCTGGTGTACGTCATTTCTGCATCCCTATGTGTGTGTGACATATGTTGGGTACGTGTGGTTTGTTTGTGTAGTGGGTGTTTGACTTACCGTCTTCGCCGTACGCGTCCGTACCGGTCCCGGTAATAGATGTAGAGTATTGGTAGGACCTGCGCGATGGGATTCATGGTTTGTTCGTCTCGTTCGGGTTTCTCGTGGCTTCGACTCGTACTCGTCGCTGGCTTGTTCGTCTCGTAGCCGTGGATCGTCTTGTGGCGCGAATCGGAGCTTATGTACAGCTCTCCCGGATGCTCTGACGTGCCAGACGTAGCGACGGGTTGGGCGCGTACGGAATGCACATCGTACTAGTCCGGCCGGAATGTGCTGTGTATTTGGTTCCGTGCGACTCGATTGGACGTTTACGGATCCGGCTCGGGCGGGGAACAGGAGCTGAAATGGGTGAGTACGGCTCGCTCGGAATCTGGGCTGTTATGCGCATCGTACTTGTTCGTTCGGACAACTGCCGAATCGGTCGAGAAACATGCGTTGAGCTTGGTTTTTTTCCGGACGATTACTGTTAGGTGCGCTTCCGGCCGAGATCGGAATCGACCCCTTAGTGTCCAATACCTTCTCCAAAATGGTTTAGATTGGCGTGAAAATAGTATATGTTATCTCTGTAGTGTCCAACACGTTCCCCAGAATGATTTAGATTGCAGTGGGTAGAGTAAATTTAACCTCATTGGTGTCCAACATTTTCCCCAAAATGTTTTACACTGGAGTTGGACTAGTAAATCCAAATACTTCAGTGCCAAACACTTTCCCCAAAATGGTTCATATTTTTGAGAGAATGGTAAATATAACCCCTTTAGTGTCCAACACCTTTCCCAAAATGGTTTTAGTTGGAGTGGGAATAATAAACATAATTTTCTCTGTGAAACACCTTCCCGAACATGGTTTGCACTTTGTATTTTAGTATAGCACATGTCAAACTGTTTACTTATTTTTTTTTTTTATATTTTATATAATGTACAATTTTAGTTTTTAGTTTTCATGCATACTTTTTCTACTAAGAACAAAATACATTATTTTACATGTTACTGGGGTAAAACCTTTTTTGCCCTTTTTGATACAGTATCACATATACTGTAGTTTTTTACACTTTTTGAAAACATATTTATTTTTAAACATTTATACAAAAATGGTACATAATTGTTTTTATACATATATTTTTAAACATAGTACTTTGTATTTTATAACATATCTTTTAGTATATTAACTACTAATATTTAATATAGTAATATTTTTCTACTACTATTTAATTTATAGTTTACATATATATTAATTTTTAGCTTAATACATTGTTTAACATTTTTCAAACATTTTACTACATTTTTTATATTCAGTTTATATGCTTTTTAATAACTTTTGAAACATTTCAATTGATTCATATAGAAAGATAGCCTTTTTTTCATTTTCATTTAGCGCCCATATTTGTTACCACTATCTGTATTTGTGCTTTATTAGTGAAATTTTGAGGTGGATTTAATTTGTGTCAGTTGAGGTTGCCTGCTGCTGTTCGCAAGAGAAGGTAATGTTTTTGTATAAGTTTTTCTTTAGGGTTTTGGGCATAGGGGAATGTGGATAGGTGTGGTTAGTGTGGGTTAAGGTGTTAGTTATGTTTGTTAAAGTTGTTTAGTAGTAGTTTTATTGTTTTGTTATATTGAGTAATGCAGCAGGCCTACCTATAATTTTGTAGTATTATGTTATGGTAATTATAGTTATATATTTTAATATGTTTTTAGAGTTGTAATGTTATGTTTCTATTGATTTTGTGATGCATACATTGTGAGGGTGGATATTTTATGTTTTTAACGGTTTTGGATGTCGGAGTGCAACTTTTGGAGCTATTTTCATTGTGTTTTAAAGGAATTTATTTAGATTTAATTATAACCAACTTTGTTTTTTAATTTTCTTTGATTTTTCAGTTTTTCTGGATCAGTTTTGTACTTGTATTTTTGGGGTTTTTGAAATTTCTAATGACTGTGGATTGCTTCAGTGGATTTAGTTTGAACATTCCATTTTTGTATTTTTGTTTGGGTCATTTAGTATTTATTTTTTACTTTTTTGTGGATTGGAATTTTGGGGGATGGAGGTGGATCAAGAACTACAGCTTCACGACTGTAAGTACAATATTTTTAGTTATTTGTGGTTGGGAAATGTTATATTTTAAGGTCTATATGTATTTCACTGTAACTGCAATGGGAACTATTTATTTTTTATGTGTGTGTTTTAATTTGGGAGCTGCTTTGTTTATTCTTAATATTATATCTCATTTGTTTCCGTACGAATACTTTTAATTAAGTTTTTTTAAAGATATTTTTGCTTATCAGTCTTAATTTGTAGTGTATTAATATTTTGACTGATTTATAAAAAAACTATGTTAATATTTATTTTAAAATGTTCATGTTGTAGTAGTTCTAGATTTTTACTTGTGAGTAGATTGGTAGGTAGGTAGTTTATAATAGCGATTTAGCTATCATTTCTAGCTAGTGTACTCCTTTGTTATTTACATCCCATACCTCCTCCTACTGCTATGAGCTCCAAAACAAAAACAATTTTTTTTTCAAAATCCAGCAGTGCATACATTAGAGATATGTTAGTGTTATGATATTCACCATGTACCATGTATATACGTGTGAATGGTAGACGGCACATTTTGAAAGTTTCACCAATCATCCACATGCCACATTGGCTTACTCTTAGGAGGTTATTTTCAGCTGTAAATATGATTATTTTTCTATTGGTATTGTGGTTGCCATGCAGGAAGAGGTTCATTGTTATGTGTATTGGTTAGGTGTTCTAGAATCTGTATGTCTCGTTATCTTGTAGGGGCAGCAAGGCTTTGTGTGGTGTTGCTGCTTGCAGGCAGTGGAATATATGAGGTATGATAACTGTGAGGTAATGTGGAGTGTGGTATATGTCAATATTCTTTGGAGGGTGGTTGATGGTCTTGGTGCTGGGATCTGGAAGAGGTCAATCCATGCTTTGTCTAGCAGACGCAGAGTTGTGAATAAAGGAGCTTTATACACCTATGTGAGAGTGCATCTTTTACTACAAATTCTTGCGATGATCACAACTCTGCAGGACCTACACGTGCAGAAGCAACAAATGACCACAGAAGAAATTCGATGTACTTTACTTTTGAAAAGAAAAACTGAGATGGAAATAGAAAATTGCCTGCCAAGGGGTGAAACGCTGCACTGTGAGGTTGAGCCACACCAAAGGAGCACGGTGTGAAAAAGGAGCTATTTACAGTACTTTATGGTACAGTTCATGGCAGTTGAAGGGTAAGGGAGCTTGCGCGCTCTGTCCCGAGCGAGCTGCAGAGGAGTCACGAGTGTTGAGTCGAGGGTGGACTGGATCATGTGCACAGGTCTGAAGGTTCCACTTACTTGTCACCTTAGAGTAGCAGGAACAGGACCGAACATCATGGGAGCATTGGAGAAGGACTTTGCTGAGGAGCCGTGGAGGCAGTGTGATGTCACCACGTGCTAGTTTCAACGTGGACAGCGAGGATCTTGCATTAGGTTGCCATACGGAAAGTAAAGAATTAACCATGCAGGAAGAAAAGTATCTCCTGATGTGAGGGAGATTCTCCAGCGCACGTGCAGGGGAATTCTGGCAACACGCTGACTGCATTGCCCATGTGTAGAGTTGCTGTCACTATCTCGTGATACCAGCGAAGAGATTAAGGAGAAGGAGGGTATATCTTGCAGTGAGACACACACTAACGCACGTGTCAGTGTGAGCCTGTACAGTGCATGTGGGAAGGCACTGTCACTGATTGTGGTATATTGATGAAGCAAGCCTGCAGCGAAGGAGAGCATTCTGTGCGGTGACACACACACCTACAAGCGTGTCAGCTGGTAATATTGTCAGTCTGCCATAATGTGTTTGCTATACACTTTGACACGCATTAGTAGCGATGACACGCACACCTGTGAGTATTGAGTATTTTTATTCATTACCTTTATTATAGTGCATTTACCACACCTTCAGGATAGGATTGGACTTGAACTGTTGTACATTTGTAGTTTCACTATAGACCGTGGGGAATGTTATAATTGATTGCCAAATTTATGGTGGTTTAAGTTGTTTAGGAAGGGGTATAGTACATGGTGGGTTAAGGAAGTTACTCAAGACTGTGTGAACCGATAGGGAGAGAGTAGGAATTAAGAGTCATGTGTGCTGCACAGACATTTACACTTACTCCTCCTTTAACTTTTGATCCTATACCAGGTGAGCCACGTATGGAGTGGCAGGAATGGAAAGATTACTTTAGTAACTACATGGCAACCATTTCAATGAAACATTAATGCCTGAGACTAAGGGCTTCATTATGATGGCGGTTGGACTGCCACTGACAGGCTGTCGGTGGTGGTCCGACCGCCGACAGCCCTTCAGTCCAACTGCCGCATTTCAATGCTGGCAGTTGGACCACAGTGGTCGGAGTCTAGACTGCTGCCTCAGCGAGGATCTCAGATCCCGACGGGATGGCGATCGGAATCGGGCCCTGAATGGTGGTGGTGCCGAGCCAGGTACCATCTTTTCGGGATTTGGATATCCCTTTCCGACAGCCTGTTCATGATGGGATTATCACCATGTTAAGGCTGTCAGAAAGGGATATTGGGGACCCAAACAGGGCCCCCGTCCATCGTGGGTCACTGCAAAGTGGCCCTGGGGGCACATGTAGTGCCCCAACTCTACTCCATGCACTATGTGCCATCCACAAAATGGTGCATGGAACACGGTCCATGGGCGGGCAAGAGTGGCTCCGTATCATGACAGCTTGTTCTGTGGCCCTTTTCATGCCGCCATGATACAGAGCACTTTCCAACTGCCAGCATGGGGGTCACATTGAAATGCGGTGGACGGACCACCACCTGCTTGTCGGCCGGTCTCCTGACCGCTGCCATAGTGGGCGGTAGTCTGATCGACCGCCTTCGAAATCAGGGCCTAAGACGGAAATTATTTTACATTTTCTAGGGCCTGAGGAGATTAGGCAGTACAACCACATAGAAAAAACTGAAGTGCAGATGAAACCAATGTGTATGGCAATGCGTTGGATGTTTTGGAAAGATATTATGCTCCTACAGTTTGCATAGCTATTGATAGGTATAAGTTTTATCACTTTAAACACGAGCACAAAGAGTCAATTGATGACTCTGTGACAGCACTTAAAAAGTTAGCAATTTCTTGCAGATTTGGACAGTTGCAAGATGAGTTATTGGGAGACCAGGTCCTTACACATATCATTAATAAGAGGGCTATGGGCAACTGGTGATGCAACTTTGAAGGAAGTGTTGGCAATAGTAAGAAAAGAAGAAATTTCAAACAAGTGTGCAAAACTGGCATTAGAAGGGAAAAAGGAGAAAACTTAGATATGTTGAAAATCTTTTTAAAATGGTCTGGAAGTAAGAAAGAGTCAGACGATAAAGACATGAGAAGTAATGAATTTGCTATCAAGAGTACAGATAAGGAATTTGATAAAAGAAATTTAAGTTGCTACAGGTGCGGAAGCTGTGAACACTTAGTAAATAGCAAGAAGTGTAGAGCAAGGGAGCAGAAGTGCTCAGTGTGTGGGTCAATTGGGCATTTTGCAAGAACGTGCAAAAGAAGGGATAAAAGGGAGAAAGTACAGTATGTGTATGACTCTCAAAAAGAGTCTACATTGGATGCGGACCAATTGGAATTGGATGACTGTGTTCTAATTGTAAGGGATAACATATTGTAAGTGGCTACAGAGTCCAGAAACAAGTCAAAGTGTAAAGTGATGGTGGCGGGTATACCAGGGATTTTGGTGGCAGATTCCGGGTCACCATTCTCTATAATTAATTAAGAAATGTGGAAAAAGACGTTTAACAGTACAATTGGAAAGGTCTTGAAGATTTCGGCTATTCACCCAGAACGTTCACAGGAGAGGCTACACTGATGGTGGGGTATAGGGAAGTTTCGAGGACGTTTAAAGGAAGGAGTGCCAATGGAAAATTGTTAGTTGCAGAGTAAGGACATGGGGGCATATTCTTAAGGACCTATCGCCGAGTTAGTGGCACTTTATCGCAGCCAAAGTGGCGATACATTTATTGCACCATTCAGAGCTGGTGCAAACAGCCAATATCGCCAGTTTTCCTGCGATAGCAGCCGCAAAAAACATCGCCACGGATGACACCGGCAACTAACGCTAATGAGATGCAGAGTAGGCATTCCTGTGCAAAAAGCTGCGACAACACCACTTCGCAATATTCTCTACAACCAGCCAGATCGGCGATAAGATCCCAAAACAGGCGATAAGGCGCGTTAGCAGCAGGGATTTAACACCTGCTCTTACCTGGTGTTAAGTCAGACAACAACCTGCACCACAAAAGGGAGCGCAGACCAGAGCCACACCTGAAGAACAACAGATGCCATGGAGCTACTGATCATGCAGCTCGGAGCCCCAAGAGGGCCACAACACCCACCGCCACCCCCCCACCATACCCCCCCGGGGCCCTACCACGAACAAAGATATTTAACATCAACTCTACGAAATCATGAACAAAACAATTCGCCTGATGTCGCACAAGTACAACAATTAACATTCATGTGTGGTCAGAAGAAGGAGAATCATCCATTCATCTTTGAATTTCCAAACAAATGATTTCATTCAAATTCAACTCAAACAACTATTCGTAAGAGCTATGGCGGGTCTTCTCTGGACAATCTGTAAGACACAGCCTGCAAGACAAAATTCAAGATAAGAAGGTGTGTCATGCGCTCATCAAAGGACAGAGAGAGAGAGAAAGAGAGAGAGAAAGAAAGGGAGAGAGTGAGAGAGTGAAAATTCTAAATCCGTATTTGTAAAGCGCGAACTACTCACCCTTACGGGTCTCAAGGCGCTGGGGGCCGTCGTGGAAATTAAGTGAGCTTTTGCCCAGAGTCACATGGTGCTGAGCTGAGCTGCCGCCGGAGCCGGGGATCGAACCATGAACCCTATGCTCCGAAGGCAGCTGCCCTGGCCGCTGCACCACACCTCTCCACGAAAGAGAGGCAGAGAGAGAAAGAGAGAGAAAGGGGGAGAGAAGGAGAAGGAGAGAGAGAGAAACAGAGGAAGAGAGAGAGAGACAGTGAAAGGAAGAGAGGGAGAAGGAGAGAGAGAGAAACAGAGGAAGAGAGAGAGAGACAGTGAAAGGAAGAGAGGGAGAAGGAGAGAGAGAGAAACAAAGGAAGACAGAGAGACAGTGAAAGGAAGAGAGGGAGAAGGAGAGAGAGAGAAACAGAGGAAGAGAGAGAGAGACAGCGAAAGGAAGAGAGGGAGAAGGCGAGAGAGAGAAACAGATGAAGAGAGAGAGAGACAGTGAAAGGAAGAGAGGGAGAAGGAGAGAGAGAGAAACAGAGGAAGAGAGAGAGAGAGACAGTGAAAGGAAGAGAGGGAGAGGGAGAGAGAGTGCCGACACTGCGGACCCAGGCCTCACTGCTCACCTGCTGCCACCGGTGTGTCTCCAACCACGTACCGGTATACACTGCAGTCCACCAGGTCCCCTATCTGAAACAGAGTCCAGATTTATGAATGGCAGAGTTCATATCAGTGCACACGCCATCATCGCTTGGCTGCCCCTGCGCACACAGGCTGCTGCACCCCAGCCCCTCCCACCGCCCAGCGGTGTTTGCCCGCCCCTGCGCACCCAGGCCTCACTGCTCACCTTCCACCACCAGCGTGTCTCCAAGAGGGCCCACCACATGCCGGTGCAAGCTCCAAGCCCGGGTCCCGCGACCTTGGCAGCCTCCACATCATGCAGCCCCGCCCCGCGGGCCACCAGGTCACATACGTGATTCTGGGTCTTGATTTCGCAATGGCAGAGATCATATCAGTGCACACGGCATCATCGCAGGCTGCACACCTGCTCAGCTCTATAGGTGCCACTAACTCTGTGAACCGTGAGGCAACGCCACGTGGTGGTAGGCCCGCGCTGCCCGCTGGCTCAGGCCTACACTGCGGTCCAGCAGGGCTCACACAAACCATTACCAGTCTGGACCGCCAGGACGGCGCATCATCGCAGGCTGCACACCTGTTCAGCACCTAATGTGCCCCTACCTCAGTGCACCGAAAGTCACCGTCCCGTGGCGGTAGGCCCGTGCCGACCGCAGTGTTTCCGGTGCCACCAACTCTGTGCAACGCAAGTCATGGACCCTTTCTGATTGAGTCCAGTGATATGCCAGGCGGACGCAGCCATGTCACCTCCGGCAGTGGGGAAGAACTGGGACACGTAGCGTCATTGTCACCCCCTTTATACGTACGCCGAGTGGGCTGGGTTGGCGTACGCCAGGCCAGCATAGGGGTGTGAATAATTATCCCTGGGCTCTGGGCGTGGTTCATTTCTGGGCTGGACAGGAAACCAACTGATGCGTGTGTCTCTGTTGCAGTGTCTGCGCCACACGGCCCGCAATCGACAATGTTGCAATGATGCATGCACCCGGAGGGCGGCCACGCACGAAAGGATTGTGCAAGGAGCGCAAGGCCGCTCGGGCTCTTTGCTCATGCATGCCAACTGTTGTGTGTGTATCGCTATTGGTGCACCATAAGCCTAAAGCCTAGCCTCAATTGCAGCGCGAAAGCCACATCACATTTCCAGAATGCAAGCAGTAGTCAGACTAACATTAGGGATGAAAGCTCCTTTGTCTCAATACATAAGGCGGAAGGACATCTGCACCTCTGACCTTGGTCTTGCATACGGCAGGCACCCCCTGAGAGAGATACCATAGCAGATGATGACGACTCCCACACTACGCACAGCGCTAATGATAGACCAACGTATCCACACCCCACACACAGAAGTCCTTGCTCGAGATACTCTTGCATGGAATGCCCTTGACACTTACGTACACAACAACCCATACATCCAAATGTTGCACACACATACGACTCATTGCTCCAAGCTGTGGCATATCATCCACATAACTGCCGCGGGTCAGAAGAGTGCTGGTTCTACGACAGCCACCAACGCAATGGCAGAACATCCCGGGCGCATGCACAACGCCTGTCACGTGGAACTGTACCGTGACCGAATGCTGCCTGTTAGTGTCTGATGCATTGGTCTGCATGTTGTGGCCCTTGTCTTGCCCGTACTGACACACACATGGCAATAAAGTCTACGCAACTTCACTAGTGTTCAACTGTGATGAGTGTTGAATAGAATGACAAATCGTGTGCCTCAATGAGCATTGTCCGTACACAGGGAGGGACTGACTGGCGCATTTCACTTAGGGGTGAGTCCCTATTGCCAGCTCCACCTCTGTGAGCCAGACATAGTGGTTGGGATAGTTGCTGATAGACCTGTGCTCTTACATGTCTTCAGCAATGTGAGTATGGTGTCCATATTCTTGCCATGTGGATCAATGTGATCCATCACTACAGGCTGTGTCCACCCAGTTGAGTGTGAGTAGGTATGCGAAGAGATGTTCTGTTGTTAAATGTGATGGGGGACACTACTTTTGGCCTGCCAACGACTTTGACATTTCATACCCAGCCCTATTTCTAACATTGCGTGGGGCAAAGTTGAGGAATTGCACGATTGTTGTTTCAGAGCAATGAGGCCACAGCTAGTGCACACATTCCCAGTCATCTCACTTCCTATGTGTGTCACGGTCAAACATGCGCATTGCTTTCATTTCCCAGGGTGTACCTATTTGGGCAATCAATGTCCTTACATTCACCCACATTTTCATACTTGATCGATTATGGACATGACACATCTGTGTGAATTTGAATGATTTATTCACATTCGGTGGAGTGTCGGAGCTGGAGCAGTACATGGCCATGCAAACCCCACATTACATTGTGGACCAGTGGAGGGCCAGCCAGAGTCATTTAGGGATTGACAAGTACATCGGAAGAGGAAGTGTACAGTCCGCAGTCTGATTGCTGTGTCATTGGTAAGCAAACAAAATATGGCAGTCCATGTCGAGGTCCAAGGTGAGTGTCGCAGAGTGTTTCGGCTGACAGTGGGAGGTGTTGTTACAGGGCATGATGCAGAGGGCAGAACCAAGCTGAAACAGTGCATATGGCGGAGAAGAATGCTACTGGCTCCTTCTTACTACAAAGGTGGAATCACCTGCATCTTCGTCCTCTATGTCATCTGTCTGACATGTGGGTGCTGATGTTTGGTCTGCAGCACTGTGTGCCACTGACACATCAGGGGCCGGAGATGTGTGTGTAGAAGTACCAGCAGCATTCATCAGCAACTGCCTTAGTGGCAGCAATGCGATGATGAGGATCTGCAGGGCATGGAAGATCCCAACAACTTTTCGCTGGTGTGCATCGGTGGCAGCCATTCTTTCCGCATGCATCCGCTCCATGTTCTCCATTATCCTCAGCATCTGTGCCAACTCTCGACTGACATCGCTGAGGCCACTCTGACTAGACAGTTGTTCTCCTCTCAGAGTCATGACTCCAGCGATGTCGGGCATGGATTGTTAGACATCATGGAGCGAACTGTGGGTGGCCGTTAGGGAGTGCAAGTGGTCCCTGATAGGACTTAGACACCCACTTATGGCATCTAGTTTGGCTGCCATGAGGTCGAACCCCACCCTCACCTGTTCAGCCACCTCCTTCTGGCAGTCTAACACATGGCCTTGGAATGCAGTGTGTTCTTCGGTGAGGTGCTGGGAGGCAGGCGTGCTTCCTGCTGCATGGTCTGTGCAGGGGGTGGGGTCTCCTCAATGCAGCTGGGCTGCCCTGCTCCTGGAGGTGGGTTGCCGTAGCTGTCCATGAGCTGTTGTAGGGCGTCGGTGTCGAAGGTGTGGAGGTCCTCTTCATCATCACTGATGAGTTGTCTGGTCTGCTCTGCAGGAGGTGTTGATTGTCCCTCTGCAATGTGAAGGGGAGATGCATTTTGACATTGTGTTGACATGTATGTTGACGCATTGTTCAAGTTTACATACAGACTGCATGGCAATGTACATTGTGACTGTTTGGGAGGAGCTGGCTATTTGATGCAGGACAGTGGACATTTGAACTACAACACGGATGTGAAGTTGTACACGTACATCATCATCTCACAGTTTCCTGCTATGCCAGATGTGATTGTCCAGTTTCTACGCACAAGCGGAACCAGTTGTGTCATCTGTTCTGTAGTGAGAGTGTTGCACTTTGTTCCACATTGTCGTCAATGATGATGTGCTGTTATTGCTATGTGTGTGTGCAGCATTGTGGGAGAGTCGCCCCTGCAGCTGTGATTTTGCTGCCCCTTATCCCTTTGAGGCAGTGTGCCTTTGACTTCTGTGCTTCTACAGTGCTGAGATGTTGCAGACTTGGCTAATTTTGGCTCTAGTTCGGATTTTGGACTCTTGGGCATGGTTTATCCGCAGATGTGTTGTTGGCGTCAGGGGTTGTTTGTGCACGTGGATGTGTCAGAGTGTGACCTGCTCCTTTTACGGATGTGTTCCACACTCAGCCACCTCAGTGTCGTGGCGTGCACCATGTCATGATAATTGGACTGCAGTCATGCTGTTCGTCATGCAGTGTCACTTGCATTGTCAGTGTGGCTCACAGACAAGCAGCTTTGCTGGTTTTGACACGTGTGCATGGATTGGTTGTGAGATTGGTACTGTGTGGGGAGGGACCTCTTTGTGCCCATAGTGGACGGGGGCCTACTTGCTGTTTGTATGTGTGCTGCAGTGTGCCAAGGGGATCAGGGACATGATCCAGAGTCATTGTGGGTGTGCAGTGTGCTCTACTTAATTGTGCATGTGTGCCATTGTGCCCATCTCCCCCAGTCCCTGTTCGGTATTCAACCTGGTGCTGTTGTGTCAGCTCAAGTCGAGCAGTGTCCGGACCCCCAACTCCTGCCACCGTCTCCCCACTGATGACTGTGGCCACCATTTCCTCCATCTTGTCCAGCTCCTGGTGTTCCGCTGGACTGCCACTTCCAGTCTGCATTGCTGCCTGATGATTGTCAGCGAGTTTCTTCTTGGTTTTGCGCTTCGCATCATTCCAGTGCCTCTTGACCTCTCCAATTGTCCTCCTCACTCCGACTGCATTCACCTTGTCCAGGATGGACTGCCATATTGCATTTTTATTTGCCAATGACACGTTGGAGGTGACGAACAGTTGTTGGTGGTGTTCTATCACCTCCGTGATGATGATCCTGTTTTCCTGCGGACTGAACCTGGTCTTCCTCATCTTCTTCTCCTTGTCCTTCCATGACCCCGAGGTCCCAGGCTGGTCCTCCTGGGGGCTTGTGGGGTTCTGGTCGTCGTCCTCTGTACTTGCTCTGGCTTCCTCCATGGTGCTACGCAGTTTTAATCATTTTGTTTGTGTTTTTCGGTGCTTTTATAGTGCATTTTCCCGCATGACGCGTGGGAATTGCAGGCCTGTCGTTGGTTATTGCTGATTTTTTTATCGCAGTTGGCCACATCGCAACTTTGTTCGTGTTTCGCGTTTTTTCGGCGTCGCGTTAATTTTAACGCGGTCATTTGGCGCGTTATCGTGAGACTATCGCATGGTGCCGCCGGGTTGAGAATACAATGTTAACGCGGTGTTATTTTCCCGCGATGGACTGCGATGTGCAAAGTTGCGTTAAGCTAATTTTGCGATAATTATCACACGTTCTTGAGAATATCCCCCATTGTGTATTAGGGTGGATAGATCAAAGAAATTTGAATATTATATTGAATCCAAACAGGAAGAAGCAGGTGTAATGGATAATGTTAAGAGTGTGAGTGAGGAAATTTGTAAGGAATTTAAAGGAGTATTCTTGGACAACATTAGTATGCTTGAAGAGTTCAAGCACAGGATTGTGCTTAAGGAGAATGCATTGCCTGTGAGTTATAAGGTGAGGAATGTGCCTTTTGTGGTCAGAAGTGAAGTAGAAAAAGAATTGATGAAACTGGAAAAGGCAGAAATAATCAAACGTATCGAATCATCAGAGTGGATGTCACCAGTGGTGGTGGCCAGAAAGCCTACTGGCAAGATTAGATTGTGTATTGATTTGAGGGGAGTGAATAAACACATTCAGGTGGATAAATATCCATTGCCAAAAAGAAACAAGCTTTTGGCCAAGATGAAAAATATTAAGTGGTTCTCGACAGTTGACCTTTTATCAGCATACTACCAGGTATCATTACATGAAAAGAGCAGGAAGATAACGGCGTTCATAACACCATATGGTTGTTTTCAATTCATTAGAATGCCATTTGGACTGACATCAGTGGTGTGTGTAACGTAGAGTATTCAAAATATGTAATTAATTCACATGAACAACCGACCCTGTGGGGAAATGCAATACGACCATTAAATTAACCGCCCAAGAATAAAAAAGTACAAGCCTAATCTATTCATCACAAATTTCTTACCGCAGTGTTAATGCAGTGGTGGTATATTACGATAGACGCTCCCAATTATAAGCTCAGAACCTTGAAATACAAGACACCGGAGAAAATAAACTCCGAAGATAGTAGCAGGTCCCTGAAGTACAGGGAAACCTGCAAAATCATTACAAATCGGCAAGATTAATGCCACGTAAATGATAAGGTCTCCGTGGTAATATGACAAAAATTACACGAACACGTACCTGAAAGCTGGCAGGGGTACCCGAATACAGACAAAAGCAAACTACCTGTATTCGGTTGTTCATGTGAATTAATTACATATTTTGAATACTCTACGTTACACACTTGAATTGGGACAGATTTATTGAATATTATTGCATGGATTTACCTAGAGGTAAGGACCACCTCGTTCTATAATTTGAAGTGTTGCAGTTTAGGATTAAGATTTGACGTATTGTAAGACCTGTGCCTCATGCTTATCAAGCACCTTTTATATATATTCTCATATTTTGGTCCTCACAGATACAGATCTGGACTAATCCTACAAAGTACAGCATGTCTCCCGGGTATTGGTTTTCATGGGGAGCATGTGACTCACATGGGGTTTCTAATTCTAATTAGCACAATTGCTGGAATATGATTTAGTTTTTTTCAGACACAATAGGGGCAATTTTGAAATTGATTGTTATTGAATTTGAAGTTACTTTAACCCTTTTGGTGCTTGCGTCGGCCAATGGCCGACGCAAGCACTACCTCCCTGGTGCTGCGCACGTCCATTGGACGTCACCAGGGAGGGCAATAATAAATCGTCCGGTAATTTTTACTGGGGGAGACGCGGAAGGCTTTCCGCGTCTTCCCCCGCCCCCCCTCCCGCCCATCTGTGACGTCAGCGCAACACGAGGCGCTCTAACGTCACTGATTTCCCCACCGGAGCCGAGGACAGCAGCAGGTAAGGCCGCGCTCGACTCTGATGGGGAAATCTGGCTGGAAACAGCCTCCCCAGCTTCAGGGAGGCCTCGTTTGAAAGGGAGAGTCTCCCTTTCAAACGAGGCCTTCCTGAAAGTGGCTCTGGCCGTGGATCGCAGCGCTGCTGCGATCCACGGCCAGAAACCCCACTAGACACCAGGGATGTCTTTGGGGGTCGGCCCTCGTGGTGATGGGTCGCCCCCCTCCCGGGGCACATTTTTAAATTAATTTACCTGGCTTTCCCTGGGGCGCGATCGCCCCTAAAAAATAAAAATAAAAGACGTTGTTTTTTTTTTAATGGCGGCGATATTGACAGGTGGTCGGTCCTTCTGCTCAGTGGCCGACCCCCTGTGTGCATAAATGGCAACATTTTAGAAGAGCAAAGTGGGAGAATGGGGCCTTGAATCGGGTTACTGTCATGTATGGGCTTAGCAAGTGTGCTGCTGCAGGATCGGACATTTGAAACGCAAATACACGTTTTTTCTTACCTTTCAGAAGCATGGAGTGCAATGGCAGGCAGAAAGAGGGTGATGCAAGTGTTGTGCACTGGCCTGCAGGAGCAGGTTGCTGGCAGTGCATACACCACGTTACACAATACCAAGCCCTGTCAGCTGAAACCCCCGAGTAATCAGGTTTTTGCTTGAAGGAATCGGGAGGCGGGAGACTAGCCTTGAAATCGGAAGTCTCCCGCCTGAATCGGGAGGGTTGGCATGTCTGCCTGTGGGGGAAATTATGTACATAATTATGGGGGCCACAATCTGCTCCCAGGGGAGCCATAGGCATGCACGTAACAAAGTGCATATAATGTAAAGAGGTTAGTGGGTTACTGCTTCTGTGCCAGCTTTATGTTTTTTTGCCCAGTCTTTCATCATCTAATCTTGTGAAAAGGGTTCATTTGGGTAGAAAATAATTCTTATTATGAAAGAGAACCCCCAACGATGGTACGTTGTAAATTCTGGATTTGTGCTTTCCCAGAATAAGGGCTCAAACTATATTGCCTGCCAGTATAGATGTCATGTTACTGCTACACTACACCGTGTCCTGTCTGATGTAGCATATCATATGTACTATTGTCTCTGTGCAATGTGTGTGTGTGTGGTGTAAAGTGCTCTGACACCGTACACTGGTGTGAGTGTTGCTTTAAAACTAAATGAATCTGAGAGACAGTGGTTTTTGAGACTTGAGGGGCACTGTTAAATGGTGCTAGTGAGGGAATCCATGGCAGAGGTGGTCATTGGTGGGGCACCAGCAGACATTGTCGCACAGGGCGCCACCAGCGCTAATGCTGGCCCTGGAGTGAATGATATATATGTATCTATATACATATCTATATATATATATACATATATATATATATATATATATATATATATATATATATATATATATATATATATATATATATATATATATATATGTATATGTATATATATAGATACATGTACTCTTTGACTGCTGTTACCTCCTTTCTCGACTGGAGGGCTTTCCTTTGTGCTATAATACGGCATGATTTTCATTTGGAATAGTAAAGCGGCAATGTCGCTACGAAGCCCTGGCCCACCTGGAAGGGCGCCTTTTCTCGTCATGATTCATATGGATATATATATATATATATATATATATATATATATATATATATATATATTCAGAAACACAAGGGATGCCGCACTCCAGAGATTGGTTTCAGAGTTGCTTTATTTTCACCACGACTGGTGGTAGTGGTGGTGAAAATAAAGCAACTCTGAAACCTGTCTCTGGAGTGCGGCATCCTTTGTGTTTCTGAATTTAAATATCGTGTAAGGATTCTACCCGTTGCTGCCTGCACCAGGTATTGAGCACGCTGACATTGGGAATTAATTGTTATATATATAAATATTTATTTACAGAGATATTTCTCAGTGCTGAAATTATGAGACTGTGAAAGAACTATAATGAGTCTCTTTGAAGTTACCTGAAAGGCAGTAAACTGTGGTACTGCTGCAGAGTACAACATTTCTGCTAGATAGAGATATCTGACTTTTGTGTAGTGGCAGTTTTGACGCCATAAAGGGTATGCTGAAACGAACAGATCGGTATTATGTAGACAGCTAAGTGGATTAGTAAAGCCACGCAGTAGAAACACTTTGTAACAGACTAAGGGGCCGATTCAGATTCGGGCCGTAAAACGTACCGACCGACTCGGAGCCGGAATTCATTCCGACCGACACGTACCGGTGCAGCCCGACCCGCAAAGTACGATGAGAAGCGTGCAAAACCCGACCGACTCGTACGGAGCACAAGCCGAATGACCGAGCCGCGCGGAAAACAGCAATTCGGCCGGAAAAACACGTGAATCGAACCGACCGACACGCACCCGGAACAATACCGAACGAAACGTACCAGCGAACTCCTACCCGCCAAGTACGATGCAACGCGTGGAAAACACGACCGAGTCGCACGGAGGACAAGCCGTACGACCGACACGCATACAAAACTGCGAGCCGAAGCAACCCAAAACACCGCGACCGACGCGTACGCAGCATAGAAAACAGCACAAACACAGCGTGAACGACTCGGAGAAGCTCGTACGAGACAACTGCAGGGTCCGACTCGGTCACAAGAACGTCTCCTACATGCACAAAAAGTACAAAGGGAAAATACACATAAAAAGGCCAAACAAGCAATTACAAAGCCAATAAATACTGGGGGGGGGCAGGGAACAAAGACACACCCACAACTCCACCCATATAAAGGACACAAATCCCTACCATGATCCTTTGAAAATTCAAATTACCTGCCAGCACTCAACAGACAGCAACCACACACCCACAGCTCATCCATCACACAAGCCACACACCATCAGCACCTCAACAACTAGCACCCTCACATACACCCAGCAAAACACACACTCACACACCCTCACCTGCACACCAACACACACATCACTCACCATCACCACCCATCACCATGCCCCCAAAGAAGAATCATAAGTTCCTAGATAGTGAATTGGAAGTCCTGGTAGATGAGATCCTCAGGGTAGAGCCACAGCTGTTTGGTACACTGGTCCAACAGACACCCAAGTCGCAGAAAACCAAGATGTGGGAGAGGATCGTCGACAGGGTGAACGCACAATCACCATGTTTGCGCACAAAGGTAGACATCCAGAACAGGTGGTATGACGTGCGCAGGAGGGTCAGGGAGCTGTTGAAGAAGGACTACCTCTTGAGCCAACACACCGGCAGTGGCCCTCCTGCCAAACCAGTATACCTCAGGCCCTG
The DNA here is from genome assembly GCA_963921515.1 of Calotriton arnoldi. Classification (NCBI taxonomy): domain Eukaryota; kingdom Metazoa; phylum Chordata; class Amphibia; order Caudata; family Salamandridae; genus Calotriton; species Calotriton arnoldi. Next base: position 283,790 of record CAWUFW010005122.1, on the reverse strand, counting down.
GGAGGAGAAGGTGCGGGCCATCCTACCACCAGTGAGCGTATATGGACTAGAAAACATCCCAGAGCCTGGTGAGTACACAACAAATGTACACAATATTGTGCGACAATACACACACATCACTGTCAAGGGGATAGTCAAACCATGCACCCTTAGCAAATACACAGCAACCAGAACAGAATCATCCCAAAATGTGTATGTCAGTCAGATAAACACAACACATGCCATCTCATAGTGATATGTAACTGTGTCATCACATGTACAAACACAACTACAACAACAGCTAGGCAGTGGCACAAATATAACAAACAAACACATCCAGACATGTAGCCACCACTACAACACCACCTCACAGTGAAGCCCACTGAAAGGAAGGAATTCTGTGTATGCTGGGCAAGTCAGTGTAGCCAATAGCATCATGGGAGTCGTAGTCACAGATATTGCCCACCCTCACAATGCGCACATCAACACCACCATGAACCATGCTCACATCACAGGGAGTGGAAAACAACTGACAAGATGGCTGACACTGGCTACTGCTGTGGGGAGCACAAGGTCCTGCTGGCAACTGTGCACCAACCAACAGCAGGACACCACTGACTGACATCCTGAAAGACAACTTGCACTCCCTGCAACGGAAGCACGTTCCATGGTGGAAAATCTGGCTGGGTGGGAAGGAGGACTGACAGCACTGACCATAGTTACCAGCAGCTCCACTCACACACACCCCTAACACAAACTCCACACAACTCACCTGGGAGAATGCATTGCCTCACACTCTAATCAAATATCCCACAAAGAACCACAACCCTGGGTCATGCAGTGTGAAGCACAGGGACACACATGTGACTTGCAGCAAAACTAACCCCAGGATAACACTGTCAGCCATCTTGTCAGCACAGGCACACAACCCCACAGGGAAGCAGAATCAAAAGGAAGGAAGCATGGGCATGCTGGGAAGTGGGGTGGAGGCAATAGCATGATGGGAGTGGTAGTCACAGCCCAACATCCCCCACCCACATGGCCCAGCAAGCTCACACCCAAGCATGCACACCTCACAGGGAGTCAAAAGCCACTTCAAAGATGGCTGACACTGGTGCTCAGTTGTGGGGAGCACATGGCCCTGCTGGGAACTGGGCACCAAGCAACAGCAGGACACCACTGTCAGCCATCTTGCCATTGCTCTCACACTCACACACAGTGAAGTCCACCCAAAAGCAAGTAAGTATGGGCATGCTGGGAAGTGGGGTGGAGGCAATAGCATGATGGGAGTGGCAGTCACAGCCCAACATCCCCCACCCACATGGCCCAGCAAGCTCACACCCAAGCATGCACACCTCACAGGGAGTCAAAAGGTGCTTCAAAGATGGCTGACACTGGTGCTCAGTTGTGGGGAGCACATGGCCCTGCTGGGAACTGGGCACCAAGCAACAGCAGGACACCACTGTCAGCCATCTTGCCATTGCTCTCACACTCACACACAGTGAAGTCCACCCAAAAGCAAGTAAGTATGGGCATGCTGGGAAGTGGGGTGGAGGCAATAGCATGATGGGAGTGGCAGTCACAGCCCAACATCCCCCACCCACATGGCCCAGCAAGCTCACACCCAAGCATGCACACCTCACAGGGAGTCAAAAGCCACTTCAAAGATGGCTGACACTGGTGCTCAGTTGTGGGGAGCACATGGCCCTGCTGGGAACTGGGCACCAAGCAACAGCAGGACACCACTGTCAGCCATCTTGCCATTGCTCTCACACTCACACACAGTGAAGTCCACCCAAAAGCAAGTAAGTATGGGCATGCTGGGAAGTGGGGTGGAGGCAATAGCATGATGGGAGTGGTAGTCACAGATATTGGTCACCCCCACAACTGTCCCATCAACACCACCCTGAACCATGTGCACATCACAGGGAGTGGAAAACAACTGACAAGATGGCTGACACTGGCTACTGCTGTGGGGAGCACAAGGCCCTGCTGGCAACTGTGCACCAACCAACAGCAGGACACCACTGACTGACATCCTGAAAGACAACTTGCACTCCCTGCAATGGAAGCACGTTCCACGGTGGGATATCTGGCTGGGTGGGAAGGAGGACTCACAGCCCTGACCATAGTCACCAGCAGCGTTTCTCACCCTCACCCCTAACACAAACTCCACATAACTCACCTAGGAGAATGCATTGCCTCACACTCCAATCAAATATCCCACAAAGAACCACAACCCTGGGTCATGCTGAGTGAAGCACAGGGACACACATGGGACTTGTAGCAAAACTAACCCCAGGATGACACTGTCAGCCATCTTGTCAGCACAGGCACACAACCCCACAGGGAAGCAGAGTCAAAAGGAAGGAAGCATGGGCATGCTGGGAAGGGGGGTGGAGGCAATAGCATGATGGGAGTGGTAGTCACAGCTCAACATCCCCCACCCACATGGCCCAGCAAGCTCACACTCAAGCATGCACACCCCACAGAGAGTGGAAAGCCCCATCAAAGATGTCTGACACTGGTGCTCTGTTGTGGGGAGCACAAGGCCATGCTGGGAACTGGCCACCAACCAACAGCAGGACACCACTGTCAGCCATCTTGCCATTGCTCTCACACTCACACACAGTGAAGTCCACCCAAAAGCAAGTAAGTATGGGCATGCTGGGAAGTGGGGTGGAGGCAATAGCATGATGGGAGTGGTAGTCACAGATATTGGTCACCCCCACAACTGTCCCATCAACACCACCCTGAACCATGCGCACATCACAGGGAGTGGAAAACAACTGACAAGATGGCTGACACTGGCTACTGCTGTGGGGAGCACAAGGCCCTGCTGGCAACTGTGCACCAACCAACAGCAGGACACCACTGACTGACATCCTGAAAGACAACTTGCACTCCCTGCAATGGAAGCACGTTCCATGGTGGAATATCTGGCTGGGTGGGAAGGAGGGCCGGATGTCAACCAAATACAACCAATGCAGACCATGTACACATCCCAACATTCACATAGAAATGCCCAAATAATGCAGGACAATGTGCTACACCAATATCAACCTCTGACTGTGACAACTTAGGACAATGCAATGTACAGGCCCGCATCCAGAGGCACAGTCACAACTGTCAGGTGTGTCAACCATTGATGCCTGCAGAAACATAACATACATTGTGTGTGTCTCCCAAAAACAGGTGATGATGGGGACACAGCAGCAGACGCTGAGGAGTCCCCGTCCCAGGCTCAAGAGGATACGGAGCTCACTGGTGTGGAACAGCCTCTGCCCTCCTCGGATGAAGAAGACCTACCTGGCACCTCCGGAGCAAGTCATCATGCAGCACCAGCAGGACCACCAGCTGCACCCCCTGCACCCACCCCTCCAACGACTGTCAACACACATACCACCCCTGCCGACATGGACAGACCAAGGAGCACCACCACCACCAGCACAGGGACCCTGGACCAACGTGGGGCCATGGACACCAACACCACCAACAACCCCCAAGGGGGCCCAGGGTCACCTGTGCGTGCCACCTCAGGTACTGCACGTGTCGCCAGGGGTGGTGGGAGGGGTGGGAGACATAGGTCGCTGATCGCAGAGGGGTCTGGACTGCATGATGACCCACAACTGGCACGCATAGCCGATGCGTACCAGTCCAGCACCGGAGAGCTCAGCCAGGTAGTGGGGCTCCTCAGGGACATTAAACAGCAGCAGGCTGCCCATCATGCCCGCTTGGACTCACACATGTCCCGCGTGGAGTCCAAGTGGGACACACTGCAAGAGATGACGGCGGTGCATAGGGACATATTACAATGCCTCCGCCAGATGAGCAGCAACCAGTCAACACCTCCCTGTGTGCCCACAACATCTGGTGCTGAAACAACTGCAACTGCCACAGGGAGGGAGGATGACTCTGGCGGAGAGTCCCCTGCACCGCAGCAGCCTGCACTTGAGGTTCCCCCCCAAAGAAGAGGGGTCGTCCGAGGAGGGGCAACTGAGAGGCCGATGGCCATGTGCAACCCCCAGGAAGCCAAAACCTGTTCTGGATAATCACCTTTGTGCGCAAACTGTTCACCCTGTTGACTGCAACACAACTCCCCCACATGACATGGGGAGTACAAGTTGGACCAATGTCTCAGATGACTGTGGACTTGATACAGGACATTTCTGCTACCAGGACTTCCAATTCATCTAGGAACTTTGGATTGCAATCAAAATGTACAGCACTCACCATCCTGTGCACTATTCACACACATGTATGACAATAAACACACTAATACACCATACCTGCCTCTGTCGTGATTCCAACGTGGTTTCTGTCATGGAGATGATGACCAGCGAAATTACACTGTGCATGCTAACTGCTACAGCAAGTACAACACAGGCATGTGAGTCATGGCAACGTGACACATATGAGGGAGACACACCACCAGGGCTACACAACAAATACACACCTAGGCCATCTGACTCATTGCCTACACTGATGTTGCCAGGAAATACGGTGCAATGCACAGACACAACACCTATTCACAGTCTTTGTCAACTAGCCCACTGGTGCAGTAAGCAAATGTCAGTCAAATGTGTGACCACAGACAACGCACATCACAAAGTGAAGCACAGGTTTATTACACATTTGCAACATGTTGTAACCACTACAGATGCAAGGTAATCCCACCTGGCAGCGGGCACACAGTCAACAAGTGTAGAAGGAAGGAAGTCCATGGGTGTGGCGCACATCACCTGTAGGGACACGACAGCTACCACCCTGGAAGTCGAATCACGGTGTCGGGGATCACAGTTGACCAAACGACTCTGAAAGTACCCTGTGAAGGACAGAAATGACACACAGTCAAAAGCACTGAAGAACAGGACAGAACTGCAATACTCATGCCCAATACATGTCACAAGATACCCACCCAGAACCAAGTTAGCATGTCAACACTGTTGGGGAGTACAGACTACCTGTAAGGACACATCGCTACACGCATACAGTCATGTCGCACATGGACACACTCAAACAGCACCAGAGCACCACCAACACATGTCATGCAAACTCACATCATTGACATGACATCTCTGGATACTCACATTCAGCTGAAGAAGTTGGTGATGAGCTGTGTGCGGACATCACCATCACCATCACCATCACCATCATCATCACTGGCATCGTGGTCCAGGCCAGGATCCTCCACAGGTGGCGGATGTTGGTCATCGTCATCCAGGATGAGAGGCAACTCCTTCCGCACTGCCAGGTTGTGTAGCATGCAGCAGACGATGACAATCTTGCACACCTTTGCTGGGGCATATGGGAGGGCCCCTCCTGTCTTGTCCAGGCAGCGGAAGCGGCTCTTCAGGAGACCAAATGTCCGCTCAATCACTCTCCTTGTCCGACCATGTGCCTCATTGTAGCGCATCTGGGCTGGTGTCACAGGGTTCCTGAGGGGCGTCAGCAACCACGGCATGTTGGGGTATCCGGAGTCACCTACATACAGACAATTGCACATTAGCTGAGTTGGAAAAGAGGGTGGAACACTACATTGCAGAACACACACAATGGTACAAAGTCAGTACACACCAACAAGCCAGGCACGCTGGTTCCGCATCTGTGACATCATCCTCGGGATGCGACTACTCCTCATCACGTAGGCATCGTGTGCAGAACCGGGGAAACGGGCACACACGTGTGAGATGCTCATGTCTGCAAGACAGACCACCAGTGCATTGACCGAGTGGTAGTGTTTGCGGTTCCTGTATGCCTGCTCTTGGGCCTGTGGTGGTACCAAAGCCACATGTGTCCCATCAATGGAGCCAATGACATGCGGCATCCTCCCCAGGGCATAGAAGTCACTCTTCACGTCAGTGAGTTGTTGGAGTCTAGGGAAATAGATGTACTGGTTCAGGTATATCAACATAGCCTCCAAAACATCGCGGAGCACACGGCTGAACATGGTCTGTGACATCCCACCAGCAGTCGCCACAGTGTGTTGAAAGGTACCGGTGGCAAAGAAGTGTAGGGCTGCCATCACCTTCACCTTGGGGGTCAGCGCTGTAGGGTATGTCCGGCCAGCTTGCAAATGTGGGGCCAACCGCACCGTCAATACCTCAATCAGCGGCCTGGTGAAGCGGTACCGTCGGATGCAGTCCCGTTCCACCATGGTTGCAAGGTCAGGGAATGGTCTATGGACAGCTGGTGCCCTGCAGTGCATAGGTGAAGAAAGAAAGATTGTCAGTCACCCCACATATGTGGCATTGAACACACTCAATATCACATGATACATCATTATGAGGCACAAGTACATGATGTGTGCAGTTCCGTAAGGACATGTATGGCACATACATGGCCAACATCTAACATCACAGTTCAACAAGTGGCATCAATAAGTCCCAGGTTGTGCCATGGGATATCATGAGGCCGTGTCACAGTTCCCATCTCCTGCTGCCACGTTCCAAACACACCCCACAGTGACATGTGAGGACAGATGTGCCCCAGGCATCACAGCTCAACGACAGGTAGATTCCCAGGGACCCTGTATTGCCACATGGACACTGGCATGACATGGTGTATCATGAATACACCACAGCAAAACAACCATGACCCCCACAGGTAGTGGTCCCTGTTGCCTCGGCAGGACAGACATGGACGTCTGTGACACACACACGCACAACATCAAAGTCCATGCACAAACAACGTGGATGTGGAGACTGTCTCCCATTGTGCACATGAAATCAGAGACATTGTAAACACAACATGCACACAGACTGTGGAGGACCATCACTATTGTGCCAATGGGTCACCCTGGGATAAACATACCGTCCCACATGGGACTCAGGGGGTATGTGACATGACATACACATACACCACCGTGAAATGTGACCATGCCACATGCTCAGATATGAACAGTTGCACATCACAGTGGTCATGTACACGAAACACCAAGGATTCTGTCCCCATGAACACGTGCACAGCCTGGGAGTGGCTGCCCCCAAGTGACACCCACAGACCAACATGTTCACCCCCATACACGGAATAGGTAATGCAGCCTTACATGCCTTAGGATACAGTTTGGACAGGCTGTGGTGTTGTAGGTGTGCCCCTCACTCCCTGGGAAGTATATGTGGCTGGCATATGTTCACCTGTGACAGGCATGGTGACATATGCCAGTGACTTGTACAGGGACGCGTTGGACAGCAATGGACCGATCGGTGCGCACACATTGGCCATTGTATTCAATGTGTGCTGGTACGCGTTGTATTCGCAATACGCGTTGGACAGCAATGGACCGATCGGTGTGCACACATTGGCCATTGCATTCAATGTGTGCCGGTACGCGTTGTATCCTGGGTACGCGTTGGACAAAATGGACCGATCGGTGCGCACACATTGGCCATTGCATTCAATGTGTGCTGGTACGCGTTGTATTCGCAATACGCGTTGGACAGCAATGGACCGATCGGTGCGCACACATTGGCCATTGCATTCAATGTGTGCTGGTACGCGTTGTATTCTGCAATACGCGTTGGACAGCAATGGACCGATCGGTGCGCACACATTGGCCATTGCATTCAATGTGTGCGGGTACGCGTTGTATCCTGGGTACGCGTTGAACAGCAATGGACCGATCGGTGTGCCCGGCCGGCCCATTGCATTCAATGTGTGCGGGTACGCGTTGTATCCTGGGTACGCGTTGAACAGCAATGGACCGATCGGTGTGCCCGGCCGGCCCATTGCATTCAATGTGTGCGGGTACGCGTTGTATCCTGGGTACGCGTTGAACAGCAATGGACCGATCGGTGTGCCCGGCCGGCCCATTGCATTCAATGTGTGCGGGTACGCGTTGTATCCTGGGTACGCGTTGAACAGCAATGGACCGATCGGTGTGCCCGGCCGGCCCATTGCATTCAATGTGTGCGGGTACGCGTTGTATCCTGGGTACGCGTTGAACAGCAATGGACCGATCGGTGCGCACCCATTGGCTATGGCCTGGCCTGGCAACGGACGCGTTTTCAAATTTTGAACGAGTCTGATGCTGTAAATTCAGTTGGTCACCCACAACAATGTTGCAAATTCATGGGTGTCATGAAGTTGAACTTTTGAAGGATGCTGTGGGCGTGTGTAAGTGGTGCAATTCCATGGATTGGCCAGATTCAGAAGATGCAAACGACTTGGACCTATCACTTTGGACACATGGGACAGTATCTGCCTCTGCAGCACACATATAATGCTGGCTGTTCCCCTGAGAGCTCACTTGCCTGCACTACATGCTCCAGGACGACATCTGCCACCACCACTGCTGCTGTATCTGCACCCTCTGGACCCTGCAATGGCACGTACTGTGGAGAGAGCCCCAGCCTTCAGCACTGAGGAGAACCAGGCCCTGCTGGACAGCCTCCTTCCACAGTACAGCAAGCTGTATGGGAAAGCAGGGGAGCAGGTGAGTGTTCTGTCCACTGCCTTTCTAAATGTGCATGTTGTCTGACTAGCAAGGCTAACAGTCTGCACGCCACTGGCTAGCAGGCTCACTGAGTAGTTGTCACCCCCCATAGTGTGTAGTTACATGCACTGAACAGGTATAGTGCAGTGACAGTGCATTTAAACAAGGTTTTACTTCCCAGGCAATGATACCATGTAGTAACTGCTGGCATACTGTCCATGGCCATCGTTGCACTGCCTGTGTACATCATGTGCCCCTGTGATTGAGACATGTATATCCAACTGTGTAATGCACGGATATGTTGCATGTGTAGTAATGGCATTCTCACTTTGTCATCCTCACAGGTTGATGCCCACCAGAAGCAGCAGATATGGCTGACCATCGTCCGGGCAGTGAGATCCGTGGGGGTCTACAAGCGCCGGATCCGCAACTGCCAGAAGAGGTGGCAGGACCTTCGGGGCTGGACCCGGAGGATCGCACGGGTCCAGCTGAAGCTGTCGCCTCCTCGCAGGAGGGGCGGACACCGGACCCTGACCCCCACATGCTCAGGATCCTGGCGGTGGTCTTCCCTGATCTGGATGGGCAGCTGAAGGCCAGAGAGCAGCAAGGAGGGGGTGAGTCCATGACTGCATTGTGAACTTTGTCTGCCATGCTATGTGCCCTCCTCTGGCCTGGTTAAACTTCCACAGTACATCAGTCATGTGGTCCAGGACCCATGTCCCTCTATTGTGCACTGCCCACTCCTCATCTGATACCCAGGTGTGGCCCTTACAGTCAGGGAATTGTGTGACTTGGGTACTGTGTCCTTGCAGTTTGCTTGACTCAAGGTGGGGGACAGCATCTGTTTCCCTAACTCTGTGGTGGGCATCATGGGTGGGTCCATTGCTTACACAATGCCTGTGTTCTGCCATGTAATCTGCGTGTTACTTTGATATGTGGTCCAATTGCTGAGCTGATCCACCACATGTGCCTGGGGTATCTGGCACACACCCATGCTGCGGGTGGGAACAATGTTTGGGCCCCAGGAGTGTGTATATTACGTGTGTCACACATACTTAGCCAGCTGCCTACTGTCCAGGGCTCATCCCTCATTCATGTGGGGCAGGACAGTCATGCCTACTCCAGGCCATACAATACACTCTGTACTCCCACTCCCGTGTATCAGCTGACACGTTGTGCTCAGTGATATGTCCCCTCAGGTGTCTGCCTCTGTGTCAGTGTGCTGTGGCTTCGTTGTCAGGACTGCTGGGGTGTTTCTCGGTTGGGGCTCAGCATGCCACCGGAGATGTGACCATAGGAGACGATACTTGTGTGACACATAGGTGTTTGATCACCTGACCGTGCAGACTGGGGTATGCGAATGTGAAGTTCAGGCAGCTGTTTCCCATTCACAGCAGATTGTGAGGTGCTCAGGTTCAGAGGGTTGTGTTACAGGTCTCCCATATGTCCAATCGGTATGACCTGGACAGATAAGGGTTCAGATGATGTGGTGTGTGGGGGATGTACATGTGCACTTGTTCAGCTCCAGGACTTGCATTCCCCATGACCTACTATTGTGACACAGTGCAGAGTGTTGTTGTCTGGCTGCCCTGCCCATGTGACTGGAGACAGTGATGTATGACTTAGCAGGCATGCCTGTGCCATGGCATGTGACTTCCTATGAGTGATCCTGCAGGGGAGTGACATGTGCTACATGCACACCATTGTGGCAATGGCTATCAGGACATGGGTGCATCATGGTGTCTGTCGCTGGTATGCATCACATGCATTTCCTATTTGACTCTGGGCATCCCTTTCATCCGGACACCTGTACTGACTCAGTGGCAAGAGTTGTGATGTGTGCATGTTCACATGCTTCACCGTGTTCTCTGCACTGTCCAACTACTGTGTAGGTGGTGCATGTGTCCACACTGGGGTATTGCCATCCAACAGACACCAGACAGATGGGTGCAAGGCCAGGTGGGATGTGAGTGCCATGGTTGACCATCAGACTGACAATTGGCTTCTCCTGTTCTGTTTGGGCACTTTTAGCAATGTTCAACTAAGGATGCCAGGGCTTGCTCTGTAATGTGCTGTACTTACTGTGGTGTGTGCGTTCGGTGCAGGTGACTGATGTCTGTCTGTTTCCCTATTGATTGCAGATACATCCACGGCCACAGGAGGGGACAGCTCCACGGACCAGGAGGAGCCGCAGAGCCAGACTGGGTCAGCAGCCGAGGAGTGGTCGGAGGGACCCAGTGGCACGGAGGGCGAGGGGAGCCACACCGAGGAGTCCTCAGCACCATCCACCTCAGCTGAGGACCACAGCAGCTCGGAGGATGACTCCCTTATGGAGGCGGGTGTCAGCAGCCACCACACCCCAGCTAGTGTTGCTGTCCCCGCCACCACCAGCACCACCACCGCCCTCCCATCGGCTCCCATTCCCGAGGTCCGTGGAGGCTCCCATGTTCGGGAGCGTGTCTCCTTCGGGCCAGGCACCGCACCCCCTGCCCCTGTGTCCCCTGCTGCCCTGAGTGAGGAGTCTGTGTACCTCCTTCGCCAGCTCCATGTAGGGCAGACAGCGATGCTGAGTGTCCTCCATGCACACACCACTCTGTTGACTCAGCTGGTGTCGTTCATGGAGGGCATCTCATCGGGCATGTCTGCCCTACAGAGGGGCAATAGGTCCATGGACTCCTCCCTGACGGCAGCAGTGTCCCTCCTCCGACAGTCCCTCACCCCTCCTGCCTCTGCCCCATCCACACTCCCCAGCACCTTACCTGTCCCAAGCACACACACACCGGCACAGGCACACACCAGCACAGACACGAGCAGCACACAGACACACACGCCACAAACAAGACGCACACGCACGCACAGTCAGGGGACTGAAACTACACTGACAGGGGATGGGGCCCAGGCACACACACACGCATCCACGAGCACTGCGCAGTCCTCAGTAGCCTCTCCCTCCAAAGCCCCTCCCTGCCTCCCTTGCCTCACCTGCAACCCCAAAGACACAGCGGCTCTTCCTCAGTGACCTCGGCCTCTTCCCCTCCGATCCAGCTGATACAGCATTCAGGGGGAAGAGGAAGCCCACCCACACGGAGCGGAGTGCCCCTCGCCCCGGACACCCTCCCCCAGGCGCAGACCGACTGACGCCCCCACCCGCAAGTCCCCCCGGACCCGGAAGAGCAAGACCCCGCCGCCGCCCTGCCGCTCAGGCACCAAGTCTCCGTCCTCCATCCCTCAGGCCCCCACTCCACAGGTGCCCCCACCACACCCTGCCCCAGGTTCCCCCACCCACAGATACACCATCCCCAAAAGGATCAGGCCTTCTCCCCCTGCCACTTGCTCTTCTGGCCCCACACCCCCCGCTGCGCTTGTCTGTGCCACTGGTGTGGTGAGGGTGTCCTCCCCCTCTGTCCTGCCCACCTTACCTGATCCCCATTCTCCTCCCCTGGAGGTAGGCACTGCAGTGGAGTCCACTACCACCCGGTCTGACTTGGGCACTGCAGTGGGGAACCTGTCCACTCCATCTGCACGGCCCACTGCAGTCGTGCCGGCACCCACACCATCTGAGTCATGCCCCCCAGTTGTGCCGGCACACACCATGTCAGACACCTCCACTGCAGTTGTCAGTGGCTCTCCAGCACCCACCACCCCTTCCCTGCCTCCTTCTGGTGAGCCCTGATCCTGTCCCTGCGGTGCCTGGCCTGCCCCCCGTATGCCCCTCCGAGGGGATTGTCCCTGGTTTTTATCAGTGCAGGCATGCGTAGGGTGACATCTGCCACTGTCACCCTGTTTTGACTTTCATGATGGACTGGCCATTGGCCTTTGTTTATTTTTTACATGACTTCAACTTTTGAACCCACATATGCTGAATAAAGCAACTTTCTGTTCTCTAGTGCTTTTGCTTCTGATGTACATGATGTTGATGATGCTAACCATGCCCTTGCTGCAGTGATGGTGATATTTGGTCTCATGAAAATGAAGTGTTACTGTGCAGGAACCCATGTGGTCCAGGGGGACTGTGTCCTATCCTGTGGTGTATCCATGTCATCCTTAGCAGCATCTGAGGGTGTCATGTTTTCAATATTTGGCAATGGGATTTCCTACTTACATTAGCAATGTCACATCTGTGGCTTCCACCCCTGCACATCTGTTGTGCTTGCCATTGTTCAATTAGTCTACTTCCCTGACCGTGTGGCCATCTCCACTGGACATGCAGGTTTGGGCATCAATGGGGAAGGACTCATCTGTGTTGTCAGTGCAACTTGCTATACATGTGTGTTGGATCTGTGCTGATGATTTCGTTGACACTCCCATGACCAGGCTGATGTGACGGGAGCCTTCATTTGGTGCTAATTGTTGACTGTGTGACCAAGTGTTCTGCTGACATGATGGAGCCCTACTGAGGCGACATATGGCACAGCTTTCCTCACACAGGAGTGGAGTCCCCTCATGGCAGTGTGTACTCCTGTGACATCGCCTGCGCCCAAGGTGTGTGTTGTATGAGCATGTCTGTGTGTTCACTTCAATTTTGCTGTGCATGCTGGGATCCCTAGTGATGTTCCTGTTTGTGATGCTTGCTGAGTCGACCTATGTTCCCCCAAAGTCTTCTCCCTGGGTTCTCTGTGATGTGGGTGCATGGCACATTACTGGTCATCAGGGTGTCACCCATAGGTGTGTTTGCTGTCAGGGCTGAGTTTGTGGGCAGACGCTGATGGGTCACAGTCAGGATTCCCCTTGGCACTTGTTGTTTACACCTGTCATGTGATTTCCGGTTTGTGTTAGCTTTCATTGGTTGTGACACGTTGTGTGTGTGACTGCTGGCACTCCTCAGGGTCAGGGCTGCAATGTTGGTAGTTGTCTATGTGTGTTCTTTGTGGGTGACCTTGGCTTCTTCATTGGTGTGTGACTGTGGCTGGGATCCCATTGGTTGGTGTGGTATTGCCGTCATGTCCATGTACAGCGTAGTGTGCAGTGTGTCAGACATTCAGGAGTCTTGTTGAGTGGCCATGTGTGATGTGTTTCTGCACCTTGGTTCCCACCACCCCCCTGGGATTGTCATGGGTGCATGTGCAATGTCACCAGTGCATGTGAGCTTCACTGCTGCACATTGTTGGAGGTCGAGGTGTGTGGTGTTGAGTGTGTGCAGATGAGAGTTGTTGCCCGGCTAGACCCCTGCCTCCATGTTGGCCTTGGCTTACTGGCCGTGCTGATTGATTTGTGCTTGTGTAGGTGTGATGGTAGTTTGTTGCTCAGGACACATGACTGTGGTTCACAGTGTGAACGACATCTAGCTTTGTCATCACAGTGGGATTGTAATGCAGCCCAGGGTCACCACATTGTGGGGGCCCTGGGGGTAGTGCTGTGGTGTCTCTGTGTCTTGCTGTGTCAGTTGCTGTTCCTACATGCTTGTGTGACATGTGTGATTTGTGCTCCCTCTCATCTGACAATGCCTGATTGCCCACATAGGGGATTTGGATCCATGAGTTACCTTTGTGTGGCACTGTATGCACATCTGTGTAATTGGTATTCAGGCCTCCTCATGTGTTGTGTGGTTGCCTGGGGACACTGGCACCCCCCTCACCTGTTGTGTTTGATGTGCAGTGTGGGTCTGCCTGTTTGTGTTTGTGCATCTGCACCACTGCATTGGCATATCTTTAGTGTGCCATTGGCTGTATGTTGTTTGGTGGGTTTCCCCTGCTGTCCCTGGGACTCCTAGGTCATCAGTCAGCACAATGATCATTGTTTGTGTGTCCCATTGCTGCCATGGTATGGTATCTGTTCACCTCACATCTACAGTCTCCACAGGGTATCTGCATTTGTGTGCCCATTGGTGCAAATATGTGGGTCTGCATTCTGATGGTCACTTCTGTCATTGTGTCATTGATGAATGTTGACAGTGTCAGCCCCCATGGGTGATGTTTGTCTGCACATGGCCAAAGGTATGTCTTATTTGCACTGCACTGTTTGCCTCCCCCAATCTATGTTGCTATGGGACACAAGCACTACTTTGCCACTGATGTGTTTGTTGTTCTGTGACCAGGAATCATCCATGCAGTTTGGCAGTTGCAGCTTTTTCTTTGTCAACACTTACATTTTGGTCACTGTGATGATGGGGGTTTGGACCCCATTGCCACAATGTTCAAAATGTGCTTCAGCTATGGACCCCACACTTACATTTTGGTCACTGTGATGATGGGGGTTTGGACCCCATTGCCACAATGTTCAAGATGTGCTTCAGCTATGGACCCCACACTTACATTTTGGTCACTGAGATGATGGGGTTTTGGACCCCATTGCCACAATGGTCATGGCCTGCTTGCATTGTGGGGGCCACACACATTTATGTGTGGCACATGTGATAGGGGGTCACATTGTATGGTCAAAGTCATGTTCAGTGTTGTAGGCATTTGACACAGTCTACACACGCTTGTCATGGTGTTGGGGGGATGTCTTTATGTTGCATTCTTTATGTTGGTGTGTGCTTGTTGTGTCATGTGTTAGCCATCCTGTGAGTGGGGGTGTTGTTGGTGGTAGGCATCCAGCCCCCCATGGGTAGAGGTGGTAGTAGTGGTAGGCATCTGGCACCCCCTGGGTAGAGGTGGTAGTAGTGGTAGGCATCTGGCACCCCCTGGGTAAGGGTGGTAGTAGTGACAGGCATCCAGCCCCCCCTGGGTAGAGGTGGTAGTAGTGGTAGGCATCTGGCACCCCATGGGTAAGGTTGGTAGTAGAGGTAGGCATCTGGTACCCCTGGGTAGAAGTGGTAGTAGTGGTAGGCATCTGGCACCCCTGGGTAGAGGTGGTAGTAGTGACAGGCATCCAGCCCCCATGGGTAGAGGTGGTAGTAGTGGTAGGCATCTGGCACACCCTTGGTAGAGGTGGTAGTAGTGGTAGGCATCTGGCACCCCCTGGGTAGAGGTGGTAGTAGTGGTAGGCATCTGGCACCCCCTGGGTAAGGTTGGTAGTAGAGGTAGGCATCTGGCACCCCCTGGGTAGAGGTGGTAGTAGTGGTAGGCATCTGGCTCCCCCTGGGTAAGGGTGGTAGTAGTGACAGGCATCCAGCCCCCCATGGGTAGAGGTGGTAGTAGTGGTAGGCATTTGGCACCCCCTGGGTAGAGGTGGTAGTAGTGGTAGGCATCTGGCACCCCCTGGGTAGAGGTGGTAGTAGTGGTAGGCATCAGGCACCCCCTGGGTAAGGGTGGTAGTAGTGACAGGCATCCAGCCCCCCATGGGTAGAGGTGGTAGTAGTGGTAGGCATCTGGCACCCCCTGGGTAGAGGTGGTAGTAGTGTTAGGCATCTGGCACCCCCTGGGTAGAGGTGGTAGTAGTGGTAGGCATCTGGCACCCCCTGGGTAGAGGTGGTATTAGTAACAGGCATCCGGCCCCCCATGGGTAGAGGTGGTAGTAGTGGTAGGCATCTGGCACCCCCTGGGTAAGGGTGGTAGTAGAGGTAGGCATCTGGCACCCCCTGGGTAGAGGTGGTAGTAGTGACAGGCATCCAGCCCCCCATGGGTAGAGGTGGTAGTAGTGGTAGGCATCTGGCACCCCCTGGGTGGAGGTGGTAGTAGTGACAGGCATCCAGCCCCCATGGGTAGAGGTGGTAGTAGTGGTAGGCATCTGGCACCCCCTGGGTAGAGGTGGTAGTAGTGACAGGCATCCAGCCCCCCATGGGTAGAGGTGGTAGTAGTGGTAGGCATCTGGCACCCCCTGGGTGGAGGTGGTAGTAGTGACAGGCATCCAGCCCCCCATGGGTAGAGGTGGTAGTAGTGGTAGGCATCTGGCACCCCCTGGGTAGAGGTGGTAGTAGTGACAGGCATCCAGCCCCCCATGGGTAGAGGTGGTAGTAGTGGTAGGCATCTGGCACCCCCTGGGTAGAGGTGGTAGTAATGGTAGGCATCTGGCACCCCCTGGGTAGAGGTGGTAGTAGTGGTAGGCATATGGCACCCCCTGGGTAGAGGTGGTAGTAGTGGTAGGCATCTGGCACCCCCTGGGTAAGGGTGGTAGTAGTGACAGGCATCCAGCCCCCCATGGGTAGAGGTGGTAGTAGTGGTAGGCATCTGGTACACCCTTGGTAGAGGTGGTAGTAGTGGTAGGCATCTGGCACCCCCTGGGTAGAGGTGGTAGTAGTGGTAGGCATCTGGCACCCCCTGGGTAAGGTTGGTAGTAGAGGTAGGCATCTGGCACCCCCTGGGTAGAGGTGGTAGTAGTGGTAGGCATTTGGCACCCCCTGGGTAAGGGTGGTAGTAGTGACAGGCATCCAGCCCCCCATGGGTAGAGGTGGTAGTAGTGGTAGGCATTTGGCACCCCCTGGGTAGAGGTGGTAGTAGTGGTAGGCATCTGGCACCCCCTGGGTAGAGGTGGTAGTAGTGGTAGGCATCTGGCACCCCCTGGGTAGAGGTGGTAGTAGTGACAGGCATCCAGCCCCCCATGGGTAGAGGTGGTAGTAGTGGTAGGCATCTGGCACCCCCTGGGTAAGGGTGGTAGTAGTGACAGGCATCCAGCCCCCCCATGGGTAGAGGTGGTAGTAGTGGTAGGCATCTGGCACCCCCTGGGTAGAGGTGGTAGTAGTGTTAGGCATCTGGCACCCCCTGGGTAGAGGTGGTAGTAGTGGTAGGCATCTGGCACCCCCTGGGTAGAGGTGGTATTAGTAACAGGCATCCAGCCCCCCATGGGTAGAGGTGGTAGTAGTGGTAGGCATCTGGCACCCCCTGGGTAAGGGTGGTAGTAGAGGTAGGCATCTGGCACCCCCTGGGTAGAGGTGGTAGTAGTGACAGGCATCCAGCCCCCCATGGGTAGAGGTGGTAGTAGTGGTAGGCATCTGGCACCCCCTGGGTAAGGGTGGTAGTAGAGGTAGGCATCTGGCACCCCCTGGGTAGAGGTGGTAGTAGTGGTAGGCATCTGGCACCCCCTGGGTAAGGGTGGTAGTAGTGACAGGCATCCAGCCCCCCATGGGTAGAGGTGGTAGTAGTGGTAGGCATCTGGCACCCCCTGGGTAGGGGTGGTAGTAGTGGTAGGCATCTG
Organism: Calotriton arnoldi; assembly: GCA_963921515.1. NCBI lineage: Eukaryota > Metazoa > Chordata > Amphibia > Caudata > Salamandridae > Calotriton > Calotriton arnoldi. Next base: position 266,365 of record CAWUFW010005122.1, on the reverse strand, counting down.
GCACCCCCTGGGTAGAGGTGGTAGTAGTGGTAGGCATCTGGCACCCCCTGGGTAGAGGTGGTAGTAGTGGTAGGCATCTGGCACCCCCTGGGTAGGGGTGGTAGTGGTGGTGGGCATCCGGGCCCCTATGTGTATATGTGGCATTGCTGATGGCCGTCCCGCCCCTATGGTGCTGCTGTTGCTGGTGTGAGTAATTTCTGCATCCCTCTGTGTGTGATGTGTCGGGTACGTGTAGTTTATTTTTGTGGTTGGTGTCTGACTTACCTTCTGCGCAGTACGCGTCCGTGCCTGTTCCGGTAGTAGATGTAGAGTATTGGTAGGATCGGCACGATGAGATTCATGGTTGGTTCGTCTCGTTCGTCTTTCTCGTTGCTTCGCCTCGTCCTCGTCGCTGGCGTGTTCGTCTCGTAGCCGTGGATCGTGTTGTGGCGCGAATCGGAGCTTATGTGCGCCTCTCCCGGATGCTTTGACGTGCCGTGCGTAGCGACGGGTTCGGCGCGTACGGAAAGCGCATCGTACTTGTTCGGCCGGACGGGGCTGCATTTTGGCTTCCGTGCGACTCGATTCTGCGTTTACGGATCCGGCTCGGTCGGGGAACAGTACCTGGATTGGGTGAGTACGACTGGGTCGGAATCTATGCTGTTGTGCGCATCGTACTTGCTCGTTCGGAATAATGTGCGGATCGGTCGGTAAACAGGCATTCGCATGGCTTTTTTCCCGACCGAATGGTGTTAGGTGCGCCTCCGACCGAGATCGGAATCGGCCCCTAAATGTATGTGAGAGAGGGGCTATGGAGAGATGAGGGGCACGTTTGCAAGGATGGTAGTGGGCGCATCAAAGGAGGTCATAGTGTGCAATTGTAAAGCACACGTTCACCCGTAGGCATCTTGGCGCTAAAATGATGGTAGCACTGGCTCCCACCAGCGCTAAAAGGCTGCGATTATGGGTATGTGGCAAGGTAAAGTAATACTGTGTCTTTTTCTCTCTTTCTTAGTCTTTTTGGAGAGCGTACGGATTTCGCAAAGGTAAGGTGACTTCGTCATTATTGACTTAAACACTTCACTTACGCACACACCCACCTACACTTTAAAACCAACAACCTATCTGCCTTTTACGTAGGATAGTGTTTTAAAAGGATAGTTTAGGCACTAGCAGAGATGGCATATCGTTGGATGAATGCTGCCCAGGCCCTAAATCTGGTTCTGGAGTCCAGCTCTGAGGCAGGATCAGAGACTGAGACAGCAGATACTGAGACAGCATCTGAGGGAGAGGACAATGGAGCCGAATCTGGGAGTGACTTTTCAGTCGGCGCAGTTCCATCCGATGACTCATCGTCCAGCGATTCTGAAGGAGACGATGTCAGTCGTGCTGTCCCTTTGCCAGCACAGTCTGTGCAGCAGGACACCCGTAACAGGTTAGAGCAACCCAGAGTGCAGGCTCGTGCGGCCGCAAGCACAGACGGAGTGCTGTCTTGGCAGCCTCCCAATTTAGTTCAGCCCCAAATTCCGCCTTTCACTGGTGACGCTGGATGTAAAGTAGATACGGCAAATGTTTTGCCAATTGACTACTTCCATCTCTTTTTTGGTGTTGACTTCCTAGACGAAATTGTGCAGCAAACAAATTTGCGTGCCGAACAATTTCTGAGGGAGCAAGGAGGCACTCTTGGGCCTCATTCTAGGGCGCGCAAGTGGACTCCCACTTCACTAGGGGAGTTGAAGATATTTTTGGGCCTCACACTTAAAATGGGGGTAGTGCATAAACCAACCTTGCTATCCTACTGGTCTACTCGCACGGTTTGGTTAACCCCCATCTTTGCACCATACATGAGCAGAGATCGTTTTTTGCTATTGCAGCGCATGCTGCATTTCAATGACAATTCTGCTGCATTGCCCCGGGACCATCCAGACTATGACAGGTTGTTCAAAATTCGGCCTGTCGTGGAACATTTGTCTGCCAAGTTTCCAGAGGTTTATACTCCTGGAAAGAATATAGCCATTGATGAGTCCATGATCTTGTATAAAGGGCGGCTGCTGTTTAGGCAGTACATTCCGAGCAAATGCGCTCGCTATGGCATCAAGCTGTACATGCTGTGTGAGAGCTTGACTGGCTATGTGTACAGCTTGAGAGTGTATACAGGGAAGGACACAACTCTTAACCCTGTAGGTTGCCCTCCCATGCTAGGGGTCACAGGAAAGATCGTATGGGAGCTTGTCCAGCCACTTCTTCACAAAGGTTATAACCTTTATGTGGACAATTTCTATACAGGAGTAGAGCTGTTCAGTGAGCTCTACAAAGCTGGCACCGTGGCTTGCGGTACAATTCGTTGTCGCCGCAAAGGATTCCCGCAGGAGCTTGTTTGCAAGAAGCTCCAGAAATCCCAGAGCACTGGGTTGCGTTCCAACGAACTGCTCGCAGTTAAGTTCTCAGATAGGCGTGATGTGTACATGCTCACTACAATTCATGCTGAGAGCACTTCCCCTGTCACGGTTTGGGGTCAGATGGCCGAAGTCCACAAGCCCACCTGTATACTTGATTACAACAAGTACATGGGCGGAGTGGACAAGAACGACCAGGTTCTTCATCCATACAATGCGAGTCGTAAAACTCGCACTTGGTATAAGAAACTGTTTACGCACCTGATCCAGATGGCAACATACAATGCGTATGTTGTTTATCGTGAGACCACCACAGGAAGACTCATGTCTTTCCTTGACTTTCAGTTGTCTGTGATTGAAAGTCTTACTGCTACAGAAGCAGAAGCCTCCACTTCATGTGTTCTGGAGGACGTGGCAAGGCTGCAGGAGCGACACTTTGCAGATAAAATTCCTGCAACACCCAAAAAGGAGCGACCATGTTGTCGTTGTAAAGTGTGCTCGATGCAGGGAAAGAGACAGGAGACTCGTGTTTACTGTCCCCAGTGCCCAAGTAAGCCTGCCTTCTGTTTTCCTACTTGCTTTATGTTGTATCACACTAAAGCAAAATACTGGGAAATTGACTGAGGTGGAGCTGCCAATAGGATAACCTTTCAATTGGTGTGAATGGATACCTACTGTCTGTGGGCCACTCCTTCACTACGCAAGCAGCTGCAGGATATTTCTTCCTCTACTTCATGAAATCATGGCCTTCTCAACACCTTTATCTGCTTTCAGAACGTGGTAGTTGTTCTGTTCGCCAATTGACAAGTGCATTATAGTCCCCACGCTGCACATACTGGTGGACAGAACATATGCCACGTTGTCATGGAGTACCCGTGTTTCACATTCAACCGTTCTTCGTAGTTTATGATGTTCTCTTTAGGAAGTTTTTGAAAATTTCCAGCATGTTTGCCTTAGTTTCAAAGGTAGATATGCTTGCTCAGCTCAAGAAATGTTTTTGCGGCATACTCGGTCACCCCCCAACTTGCATCCACAAACTGGAAGGAGTTGGATAGAGCATTGTGAGAGCATTGATAGCTCGTGACAGAAATGTTCACTCAAGCTTCAAGTAGCTAGAGATGAAAGGCATTAGTATAGGGTCTCTTAACAATTGGACAGGGTTAGTCAGGACTCTGAGGACAGACACACGAACGGGTTAGAACAGCTTACGGTAGGTACGCTTTCCGAGGAATATTGCAAAGGTAGAAGGCAGATAGTAAAGGTAGTATAGATACACGTCCTGACTTCTTCTTCACCCATGGATTCAAATCCATTGCTGCCACACTCACACTGAATTTACTGTGGTACTTATGGGTCAATGCTGCTTGCCATGTTCATCCTCCGTTAGAACTTAGTGGATGGTCAGTTTGCTGTATGATAAGTGCATTACAGTCACTGCACATAATGGTGGATTGGACATATGCTACGTTGTCACGGACTACCCTTGTTTCACATTCATCCGTTCATAGTTTATGATGTTATCTTTTGAAAATTTCCAGCATGTTTGCCTTAGTTTCAAAGGTAGATATGCTTGCTCAGCTCGAGAAATGTTTTTGCGGCATACTCGAGCACCCCCAACTTGCATCCACAAACTGGAAGGAGTTGGATTTAGCATAGTGAGTGCACTAAAGGTGCATGAAAGACATGTCTTCCTGAGCCTCATGTGGCTGTCATGGAAGTCATTAGTATAGGTTCACTGGGCATGAGTTCGGTAACGTTCTGGAAGAAGGAGGTGGAGACTTGACAGGTGGTAGAATATAGTCAAAGTCATTATGTCTTGTGGCATATGAATGTGATGGGCCCTTGCATGGCGGCAGTATGTTTGTGTGAGTGCAAGTGATATGGTTGTTTGGGCCCGTGGCTGGCGGTACGGAAGTCTTGTGTGTGGTGTGTGAATGGCGTGTGAATGGACCATAAAGTGGTTGGTGCCGTGATGTGGCCTTATGGCTCCCCTTCAGAAGGCTTGGCTTCAATATTTATATACTTTGATAAGTATTTGTGCTTTGAAGCCAGCGTTTCTGGAGGTGCTAAAACCAACCTGTGTAAGTGGTGGATTAGCTTTATCAAATGAGTGTTAGATTTATATTTGTGTCGGTTTAATGGCCTTTTGTAAGATATTTTTTTTTCACAATGGGTAGCAGGGGACTTTCTGCCCTAGCTCAGTCGTCACCTAGGCAAACCTTTACATTTTTGAGTAGTAGACAAAGGGGGAAGTACAAGGGTGAATGACTTGCGTGGTTCTCACTGTTTTTTTTTACCCAACTTGCCCTGCTAGCCTCATATTTTGTTGGAAAAAATCACTATTTCCACACATTTTTGTGTGGGAAAGTTGTGGCATCGCCGGGCAGACACGCATTTCCTACCACCCAGCGTTCCCCAAGGTCTCCCGATAAAAATGGTGCCTCACTCGTGTGGGAGGCCCTAGTACCCGCGACAGGCTAGGGCCCAAAAGGTATTGAGGCAACATGAAAATTGCCTATCACAAAACAACCTGGTTTTGTGAGGGGGTCACCTTGGTTTTTGGCCCCGTGCTCGGCGGCCAGCTAGGGAAACCTACCAAACCCACACATTTCTGAAAACTAGACACCCGGGGGGTTCCAGGGAGGTATGGCTGCGTGGATCCCCCAACGTTTTCCTACCCAGAATCCCCTGCAAACCTCGAATTTAGCTGAAAAAATCACTTTTTCCACACATTTTTGTGTGGGAAAGTTGTGGCATCGCCGGGCAGACATGCATTTCCTACCACCCAGTGTTCCCCAAGGTCTCCCGATAAAAATGGTACCTCACTCGTGTGGGAGGCCCAAGTACCTGCGACAGGCTAGGGCCCAAAACGTATTGGGGTGACATTAAAATTGCCTATCACAAAACAACCTGGTTTTGTGAGGGGTCACCTTGGTTTTGGCCCGTGCTCGGCGGCCAGCTAGGAAACCTACCAAACCCACACATTTCTGAAAACTAGACACCCGGGGGTTCCAGGGAGGTATGGCTGCGTGGATCCCCCAACGTTTTCCTACCCAGAATCCCTGCAAACCTCGAATTTAGCTGAAAAAATCACTTTTTCCACACATTTTTGTGTGGGAAAGTTGTGGCATCGCCGGGCAGACATGCATTTCCTACCACCCAGTGTTCCCCAAGGTCTCCCGATAAAAATGGTACCTCACTCGTGTGGGAGGCCCAAGTACCTGCGACAGGCTAGGGCCCAAAACGTATTGGGGTGACATTAAAGTTGCCTATCACAAAACAACCTGGTTTTGCAAGGGGTCACTTCGGTTTTTGGCCCGTGCTCAGCGGCCAGCTAGGAAACCTATCAAACCCACACATTTCTGGAAACTAGACACCCGGGGGTTCCAGGGAGGTATGGCTTGCGTGGATCCCCCAACGTTTTCTTACCAGAATCCCCTGCAAACCTCGAATTTAGCTGAAAAAATCACTTTTTCCACACATTTTTGTGTGGGAAAGTTGTGGCATCGCCGGGCAGACAAGCATTTCTTACCACCCAGCGTTCCCAAGGTCTCCCGATAAAATGGTACCTCACTCGTGTGGGAGGCCCAAGTACCCGCGACAGGCTAGGGCCCAAAACGTAATGAGGTGACATTAAAATTGCCTATCACAAAACAACCTGGTTTTGCAAGGGAGTCACCTCAGTTTTGGCCCCGTGCTCGGTGGCCAGCTAGGAAACCTATCAAACCCACACATTTCTGAAAACTAGACACCCGGGGGTTCCAGGGAGGTATGGCTTGCGTGGATCCCCCAAAGTTTTCCTACCCAGAATCCCCTGCAAACCTCGAATTTAGCTGAAAAAATCACTTTTTCCACACATTTTTGTGTGGGAAAGTTGTGGCATCGCTGGGCAGACACGCATTTCCTACCACCGAGCGTTCCCCAAGGTCTCCCGATAAAAATGGTACCTCACTCGTGTGGGAGGCCCAAGTACCCGCGACAGGCTAGGGCCCAAAACATTTTGTGATAGGCAATTTTGATGTTGCCTCAATATGTTTTTGGCCCTTGCCTGTCGCGGGTACTTGGGCCTCCCACACGAGTGAGGCACCATTTTTATCGGGAGACCTTGGGGAACACTGGGTGGTAGGAAATGCGTGTCTGCCCGGCGATGCCACAACTTTCCCACACAAAAATGTGTGGAAAAAGTGATTTTTTCAGCTAAATTTGAGGTTTGCAGGGGATTCTGGGTAAGAAAACATTGGGGGATCCACGCAAGCCATACCTCCCTGGAACCACCCGGGTGTCTAGTTTTCAGAAATGTGTGGGTTTGATAGGTTTCCCTAGCTGGCCGCCGAGCACGGGGCCAAAACCGAGGTGACTCTTGCAAAACCAGGTTGTTTTGTGATAGGCAATTTTAATGTCACCTCAATACGTTTTGGGCCCTAGCCTGTCGCTGGTAATTGGGCCTCCCACATGAGTGAGGCACCATTTTTATCGGGAGACCTTGGGGAACACTGGGTGGTAGGAAATGCGTGTCTGCCCGGCGATGCCATAACTTTCCCACACAAAAATGTGTGGAAAAAGTGATTTTTTCAGCTAAATTTGAGGTTTGCAGGGGATTCTGGGTAAGAAAACGTTGGGGGATCCACGCAAGCCATACCTCCCTGGAACCACCCGGGTGTCTAGTTTTCAGAAATGTGTGGCTTGATAGGTTTCTCTAGCTGGCCGCCGAGCACTGGGCCAAAACCGAGGTGACCCCCCTTCAAAACCAGGTTGTTTTGTGATAGGCAATTTTAATGTCACCTCAATACGTTTTGGGCCCTAGTCTGTCGCGGGTACTTGGGCCTCCCACACGAGTGAGGCACCATTTTTATCGGGAGACCTTGGGGAACACTGGGTGGTAGGAAATGCGTGTCTGCCCGGCGATGCCACAACTTTCCCACACAAAAATGTGTGGAAAAAGTGATTTTTTTCAGCTAAATTTGAGGTTTGCAGGGGATTCTGGGTAAGAAAACGTTGGGGGATCCATGCAAGCCATACCTCCCTGGAACCACCTGGGTGTCTAGTTTTCAGAAATGTGTGGGTTTGATAGGTTTCCCTAGCTGGCCACCGAGCATGGGGCCAAAAACCGAGGTGACCCCCCTTGCAAAACCAGGTTGTTTTGTGATAGGCAATTTTAATGTCACCTCAATACGTTTTGGGCCCTAGCCTGTCGCGGGTACTTGGGCCTCCCACACGAGTGAGGCACCATTTTTATCAGAAGACTTTGGGGAACGCGGGGTGGGTGGAATTTTGTGGATCCACGCAGATTCCAGAACTTTCCACCACAGAAATGTGAGGAAAATGTGGGGTTTTTTTACAATATTTTAGGTTTGCAAGGGATTCTGGGTAGCAGAACCTGGTGAGAGCCTGCCAAGTCACCCCATCCTGGATTCCCCTGGGTGTCTAGTTTTCAAAAATGTATAGGTTTCCTAGGTTTCCCTAGGTGCCGGCAGAGCTAGGGTTCAAAATCTACAGCTAATCACTTTGTTGAAAAAGGGTCCGTTTTCACTGCGAAAATGTGGTGTGTCCACGTTGCGTTTTGGGCCGTTTCCTGTCGCGGGTACTTAGGCCTCCCACACAAGTGAGGTACCATTTTTCTCAGAAGACTTTGGGGAACGCGGGGTGGGTGGAATTTTGTGGATACACGCAGATTCCAGAACTTTCCACCACAGAAATGTGAGAAAAATGTGGTTTTTTTTACAATATTTTAGGTTTGCAAGGGATTCTGGGTAGCATAACCTGGTGAGAGGCAGCCAAGTCACCCCATCCTGGAGTCCCCTGGGTGTCTAGTTTTCAAAAATGTATAGGTTTCCTAGGTTTCCCTAGGTGCCGGCAGAGCTAGGGTTCAAAATCTACAGCTAGGCACTTTGTTGAAAAAGGGTCCGTTTTCACTGTGAAAATGTGGTGTGTCCACGTTGCGTTTTGGGCCGTTTCCTGTCGCGGGTACTTGGGCCTCCCACACAAGTGAGGTACCATTTTTATCGTAAGACTTTGGGGAATGCGGGGTGGGTGGAATTTTGTGGATCCACGCAGATTCCAGAACTTTCCACCACAGAAATGTGAGGAACATTTGTTTGTTTGGACAATTTTTTAGGTTTGCAAGGGATTCTGGGTAACAGAACCTGGTGAGAGGCAGTCAAGTCACCCCATCCTGGATTCCCCTGGGTGTCTAGTTTTCAAAAATGTATAGGTTTGCTAGGTTTCCCTAGGTGCTGGCAGAGCTAGGGTTCAAAAACTACAGCTAGGCACTTTGCCAAATAAGGGTCATTTTTCACAGTGAAATTGAGGTGTGTCCACGTTGTGTTTTGCGCCGTTTCCTGATGCGGACACTAGGCCTACCCACACAAGTGAGGTACCATTTTTCTCGGAAGACTTTGGGGAACGCGGGGTGGGTAGAAATTTGTGGATCCACGCAGATTTCAGGACTTTCCACCACAGAAATGTGAGGAAAATGTGTTTTTTTGACAATTTTTTAGGTTTGCAAGGGATTCTGGGTAACAGAACCTGGTGAGAGGCAGTAAAGTCACCCCATCCTGGATTCCCCTGGGTGTCTAGTTTTCAAAAATATATAGGTTTTCTAGGTTTCCCTAGATGCAGGCAGAGCTAGGGTTCAAAAACTACAGCTAGGCACTTTGCCAAATAAGGGTCATTTTTCACAGTGAAATTGAGGTGTGTCCATGTTGCGTTTTGCGCCGTTTCCTGACGCGGACACTAGGCCTAGCAACACAAGTGAGGTACCATTTTTCTCGGAACACTTTGGGGAACACGGGGTGGGTAGAAATTTGTGGATCCACGCAGATTCCAGGACTTTCCACCACAGAAATGTGAGGAAAATGTGTTTTTTGACAATTTTTTAGGTTTGCAAGGGATTCTGGGTAACAGAACCTGGTGAGAGGCAGTAAATTCACCCCATCCTGGATTCCCCTGTGTGTCTAGTTTTCAAAAATATATAGGTTTGCTAGGTTTCCCTAGATGCAGGCAGAGCTAGGATTCAAAAACTACAGCTAGGCACTTTGCCAAAAAAGGGTCATTTTTCACTGTGAAATTGGGGTGTGTCCACGTAGCGTTTTGCGTGATTTCCTGTCGCGGGCTCTAGGCCTACCCACACAAGTAAGGTAGCATTTTTCTCGGAAGATTTTGGGGAACGCGGGGTGGGTAGAAATTTGTGGATCCACGCAGATTCCAGGACTTTCCACCACAGAAATGTGAGGAAAATGTGTTTTTTTGGACAATTTTTTAGGTTTGCAAGGGATTCTGGGTAACAGAACCTGGTGAGAGGCAGTAAAGTCACCCCATCATGGATTCCCCTGGGTGTCTAGTTTTCAAAAATATATAGGTTTTCTAGGTTTCCCTAGATGCAGGCAGAGCTAGGGTTCAAAAACTACAGCTAGGCACTTTGCCAAATAAGGGTCATTTTTCACAGTGAAATTGAGGTGTGTCCACGTTGCGTTTTGCGCCGTTTCCTGACGCGGACACTAGGCCTACCAACACAAGTGAGGTACCATTTTTCTCGGAACACTTTGGGGAACGCGGGGTGGGTAGAAATTTGTGGATCCACGCAGATTCCAGGACTTTCCACCACAGAAATGTGAGGAAAATGTGTTTTTTTTGATAATTTTTTAGGTTTGCAAGGGATTCTGGGTAACAGAACCTGGTGAGAGGCAGTCAAGTCACCCCATCCTGGATTCCCCTGGGTGTCTAGTTTTCAAAAATGTATAGGTTTGCTAGGTTTCCCTAGGTGCTGGCAGAGCTAGGTTTCAAAAACTACAGCTAGGCACTTTGCCAAATAAGGGTCATTTTTCACAGTGAAATTGAGGTGTGTCCATGTTGCGTTTTGCGCCGTTTCCTGATGCGGACACTAGGCCTACCCACACAAGTGAGGTACCATTTTTCTCGGAAGACTTTGGGGAACGCGGGGTGGGTAGAAATTTGTGGATCCACGCAGATTTCAGGACTTTCCACCACAGAAATGTGAGGAAAATGTGTTTTTTTTGACAATTTTTTAGGTTTGCAAGGGATTCTGGGTAACAGAACCTGGTGAGAGGCAGTAAAGTCACCCCATCCTGGATTCCCCTGGGTGTCTAGTTTCCAAAAATATATAGGTTTTCTAGGTTTCCCTAGATGCAGGCAGAGCTAGGGTTCAAAAACTACAGCTAGGCACTTTGCCAAATAAGGGTCATTTTTCACAGTGAAATTGAGGTGTGTCCATGTTGCGTTTTGCGCCGTTTCCTGACGCGGACACTAGGCCTAGCAACACAAGTGAGGTACCATTTTTCTCGGAACACTTTGGGGAACACGGGGTGGGTAGAAATGTGTGGATCCACGCAGATTCCAGGACTTTCCACCACAGAAATGTGAGGAAAATGTGTTTTTTGGACAATTTTTTAGGTTTGCAAGGGATTCTGGGTAACAGAACCTGGTGAGAGGCAGTAAATTCACCCCATCCTGGATTCCCCCGTGTGTCTAGTTTTCAAAAATATATAGGTTTGCTAGGTTTCCCTAGATGCAGGCAGAGCTAGGATTCAAAAACTACAGCTAGGCACTTTGCCAAAAAAGGGTCATTTTTCACTGTGAAATTGGGGTGTGTCCACGTTGCGTTTTGCGTGATTTCCTGTCGCGGGCTCTAGGCCTACCCACACAAGTGAGGTAGCATTTTTCTCGTAAGATTTTGGGGAACGCGGGGTGGGTAGAAATTTGTGGATCCACGCAGATTCCAGGACTTTCCACCACAGAAATGTGAGGAAAATGTGTTTTTTTGGACAATTTTTTAGGTTTGCAAGGGATTCTGGGTAACAGAACCTGGTGAGAGGCAGTAAAGTCACCCCATCCTGGATTCCCCTGGGTGTCTAGTTTTCAAAAATATATAGGTTTTCTAGGTTTCCCTAGATGCAGGCAGAGCTAGGGTTCAAAAACTACAGCTAGGCACTTTGCCAAATAAGGGTCATTTTTCACAGTGAAATTGAGGTGTGTCCACGTTGCGTTTTGCGCCGTTTCCTGACGCGGACACTAGGCCTACCAACACAAGTGAGGTACCATTTTTCTCGGAACACTTTGGGGAACGCGGGGTGGGTAGAAATTTGTGGATCCACGCAGATTCCAGGACTTTCCACCACAGAAATGTGAGGAAAATGTGTTTTTTTGGACAATTTTTTAGGTTTGCAAGGGATTCTGGGTAACAGAACCTGGTGAGAGGCAGTCAAGTCACCCCATCCTGGATTCCCCTGGGTGTCTAGTTTTCAAAAATGTATAGGTTTGCTAGGTTTCCCTAGGTGCTGGCAGAGCTAGGTTTCAAAAACTACAGCTAGGCACTTTGCCAAATAAGGGTCATTTTTCACAGTGAAATTGAGGTGTGTCCACGTTGCGTTTTGCGCCGTTTCCTGACGCGGACACTAGGCCTACCAACACAAGTGAGGTACCATTTTTCTCGGAACACTTTGGGGAACGCGGGGTGGGTAGAAATTTGTGGATCCACGCAGATTCCAGGACTTTCCACCACAGAAATGTGAGGAAAATGTGTTTTTTTTTACAATTTTTTAGGTTTGCAAGGGATTCTGGGTAACAGAACCTGGTGAGAGGCAGTCAAGTCACCCCATCCTGGATTCCCCTGGGTGTCTAGTTTTCAAAAATGTATAGGTTTGCTAGGTTTCCCTAGGTGCTGGCAGAGCTAGGTTTCAAAAACTACAGCTAGGCACTTTGCCAAATAAGGGTCATTTTTCACAGTGAAATTGAGGTGTGTCCACGTTGCGTTTTGCGCCGTTTCCTGATGCGGACACTAGGCCTACCCACACAAGTGAGGTACCATTTTTCTCGGAAGACTTTGGGGAACGCGGGGTGGGTAGAAATTTGTGGATCCACGCAGATTTCAGGACTTTCCACCACAGAAATGTGAGGAAAATGTGTTTGTTTTGACAATTTTTTAGGTTTGCAAGGGATTCTGGGTAACAGAACCTGGTGAGAGGCAGTAAAGTCACCCCATCCTGGATTCCCCTGGGTGTCTAGTTTTCAAAAATATATAGGTTTTCTAGGTTTCCCTAGATGCAGGCAGAGCTAGGGTTCAAAAACTACAGCTAGGCACTTTGCCAAATAAGGGTCATTTTTCACAGTGAAATTGAGGTGTGTCCACGTTGCGTTTTGCGCCGTTTCCTGACGCGGACACTAGGCCTAGCAACACAAGTGAGGTACCATTTTTCTCGGAACACATTGGGGATTGCGGGGTGGGTAGAAATTTGTGGATCCACGCAGATTCCAGGACTTTCCACCACAGAAATGTGAGGAAAATGTGTTTTTTTGGACAATTTTTTAGGTTTGCAAGGGATTCTGGGTAACAGAACCTGGTGAGAGGCAGTAAATTCACCCCATCCTGGATTCCCCTGTGTGTCTAGTTTTCAAAAATATATAGGTTTGCTAGGTTTCCCTAGATGCAGGCAGAGCTAGGATTCAAAAACTACAGCTAGGCACTTTGCCAAAAAAGGGTCATTTTTCACTGTGAAATTGGGGTGTGCCCACGTTGTGTTTTGCGTAATTTCCTGTCGCGGGCTCTAGGCCTACCCACACAAGTGAGGTAGCATTTTTCTCGGAAGACTTTGGGGAACGCGGGGTGGGTAGAAATTTGTGGATCCACGCAGATTCCAGGACTTTCCACCACAGAAATGTGAGGAAAATGTGTTTTTTTGGACAATTTTTTAGGTTTGCAAGGGATTCTGGGTAACAGAACCTGGTGAGAGGCAGTAAAGTCACCCCATCCTGGATTCCCCTGGGTGTCTAGTTTTCAAAAATATATAGGTTTTCTAGGTTTCCCTAGATGCAGGCAGAGCTAGGGTTCAAAAACTACAGCTAGGCACTTTGCCAAATAAGGGTCATTTTTCACAGTGAAATTGAGGTGTGTCCACGTTGCGTTTTGCGCCGTTTCCTGACGCGGACACTAGGCCTACCAACACAAGTGAGGTACCATTTTTCTTGGAACACTTTGGGGAACGTGGGGTGGGTAGAAATTTGTGGCTCCACGCAGATTCCAGGACTTTCCACCACAGAAATGTGAGGAAAATGTGTTTTTTTGACAATTTTTTAGGTTTGCAAGGGATTCTGGGTAACAGAACCTGGTGAGAGGCAGTAAAGTCACCCCATCCTGGATTCCCCTGGGTGTCTAGTTTTCAAAAATATATAGGTTTTCTAGGTTTCCCTAGATGCAGGCAGAGCTAGGGTTCAAAAACTACAGCTAGGCACTTTGCCAAATAAGGGTCATTTTTCACAGTGAAATTGAGGTGTGTCCACGTTGCGTTTTGCGCCGTTTCCTGACGCGGACACTAGGCCTAGCAACACAAGTGAGGTACCATTTTTCTCGGAAGACTTTGGGGAACGCGGGGTGGGTAGAAATTTGTGGATCCACGCAGATTTCAGGACTTTCCATCACAGAAATGTGAGGAAAATGTGTTTGTTTTGACAATTTTTTAGGTTTGCAAGGGATTCTGGGTAACAGAACCTGGTGAGAGGCAGTAAAGTCACCCCATCCTGGATTCCCCTGGGTGTCTAGTTTTCAAAAATATATAGGTTTTCTAGGTTTCCCTAGATGCAGGCAGAGCTAGGGTTCAAAAACTACAGCTAGGCACTTTGCCAAATAAGGGTCATTTTTCACAGTGAAATTGAGGTGTGTCCACGTTGCGTTTTGCGCCGTTTCCTGACGCGGACACTAGGCCTAGCAACACAAGTGAGGTACCATTTTTCTCGGAACACATTGGGGAACGCGGGGTGGGTAGAAATTTGTGGATCCACGCAGATTCCAGGACTTTCCACCACAAAAATGTGAGGAAAATGTGTTTTTTTGGACAATTTTTTAGGTTTGCAAGGGATTCTGGGTAACAGAACCTGGTGAGAGGCAGTAAATTCACCCCATCCTGGATTCCCCTGTGTGTCTAGTTTTCAAAAATATATAGGTTTTCTAGGTTTCCCTAGATGCAGGCAGAGCTAGGGTTCAAAAACTACAGCTAGGCACTTTGCCAAATAAGGGTCATTTTTCACAGTGAAATTGAGGTGTGTCCACGTTGCGTTTTGCGCCGTTTCCTGACGCGGACACTAGGCCTACCAACACAAGTGAGGTACCATTTTTCTTGGAACACTTTGGGAAACGCGGGGTGGGTAGAAATTTGTGGATCCACGCAGATTCCAGGACTTTCCACCACAGAAATGTGAGGAAAATGTGTTTTTTTGACAATTGTTTAGGTTTGCAAGGGATTCTGGGTAACAGAACCTGGTGAGAGGCAGTAAATTCACCCCATCCTGGATTCCCCTGGGTGTCTAGTTTTCAAAAATATATAGGTTTGCTAGGTTTCCCTAGATGCAGGCAGAGCTAGGATTCAAAAACTACAGCTAGGCACTTTGCCAAAAAAGGGTCATTTTTCACTGTGAAATTGGGGTGTGTCCACGTTGCGTTTTGCGTGATTTCCTGTCGCGGGCTCTAGGCCTACCCACACAAGTGAGGTAGCATTTTTCTTGGAAGACTTTGGGGAACGCGGGGTGGGTAGAAATTTGTGGATCCACGCAGATTCCAGGACTTTCCACCACAGAAGTGTGAGGAAAATGTGTTTTTTTGGACAATTTTTTAGGTTTGCAAGGGATTCTGGGTAACAGAACTTGGTGACAGGCAGTAAAGTCACCCCATCCTGGATTCCCCTGGGTGTCTAGTTTTCAAAAATATATAGGTTTGCTAGGTTTCCCTAGATGCAGGCAGAGCTAGGATTCAAAAACTACAGCTAGGCACTTTGCCAAAAAAGGGTCATTTTTCACTGTGAAATTGGGGTGTGTGCACGTTGTGTTTTGCGCGATTTCCTGTTGCGGGCTCTAGGCCTACCCACACAAGTGAGGTACCATTTTTCTCGGAAAACTTTGGGGAACGCGGGGTTCATAGAAATTTGTGGATCCACGCAGATTCCAGGACTTTCCACCGCAGAAATGTTAGGAAAATGTGTTTTTTTTGACAATTGTTTAGGTTTGCAAGGGATTCTGGGTAACAGAACCTGGTGAGAGGCAGTAAAGTCACCCCATCCTGGATTCCCCTGGGTGTCTAGTTTTCAAAAATGTATAGGTTTGCTAGGTTTCCCTAGATGCAGGCAGAGCTAGGATTCAAAAACTACAGCTAGGCACTTTGCCAAAAAAGGGTCATTTTTCACTGGAAATTGGTGTGTGTCCACGTTGCGTTTTGCACCATTTCCTGTCGCTGGCTCTAGGCCTACCCACACAAGTGAGGTACCATTTTTCTCGGAAGACTTTGGGGAACGCGGGGTGGGTAGAAATTTGTGGATCCACGCAGATTCCAGGACTTTCCACCACAGAAATGTGAGGAAAATGTGTTTTTTTGGACAATTTTTTAGGTTTGCAAGGGATTCTGGGTAACAGAACCTGGTGAGAGGCAGTAAAGTCACCCCATCCTGGATTCCCCTGGGTGTCTAGTTTTCAAAAATGTATAGGTTTGCTAGGTTTCCCTAGATTCAGGCAGAGCTAGGATTCAAAAACTACAGCTAGGCACTTTGCCAAAAAAGGGTCATTTTTCACTGTGAAATTGGGGTGTGTCCACGTTGCGTTTTGCGCCATTTCCTGTCGCATGCTCCAGGCCTACCCACACAAGTGAGGTACCATTTTTCTCGGAAGACTTTGGGGAACGCAGGGTGTATTGAAATTTGTGTATCCACGCAGATTCCAGAACTTTCCACCACAGAAATGTAGGGAAAATGTGTTTTTTTTGACAATTTTTTAGGTTTGCAAGGGATTCTGGGTAACAGAACCTGGTGAGAAGCAGTCAAGTCACCCCATCCTGGATTCCCCTGGGTGTCTAATTTTCAAAAATGTAAGCCCACAGCATTTCATCAACCAACTTTCGTACAATGCAACCACTGGCGGAGGCCATTTGAATAATGCCTTTAACTACTTTGTTGGACCTCTCACACAAACCATTTCCTTGTGGGTTGTATAGAGAAGTGCGATGATGAGATACTCCACAACTTTTTAAGAATGTTTGCATATCGTTGGAAACCAATTGTGTGCCATTGTCTGTAATGAGAATGGAGGGTATTCCCTCATCTCTAAACAGTTTTCCTAAAAATGTTATGGTACTCTCAGTGGAAATGTTGTTAGTAAATTCTACCACAAGCCACTTTGAAAAGACGTCTACTACAACAATGCCAAACCTGTCAGACTCATGTAGTTCACCCATGGGACCGATAAAGTCTAGGCAAATCGTGTGCCAAGGTAGGCCAGGATTGGTAATATGGGCATCATCAGATTTGCAACCAACTTTCAGCCTTTTCTCTCCTTCCCTGCAAATAGAGCAATTTTCCACCCAATCTACCACTTGGGCGTCTAAGCCAGGCCACCAGAAATGATTTTTGATGCGTCGTTGAGTGAGGCTTTGATCCAAATGTCCTTCATGTGCTAGAGTCAGGAGTTTACTCCTGATGCCAAAAGGAGGAATAAACTTTTCACCCTTAACTAGAATGCTATCGCTACATATGGACAATTCGTCTAGGATTTTTGAATAAGGACGTACAGACACAGGAAGACAACTCTCTCTTCTTGGGCTAGCTTTTAACAAATTGATTACTTCTTGTAAAGTGTGATCGTTTTGCATCTCACGCTTCCAATCACTAGCATCGAACACCCCCTCACCCACAAAGACTGCATCATCAAATGTGGCAACTGCAATGTCATCATTATTGCGCACAACCGTCGGATCAGAGACAGAGCGCCAATCAACAGACAGTCTGGACAGGCAATCAGCTTGGATATTTCTCCAACCCTGGATGTGTTCCACCTGATATTGAAAGCATTGGAGCTTGGCTGCTAGTTTAACTAGTCTTGCAGAGCCCTTGCCAGTACCACCAGGAGACAATACTTTTATTAGCGGCTTGTGATCAGTTCTAAGAAGAAATCTAGTGCCCCACAAGTATGTCCTAAAGTATTCCACAGCCCAAGCTGCTGCAAGTGCTTCTCTTTCAATGACGGAATAGTTTTTCTCAGAATCAGTTAAAGTCCTGCTGGCAAAAGCTACAGTCCTCTCACAACCTGAAACCATCTGGGATAACGTTGCTCCTAGGCCTGTTGAGCTGGCATCTACTGTTAAGATGGATTTGTGATTGACATCAAAAGGAGAAAGAACATTTGCCTCACAAATTTCTTTCTTAATTTGGTCAAAACATTCCTGATGCTGAGTGGACCACAGAAAACTTACACCTTTCTTAAGAAGTGAACGTAAACAAACGGTTTTATCCGAAAAGTTTTTGACAAACTTTGAATAGTATTCTATGAGGCCCATAAATGAGCGAAGTTGATCTTTATCAACTGGAGCAGGGGCTGAGCTTATGGCACTGCACAAGTTCTCTTTTGGCTGAACCCCCAAGGCGCTAATGGTGTAACCCAAGTAATCTATTTGATCCACTAGAAATTTACACTTATCTTTGCGGAGTGTGAGCCCTGATTTGTTAAGTTTCTCTAAAACAATTCTAAGGATGGCGTTGTGTTCCTCAACGGACTGGCCATAGACTAATATGTCATCTTGGAAATAAATAGTGTTATCCACCCCTTTGAAAATGTCAGAGACCATGCGTTGAAAAACGCTTGCAGCAGAAATAAGTCCAAAGGGCAGCCGTGTGAATTGAAAGGTGCCCTCTGGAGTTATGAAGGCCGTGAGATGTTTGGAGTCACTGTGTAGTCTAATCTGGTGGTAAGCGCTTTTGAGATCAAGTTTAGAGAAAACCTTGGCACCCTTGAGTGTGGAGACTAATTCTGTGATGTTTGGGAGTGGAAATGTATCAGCTATAACGCACTGGTTCAGAGAGCGTAAGTCAACACAGAATCTCAATTTTCCATCCGCCTTCTTGGTAATAACGACTGGAGAAATCCATGGGGAAGCCTCTACCGGCTCTATGACACCTGAACCCAGCATTTCTTTGATGAGGTTTTTAACCTCGCCCTTAACGACAATGGGAACGCGCCTAACCTTATGCTGAACAGGTACTGAGTTTCCCTTGAGTAAAATTCGATGGGCATACCCTTTAAGTTGTCCGAGTTCATCTCTAAACACCGCCTGAGCCTCACCAAGAATACTGTCTAGACCCTCATCTTCCACAACCATGACTTGCATGGGCGCTCTCGGATTAACTATGATGTGTAGATCGTATTGGTGTACCCACCCTAGGATTGCCGGACCATGGTCAGATACATAAACCTTACCCCTAATGTGCCTGTGGGAAAAGGAGATATGAGCCTCGAAATACCCAAGTATGTCAATTGATTCACCCTGATACCCACCAGGAGAAATGTCCTTGGGAAGTAGTGTTTTGTTATCCCACTTCTCTTTGAAGAGACACTTGGGAATGATGGTAAACTTTGAGCCTGTATCGACCATGAGGGACACCTCACGACCATCGATAGAGAAAATAGCTTTGGGCCTGTTTTTTCTCTTCTCATCATCACTTTGGGAATCCTTGGACTCTATAACTAAAATTTTATCACCATCAAATTCTGGATCATTACCAACAACATGTACAGTAGAAACACTGGGGTTAAGCCTACTCCTACAAACACGAGCATAGTGACCCATGCGACCGCACTTAAGACATTCCTGCTTGGAAGCAAAACAAAACTTAGAGTCAGAGGCATGAGCATTACTGCCACACCTACTACATATTCTATTGTTTGAAGGTTTGTGCACGACTGTGGTAGGCTTGGGATTGAAGGGTCTTTTAACAAACTTTGCCTTATTCTTGATGGCGGCAATGTTACTATGTTCATCGTCGTCATGACATGTGCCACGATGATCTTGTGGTGAGATTTCATTAACCTCTGAATTGAGATTCCTTTTCTCCAATTCCTTCATGCATCCTTCGGATTGCTCGACCACTTTGGCTAAGTCAATGGCAGTTTTAAGGTTGGGGTTTTTTGCTGCCCACAACCGCTCCTGAATTTTTTTATTGTTGCACTGAACAATGAGCTGATCGCGGATCATCTCATCTGTCATCGCACCAAAGTTACACTTTATAGACATCTCTCGTAGTCTTGAGATAAAGTCATCGATAGACTCACCTGTCTTTTGATGTTGCGTATAAAATTTGTACCTATTCATTACAAGGTTTTCCTCTTTGGAATACCTGACCTCGAGTCTGCACACGGCTTCTTTGAACTCATCAGGTATAGGTTGGCCACTGGCTTGAAGGGCTTGTGGGAGAAAACGGAAAACACGTTGTCCTTCTTTGCCTAATGTGCTCAAGAGAAGAGCTTTCTTTCTTTTTGCTGAAAAATCTTGCCCTTCAAGAACGTCTAGGTAGTTCTCAAACATAAGAATCCAGTCTTCCCACGGAATGCTAGGTTGACCAGGTTGCGCTAAAAATACAGGAGGTAAAACAGACGAAAACTGGGCTGGATTCATGGTATAATACTGTGATGAGAGATGTAAGTACCTGAGTGCAAACCGTTGTGTGGAACTGACAGATGGAAAGGCAAGAGGAGAAAGTGAGAAAGAAAAAAAACAAAATAGAAAACTGCGTGAGTGGCTTAGAGGCAATTAGAACGCCCGACAATGTACTGAAATAGTGTGTAACGTTGTGGATAGTTTGGTCACAAGGGATATACAATTAGCGTGTATATCGCTGCAGATGATTTTCACAAAATCCACTTGGACATGTAGAATGATGAGCTTGTCAAAATCAGCTTGCAGATCTGATTTTAAGTGGATGAAGCGCGTTGTTGTGCAATAGAAGGCTTTGATTCAGGCCAGCCTTTCTATTGCACTCTGGTAACCAGGACAACCCTTAGATAAGCACTGTGCCTCTGGTAGCGCGCTCTCGCTGCGGGGAGGAAGAGCCTCTGTGACGCTGCACTACTCTGTGACGTTGGTAACCAGGGTAACACAGACGCTGGTTACGTGCCTTTGAGTGCGCGTTAGTGCTGGCGCTAGCGTGAACCCTAGCACGTCATCATAACTCAGATGAGTGGAGGAAGGAAGGATCTCTCCGTTGGGAGCAACAACCGCTGCTGATGCACAGGCGCCTGACGCTGTCACTGGGATTGCTGGACTCTCCTTACGCCAATAATCACCTAACTCGCCGCTTTGGGTTGCGCCTGACTCGGGTTGCTGGACTCGCCTCACGCCATTAACCAGGTTGCGCTTGACTTCACCTCTCGCAGGCACACCGCTGTGAAGTTTACTCGCTTGGAGCGCCTCACGGACTAAAGACGGTGATGTCACACGCGTGACACTGTCTCCAAGGCTGCGCTTATAGCCTGCTTCGCAAACGCATGCTAGGTGCTGGAGAAGTGTGTTCCTACTCACTGTGCTGCCGTCCGCTCTCGCCTTGCTTCGTTTCCGGCCTGTTATTTTCCGGTTCTGGTCCTTGAAGGCGGATGAGGAGAATGTGCACGCCGGGTTCCTTGGATCCCATCCTCGTCGCCAAAATGTAGTAAATGACTGGGTCCAGGCGCGGTAAGTAAACTGAGGGTTTTATTGAGCAACAGGGGAAACGGCGAGAGCGGACTCTTCCAAGCAGAAGACTAGATCTAACTGCCATGGAACAGAACGCACACTCGAGGGGAAGCATAGAATGAGAATGTGCTAACATTCTTAGCAGTGCAAGGACTCTACTAGAACATGACATGTATTACAGTTTGCTAGGTTTCCCTAGGTGCCGGCAGAGCTAGGGTTCACAAACTACAGCTAGGCACTTTGCCAAAAAAGGGTCATTTTTCACTGTGAAATTGGGGTGTGTCCACGTTGCGTTTTGCGCCATTTCCTGTCGCAGGCTCTAGGCCTACCCACACAAGTGAGGTACCATTTTTCTTGGAAGACTTTGGGGAACGCAGGGTGCGTTGAAATTTGTGTATCCACTCAGATTCCAGAACTTTCCACCACAGAAATGTAGGGAAAATGTGTTTTTTTGGACAATTTTTTAGGTTTGCAAGGGATTCTGGGTAACAGAACCTGGTGAGAAGCAGTCAAGTCACCCCATCCTGGATTCCCCTGGGTGTCTAATTTTCAAAAATGTATAGGTTTGCTAGGTTTCCCTAGGTGCCGTCAGAGCTATTGTTCAAAAACTACAGCTAGGCACTTTGCCAAAAAAGGGTCATTTTTCACTGTGAAATTGTGGTGTGTCCACATTGCGTTTTGTGCCGTTTCCTGTCCTGGGCACTAGGCCTACCCACACAAGTGAGGTACCATTTTACTCGGAAGACTTTGGGGAACGCGGGGTGGGTGGAAATTTGTGGATCCATGCAGATTCCAGAACTTTCCACCACAGAAATGTGAGGAAAATGTGTTTTTTTGACAATTTTTTAGGTTTGCAAGGGATTCTGGGTAACAGAACCTGGTGAAAGCCAGTCAAGTCACCCCATCCTGGATTCCCCTGGGTGTCTAGTTTTCAAAAATGTATAGGTTTGCTAGGTTTCCCTGGGTGCCGGCAGAGCAAGGGTTCAAAAACTACAGCTAGGCACTTTGCAAAAAAAGGGCAATTTTTCATTGTGAAAAAGTGGTGTGTTCACGTTGCCTTTTGAGCCGTTTCCTGTCGTGGGCACTAGGCCTACCCACACAAGTGAGGTACCATTTTTATCGGGACACTTACGGTAATTCAGATTTGTAAAGAAACTGTTATTACCTATTGACTTTCGATGCATTTCTGCCTTCCAAATGAAAGACAATGTGTAAAAAAGAAGTTATTTTATAAAATGACCTATAATTCTCATGCTAGTATGAGTATTACCAATTTCAGAAATGTGCAAATATCTACTGTTTCTAAACTCTATATTGTGTTCCCATTTCAGAAATACATAGGAGTCTTTCATACCGAATATTCCATGTATACATTTTCCCAGAATAATTGCTATATACCCGGTACATAATAAAAAACCATTGCAAGACGCTGCTCAGTTTTTGGCTCTGGGTTCGTCGGGTTCTTGGTGAACCTACAAGTCCTATATATCCCCACAACCAGTAAGGTCCAGTGGATGTAACGGTATATTGCTTTCAAAGAGCAGTCATAATTAGAAGAAGTTACAGGTGAAAACGTTGACAAAAAAAGCTGTTTTTTTCAACTAATTTTCCATTTTTCCTATATTTAACTGTTAGTTTCTATAAAGAAACCTTGATGGATTTACACAAATGACCCCTTGCTGAATTCAGCATTTTGTCTACTTTTCTAAAATGTACAGATTTCCAGGATCCATTATTGCTTTCATACCCATTTCTACCATTAACTGGAAGGAGGTTGAAAGCACAAAAAATAGCAAAAATAGGCTATGTACCAGAAAAATGCCAAAACTGTGTAAATTTTTTTGGTTTTCTGACAAAAGTCTGTCATTCCCTCAAAGCTGGGAAAATGGAGATTTCAGCCCCACAAACCCTTTTTGGATACCATTTGCAGGGAAAAACCCAGACGCTTTCATATGCAGGACTTTTTTCCCATTTTTCCCCAAAAAACCAAAATGTAGCTGTATTTTGGCTAAAATCTGGGACCCCTCCAGGGGAATCCACAAACCCTGGGTACCTTTAGAATCCCCATGATGTTGGAAGAAAAGGACGCAAATTTGGCGTGGATACCTTATGTGGTCAAAAAGTTACAGAGGCCTAATTGCGAACTACTACAAATAGCCAAAAAAGGGCTCAGCACTGGGGGGGAAAAGGCCCAGCAGTTAAGGGGTTAATGAGATGAATCATTAATTATGTATCTGGATATAAATTTTGAATATGTTGTGATTAGAAGACAATATTCTATATTCACTTTGGAGCTTTCTGCTTCTGGGCACAAATGTTGTTTTGACTAGATCCTTTGCACAGGGTTTGCTGTTTGGGCTTGCACCCATTGTAAAGACATTGTAAATTAATTTTGCATTACAACTTCGGTATTTGTATTACTTCCAGCCCTGAGGAAGTCGTAGGGCTCATACCCAGCAATGACGAAACACGTTGGCTTAAGGGAGTGGAAGACCCTGATACATTAAAGAAGAAACAAAGCCCATACTACTGTGTTCATGTTCTTTGATACTACTGCATTTGCTTTTAACTTGAGATGCGTGTGCTTCAGAAATTGTTAATTGTTAAGTCATGATTAGTTTTATTCTGGTTGCCTAATTACTGGTCATCGGTAAGTGCCAAGACACCTCTGAGCATAAGTTGTGTTCTACAAATTTAAAATCAAAATAAAATCAGAGGGACTAACTGCTGAGTATGAAAAATGTAAGTTTGCAAAACACCAAGTCACTTATTTGGGTCATGTCTTAGTGGGGAAGGAATTTCACCTAAAAAAGAATTAGTACAGGTGATTAGGGAAGACCCAGCACCTCAGATAAAGGAGCAGTTATGATCATTCTTAGGGCTTGCGGAGTATTACTCCAAATGTGTTACTAGGTTTGCAGAAAAAAACGTATGGCATGAGACAGATGCTGAAGAATTGGTGTAAATTTAAATGGATTGAAGAGTGTTTAAGGTCTTTACAGAGCATGAAAGAGGACATTAGAAAGGCTACACCCATACAAGGCTTTGATCCAATGTTGCACAGCATCATACCTGTGGATGCTAGCAATAAGGGATTGGGTGCAGTGTTGATGCAAAAAGATGAGAGAGGTGGAGAATGTCCGATTGGATTTGCTTCGCACAGTCTCACGCCTACTGAAGTAGGCTATTCCGTCATTGAAAGAGAAACACTTGCATGTGTATGGAGCATGGAATATTTCAGGTCTTTTGTATAGGATATGAAATTTGATGTGAGGACTGATCGTAAACCACTGGTGAACCTACTCACTACTGGAGGGTTCTTGAAGGCATCGGTGAGAATTGTAAGGTTGTCGATGAGACTGCAGGATTACAATTATTGCATAAGATATGTCCCAGGTGTGCAAAATAAAGTAGCAGACTATTTAAGTCGCATGCCCTTACCTACCAAGGAACTACCATTGAGTAAATGGGATGAGTTTCAGGTGGCTTATGTGGATGAGGAGGGCTTGCACTCTATTGGGAAAGTAGAATGGAGAGAAGCATATGAGAAGGATGATGAACTGGATATGGTAAAGAAATATATCCAGGGAGGATGGGTGGACAAGAAGAGTTGCTCAGGTTTGTGATAAAAAGCTTCTGGGAGGTCAGGAACGGTCGGTTGAAATGGATTTTGTAATGAGGGGAGAAAGAATTGTGCCTCCTTAGTGCTTAAAAAACAGAGGGGCCGATTCCGATCTCGGCCGGTAGGGCACCGAATCGGAATCGGCTTAACCGGATCCGATTCGGAGCCCTATTTCCCGACCGAGTCGTACGTGCGTCCGGGCGAGCGAGTACGATGCGTGCGCTCGTGAAATCTCCGACCGACTCGTTCGCAGGACCCGACCGCTCTTACCGACTCGCACGGGGACGACGCGCACCTCGCAATGGAGACGTTTCCCGGCCGGGTAAGTACGATGCGCACCTCGACCGCTCCGACCGACTCGCGCAGCCCGGCTCCAAGGAGCTGTCGGAGCCGCACTTTGGGGGTCCGTGTCGGACCCCCCTGGAAGCGTAGGCGTGCGAGTCGCACACAGGGGGGACACATGGGTCCCCCCTACACGTGCATGTACGGTGCGACCTGCATCAACGCGAACACGCTGTAGGGGGGCGCCCTTGTTCGCGTCGTGCCCATTGAGTCAATGGGAGCCCGTGTATGCGTCGTACGACTGGCTCCCATTGACTTCAATGGGAGTCCGACCGAATCGAGTCCGATAGCATGCATGCGCATCGTACTCGTTCGGTCGGACTGCTAGGGTCCGATTCGGTCAGAAATCTCTCCGGGTCCGGCTCGGTCGGAGAGATTTCCGGCCCGAATCGGAATCGGCCCCAAAGTGTTAGAATTATGTCATGAGGGACATTTTGGAATAGTTAGAACAAAAAAAGACTGAAATCCTCCTATTGGTGGCCAGAGATGGATCTGGACATAGAGATGGGTTGTAAGGAAGTATGTGCAATGCGGTGGGTCAGATAAAAGTTTGAATACTATGAGACTGGCATTAATGCCAATAGAGCGTCCGAAAATAGTTTGGGAAATGTTGGCGGTAGATTTTGTTCGTCTGGTTCAGACTGAAATGGGCGAGAGCAAATATATCATTGTACTGATAGACTATTTCAGTAAGTGGGTAGAGCTGGAGGTGGTACAAAAAGCAGATGCTGAGACAGTGGTGAGATTTTTGGATGCTATATTTTTGAGAGAAGGTTTGCCTACAAAAAACTCTTAAGTGAAAATGGATCCCAATTTAAGACCGCTGTAGTGGAAGAGTTCCTCTGAAAGAATGGTGTCAAAAATTTAAATACCTTAGTTTATCATCCAGAGCACTTTAATTGGGTGATAAAAGGTACTATCCAGATAGCCAGTGGTAATGGTAAGAAATGGGAGGTTGAGAGAAGATTTTGTGGGCATTTATCTTAACCCCTTCAATTACAGGCCATACTCCATTTGTTCTCATGCGGAGTAGGGAGCCGTACACCAAAGATAATTTGAGTTAGATGGATAGTACGAAGAAAATAGAATAGTCTCCTGATAAAGTAAAAGAGGGATCACTGATACAACATTGACTCTCATAACATTGAACTACATAATTATCGAGTCAACAATATCGTAAACAAAAATATTGACACACATTACACAAAATAGAAATATCACTAATATCGAATAAAAAATATCGTTGAAATAAATCTCAAAGACAAAAATATTGACGACAAAATTATAGAACACAAAAATATCAATAACATTAAATTAAAATGAAACACATCAAAAATATCGATACAAACAATATCAACAACACAAACATGGATAAAATACATTTTAACTATATTGAAAATAAAATTTGAACATAAAAATATACTATTTACGATAATAAAATAAAATAACGCATACCAATTAATGTAAATAAACAATACACTAAATAACAATTTAACCACATTATTTTAAACAAATAAATTAAATGAACAAAAACAAATTAATAAACAAACAATATTATATATAAAATAAATTAAAAATAACTAAGATAAACAAACATATTTATATATAATAAAGAAAAAATATATAAAACATTTATCTACATATAAAATTAAATAACAACAATAAACAAAATAAAAACAAACAATAAATGAACATAATAAACATTACATAAATAACAAGGTAACAGCTACAAATTTCAAAAAAGCTATCTCAACCAATAAATTTAAAACACACTAACACAAACCAATAGAAAATCTAACTAATTAAACAAACACTATATAAACAATGACATAATTAACATCAAATTTACCGTATGGCGGACGACCATGGAGAAAGAACGAACGTTTGAGAGAGAGAAGACAAAAAGAAAATCAACTACACGAAAAACTATTCCAAAGATCCCGCAATAAAGGTAAGCACAAAACTTGATAACTAAATAAATTAAAATAACTTGTAAAATATTAGAATATAATTTCCTTAATATATAACGGATTCAACATCACTAAAATTGCATCTAGAAATGTCTGCACAAAGATTTAAGGACACAACAACAATAGAATATAACACAAAGTAAGTATATAACTTCACCAATAGCAAACGTAAATTATTTTAAAAACCAAACTGAATAAAATAACAAAACATAGCTAACAAATGTTCTTTTATTTTTAACAGCTTCTACAAAAATCAACAAAACCAGAACATCACTCCATCAACTAAAAACAGTAAGTATATTTATTTAATTACAAATAAATAATAATAAACACTTATTAATATAAATAATGAAATTAACTAAAATTACAACGTAATGCTTTGTTTTTCACAGATTATAATTCACAACAACTCCACCTAAAACCCCAAAAACAAACATTACGTTTGAAAAGAAAACCAGAATCAAAATAATAGAAATGTATAATACAAAGTAAATATATAAAATAACCAACAATTAGATCTAACTATTAAAAAAATTAATTTATTAAAAAACGAATTATTACTAACAAATACTTTTTTCCTAACAGCTTCTAAAGAATTCAACAAAATATAACATCAACGAAAGAAAATTCACCAACTGCATTCAGTAAGTATTTTTATTTGTCCAATAAATTAAATAAACTAAAAAAGCTAAACAAACAAATAAACTATTTTATATTTCACAGTTTACACTTCAATAAAAGTCCACCTTAAATCAACAACGCAAGAATTACCTTCGAAAACAGAAACAAAAGCAACATTACGGAAAAAAGATAAAATTAAGTAAGTATATACAAATGCAACAAATTAATTACCAAAATTAAAATAAATTAAAATGCAAATATAACTAACAAATAGTTTTCTTTTGACAGCTTCTACAAATTACAACCTACAACAAAATCATCAAAAACAACATCATCAACGAAAAATAGTAAGTATTTTTTTTATCAACAAAATAAAAATAGAAGCTAAATAAATAAAATAACACAATAAAATGTAAGACTTTAATAAGAATAACATTTTGCTCTTATACCAACAGAAAAAACCCAAGTGGATAAACATCAACAACAGAAAGAAAATCCATCAAGAAAATCAAATCAAAATACATGTGTCTTTCAAACATATTAATTATACACAATATTTATTGTTCAAATTAGTATAATTAATAAATATATATACATATATTCACAGATTAACCAAGAAATGGAGGAGGGAGCAAAATTAATTACTTCACAAGAAGGGAAACTACTTCTCTGCTACAACTCTTGTTATGGTAGAGCGGAAGTATGGCACAATGCCTTCCAATCCACAATTGGAAGAGGACAACCAACACTACATAAACTTATAGAAGCTATTAAAAAAGAACAAAGCTATCAAGAGCTCAGACTAGAGCAATCCCTAACAAAAATCAACACTAAACTAAGTAAACAAACTAAAACTATGTATGAATACCTGCAACATAAAACTAGACTATTCGCAAACACCAAAGGTCTAGAATACTTAGACATGATAGCTAAATCAATACTCTAAAGCAACAACAATACCAAACACCATAAACATTTAAAACTTCAAAACATTTAAACAACATAATTCTACAATTTTTTCAAAAATAATAATTATAACTATGGGGGTCATTACGATGGCGGAAGGCCCGCCACCGACAGCTTGTCGGTGGCGGGCACTCCGCCATCGTGCAGCTGTTTTCCCCCGCCAAATTATGATGACTGGGGAATCGTTGGTTGAGCGCGGCGGTTGTACAGACCGCCCTCCACGGTTCCGACAGGCGGTCCTTTTCCGACCGCCTGTCGGAACCAAAACATTGCCCAACATTGCGGCGGTGCCTTGCAGGCACCGCCGTAGGGATTATGATATCCCTTTCCTCCGTTTGTTTTGTGGCGGACAATCCGTAGCAAAACGAATGGCAGAAATGGATTTGGGGGCCTGTAGCGGGCCCCCCTTAATCCCTGGGCCTGGGGCAAGGGCACTGGAGGGCACCTATGGTGTCCCCCTACATATCCCTGTACCATGTAGCAGGCACGGCATGGTGCCTGCCACGTAGTGCAGGGATATGCAAGTTCCTTTTTCTGTGCATTGCGGCGGGGCTGCTGACTGCATCCCTGCCGCAATGTTAGGGATAGGGTCTGCAACCGCCACAGTGGCGGTCGCATCATAATGCGGGAGGTGGGTAGGCCGCCTCGTAGGCGGCTGGTCCCATCACCGCAACAATGACGGTCGGACGAAAGTCCGACCGCCATCGTAATGACCCCCTATGTCATGTAAAATTTAAAAAATAACACAAATACATATGAGATACTATAATTATTAAATTTAAAAAAATACAAATAAATCAACGTAACCAAAAACATTTCCCACCCATAATAATTAAAAATAACTTACAGTTATGTAGCAGTAATCCATAGAAGATAAATCAAAAACCAAATCCATTAGAAAAGGGAACCCAAAAAAAAATGCAAAAATACAACTGTAGACAAAATGATCCAACGACGCAATCCTCTCAATTACAAAACCCTCAAAAACCCGTCAAATAGTTGTAAATAAAAAAACGCTCCAACAAACCCAAAAAAAAGGAAATGTAAAAATTCTTGTTTTCAACAAACTAAGGTGTCCATTACGATGTCGGGCGGAGAAAAATCCGCCAACAACCACAGTGGCGAAAATCCGCCCACCTACACCGTCTGAATACCGACCGAGCAATTACGATGCCGAGAACCGAAAACCGCCGGAGGCGGTAAATAAACAGAAAAAACCGCCCGCCCATGTCCGAGTCCAAGTCCATCCGCCCGCCACGGACGGAAAGACGCATGACAAGCCAAAACCGCCCGCCCTGACGACCGAGACACCGCCCGTTAAATTAGGATCGTACCGACATGAGCGCGGGAAATCCACAAATACACCGCCCGACAGCGCAAACAACAGTGATGAAAATGGACACGGCGGAAGCCCTGACGGCCACGTCCATGCACAGAAACCATCCGCTGACAAAAACAAACACACACAACATGGCTAACAAGTCCACACAGCAACCCACACACAAAAACCCAAACACAGTACACATCCCTGAAACACCCCCCCCTGGACAAACAAATCAACTACAAATCCCAGAACACCAGCCACAACACACCTGAAAACAACAGACCATCATGACACACCCACATAGGTAAGTACAAAACCAGCCCCTTCACAGACCACAACCCCCTGCAACATTACAAACTGAGGACGAAAGCACACAACACAGCGAGAAGGAAAGGACAGCAGCACACCACAGACACGCACCCATCACACCCATCACCACCACCACCAAACACCGGCAACACAAACCCCCTGCACATCACACACCACACACCGCATCAGCACCACAAACACCAAAACACACACCATGGCACCACACAGAATGCCCAAGTTCACTGCCACCGAGTTGACGGTCATGGTCGACGAGATCGTCAAGGTGCACCCACAAATCTATGGCAACCAGGTCCAACAGACACCACTATCCACCAGAAACCGGTTGTGGAGCAGGATCGTAGACCAGGTCAATGCAGTCGGGAACGTTCCACACAACAGAGGAGAAATTAACAAAAGGTGGAACGACCTCAAAAGCGTGGTCAAGAAGAAGGAGACCAAAAATCGAGAGCTGGCTGCCAGGACTGGCGGAGGGAATCCCGCGCTATTCAAGACCTTCAAGGCGTGGGAGGAGAAGGTGCGAGTCATCATACATCCGGAGATCCTCACCGGATTACCAGGGGGAGTACAAACAAACGTATACCAGCACACCACTATGTAATCACATGCACTACCACCATGCCATAGCTCCTAGGGACAAACACCCCCATGTCCAGTACACAATACACAAGACATCACCCACACATGCAACAGACACTCACACACACTCAGCCCAAAGCTACCAACTAACAAAACCATGGGGGCATGTGTACAGTCAGCCAGCACCGCAACTCCCACCAGGTCCCCTTGCACTCCAGATGCGCCAGAATGAGCACTCCCCACACCCACATCCATGTGTCCGCCATAGCTGCACTGACCGACAAGTAACAGGTAAGTAGCCGGAACACAAAGTCAGTGGGTCGGAGGGGGACAGCTGAAGTACAACACCCACCAGGCCCCCACTCCCACAGCGCAGCAAGGTGGAGCACTCCCCACACCCATGTGTCAGGCACAGCTGCAGTAACCAACAAGTAACAGGTAAGTAGCCGGAACACAAAGTCAGTGGGTCGGAGGGGGACAGCTGAAGTACAACACCCACCAGGCCCCCACTCCCACAGCGCAGCAAGGTGGAGCACTCCCCACACCCATGTGTCAGGCACAGCTGCAGTAACCAACAAGTAACAGGTAAGTAGCCGGAACACAAAGTCAGTGGGTCGGAGGGGGACAGCTGAAGTACAACACCCACCAGGCCCCCACTCCCACAGCGCAGCAAGGTGGAGCACTCCCCACACCCATGTGTCAGGCACAGCTGCAGTAACCAACAAGTAACAGGTAAGTAGCCGGAACACAAAGTCAGTGGGTCGGAGGGGGGACAGCTGAAGTACAACACCCACCAGGCCCCCACTCCCACAGACCAGCAAGGTGTAGCACCCCTCCCTCCCAGCACCATGTGGCATCCATTGCATTGCGCACTCAAAAACAACCTGTAGGTGGGAAACTGTACAGGGCGGGGTGTCTGTAGGCATGAGGACTGTACTACAACTGACACATGGGACATGTCACGTAGCAGAGGAACACGCAGCACTGCTCCCAGTCACAATCATGTGACCAATGTGCACACGGACATGTATTACAGAGTCATACCCCACATGACCCATCACAGATACAGCAACACCCAAGGAGCCACGTCTGCATGCACAAGTCCCACGTGAGTACAGACCCACACGGCATGCACTGTGCCACCCATCACACACATCAGCAACACCATCGAAGTCTTGTCCATGTAGTCCTTACTGCCTGTCACCCACACATCGGACAACAACGCCCATGTAAGACAGACCTTACTAGAAGTACCAGCTTGGAAGACAACTGGACCCATGAAACACACAGGCACACAATGCACATTCAACATATCATCCATCTCATCTCACAGCCACAATGTCATGAAAGGTATGACATCCGAACAGCTGGTCCTCATACAGTAGACATGCAAAGATACCTGCCCATGACAAATCAAGTGGCTGCAGTGACCGAAGCGCACGTCACACTGCGAGTAACGACACGCATAATATAGTCAACACCCCAAGAGCACAGCACTGATGCACATGTACCAGGGCAGCACGCACACAAAGGAATTGGCCCATCTGCAATACGTCGTGTGGCACACAACAAGCACGAACTCACAACATTGCTACCAATGTGATGTCCATGAATGATAACAGTCAGCAGATATTCCGGCCATGTGAGACAGACACACACCTTTGTCTATGCACTGTCACGTTGCCAGAACACATGTCACATTCTGCACCCATTACCCACAGCATGTACCCCAAAAGCATATTTCAACCCAAGAGCGTTTAGGGGGCTGTACCCCCTTTTGGCATCAGCGTACCTAAGCGTTCCATCCCTCCCCCTAAACCATCGTTCAACCCAACATCGTCGATGGTCCTGGAGCACGCATACACACAAGCCACAAAATGTAGGAGCATAGCAACACACACCCATCGGCATTGCTAATCCGTCCCATGCCACATGTCCACATCACACAGACCCATTGCCTAGCCCACGCATACACACATCGTACATCCACACACAAGCCATTGGGAAACCTGTGCACGACAGTGCACGAACTGTGAATGTCAGACAACTAATACATACTTTGCTAGGTGCAACACAATGACCCATCTCATTCTCCCCACAGGTGCCGAACTGCTGGATGCTGGAGAGGGTGACAGCAGCCAGCACAGCCAATCCGCAAGCCCCCGACCCGGACTCACGGATGTAGAGGAGCTGGACACCTCTCCGGACACGGACCACCCAGCAGGCCCATCTGGAGTGGCAGGGCACAACCGCTCCCCAGGGCCCCTCCTGCCCACCAACACATCACCCAGGGCTGCTGACCAGTCACAGACCCCTGCTGCCACAGCCGTTGCGGCCACCACCACCGCCGCAACCACCACCACCACGCCATCCCTCGCCACAGCCCCTGCGCAAGGGTCGGCACGGCCGTCGGGCTCCACCCTGGGAGCCAGAGCGAGGACCGTGGTGAGCAATGTGGCTAGTGGGCAGGTCGGTGGCAGCAGTACTGGTAGGAGGAGCAGGGCCAGGCCAACGCCAACTGTGCCTGGGAGCCAAACCCTGCCGCCAATCGACAGAGTCCTTGGGGCCTATGAAGAGGCCCAAGGCGAATGGGCCAGGTCGGCAAGCGACACACGGGAGGTCCTTGCGGTGTTGAGGTCCATGGACGCCCATATGGCCCAAATTGCGGCCCTCATGGGCCAGCTGGTGGTGGGGGGGAGGGCACAAGCAAGGCCAGCAATACCACCTCCGCCACCACCTGCTGTGGCGCAGGCTCGTGCAGCATCGCGTTCCCCTGCGTCCACAGCGAGTGAGCACTCCTCAACCACCACCAGCGGAACATCAACACCCCCTACCAAACGTGGAAGGGGCCGTCCGAAGAGGAAACAGGTGTCCAGAGAGGACTTCGCCCGCACCAAACGCAAGTGAGTCAGCCAGCCACCTTGACCACCTACTGCATTGACTTGTAATACGATCCTACCCCACACTGCCATGTGAATGGCATGTGTCTGTTGGACTGTGGACATAGAACTCCATGGGTACACCTTGACCATCACGCAGCCATGACCGTCAACTCATTGTCACAGCATGCACCACATTTGTCATCACCTTGCACACAATCACATGTCACCGCTGTTAATAAATACACCTTGATCACAATCGGCTTAATGTGTCCTGGGTTTATTCCACGATGTGCAATCGCCACCATGAGCAGAAATGCATCTGCTGTGTGGCATGTCGATAGGACAGGAGAGGCTGCAGGGACCTAGGGGTGAAAAACAGAACAAGAGTACATTCAATGAGTGTGTCACACACTCATCACACAGTACTTGTCACCAACTACAAGCAATGCACACACATCTCACAGAGCAACAGGGCACAATGCTACAGCCACTGACAGTGGCATACCAACCTGGACATGGACCATTGACACACAGCACTCAGTGAACAAAAGGCCCCCGTAACAGAGCACACATACACCTGCACAACTACAGCTACATCAGCCGTCGTACATGGTCACTCACCGTCAAGTGAAGTAGCGGGCGATGAGCTGCTGACGCACATTCACAGCTTCATCCTCTCCACTGTCCTCTTCACTGGAGCTGTCCTGGTGTGCAGGCTGGGGCCCTGGTTGATCTCCATCATCCACAATTAGAGGGATCTGCTTGCGGATCGCCAGATTGTGCAGCATGCAGCAAGCCACAATTATCTGGCACACCTTCTGTGGGGAGTATGCCAGTGCGCCCCCGGTGCGGTCCAGGCATCTGAACCTGGACTTGAGAAGGCCAAAGGTCCGCTCAACCACACGTCTGGTCCTCCCATGTGCCTCATTGTAGCGGACATCAGCTGGGCTCCCAGGACGTCGTAATGGGCTGAGCAGCCAGGGTCCATTCGGGTAAGCAGAGTCACCTGGGTGTGAGGGACACAGAGAACCGTTGCAATTCCAACTGGACACAAGACAGCATCGCACAGCCAGCCAGCACGCTACACTACTCCACATACTCACCAACAATCCAGCCACGGTCCGGTTGCAGATTGGTCATCAGACGTGGTAGGATGCTGTTGCGCATGATGTGCGCGTCATGGGCCAATCCTGGGAATTTCGCACACACGTGTGTAATCACCATGTCCGCAAGGCACACCACTTGCACATTCAGGGAGTGCGTGTGCTTCCGGTTGCAGTAGAGGTGCTCGGTGGCCTGTGGTGCAACAAGGCCAACATGGGTGCAGTCTATTGCACCAACGACGTGGGGGATTCGTCCAAGAGCATAGAATGCACCCTTCACTGCCGCCAATTCATGAGCCCTGGGGAAGCGGATGTATCTGTTCCTGTACAGCATCATGGCTGACAGTACATCCCTGAGCACCATGCTGAACATGGGTTGGGACATCCCACCTCCACTGCCCACTGTGTGCTGGAATGACCCAGTGGCGAAGAAATGTAGTGCAGCCATCACCTTAGCCGTGGGGGTGAATGCTGTTGGATACACCCTGCGAGGACGGAGGTGGGGTTCCAACAAGGCACATAGGCGATGCAGGGTGGGTCGGTCCAGACGATATTTGCGGATGACCTCCACATCCACCATGTCTGACAGCAATTGGTAGGGGTGATGAATGTTTGGTCTCCGCCTAGGAAAGATGGAAGTGAACACATGTCAAAGCAACACGCCACATGGCATATTCACATACACAAAACATAAATGACTGAGCAGGCAATTGAATGACAGAACGGCTGACAAGTAGGGACAGCACAGCCACAATACACGTACACAGGTCCCCTGCCAATAGCAATGGGCAGTGACACACACCATTGCTATGAGCATGCACATGGGGAGTTAGGCCTTAACAACTTGTAAGGCATGCTGATGGTAACAGACTGCATATTCGGTAAACTGCAACACCACGGCAACATGACTAGCTGCTGTGCATCACACTGCTTCCGAGGCTGGGTGTGTAGGGCACACACCAACAACGCTATGGACACAGGCTGAGCGGCCAAAACAATTGGGACCTGTGGCATGAGGGGATATGAGACAGTCATTGATGTCCCTACTGCACCCTATGTACAGCACTGTACGGATCACACCTCCAGAAACATTGACAGGTGTACACATTGGCAGCCCCATGCCAACACGGCTGTGTGCTTGCAACTACACATCACAAGTGACACGTAACATTGCACGTGCCAAGTGGCAGATGTACATAGTGAAAGATGGCATGTGTGTGCATATGCATATCCCATGCTCCCATGCCAATGTGTACATGATGATGTTCCTACATACATGTGGAGGCTGAGCACTGGCCGTCCCTGCCAATGCACACAGCATGTTGTGGCCCTGTCCATTGTGGACCTGCACCCACACGCAAATCATGGCCACACCTGCAGATGCATTGCGCACATTATACTGTGTGGTGCACATGGCATCAGCGGACTGTACCCGGCATGGGCCAGGCCCTTACGGGCAACTCCAATGACCCTCGCGGTTGCACCCTGCGTGTTCCACTGTGGAGGTAGGCGTCCATGGCCAGCTGGGAGCAGGCCAACGTCTGCAATTGAAGCTGCCAGACATGGTACACAAATCGCAGCAGCTTGTACCCACTGAAATGGCCCCAGGGGGTAATATGTGTGTGTGAGTGGGACAGGCATAACCACAGCTACCTGGCACTGCAGCCTGGCACCCCTCGACGACACCTGCTGCTGCCACCACTCCACCTACACGTGGATGACGCTGAGGACATGTCCAGGTCCACTCACCGGCGAGGAGCTGGAGAACCTGGATTCCGTGCTCCACGCACACTGCACATGGCTATTCCTTGCGAAAGTTGTGTGTGAGAGACAACTGCAGTGTGTGTGGGTGTGCATGTGGGGGACACACATGTCGTTGCTCCTCAGCACTATGAGTCAGAGCCTGTGGAGTACAAACATGCACTGCTCACCATGCTGGCTGCAGGTGGCATGGGTATGTGAGCTCTCGGGCGCTTTGACCTGTCTGTCCCTCCCGAGTGGTGGTACTTGGCAACTTCATGTCAGACATCCAGTGACACAGATGATTGGCAATGCAGGTCTCAGTGCACTTGTCGGTCGTGTGGAAGTCAGGCTGGGGCCATGCTGCCCTTCTCAGTCCCAGCAGGCCTGGCCTGCACATTGACTGCACAATGCCAGTAGGTGCCGACACAGACTGCCTAGTGGGTTACATGTGTCTCCTGTTCAGGACCCCCCCGGATGAGCGCTTACTCTGCACTGTCGATTGGACACACCATGACTCGTGATAGGGATGTGTGTGAGAGATAGTGG
This sequence comes from Calotriton arnoldi, assembly GCA_963921515.1. Lineage (NCBI taxonomy): Eukaryota > Metazoa > Chordata > Amphibia > Caudata > Salamandridae > Calotriton > Calotriton arnoldi. The sequence goes on along the minus strand of CAWUFW010005122.1, from coordinate 229,478 downwards.
CACTGAATGTGACCTTCGTTGCGGGGTGGGCCATGCACAGGGCTGATGGTTGCGCAGTGTTGGTCACAGTGGGTACACCCACACAGATGTGTTGCCTTGTGATCTTTTTCTAGGTCAGCCTGACAATGGACAGTAGATGTGGGCAGGCTACACATTGCTCGATGTGCTGTCTATGTGCATGTGCATTCACACCAGGCACAACTGCCCCTGCACATGTGACCCCTGCTGCACTCAGTGCTGGGTCTGTTGAGCTGATGCACCGTCTGTGCGTGGGGCAGACAGCTCTGCTCACTTCCATCATTGCCCATGACATCACTTTGCCGCAGGTGACATGGATCATGGAGGGCCCACATGTACGCGTGGGTGGACTACACAAGACTGTCCAATGGTTGTCACCCCCAGTCAGTGCTTCGAATGGGAAGTATGTGGTGCTGGTACTCTTTTTGATGTGTCGAGTGTGTGGGGCTAGGTGCGGGGCTACATGCAAGACATGGGAAGGTCATCGGCTTATCTACTAGTTGCAATACACACGAGACATGTCTTTTTCTGACCACATCAGGGGCATTCCTTAAACTAACTGAAAGTCAAACAGTTATCTTTTACACTGTCCTCATGGCCTCCCCTCGCTCACACCAATATGCATTTGCACATGAGAAGCTAGCGCATGCACAAGCAGCTCCAAGCTCGCCCCAGAGAGGCCAAGGAGTGTATGTGTGGGTCCAGTTGAACAAGTGGTCTGTCTCACGGTATAATTAGTGGCGGGACGCCGTCCACATGCGTGGTGCCCCGACTCGAGACCCGGGCAACATTGACAATGCATGACAGGCTCCGCAGTCCGGATACACCACCTGCAACACACAGAGGCTGTAGCTGCCCTAGAGGGCCAGTCTGCGTCCAACTGGAGCTCATGGCCCCACACATTCACTCTTTGGCCTCTCTGGGGCGAGCTTGGAGCTGCTTGTGCACGCGCTGGCTTCTCTGTTGCAATGGCATGTAACGTGTGTGGGTGTATTGTCAATGGGTGGGATGGTGCGAGCCACCTTCCGTGACGTCACTGCTGCTTGTGATGTGTGCGTCCCCCCACTACTTCCATTTGACTTGTGCCATACTACACATTGTGGATGTGTTGCCTGCGTGATGTGACAAGGATGAGCGCGCCATGACCTCTCACCCACCATGCTCTACTGCCATCCTGTGCCCTGGATTGCCTGTGCAAGTGGACGATGTTGGGGATACACCAGGTCGACAGGGGATGTGAGTGCCTTGGCAAGGTCCTGGCGGACACGCAGGAGTATCCGGCATGTCCACGGAGGGTGGGCTGACGTCTACACTTGATGCGGCATTGTTCGTGTGCCCGCCTGTTGTGCACACACGAGTTCACATTCGTCACCAGACAGGTGGTCTTTACAGATTCCCAGGAGTGCGCCAATGTACTGTTCCTGAGTCCTCCCAATACAGCGTGTTTCAACATTGCATGTGCGCACCTACCCGTCACACCCACCCACCTGAGCCATGCGTAACTCCCGCTTCACATGACACATGTGTGTCTCCCACAGTTGTGCTACTCATTTGCGTTGACATCCAATGACAGTGGACTACATGGTAATCTCACGACTGCCGTGTACTTCACACACTCTCATCCTCTCTCATTCGTACTTGTGAAATGAATCAGCAGAGACACATTGTTGCTTCAAGCCATGTATTGGGACTTATGTCCTCTGTGATGCAGTATAGTGAACACTACTGGCAGCGAAGTGCATGTGGAGGATATACTCAGCATGATTACACATAGCATAGGGTGTAGGGGTACAGTGATTAGTTGTTGACTGTGGGATGTGGGCTTCAGAGTTACAACTGCTTAGCCGTTGGTGTGCTAATGTACATTTGCTAATTACTGTGGTGCTGCTGACTTTGACACAGACAGTATACATGTAGCCTACCAGTCCGCTTGTCATCATGGGCACAGTGCATCTCAGTTCCATGTTACAGGTTTGCTGCTATAGTTACTAATACACACGTGCGTGGAGGTGACATCAGGGCATGGGCTTACGTGCATGCAACGGCGTCCCACTTGTTGTTGCGATGTGGTGGGTACTGGCCATGTCACAGTCACTGGGCTCATGTTGTTGGTGGATGCACTTGGTGTCCATGCAAAGGTCCTGGCACGGACGTTCAGAGGGAGGTGTGGTGACAGCTCTCACATACTACAGCAGGACGATTGCTGTCCACTGACCGGTGCATATGTTCATGGGCGCAGGATCCATATCATGGCATGGTTGTACGTGCAGTTCTGTCCATGTGGTTGCCATACACAAATCCCATGCCTCTGCCTCCCCCTGTTCATGCAGAGTTACTGGATGTGATGAGGAACAGGGTGCATTTCCCAAATGGTATCAGATGTCATGGCAGTGAAGTTGTTGTTGTGGTGTCAGTTGCAGGTTGCATGGTATAGCTGTTGTACTGGTAACTGCCTAGTCCGTGCGTAAGCCAAGTATGGGTATGGTGTGGGACATCATTGCTCAATTGGGGGTATGGCGACGGGGCCCGACGAATTGACAGGTTGTCAGGAATGCAATACCTTCCAGCAGGGCTTCCATGGCATTGGTGGTGGACATGGTTGCCATCCAATGTAGCGGATGGTGGCTGTCAAGGTGTTGGTCGTGAGTTGTCCCTTGTAGGAGCATGATGGGACATGTTGGATGGCATTCGATGTAACTGTAATCCATTATCCGTCATGTGGAGGCACAGTGGTCCCATTGCAGTGTGGGTCCGATAGTCGCCACATACGCCATGCCCCCATAGGCTGAACAGACCCTGTCGTGGGCGTCCAGGGGTTGAATAGTTGTAGCAGGTCCGCCCTTGGACATGCCGGGTTGGAGAGACATAACTCCACAGGATAGTAGAAGGGACACCTCCGACAGTAGAAGACGGGGATGACGCAGCTGAACAATGCGATGCGGTAAGTTAGTCGGTAACTTACGTTCAGCAAGGCCAGATTGTCACATCCCAATATCTGTATCAGGTTATGTTTGTACAGCTTGATCTGTCCGGCGTAGTTGGGTAGGTGTGGTGCAAGTGCCATTTTGCTGCAGGGCGCTGTGGTGGCGTGCTCCGGCTGTCTTTGCAGTCTGCAGAGTGCAACCTCCGATGTTGCTGGGTATTCTGTAATGGTCGTAGGGAGGCAGGACTTGTGTTATGTTGGCTTGTGCGGAGGACACGGGCCCTCATTCCACATGCTTCTCTGAATGGTCAAGGTCAGTGGTGTCTGACTCCTTCCAGATAACTTCCATGTGAACCACATGGGGGAGTGTTATCATTTCTTCTTTCCGTTGTGAATGTTCTTTGGTGTTATGCGCTATCTGCCCTGTGGCCGCTTCCCTCTGCATGCCTGTGTTGGGCTTTGTTTGGTGCAATGACTGTTGTCTCCGGCTTGTTTAGTCGGGATGTGGTTTCACAGTGGGAATGGAAGGTCATTCGGTGCTGTCTCCTCTCCCGTGTGTGGGCAGCAGGCTGCGTTTCCGCTATACGTTGGGCCTTGTGTTATAATTGGTCCCACCTGTTGTCTGTCCCCGGTATCTTTGATGTTACGTATTGCATGTCTTGTTATTGGGTGCAGGGTGGCATCGGTGTTTCTGTGTGGTACTGGCGTACCTTTTCCCGACGGGGTCCATATTCTGCTGGGTGATGTTGCCTCCGTTGTGTGCTTCGCCGTGTTTTGCACACAGGGGTGTGTCCTAATGTGGCGTGACATCACTGACATGTTCGGGTCACTTGTGTGACGTCAGGTTGGCAACAGTGAATTGCCGGTTGGGGACATGACTGTGGCAGGGCTGTCACGTGACATGTGCGTTCTGGGTGGTGCTGGTGTGTGTGGTGTTTGGTTGTGACCCTGTGTTTGTGTGCGGCGCATGCATTACGCTGCCGTTGGCCTCTGCGTTGTGCGCATGTGTGGGTGCAGTGGTGGATGTGTCGTGTCCACGCAGGGTTGTCGGGGGGGACATATACAGTTTTCCCGCCATTGCGCTGTGTGCGCTGTTTGCGTGCCCCTGTTGTGTGTCTGCCTATCTGCGTCGCCGCGGTGCGTTGACTCCTGGGTGCTGCATCAGGTAGAGCATGGGGAGGGCCTGCAGTGCTGGATTCATGCTCGGGGGTCCGCCTCTTTACTATCCGTACTGTGCGTTCGGTTTTCCGCCTTGCTTTCACGTGCGGTGTCTCTTAGCCGGGGGAACTGTTTGGTTCTGGCATCGTAATTTGTAGGCCGGGCGGTACGTGATTTCGTCGGGCGTTGTGTCTCCATTGGGCCGCGCCGCTCCGTGGACGGGCGTACTTTGATGGCGGAGGCGTAGCTGGCTTACGGGCGGTGTTTGGCTGTCTTTTCGCATCCTAATTGGGCGGGCGTGTGTGCTGTGGCGGGCGGACGGTAACTGGTGCTTTTTGCATCCGCCAGCACGGCGGTGGTGCTTCCGCCCGCCATCCTAATGGGCCCCTAAGTAACATTTCCTTTTTTGTAAAAAAAAAAAGGGTCGAGACCACCATCCGTTCACGATAGGGAAAACCTGCAAAAAAAAAACCCGACACCCACCCACAATAACACGTACAAACCCACAAACATTAACATTAACAATAAACACAACATAACACAATTAAGCAACACATAACTAACACTACATAAAACTCTACTCTAATCCAACACTACAGCAAACACATAAAACACTAAACTACCAAAACAACACCTAACTACACTAAAAACGAACATACACTGTTCTCACAAACCTAACTATACTCCTACTACCTTGCCCCTACCCTAAAACTACCTTAAAAGTTAATTAAAACAAACTTACCTTAAGTGACGAAATGCAGCTCCCAACCGCGAGGTTCCGTCTTCCAAAATGACCTAAAAACAAAATAGATAGATAGAAAAGTGAGAAAACTAGAAAAAAAATGGCAGTGTAATAAAAATGAAAAAAAAAATTACTCCCCATAGAAAAGAATGGAGAAATATTAGAATACCAAAAAATAAATGTCTATTTTTATATATTGTAAATAAATGTACAAATGTTCCAAAAATATGCAAAAAATTGTAAATATATATATTAAATATTACATTATCAAACAACAAAAAATATAATATTTAATATATATTAAAATGTATGTATATTTCATGTAATGTAATTTTACCAAAAATATTACAATGTATACTGAAAAAACATGTGAAAATATATATTTGTAAATTATTTAATATATTAAATATTATTTAAATAAAAATAATATTCAATATACTAAATAATAAAATATCCAAAACGTATGTAAAATACATTTTATATAATTGTATTAAAAAATAAAATTTTATAAAATCTATAAAAAATTTGTTTGCAAAAAGAAAAACAAATGTTTACTTTTTATCCTAAAAATAATAAACAATGAAAATTACATTGTTTAAAATAAACTATTAATATATTTACATTCCTATTACATGACTATACTTAAAAAAAAGTAAACATTTTTAATTATGTTGTAAAAATATGTGTATATTAAAAATATTGTTAATTTTCCAATTCTACATAAAAAATGTATGTTAAAAAACATTCTTAATTGTACAATTCTACATGAAAAATGTATGTTGAAAAATATTGTTAATTTTCCAATTCTACATGAAAAATGTACATTAATAAATATTGTTAATTTTCCAACTCTACAAAGAAATGTATCTTAAAAATATATTATACTTTGTAATAAATTTAGAACTACATCAAAATACCTGGATAATGATTTTAATATTGAGAGAAAATGTATAACAAATGCAAATAAAAACAAATAAATTGTAAAATTAAAACAAAACTTGTGTAATCAATTAAACTGTTTACAAAAATTAATAACATACAAATCCTTTCTTATTTAAATATACATACAAAATGAAATAACTAATAAACAATAAAAGAATTCTATGCCTAACTCCAAAACAAACAAAACTCAGAGAAAATGCTGGATAATAAACCTAATTAAATTACTATCCCATCTTCAAAACAAAATTCAGGGAAAGTGCTGGATAATAAACCTAATTAAATTACTATTCCAACTCCAAAACAAAATAAACTCAGGGAAAGTGCTGGATAATAGGCCTAATTAAGGGGCTCATTACGACATCATTCCGCCCGCCATCGTTGCGGTTGTGGGACCGCCCGCCGGTAAGGCGGCGGTCCTGCTGTGCGTATTAGGATGTGCCCGCCACTATAGCGGGCACATCCAGGGCCCTGATCATTGCGGACGGTGCTGCTGGCTGCAGCACCGTCCGCAATGCCAAAATGCCACGTAGTGCATTTCAATGCACAACGTGGCAGGCACGACGCGGTGCCTGCCACCTTGTGCATGGAAATGTAGGGGGGTACCATGGGTACCACCCCAGTGCACACACACCCTCCCCTCACACAGAGGGGGCCCGCAAAGGGCCCCCGAACCCAGCCTCCGCCAGCCTTTCCATGGCGGTTCCACCGCCATGGAAACGTTGGCTGACGCCAGCATTGTAATCTGGAGGGCGGTGCCTGCACGGCACCGCCGCCATTTTACCCATGCTGACCGCTCCGCCAGGCAATCGTGACGATTGCCTGGGGCGGAAGCGTGGATGGCGGTCTTTGTGACCGCCGCGGTCACAAAGCGATTCCCCCCGCCATCCTAATGTGGTGGGGGAAACGGGAGTCAGATGGCGGAGGGACCGCCATCGCCGGCCCAGCAGTGGCAGTCCCTCCGCCATCCTAATGAGCCCCTAAATTACTATTCCGACTCCAAAACCAACAAAACTCAGGGAAAGTGCTGGATAATAAACCTAATTAAATTACTATTCCAACTCCAATACAAACAAAACTCAGGGAAATTGATGGATAATAAAACATAATAAATTAATATTCCAACTCCAAAAGAAAATAAACTCAGGGAAAGTGCTGGATAATAAACATAATTAAATTGCTATTCCAACTCAAAAACCAACAAAACTCAGGGAAAGGGCTGGATAATAAACCTAATTAAATTACTATTCCAACTCCAAAACAAAATAAACTCAGGGAAAGTGCTGGATAATAAAACATAATAAATTACTATTCTAACTCCAAAACACACTAAACTCAAGAAAGTGCTGGATAATAAAACATAATAAATTACTACTCCAACTCCAAAACAAAATAAACTCAGGGAAAGTGCTGGATAATAAAACCTAACACATTAATATTCCAACTCCAAAACAAACTGAACTTAGGGAAAGTGCTGGATAATAAACATAATTAAATTACTATTCCAACTCCAAAACCAACAAAACTCAGGGAAAGGGCTGGATAATAAACCTAATTAAATTACTATTCCAACTCCAAAACTAAGTAAACTCAGGGAAAGTGCTGGATAATAAACCTAATTAAATTAATATTCCAACTCCAACACCAACAAAACTCAGGGAAAGTGCTGGATAATAAACCTAATTAAATTACTATTCCAATTCTAAAACAAAATAAACACCAGGAAAGTGCTGGATAATAAAACACAACAAATTACTATTACAACTCCAAAAGTAAAAAAATTCAAAGAAAGTGCTAGAAAATTAAATATAATAAATAACTATTACAACTTCAAATTTATAATAAATAAAATAATATTTGTTCCAAAATGTATCTTTATAATAAATTTGAAAATTAAAAAACTACTAATATTTTATTACAAATTCTTTATTTTCAAAATAAATTACAGAGAATATAGAAAAATATACCAAAATATAAATATAAGCTAAATAATTTTTTTTTTCAAATTTAAATTTGAATTTCTAATTTTAATGAAATTTAATTTTCCTATACCAATTTTTAAAAATTATTCTAATTAAATTAAATTAAACAACTTTAAATACCCCACAAACATATCCACTATAAATACAACATATTACAAATAAATATTTCAAATATTTCAAAAATATTTTTGAAATATTTTTTTTTTAAATTAATTACTCCACAACCGTATCCCCTATAACCCCCTATAACCCCAATATACCACTCCTAAAATGTTACAAAATAATTATAAATATTTTCATTTTAATACAAAAATTTTAAATTACTCCCCACCCTTATCCCCTATAAACCCAGTATCCCACTCCTAAAAGTTTACAAAAATTAAAAAAATATTTAAACTTTTATACACCCAACATCCCACTCCTAAAATTTAACCAAAATTTTGAAAACATTTAAATTTTAATACAACATTTTTAAATGACTCCCCACCCTTATCCCCTATAAACCCAACATCCCACTCCTAAAATGTAACCAAAATTTTGAAAACATTTAAATTTTAATACAAAATTTTTAAATGACTCCCCACCCTTATCCCCTATAAACCCAACATCCCACTCCTAAAATGTAACCAAAATTTTGAAAAAATGTATATTTTTTTATAAAATTTTAAATTACTCCCCACCCGTATCCCCTATAAACCCAACATTCTGCTCCTAAAATATAGACAAAATTTTAAAAAGAATTTACATTTTAATCTAAAAATTATAAATTACTCCCCACCCTTATCCCCTATAAACCTAACATCCCGCTCCTAAAACTTAATTTAAAAAAACTAAGGGCCCCATTAGGATGGCGGGCGGACTTCAGGCCACCCGCCACCCTAGCGGTGCTGGGACCGGCTGCCAGCGGTGCGGCGGTCCCGCACCGCAAATCAGGATGCGACCGCCACCCTGGCGGTTGCATTCCGCATCTATTGGATTGCGGCGGGTGCTGCTGTAAGCAGCACCCGCCGCAATGCCAAAGAGGCATGTCGTGCATTGCCATGCACAAAGTGGCAGGCACCGCGCGGTGCCTGCCACCTTGTGCATGGCAATGGTACCCCCGAAGTGCAGCCCCCCAACCCCCAGGCCCCCAAAGCAATTCCCGCCAGCCTTTCCCGCCATGGAAAGGCTCAGTTTACCTCCCATCCTAATATGGATGGCGGTGCCTGCTAGGCACCGCCACCATATTCAGGCCCAATTCCGCCCGGCCGGCAATTGTGATGATTGCCGACCGGCGGAAATGCGGCGGACGGACTTACCGTCCGCCGCGGTACCCCCCGCCATGATGATATGGCGGGGGGTGAATGATGTTGTGATGGCGGGCGGATCGCCACCGCCGGCCGGGCAGTGGCAATCCGCCCGCCATCATAATGACCTCCTAAGTTTTTAACATATATTTTTTTAATCTATGAAACATATAACTAATACTAATTTAATAATAATAAAATACTAACATAAAAAATATCGATATTTTTTACAACTATATTTTTGACATGGACATTTACAAAATTGATATTTTTGCATAACATTAAATTCGATATTTTTGACAATAAGAAAACGTACCTCGATACTTTCAACCATCGATATTCTTGACTCGATATTACTGCAGTTCGATATTTCCACATCGATATTCTGTCTCTGCACCGTAAAAGAGAACATTCTAAAAGCACAGTGGGGCCGATTCCGATTCGGGCCGGAAATCTCTCCGACCGAGCCGGACCCGGAGAGATTTCCGACCGAATCGGACCCGTGCAGTCCGACCGAACGAGTACGATGTGCACGTATGCCATCGGACTCGAGTCGGTCGGACTCCCATTGAAGTCAATGGGAGCCTGTCGTACAACGCGTACGCGGGCTCCCATTGACTCAATGGGTGCGATGCGGACAAGTGCGCCCCCTACAGCGTGTACGCGGCGAAGCGAGTCGCGCCGTACACGCACAGGTAGGGGGGACCCATGGGTCCCCCCTGTGTGCGACTCGCGCGGCTACGCGTACAGGGGGGTCCGACACGGACCCCCAAAGTACGGCTCCGACAGCTCTTTCGAGCCGGAGTGCGCGGCTCGGTCGGACTGCTCGCGGCGCGCATCGTACTTACCCGGCCGGGGAACGTCTCCATTGCGCGGTGCGAGTCGTGTCCGTGCGAGTCGGTCGGTGCGGTTCGACCCGGGATCGAGTCGGTCGGAGCGGTCGGGACGCCCGGACGAGTCGGTCGGCGAATACGCATCGTACTCGCTCGCCCGGACGCGCGTACGGATCGGTCGGGAAATAGGGCTCCGAATCGGATCCGGTTAAGCCGAATCCGATTCGGAGCCCTACCGGCCGAGATCGGAATCGGCCCCAGTGTGTCTATAAAGATTATTTTGATGATAAGAAAGGGGCCAAGGTTTAGAGATTGATGGAAGATGAGTGTGTGAAGGTTAGAAAAGTGGGTACAGTCCCTAAAGGGGAGAGTGTGTATTTGAAACCATTAAGAGTGGTGGAATGCATGAAAAACTCAGCGAGGTTAAGTGATGATATGGTGTGACACATGACTCGAATGGCAAAGGGCAAGGGAACACAGGTAGGGGAAAGCTCCACTGGAGGTAATGAGTACTGTGAAAATGATTTGTTGTGGCAAAATGACGAGGTTGTGGTGCAGGACAGTGGGGTAGATGACTCCGAGGAAATTAAAGAAGTTCGGAGGGAAAATGGGGTCAGTGCGGAAAGAATGGGAAGTTTGGGAGGGATCATTCATACTCCGGTGAAACTGGAAGATTTTTTGTTAGAAGAATGGGCTGGGAATACTAGCAGTTATGTGTTAGAACAAAATGCTGATCTTGGTCATGGATCATTGTTAACAATTATAAGAAAGTTATATTTTGCAACTTTTAAAATGGAATGCTGCATATGGGTTTCTACATGCCATATTGTGGTATCCATATGTTATTTCTTAATGGTCTTTATTTATTGTTGAATGATAATATTACATAAAGTTATTAATTGTTATTATTGTTGTGTATAAAGAGGTAGGATGTGTGGTGTTGCTGCTTGCAGGCAGTGGAATGTATGAGGTGTGATAACTGTGAGGTAATGTAGAGTGTGGGATATGTCAATGTTCTATGGAGGGCGGATGATGGACTTGGTACTTGGATATGGAAGAGGTTGGTCCATGCTTTGTCCAGCAGTCACAGAGTTGGGAATAGAGGAGCATTATACACTTATATGAGCATATATCTTTTACTACACTTTGGGGCATATTCTCAAAAACGTGTGATAACTACCGCAAAATTAGTCTAACGCAACTCTTCACATCGCAGTCCTTCGCGGGAAAAGAACTCCGTGTCAACGTGGTATTCACAACACGGCGGCCCCATGTGATAGTGCCACAATAACGCTTCAAAAGAACGTGTTAAAACCAACGCGACGCAGAAAAAACGCGAAACACGAACGTGAAAATAGTAGCGATGATGCCAATCGCGATACAAAACTCAGCGATAACCAGCCATAGGCCTGCAATCCCCATGCGTCATGCAGGAAAATGCAGCATAAAAGCAGATTAAAAATATGGTGAGATGACAATGTACGAGCACAACCACACATCCCTGATGTAGAACAGATGACCATTGTCCCGCATCAAATAGGCATCTCCTCACAGTCACAATGTACATTGACATGCAGTCTGCATGTAAACTGCGCCAATGCAGAAACATGCATGGAACACACATTGAAACCGCATCTCACCTTCACATTGCAGAGGGACAAGCAACCCCTCCTGCACACAGACGTGTCATGACCATGAGCAATCCACCATGAAAGCGTGGACGAATGTAGGGGCAGTGACTCCCACTCACGTACATGTTGCCCATGTTGTGGGACTCGAGCCACAGTGGGCATCCCTGCATCATGGTGGTACATATCTGACCCCAAAAGGAGCCCTGTTGTCACCTGTAGGACACAAATGGCAGCCAAAATGGAATGAATTTGGACACAAGTGAAACACGGAAGAGTGGGATTCCCTACTAACTGCGACACACTGAACTGGCAGTCCGAATACGTGACACCCTAAACAGCCCGTTTGCACAGAGGTGACACACCCACCATCCCTGAACAAATCATAAAATGGACAGCAATACATGTCGCACTCACACTTGACTGAGTGATGTGCCTGTACAGATGAGTGACATGCACTCGGGGAATGTGTATTTTGAAAGCATTTAGTAGCACATGCTGTGCCTGTGGCCATATTGTACTGTCCCATGATTGCCAAGGACTGTTACAATGTGACGTGCCCATGTGAAGAAATTGTCAATGATGGTGTTCCCACGGGCAACTCCTGCTGCGGCCGCAGTGGGGTGTGGGCCACCTGCCTCATCCTCATCATCATCGTCCGGTGCATCTGGCACTTGTATCCATGGGACCTTGCTGCGTACACATACGTTGTGCAACACACAACATGCAACAATCATCTTGCACACAATGCCTTGGCTGTGCAGGAGCCTCCCACCTGTGACGTCCAGGCACCTGAAACGTGACTTCAACACGCCAAATGTGCATTCCACGATGCCCCTGGTGTGTATGTGGGCCGCATTGTACAGCCTCTGGGCCTGTGTGTCTGGGGCTCGGAGGGGTGTCATCATCCAAGCGCAGAGTGCATATCCTTGGTCACCTGTAACTGTGCAGAGAGACATGAGCCAATAGTTGGCCCTGCAAGATGTGATGGCCGGCTCAGTGGCTCATTGGTGTGTGATATGTGTGACCTCGTGATTCCTGCATGACATGTACTGCATGTTGCAAGTGAGCAGCATCAATGTGTATTACGTAGCCTCACTGCTGCTCCTCCCTCCCCCGAGCCCATTTACTAGTGTGCGCAGCGAGATTGCATCACTTGCACTTCTACGGCACACTATTGTCATGCCTGCCTGCGCATGTCCACAAGCCTGACAATGACACAGTGATGTCGTGTGCTGAAGGTGGATGGACACGTGTGTGTAGGCCCATGGTAAGGACAGGGCGGAAACAGATGTAGAGGTCATGCCTGGCTGAACTCGCCATGCGGTTGAGGGTAGACCTTTGGCTTATGCTGCGGAAATAGCGACACACACAACAGTTGGCATGTCTGATCCCTGAACCCGAGCGGGCTTGCGCACCCTCATTTACCCCTCGGCCGAGCCCGTACTCCGGGGGCATGCTACATAGCAACATTGTGTATTGCGTGACGGGTGGCGCCGACACTACACCTGAGACACACGCATTAGTAACCGCCTTGGCAAGGCCTACACTTAACCACGCCCAGAGCCACATGTTGAATGACCACACCCCTACGCGTACTGCCGTACGCCGGTCCACTCCCTCACGCCCACAGAGGGGTCCGACACAGATACATGTCCCAGGTCCACCCCACTGCCTGAGGTGACAAGGTCGCGCATGCTGTACACAGCACAATGTAATGTGGTATGGCCCAGGGCCCACATGCATACAGAATGACCACACGGACACACTGAGATAATCAGTGGAACTGGCTACGGGCACGTGCACCCGGCCCCTTTTATTGCCAGGGTCACACGTCCAGTGATGCCTGTGGTGGATGGGTGTTGGGTAGTGTAAGCCATCCCTCAGGGGTTGGATGGTGCTGGCAACAACTACAACAGTGATCAGACAATCAGGAGTTCAAAGTACAAACAGCAAAGGTCCATGACTTGAGCTGCACAGAGTCGGTGGCCCCGGATGCTCAGCGGCCGGCACAGGCACACTGCCACGGGACGGTGCCTGGCGATGCACTGAGGTAGGGCCACGGGATCTGAGCGGGTCCTCGTTGATGTCCAAGGAGAATGTCGCGGAGTGTTACGGGGGACAGTGGAAGGTGTCCATCCAGGGCATGACGCAGAGGGCAGCAGCAAGCAGAGACAGGCAATATGGAGGAGTTGAATGCTACAGTCTCCACTTTCCCACAATGTCAGTACCAGCTACATGATGATGAAGACAACCCCCAGGCCATAGACTCAGACGTCACCAACGTTCAACCAGAGAGTGTCCATGACTCCCGTGGCACAGAGTCAGTGGCACCAGAGCTGGAAGGGGATGCAGTCAGCGATGAGGCCTGTACAATGATATGAACTCTGAAATTAACAAATCAAGACTCAGTTCCACATGTGTGACCCACTCGACCGCAGTGTAGGGCGAAGGCAGTAGTCAGCAAAGGACCACAGACAGGTGTAGTTCAAATGATATGCACAGAGTTGGTGGCACCACATCGAAGGGAGTACAGTGATATAAACTCAGCCATAAGGTGTGTACTCTGCCATTGCATAATCAAGACTCAGTTCCAAATGTGTGACCTACTTGACCGTAGTGTAGGCCGGAGGCAGCGGTGGAGTACGAAAACGAAAAAGGAGTAAAGCGGGCCTGTGTCGCGGACGCCGTGATGGTCTGAGGAGGCTGCCAAGGTTGCAGGCTTCGGGCTTGGAGCTTGCGCGGGCACGTGGTGGGCCCTCTTTGACACACGCCGGTGTCAGCAGGTGAGCAATGAGGCCTGGCTGCGCAGGGGCGGGCATGACGGTTTTGGGGACCAGCGGCCCGGGGTGCAGCAGGCGCACAGGGTCGCAGTCCACACCGCTCATGGTGACGGCGTCAGCCTCGTGGCGGAGTGGGAGGCGCTGCCCTGGCAGACACGTTGGGCATTCCGGAAGAGAACCACGCCCAGAGCTACGTGCTTTTTATTCACACCCCTACGCTGGCCTGGGGTCCTCCGGGCCAGCCCACTCCGCACACGCTTACAGGGGGGGACGTCACAAGCTACATTTCCGCGATCTTCCCCACTGGCTGGGGTGACATGGTTGCGTCCACTGTCCACTACACTCCAAACACCAGCAGTGCATGTAGACATGGCTATATCTGTGGTCTGCATACTGCAGTCTGTCCAGCACATCTCCACCACACTTGGCATTGTGTACATTCTCATTCATGGGTCACTTGCCTCCCTCGCACATGCCTGGTTCCCACCTCTCCCCACATTCCGGTATTGTGTGGCTGAGGTGCCATGCTGTTGATGGCTCATGTACATGGCTAACCAAGGTTGCCACAGTAGGTTGTGCTGCCGTGTCTGGTGGGGGGGCATGTTGTTGGGCATGTTGTATGTGATTTTGTGACGTGTGCAGTGCCAGAGTTGTGAGTTGCATGATTGTGGGGTTGAGGTGTGTGGTGTGTTCATTTGGTACTTGCCAACGAGCAGTGCATTCCCATGGGTGCCATCCTGGAAGCGCTGGTTGATGTTGGACTGTCGGAAGATGAAGGGATCATGCACACTGCCTGGGTAGTTGGCTATGACATTGGTGAGGAGTTCCCTGTTGTCCACTATTGCCTGCACATTGATGGGACGCGTGTGCTTTCTGTTGCGGTTATTGTGTGCGGTGTTGGCAGGTTCACAAGTGGGACAAGTGTGCAGTCGATTGCCCCCGACACGTGCGGGGATCCAGCTATGGCGTATAGTCCTTGCTTGGTCTCCAGCTGTTCCTGTGCATTGTGGGGGATGTATGGGTGCTGGGGTCCCTAGCTGGTGAGGGCATCCAGGCCAGGTGTGAGGAACTTGGATGGGGCTGGCTGTGAGACTCCTCCGACTCGGGCGGTTGTTGTTTGGGAGGATACCAGAGGCCAACAGGTGCAGCACAGCCAGCAGCTTTGTCTGCGGATGGATGTTGGTTGTACGCTGTGTTGGTACCCTCAGCCTGTGGGCAATGATGTTCAGGATGTGGAGGATGGTTGTCCTTTTGGGCCTATAGTGGGCATTGGCATTGTCTGGTGTTAGGTCTGTGGGGCTGGTGCATTTCCTGAAGGTCCGCTGTCTTTGTCTGTGCTGCCTCTGTGGTGGTCTGGGGGATGCGGGGGGTTCGTTGGGGGGGTGGCGGTCCTGGGGGTGGTGGCGGTGGGTGTTGTTGCCCTCTGGGGGCTCCGGGGTGCATGGTGAGTGGCTCCATGGCATCTGTTGTTCTTCAGGTGTGGCTGTGGGCTGGACTCCCTTCTCTTGTGCAGGTTGACATCGGATTTTGCACCAGGTCAGAGCAGGTCATTAATTTCCTGCTGGTAACGCGCCGTATCGCCTGTTTTGTGTTCCTATCGCCTATGTGGCTGGTCGTTGAGAATGTTGCATTGTGGTGTTGTCGCGGGTTTTTGCTCGGGAACGCCTACTCTGCATCTCATTAGCGTTAGTTGCCGGGGTCATCTGTGGCGATGTTTTTTGCGACTGCTTTCGCAGGAAAACTGGTGTTATGAGCTGGTAGCACCAGCTTGTGAATGGGGCGATAAATTTAGCGCGACTTTGGATGCGTTAAAGTGCCGATAACTCGGAGATAGCTCCTTGAGAATATGCCCCTTTGCTTTTTTAATATGTGATTTGAGGTGATTTAAAGTAGGAATCCCTGGAAGATTACCTGTAATGTGCTCAGGTGCTTTAGGAAGTATGTCTTTTTAAATTGCAAAAGTCGTCTCTTGGGAACTGATGCTTCCCCTTTTAAATCTTGCTTTACTTCGGTCTCTGATACGTTTAGGGGGTGGTTGTATTCTCTCACATTAATTACAATATTGTTTTTTATTGAAGCCCTCCCATAAAAATGCATTTGGATAATATTATGTTCATTTACTATTCCTGTTCTGGGTGCATGTGCTTTCCTGGCTGTATGTGTAACCCATTTGCGAAAGCACTTGTTTACCTATCTGTAGTATATGTGGCACTTTCTGCCATTCTGTCTGAAAGTAGTAGTTTCAAAATTATTATGTAAAAAATGTTTATCTTGTATACTAATATGCTTTAAAGATGATTTAAAACATTTAAAATTTTATATGTATACATGTGGTGTTCCTTTAAGTTGCACCTGGTTTTCTTCTGTTAGTATTTGATGTTGTTGAGACAGGCATTTTTTTGTTGATAATATGTTTGTTTTAGTTACTTGTTTAAAATACATACCGGTTTAATTAGTTTTTGGGGTGGTGGGTTTTAGTTTTCAGTTTACCAAGTAGGTTTTGTTTTCTTTTTATAAGTGTGTTTGCTTTTCTTAATTTTAAAGTGGCTTTGTCCAGAAGTATGAGTGTGGAGTTGGATTTTTCGGTGCAGTGCTTTGTTTTTTATTAAATGGTTCTTTACTGTCTAATAACTAATATACATAATAAAAGAGAGAGTTTAGTAATTTATATATAGATTTGCATTTTAAATTATATCAGGTTAAATTGCTTTTGTTTTAATTTTAAAACTTAGGGCCCGATTCCGATCTCGCTTGTAAACCGTTCCGACCGACATGGACCGGGACTGGCTTCCGACCGACACGTACACGCGCCGTACGACCGGCGTAGTAAAATGCAATGCGTGTCAAATCCAAACGACTCACACGGAGTACAACACGGATGACCGACTCGTACGGAAAACAATCCGTCCGTGCAAAACGTCCGGGAAAGAGCCCGAAGCGACCGACTCGTACGCAAACGATGCCACATAGCCCAGCATCAGTGTGACGCGACAGACTCGTATGCGATCCATGCTACCTAGCCTAGCATCTGTGCGACGCGACAGACTCGTACGCGAACGATGCTACATAGCATAACGTGAGTGTGACAGACTCGGACAACCCCGCAAATCTCGAGGAAAGCATCCGTCGCGGTCAACTGAACGTCTCCGTCATGCTCAACTGAAGCCAACAGAAACAGACAGAAACAGACTAAAGAAGCATTGTCAAAGAAAAAAAAAATCCAAAATCATGTTAGACACACCCACAACTCCACCTACATAAAGGCCCAAAATCCTAACCATGATCCTTTGCAAATTCCACAGAACAGCCAGCAGAGAACACTACCACACTGCACTGAGAGACACACTCACAACTCACCCACCACACAACCTTTACACCACTAGCACCTCTCTAAAAGCATACTCATAAACACCCAGCTTCACTTACACACACTCACCCTCATTTTCACACTCACACACACATCCATATCCACCACCACCCATCACCATGCCCCCAAAGAAGAATCCAAAGTTCACAGATATTGAGTTGGAAGTCATGGTAGATGAAATTCTCAGAGTAGAGCCACAGTTATTTGGCACATTGGTCCAACAGACCCCATGTCCCAGAAAAGCAAGATGTGGGGGAGGATTGTGAACAAGGTGAACGCACAAGCACCTTGCCTGCGCACAATGGACGACATCAGGAACAGGTACTATGATGTGCGAAGGAGGGTCAAGAAGCTGATTGGCAGAGACCATGTCCTGAGCCAGCAGACCGGCGGTGGCCCTCCTGCATAGCCTACGCACTTCACTTCCTGGGAGGAGAAGGTGTGGGCCATCCTCCCACCGGAGGGCATCCATGGATTATCAGGAATACCAGAGCCTGGTGAGTACATAAACAACTAGTCAAAAGTGTGAGGCAATACACACCCACAGACATCACTGTCAGGGGGTCAGTGAAACCATTCACTGTTAGCAAAGCCATATTAACCCAAAGCTAAATATCCTGTGATGTGTATGCCAGTCACATAAACACAATACCTGCAATCTCAGAGTAACATGTAACTATGTCATAACATGTACAAACTTAGTAACAAATACAGCAAGGTTTGGCTCAAAACACCAACAAACACTGTCAGCCATCTTGCCAGCACAGTTCCACTCACTCCTGTGGAAACAGAGTCACAGGAAGAAAGGTTGGGTTTGCTGGGAAGGTGGGTGTAGCCAAAAGCATGATGGGAGTCGTAGTCACAGTCAACAGTCCACCTCCCACGTGGCCCAGGATTACCACCATGCACCATGCTCACCTCACATGGAGTGGAAAAGTACTGTGAAGATGGCTGACACTGGCCTCTGGTGTTGGCAGCACAAGGCCCTGTTGGGAGTAGTGCACAAACAAACTCCAGGCCCCACTGTCTGACACCTTGAATGTAAAGTCTGACTCACTGTCATGGAAGCATGTTTCTTGCTGGCCTATCTGGGCTGTGGTGGAGGAGGAGTGCTAGCTCTGACCACATCCATCAGCAGGCCCTGTCACACACACCCCCCTCCCACCAACACCAAACACCACCCCTGGGACTATGCTCAACCTGAGACTCAAGGTAAATCGACTTCCACGATGCCTGACACTGGGCCCTGGGCTGAGGAGCACTAATCCATGATAGGATCTGTGTTTAAATTCAGATTGTAACTAACAACATACCTGCAAAGTAACAGGAAAGCTCAACAGTCACACATATGACAAAACTCAGTACAAATTCACAGCAAGGCAATGGGATCCAAACTCCAGTCACATGCAGCAGCCATCTTGTTTGCACACATTCACTCCCTGGGAAGCAGAGTCACAGGAAGGAAGGTTGGGTTTGCTGGGAAGGTGGGTGTAGCCAAAAGCATGATGGGAGTCGTAGTCACAGTCAACAGTCCTCCTCCCACATGGCCCAGGAATACCACCATGCACCATGCTCACCTCACAGGGAGAGGAAAAGTACTGCCAAGATGGCTGACACTGGCCTCTGGTGTAGGGAGCACAAGGCCCTGTTGGGAGAGTCGTGCTCAAACAAACACCAGGACACCACTGTCAGACACCTTGAATGTAAAGTCTGACTCCCTGTAATGGAAGCATGGTTCATGGGGGATTATCTGGGCTCTGGGGGAGGAGGAGGTTCTGCAATGACTCCAACTGCTAGCAAGGCCTGCTCTACACACACCTTCTCAGCCAGAACAAATTGCACTCTTGGGACCAGTCAGTTAATGACAGTGAAAGTAAATGCCCTGGAGGTGATGTATGAATTGGCCACAAGTCACACCTAGGCACTGGCACTCTCACACATGTTCACACTCTCAACCATCTTAACTGTACATTTCAATTCACTGTCTGGGGATGCATTGTCCCAGGGGCGCACCCTGGGCTGGCTGTGAAGGTGTGTGGAGTACAGGACAAGTGGTGAGATGCAGACATAGCACACATCAATACACACACGAAGCTACATATACATCATTGGCAAGGGATATCTGACAGTGAATGGAATGGCCACAGAAAGATAGCGGACACTGTTGCATGGTGTCATTTACACAAAGCACTGCAGTGAGCTGCTTTCAACTCCTACATCATGCAGCGTTCTCAGCATCCATGCCACTACACTCCCCTCACTGCCATTTACACTTTCCACACAAGGAGTAATCTGGACTGGTTTGGAGGAGGCGTACAACTTACAGCACCATAACACAAACACACAAACCTCTGGACCTCACTGTAATCAACATGGAAAAGCACGAAAGCAGCCTTGCCTGACTCCTCTTTCCATGGAGGACATGGACAAGATAAATAACGTCATCACGTACAAACCTCAGCAGCAACCTCATTTGCATTGGTAACACAATCACATGAGTGCTATGAGATGAGAACTAGGAACACATGCACTCAAAAAGTACCTCACAATTCATCACATACATACCGGACTGTGACTATGATGTGTGACACACCAATGTGATGGAAAAATACATGCACAAATGGCAGCACACATACACAAATCTTGCCACACGTTGTAAGAGGAAGTGCACGTATGTCATTGGGAAAGCACAAATGTAGAAAAAAAATACACACCTGTGTCTGGCCCAAGGTGGCACTTGAATTTCAATGGCCATGTACAGTCAATGAATCAATACATGAGTATCTCATGCACAAAGCTCTACGTGCTCATCAAAACGCTTCACGTTGTAATTACAATGTCTTTAACCAATATAGGCCTCTGTCTGTGACAATTGAGGACAATGCAATGTACATACACTCATCATGAAGTACAATAGCAACTGTAATGTGTGTGATCCGTTGATGTATGCAAAACCACAACATACATTGTGTGTTTCTCCTACCCACAGGGCCTGCTGGGGACGCTGCAGGAACAGAACAAGAATCCCAGTCCCAGACTCTGATTGACCCTGAGCTCTCCGGTGTGGATGTTTCTCAGTCCTCTTCGGACGATGATGAACGACCTGGTCCCTCCGGTGTGGATCGGCATGCAGCACCTGTAACTCCAGCACCCCCTGCGACCATTCCGGCTACATCTGCCAACACCCAGATGACCTCTACCAACACGGACAGACCGAGGCAAGAGAACACCGACGGCACAGCTACACAGGGCACTCCGGAGTTGGCGGACAACAACACCACTGTCAACAGTGAAGGAGGCTCAGTGTTGTCTGTGCCTGCAATGGCAGGTCCTGCTCGTGTGGTTAGGGGTGGTGTGAGGGTGCGTGGGGTGAGGTCACGTCCTGAAGATGGTGCTGCTGCGCAAGATGACCCACAGTCAGGACGCATCATAAATGCATACCGAGAATGCACCGGAGACTTTGGCCAGGTAGTTGGGATCCTCAAGGACATATAACATCAGCAGGCTGCCCATTTTTCCAAAATGGACTCCCACATGTCCAGGATGGACTCCCCACATGTCCAGGATGGACTCCCACATGTCCAGGGTGGAGACCCACATGTCCAGGATGGAGTCCAAAATGGATAAAATGCATGACCTCACTGCGGTGCACAGGGACAGATTGCTGACAACATGACCACACCTCCCTGTGTGCCCACTACATCTGTTGCCACAACACCTGCAACTGCCACAGGGAGGGATGAGGACTCTGGTGCAGAGTCCCCAGCACTGCTGCAGCCTGCACCTGAGGGTCCCCCTGAAAAGAAGAAGAGGGGACGGCCGAAGAAAGGCAATTGAGAGACAGATGGCCATGCATACCCCCAGGAAGTGAACACCTGCTCTTGATATCCTCCATTGTGTGCAAAGCGTTCACCTTGTTCACTGACATGGAACTCTCCCACATGGGATGGAGGGTCTAAGTTGGAACAATGACTCAAATTACTGTGGACTTGGCTCTGAAAATTTTATCTACCAACACCAACAACTCCTCTGTGAACTTTGGATTTATATCACACTGTACAGCACTATCAATTTTGTGTACTATTTGACACATGCATATAAATTAAATCATGATCACACAATACTTGCCTCTGTGGTGAATTAAACTTGGTTTGTGACATAGAGATGATGACCTGCTAAGCAAATACTGTTCAGGAAAACAACTACAGCAATTAAAACACAGCCTTGTGAGTGATGGAGATGTGACACATATGAGAGATCCACCCTGCAAGGTCAACACAACAAAACAATTTCCAGGCCACACATACTCATTGCCTCCACTATTGTGAACTGAAAAGAGACCAAAATGCACATACACTAAACTCATTCAGAGAAAGTGGCAATCACGCAACAGGTACAGTATGCCAAGGAATGTTTGATGTGTGCATACAGACGAGTCACCCCCCAATGTGGAGTACAGGTTTATTACACAATAACACCATGTCGCATCAACAACAGATGCAAGGTAACCGCATAGTGACAATGCACACAGAGCAACCAAGAGGGTCAGAAATGTCAGCACTGGGTTGTGTGGCACCGCATCCGGTTTCAAAGAAAAGTTGCACCCTGTCACAGCATTGTGTGTTCTGGAGGTCACATAACACCAGACAACAGCCAAAGGAGCCTGTGAAGGACAGACAGAGAACAGTATTGAAATACTTAAATATCTGCATACATCTCCAATACACATTACAAAAACAAGTCACATGATTCGTGGCAACAACCTAGGACACATGTCAACACTGTAATGGAGAACATACTAACTCAACAGACACATAACTGCAAGGATCATGTCAAGTAGCATGCAGCCACACGTACGCAGAGACATTGCACTACATGCACATGTCAGGCAAAGAAAAGAGCTGAGTCAACTCATCACTGTATACTCACAATCATGAGAAAAAGTTATTGATGAGCTGGCTCCGAACATCACCCTCACCCTCATCATCACTGGCAACATGACCCAGGGCTGGATCCTCACCTGCTGGAGGCTGCTGGTCGTCATCATCTTGGATGAGAGATAGCTCTTCCCTCACTGCCAGGTTGTGTAGCATGCAACACACAATGATGATCTTACACACCTTTTCAGGTGCATATTGGAAGGCCCCTCCTGTCCGGTCCAGGCAGCGGAATCTGCTTTTCAGTAGTCCAAATGTCTGCTCTATCACTCGCCTGGTCCGCCCATGTGCCTCATTATAACGTATCTCAGCAGGGGTAACAGGGTTCCTGAGTGGTGTCAGCAACCACGGCATGTTGGGGTATCCGGAGTCACCAACATACAAACAAAGAAACATATCATGGTTCTGAGAAGATGGTTAAAACCAGAGATACAAAAAGCACACAAGGTAAGCAGACATTACACACCAACAAGCCAGGCACGCTGGTTTTGCAGCTGGGACATCATCTGTGGGATCCTACTATTCCTCATGATGTATGCGTCGTGGGAGATCCGGGGAAACGTGCACAGACATGTGGGATTGTCATGTCAGGCAGACATACCACCAGGGCATTGATGGAGTGAAAATGTTTACGATTTCTGTATGTCTGTTCATTTGCTTGTGGTGGTACCAAAGCCACATGTGTCCCATCTATGGAGCCAATGACATTTGGCATCCCTCCCAGAGCATAAAAGTCACTCTTGATATCAGTAAATTGTCGTGGAACTGGGAATTTGATGTACCGGTTCAGCAAAATCAACATAGCCTCCAAAACATCACGTAGCACACGGCTAAACATTGTCTGGGACATCCCACCAGTAGTAGCCACAGTGTACTGGAAGGTTCCTGTGGCAAAGAAATGTAGGGCTGCCATCACCTTCACCTTGGTGGTCAGCGGTGATGGATATGGCCATCCAGGTTGCAAATGTGCTGCCAACTGCTCAGCCAATTCCTCAATTAGTGGTCTGGTGAAGCGGTAATGTTGGATGCTGTCACGTTCAGCCATGGTTTCTAGGTCTGGGAAGGGTCTGTGGACAGCTGGTCTCCTGCGGTACATAGGTGAGCAAAGAAAGATTAACATTTTGCTTTCATATGTGGCAACAAACATGCAATAATTCCCATGCTACATCATAGCACGACTCAATGAAGTCAGGCATGTGCTGTCGTGCATGGACACATATGCTAGCTATGTGTCCCTCACAGAACATTTCATCTCCTGATGGTGACACAACAAGTGCGATGGTGTGCTGTGAACAATATATGGGGTCTGTCACAGCACATCTGAGCAAATGTCACATACCAAACACACACCACAGTGACTATTGAGGATAGATGTGTTGTCAAAATGAAAGGTGTTTTTAATGTTCACACACAGGGATCTCGTAATGCCACATGGGCACTGTCATTATTGTACCGCCTGATGTACACGTACCATCACACCCATGAAACACACATGATGTGCTCCCAGATTACTTTGCATGTCAAACATGGATGTCTGTGACACACAGACCCAACAGCAACCCACATGCCATATTCTGATGGATGTTGGAAATGATTTACATCTACCACATACCAAAAGACACATGTGCGTAGCACAATACGCAAATACTCTGGATTAACCTCACAATGTTAGCTCAGGAACACTTTGTTACACACAGTCCATTTCAGCTGTAAGTCAGGGTGTATGTAACATGTGAACACACAATGGGCTCCTGGAACTGTGTACAGGCCTTGGGTGGTGATCTGCAAAGTTGTTACTCACAGTGTGATGTGCATCACACACAATGGTTTTTGTCCCCATGAAGCATGGCATAGCCAGGGAGTGTGTGCCACAATGTGCTCCCTACAATATGAAATGTGAAGCCATATACACACACATGTCATTATGCGTGAAATGTGATTTCATATACTGTATGACAGGCTGTTTGTCTGCTGTAAAGCACCTGAGTATCTGCCAAAAAATTGTGGGAGGCATCCTTTGGCTGTTTTCTGTAATGGTGACAGGCGCGTGTGAGTATTCTAAAGACGCGGCGTACAGTTACGGACCAAGCCGGGTCGAACGCCTTGGCTATTGACTGTCATGGAGAAAGACGCGGGTGAGTATTCTAAAGTCGCGGCGTACACTTAGGGACCAAGCCGGGCGCACGCCTTGGCTATTGACTGTCATGGAGACAGACGCGGGTGAGTATGCTAAAGACGCGGCGTACACTTAGGGACCAAGCCAGGCGCACGCCTTGGCTATTGACTGTCCTGGAGACAGACGCGGGTGAGTATTCTAAGGATGCAGCGTACAGTTACGGACCAAGCCGGGCGCTCGCCTTGGCTATTGACTGTCATGGAGACAGACGCGGGTGAGTATTCAAAAGACGTGGCGTACAGTTACGGACCAAGCCGGGCGCACGCCTTGGCTATTGACTGTCATGGAGACTGACGCGGGTGAGTATTCAAAAGACGCGGCGTACAGTTACGGACCAAGCCGGGCGCACGCCTTGGCTATTGACTGTCATGGAGACTGACGCGGGTGAGTATTCAAAAGACGCGGCGTACAGTTACGGACCAAGCCGGGGGCATGCCATGGCTATTGACTGTCATGGAGACTGACGCGGTTTTGCTACGTGTACAAATCACGTGCAAACAGATTCGGTTGGCTCACAACAACAATGTATCAAAGTAAATGGTGTCATGATGCAGAATATTTGAAAGATGCAGAATATTTGAACGACGCGGAAGGCGTGTACGATGCGTGCAATGTCATGGATTGGCCAATTTTGGATGATGTGAACGTCTAGGACATATCTCTGCGGACGCATGGAACAGATTCTGCCTCTGCAGCACAGATATAAGGCTGTCTGTTCCCCAGAGACTTCACTTGCCTGCACTACATGCCACAGGATTACATCTCTGACTACCACTGCTGCTGTCTCTGCATCCTCTGGGTTCTGCAATGGCACGGACTGTGGAGAGGGCCCCAGCATTCACTGAGGAGGAGAACAAGGCCCTGCTGGACAGCCTCCTCCCACAGTACTGCAAGCTGTATGGGAAACCAGGGTAGCAGGTTAGTGTTGAGTACACTACCCTTTCATTTGTACCAGTGCTTAATTTGTAAAATATTAAGATCATTCTAGCTGTGACTTCCAGAAGGTGCCTTGCAGCTCATCTTCAGTCCTATATGACGTGCAAGGTCCAGACCGTCTCAGTGAGCTGAATGCAGTCAAGTGTGGTGTTGCTCTCAGCTTTGCGGGTGGCATGCAGTCTGTAATTACAAGGAGGTCCGGCTTTTACGCTGGTAGTGCCAGGTGCGACAGTCTTTTTTGCTGCCCCCCATAGCCTCATTCTCCATTAACTCCTTCACTACCACTCTCCAACAGTGCTCCTCATCTCTCCATAACCTCTCTCTGACATGCATTCCATTTTTTATAGTGCTACTCATAGTTCACTCACGCTCTGTTCTGTGATCTACATAGTACACGTTCTTTGCAGCAGGCACATTAACCATCCACACTGCTTAATGATGAGCTAAAACAGCCACTAAATAAAATTCCAATCTCTCACCAGTGGGAACATTAGTTAAATTGACATTTTCATTGTTGCCTGAAACTGCTGGACGAACAGGGAAGTTTATGAGTTTTAAAACCAAAAGTTATATTTAAATATAGTACCCCCCACCAAAGTCAGAGCCAGATGCGGCTGCCCCGATCACAACTCCCTAAAACCAGCGCTGAGTGCAAAAACACGCCCATCTCAATTGCTTCTCATTCATTCAAAGGGAAGATGTAATATTAGAAGGTGAGGCATCAGTAAGAATGTTTGTGGGATTATAAAATGCCATGTGAGAACTCGGAGTGTAAGATATTATTTGGGCCTTGTAGGCCTGTGTACGTGGGAAGTCACAGAGAGCATTGAAACATTTCACGGACATGTCCAGGCCTCACCCCAGCACGAGGTAGGCTGGGAAATTGTCAGTATATTTTGCAAGCTGTCAAAAAAGAGAGTGCTTGGAAAGATTAACACCACTGAGAAACAAGAGTGAAATGTCAACCTGTATATGTGGAGTCTCTCACCACCGAGGAGAGTGAACAATGTGAAGATCGTATAAGGAGTCTCTCAGCAGCGAGGAGGGAGTGGTAAAGGTGAAAGGCTGTCAAGCTATGTTTCTTCCTGTACTGAGGATAAGGCAGCAGGGTTGAAGGGTGCTGTGCTGTCACTTTGCATAAATACATGTCAAAACTCCACTAAGGAAATGTCTGGGTCTGGCATATCCCATTAAGTGGCATCGAAAGAACACATTCATCTTAGGTAGGCACGGCACCGGGGGAGAATAAGTGATTTGCCCAGAATCATGTGATGTGTTGAGCCAACGCCGAGACTCGGGTTCCCTTTCCAAGGTCGGCAGATCATCATCTGGCCATTACACCACATGCTCTCATTCACTGATATGGCATGCTGCAAAGGACCCGGTTTAAGAGGAGGCATGATGTCAAGGCAAGAACCAAATTTGGCCAGGTCAAAGCGGTGCTGAGTATCTGTTGATGTGGTTATTTCTCTCTCCAATGGGCCCTCACACCTAGTCAGAGACATCCTGCAGTGTCAGGCCTGGCAGCGGGGGGTGGATTTCAGCTCAGGTGCGCCAGTGACCCCCATGGGCTGAGGAGGGTTCTGAGGGGGCAACTACTACTGCCCCTCATTGTGGAAAGTCTGCATGCACAGATGAGGAAAAATATCGCCCATTTGTGTGGGAAATCACCTAACTGGCAGGGAACACTGATTACCCAGTTAACTGTGTGATGATATCGGCTCTTCACTGAGAGACAGTGTGAAGTGCTGATATAGTCCGGGACACACTTTACCACCACACCATGTGAGTTGGCAGGTGTGTCATAGACCTGGCCCTGAGAACTAAGTGCCGGGTCCAAGCACCGGAAAGCACCGGCACAAATTAAGCACTGATTTGTACATGTTATCTTACTGGCACTACTGGCATTCTGATCACCAAGGGCAAGCATGCACACCGAGTAATTGTAAGTCTCAAAGTGTGCAGATACATGTACTGTACAGGTACAGTGATGCAAAAGTGTGTTTTTTCATGGTTAGGATTTCCATGCACTGTTCCCATGTTGTTAATGCATCCTTGCACACAGGACAACTGCCCATGACCATAATTGCACTACCTGTATGCATCATGTGCCCTTCTGACAATGACATGTATGCCCAACGGTGTGATCAACAAACATGTTGCTTGTGTAGCAATGGGGTCTGACTTTTCATCCTTACAGGTTGATGCCCATCAGAAGCAGGAGATTTGGCAGACCATCGTCCGGGCAGTGAGATCTGTGGGGGTATTCAAACGCCGCATCCGCCACTGCCAGAAGAGGTGGCAGGACCTTTGTGGCTGGACCAGGAGGATTGCCAGAGTCCAGCTCAAGCTGTCGCCTCCTCGCAGAAGGGGCGGACGACGGACACTGACCCCCCACATGCTCCGGATACTGACGGTGGTCTTCCCTGACCTGGATAGGCAGTTGAAGGCCAGACAGCAGGAAGGAGGGGGTAAGTTCATTCCTTGTTGTGGAACTATGTCTAACATGCAATTTGCACTCCTTCAGCCTGGGAACACACCCATAGTTCGTCTGTCTGCTGAGACAAAACTCATGTGGCTAAATGTGGTGATGACCCATTCCATCTGATGACCAGGTGTGCCCCTTTCCGTCTGTGACATGTGTCACTTGGGTTGTGTGGATTTGCTGTTGTCCAGGGCTGATGTTGAGAACAACATCTGCAACAGGTGCATTGAGTTGAGCATCATGAGTGAGCCAATTGTCTGACATGTGTCAGCACATTGACTGACACATATGACCTGTACTCTGCGTGTCCCATACATTATTGTGCGAATCGCTGATCTGGGTCAGCATAGGTGTCTGAGGTATTTACTACACGCCCATGCAGCAGGTAAGACCCATGTTGAGGCCTCAGACAAATGAAGTGTATGGGCGTAACATATGCGTATTCACCTGCCTAGTGCTTCGGGTAATCCCATGTTTCACATGGACCAAGGACAGGTATGCCAACTCCAGCCATCTGAGACACTGTGGCCTCCTAATCTTGGGTGTCAGCCAACAGTTTGCCCATTGTGAAATTAGTAATCATGTGTCTGACTCTGTGTCAGTGTGGACTGGCATAGCTTTTTGGATTACAAATGTGACCAATATGTTTGTTATGGACAGACATCTAATATGTTGAAATTGTCTTTGCATACAGGACTAAACATATGTGTGTTAACCCTTGACTGTGCCTAATGGTTGATTCAACATATATGTATATGCCACTTTACTTTGTTATTGGCAGCATGCAATATGTTCATGTATACATATTTGTTGAACCACAAACTCAAATGTCTCATGAGATCAATGTGGGATTATCAGATGTTTTCAAGTGTGTGTAGCATGTGGTGGACATGTATACTTGACTACAACAGAGGTTGCTTTAACAGTGAATGCATGAGTGTGACACAGTGCTGACTGTTAAGTCGGGATGCACTGCCCCTGTGACAGGAGTCAGTACAGACTGCCTGGCCAGACAGGCCTGTGGCATGGTGTGCCACATGAAAATCTGGGGGATTCAGATTTGTCACTTGTCTGTTGTCCTGCATGCACACCATTCTCGCATTGACTTTCAAGACATGAGCCCATCATGGTGTCTGGGGATGGAAGTATGTTCATCATGTCAACAATGACTTTGGCCATCCCATTTGCTGTGCCAATTACAGAGTCACTTGCATAAGATGAGACATGTGTGTAATGACACATCACACAATCATTGCAGATCAGAGAAGAGGCAAAGTGATGCAAGCTTGCCCATGTAATTAGTGAATTCATACATACATCAGACAGATGGGTCCATTGCCAGCATGTGTACGAGAAGCATGGTTCACTGGCAGACTGACAAGTGCCTGGTTCACATATGTGTCAGTCAAGTAAGCAGTGGCTTTTGAATTATGCAATTAAACTCATGTGTCTAGTCAATACAGGTGACTGATGTGATTCTGTTTCTCCTCCTTGTTCACAGTATCATCTATGGCTACTGGAGGAGACAGCTCCACGGACCAGGTGGAGGCGTAGAGCCAGACTGGGTCCGCTGTGGAGGAGGTGGAGGGACCCAGTGGCACGGAGGGTGAGGGGAGCCACACTGAGGGACGCTCAGCAACATCGACGTCAGCTGAGGAACACTCCAGCTCCAGTGATGACTCCCTTGTGGAGGCGGGTGTGACTAGACACAGACCACAACTAGCAAATCTGTCCCCGCCACCACCACCATCTCCACCCTCCCAGCTCTCCCATCCCAGATGTCCGTGGAGCATCCCGTGTAAGGGAGCATGTCTCCTTTGGTCCAGGCACCGCACCCCCTGCCTCTGTCTCCCCTGCTGCCCTGAGTGTGGAGTCTGTGGACTTGCTAAAGCAGATCCATGTGGGGCAGACATCGATGCTGAATGTCCTCCATGCCCACACCAGTCTTTTAACACAATTGGTGTCTTACACTGAGGGCATGTCCTTACACATGTCTGCCCTACAGCAGACCACTCAGTCCATGGCCTCCTCACTGATGGCAGCACTGTCCCTCCTCCAACAGTCCCTCACCCCTCCTACCTCTGCCCCATCCACACTCCCCACTATCCTACCTGCCCAACACACACTCACACAGGCACATGCACACACCACTACAGACACAAGCAGCACACAGCAACATCAGTCAAAGCCAAAACTAACAAGCACGCACACTCAGGGGACTGATGGCACATACACAGGGGCTAGGGTACAAAAGCACACACAGCCATCCACACGCACTCCGCATTCCTCAGATACCTCTCCCTCCAAAAGCCCTTCCATTGACTCACCTGCAACCCCCCTTCCCAGAAGCTCTTCCTCTGTGACCTTGGCCTATTCCCCACAGATCCATCTGACCCGACTCACAAGGGGAAGAGGAGGTCACCACACACAGAGAGGAGAGCCCCCACCACACGCACACCCTCCCCCAGGAGCAGGAACACTGAGGCCCCCATCCGAAAATCACCCAGGACCAGGAAAAGCAAAACACCAGCACAATCCCGCACTCCCACCACACAGTCTCCGTCCTCCAGCACCCAGGCCACCACTCCAGAAGTTCCACCGCCACAACCTGTCCCAGGTTCCCCCACACACCGTTACACCATCCCCAAGATGATTAGGCCCCCCCTACCACAAGCACTGCCACTGACACAACATTGCACCCTCAGTCAGTTCCTCCAACTGCAGTGGAGACCGTGTCCCCCCAAGCCATCCTGCCTACTGCATTTGAGCCCCCGCCCACTCCTTCGGACATTGGCACTGCAGTGGGGATCCCGCCCACTCCATCGGACATGGCCACTGCAGTGGAGAGCCCGCCCACTCAGTCCGACAGGTCCAGTGCAGTTGCCACAGAGACTCCGGTTCCCACCACCCCTCCCCTGCCCCATACTGGTATCCCCTAATCTTGTCCCTGCGGTGCCTGGCCTGCCCCTATGGATGCCCCCCCAAGGGGAGATGTCCCCTAGTCATGTCAGTGCAGGCAAGCAATGTGTGACAACTTGTCAGGTGTCAACGATGAAGGACTGTTGACATGGACTGGCCATTGGACTTTTGATTAATCAGGATCTCTCAATTTCTTTTTTGTCCAGCTGAATAAAGCTTATTTTTGTTATTTTGTAGATTTGCATTTAATGTACATGATGTTGCTGATGAGTGTTCTGAAATTGCTGTTGTAATAGTGTTTGTTGACAATAAGTGACATGGTTATGTGATGGACTGCATGTGGTCCATGGTATATGTGTCCCATTACAGTGTGTATCCATGTCCTCATTGGCTGGAATTTGAGGTTGTCATGGTCCCAATCATTTGGCACAGGGAGTGTGACATTATTTTCACCACTTCACATCTTTGGTGTACACTGTTGCACATATGTTGGGCTGACATCTGTGCACGTTGTACATTTTTCTGACTGTAGGCCCGTCTCCACTGGACATGCAGATTAGCGCATTGATGATGAACGAGTCATCTGTGTCATCAGTGCAACTTGCTTAACATGTGTTTTGGGTGTGTGCAGATGACTTGAGAGACACTCCTGTACACAGGATGATGTGACCAGAGGTTTCTGTGTGTTGTGATTGTTGGTTCTATGTTGGAGTTTTATTCTGACATGACTGATCCGTGCGAAGCCAACGTCTGACACAGCTGACCTTCCACATGAGTGAAGTCACCTCATGGCAGTGTGTTATTAATTGACATTGCCTGAGCCCATGGTGTGGGTTCTGTGAGCATGAATGTGTATTCCCATCCCTTTTTCTACATAGCCTGTAGTCCCTGCAGTTGTACCTGTTTGTGATGCTTGCTGTGTTGTCCTGTGCTTTGTCAACATCTTTGAATTTGGGTTTCTGGGATGTAGATGCATGGAACACTTCTAATCATTAGCGTGTCATCCCTGGGTGTGGTTAATGTAAGGGCCCTTTTCCCCATTTTGCCTCACAATGCTGGTATTTTGAACCCCACACTCCCCTTTTGGTCACTGCAGTGAGGGGGGTAGACCCCATTTCCCCGTTTTGCCTCCAAATGCTGGGGGTTTGCACCCCACACTCACCTTTTGGTCACAACTGTGATGGGTCTTTCTGTGCTTTTCCCCTTTATGTGTCACTATTGCAAGCAGTGTGGACACATGACACAATCTTGGCATGATAGTGGGGGAGAGTGTTCACCCTCCACACTCTATGGGGTAGACAGGGCTGGGAGTGATAGCCATGCATCCTCCTTTGGGCTGGACAATGCTGGGAGTGATAGCCATCCATCCCCCTGTGGGCTGGACAATTCTGGGAGTGAGAGCCATCCATCCCCCTGTGGGCTGGACAATGCTGGGATTGATAGCCATCCATCCCCCTATGGGTAGAGACTGCTGGGAGTGATAGCCATCCATCCCCCTGTGGGCTGGACAATGCTGGGAGTGATAGTCATCCACCCCCTATGGGTAGGGACTGCTGGGAGTGATAGCCATCCATCCCCCTGTGGGCTGGACAATGCTGGGAGTGATAGCCATCCACCCCCTATGGGTAGGGACTGCTGGGAGTTATAGCCATCCATCCCCCTGTGGGCTGGACAATGCTGGGAGTGAGAGCCATCCATCCCCCTATGGGTAGAGAGTGCTGGGAGTGATTTCCATCCACCCCTTATGTGTAGGGACTGCTGGGAGTGATAGCCATCCATCCCCCTGTGGGCTGGACAATGCTGGGAGTGATAGCCATCCATCCCCCTATGGGCAGAGACTGCTGGGAGTGATAGCCATCCATCCCCCTGTGGGTTGGACAATGCTGGGAGTGATAACCATCCATCCCCCTATGGGTAGAGAGTGCTGGGAGTGATTGCCATCCACCCCCCTATGGGTAGGGACTGCTGGGAGTGATAGCCATCCCATAGCTCTTCCGGATGCTGTGACGTGCTGGAGGTGGCGACCTGTTCGGCGCGTAGGAAGTACGCATCATACTTGGCCGGCCGGCAACTGCTGTGAAAATGCTTCCGGACGACTCCATTCAGCGTTTACGGTGCCGGCTCGTAAGGGAAATGTGGCTGGATTTGGAGCTTACGTGTCGTTCGGGATTTGGATACATTTGTGCATCGTACTTCATCGTTCGGACGGACCGGCTCCCGGAACGAGTCGGTCGGCAGGTAACGCTACAGACAGCTCTGGGAGTTCTGTCCGAGCGAGATCGGAATCGGCCCCTTAATTGTGAAGGTGTCTTGTTATTTTTTCAAGTTTTCCTTTTGCCTTTTCTTCGTGCAGTTCTGCAGAGTGTCATTTCCTTGCAGTTGCTAAGGGCCTTATTATGAGTTTGGTGGTCTGATGGATTGCCAATCTCACGGTGGCGGTGCGGCTACTGCCACACCGGTGGTCCGACCGCCTTATAACAAGTAGGGCAGTCAGACCACTGCTGCCACCAGGGATCCGTGATCACTGGTGGTGTTGCGGCAGTCTTAGGGCTGCAATATGCTTGGCGGGGCCACTGCAGCCCTGCCAAGCATCTTATGAGTTTCCTCTCTGCCACGGTTTTCATCACGGTGAGCCCGCCATGAAAACTGTGGCAGAGAGGAAACAAAGGGGGCCCATTCTGCACCAGAGGATGCATGCTGGGGGGAACATGGTGTGCCCCCCTGTCTGCATGCACTCCAGTTCCTGCAGGGCATGCACTTAACAGTCCATGCCCTGCAGGAACTTGCTTTGCCGGTCCCATTGTGATGCCTTTTTTGTAGGCAGCGCTATGGGACCGCCAAAGAACCACCCGTCAGTGACAAAAAAAATTGTGATCTGGTGGGCGATGTGCACACAGGTTTGGTGGTGCGGGAGAAGGGCGGTCCCGCTCCGGCACCGCCAAACTCATAATAAGTCCCTATGGGGCATATTACGATGGCGGGCGGAAGCACCACCGCCGTGCTGGCGGATGCAAAAACCACCAGTTACCGCCGGCACGCAGCAGTCCACACACCCGCCCAATTACGATGCGAAAAGTAGGCCAAACACCGCCGGCAAGCCAGCAACACCGTCCGCCATCAAAGTGCGCCCGTACATGTAGCGGCGCAGCCCAACTGACACACACCGTCCGACCAAACACGTTCCGCCCGGCGCATAAATTACGATGCCGCAAACAAACGGCTCCCACGGCCAAGAGATACCGTACGACAAACCGAAGCGGTAACACGGACGCCGAGCACGGACAACGAAGAAGCGGCTCCCCCGAGCATGAATCCAGCACTGCAGGCCCTCCCCATGCTCCTGCTGATGCACCACCAAGGACGCAACGTACCGCGGAGACGCAGGTAGGCACACACACAACAAGTGCACGCAAACAGCGCACACAGTGCAAGGGCGGAAAAAGCGGACAACCCCCCACCAGCGCGTGTACACTACACATCCACCATCGCATCCACATATGACACACAGGCCAAATCGTAACATCGCAGAACACATGTGTACACACCACCTGGGACTAGGAACCAACCACCCCGTCACGGCCCCAAAGCGCCGATGACGCCGCCACACATGCGCACAACGCAGAGGCCAACCGCAGCGCCATGCATGCGTCGCACACAGACACAGGGACACAACCAAGCAGCACACACATCAGCCCCACCCCGAAGGCACATGACACGTGACAGGCCGGCCACAGACATGTCCTCAACGCCCAATTCACGGACAACACCCAACGCCACACAACCGACGCACACATATCAGTGAAGACACGCAACAGCAGGACACACCCCAGTGTAACAAACATGGCGTAGCACACAGCGGCGGCAACACCAACTAGGAGAAGCAGGGCCCCTTCGGGAAGAGGAACGCCAGTACCACACAGAAACACCCATACCACCCTGCACATATGAACAAGACATATAAAACGGAACACCAAAGAGCCCGGGGACCGACAACAGGTGGCCCAAGAATAACATTCACACACAAGGCCCAACGCAGAGCGGAAAGGCAGCCTGCCGCCCACACAAGGGAGAGCAGACAGCACTGAATGACCTTCCATTCCAACTCCGAAACCACAGCCCTACGACAGAAGCCGGTGAATACAGCCATTGTCCAAGAATAGACCAACACAGGCATGCCGAGGAGACCGACCACAGGGCAGATAGCGCATATCACAGAAGCACACAACGGATGGGGAAGAAAGAAGAAAACACTCCCCCATGTCGGCCACATGCAAGTTAATTGGAAGGAGTCACACATCACTGACCTTGAACTGTCTGAGAAGCATGTGGGATGAGGACCCGTGTCCTCCAAACAAGCCAACAGAACACAAGTCCTGTCTCCCTACGACTACACAGAGCTCACAGCAACCTCGGAGCGTGCACATTGCAGACTGCACACACAGCCGGAGCACGCCACCACAACGCACCGCTGCAAAATGGCAACCGCAACACACCTACCCAACTACGCCGAACAGCTCAAGCTGTACAAAACCAACCTGTTTCATATATTGGGATGCGATCTCCTGTCCCTGCTGAACGTAAGTTACCGACTGACTTACCGCATCACATTGTTCAGCTGCGTCATGCCCGTCTTCTACTGTCGGAGGTGTCCCTACCAGCATCCCGTCGAGATATGCCTCTCCAACCCGGCATGTCTGAAGGCGGACCTGCTACCACTACTCCTCCCTCTGGACGCACACGACAGGGCCTGCTCTGCCTATGGGGGCATGGCGTATGTGGCCAACATCGCACCCGCACTGAAATGGGACCACTGTGCCTCCACACGACGGATCATCGAGAACAGCTACATCGAATGTCACCCAGCATGCCCCATCATGGTCCTCCAAGGGACAACCTACGAACAACACCTTGACAGCCACCATCCGCTTCATTGGCTGGCAAACATGTACACCACCAATGACATGGAAGCCCTGCTGGACGGCATCGCATACCTGACAACCTGTAAATACGTCGGACCACAACGCAGGTTCCCCGAGTGACCTATGATGTCCAACCCCGCACCCATGCTTAGCTTCCGCACGGACTGGCCAGTCACCACCACAACAGCCATACCAAACGACCGGCAACTGTAACCACACCATCAACGACATCGCCATGACATCGGATATGACCGGGACATGCACACTGTTCCCCATCACATCCAGGAACACCGCATGCATCGTGGGAGGCAGTGGCATGGGCTCTGTGTATCGCACCCACATGGACGGAACTGCACGAACAACCAGGACACGACATGGATCCAGCGCCCATGGACACACACACCGCTCAGTGGACATGAATAGGTCGCCTGGAGTCTGTGGGTGCTGCACCCCTCCCACCCCCGCCCCGGGAATCCCATACCAGGACCTTTGCATGGACGACAAGTGCATACAACAACAACACGACCCCAGTGACTGTGACATGTCCAGTAACCACCACAGTGCAACAACAAGTGGCATGCCGCTGCATGCACGCAAGCACATGCCCTGATGTCATCTCACATGCACGCGTGCATGAGGAACAACCGCAGCAAACTTGTCACATGGAACTGAGATGGACTGTGCCCATGATGCCAAGCGGTCTGGTAGGCTACATGTATACCGTCTGTGTCAAAGTCCGCAGCTCCGCAGCTATACGTAAATGTACATTAGCACAGCCTTGGCCAAGCAGATGTCACTCTGAAGCCCACATCCCACATGCAACAGCCAATCACATGTAACCCCACACCCTATCCCATTTGCAATCATGCTCAGTATATCCTCAACATGTATCCCGCTGCCAGTAGTGTCCACTATACTGCATCACAGAGGACAGAAGACTCAATATAATGTTTGAAACCAAAACTGTCTCCGCTGACTCATTTCACAAGTACGAATGAGAGAGGATGAGAGTATGTGAAGTACACGGCAGTCGTGACATGACCATGTAGTCCACTGGTATTGGATGTCAACGCAAATGAGTAGCACTACTGTGGAAGACACACATGTGTCGTGTGAAGTCGTATGGACGCAGTGCTCAGGTGGGTGGGTGCGACGGGTAGATGCGCACATGCCAAGTTGGAGCACGCCGTGTTGGGAGGGGTCATGAACAGTACACCACCGCTTCCCTGGGCATTGTGAGAGGACACCTGTCGGGGGGAGTGAACACGTGTGTGCACAGCAGCCGGGCACACGTACAAAGCGGTACCAGGCGCACCTCAGCCCACCCTCTGTGGACAAGCTGGATCCTGTTGTGCGCCCGCCATGCCCCTGACAAGGCACACACAGCCCCAGTCGACCAGGTGTAACCCCAACATAGTCAATCCGCACAGGCGATACAGGGCACGGGATGGCAGTGGAGCATGGTGTGTGAGAGGTCTCCTCGCGCTCCTCCTGGTCATATCACGCAGGCAATAGAACCTCAACGTCTAGCATGGCACAAGTCAGATGGAAGTGTAGGGGGACGCACCACAGCACGAGCAGCACTGACGTCACGAAAGGTGGCTCGCACCATCCCATCCATTGCCCATCATACCAACCACGCCACATGCCATTGCGACTAAGTGCAAGCGCGTGCGCCACCACCCCCGAGCCCTCCCCAGAGAGGCCAAAGAGTGAATGTGTGGGCCATCAGCCACAGACGGACGCGGCCTGGCCGCAAGGGCAGCCACAGCCACTGGGTGTCGCAGGTGGCGGATCCGGAAGGCGAAGACTGTGATGCATAGTCCATGCAGGCCGGGTCACCATTTGGGGCACCACGCAGGTGGACGGCGTCCCGCGACACATCATACCCTGAGACAGCCCACTCGTGCAACTGGACCCACACATACACTCCTTGCCCTCTCTGGTGCGAGCTTGGGGCTGCCTGTGCAAGCGCTAGCCTCGCAGGTGAGCATGCATATTGGGGGAGCGAGGGGAGGACATGAGGGCTGGGGCGAAGATGACTGTATCACTGTCAGTTAGTACAAGGGATGACCCAGATGTGGAAAGGAAGAGACGTGTCCCGTGTGTACTGCAACTAGTCGCCAATACAACTACCCCCCATGTCCGGAATGTAAGCCCGCACCTAGGCCCGCCCATCCGCCACATCGAACATACCACCAGCACGACAACCTTCCCATTCGAAACACTGACTGGGGGTGGCGACCAGTGTACAATCATGTGTAGCCTACCCACGCGTACATGTGGGCCCTCCATGATCCATGTCACCTGCGGCAAAGTCATGACATGCGCAATGAGGGAAGTGAGGAGAGCTGCCCGCCCCACGCGCAGAAGGTGCATCAGCTCCACAGACCCAGCAGCGAGTCCAGCAGGGGTCACATGTGCAGGGGCAGCTGTGCCTGGTGTGAAGGCACATGCATATAGACAGCACATCGACCAATGTGTAGTCTGCCCACATCTACAGTCCATCATCATGCGGACATAGGAATTGAACACAGGGCAACACATCTTAGTGGGTGCACCCACCGTGACCAACAATGCGCAATCATCGACGTACCCGCCCTGTGCATGGCCCCCACCCAACGGCGGCACATCCAGTGCCACCATCCCACACACACAAGCCTTCCACGGAACATGCTGTGTCCAATGGTCAGTACAGAGTCAGCGCCCATCTGGTGGATCCTGAACAGGAGACACATGCACACACATGCCAGCTCCCACTATGTACGACTGCCACCTGGCACGTGCAATGTAACCTCTCACCTGTGACGTGTGACTGCAAGCACACAGCCGTCTTGGCATGGGGCTGTCAATGTGGACACCTGTCAATGTTTCGGGAGGTGTGATCCATACAGTGCTGTACATAGGGTGCAGTGCTGACACCTACTACTGTCTCATATCCCCTCGTGCCACAGGTCCCACTTGTTTTGGCCGCTCAGCCTGTGCCCACATCGTCGTCGTCGTGTGCCATACTCATCCAGCCGCGGAAGCAGTTCCATGCTCAGCAGACATTCATGTTGCCGTGGCGTTGCCGCTTGACGGATATGCAGTCAGTCCCCATCAGCACGCCCCGCAAGTCATTGGGGCCTGGATCCCCATGTGCATGCACATGGCAGTGGTTTGTATCACTAGCCATTGCCATTGTTGGGAGACCTGTGTAAGTGTATTGTGGCCGTGCCGTCCCAGCTTGACAGCTGGGCTGTGGCTCCTGTGCTTACTCAGTCATGTCAGTGATGTGTATGCGAAATTGCTATGTGTCGTGTTGCTTTGACATGTGTCCTCTGCCATTGTCCCTAGGCGGAGACCGAACATTGACCGCCCATACCAATTGCTGGCGGACATGGACGATACAGAGGTTATTAGGAAGTTTCGGCTGGACAGGCCAACCCTGCATCGACTGTGTGCCATGTTAGAACCCCATCTCCGTCCCCGCAGGGTGTATCCGACTGCTGTCACCCCCACGGCTAAGGTGATGGCCGCCATGCATTTCTTCGCCACTGGGTCATTCCAGCACACAGTGGGCATTGGAGGAGGGATGTCCCAGCCCATGTTCAGCAAGGTGCTGAGGGATGTACTGGCAGCCATGATGCTGTACCGGAACAGGTACATCCGCTTCCCCAGGGCTCGTGAATTGGCGGCAGTGAAGGGTGCATTCTATGCCCTTGGCAGAATCCCACACGTCGTTGGAGCCATTGACTGCACACATGTCGGCCTTGTTCCACCACAGGCCACTGAGCACCTGTACCGCAACAGGAAGCACACGCACTCCCTGAATGTGCAAGTGGTGTGCCTTGCGGACATGGTGATCACCCACGTGTGTGCAAAGTTCCCAGGCTCGGCCCATGACGCACACATAATGCGCAACAGCATCTTGCCACGACTGATGTCCAATATGCAACAGGATTGTGCCTGTATTGTCGGTGAGTATGTGGAGTGGTGTAGCGTGCTGGCTGTGCGATGCTGTCCCCTGTCCAGTTGGATTAGCAACGGTTCTCTGTGTCCCTCACACCCAGGTGACTCTGCGTATCCGAATGGGGCATGGCTGCTCAGTCCATTGAGGAATCCTCGCACCCCAGCAGACGATCGCTACAATGAGGCACATGGGAGGACCAGACGTGTGGTCGAGCGTACCTTTGGCCTCCTCAAGTCCAGGTTCAGGTGCCTGGACCGCACCGAGGGTGCGCTGGCGTACTCCCCACAGAAGGTGTGCCGGATAGTGGTGGCGTGCTGCATGCTGCACAATCTGGCCATTCGGAAGCAGATCCCCCTCATCGTGGATGACGGAGATCAACCAGGGCCCCAGCCCGCAGACCAGGACAGCTCGAGTGAGGAGGACAGCGGAGAGGAGGAAGCTGGTAATGTGCGGCAGCAGCTCATCGCCCGCTACTTCACTTGACGGTGAGTGTCCATGTACGACGGCTGATGTGGCTGTATCTGTGCAGGTGTGTGTGTGCTGTGTCAGGGTGGCCGTTTGTTCACTGCGTGCTGTGTGTCAACGCTCCATGGCCAGGGTAGTATGCCACTGTTGGTGGCTGTGGCATTGTGCCCTATTGCTCTGTGCGATGTGTGTACATTGCTTGTAGTTGTTGACATGTACTGTGTGATGGGTGTGTGACACACTCATTGAATGTGCTCCTGTTCTGTCTCCCACCCCTAGGTCCCTACAGGCCCTCCGGATTCAAATGCCATGCCACGCATCAGGTGCCTTTCCGCCCAAGGTGGCCGTTGTATTCCGTACAAATAAGACACAGGGCACAAACAGCAGTTAGTGAAAAAGGTGCATTTATTACAAACTGTGACATGTGATTGTGTGTAAGGTGATGACAAAAGTGGTGCGTGCAGTG
Source organism: Calotriton arnoldi (assembly GCA_963921515.1). Lineage (NCBI taxonomy): Eukaryota > Metazoa > Chordata > Amphibia > Caudata > Salamandridae > Calotriton > Calotriton arnoldi. The sequence goes on along the minus strand of CAWUFW010005122.1, from coordinate 188,564 downwards.
ACAATGAGCTGTCGGTCATGGCTGCGTGATGATCAGGGTGTACCCACTGGTTCTATGTCCATAGTCCAACACACACATGCCATCCAGATGGCTGTGTGGAGTGGGATCGTAGTCCAAGTCAATGCAGTGGCTGGTCAAGGAAGGCTGGCGGAAGGCTGGCTGGCTGCCTCACTTGCGACTGGAGCGTGCGAAGTCCTCCCGGGAGATCTGTTTCCTCTTCGGACGGCCCCTTCCACGTTTGCGAGGGGGGTGCCTGCTTGCGACATGCTGGTGGTTGAGGTGTGATCACTGGCTGTGGATGCAGGGGAACTGGACACTGCTGCTCCACCCTGCGCCCCGGCAGGTGGTGGCGGAGGGGGAGCTGCTGTCCCTGGCTGTGACCTCACCGCCACCACCAGCTGTCCCATGAGGTCCACGATTTGGCCCATACGGGCGTCCATGGACCTCAGCACCCCCAGCACCTCACGCGTGTCTGAAGCAGACCGGACCCATTGTCCTTGGGCCTCTTCATAGGCCCCAAGGACTCTGGCCATGTGAGGCAGGGCATGGCTCCCAGGGGAGGCTGGCGTTTCCCTGACCCTGCTCCTCCTACCAGTCCTGCTGCCACCGGCCTGCCCACTAGCCACATTGCTCACCACGGTCCTCGCTGTGGCTCCCAGGGTGGATCCAGTCGTCCGGGCCACCACCTGCGCTGGGGCTGGTGCCAGCGAAGACGTGGCGGTGGTGGCGGTGGTGGCGGCGGTGGTGGTCGGTGTGGCGATGGTGGCGGTTGCGGCAGTGGTAGTGGCCACAATGACCGTGGGTGTGGCCGCAACGACAGTGGCAGCAGGGGGCTGTGAATGTTCAGCAGCCCTGGATGATGGGTTGGTGGGTAGGAGGGGTCCTGGGGAGCGGCTGGGCCCTGCCACAACAGATGGGCCTGCTTGGTTGTCCGTGTCCGAAGAGGAGGACAGATCCTCCAGATCCGTGTGTCCTCGTTGGGGGCTTGTAGGCTGGCTGTGCTGGCTGCTGGCTCCATCCCCAGCATCCAGCAGTTCGTCACCTGTGGAGAGAATGAGATTTGTTATTGTGTTGCACCTGGCGAAGTATGTATTTGTCGTCTGACATTGACAGTTCGTGCAATCTCGTACATGGGTTTCCCGGAGGCGTGTGTGTGGCTGTAGCATCTGTAGTTGTGTGTGCTTGGCAATGGGACTGTGTGCTGTGCACATGTGGCATGGGACGGATTGGCCATGCCGATGGGTGTGTTGCTGTGCCCCTACTTATTGTGACTCTGGTGTATGCGGGCTCCTGGCCCATCCTGGGTCTGGTTTGTACTTTGCTTTTGGGGTTCAAATGGAACGCTCAGGAACGCATATGGCAACATGGGGGCTATGCCCCAGATTCGCATTTGGGAGGGGATATGCTTTTGGGGTTCAAATGGAACGCTTAGGAACGCATATGGCAACATGGGGGCCATGCCCCAGATTCGCATTTGGGATGGAATATGCTTTTGGGGTTCAAATGGAACGCTTAGGTACGCATATGGCAACATGGGGGCCATGCCCCAGATTCGCATTTGGGATGGAATATGCTTTTGGGGTTCAAATGGAACGCTTAGGAACGCATATGGCAACATGGGGGCCATGCCCCAGATTCGCATTTGGGAGGGAATATGCTTTTGGGGTTCAAATGGAACGCTTAGGAACGCATATGGCAACATGGGGGCCATGCCCCAGATTCGCATTTGGGAGGGAATATGCTTTTGGGGTACATGCTGTGAGCCATGGGTGCCGAACGTGACATGTGTTGTGGCAGCATGACAGTGCATGGTTTGAGGTGTGTGCATGCTTGACATGGCCTGCATATTTGCTGTCTGTTGTGATTACTGGACATGGCATTGGACGCATCGTTATGAGTGAGTGATGGTTGTGTGCCAGCCAACGTATTGCAGTTGTCCCATCTCCTTGGTGTGCGTTCTGCCCTGTGCCATGTGCATCACTGCAGTGCTCGGGGGGGTGTGGCCCATGTTGTGTGTTGTTGCTCACAGTGTGTCGTGCACTTCATTGACTTCTGGCACATGGTTGGTCATGGGCATGTATCTTAGCGTGACTGCTGTATGTGTGGCAGCTGTGCGGATGACATGCCTTTCATGAGACTGGGGCTGACGGATGGGATGGATGGTATGTTGTTTGTGCATGGTGTGTCTGTGTGTTTGATGGGTTCAGTGGTGTTCGTGTGCATTTATGTTGTTCCGCTCTGTTGCGTCTAGTGTTGTTTGTCTTACATAGGGGTAGTTGTGGGGTGTGTGGTTGACAGGCAGTAGGGGCTACATGGACAGGACTTCAATGGTGTTTCGGTTGTGTGTGATGAGTTGCACAGTGGCTGCCGTGTGGGACTATATTCAGTGTGGCTTGTGCATGCAGACGTGGCTCCTTGGGTGTTGCTATGTCTGTGATGGGTCATGTGGGGTGTGAGTCTGTTGTTCATGTCCGTGTGCACATTGTTCACTTGTTCGTGACGGTGGGCGGTGCTGCGTGTTCGTCTGCTACGTGACATGTCCCATGTGTTGGTCGTGTTATGGTCCTCATGCCTCCAGTAATCCAGCCCTGTCCAGTTTCCCACCTGCAAGTTGTTCGTGCGTGCACTGTACTGGATGCCACATGGCTCTAAGCGGGGGTGCTCCATGTTGCAGGTCTGTGGGGGTGGGAGGGTGTTGTGGGTCGTGGGGTGGCTGGACACCCACTGACACCGATTGCTGTGGACCGTGATGTCTGCCTTTCGGCTGTCGTTGTGCACTGCGGTGGCTGACACGTGGCTGTGGGGTGTGGGGGATGCTCCTCCTTGCTGTGCTGTGGGACTGGGGCCTGGTGTGTGTTGTACTTGGGCTGTCCACCGTCCCACCCACTGCACTTTGTGTTCCTGCCACTTACCTGTTACTTGTCGGTTAGTGCAGCTGTGGCGGACACATGGGTGTGGTGGGTGCTCGTTGTGGCGCTTCTGGCATATTTGGGGACCTGTTGGTGGTTACGTGGCTGGCTTAGTGTACACATGTCCCCACGCATCTTACAGTTGTTCTGTTTGGGCTGTGTGTGGTAGTGTCTGTTGCATGTGTGTGTGATGTGTTGTGTATTGTGTGCTGGACATGGGGGTGTTTGTCCCTGGGAGCTGTGGCATGGTGGTAGTGCATGTGAGCGATACAAAAGGGGATGATGGACGGAACGTTTGAGCCAATCAAACACTCACCCCCAGTCAACTGATCTGGGTTTAATCCATCATCATTCTTTAGCTCACTCCACCACCCCAGTTCAGACATGGCCATATGCAAATCAGTCTGACCCTGTGCCTCATGGGAACAGTCCAGCCCGAACTGCCAAGCCATGTCTTCCCTGGACCGGAAACAAGCATCCTAGGACCGGTTTCTGGCATTCCAGCCGTCATCAGCCAGGCTTGCTTGAATCCAGTGGCAAAGTGAGCAAGGGACCCACGTCTGGGCATACCCCCGCCAACTTAGGGCGAACAAAGCGATACAAAAGGGGATGATGGACGGAACGTTTGAGCCAATCAAACACTCACCCCCAGTCAACTGATCTGGGTTTAATCCATCATCATTCTTTAGCTCACTCCACCACCCCAGTTCAGACATGGCCATATGCAAATCAGTCTGACCCTGTGCCTCATGGGAACAGTCCAGCCCGAACTGCCAAGCCATGTCTTCCCTGGACCGGAAACAAGCATCCTAGGACCGGTTTCTGGCATTCCAGCCGTCATCAGCCAGGCTTGCTTGAATCCAGTGGCAAAGTGAGCAAGGGACCCACGTCTGGGCATACCCCCGCCAACTTAGGGCGAACAAAGCGATACAAAAGGGGATGATGGACGGAACGTTTGAGCCAATCAAACACTCACCCCCAGTCAACTGATCTGGGTTTAATCCATCATCATTCTTTAGCTCACTCCACCACCCCAGTTCAGACATGGCCATATGCAAATCAGTCTGACCCTGTGCCTCATGGGAACAGTCCAGCCCGAACTGCCAAGCCATGTCTTCCCTGGACCGGAAACAAGCATCCTAGGACCGGTTTCTGGCATTCCAGCCGTCATCAGCCAGGCTTGCTTGAATCCAGTGGCAAAGTGAGCAAGGGACCCACGTCTGGGCATACCCCCGCCAACTTAGGGCGAACAAGCGATACAAAGGGGATGATGGACGGAACGTTTGAGCCAATCAAACACTCACCCCCAGTCAACTGATCTGGGTTTAATCCATCATCATTCTTTAGCTCACTCCACCACCCCAGTTCAGACATGGCCATATGCAAATCAGTCTGACCCTGTGCCTCATGGGAACAGTCCAGCCCGAACTGCCAAGCCATGTCTTCCCTGGACCGGAAACAAGCATCCTAGGACCGGTTTCTGGCATTCCAGCCGTCATCAGCCAGGCTTGCTTGAATCCAGTGGCAAAGTGAGCAAGGGACCCACGTCTGGGCATACCCCCGCCAACTTAGGGCGAACAAAGCGATACAAAACAGACGTGGGTCCCTTGCTCACTTTGCCACTGGATTCAAGCAAGCCTGGCTGATGGCGGCTGAAATGCCAGAAACCGGTCCTAGGATGCTTGTTTCCGGTCCAGGGAAGACATGGCTTGGCAGTTCGGGCTGGACTGTTCCCATGAGGCACAGGGTCAGACTGATTTGCATATGGCCATGTCTGAACTGGGGTGGTGGAGTGAGCTAAAGAATGATGATGGATTAAACCCAGATCAGTTGACTGGGGGTGAGTGTTTGATTGGCTCAAACGTTCCGTCCATCATCCCCTTTTGTATCGCTTGGTCGCCTTAAGTTGGCGGGGTATGCCCAGACGTGGGTCCCTTGCTCACTTTGCCACTGGATTCAAGCAAGCCTGGCTGATGACGGCTGAAATGCCAGAAACCGGTCCTAAGATGCTTGTTTCCAGTCCAGGGAAGACATGGCTTGGCAGTTCGGGCTGGACTGTTCCCATGAGGCACAGGGTCAGACTGATTTGCATATGGCCATGTCTGAACTGGGGTGGTGGAGTGAGCTAAAGAATGATGATGGATTAAACCCAGATCAGTTGACTGGGGGTGAGTGTTTGATTGGCTCAAACGTTCCGTCCATCATCCCCTTTTGTATCGCTTTGGTAGTGCATGTGAGTACATAGCGGTGTGCTGGTATACATTAGTTTGTACTTACCAGCCTCCACTCCCCCTGCTAATCCGGCGAGGATCTCCGGATGGATTACGACTCGCACCTTCTCCTCCCACGCTTTGAAGGTCTTAAAGAGCGCGGGATTCCCTCCGCCAGTGACGGCAGCCAGCTCTCTGTTTTTGCCCTCCTTCTTCTTGACCAGGCTCTTTACGTCATTCCAACGTTTGTTAATCTCGACTCTGTTCCTGGGCAGGGTCCCGACTGCATTGACCTGGTCTACGATCCGGTTCCACATTCTGTTTCTGGTGGCTAGTGGTGTGTGCTGGACCATGTTCCCATAGATTTGTGGGTACACCTTGATGATCTCGTCGACCATGACCGTCAGCTCCATGGGCGTGAACTTGGGCATTCTTTGTGGTGCCATGATGTTTGTGGTGCTGGTGCGGTGTGTGTTGTGTAATGTGCAGGGGGTTTGTGGTGCCGGTGTTTGGTGGTGGTGGTGGTGGTGGTGGTGTTTGGTGGTGGTGGTGGTGGTGGTGGTAGTGATGTGTGCGTTTCTGTGGTGTGCTGCTGTCCTTGCTGTGTCACTGTGTCCTCTCCTCTCCTCTCTGGTTTGCAATGTAGCAAGGGGTTGTGGTCTGTGGGAGTGCTGCTTTTGTACTCACCTATGTGGGTGTGTCCTCATGGTCTGTTGTTTTCAGGTGTGTTGTGTCTGGTGTTCTGGCCTTTGTATTTTTTGTTTGTCCGGGGGGTGTTTTCGGGATGTGTACTGTGCTTGTGTATTTGTGCGTGCCTTGCTGTGTGGACTTGTTGGCCATGTTGTGTGCTATTGGTTTTGTGTGCGGATGGTTTCTGTGCAGGTACGTTGGCGCCATGGCTTCTGCCGTGTCGATTCTCATCGGCGTTGTTTGCGCTGGCGGGCGGTATATTTGTGGTTTTTCCGCGCTCATGTCGGTGCGATCGTAATTTCACGTGCGGTGTGTCGGCCGTGAGGGCGGGCGGTTTTGTGTTGTCGTGCGTGTTTCCGTCCGTGGCGGGCGGTTTGTCTCCGACTCGGACGTTGGCGGGCGGTATTTTGTGTGCTTTTTCCGCCGATGGCGGTATTCGGTTTGTGTAATCGTAATGGCGTGGTCGGTGTTCAGGCGGTGTGTGCGGGCGGATTTTTGCCGCTTCCATGCCTGGCGGAATTATTTACGCCGGGTATCGTAATGGGCCCCTAAGTTTGTTCTGTAAAAAATAGTGAGGTTTTGTGCTGTTTTTATATTGTTCTGTTAATCATGCTTATATTTTTTTTTTCCTAAACTTGTTTTATGGTAAATGTTTTTGGCTACTTTGTGCCTAGTTTGAATTGTTTTTCCAGTTATTACCTTTTTGGTGGATGCTATATGGTGTTTATGTTTTTCGTTTGAGTGTATGTATTTGTTGTGTTGTATTATTAATATATTTCTAATATTTGATGCACTGCATTTTTCTGTAATGTGCATTGTAATATGAATTTTCTTGTATTAATGATTGCTTTTATAAATGTGTTTATTTTTAATTGTAAATGTATGATGAATAGATTTAATTTTATATAAGAATAATGCTGTATTTCTTGTTTTAATATATTATTATTTTTTGTGTAGTTTATTTATTGATGTTGCTATGATTTAATATATTGTTTTGGGTTTTTTAACAATATTATTGTAGTCAATATTATGTGTTTTTGTCACGTGGCTGTGTTAGGCCCAAGAAAAAATACTGCCATTTTACATGAAAACGTTTCTTAAGCTGCCTTTTTGTCTACACGATGACTTCTGACACACATTTGCTTCCGTGACAGTGCAGGATTAGTTTCGCTGAAACCACAATGCTTACATTTGCACTTCGTAGGCACACTATCACGACACCTTGAACATTTAGGAGAAGGCCTAAATAAACATTGTGCAAATATTATTGTTTGTTGTTCATCTGCAAGGTGACACAGCTATCACAAGTGGATAAACAATGTCAGCCTGGCTGAGGCCTCGGCACGGAAACATGGATTCTGTTATTATATATACACACGCATTTCTGTGTTCAAATTGGAGTAGTACTTTGCTGTCACTGCGAGGTCGCTGATTGTCGAAGTCTCAGCCTAGTTGATTCCTGTTTTATCTCTGCTAGGATGGATTCCAACTTGTGACCAAGATGGGGACCTGAATACATTCACCCACAGTTAATGGGGAGGTAGATCATCTACTAGGTGATTTTGGCAGATTAGTCACCCTAGGTAACTAGGTTGGTGAGCGCATAGTAGGAGTACACTGTACACCATACTTATATGCCAGCATGTGTATATATATAATTCACTGAAAGAAACACAGATTTCAGGGACGGTAGAGTTAAGAATTTGCATTTAAAAAAAACCTTAGAAATTAATAGAAAAAAACAAAGGTTACAGGGACGTTATAGTTAGGCTGACATTTCACTTGCACAAAACCAGAGAAATTCAACTGTTATAGTTAGCTGAGCTAACTATAACTCGTGCCCCCGCAATGCAATGCTGATGATGTCACATATTACATCACTCATGACATGGTCAGTGACATCACTGATGACATCTCAAATGACATCACTGATGACATCATCCAGCGACTGAGTGTTTCTAAAATGTTTAAGAATGTTATATTTATATATATATATCAAGAATGAGTGAGTGTATCAGTGTCTGTATGGACGATTTAGTGGGTGTGCGTGACTGACTGTGTAAGTGACTGATTAAATGTGTCTTAGTGAGTGTATGGGTGAGTGACTAATCTGAGATCTGAGTGAATGTCTGTATCAGTCTGTCAGTTGGTGTGTAAGTGGCTGCATGGGTTGGTGAGTAGCTACATGAGTGTCTATATGGGTTAATGATTGGTTGTCTGAGTACCTGTATGGGTGCCTGAGTGTCTGTGTGGGTGGGTGTGGGGGTATGTGACTCCCTGCATGGATGTGTGAGTGGGTGATTCACTGGGTGTATGGGTTAATGAGTGCATCTTTGAGGGGCTGTATGGGTGAGTGAGTGTGTGTATGGCTGTGTTGGTGAGTGAATGGATGTCTCAGTGGTAAAAAAGACCTATGAATCAGCGAGTGGGTATGTACTAACTGGTATTGGTGTGTCTATGGTTTCGAGAATGGTAGTCTGTATTTTAGAGTGGGTGTATGAAAGGTTATATTAGAGTGTGAGTAGGTACATCAGAGATTAAGAGGATGATGCCATCATTCATGTCATTTGAGATGTCATCAGTAAGCCTGGGCGTAGTTCGCGGAGTTTTGCTACGCGGAACTTCGCGGAGTTACAAAAAACTCAGCGAAGTTCTGCAAGTGGCGGAGTGTAGTGCGAACTGCTGTTCGCGCTGGTCTTTCTGCTGCTCGGGTAGAAATTCTACCCGAGCGGCAGCTCGCGCTCACAAACTTACCGTTCGCGAGAGCGAGCGGGGAAATAACTCCGCTGCACTACGCGAAGCGGGGTTTTCTTGCACTCCACGAGCTCCGCGGAGTGCAGAAAACTCCACAAACTCCGCAAACGGAGCGGAGTTCAACGCCCAGGCCTAGTTATCAGTAATGTCACTGACCATGTCATGAGTGATGTAATATGTGACGTCATCAGCAGTGCATTGCGGGGGCACGAGTTATAGTTAGCTGAGCTAACTATAACAGCTGAATTTCTCTGGTTATGTGTGCGTGAAATGTCAGCCTGACTATAACGTCCCTGTAACCTTTTTTTTTCTCTACGAATTTCTAAGGTTTTAAAAAATGCAAATTCCTAACTATAACGTCCCTGAAACCTGTGGTTTTTTCAGTGAATTGCTAAGGTTTTTTAACTGCTAATTTCTAACTATAACGTCCCTGAAACCTGTGGTTTTTTCAGTGAATTTCTAAGGTTTTTTAAATGCTAATTTCTAACTACACCTACATAGGTAAGACATGTGCAGCAAGAGAAACAAAGGCACAGAACGAGGCAAGAGAAGTGCAGAAAGAGGAAAGAGAGGTGCAGAAAGAGGTAAGAGAAGTGCAGAAAGAAGCAAGAGAGGTGCAGAAAGAGGACAGGTACAGAAAGAGGAAGAAAGGTGCAAAAAGAGGAAGAAAGGCGCAGAAAGAAGCAAGAGAAGTGCAGAAAGAAGCAAGAGAGGTGCAGAAAGAGGCAAGAGAGGTGCAGAAAGAAGCAAGAGAACTGCAGAAAGAGGAAGAGATGTGCAGAAAGAGGCAAGAGAAGTGCAGAAAGAAGCAAGAGAGGTGCAGAAAGAGGCAAGAGGGGTACAGAAAGAAGCAAGAGAGGTGCAGAAAGAAGCAAGTGGGGTGCAGAAACAAGAGAGTGGGGTGCAGAAAGAAGCAAGAGAGGTGCAGAAAGAAGCAACGGATGTGGAGAAAGAGGCAAGAGAGGTGCAGAAAGGAGAAGAAAGGTGCATAAAGAGGCAAGAGAGGTGCAGAAAGAAGCAAGAGAGGTACAGAAAGAAGCAACAGAGGTGCAGAAAGAAGCAGGAAAGGTGCAGAAAGAGGCAGAAAGGTGCAGAAAAATGCAAGAGAAGTGCAGAAAGAAGCAAGAGCGGTGCAGAGAGGTGCAAGAGAAGTGCAGAAAGAAGTAAGAGAACTGCAGAAAGAGGAAGACAGGTGCAGAAAGATGAAGAAAGGCACGGAAAGAAGCAAGAGAAGTGCAGAAAGTAGCAAGAGAAGTGTAAAAAGAAGCAAGAGAGGGACAGAAAGAAGCAAGAGAGGTGCAGAAAGAATAGAGTGAGGTGCAGAAAGAGGCAAGAGAGGTGCAGAAAGAGGCAAGAGAGGTGCAGAAAGAAGCAAGAGAGGTATAGAAAGAGGCAAGCAGGGTACAGAAAGAAGCAAGAGAGGTGCAGAAAAAGGAAGAAAGGTGCAGAAAGAGGTAAGAGAGGTACAGAAAGAAGCAAGTGAGGTGCAGAGTGAGGCAAGAGAAGTGCAGAAAGAAGCAAGCAAGGTACAGAAAGAAGTGAGTAAGGTGCAGAAAGAGGCAAGAGAGGTGGAGAAAGAAGCAACAGCTAAGCAGAAAGAGACAAGAGAGGTGCAGAAAGAGGAAGAAAGGTGCATAAAGAGGCAAGAAAAGTACAGAAAGAGGCAAGAGAGGTGCCGAAAGAAGGGAGGTGCAGAAAGAGGAAGAGAAGTACAGAAAGAGGCAAGAGAAGTGCAGAAAGAGGAAGAAAGGTACAGAAAGAAGCAAGAGAAATGCAGAAAGAGGCAAGAGAGGTGCAGAAAGAAGCAAGAGTGGTTTGCGAACCATTAGTACCAATTTAACACCCACATTTAGCATTAAGTTACAGGTAACCATTCCAACTTTGCAACAGGCCTTCCACCATGCATTAACACGTGTCGCTGCATTTTTGGTAATGTTTAAGCTGTTTGAGATAGAAACAAGGTTTTTTTTGTTCAAATCTGCAGATTATGTGGCAAATGCGGAAAATTTATAATCATGCGACAATCGGTATGGCCGAACAGTCGCATAATTCCAGTGGCCCTGCTCATAACTCTGACTAGGTCCAGAAGTTCTCCTCATTGGTTGCTTCTTTTTATATGTCTCATTGAGTTTATGAGGTTCTATGGAAACAAGGAAGACTAAACCTGAGGTTACCACTCCACAAAACAGACTACCATACCACATAATTACTCTCCATAACACATAATCCCACTCTACATAATTCCTATACACTAAATACCACATACTTTCTATCCACATAATTTCACTGCACAACATACCACATAATTCCACTACACACAACGTACATCCACTCCACTCCAAAAAACATTAGTAAAAAACTTTTACATTTACAAAGCCAATAGCTTTAACTCTCACAAATGCGAGACCTATTTCATTGCAAATGCTTCTTTAACTAGTAGTCACGTTTGCAGAGTGGTGGAGAAAGGGGGCTGGGCCTCCGACCAGCGCTCAGGAATTCTGTTTGCGTAGGATTTACAGAAAGAACTAGGAGGGCTTCTTGGCCCCCAAAGTCCCTCAGGAGTAAAGTGGACTTCATCCCCCAACCAGTAGTGTGCCAGGAAGCACGTTTGCAGAATGGTTGACAAAGGGGGGGCGTGGCCTCCAAAGACCTCTTAGCAATCCCACTGTGTGGGACTTACTGTAGGTAACAGATGGGGTAGTTGGCCCCCAAGGAAATCCTTGGGGGCCAACTACCCCTCATATTACCTCCAGTAAGTCTCACGCGGAAGGATTGCTAACTTCTGAAAGCAGGCCTTGCCCCCTTTGCCCACCACTCTGCAAACAAGCTTCCTGGCGCACTCTTGGTTGGGGAATGAAGTCCCCTTCGCTACTTGGGGTGCTTAGAGGCCAACTAGCCTACCTGTTACCTCCAGTAAGCCCCACACAGTGGGATTGCTGAGAGGTGGTCGCAGGCCACGCCCCCTTCCTCCACCACTCTGCAAACACACCTCCTGGCGTGCTCTGGGTTGGGGGATGAAGTCCCATTGCCTCTTGAGGGTCTCTGGGGGCCAAATAGCCCTCCTGTTACCTCCAGTAAGCCCCACACAGCTGGATTGCTGAGAGGTAGTCAGAGGCCATGCCCCCACAACTCTGCAAATGCAACTCTTGGCGCACTGCTGGTGGGGCGATGAAGTCCACTTTAGTTCTGAGGTCCTCAGGACACAAGGGGACCTCATCCCCCCACCACCAGTGCACCAAGAGGCACATTTGCAGAGTGGTGTAAAAAGGGGCATGGCCTGCGACCAGCTCACAGCAATTCCACTTTGAGGGGATTACTGAAGGTATCTGGTGGACTAGTTGGCCCCAAGGGACCCTCAGCAGTGACAGGGACTTCATCCCCCAACCCAGAGCATGCCAGGAGGTGCGTTTGCAGAGTAGTGCAGAGAGGGGGAAGGGCCTCCAGCGAGATGCCTGCTTCATTTTCTTTTCTGTGTTAGGAAGTGGAGATGTGTTGCTCCCCTTCCCTTGAACATTTGGGCCCTGGGGACCCCGTCCCCAATGCCTGACCCAATTTTTTTTTAAAACAAAAAGGAGAGGGCCGCGTGACCTCCATCTTGAGGCTGATTTCGGCCCCGGGATCACCATCCACTGGGGCTAGGCCTTTTTTTTAAAGAGAAGGGGGGCCATGTGGCCCACCTCCCAGACCGATTTCAGCCACGGGGACCCCATTCCAAGGTGCATGGCCAGTTCTTTTCTTTTAAAATATATTTAAAGGAGGGGGGCTGTGTAACCCCCTCCTGAGGCCAATTTTGGCCCCAGGGACCCCAGCCCCCAGGGCTCGGCCATTTTTTTATTTTTTTATTATTTCTAAAAGAGGGGATCCGCACGGCCCCCCTCCCCAGGTCGATTTCGGCCGCTGGGAGCCTATTCCCCAGGGCCCAGCCAAAAAAGTAAAAAAATGGGAGAGGGGACCAGTGGCCCCCCTCCCGGGCCATTTTTGGCCCCAGGGACCCCACTCTCCGGGGCTTGGTCTCTTGTTGGGGACCATGGGGGGAGCCCCAAGGCCCCCGCAGTCTCTGCCAGCTCCCCGCCTCCTGCGGGAGCCAGCAATGCTTTTGGGCAAATGGAGCTGCAAACATGCACATCCCTTTGCTCAAAAGCAATTCTTCTTCGCTTCATGGAAGCAAGAGCAGTTTTCCTGCTCGCACATCAATGAAGTGAAGCAGACGTTTGCTATGGAATGGCATAGCAAAGTGCAATGTCCCGGGGGTGGGCACCCAGGGGCATTGCTGGAACTGGCCCAGGGGGGTGGCAGTCCCTAGGGCCTTGGAGGGCTCCTGGAGGGGGCCACGTGGCCCCCCGCCCATCTTGTGTGCAGCCTCAGGGAGAGGGTGGTCCCTGGGGGTCCTCAACGGACCCCCTCATTTAAATAATTTGTGCCCCGAGGAGGTGGTGGGCCCCGGGCAGTGTAGGGGGGCTTGAGCCCCCCACACTTCATTTTTAAATATAGCCCAGGGGAGGTGGCACTCCCCAGGGCTGCGGGGGGCCAGCCTCCCCTCCCACATTAATTGATTATAGACCTGGGGAGGTGGTGGTCCCCGGGGCTGCGTGGGGGGGCAGGAGCCCCCCACACCTTTTTTTTTTTTAAAACAATAAAGCCCCTGGGAGGTGGCAGTCCCCGGAGGAGTAGGGGCCCCCACGGGCCCCTGCATCACAATGAAGCATTGCCCCCGGGACCTGGCCCACCCAGGGGCTTAAAGAAAACGAAGCGTGGGAGACCGCGCTTCATTTTTTAAAACATTTTCAGCGTGATTCGCGGACCCTACTGTACTCCCGCCGAACTTTATTTTTTTAAAATGTTTTTTTGGGTCTTTGGGGTCCCTGTGAGACCCCCTGAGTAGGCCTAGGGGGTCAGGGTGTTTTGATCCTGCCCCATTTCTTGTTTTTTTATCGTTTTTCTTGTGACTCAGTTCAACCGAGTCACAAGATGGCTGCCAACACTTCCTGGTTTGAAGAGTTGGCAGCCAATCAGATCTCAGGCTCAAGATCGTGATGGTTCGCGGATCCTCCACGTCCCCAGTTGTATATCTGAGAAATCTTTAAATTTCTCAGGAACTACTGAATGGATTTACACCATTTAAAAGAAAGAATGCTTTCTGAACCAAGAGCTACCTTTTTACCAAATTTGGTGTAATTCCGTTCAGCAGTTCAGGCTGTAGCCTTGACTAAAGTTTCCTATGGAAATTAACATGCAGAAAATGCATTTTGGGACCCCCCTTTTTTCTCGGCCCCGCTTGACGAATCACCCTGAAACTTTCAACACACCAGCTGAAGTGAGCGAGCCATTAGTTTTGAAAATTTCGCGAAGATTCGTTAAACGACACCAAAGATTTTGGCAAATCAAAAAACTATTTTCCTATGGAAACTAGGGGGCATATTAGCAAGACCCACGTTAAAATTATCGCAGTTTTAGCGGCAGGAAACTGCCGCTAAAGCGGCGATAATGGGCTTGCTAATATGCGTTATGGAATTCAATAGAAGCCCAGGTTAGATGTCCTGCACATCTAACCTGGGCTTCTATTGGAATTCCATAACGCATATTAGCAAGCCCATTATCGCCGTTTTAGCGGCAGTTTCCTGCCACTAAAATGGCGATAATTTTATCGCCAGTCTTGCTAATATGCCCCTAGGTTCTAAGTATAACTACCTACTGGCGACATATATCTATATATATATATCACTGGAGGGTAAGAAAAATGGACAAAAAACTGTATATCATGCAGAACCTACTAAGGGAGATTATGGATTCCCAGCATACTACAAATCCCAGAAGGCGATGTTGAAAATACGGACCTGGCAGCCCACAGAGGGGTAGGAACTAATTAGTATGTAGTTTAAAGGATGCTGGGAAATATCTGCAGATTCACAGCCATGCCTATGAGTAAGGAGCAGGGGGCTCCGAAATCGGTCAGGCGGCAAAGTAATCAGGAGGATTAATGCAGGTTCCCCATGAATAAAGAGAGCGGAGGAATCACGATTGCTGTTGAGTGCGTTCTCGTTCTTTTTGGACTTTGTTGAATTATATATATATATATATATATATATATATATATATATATATATATATATATATATATATATATATATATTATCTACTGGCGGTCGCCAGTAGATAGTTATAGTTAGGACCTATTTTCCATAGGAAATCCGCAACATTCTATTTAAATAACTTTGGCGCCGGTTGACAAATCTTCGCGAAATTTTCAAACTTGTTGGGGCGCTCTGGTCCGCTCCTATCCTGAAAGTCTCGGGGTGATTCGTCAAGCGGGGGCCGAGAAAAAAGTGGGGTCCCAAAACGCGTTTTCCCCATGCAATTTTCCATAGGAAACTTTAGTCGCAGCTACAGCCCGAACTGCTGAACGGAATTACACCAAATTTGGCAAATAGGTAGCCCTTGGTTCAGTGTTGTGCCTTTTGCTTAAATGGTGTAAATCCGTTCAGTAGTTCCTGAGAAAATCAGAATTAAAATCACATATATATCTATGGCCGAGTAGGGTCCGCGTACCCTCCCGATCACGAGCTGCATGTTAATTGGCTGTCAAGTGGCTGTAAACACTCCAAATCAGGAAGTGTTGGCAGCCATTTTGTCCCTCGGTAGAACCGAGGGACAGAAACAAGTGCGCAAAGCGCAAAAAGGGGGCAGGGTAGAAACACCCTGACCCCCTAGGTCTGCTCAGGGGGTCCCACAAGGACCCCCTGGGCAAAAAAAAGCATTTTTTTTTTTTTTTAAATCGGCGGGATGCGCGGATCTTGCCGTGATTAAAAAAAAACGAGGCACAGAAATATGTCGCCAAACGCAACAAGGGGGCAGGGTAGAAACACCCTGACCCCCTAGGTCTGCTCAGGGGGTCCCACAAGGACCCCCTGGGCAGAAAAAAGCATTTATTTATTTTTTTTAAATCGGCAGGATGCGCTTAGGGTGCGCGGCCGATTTTGCCCCCGGGTGTCCCAAGTCCCGGGGGCATGCGGGGGGTGGGTTTATATTTTATGTGGGGGGCCTCTAAGGCCACCCAAGCCCCGGGGACCGCCACCCCCGGGGCTTTAAATATAAAATGGTGCGGGAGGGCTCTCCGCCCTCCCGCAGCCCTGGGGACCGCCACCTCCCCGGGGCTTCTTTTTTTAATCTTAATAACCTGTGTGGGGGCTCCAGCCCCCCCACACGCCCCGGGGACCACCACCTCCCCGGGGCACTTACAAAACAAATGTGGGGGTCCGTTTTGGACCCCCGAAGCCCCGGGGACCACCACTTCCCCGGGGCTGTGCAATTGAAGGGAGGGGGGCCGCGCGGCCCCCTCCTGGAGCCTGTGGTGGCCCTGGGGACCGCCACCCCCAGGAGCCGGCTCCTGCAGTGTCCCGGGGTGCCTACCCCTGGGACACTGCTGTTTGCAATGGCAGGACGGAGCCTCGCGGCTCCCGCCCTGTCATTGCAAACTTGCTTTGCTTCATTGAAGTGAGAGCAGGGAAACCTGCTCTCGCTTCAATGAAGCAAAGCAGATTACTTTTCCATAAGGGAGCTGCATGTCAGCAGCTCCCTTATGGAAAAGCAATGCCGGCTCCCGCAGGACGCGGGGAGCCTGCGGGACCGTGCGGGGATTGGGGAACCCCCACGGTCCCCAACAAGTGGCCAGGCCCCGGGGGATGGGGTCCCCGGGGCCATTAGTGGCCCGGGAGGGGGGCCACACAGCCCCCCTCCCCAAAAATCAAAATTTAAAAAAAAGGACGTAAAGGCCGGCCCCGGGGGATGGGGTCCCCGGGGCCTTAAATGGCCTGAGGAGGGGGGCCACGCAGCCGCCCTCCAAATATATATATTTTTTTAAAACAGTGGGCATGCCCCGGGGGATGGGGTCCCCGGGGCCAATAGGGGCCCAGGGAAGGGGGGCCAGGCGGCCCCCTTCCCGTTTTTTTTTTTAAAAAAAAAGGAAAAGAAAATGCTCAGGCCCCGGGGGATGGGGTCCCCGGGGCCAAAAGTGGCCGAGGGAAGGGGGGCCATGCAACCCCCCTCCCATAAAAAAATAAAATGAAGAAAAAAAAAGACCGGCATCGTGCCGGAGGCCCTGCCCTCTCCCTGCAGCACTCTGCAAACGCGCCCCCTGGCGCGTTGTAAGATGGGGAAGTAATTCCCCTTCAATACTGGGGGTCCCTGGGGGCCAACTAGCCCACCAGGAACCTCCAGTATGCGCCAGGGAGCTGCGTTGCAGAGAGGTGTTCAGAGGCCACGCCCCTTTTTACACCTCTCTGCAACGCAGCTCTGTGGCGCTTTTTGGAGGTACATGGTGGGCTAGTTGGACTCCAGGGACCCTCAGGATTCAAGGGGACTTAATCCCCCAACTTAAAACGCGCCACGGGGCGCGTTTGCACAGTGGTGAAGGGAGGGGGCGGGGCTTCAGGTGACATGTGTGCAAACAGGCCCCGTGGCGCATTTTAAGATGGGGAATTAAATCCCCTTCAATCCTGAGGTTCCCTGGCGGCCAACTAGCCCACCAGGTACGTCCAGAAAGCGCCACAGAGCTGCGTTGCAGAGAGGTGTAAAAAGGGGCGTGGCCTCTGAACACCTCTCTGCAACGCAGCTCCCTGGCGCATACTGGAGGTGCAGGGTGGGCTAGTTGGACCCCAGGGACCCTCATGATTCAAGGGGACTTAATCCCCCAACTTAAAACGCGCCACGGGGCGCGTTTGCACAGTGGTGAAGGGAGGGGCGGGGCACGTTATAGTTAGAAATTAGCATTTAAAAAACCTTTGAAATTCACTGAAAAAACCATAGGTTTCAGACACGTTATAGTTAGTTGGACATTGCACTCGTACAAAACCCGTGAAATTCCCCCGTTATAGTTAGTTCAGCTAACTATAACTCGCGCCCCGCAATGCACTGCTGATGACGTCACATATTACATCACTCATGACATGGTCAGTGACATCACTGATGACATCACTGATGACATCTCAAATGACATCACTGATCACATCACTGATGACATCATCCATGTGATAATTTCATGCATCTTCTCACACCCTAATATAACCTTTGATACACCCACTCTAAATTACAGACTGCCATTCTCAAAACCATACACACTCCAATACCAATAACTACATACCCACTCACTGATTCTTAGGTCTACACACACACATCTACTCACTCACCCGTACAGTCACTCATACTTACAGTCACTCAGTACAGGACTATCATATGCACTCATACACCTATATAAACACTCACACACCGCCACTCATCCATAGAGGTACTCACACACCTAGTCAGTCATGCAAAAATTAATCACACACCCATTTACTCACCTATACACTTATACACACACCAACTCACTTACTCATACAAATACTAGCACATTCTTACGCTCTTATACAATCACTGATACAAGTACACAATCATCCATACAGCCACTCTCACAATCACACACTCTCACTTATAGCCTTTTATATACTCCAACACACATATATACTGCCTTTCACATATGTAGTTACTCACACATGTACCACTGAGATATACATTCACTCACTAACACACCCATACACACACTCATCCACCCATACAGTCCATCACAGATGCACTCTTGAAACCATGCACCCAGTGAATCACCCACTCACACATCTATGCACAGAGTCACACACACCCCACCCACACAAACACTCAGGCACACATACAGATACTCAGACAACCAATCAATAACTCATATAGACACTCATGTAGCTATTCACAAACCCATGCAGCCGCTTACACAGCAACAGACAGACGGATACAGACATTCACACAGTTTAGTCACTAACCCATGCATTCAGTAAGATACGTTTAATCACTCACTTACAGTCAGGCCCGCACCTACTAAATCATCCATTCAGACACTTATACACCCACTCATTCTTCAATACGCCTTTCCCTATATATATTAAACATATTTAAACTTTACAGAAACACACAGTCACTGGATGATGTCATCAGTGATGTCATCAGTGATGTCACTGACCATGTCATGAGTGATGTAATATGTGACGTCATCAGCAGTGCATTGCGGGGGCGCGAGTTATAGTTAGCTGAACTAACTATAACGGGGGAATTTCACGGGTTTTGTACGAGTGCAATGTCCAACTAACTATAACTGTCCCTAAAACCTATGGTTTTTTCAGTGAATTTCAAAGGTTTTTTAAATGCTAATTTCTAACTATAACGTGTCTGAAACCTATGGTTTTTTCAGTGAATTTCAAAGGTTTTTTAAATGCTAATTTCTAACTATAACGTGCCTGAAACCTATGGTTTTTAAGTGAATATATATATATATATATATCCCAGTACTTCTGCAAAATTGATATCATGAAACGGCACTCTGAGTAGGGTTGCATCAATTTAATCAGCTGGCAGAACCAAACCGTGTATGGCGTTAGACATGTTTCGGCTTACAAAGCCTTTATCACAACGCCTGTGCACTAGAGCTCTTCCTATTTCAACATGCACTGCGACATAAACAATGGACTACCACATATCTACAATGTCAGCTGCCATGTTGGAGTATGAAAAGTCACATTTAATATGCTTTACTTACAAATGTAAGATGTCATAATCACTGTTTTTACGATCAATTTTCACAATTACATTTTAAATTTTAATTAAATTGAATTTGTCATGGTGGCTAATGCCTAAGTGGGCTTAGCTGCTATAATTACACCAAATATATCTGGGTGCAGTAAGCCCCTAAAATGTCCCACATTGAACATAAATACTGACTTAGTGAAACCGTTTGGCTTACATAGCATAAACAGTGAAAAAATAAAATAAAAATTAGAAAAGAGGAGAAAGCGGAGACAAAATTACGCCCCATTGTGTATACAGAATAATTCACAAGATCAACTATGTAACTAAAAAGATATCTTAGCTCTCCTGTGTTTCTCGTATTACTCCATCACAGTAAATCGCAGTGTTGTGAGTGCCTGTAAAATTTAAAAGAAAACACAATAAATATCCTTAACAGAAAAATAATGATGAATCTAACAAAATTCAAAAATTAAGTGCTCTTAGTATGCACAGTTAAAATACTGCATTACATCTTCATGGCTGAGACTATACAGACAAATTTATAGATATGTATACATTTCTTCATCAGAATTCAAATCAATTGGTTCTTTTGTCCCTATTCTTAGGATATATCTACATTTCAATTGCCTAAGTTGTCTTTCCCCTCCTCAAGGCGATTTTTTTATTTGGTCAAGTACAATATACGTCAATTGGTTGGGATTACTGTCATGAAAGTCCCTAAAATGTCTCGCTACTGGGTAGCTGTCATCTACATTTTTCACTGCCCTTATGTGTTGCAGGATACGTTTATGGACTTGGTGTTTGGTACTGCCTATATAGATCTTAGGGCAGGTACATCTAAGCACATAGAGTGCATAATCCGATTTGCAATCTAGTGATTTCTGAATTTTTTGTTTTTCTCCAGTCTGGGTTTCAATTTAACTGATGTTTACACCATGTGAACAGGCTTTGCATTTACTGCATTTGTGAAAGCCTCTCTTTGGTTTCCGCAAACATCCTTCCATGCCAATCGGATTTTTCGCTAAAGTGTCCCTGATGGATTGAGGCTTACGATAAGTGCTGGAGGGCTTAGAGATAATCTCTTGTCCAACTGTAAAGTCTTGTCGCAGGATATGCCAGTGCCTTAATAAAGCCTTTTTGACCAGACTATGGTGCTCATTATAAGTGGTAACAAACCTGCATTCTGTCTCCGCTGCCAACAAATCATCTGGTTTCTTGAACAGTAGTTCAGTTCTTGAATGAGTATTAGCTCTAGACCTTGCTTTAGTTAGAATGTCATTGCTGTACCCCAGCTCCCTCAATCTTCCTCACTTGTCACCTTCTACTTGATCGAAATGTGCTTGTGTACTGCATATTCTCTTCGCTCTTAGAAATTCCCCATATGGTAAGCTGTGTTTCAGTGCCACAGGGTGACAACTCATGGCATGGAGTGTAGTATTGCCTGATGGCTATTTTCTCAATAATGTTGATGTCAGGCTGGAGCCTAATTCTTGCAGTGTTACATCAAGGAATTCAATGCAGCTGTTACTGATGCGGCTAGTGAATGAGAGATTAAGGTCATTTATATTTAGTCTCTCTACAAAGCCTTCTCCGGATTTCTGACTACCCTTTCATAATAGGAAAAGGTCATCGATGTACCTAGTCCACATTATAACATGTGGAGACCATTCCTGTAATTCCATGCCATGCAGCACCTGCTTCTCCCACCAGCCCATATGCAGATAACTGGGGGCGAAACAGGTGCCCATCGCAGACCCCTGCAATTGCTGCTAAATCACATTGTTTAATAAAAAGATATTGCTTGTGAGGCATCATCTAATCATATCTGGGTAACATATCATTATGTCTGAGGTAACCAATTGTTCTTGACTTCAAAAAATGCCTCACAGCTTTTAATCCATCTTCATGTCCAGACAGACTATCAGAAAGTCTTCTTCCCAGTGAATGTCAAAAGTTTTCTTCAGAAAATCAGTGGTGTCCCGGATGTATGATGGTAATTCCAAAACCAGTGGCTGCAGAAAAAAGTCTACAAATTTTGACAAGTTCTCAAATAGGCTCCATATTGCAGAAATTATTGGTCTGCCACAAGGAGAGTTTTTGTTCTTATGCACCTTGGGCAGTAAATACAGAACTGGTAATTTCGGGTATGGAATTCTCAAAAAATTGTACTCCTCTGAACTCAACAGCTTATTGTCTCTCCACTCTTCCAAAGCTGTATAGAAACCTTCTTTGAGCTCCTCCTAATCCTTTCTGGTTATTTTACGATAGCATGCCTCATCATTTAACTGCCTACATGCTTCAGCTAGATACATATCCTTGAGCCAGATAACTACGTTACCCCCTTTATCTGAGCCATGTATGAGATATTGATGACCATATTGGCATCTCTTTCTGAAACTTCAGATTCCATGGCATATTGGGTTTGTTCTTCTTAAACAATTGTTTTCTTAAATTCTTAAGTTCATATGTCATACTGTCATGGAATGAATCAATGCTATTGTGCGGCATAATAGGATTAAATGTGGACTTGGGTCTGAAGGGAGTGTTGGCCCCCTCATTGCCTGTTAGTCCCTGCTCCAATAGTAATTCACCATTGGTGAAGTCCTTGATTGATCCAGTTGTTCCAGCTCAAGTGCTCTAAGGTCCCTCATCAATTCCAAATCAGAGACAGCGAGATTGCTATGGCTGATGGTCCTAGCTGTATGTTTGACATTCCTTTGTTGCAATTTAAAAAAAATCTTGAGTTTCAATTTCCTTTTTTTTTTAATATATATTTTTATATTTTGCAGACAAACAACAATTAATACATGTCATGGCAATTCTTACAAAATATATACAAAAACATTGGGGCATATTAGCAAGGAATAGCGATATTTATCGCTAAACGCGCTTAGCGCGAATCCTGTTAACGCCGCCTATCGCTGGAAAATATCGCTGAGATAACACCCTATTAGTAAGGTTTATCTCCATAGCGATAATATTTCCAGCGATAGCGGCAAAATGCGAGAATATCGCTGGAAAACCAGCGATATTCTTGCATTAACGCTAAGGTGGATTCAGCATTAGAATCCACCTCCTATACCTTAAACAGGTAAGTCATAGTCAGTAGCAGGTGTTAAAATCTAGCGATAAACGTGCTTAGCGCGATTTATTTTATCGGTTCGCCTCCCTTGATAATAGGGGTTAGTGGTGTTAACGACTGTTTACAGTCGCTTTTAGTGGGGAACGCCTACCTTGCATGTCATTAGCGATAAATATCGCTGACATGCAAGGCGATGTAATTCCCGGCCTCTAACGCCTGAAAGCTGTCGCTAACGCCTGTTAGCGACAGCTTGCTAATAGGGCGTTAAAAATATCGCCGATTTAGCGGCAAAAAGTGCAGCTAAATCGGCGATAAAGCCCTTGATAATATGCCCCATTATTCTTTTAAGAGCATATTCCATTATACAAGTAATAAATAAGCACATACATATCATTAAAAGGCTTAGACCCCCGATAACTGCAGAGAAATAAATGCCAAAGATCTTATCTCATCCGACTATCTAAAAAGAATTTTGACCTCTGAGTTAAGTGCAGGTGCAATAAATAATCAAATAAGTGCGTTACAGGGGAAGATTGTTTACGTGCAGGAAGGAGCCTCTTCCTGCACATAAACAATATTTAAATGGTGTTTTGTAACTTCTATGTGTGCTGCTTAATGCAGCACACAAAGAAGTTGCAAAACTTTTTTTTAATGATTGTTTATGTGCAGGAAGGGACACCGTCCTGCACATAAACAATCAATGGCATTTTGCTGTTTCTATATGTGCTGCACAATGCAGCACACATGGAAACCGCAGAAATGAGAAAAATTAAACATTTCTCCTGGATGCGCCAGGGTGAGACCAGGTTTTTTTGGGTCTTAATGTTGACGCTGCCCTTATATTTACACCACCTATATAAATATGGGGCAGCATCAAAATCAATGGGTGCTGAAAGCCCACAGCAACACCCATTGCCCTCCCTTTTCACGCTAAGTACAGTGTGAAAGGGTGCCATATTTACAAGGTAGCATTAAGCCACATTAAGTGGCTTAACGCCACCTTGTGAATAAGGCGAAGCCCCTATCGCCACCACAATGTCGTGGAAAGTGATGTTGTGGTGGCGATAGGGGCTTGTAAATATGTCCCTATATATTTTATTCTATATTCCCCACTCTGTCTCCCTGTGATGGTCTGATTTCAACAGATACGGTGTCCCTTCCTGCACATAAACAATCATTAAAAAAAAGTTTTGCAACTTCTTTGTGTGCTGCATTAAGCAGCACACATAGAAGTTACAAAACACCATTTAAAGATTGTTTATGTGCAGGAAGAGGCTCCTTCCTGCACGTAAACAATCTTCCCCTGTAACGCAGACACCCTTGCACCATTGTGCAAGGCTGCCGGCGTTGACGCTAGCAAAAAGAACAATTGATGGACAGAATGCAGAACAATGTCATACATTCACCCCAGTACAGAGATCTGGGCCTAAATCCATCGTTTTTTTGCTCACCATGCCATTCCAGTTTGGACCCAGCCATATGCAAATCAGTCTTGACCCTGTGCCCCATGGGAACAGTCCAGCCCGAACAGCCAGGCCAGGTCCTCCCTGGACTGGAAACAAGCATCCTAGGACCGGTTTCGGGCTTTCAGTCCTCATCAGCCAGGATAGCTTGACTCCAGTGGCATGGAGAGCACGGGACCCACGTCTGGGCATACCCGTCCCACTCGGGGTGACAAATGCAAAAAGAACAATTGATGGACAGAATGCAGAACAATGTCATACATTCACCCCAGTACAGAGACCTGGGCCTAAATACATCGTTTTTTTGCTCACCATGCCATTCCAGTTTGAACCCAGCCATATGCAAATCAGTCTTGACCCTGTGCCCCATGGGAACAGTCCAGCCCGAACTGCCAGGCCAGGTCCTCCCTGGACTGGAAACAAGCATCCTAGGACCGGTTTCGGGCTTTCAGCCCTCATCAGCCAGGATAGCTTGACTCCAGGGGCATGGAGAGCATGGGACCCACGTCTGGGCATACCCGTCCCACTCGGGGTGACAATTGCAAAAAGAACAATTGATGGACAGAATGCAGAACAATGTCATACATTCACCCCAGTACAGAGATCTGGGCCTAAATCCATCGTTTTTTTGCTCACCATGCCAAAACGGTCTAAACTGGGGTGGCATGGTGAGCAAAAGAATGATGGATTTAACCCAGTTCTCTTGACTGGGGGTGAATGTTTTGATTTGTTCTGCATTCCGTCCATCAATTGTGTGTCTTTTGCACAATTGTGTGTCGTTGACGCTAGGCAGCTAAATTTAGCGCCAGTGCTGAGGGAAACGCAGGGGTGCACCATATTCTTGTAAATATGGTGCAGCCCTGTGTTTCTAAAGTCATGGAGTGTTTCGTTAGCCTTCTTGGCTTAATAACACGTTTTGCCACTGTCCTGTAAATATGCCCCATAGTGTGGACATACCTCTCCCCCATACCCTATTGCCCTAAGTAGGGCGAAGCCGAAAAGCAGATGATACATTCTCAGTTTTTTCCATCACTACCACTTGCCTCATTCACCCACCTAGCAACTGGGGCCCAGATTCTTCATCCTACCTCCTTTTTCCTTCGTCCTTCATTTGTATATAGAAGTTTCTATATTATATATGGCAAACATCTTAGCCCGCCAATTGCTAAAAATGGGAGGATCCACACTTAACCACTGTGAGGTAACACACAAACGAGCAATAGCCATTGCTAAAAACAGAAAGCCAGTCTCTGCCCTTACCATCTCATTTATCTCCGTACTGTCTAATATCCCCAAAATCATTAAAGCAGAAGTGATGGACACCGATACGCCTAAAACCCTACCTAGAAACGCCTCAATATCCTGCATGAAAGTACTCAGCTTAGTGCAGGAATAAAACATATGGAGAGTATCAGCTGACTGCAGTCTACATCAATTACATTCCCCCCACCACCTCATTTAGCTACCTTTGCTGGTGTATAATAAAGATCAAAAATAGACATAAAATATTGACTCCTGAGGCTCCCTGTTAGCAACACCTGCTTTGCCAATTCCAGCAAATCTTCAATATATATCCCTTTCATTCCCAGCGTAGTTTCCCACTTTGCATTCTGTACCTCTGTACCATCGGGCGATGTTTGGATCAATATCTCATCGATTTTTCCAATCCAGACCTTAGTCTTCACTGCCTCCACCACTGATATGTTTAATGTCGAAACAGCCCTATTCATGTTTCCCTCAAGAAAGCACCGTAATTGCAAATACTTAAAAAAGACTTGTTTATCTAGCCCATACAACTCTTGCAGATTCAGGAAAGATAGTAACTGTCCCTCCCTATACAGGTCACCCAGGAATTTAATCCCTCTCCTCCCACATCTGAATGTTACTTGATCCTGGAAGATAGACGGAAGGATACCTACAGCCAAAAATGGTGTATAACAATTTAATTTTGGGATATTTAGTTTGCCCCTTACCTGCCTCCATACTTTATAGGCAGCTATTAAAATTTAGAATGTTGTCTTTTTACAATAGCTGGGTTCTAGTACCTTAACCAGACAACCCTTAATATAATTCCTCAAGGCTAATTAATAGATAGTTGGTCTCTCTGCCACGGGGACCTCTACTTCATCCCCCATTATTAAAATACCCAGATGTTGCAGTAGGCAGGCCCAGTGATAGAGAAGGAAGCTGGGGATTGCCCAGCCCCCCCGCTGCCTTGGGAGAATCATCCATTTGGATGCCCTCCTCGGTTTTCAATACCCCCATAGAAACATATAGCATACCCTTTCCAGACTCACCAGCCACGATGAGGTGAATTCTAGAGGGATAGTCCTAAAAGCATATATCACCTTTGGCAAGATCATCATCTTGAGCACATTCATTCTGCCGAACAGAGAAAGATGTAGATGATCCAGTCTTTCCAGTTTTCTGCTGACATTGTCTAGAATCAGGGCTATATTCAGTTCAACAATTTTACCTATAACAGCTGTAATTTTGACCCCTAAATAGATTGCCTCAGAGACTACTAATGGATCTGTGCTCTGCATATTTTCTGAGCATAGGATCTGTGTTTTATCTGCATTTAGTTTGTAGCCTGAAAAGGCTCCGAACAGCTTGGCTAGAGACTTTAATTCCGGGAGTGCAGTAGCTACATCCATCTGCATATGCCAGTGCTCTATACTTGGCGCCATTTAGTTTCACCGATTTAATATTAGTATTTAGCTCTAATTCTTTAGAAAGGGGTCGATGTATAGAGCAAATAATAGAGGAGAGCACAGGCATCCTTGCCTAGTGCCCCTCCTAATGTCAAATACAGATGAATCCTGCCATGTAATGTGGATGGCGGCCATCAGTAGTAGGTGTAATGCCCTAATTGCCTGGACAAACTCCTTGCAGATTCCTTTCCACTGAAGGACAGCCCACAAAAACCGCCAAGAAACCCGATCGAACACTTTCTCAGTGTCTAGCAGGATTACTCCCAGTGGTGATTTTGTGGCCTGTGCCCAGTCAAAAAGGGCTATGACTCGGCGGACGTGGTCTGCCGTGTTTCGACCAGGGATGAACCCATGCTGCCGCATTGAGACCAAAGGAGTGATAATCTTACCCAACCGATTTGTGAGTATTTTAGAATAGATTTTACTATCGCAATTGATAAGGGATATAGGTCTATACGAGCCTTTGGCTCAGTTCTGGTTTCCTCTTTTTTTTTAAACACAACTATGGTAGTCCTATGCCACGAGGAAGGGACATACCCCCTTTTGGCCTGCAGGAAAGTTTGCCTCATGTCCTTTTGTAAAGACTGAGAAAATGTTCTATAAAATTCCACAGGGATGCCATTGGGGCTGGTGGCCTTGCCCAGCACCAAGGAATTTAGAGCTTCCTCCCTCTCTTCACTGATTATTGTGGCCGCTAAACTAGCATTTTGTTCATGTGTGGCCTTTATCGCATCCAGATCTTTAAAGAAGTGTCCCAAAGCCTCAGCCCCCAACAGGGCTACTTCCTCTGATTCATATATTAGGCCTGAATGGTCTCTAATCTTAGATATTCTGTTGGTTACTTCTCGCTGTTGCAGGAGTTTTGCTAGTAATCGCCCGGTGCTTTCCCTCAGCTCATATGATTCAGCCCTATATCGCATAAATTTTCCGGCCACCTCAGTCCCGAAGTGTTGATGGATTTTAGACTTAACGATTTTTATTATCTGCTGACATCCCTGGATATATTGGCCCTTAATCACTTTTTCCATGAGTTCAAATTCAGCCACTCTTAACTGCTCATACCACTCCCGGATTTCGGCCTGCAATACCTTTTGATGATGGAGAGAGAAACTCACGGTTTCCCCTCGAACCCCCACTTTAAAGGTATCCCAAACTATGGTACCTGGCGCTGTGCCCCTATTAGTATAAAAAAATTCTGCTCTCCACTTAGCCATTTGGTTGCGATATGCTTGATTAAGCAGAAGCTTTCTTTCGAAGGTCCAAGGCCTTCGAGCTCTGATAGCACCCGTCATCGGAAATTCTATTACCAACGGGTTATAGTCTGAAACAACCCTCAGGAAACTCTCAATCTTGACTTGTTCAGCTAAAGCATTTGAAACTAAAAAATAATCTAGCCTGACTAGTTTATTATAGAGGGGCTGAATAAAAAGTAAAGCCTGGATCGGATACCCTATGTTTATACCAAATATCTACCGGGCCATGTTCTCTCACCAGACCTTACAGGACCTTACAGACTTTCACTTTCCTCTCCTGATATAGTTGGTCCCCATTTAGATTAAATTGACTATCTAGATGAATATTAAAATCACCACAAAAGATTAGGGGATGTGGCCCTAATGCAAGCTCTATGTTTAAATGATGTAATACCTCAGGATCATCTAAGTTAGACCCATAAATGGAACAGATCATAAAAGAAACGTTGTCAGTGACTGACTGAAATTCCATAATGTCCCACTGCCCAAACTTATCTTCTTTGACTCGCTTGCAAGTGCTCATACCATTTCTTGCTAGAATTGCCACCCCTCTTGTTGTTGTCCCTTGGTGGGTACATGCTAACATGTTATATCCCAAATCCCTCAGCCACCATTGTTTATTCCATGATATATGGGTTTCTTGGAGGCACACCAAATCTGACTGCATAAATCGAAGGCTCTTGGCCATCGTGCCCCCTTTTTTTCAATCATTAAGGCCACAAACATTCACAGAGCAAATCCGAATTTTACCTCCCATCCTTGAATTCAGAGTCCTCTAGCCTGAATCTTTCAAAGCTGTAGGTCACATTGCTACTCTCTACAGTAATCATTTTGTTGCTCCCTACAGAGTTAGGAATGCCATGACAAATACAAAAAATATCATCAATTACTTGCCCCCCACCCTGCCACCCCCAGACCCTTCCTCTCCCCTTTACCCAACCACCCCCAACCCTGCCCCCACCAACCCTTGCAGGCAATTGAACCAATTAGGTCCTGTGATGAAGTTATACCCCTCCCGCATGTCCGCTCCAACCTCATGCCTGCAGGTAGCTTCCTTCGCTACCCTCCAAAACAGAGAAGAAACAAATCCATTACTTATTCCCCCCTCATAAACAAGATTATTCAGGGGTTTGTGAAAACTCTTTAGCTTTAACCTCTGATATAAAAAAAATGAGGAATCTCCCTCCAGATTACTTTTAGCTTGGCTGGATTCATTAGAAAAAACTGAGCTCCCTTACTCTGAAAAGGTTGAATTAGCTGGTGAAGTTGCCATCAACGTTCTACTGTAGAGTGGCAAAAATCAGGTCTAACTAAAAAGGTATGACCATTAAAGGAGCGCTGCCGATCTGGTCGAGCCAGATCAAAAATGATCTGGAAACGGAGGAAGTTTCCGATATAAATCAGAATTGCTTGAGGTTTAGTGCCTTCTGTTAAAGCAGGTTTTTTTCTGCTTAAATGGGAATCTGTGGGTGCGCTGGATTTCTTGAGCCCAATCCCGATTCCCCAGCAGAGAGAGCAACTTTGAGAAGATCAATGACAAAACTCAACACATTATCCCCCTCTGATCCCTCTGAGATGCCTAAGAACCTCAGATTGTTTTGTCTCAGTCTATTCTCAAAGTCTTCCAACTTCCATTGGGTATCTGACATTTGATTTTCCAAAGTTACTGTCATCACTCTGTGTGACGAAGCCTAATTTTCAAGCATGACTACCATGTTCCCCACCTCTGTCATTCTTTCCGTGAACTCAGAGCAAGCTTTAGAAACCTTGTGGATAACCCCCTGCATCTTCCTGCAGGCTGTCTGGACTCTTCGACTCTCCAAGTGTGTTTCTTCCCTGTGGGCCATGATACTTGGGTAAATAAACTCCAGTGAAATGGCCTCTACCCCTCCATGTGGAGTATTGCCAATTGCTGCTCCCTCCCCTTCCAGGACTGGGGAGATGGAAGAATCCCAAAGAAGCCCTCAAGCTCTTGCCTCATTTTTATTTGCTTTATCTCGTGTAGATAGTTTTTTACCCTTCTTCACTGTGGCAGCATGTAGGATTCAGCATCTCTGGTGGTGTTAGAGGCACGTTAGGTAAACTTCAGTGATTGGGTGAAACTGTGACTCATTGTACCCATGCCTTTTTAGGCATTTAACTTTCAGTATGGTTTTCCTGATGAAGGCGAAAAGTTCACCGAAACGCGCGTCGATACATTGAAGAACCAACATTGCATCGTTTTTATTGACCAACATTGTGTTTTTGTATTCTATTAATTGTATTGTCTTCATGTCTTTTGTGATATGTTTTTACATATTGTGATGGTGTATTTCTTTCCTATCAAGACATCCGTAGCTTGATTATGTTTATTGTGATATAGTTTCATGATATTTATTTGTCAGACATTGTGTTTTATTGTACTGTTTCTTTATCTATGTTCAATGTACATTGAAATTGAACCCCAAGAATTCATGTATTTTTGTGGCTATTTTTAACCACAGTTTTGTACTAAATAAAATTGACTTTTCATAATTTCTTAGTGGTACATTGAGTTTAATGCTATCATCGTGGGTTGATGGTCTACCACGTCCTTGACTAAGTAGTTGCCTAAGAACTCTTGGTGAACTATTGTATTTTCCCTGTCCTAGGAACGTCTATAAGTAACAAGGGGTCCTTATATCTACACATTGTTATCCCACAGCTTGACAGGGCGGGCCGCTTCTTTATTATTTCTCATTAATCTCTCCCTTCACTTGTTTATCTTTTATTCTGGTGGTATTTCTTTATCTGTTTGTCATGAATTTTGTGTATTTTCTCTTTTCTTGAGTCCCTTTTCACTTTTCCACGCTCCTATGGACCAACTCAAAACCTTCGGATTCACAGATGAAGAATTTGCTGCTTTGGTAGGTTCCAATATCCATTTAGGTACCACCACTAATTTTCAGATCAACACTAACGATGATATGATTAAACTTGTCATGTTTAAAAAGAAAATCAAATGTATTGAAGCACATGGCTAATTTATGCTAGAATATCTCCGAGCAGGAGTTATTCCACAGGGACTGAGAGTACGTAACATACCCGGTCTTTTTGTCCAGATTAGACAGTTTTTTGAAAAATGTACCATGATAGCAAATCGTTGCTCCAGAGATTTAATGATCCTGATAATTGAGACAGTTAAGGAATTGGTTTCTACATTGAAAACTGAACTCTTAGGGGCAGATTTACAAGCCCCTTGCGCCACTTTTGCATCACTTTTAACATGGGAAAAGTGACGCAAAAGTGGCGCAAGGGGCTTGTAAATCTGCCCCTTAGAGTTAGAAGACAAAATTAAAAAGTCTAACGCCTTAGAAGAGGCAAAGAAAAAATTAGAAGAAGCAGATAGAGAGCTAGCCTCCTTTGCAGACTATTTAGTCAAATGTAAAACTGACAAACTTAATAAAGATATCCGCTACAATTCTCTTGAAAAAACTTATCCTTATCTGTCTGAAAATTACTATAATCAAGGGCATTACCAAAGTGAAGACAACGCCAGAAATCAGAAAGTGTTAACATTTTCCAATACCTCAGACTCAGAAGCAGAAGGGAGCACTCATCAGTTTGGCCAGCCAGGGCAATGTACTCCCTTCAAATTCAATCCTAGTAGGATGCAACCTTTTTTAGCCCAAAGAGGAACACGCAGAGGCTGACAGAAAGTTCGTTTTCAGTCCAATTTCAGCTGTAATTTTCAGAATCAATACTACCCACCAACAATCAACAAATTGTACAAACGCAAAATGGTCAGTACTGGAGACAGAGAACCTAATACCTATTTTCAATTTACCTTCCATGTCACTTGATACCTCATGCATGACCTTATTGTCGAAAGGACTTTCGTTTGTGCTCCATGTCACAGCAAATGTTTTGAACTCTATTAAGACATCCTTACATTTTTCCGCAAAATACGCCTAAAAATGTTTTTTGCTACTAAAGAGACACTTTTGTCCTCTTCTACTAACTCATCAGGACTTTCCTTACCTTCCACCTTTACTCCCACCCTAGACCAAGTTGGTCCAGAGGTGGCTGTGTTTGAACATGTGGTACTTAATCGACTTGACAAAGCTACCAAGTATATTCCTAAACCATGTGTCAACCTTAATAAGGATGAAATTTTATCTTTACAACAATTATCACGTGACAAATCCCTCATTGCCAAAAATTGTGACAAAGGAGGTGGGATTGTTGTATTAGATACTACCAGTATTGAGTGACGTTAGTTTTTACAAAAAAATCACCATTGATCCAACCATGAAAATCACATTCAAAATCCAGCGTCTTACCATGGAGGCCCTACGAGTAGATGACATATGTGAGAAAGAGTTTGATTTTCTTAACATCAAAGACCCCAAAATGGAGTCCCGAAAATCCACAAAAATTTGACAGACCCTTCATATCGTCCCATTGTCACAACCATTGGAGCAGTCATTGAACCATTTTCGAAATATTTAGATGGTCTCCTGCAACCTAGTCCCTTATCCCTTCTCACATTAAGGACACTAGGGACATCATTAACAAGGTGGAATATGTACCATTCCATCCATAAAGTCAGACTATGGTAACTCTTGATATTGAGTCTTTGTATAGTCAGAGGCTATCGATACGGTTGCCTGGTTTATAGACACTTACAACATCAACTGCCCAAGAAATTTTCTATTGGAATGCCTCTAGACTGTACTATCTGAAAACACCTTTGAATTTGGCATTGCTCTATACAAGCAAGTCAAAGGAGTCAGTATGGGGGCATTTGTAGCACCTTCGGTAGCAAACATCTACATGGCATCCTTTGAAAAGAAATTTATCCATAACGAAATTGCACCATTTTACGAATCAGTGTCACACTGGTCCCGTTATATCGATGATATATTCTTCATCTGGGCGGATTCTACTGTGCTACTTACAGAGTTTCTAGGGTGGCTCAATTTATGTGACACCAATCTAAAATGTACTGCACACACCAGTCACTCCCAAGTCGAGTTTCTTGACATTCTGATTCGCCACAATCGGGGCAATCTCAAAGTAGATCTTTTTGTGAAACCCACAGCAAGAAAAACTTTGCTGCATTATGAAAACTACCACCCAAGGACGCAAAAACAGAATATCCCTTTCGGGAAGATTTTAAGACTCTGCCGGAATTGCTCTAATCTACAGGATTTTGATCTCCAAGCCATTGCCATGAAAGAAAAGTTTCTAGTGAAAGGGTACCCTAAACGTCTCATACGAGAATTCTTTAAATGAGACAGATTTTGTGATAGAGACGCCCTGCTAAGATCACACACTCACTCGCCAGCTACTTAATTGGTGAGTGTCACCAAACATTCAATGATGAATGAAACAGTTATACAAATAGTCAACAACAATTGGCACATTCTTAACACCTCAATGTCACAAGAACTCAAACTGCCAAAGCCACTATTTGCTCATCACTGTAATAAGAATATTAAGGACATGATTGCACATTCACGTTTCTCCAAAGGTCCTTCTTTTGTCCAAAAACCATTGACGGCACTATGCCCGTCAAGGGCACTTTCAAATGTACACAATGTAAAGCATGCGCAACTGCGATTGAAGGAGCGAGTCTTACACATAATGGATATTCGGTACACGCTAATAAATTTAACAACTGTAAAACCACAAATCTCATTTACCTCCTACCATGCCCTTGTAACTTAGGTTATGTAGGTGAGATGGCATGCGCAATGTCAACACGATTAACTGAACACCGATCAGAGATCCATACATCTAAACTAACAGCCCCCCTAGTTAAACATTATCTTGATAATGCACATACTTTCAATGATATCAGATGGTACATTTTGGGAAAAATATACACAACATAAGAGACTAAGAGTAATGAAATTTGCAAAAGACGAGAGGTCTTCTGGATTTTTGTATTGATACATATAAAAGAGTACTTAACAATGAGATCCCTTGGGAGAACGCTATCAGATACAATACCTAGCTCTGACAGTCATTTCTTTCTCACACATTTATTTATTTTTATTTGTATTCATTTTGAGTACCCCATTCACTTTTGCGGAAAGGGGTTCTCCCCTGTTATTAGCCAACCTACAGGTTAGACTCCATTTCATGTATCATGAGGCCTGAGTTCAGCGGTTTCTATACTGTCTTAAGTCCATCTTGCACCACATTCCAAAGATGTAATCTTCATTCTTGACTCATTCCAAGCCATTGATTTTTTATTTTCTTTGCATCATTATTATAAAAAGAATTTCCCCTTGTTTGTTTTTGTGATTCTTTAACTGCTTTGCAGCATATGTTATCAAGTTTTACGTGCGCCACATTTAGATTACAACGCGGTCATACGACAGCGCTAGACATTCTCCCTATGTGCTCAGTTCCTGTTGGATATCTGTTATCTGCAAACTGTTTATATCATCATTGTACACCATAGTTGTCCTTGATGTTGTTGTTAATGTAGTTTTAGGCTTTTGCACATGATATTTCATTAATTTTAATTTCCGTATATATTTATACACATCAATTCGGCTCTGACTATAATCAAAAGCACTTTCTGGACAGTATTATAGTCCTAATGCTAGAAGTTGGATTTCAGCTTCACTCAACTCCACATCCGATAAATTGACCGCAGTTTCTTATTTTCTTCTATTTGCGTTTCCATCTAGCTTCTTGTTGCTTTTTTGGGGGGTTTTTCTGTGGAGTTTTCTCCTCTCTCGCAGTCTCTGGTTCCGTCTCTGTTTGATTGTAGGTTTGGACCTCGCGTCCGCAGTGTTTATGGCCGATCGCGACGTAAAAAATTCAATTCTTCAGCAAGACTTAGGGGCATATTCATAAGGAGCTATCGCCGAATTAACGGCACTTTATCGGAGCCAAAGTCGTGATAAATTTACCCCCCCATTCACAAGCCGGTGTAAACAGCCCACAGCACCAGTTTACCCGCGATAGCAGCCGCACAAAGCATCGTCACAGAGGACCCCGCAAATATCGCTAATGAGATGCAGAGTAGGCGTTCCCGTGACAAAAGCTGAGACAACAGCACACCTCAACATTCACAACGACCAGCCACATCCGCGATAAAAACACAAAACAGGCGATAAGGCGCGTTAGCACCAGGAAATCTACACCTGCTCTGACCTGGTGTAAAGTTGAACCGCAGCCAGCACCACAAAAGGGAGCACAGCCCAGGGCCACATCTGAAGGGCAACAGATGCCATGGAGCCACCCATCATGCGGCCCGGACACCCAAGAGGGCCACAACACCCACCTCCACCACCCCAGGACCCCAACCCACACCCAGAACACCCGCCCCCCCGGACCACCACAGACGCAGCGCAGACAAAGACAGTGGAACCCCAGGAAACGTACCAGCCGCACAGACCCAACATCTGACAATCTCACCGTCCACTACAGGCTGAAAGGGACAACAAACCTACGCATCCTGACCATCATCGCCTAACAGGCCTACGGCAACAACACAGCGGACAACCAACATTCCACCCCACACAAAGCTGATGGCGTGGCTGCACCTGTTGGCCCCTGGGAACCCCCCATCCAACACCCACCAGAGTCAGAGGAGTCTCACAGCCAGCCACATCCAAGTCCTCCACACCTGTCCTGGACATCACCATCACCCTGATACCCCAGTCCCCATACGTACAACACAATGTGCAGGATCCGCTGGAGACCAAGCAAGGACTATACGCCATAGCAGGATACACGCACGTGTTGGGGGCAATACACAGCACACATGTACTACCTGTGTCCCCTGGTGACACAGCACACAATCACCGCAACAGGAAGCACACGTCTCACACCAATGTGCAGGCAACAACAGAACACCGTGGAACACCCAACAATGTCGCCTTCAAATACACAGCCTTCATCCTCCGACAGTCCATCATCAACCAGCGTTCCCAGGATGGCAACAAGGGAAATGCACAGCCCCTTGGCAATATACAAATGAACACCCCACACACCTCAACTCCACAACCATGCAACTCACAACGCTGGCAATGCACACGTCACAAAATCACATACAATAGGCACAACAATATGCCCACCCACCAGACACTACAGAACAACTTACAATGTCCACATGGGCAAGTCCTCAACATGAGCCAGCAACAGCATGGCACCTCAGCCACATAATAGCCGAATGTGGGGAGAGGTGGCAACCAGGCATGTGTGAAGGATGCAGTAGAACTATGATTGGGAAAGTACACAATGCCAAGAGTGCTGGAGATGTGCTGGACACCTCGCAGTATGCAGAACACACCCATATCCATGGCGACATACACCGCTTGCGTATGGAGTGCAGTGGACAGTGGACGCCACCATGTCACCCCAGCCAGTGGGGGACCTTGCGGAAATGTTCCCTGTTACGCCCCCCAAGCGTCAGCAGAGTGGGATGGCCCAGCGTACGCCACGCCAGCGTAGGGGTGTGAATAAAAAGCACGTAGGCCTGGGCGTGGCCCTCTTCCGGAAAGACCCATGTCTCTGCCAGGGCGGCGCCTCCCACCTCGCCACGAGGCCGATGCCATCCTCATGAGCGGAGTTGCCTGCGATGCCGTGCGCCTGCCGGACCCCGGCACGCTGGACCATGAACCCGTCAGGCCAGCCCCTGCGCAGCCAGGCCACACTGATCACCTTCCGACACCGGCGTGTGTCAAGGAGGGCCCACCACGTGCTGGCGCAAGCCCCAAGCCCGAGGCCCGAGACCTTGGCAGCCACCTCAGACCATCACGGCCTCCACGACACAGGCCCGCTTTATTCCTTTTTCATTGACGTACTCCACTGCCGCCCCCGGCCTACTCTTCGACCAGTAGGTCCCATATGTGAAACTGTGTCCTGAGTCATGAATGGCAGTGACCCCAAATCCGGGCCAGCGGCCACAGCACCAGACCCCCGATCAGTGAGGCATAGTTCCATATGGGCATCTTGCGACACATGGTGCCACTAACCCTGTTCAACGCCAGCCTGCTACACGTGATGCCACTAACCTTGTTCAACGCCAGCCTGCTACACGTGGTGCCACTAACCCTGTTCAACGCCAGCCGGCTGCACGTGGATGAGGGACCAGGACTACCCTGCTGACCAGTAGGTCACACATCCAGCACCTAGTCGCAAAGCGCGAATGGCGGAGTCCACACCAGTGGTTGCACGGAGAGGTGTAAGAGGAAGATGCGGCTCAGTCCGGATGAATGCCGGGTCACATACACGGAGGTGACCTTAACACGTGGTGCCACTGAACCTGAACTAC
This sequence comes from Calotriton arnoldi, assembly GCA_963921515.1. Lineage (NCBI taxonomy): Eukaryota > Metazoa > Chordata > Amphibia > Caudata > Salamandridae > Calotriton > Calotriton arnoldi. The sequence goes on along the minus strand of CAWUFW010005122.1, from coordinate 151,646 downwards.
GCAGGCCGGTGGGGCCATCCAACCCAAGCCGGAGACACTCGGTGAATGGGCCGTGCTGACCGCTGCCTCCAGCCTACACTGCGGTCCAGTAGGTCACAGAGCCTTGATTTGGCATTCTTGGAGTTCACATATGTGTACCGGCATCATCACAGACTGCATCCCCTCACAGCACCTGTGCCACTAAGTTTGTTCCCAAACATTCATGGACACTCACTGGTCGTACATTGGTGGCGTTTGTGTCTGTGGACTAGGGGCTAGTTTTCATCCTCATGTAGCTGATCCCGAATTGTTGGTGCAAATGAGGGTTGCGCTTTCCACTCCTCCATTTGCTGCTTCCAGATAACATCAGACCTTCCGCATCATGCCCTGGAGGACACCTTCCACTGTCCCCCGAAACCCTCCGCAACATACACCTCGGACATTGATGGGGACCCGCTCAGGTCGCATGGCCCATCTGACTGCACCGCAAGTCACCGTCCCGTGGGTGGGTGCATGTGCCGGCCGAGGGGCATCCGGGGCCACTAACTCTGTGCTGCTCAGGCCTGGTACCCCTTCTTCTGAGACATTGAATGGCCTCTGTAGCGATGGTCTTGGGGTTCATCAACGCCATGTGTCTGTGGCCCTGCGCTGTCCGCCTCCTCTGGCCCCAACTGCGGGCCACCAGGGCCCACACATGGCATCGAGTCTTGACCGGCCCGGACATCGCATCACCGCAGGAGGCACACGCCACCACCGCAAGGACCACCTCCAACCGCCATCTGCCAGAGTCGAAAGGGTGGTCCTGACAGACCTACGGAGTTGCTCAGACCTGTTGTGGATGCCATCATCGGCCTGATACCCTGCTCAGCACTCCAGGTGCCAGTGACTCAGTACACCGCAAGCCATTGTCCGTTACTGATTGAGTTTTGTGCTGTTGTGAGGTTGCGCAGCAATGTCACCTCAAGCAGTGGGGAAGACCTGGGACCATGAGGAGGAGGATGTGTCACGTGTGTGGACGGGAGAAGGCACAGACAATGGGAGGGCAGGTGGCAACAGCCCCAAGGCAGGAATGCAGACTGGTGGCAGTAGTCAAGCTACACACCCGGATCTAATACTGGGTATTGCGCTGTGGACTGCGGACGCAACTGTCACCTCAGGCAGTGTGGGAGACCTGGGATGTTGATGAGGAAGTTGATGCAGGTGTAACACACCCCACTGCATCTGCATCAGGACTAACCCGAAGGGACACAATCCTAGCAATTTCTTCACATGAGCGTGCTCTTCTCTAGTGCCCCTACCTCAGTGCACTGCAACTCATGGAACCTCCAGACTGAATATTGGGTGACCTCTGTCCTTACTCCGGATCCCTCCATGTTGCTCTGCATTTGACTCTGTTATGCTGGTGTTTTCTGTTTCCATTACACTGGTGTCCACTGTTCAGGTTGTTGGCAGCACCAAGCACTCCGTGCGGGCTGGCTTATACTCACCCCACACACATCCAGCACAGGCGTCACTGTACATGTGGCCCTGCCAATAAAGGGGCTGGGCGCACGTGCCCGTAGCCAGTTCAACATGATATGTGCATGTGTCTCTGTGGAGGTGTGGGTCTCCTTTGTGGGGTGTAGGTGGTCCCTGAAGGGTATTGGACACCCACGTATGTGTTCTAGTTCGCATTCCATGGGTTCGGCAACACCCTCACCTGTTGGGACACCTCCTTTTGGCGTGCTGCCACCTGGCATTGGGGTGCCATGTGTGAGTGGGTGAAGTGTTGTGAGGCAGCCGTTATTGCGGGTGCTACATGCTTTGTGGTCTGTTGCAGGGGGTGGGTTCTCCTCTGAGTAGCTTGTCTGCCCTGGTCCTGGTGGTGGCTTGTGTGGGATGTCCAAGGGCTGTTGTAGGGCGTCGGTGTCGGGGGTGTGGTGTTCGTCTCGGGCATCACTGATGGGTTGTCTGTTCTGACCTGCTGTAGGTGTTGTTTGTCCCTCTGCATTGTGAGGGGAGGTGCATGTTGGCATTGTGTTGGCGCCTTGTTCTTGTCGACATGCAGACTGTGTGACAATGTACATTGTGACTGTTTGGGCGGTGGTGGCTATTTGAGTTGGGAGAGTGTACATTTGGCCTACATAGCTGATGTGGGGTTATAGGGGTAGATGTGCATCTCACAGTTCCCTGCTCTGTCCAATGTGATTGTTCTGTTTCTGCACCTGGGTGGACCCAGTTGTGTCCCCTGTTCTGCAGTGTGGGTGTTCCACTTTGTGCCACATTGTCATGGTATGTGCTGTGATTGCTATGTGTGTGTGCTGCAGTTTGCCACGGGGATGGGGGACATGTCCCTGGGTAATTGTGGGTGTGCAGTGTGTTACACCTCATTGTGCATGTGTGGCATTGTGCCCATCACCCCCCGTCCCCCCAGTCCCTGTTGGATCCTCACCCTGTTGTTGTTGTGTTGGGTCCTCTCGAGCTGTGTCCATACTGCCTACTCCTTGCACCCTCTCCACACTGATGACTGTGGCCTGGGTTTCCTCCAGCTCCTCCTGTGGTGCTGGACTGCCACCTCCTGTCGCCGTTGCTGCCTACCTGTTGGCAGCGGGTTTGTACCTGGTTTAGGTTGTCACGTCCTGCCGGCGCCTCTTGGCCTCCTGGATTGGCCTCCTGGGCACTCCAACTGCATTCCAGGTGGTCTGCTTGTGGGTCAGTTGCTGGTAGTGTTCTGTCGCCTCCGTGGCCTTGGTCTTGTTTTCCAGCGGTCTGCACCCCGTCTTCCTCTCCCTTTTCTCCTTGGCCTTCCCCGAGCCAGTTGTTCCTTGCTGGTGGTCTGTGGGGGTTGTGGGGTTCGCGTTGCCCTCTGCGCTGGGTCAGGGTGCATCCATGTTGCTACGTGCTTTGGCTTGTTTCTGGTGTGTTGTGTCTGTGGTTTTTATGGTGCAATTTCCCGCCAGACGCATGGGATTTGCAGGCCTGAGGCTGCTTTTCGCTACTTTTTGTACCGCGATTGGCCTCATCGCATGATTTCTCGCGTTCGCCTTTCGCATTTTTTCGGCATGGAGTTGATTTTCATGCTGACATTTGACGTGTTATCTGGTGACTATCGCATGGTACCGCCTTGTTGTGAATTCCACGTTGACATGGGGTTATTTTCCCGCGATAGGCTGCGTTATTGAAAGTTGCGTTACGCTACTCTTGCGGTAGTTATCACACGTTCTTGTGAATATACCCCTTAGTTTGATCAAGCCTCCAGTATGACTTTTTGATGCCCTGCTGTCTTCTTAATCAGTTTCACTTTCAAAAGCCGAACTTAGATCAGAGGCAGAGGCTGTGTTTTATATTTGTGCACAAATTTTGTCATCTTGTTTCGCTATATTGTGATCCATTTGTTGCTGTCTCTTTAGAAAAATCAAATCTTTTTGGCAAACGTAAATACTTGGTCTGTTTCATAGTCAATTTTATCTCTTTGGAACTTGTGTGCTTTCCTTAATTTAGTTATGTCTTCCTGTTTCTTTAGTCTTTCATTCATTTCCTCCCGATATTTAGCTATCATTTCTTTTTGGTCTGAACTTTCCAATTCATTGTTGATTTGTTCAATTTCTTTTTGTAGTATTTCGCGGTCAATCTCGGCATAGTTGACTAAGATTTGAACCAGTCACATAGATGCTTCCAGATTACTCTCTGCCCATTCTTTGAACATGGAAGGGTTGGGGTTTTCAAAGCTTGGGGCCAACATGATCCGTAAACCTTTTGGTATGCGTCCTGCCTCTAAATACTTTTGGAGAGACTTTCTTTCCCAACACTTTGCCTGCTCACTTTCCATATTCTTCTCCAATGCTCGTAATTTGATTCTGACATCTCCTTTTCCTGTGGCTTTGATGGCCGAAGACAGTTGGCTAGTGTTGTCTATACTCAGTACATTTTCAAATAGTGCACTAGCAGCTGCCTCTCGCTCTCACAGCACGTCAGTGAACATATCTGTTGCTGAGTTATCTCAATATATATATATATATACATACTGCTTTAGCACAATGGTGGAATTGTTTAAACTTTTCACTGTTCTCATATTACTAATCACTTTCATATGCTTCTGTCTATTAATCATTACAGCGCATATATTTTACACAAGACTCACAATGGTTCAATAAATATTGAAACGCCTCTTTGTGTATTTCTTGTGTAACTCTTTGGGTATGTATGAGTGACTGAGCGAAAAGGTTGTAGATCTGTTACCACGATTCCTTGCGGAGTCAGGGTTGTCTTGTTCTGAGGTTGCCCAATCGATTTGTTGCCTTCTCAGATGTAGGGGTACTTATGGTGGCACTGTGAGCTAGCAGGAACAGAGACCAACATATCGTGAGGTGGTGCATAGAATCAGTCTGGCACCATCCCAACGAATGCACAGTTCCTACCGAGAAAGTAGAAGCTGTACGACATGGCTGAATGAAGTGACCCGATTAGGGTCACTCGGGTCACTCGCGACCACCTCTCAGCCTTCCTCACAAATGAAGAGTCGGTCAGACAGTAGGGAATACAAATCAAAGGTATTTATTCGAAGTACACTCGAGTGGAGTCCGGTCTGACCAGCCTCCTTAGATTGCTGCAGAGGGACTGACTTCAGCCAACTTGGAGTTACATTAAGTACATCTCAAACCAATGAAAGCACCGCCCTGGATGGAAAATTCCAGGCTCACACAGATAAAACAAAGAGGTACAGTAGGATAAGTTTCAACTCTAAGGCTGGGTACACGCTATCAATAAATGAAAGTTGTCCTGCCTGTGCCTGCAGCTGGGCTGGTGGGAGAAGGCCTCTATCTAGTGGGAAAGGTATGTGCTAACGAAGACAATGTACTCAGTGAGACAGCGTTAAACCTTGAAGAAAAAGAGGAAAAAAATTAATGGAGACATTTCTCAGCAAGCTAGGGTTAGTTTCAATCACGGTTCAAAATGGTGGCTCAACTTAAAATGGTGCTGCAAATGCTAACTTTACATAGAGCAATATGCAAGCAAAACGAGTGCATAACATTTACATTTCAACAGACCCTCCTTTTAGCAGAAGCTAACCATTTGAAGTTGAGGGAATATGGAGTGTAGCATGACATGTATATAACAAATGATCTTCAGAATTCAGAACAATCCATGTATTTAGCATCAAGGGAAGATGAGTCCTCGAATATACCCTCATCTATCGGCATAAAACTATCTATTTCTTTCTGAGTCATAATTACAGCATGGGTATCATGGATAGGCATCTTCTGCTTTGGGGTGAGAAGGGTAACACAATAAGTGCATCAGGCCGGGAGACATTGTATACAGAGGTAACATGTGAGGAAAATACCCGCAACTACAGCTAGGAAAGCAAGGATCTTCCAACCCCAGGACGTAAACAGACCCCAAAACCACCCAAATAGGGTCCAAGTACCATTTTCCTGGTGAATGTCTGAGGAGAGTCTGTGTAATTTCTGTATGGCAGCATACACATTGGGGGTGTGGTCAGGTATGTATACGCAGCAGCTACTACCAATGACGCAAGAGGCCCCTCCCCGATCAGCAAGGATGACGTCTAACACCATCCGGTTTTGTAAGGTAACGAGTCTCGTAGCCTGAAGCTCAGCAGTGATATTGGTCAGAATTCCTGCTGTTGTAATAATGACCCCCTCTACAACTCTCGTGAGCCGACGAATGTTGAGGCTATTGGACATGGGGCCCCAAAAGGGTACAATACCTTTCATGGCATTTCAAACTGTTGCAAAGTGGTATCTGTCTGATCTATATCTTCTGTGTTAATAATCCTTTTAACTCGGGGCAAATGTACACTACGAAGCTGCAGTCGATGGTCTTTATGGTAATTGGGTGGAGCAACATACACTGGGGGAAGAAGGAAAGAGAGGTAACACCTCCCTGACCATCCCCTAGGCAGCCAGACATAAGCCTGGGATCCACAAACAAAGTAGACATTAGGGGGAAAAACCAAAGGTGGACTATTAACCATGCTAAGTTGGACGGTAAAATTACATTTGCTCTCCCCCACCTCTCCCTCCCCCCTTCCCTGAACACAGAAAGCAGCTGTGGAGCTGACCACAGACACCGGTATTGGCTTATCCCTAGTCACAATACAGTCTTGGAAGGAGCGGAAGTACTCAGATGTATTGAATTTCTGAAAATCAGCCATTTCCATCTGAAGCCATGTGCTATTTTTCACCTTGTCATATTTGCGCATACAGGAGGTTGGGGACAAAGTACCAGAGATGTTTAGTCCTGCCTTACCCATGGGAATAAACCCATGATGGAAACGTATATAATCAGTCACAGTGTTAGAATCAGCAGGGGTCATAACCTGATGGGAGTGGTGATGGAAATGGTGGTGTACCATTACAAGCAATTCGAACCAGCCCTCAAAACTTCCTAGGTATGACAAAGGCATGGACTACAGATTATCGCTTTTGTGAGTAACTGAGGGGAGCAATCCACAGACCCAATAATTTGTTGTGTTAGACACATCATGAGCTTGATGCAACATTTGTATAAAAACATTATCAGTGTAAGTCTTTCGGTGCTCCCCTTTGTGAGGAGCCAAAGTAACAAACATGTGTTCAGGGGGGACGGGTGTTGTACAAACCAAAGAATGCACAGGATACTTCTCGTCCAGAAAATAGGATATCCCCAATACAACTATTAGTGCAATGACAACTATTGATGCAAAAACTATTTTACTTTTCATGGACCAACTCCGCTCTGGGCGCGGAGGTGCAAACGGCTGTTCTTCCTCAGTAATGGGCCAACCAAATTGATACATTGCAGATCAAGGAGGAAAAAAAGGAATGCAGTGGAACTGGTGACAAAGAAAAAGGGGGCAATTGTTCCCAGTGTCCGTCTGAGCCTCACTGGTAGACTCCTATTGTTCATCAACGTTGGCGCTCTTGAGCACCGGCGGTGGAGCTGTTCAAACCTAGCTCTTGAAGAAATCCCACGTCGCACAGGATAATGTACCCACCCTCCAGGGGAGCACGTTCGATCTATCCTGTCCAATGTCAGAACAATGCACCAATCTCACCTCTCCCTAAACTACTGTTGCCTGATTTGCGCAGTCCATCCCTGCTAATCTGACTTCTCCTTTGGTGCACTGTTCCTCCGTCGGGGGCGCAAATTGTACCTGGCTACTCCAGGTAGAGAGGGGTCAGTAAAAAGGGGCTTAGACACAGAGGGGCCAGTGGAAAAGGGCTCTTGAATAGCCTTGATCTCTGGGGGCACTGCTGCATTTAGTACCTCATTGTTCTCGGCCTCCGTTTGGGTCCAGGTGAGCTTAGCATCCGAAAAGGGGACAAATTGTGGAACTTGCTCCTACTCCGAGTCCCCAATTCCTTCTTTGACCCACTGATCATAAGGCAAGGGTAGAGGCACTCTGCGGCAGTGTTGACTATGAATCCAGTTCTTTCGGCCGGTGACCTTCACTGCAGTGCGGGTGGCAAGGAGGACCTGGACTGGTCCCTTCCACCTCGGCTCCAAGCTCTTCTTCCTCTGAAAATTCCGGATTAGAATAAAATCACCAGGCCAAATATCATGTCCTGGCCCCTCGGGTACTGGCGGGAGAGAATCCTGGATCTGTTGGTGAATAGAACGCAGACTTTTAGTTAACTCATACAGATAGTCCACTAACAGAGGATATTACATTTCAGAAAATCTACGAGGACGCGGGATGCCCCAGACATTTGCCGGGGGCCCGAACATGACCTCGTAGGGTGACAGTCCTGTCCTAGAATGCGCTGTTGTTCTTGTGGACAAAAGGGCTCATGGTAAAGCATCTGGCCACTGCAACCCTGTGCTCTCCTGAATCTTTGCCAATTTCAGTTTGAGAGTACCATTGTACTTCTCAACCAGACCTGCTGACTGGGGGTGTTTTGCAGCATGAAATTTTTGTCTGATATGCAGTCCCTCACATACTAACTGAATTACTTTCGCATTAAAGTGGCTTCTGTTATTACTCCAAATCAATCGGGGCAAACCGAAGCAAAGAAAGAACTCCTTCAGGAGTACTTTTGCAGTCGCTATGGCTGTGTTCTCTTTCGTGGCATAGGCCTCGACCCATTTACTGAATGCACAAACCACCACTAATACATATTTCAAATTGTTGACTCGATCCATTTCTATGTAATCTATCTGGAGGACCTCAAAAGGGAAAGAGGGAGGTGCAAAATTACCAGGTGGCGTAGGGGTGCCTTTTCCAGGATTGTGCATCATGCGCACCATACAATATTTGACCAAATGGGCGGCAGTCTTTGGGATATTATCATTTTGCCATACAGGGTCTAGCAACTTACAAATACCTTTAGCACTGATATGAGCTGGCCCATGTGCCATGGTGACTACGGGAAGAAAATATGCATCTGGTAGCATCCATCTCTGTTTCCCTGACTTATCAGTCCAACACTCCTCCTCATCCATACGTGCTGTGCTTTCCTGCCATATTGCTAATTCCTCAATCGTTGCCTCACTTTTTATCTCCTTGACACTTTCCAACATATCCTCAAACATGGTGACCCCAGGCACCCACCTGGTGGGACCTGCTACAAACATCCTTTTCATCTTCGTCCGGGCTGTCTCCTTAGCTGTCTGGTCTGCAAAAGCATTCCCCTTACCCACATTGTCAGTAATTGTCTTGTGGGTGCTGCAGTTTACTATAGCTAATTTCCTGGGGAGTGTCAAAGCCGACAAAAGCCTATGTATAAGGGGGCCATGCTAGATCTTCATCCCATGGGAAGTGAGAAACCCTCTCTCTGCCCAGAGCCGCTCAAAATTATGGGCGACTCACTCAACTCGCAGGCTCGAATAAGGGCAATGAGCTCTTCAGCTTGGGCCGACTGATAGGGAACTCGTGACGTCTCAACTACCGTGGACAGTGTTGTGATTGCATATGCGGCTGATGTAGTGCCATCTGGTAGCTTGAAGCAAGAGCCATCGACATATAGTTCCCCTTGGGAGTCAGATAAGGGAACATCAGTCAAGTCTACTCGTCCTTTCGTCTCTTCCTCCGTCCGGAAGATACAATCATGTATGTCAATTTCCTCACTCTCAGAAGGGAGGGGGAGTAACGTGGCTGGGTTCAGAGTGGCACATCTTTTAATCGTGACATGTGGTGCAAAGAGAGTTAGCTCATAACCGGTCAGACGTGCACTGGTGAGGTGCTGTGTCTTGGTCTTATTCAAAAGAGTATCCACAGCATGGGGCACCATGACTGTGAGGTCAGTATCAAGTACAAGCCCAGCCGATTGTCTTATAGAGATGACAGACAGCTCGGGAGGGCTCTTGCAACAGGGTCAAGAAGGGCAGAAAAATAAGCACACGGCCGTTGCTTACCTCCAAAGGCCTGTGTTAAAACAGAAAGAGCACAACTAGCTGTCTCGTGTACGTACAGCAGAAACGGCTTTGCATAGTCAGGCGTACCAAGCACAGGCGCAGAGCAAAGCGCAACTTTTAATTGCTCAAAAGACTACTGACATTCAGGTGTCCAAGGCAAGGGTTCATGCACATCTTTAGTGGTTAGTGCGAGCAGGGGTTTTGTTAATAACGAATAGTTAGGGATCCACTGATGACAATAGGAAGCAATGCCAATAAAAGCACGCACATCCCTTTGAGTTTTAGGGATAGGCATTTTAACACTGGGGCTGATGCGCTCAGGGGTCAATCTCCTACCCTCCTTCGACAGTAGGTGACCCAAGTAGGTGACCTCCTGTCGACAATATTGAAATTTGGAAAGGGACACTTTATGTCCATGGTGTGCCAAATGCAACAACAATTTAACCGTACTGTCTTTGCAACCCTTTTCAGTGTCAGAAGCAATGAGAAGGTTGTTTACATATTGGAGCAATACATTACCTGGAGGAAGTGTAAGGGAGTCTAATTGATCTTTTAAAGCTTGACTATATATACTAGGGCTCTCAGTATAGCCCTGAGGAGCTCGACAGAATCTAAAACTTCTGCCAGCTAGGGTAAAACCGAACAAGTACCTGCTATCTGGATGGATCGGAATACTAAAGAAGGCATTTTTTAGGTCAATGACAGAAAAGAATTTAGCAGTAGAAGGAATCATCGTCAAAAGGGCAGTAATGTCAGGGACCACAGGGAACTGTGGAACTACTATTTTATTTATTTCGCGCAAGTCAATCACAAAACGACAAACATCTGGATGATCATCAGAGGAGCCCGAAGGTGCCCTCTTAAGAATGGGAAGAATAGGGCTATTGCACACATTAGCAGTCGTCTCCTCAATAACTCCTGACTTAATCAAATCTGTATCATTTGTAACAAAGCTCGCTCCCCTGCCTGCGGTATTTTGTACTGAGGAATACCAGACAAAATGGCATTGTTTTTCATTTTGATAGAAACTGAGGGTATCTGCAATAGTCCTACATCCGCATCACCCGTTGCCCACAATGTGGGCGGCTCATCCTTAAATTCAACAGGGAGTGGCGCATCTTTGGACAGACATTGATTAGTACTGACCACATTCGGGCCCATCGTCATGTAAACACCCTCCGGGGAACAATAAATAGTAGCAGGCAATTTCTTTAATAAATCTAAGCCCATCAGATTTTCTCCGCAATTAGATGTCAACAAAAATGACAAATCCACAGTAAAAGGACCTATAGTAGATGTAAGAGGTTTCGAAATGGGGCTCACAACCGGTACACCAGAAAATCCTACTGAAACATTATTATGGCCAGACAGAGCTGCCCCGGGGACCAGTGAACGAGAAATAGAGCTATTCATTGCACCTGTATCCACCAAAAATTCCTTAGCTGAGCCCTGCAAATCTGCAGTAACATAAGGACTGCGCTGATCTACAGGTATCTGAACTGGTCCCTCACCCTGTCCCTGGCTGTCCTAGCTGTGAGACATGCCTGTCACCTCGTCTATATCATAGTCATCATGATAATACTGGCCGCCCCTATTGTCATTGAAGTAGTTACTATCCGGGCGATCCTGTAAGGTTGCAGTATGCTAAGCTCTGTCCTGTCCACTAGCTCCACGACCCCGGCCACGAGAACTTCGTCCTCTAGGGGCCGCGACTTTCTGCAACAAAACCGGACACTTGCTACACCAATGTCCCTCCTCCTTACAATACGCACACTGATTCGGCCCTACAGGCGTAGTATTCCGGCTAGTACGAGGAAGCTGTCGGGCCATACCATCACGTCCTTTAACATTCCCTCATGAAGCCTGCTGTAACAACACCTTCATCTTCAATTCCTTATGCTTTTTCTCCACTTTCTCCTTCTCCTCATTTTCCCTGTGCTCATAATACTGTGCCATACTCAAAATTACAGAAGGGGAGGAGGTAGTCCAAGTGCTCTCCGAGGCCTGTAACCAAGCCACGATCTCAGGAAGCAGGTTTGTAACAAATCTATTAAAGAACAATAGGACACCTCCCTCCACCGACAAATCCTGGCCGCTAAAATCCAAAAACACACCTTCAAACCTAGTGAAAAAATCTGACACACTCTCATCCTTCTTCTGACGACATGCTGTGAACTTGTCCCAATCTACCCTTCTCGTGGAATAAGAGAATGCATATACGTAATAATTCGGCCAGGCAAAGCTAGTATCTCAGCCTTAGGCTTCTCACCAGGCTTCCTCTCCTGGTCCCATGCTTTAATCTGATCCCAGGCACCACCCAATTCCACAACATGGTTCTGTGTGTGCACCTGTCTCCAAATATCAATGAGCACCAGTAAACCAAAGAACATCTCAATATCCGCAAGTGTCATCACTGTTGATGAAGCGGCCTCAGTCGATTCCTTATAATATGCAGTGGGGTTTTTCCTACGGTCAGGCAACTGAGACTTAAGGGATAAAACTTCACTCCTTTTCCATGGAGTGTAGACCCACTGTTCTTGGAATCGGGCCTCTACCCGTGGTCTAGTAACAACGTTATGCTGATCCCGTAGCTCTGGTATTTCAGGGTGATATATGGGGTGGACTTCCCTCATCGGAAACTGGGATACTGTCGTTGGGCTCTTTTCAAGCAACCTACCTCGATATGCGACCAACGCTGCGACATTACCAAAAACTTTACCGGGTGCCATATCAGCAGCATATACATGATCCCTAATATCATGAATGATCTGGGGTGCTACACCATTAAAACACTGTTCCCACAGTCCAATCAAAGAAGCCGACATGCGCTTAAGGGCATGCTGCTGCACAAAAGGCTCAAAATCGTTCATCACTCTCCACATATCTTCCACACTGTAAATGGGGTTACGAGCCCACTGGGCAGCCTGATCGGCTACTATCTTTTTCTCTTTGTCTCCCACATCTGATCATATCAATATCCGCCCCAGTCGTTCCCTAGCAGTTGCCCTGTCTCCATCCCCTAGTCCACGTACTGGTGTTCCGCTGCTCTGTAATGTCGGGGAATGTAGGAACAGGGAAGGAGTAGCAACAGACGTAACAGGCACCAACATCAATGCCTGCTGCGACGTCGGTGTAAGAGCTGGGGAGAGAGATGCCGAAACAATAGGCATAGCAGGTAGACTGGCATTCATCTTAGCCGCGGAAGGCGAAGTCAAAGAAAGGGCAGGAGGCGCTGTGGCTGAAGCAGCTTGATCAATAGCAGAAGAAACAGAAAGAGCAGAGACAGAGGAAACGGATGGCTGAGGCTTGGGCATGGCAGGGTATATTCCCTGCGGGGTGTTTGGGGGTGGAGATTGAGTATCTAACAATTCCTCCACAAATGTATCATTTTCTTCTCGGGCAACATAAGACTTTTCACATTGTAATCGAAATTTCCTATCAGCACACTCTATTCCTTTTTCAATTTCCTATCTATCATGCGCTGTCATGTAGCTCCTATAGTACCCCTGCAGGACCTGCGTGTTTGGATAACATATACTGCGGGCTTGGTGGCAGACTGACTCCGTGCACCCCCACTGTATATGTTAGCCTAGTTTTGCATTAGCTAGCTCGCAGTGCCACTAGTGTCTCCTCTTATCGGGGAGAGATTAGTTTCTGGCAACCTAAGATCATGACAACCCTGATTCCCTCAGAATTGTGGAAACAATGTACTACCTTTTGCTCAGTCACTCATGCTCACTTATTCGGTTTGTCTCAGAGAGTTACACAGAATAAACAGTTGGGCGTTTCAATAAGTATTTATTGCACAGTTGTTATTCTAGTGTAAAATATATGTGCTGCGGTAACCAGCAGACAATAGCAGAGATATATTATCAGCAGTACGATAAAAGCAAAGGGATAGAACAGTTCTACCATATTGCGATAATCATGAGTACATACATGGATATAAAAGCATTATGCAAGTGCGCGTACTGCTATGATGCCTACCTAGATGTACCTGTGTGTACCTAGCATATGTGTGTAGGTCTAAAAGCTAAGAGCCAAGAATCCTCCTAGGATTTAGTCGAACCCCCATACCTGAATAGAGAGAGAGAGTGGGACCCCGTCCTGGTCTCGAGTTGGACACCCCGTCAGGGCTGTGTCAGACCGCTGTCAGCTGGAGCGACTGCATGCAGGAGCCTCAGCGTCTCTGGTCAGTGTGTCAGCATGGAAGTCTCGGTTCCCTCTATCTTACCGGGGCAAGATGTGGTGTATTTATACCCTAAAGAGTCTCGGTCCTCAGTATGGTTTGTATTGGACATGAGGAAGATGTCAGGGGTGAACTTTGTACATACATATTATGCCGGTGGTGTATTCTTAGAAAGCCATACATATTTAATGAGTACAGTGTGGGCCTGTGTTTGGAAGAACCCTGCTGCATTAAAAACCACAGGATAGATAACGTTCAGCCTTCAGAGCTTGTTGTGTACTAGCTGGTACCAATGTAGGTGAAAGATCATGCCTATATAAGGAATCATACTATAATAGGACATGTACAGTTGTGACCATAATTGGGCATATGCGGCCATGACCATAATTGGGCAAGTACGAATATGACCATATTAGGGTAAATATGAATACGTCCATTTTAGGGCATGTACGAACGTGTCTACATTAGGGCATCTATGCGGGATATAACACCAACTCCTCTTCCGAACTGGATAATAAATGACCATACTTAAAATCTGGACAATTTAAAAACATTTTTAAAAGCAAGTAAAAACATGGTTCTAAAAAATCGTTAAAAAAATGTTGGTGCTTAAAAATGTTTTGGGGAAATTCAGCTTTTTCTAGTTGCCACTTAAGAGTCAATATCGTCTCTCTATAGAAGTTGTATTACCATAAGCAGGGGAAGGCCATGCTTTTCTCAAGCAAAAGTGTCAATGTAAGAAAATTTTCCAAATTTAGATTGTTTATTTTGAAATGAGTGAAGAAGCCGAATTCTTTCCCAGGACACGATGAGCCAATTCATGATTACGCGTCCTGGCTGGGAAGCTCAATATTATCCATGTCAGCTGCTGTAGATGACAAATCCAACGCCTCACAGAGAACGTCAATCGCACATAGAGGGAATGTAGTACTGCCAACAGTCGGTGCTGCGGCAGTTTGTGCGGCAGTTGTAACCTGGGTGCCTGTGGAGGAGTCACCTAAGCCAGCAGGAGCGAATGGCACCTGTGGATTCTCCAGAAATGCATTCATCAGAATCGGAAGCCATTGAGGACAACGCAGAGCGTGGGCCTTTATGGGGTCCAGCATTGCATCCGTGTCCAGAGGCGCATCTGATGGAAAAGTTAGACAAAGATCCAATGTGCATTCTTCTCCGCAGAACAGGCATCGAAGCACAGGTAAGATGCAGTCTATCCAGGCTGGTCTAAATGATAGAAACCAGGAGGCATTGAGTTCTCGCAGGCAAGAAATGCCCAGAAATTGTACCATGCGTTCACGGTATTTCCGCTCCAGGAGCGTGTTCACCATTCCCTCGGGAAGTGGGCCGTCCATTGCGTAGCAACAATATTACAATCAGGATTCCTGCGATTAGGAACAGGATGAGCGGGAATCCTCCAAATACGCTTCCCAATATGGAGTGTATAAAATGTGGGATTACTCCGAGGACTGTCTGAAAGGTGCTTAACAGTCCTGACCCTATGGTCTTGAATAGGTGAAAATCTCTAAGATCCATGTCAGGTGTGAGTAAGGTCAAGTGGTGCTTTACTTCTGTGAGTGTTGAGGTCTCTAGCCAATCAAGGCACTACTTCCCAACACTATACGATGTCACTACCCCTGGGTGTTGTCTTTGTACATAGCGTGGATCTGGCCTATGGATACTAAACCCTTCGGTTGTATTCATAAATCTCTGTTGACATTTGTTTGTGTCAATGGGCCAAACCAGCCATTCTGTCCAATCAGGATCTGATCTGTTGTACTGGAAAATGTCATCTAATCTCACCCCATGTGTAGTAGAATTCTGCCCCCCACCCATCTGAGATGGTGTTGGAAACCCAGGTGTGTTCATTTCCTTGCCTTTGGCTAAACCAAGACAGGTTGTTTGTTGCACAGTTTCATTCAGAAATAAAATCTGCTGCGGAATGATGCATGCTCTAAAAAGGGCTTCTATTCCCTGGACTTGCCAGTCCCTCGAACCCCAGATTGATTTGGAATCTATTGTGTCTTTCCATAGACCGAAACCCTGTTTAGACAACTGGTTCAGAAAGGATGCAGAGTAAATATGTTTGGTGTTTGTTAACATAATTTTCTGAGCTGAATTTTTCACCACTTTATAATAAAATGACTTCGGGTCGGATGTGTTAAACCCTGAGAAGTATGTAAATTTCTGTGCAAATGCTTGTGAACTACCTTTTGGAGGTGTTGGGCAGTGTTCCCACTGGTGGTACTCAAATACATTTCTAGGTGTTATAGATTTGTGCAAGAAATGATGACCATATTGCTGGTAACAGTACAATGTATCATAGTCTGAAGTACCTTCTAACATTTCATTATTCGGATATGCGGCAGTTTTTTCTAAATCAGACATCATAGCATTTACAGTTTCAGTGTGCCAATCATCAGAAAATGTACTGGAGGTAATGATATCACTTAAAGAAATTTTAAATACATGTTTAAGCTTTAAAAGTTCAGTCGGACCGAATACATCATAATCAATCTTGTCCCATACTATACCGTCCGGTATAGGAACTGCTGTGATGTTCACTGAAGACAAGTCTCTTGGTTCACGATGTGAAGACTGGTGTGGTTTTAAAATCAAATTGACTCTTTGGGCTGTAGAGCTTGGTTGGAGGTATCGTCCATTAATAAGCATACTAAAAGTTATTATTAAACCTAGCCAGAAAATGAAAAATAAAATCCCAGTGATATACCATAGTTCTATCCAAGGTGACACCAGGTAAGTCTTTCTAAAAAAGTTCAAAAAGTCATTGAGTTTCTGTTGGAGTGATTTATTGGCTGGCGTCGTTTCCGGTTCGCTTGGATCCAGTGAAAACGTATCAAAGTTCATGAAATAGCCAGAAGCAGTTCGATCAATTGTTGGAATTGCATCGGGATTTGTTGAAATTGGATTTTGCTCTTGACGAGGCATGTTGACGTAGATGTCTGTATTAGGTCTGATTGCAACTTGGTTGTTAAGTTGGTTTTCATTTTGAAGATGAATTTCTTGTTGATGTGGAACGAGTTCCATAGGAAACACTGACAAAATATCGAAGGTCAGAATATCTACCTACAGAAATATCGACGCAAGAATATCAAAGTCAAGAATATCGACATCCTGTCTACATTATGGTAAGTACAAAAATATCGAGAAAAAAAATATCGATGTCAAAAATATCGTTGTTAAAAATATCGTTTTTTATTTAAGTTAAAAAAATAATGTAAAATAAAGTAAATAATACATATAATTAAAATAAACATAGTTAAAAATATTTTAAAATGCTTAAAAATTATAAGTAATATATATGTAATGTAAAAATAAATTAAACATATACATATAATATATAATATATATACTTACTAATAATTTTTAATAATTATTTTAATAACTTATAATTTAAAAAAATCATATAAATTATAAATACATCTATACACATAAAACAATAATATAAATAAAATTAAATAAATATATATAACAAATTTAAAAATTAAAACTATTTTTAATCTTTTAAAAATTAATGATATACTAAATTAACTAAAATAATACAAAAAATATTAGATGGAGTTAAAAAAATTACTATTCCAACTACAAACAGTGCAACAGTAGGGAAAATGTTGGATAGCGTAGGAGTAAAAATTACTATTCCCACCCCAGTGAGTGCAACAGTAGGGAAAGTGTTGGATAGCGTAGGGGTAAAAATGACTATTCCCACTCCAGGGAGTGCAACAGTAGGGAAAGTGTTGGATAGCGTAGGGGTTAAAATTACTATTCCCTCTCCAGGGAGTGCAACAGTAGGGAAAGTGTTGGATAGCGTAGGGGTAAAAATTACTATTCCCACTCCAGTGAGTGCAACAGTAGGGAAAGTGTTGGATAGCGTAGGGTTTAAAATTACTATTCCCACTCCAGGGAGTGCAACAGTAGGGAAAGTGTTGGATAGCGTAGGGGTAAAAATTACTATTCCCACTCCAGTGAGTGCAACAGTAGGGAAAGTGTTGGATAGTGTAGGGGTGAAAATTACTATTCCCACTCCAGTGAGTGCAACAGTAGGGAAAGTGTTGGATAGCGTAGGGGTAGAAATTACTATTGCCACTCCAGTGAGTGCAACAGTAGGGAAAGTGTTGGATAGCGTAGGGGTTAAATTAACATACTTATTAATTAAATAATTTTTGTAAAATAAATAACATATTAATAATTAATTAACTAAAAAATTAATAATGAATACAAATAAAATTAAATTAATATTTACTTAAATAACATTAAATTACTTCCCACCCTATTCCCCCATGAACACACAACCCGCTACACATAAAAGAACACAATTAATTTAATTATCAATTAATGAATTAATAAAAATTAATTACCAATTAATAATAAATTAACAATAAATTAATTAACAATAACAATAAATAACAAATAGTAATACATTAATTATAATTAATATAATTATAAATTAATCACTTAATAAAAATGAATTACCAATTAATAATGCATTAACAATAAATTAATTATCAATAACAATAAATAAAAAAATATTAATTAATTATTTATAATTTAATTACTTCCCACCCTATTCCCCTATAAACCCACAACCCGCTACACACAAAAATTAACATAATTAATTTAATTATCAACTAATCAATTATTAAAAATTAATTACCAATTAATAATCAATTAACAATAAATTAATTAACAATAACAATAAATATTTTTTGTTAATTATAATTAATATAATGATACATTATTTAATTTAAAAAAATTAATTACCAATTAATAATTAATTAACAATAAATTAATAATCAATAACAATAAATAAAAACATATTAATTAATTAATTAATTATAATTACATTACTTCCCACCCTATTCCCCTATAAACCCACAACCCGCTCTGATACTAAAACGCAAAATTTACTTTAAAAAAATTACTAATTTCTATACATTTAATACATATATTTAAAAATAATGAAAATACATTACAAAAAATGTTAAACATACATATAAAATACATACTAAAATACATAACACTAATATAAATATCGATATTATTAACAACGATATTTTTGCTAACGATATTACTTACTTCGATATTACTTACTTCGATATTACTTACTTCGATATAAAAAAAACGATATTACTTACCTTAAGGTCGATATTCTGGTCACCGATATTCTTGACATCGATATTCTGTCCCTACGATATTAAAAACTCGATATTAGTGTAGGTCGATATAAAAAAATCGATATTTTGACTGCGCACCGTTCCATAGCATTGTTGCTTAGTCCTTCATTCAGTACAGGTGGCTATTCAAACGTGATGAGTCTTTCTGTTTGAACTTCTTGGATTGTAGCGAGAGGTGGGTGTCTGCTACTGTGGAGTCCACGAGGCCTACTGTTTAGTATCGGCCACATAGTGTGGTTTGATTAAGTCAATTGAGATGAATCTTTTCTCCTTTTTTCCGGCAAGAGGCGGCAGAAATACAGTTCTTGTGCCGTGGATTGCTAGGACCGGTACAGGCTTTCTGTAGGATGGCCCAAATTCTTTCTTGTCAGCAATCTTCTCTCTGAAGAGATCCCCGATTTTTGGGATCCAGATAGGTCTTGCCATTACTGCCTTGACTTCCTCAGTGGCGGCCTGTTTCTGGAGCACGTTACTTTGTTGTGTCCTGGATTCATTTAGATCCTGTAAAACAGCCAAACGATCATGGATATCAAATGGTTTTTCATCCGCCACTGTGCCTTCACAATCAAGATCAGGTACCCACATTCTTGTCCCAAATAGGACTTCGCAAGGAGTGACACCTCCTAGAGAACTTCTTGGCTGATTATTGAGCGTGCGCTGTACCCCAGAAAGGTGATCGACCCATCTACCGCCCTTGCCTAATACCCTTGCTGTTAAAGATTGCTTTAAGTCTCGGTTTTTCCTCTCCACAACAGAATTTCCCTCGGGATGATACGGAGAGGAGTACCGCAATGCTACGCCCATTCCTTCCATGTCCTCTTTGTAAGCCCGAGAGCTAAACGCCGGACCACGGTCAGAATGTAACGTGCCAACTGCGTATGTGCCGATAAAGACTCGCAAATCTTTTATAACATTTCGAGCGTCAGCTGAGCGCTGAGGCCAGACCTTGAGGACACCTGAGCTGGGCGCACACGGACAGACAACCTGATGCTGTCTAATAATGGTATCTGTAGTGGACGTCTTGTGGTGGACCCTTGCATCTGCTTACAGATGTTGCAGTTCCAGACATAGGGGCCGATTCCGATTCAGGCCGGAAATCTCTCCGACCGAGCCGGACCCGGAGAGATTTCCGACCAAATCGGACACTGGCAGTCCGACCGAACGAGTACGATGCGCACGCATGCAATCGGACTCGAGTTGGTTGGACTCCCATTGAGTCAATGGGAGCCGGACGTACAACGCGTACGTGGGCTCCCATTGACCCAATGGGTGCGAGGCGAACAAGGGTGCCCCCTACAGCGGGTACGCCTCAAAGCGACTTGCGGCATACATGCACAGGTAGGGGGGACCCATGGGTCCCCCCTGTGTGCGACTCGCGCGGCTACGCATACAGGGGGGTCCGACATGGACCCCCAAAGTGCGGCTCTGACTGCTCTTTCGAGCCGGACGGCGCGAGTCGGTCGGACTGCTCGCGGCGCGCATCGTACTTGCGTGGCCGGGGAACATCTCCATCGCGTGGTGCAAGTCGTGTCCGTGCGAGTCGGTCGGAGCGCTTCGGACCCGCGAACAAGTCGGTCGCCGATTTTGCGTGCGCTCGCATTGTACTCGCTCGGCCGGACACACATACGAATCGGTCGGGAAAGAGGGCTCCGAATCGGATCCGGTTAAGCCGAATCCGATTTGGTGCCCTACCGGCCAAGATCGGAATCGGCCCCATAGTCTCTTATCTGCCTTCTCATTACAGGCCACCAGTAGCGTTGCTTCAATAAAGAAGCAGTTGTATCAAGTCCCAAATGTACAGAACCTGTCCCTTCGTGTGCTGCCACTATTAAGCTTTGCCTACGATCCATATTTGGTATTACTCTATCCCCTACTCCAGGAATCTGAGCATATGGAATGTTTTGTGCATCTAACTTGTAGGAGTACTTGAGGGGAAATTTTTTGGGTACTGCTGTGCTGCCTTTGCGCGAAGCATTGACAGCTACCATTATCTCGCCGTCTATTCTCGTCTTTGAACGAGTAACTGCAGCTACGGCGGCTGTGCGAACAGCCCCCTTTGCGGCTTCATCAGCCAATGAATTCCCTTCAACGTGAACGCCATCACGCTGATGACTCAGTGTATGTATCACGTGAGCCCTTGGTAGTTCGTTTCTCAACTCCAGAACCTGTTCAAATAGCATTTTATGCTTAATTGTGCCACCTTTTGCGTCTTTAAACCCGTTTTGTTCCCAATGATGTAAATATTCATTGTACGACTGTTCACAGTAAAAGGAATCACACACAATAAGTGTGGGGAATTCGTGATCCGTATTTATAAGTGCCGGTATAAGTGCTTTGAGTTCTGCCAACTGTGCCGTGCAGTCTCCTAGAGATTGCGTTTTAGTGCAACTCGGATGGAACTTTCCATCGTGCATGCGACCTTTAACAATCACACACGCCGCGCTGTAAGCTTGCTTACTCCCTATGGCCGGTTGAGCAGACCCGTCAGTGTAAATAATGTATTCATACTGATCGAGAGGCAAAAATTAATTTGGTAGAGGATATTCTTGTTTGTATTGCAGGAATGCCTGTGTTTTTAAACTTGGATCAAATCTGTATTCAACATCTGTTGCAGTAAGAGAATTAGCCCATTGTATCCATCTTGGATGTAAGGCTTTAGCATTTGGAATGCTGGCTTTTGTAACAGCTTCTAAAGCTGGTACCGGGGTCACAACAATTATGCGTTTTCCCTGAGCCAGAGCTCTTTCTCTTGCTACAGCGGTCTGAACTGCTGTCAGGAGTTTTTCTGTTGAAGTGAAACGCATCTCTGCGTTTGTGTACAGGTGTGATTTGTATGCGATTGGTAGTGTTTCACCTTCATTAAAAGTTAAATAAGTGTACCCGCATTGACCCGCTATTACTCGGATCACTAAGTTATGCGCGTTTACGCGTGTCTGTAAATGTTTAGAAGCTATCATGTCTTCCTGTAGGGAACGCAGGATATTTGTGTGTTCCTGTGTCCATTGTCTAACTGAAAAGTCAGGTTTTATTAAGTCGTAGAAAGGTTACACTTTTTCTGCGTAATCCAAAATGTATGTTCGTCCAAGATTTTGGAATCCCAGAATTGATTGTAAATTCTTTAATGATTTTGGAGGTTGGAGCAGCGCACATTTTTCTAAAAAGTTAGCTGCTAGGCTTTTCCCCTCACTTGACAGCTCGTATCCTAAAAACAGGACATTGAGGTGGGCAATTTTTGATTTTTTTAAATTAAATTTATAGCCCTCAGAGGCGAATCCCATAATAATGGTGCTCACCCTGGTCAAGTGCCTCTTTAAATCATCATCCGTCAGATAAATATCATCCACATAGGACAATGCTTCTTCATCCAAATTTTGGAGTAACTCTGTTACCCTTGCTGAAAATACCCCCGGGCTGTTTTTGTACCCTTGGGCTAGTCGACAGAATTGTCGCTGGCACCCTAATGCACTGAAGGCGGTCAAATACCTGCTTTCAGGCGCTATATTTTGGCAGAAAAATCCATTTGAGATATCAAGTGTTGTTTTGTATTTTTTCCGCACAATGTTATTCATTAATGCGGCACTGTGTGCCTTTTGAACTGCAAATGTCTTTGTGCAAGTGTTTAAATGCCTGTAATCTAAAACTAGACGATATGTGTTGTCAGGTTTCATTACGGGAAACAAAGGATTGTTCATAGGTGAAGTGCAATTTTCTATCACCCCCTGGTATTCTAGTTGGTCTAGAATCTCCCTGACTTGTTTTTTAGCTTCCTGCTTTATAGGGTATTGCCTTTGAGCATTTGGGGAAACTTTTAACGGGATCACGTGGTGGGTTGAATCCTCATCCCAACCAGCATGATTTTTGTACAATGCTGGTGCTAGGGCAACCGCCCACTCCTGCGCATATGCATGTTTTAGGTGAATGGGAACGAGGTCGGAAAAGGCTGGAAAAATTATCGTTTCTCCCCTAGGGCACTCCATGACGAATGCTGGCGGCCAGTCTTGTTCTGCTAATAGAATGTCATAACCAGATGACAGATTTTTCCAAAAGAGACCTTTAACTTTTCTGGGCTTGTCCCCCTCCATCCGGAGAGTTATCTCATGTAACTTATGTGGGACACTTACCCGAGTATCATGTGTTTCCACCATGATATACTCACTCAACTCCGCTGTCACCAGAAATTCCTTCAGGTTCTGGCGAGCTATCGTTACTTCTGCCGCGCTGTCTAGCATCGTCAGAGGCCCCACAAGACCATCTATCTTTTGGGAATCCGTCTAGTGAAATATCATTGGAAAAGAAATAGTGATGATATCCACATAGAATAATGAAATGAAACAGTGATTCTTATACACTGGTGTGATTTATGGAATGGTTTTTTATTATAGATGAATTGATTTTTTGATGATACTCTTCCTTCTTCCTCCACTGTCGGATCCCCATTATGTTGTCTAAATTGTTAATCAATTTTTTATCTTGCATTTTGTATGTCTGGTGAATGAATGGTATGGTATGGAGTGAGTATGCTGTGGTTTAGGTATGAGTGTGCTGGGGTATATTAATGATACTGAATAGATTTGTTCTACTTTTCAATTTTGTATATTTATGTTACAAAATTCTTTTGAATGTTCTTAATTGAAAAAATCTCTTTTGTTCTTTTTGAAAAATAATAAATAAAAGATAAAAAATAAAAAATAATGGTTATCTAATTAGCTTTGTCATTTCTATATAAAGTTATGAAAAGTTTCTCTCTTGTGGGGCTCACGTAAGCCTTTTGGCTATTTAGAAAAGGAATATAGGTCAGCTAGAGGTTGCTTTGTTTATACATGTTTCTTCCCCCTCCTCTAGGACCTGAAATTAAAATTAGGGGCAACTCATTCTCCTTTATTGATTATAGCATCGTCAGAGCCCATTCCCCGTTCAGAAGCTGTGTCCTCAGAATTCTCGGCATGTCTGATCTTGAGACCTGCTACCTTCTTCTTTTTGAACTGAGGTTTTGATTTTTGTTTATCTTCTTTTTTAGGTGCGTAGTCCGCAGCGCGTTGCGTGTCTCTGGACTTTTGTACGCTCCTCTTGTCTGTATTCTGACCGTCCTTCCCTCTCGGAGTTTCGTGTTGAACCCTGAAAGGAACGAAAGAAACGAGTATCAGTATCCAGGTTTTTTAATATTATCCCTATTCCTGAGGTTATACCTCCTTTCAGAGGACTCCTGTTGAGGAGACCTACCTCTGGACTGAGATCTGGTGTCTTTAGACTTTTGTTGTTTTTTATTTTCCCACTTCTTTTTAGAAGAAGTAGGTGTCTGCTTTGTAGTGTCCTATTCAGGACTGCCCACCAGTTGTGGTTTTAATGCTTTCCCACCTAGACTGTCTCTGCCTAATTCTGCATATGCAGTTTCAATTATTTTGGGTAGTTCGTGTTGTTGATCTACTGGACTGAACTCCCTTAGGCGTTGGCGGATCGCCACAGAAGCTGCTTCCCCCTTAATGTTAGCAAGTATTATGGCTGAGACCTGTTCAAAGTTGTTTAGCAACTTCATCCCTAAATTAAGGGCAGGCTCTGCTCCGTACTCATTTTGTATCTGTTTCAATACTTCAGGTACTACTGCTATTTAAGGGATACCATGTGTTCTGGTATATATTGCAGCAAAGACTGAACCCCAAGAGGTGCAGTCCTCTACTTGTGGTGTGAGACCCATGGGCAAGCAGATTGTTAGAATTCTGTGTTTATCACTGGTTGTTGTATTCGGGAATACTGCTTCAAGCTGAGTTATTTTCTGAGCTATCCAGAATGGGATTTGTTTGCGTTTTGCTGGAATTTTGCCCATTATCGCGTGTAATGTTTGTGGAGTTATTTTATTAACTGTACCTTGGACTGGAGAGTCTTGTGCTGCAGCTGGTGCAGGCTGAACTGTTAAAGTCCTCATCACAAATTGTGTGAGGTTTCTGTAGATTTTAATTAAATCTCTGTGTTGTACGAGTAAGTCTGGCTGTGGCATTGTGTTAATGTGAGGATGCGGTGTGTATGCCGCTAATATGGGCCATGTGGCTCCTGCTCCTCCGAGCGGGCCTAATCTTGCTCTTCCTTGTACGTGGGGTAGGGCGCCTTTAAACCAGTAATTATGCTCCTGGTAAGTGAGCGGAACCTCTAACTTCTCAAAAGGAGTATAGTCCGCTGGTGTTTCACCTTCTAGGTAGTAGTGAAATACATTTGTAATTGCATTCGCTGCTGGGAATGTAACCCAAGAATAGAACACCTCTGTTTTATTGGATTCGTGTGCCTCAATCACGAAAATTACTGTACCACCCCTGGCTCTTAAGCCATGTTCTAGAAGTTTTATGGTGACTGCCCTTCTGAAATTTGGTGCAATTTGTATTGCATCTTCAGGGTCTTCTTCTAAACCGAAGAGGTTTGTTGTAACTCTCCTTGTTTTGTCTGTTTCTTCCACCATTTTTAATTGGAAGAAGGGAGGTTAAAGAATTTTTAAGATAAGGTGTAAATGCACAATTGTAGGAACTATATGTCCTTCAAGCTTGAATAACCAACAGCCAATAAATAGTATTCTCGTACTACTCAGCTGTGGCAGATTTTGTGCCCACCCACTCCAGACGTCTCTGGGGTTTTGTGAGTAGGTTCTCTGCGAATAGCACGACTGAACTACTCAGATTCTACTGTTAAATAAGTACCAAAACGAACATTGGGCGCCATGTCGTGTAGCTCCTATAGTATCCCTGCAGGACCTGCGCGTTTGGATAACATATACTGCGGGCTTGGTGGCAGACTGACTCCGTGCACCCCCACCGTATATGTTAGCCTAGTTTTGCATTAGCTAGCTCGCAGTGCCACTAGTGTCTCCTCTTATCAGGGAGAGATTAGTTTCTGGCAACCTAAGATCATGACAACCCTGATTCCCTCAGAATCGTGGAAACAATGTACTACCTTTCGCTCAGTCACTCGTGCTCACTTATTCGGTTTGTCTCAGAGAGTTACACAGAATAAACAGTTGGGCGTTTCAATAAGTATTTATTGAACAGTTGTTATTCTAGTGTAAAATATATGTGCTGCGGTAACCATCAGACAATAGCAGAGATATATTATCAGCAGTACGATAAAAGCAAAGGGATAGAACAGTTCTACCATATTGCGATAATCATGAGTACATACATGGATATAAAAGCATTATGCAAGTGTGCGTACTCCTACGATGCCTACCTAGATGTACTTGTGTGTACCTAGCATATGTGTGTAGGTCTAAAAGTTAAGGGCCAAGAATCCTCCTAGGATTTAGTCGAACCCCCATACCTGAATAGAGAGAGCGAGTGGGACCCCGTCCTGGTCTCGAGTTGGACACCCCGTCAGGGCTGTGTCAGACCGCTGTCAGCTGGAGCGACTGCATGCAGGAGCCTCAGCGTCTCTGGTCAGTGTGTCAGCATGGAAGTCTCGGTTCCCTCTATCTTACCGGGGCAAGATGTGGTGTATTTATACCCTAAAGAGTCTCGGTCCTCAGTATGGTTTGTATTGAACATGAGGAAGACGTCAGGGGTGAACTTTGTACATACATATTATGCCGGTGGTGTATTCTTAGAAAGCCATACATAATTAATGAGTACAGTGTGGGCCTGTGTTTGGAAGAACCCTGCTGCATTAAAAACCACAGGATAGGTAACGTTTAGCCCTCAGAGCTCATTGTGTACTAGCTGGGACCAATGTAGGTGAAAGATCATGCCTATATAAGGAATCATACTATAATAGGACATGTACAGTTGTGACCATCATTGGGCATATGCGGCCATGACCATAATTGGGCAAGTATGAATATGACCATATTAGGGTAAATATGAATACGTCCATTTTAGGGCATGTACGAACGGGTCTACATTAGGGCATCTATGCGGGATATAACAGCACTACAGCTTTTTGAGTCAATGTCTGCATTCTCCCTTTCCGAGCCTCTTTCTCTGCTTTCATTCGTCTCTGTTTAGCCTCCTTTTGCCATGTTCTGAGGGAATCAAACATCGACTGCCTACACCTCTTCGCAAACAATTTTTCCTGCAGGAAATTAATTTTCTGTTCATCAAAAGTGCCCGTCAACGGCCACTGCAACTCGGCATTGTCCCTCGTATATTTGTGCCATTCCGTACTAAAAATAATAGTGCCAAGGCCATGTTTTACGTACATGTCAAAATTCGGAGTACCTTCTGGAGGCGCCGGCTGACTTTCCTCCAATAGAGCATCAGTGGAACAACAACGACGCCCAAACAAAACAACTTACTCAAACAAGGCATTTTTAAAGAAAACAAGTTCACTTCTTATACCTAACAGATATTTGCAAATATCTTTACCAAAGTCGGTCCTCAGACCTCATCAAATACAAATCAAAGTGGTACCATGTTCATAAAGAACTCAAACAAATTCAAGCGCTTGTCCAAAGACGGTCCTCAGACCGCGTCAAATACAAATCAAAATGGCGCCATAGCCACAAAGAACCAAAACAAACTCACCTGGTGCACACAGGTCAAACGAGTTTATTCTCCACTGCCGACTCTTCGGACCAAACGGTCAGATCCAAGGGTTTTGCCGTTCAGGACCCCAGTCGGGATGATCGCTGCATGAGGCACCGCCCGGTCAGACAGATGGGGCAGCTGCGAGTACAAGACTCTCTTGTGCAGGGATCCCCGGTCCGCCCGTCCGACCCGACGTGACCCTGACCTCCTCACCAAGGATGGGTCACCCGATGGAGTCCCTGTTTGGGTGCAAAATGAAGGAAGTGACCCGATTAGGGTCTCTCGGGTCACTCGCGACCCCCTCTCAGCCTTCCTCACAAATGAAGAGTCGGTCAGACAGTAGAGAATACAAACCAAAGGTATTTATTAGAAGTACACTCGAGTGGAGTCCGGTCTGACCAGCCTCCGTAGATTGCTGCAGAGGGACCGACTTCAGTCAACATGGAGTTACATTAAGTACATCTCAAACCAATGGAAGCACCACCCAGGATGGAAAATTCCAGGCTCACACAGCTAAAATAAAGAGGTACAGTAGGATAAGTTTCAACTCTAAGGCTGGGTACACGCTATCTATAAATGAAGGTCGTCCTGCCCGCGCCCGCAGCTGGGCTGGTGGGAGAAGGCCTCTATCTAGTGGGAAAGGTATGTGCTAACAAAGACAATGTACTCAGCTGGACATCGTTAAACCTTGAAGAAAAAGAGGAAAAAAATGAATGGAGATATTTCTCAGCAAGCTAGGGTTAGTTTCAATCACGGTTCAAAATGGCGGCTCAACTTAAAATTGTGTCGCGAATGCTAACTTTACATAGAACAATATGCAAGCAAAACGAGTGCATAACATTTACATTTCAACGTGGTTCTTATGAAATGGATCGCCTGAGTAGTTGTCTTTTGTATACCAAAAGACCCCTACTCACCTCCTAACCGGAGACGCCAGTGGTGGTAGGGACTATCCTCCTCAGCGGAGTAGGTAACCCCTATGTACTGGCTGTAGGTTGTTCAAGCTTGAACCTTTCAAAGGATTTTCCCATTGCCTTAACATCACTGAATTAATATTTTCTATTATGACAGAAACAGACAAACTTAACATTGCAGAGAACTGCAGACATGCAGTTACTCAGAAATTGCAACAACATGGTCTCACACAAACGGGTGGAGATGTGGTCTTCGTTGTTGAGGCCCATGAAGCATATAGGACAGAGGTATTCTATTCAAGGGTTACATTCCCAGCAGCAGACGACGCGACAAGGCTGTTTCACAACTACACACAAGCTGAAGTTCCAAATACCTACACACCATATGAAGAAATAGAAATATCATTAACATACCAAGAACACAAAACTTTGTTTGAAGGCGCCCCACCACACACAATAGAGGACATTAGACTAGGTCCCCTTAGTAATGAGGGAGCAACATGGCCAGTCTTAGACGGTTGCACACCACATCCTGATGTCGATAATTTGACAACAGTACAATTCTGTCGATTGTATAAAAATGTAGTAACAATATATAGATGCCTGACACAGTTCGTTATGCGAACATTAACGATAAACCCTGCTAGGACTGCTCAAGCTGAACAACCACAATTGGCTACACTGGTATCAGCCCACAAACACAAATGGGCCAATTACGAAATGGTGGGTCTCCTCAATCGGAAGCCACTGAGAAGCGCTACATAATGTGCAGCCGTCATAATATTAAACAGCTTGACAGGTATCAGGATACTGATACACATTTGTCTCTTTCCTTTCAGGAGTCATCTGAAAAATGTTCAGAAAGAGTGGACGGTCAGAGCTTAGATTGGAGGAGTAGAGTGAAACTGAAGAAGGACTCACAACGCTCATCTGACTATGTGATTAAACAGGAAGAAAAACCTAAAACACCCAAACCTTAATTTAAAAAGAAGAAAGGACTCTGCTTCTGAACGGCGAGTGGGCTCTGACCATGCTGGACAGCATGGCAGAGGTAACAATAGTGTGCCAGAGCCTGATGGATTGTCTGGCGGCAGTAGCGCTGAGTTACTACAGCCAAGTGAAAACACTGGATACATGGGTAAGTGCATTGCCTATGGGAGAAGCAGCTCCAGTTGGAGTGGGACATACAAAGATCCATTAAAGTTCTCTTTTGGGGGGGTATGGTCTCACCAGCGGCAAGATGGCTGCGCGCTCAGCGAGCTCTGCCAGCCAAGCCCGATCAATCTGCTATCATCCACCATCAGAGGGAGGATCTTGGCCTCCCACCATAACTGCAGGCATCGTTCATCATCACTCCAGCCTCCGGGGGCCAGAAAAATAACTTTCTGCCATGACGTTCCTGTGCTTTGACCCGCTGCTTGAGTTCACGCTGAAGATCCGCCGCTTGGGCTAGCTGGGCCCGCCCCATGTGGTCTCTCTGGCTGTTGCTGCCCGGGGTGCCCCTGGCACCTCCTGTGCCCTGCCTGGTGCCGCTTCCACCTTGGGGGCTCGCTTGCCTGTACTGCTGTGAACTGCCCCTCAGCGTCCCCCTGTTTGCCGTTGCCAGGGGCGCCGCTGATGCAGGGTGGGAGTGGGGCCTTTCACCTCCCTGGAGGCCGGCCCGGCACCTGGGGCCCTCCCGTCCTGCGGTGGCGGACGGACTGCCTGCGGGGGCGGCCGGAGTTGGTTGGCTGCGGCGATCCTGATTTCACGACCAGAGCCACCCCGGGCCCGACAGCGGCGCAGCCCCGACACTCGCCTGCTCCTGGTTCGCCTGCCTGCCTTGCCCCGGCCTGTTGGGGCCATAATTGTCGGCGAGGCGGTGGCCTCATTTGCCTCTCTGCCTGGGCCCTGCTGCACACCTGGACCGGCCTGCACCTGTGGCATCGCGGCGTTCACCCACTGAGGACGGCCCTGAATGCGGAGCGGGGGCAGCGCTGGATCGGAACATCGCACATCGCAGGTGAGGTCTGGCGTGTCCTGTGCTCCCCCCGCTGGCTGCCCGGTCTGTGCTACTGCTCTCCTGTGGTGACTCGCTCCCCCTGACTGCTGTTTGAGTTGGAGGCCAGGCACCAATTGCACTGGTGGCCATTTTGACCCATGTGGAGACAATCCTGACCCTGGGACCTGGCTATTGCTGCGGCCGGTCAGTGCTGGAGATCAGTCCCTTGGCCGCCTTTTCCTACCTGCTCACCCTCAGCTCTCGCGCTTGTCATCTACGGACCTGGTCTCTCCCCTCCTTGCTTCTCCCTGTTGAGTTAATCGCCGATGACCCACTGGGTGGTGGCACACTTGGACGGCCGCGACTGTCTGGTCCAGCAGTACTCCTTGGCTCCACGTCGGCGCCCGCCGCACCTCACCTGCCAGCCTATATTCCCCTCACGCCCACCTACGGCGTGTGCCGACTCCACTCAGAGCTGCCACACCGCACCCCCTGGAGCCGCGACTGACTTGCTCTGGCCTCTGGCTCTGGGCCTTGACTGACTGCGCGCCGGCACCCTTTGGCAGCCCCTTCTCCTCGCCGCACCCGAGTCCAGCATGGGGAAAATGGATACGCGACAGACCAAAATCAACTTCGCTGGTCGGGGGGGTGGGCAAGGGAGATGAGCCCCCCCGACGCCAGAGAGAAATCCACACAGACTGATCCTTCCGCGGAGCGAGACGACAGCCTCCGCACCATTCTTCTAGAGGTGCAATCAAGTTTAAAGTCTATAGATGCCAAGATAGACCATCTCACATCATGCCTGGACCAGGTCAAACAGAGGGTGGACACTCATGATGCCCGCATTGCCCAGCTTGAGTCCAGGGTTTCGGACGCAGAAGATGCCGGTGCCGAGGGCGCGCAGAAGCTCCTTAAGATGGACAAAATTCTTGAACTCATACGCGCCAAAAGCGAGGACTTAGAGGCGCGCTCCCGACAGAATAATATTCGACTTGTTGGCCTGCCGGAAACTACCGCGACTGGAAGGATGGAAGACTATCTCGAGTCCCTGCTGCGCGACCTCTTTGGCCCTGCCCTTTCCAAACACTTAAACATTGAGCGGGCCCACAGATCTCTTGGTCCGCGTCCCCCCCGGGCCCTTGCGTGTCCCATCATTGCTCGTCTGCTGAATTATTGTGACCGCAACTCCATCCTCCGCAGGGCCCGGGAGATAGGGGAGATCAACCATCAGGGCAACCTCCTCTCCTTCTACCCGGACTTCACCCTATCCATCCAGGCTGCCCGCAGTGACTGTCTCCCTACTAAGCGAATCCTACAGCAGCTCCACATCACCTATGCTATGCTGTATCCCACAAGGCTGCGCATCGACTCAGGGGAGAAACCAAAATTCATCACCGATCCAAAGGCCGCCCTCAACTTTGCCAAACAGCTACAAAAGTCTTCCCCGCGAACCCGCCGCACCCTCCCTGAGGGCGACCACCTGAGTGACAATGACTGATCTTGTTGCCATCTGGTCCTTTTCCATGGTCGCGTCTGGCACTTGGTATACGACTCGTATATCCTGCTTGTTATAGGAACTGCTGCACTCTATTGCTTGCTTTTGCCGGTTATTGCTTCCCTTCACAGCGCCTGACCATGTTTTACTCTGTTAGTGTTCCATTTAATGCCTTTGGGTCCCGAAGCAATCTGTGCATGTCCTGCTCACTTCTCCTATTGCAAGATGCCTGCACATGGCTGCATGTGTTATTTTACACCTGCCTCCCTCTGAGGCTTGCAACGCTGGGCCACCTTGTCTACACGGCAAGGGGTGATTGGTTGAGCCCATGCACCCCGAAGGGATAATTCCCACCTTTAACTTTCCCCTTCCAAGTTTGGGTTCCAAGGGTGGGGGGGTTTTTGACGCCCACCCTAATTGGGGGGTTGGAGTGGGAGGCGGGAGGGTTTGGGTTCTGACTCCAGGGCTCCGCCTTGGGCGCCTAGTCTCTGGGGATGTGTTCTGTTGTCATTGTGTATTGTTCTTGGCATGTTCCTGCTCGCATCCATCTCACACTGTCTCTATCCTCTAGACGCTGGCTTTTTGCGCCGACCCTTTGATCGCGAACGCTACAACACCATTCCTCCCTGGCGGTTGCATGGCTGACACCACCTTTTTAACATGGAATATTAGGGGCCTAAATGATGGCCGAAAAGCGCGCCTCATGCATGCTTACCTCATCAAGACATTTGCTTCCTCCAGGAAACGCACCTCCTCCTTCTACCTCACCCAGACTGCGCTCCCATCACTGAGGGATTCCTACACTGCTTTTTACTCTAACTACGCACGCGGCGTCGCTATCCTTTTCCAAAAGGGTCTCCCCTGGCATGGCACCCACTCCTTCATTGACGCTGACGGTCACTACGTGATCCTAGCTGGCACCCTCTACAACCAGCCACTGATACTTGCCGCAGTATACGGTCCCAACGTTGATGACCCCAGTTTCTTCACTCATGTCTGGCACATTATCTCCTCTCTGGGATCCCACTCTCTCATATGGGGCGGCAACTTTAATGTTGCGCCTACACTATCGCTTGACCGCTCTGGGGACCGTGTCGTACACACTCAGGCCACTGCCACACTACACTCCATAACGACTGACAACTCTCTTGTAGACATCTTCCGCCACACGCACCCTGAGATACGCGAAGGCACCTGTTCCCCCGGCTTGCGCGGTACCTGGTCCTGCATCGATTTATGGCTTACTACTCGCGACGTGGCATCCTGGTCTGCCACTGCGGACCATTTGGCTCGCACACTCTCGGATCACGGTCCAGTGCGCCTGCGCTTGCGATTCTCGCACACCCTTTGCCGCATGTTCTCGTGGCGCCTGCCTCCCAACTCATTTCGAGACTCTGTGTTCCGTGAGGAAATTCGAGGCGCCATCACGGATTATTTCGAGCGCAACACTGGCTCTGTCGAGTCTTCCTCAACGCTCTGGGAAGCCTTCAAAGCCACGATTCGGGGGGGAGTGGATTGCTAAACAGGCAGGGGTGCTAAAGTCTATCAGAGGCACCCTGGAGCGCCTGGAGAGGGACATCAAAGCACTAGATTTGCAACACTCTCAGGACTCCAGTTCCGCCACCTTAGCCTCCATCTGCGCTAAACTTACTGAGTTCCACGAGGAAGCTGACAGAGAGGTTGCTTTTCTTGGCAGGGAGGCACGTGCCCGCCGTTATGGAGAGGGCGATCGCCTTGGCAGGACTCTTGCGAACCTGCTACCACAGCCACATGCCTCCTCCTACATTACTGCCCTTAGCGACGAGGTTGCTGGTAGAACCACCTCCCCGGACAACATTATCACCAGGATTTCCGCATTTTATGGTCAACTATATACAGCAGGCGTTCCTGCGTCCCAGGAAATCCTGGATCAGTACTTCGATTCGATCGAGCTCTTATGGATTTGGCAATGGGCACCACGAATACCTGGATGAGCCATTCACCCCGGAAGAGATCACTAAGGTTATAGCCGGCCTTCCGGGCGATAAAGCCCCCGGTTCCGACGGGCTCACCCCGGCGTTTTATAAGGAGTACGCGCCCCTTTTTGTTCCCCACCTGGCGGAAATGTACAACGAATCTCTAGAATCGGGCAGGCTTCCCCCCTCCCTTCGTGAGGCTATGATCTCTCTCCTCCTCAAGCCGGATAAATGCGACTCATACCGCCCCCTATCACTAATCAACACCGATAACAAAATCTATGCAAAATTGCTGGCCAACCGTCTTCTCCCCCTCATGACGCTAATAGCCCATCCTGATCAATCAGGGTTTATCCCTGGCCGAGCCACCTCGCACAATCTGCGTACTATTTTTTCGGTTATCCACCAAATCAACCCCGCTTTGCCTGCAGTGGCCGCCCTTCTGGATGCCACCAAGGCCTTTGATACGCCTGAGTGGCCCTTTCTATTCTATCTCCTTCACAGACTGGGGTTCAGCCCAAGCTTTGTACAAAAGATCCAACTCCTTTACGCACTCCCAACAGCGCGCATCAGGATTAATGGGCTAGTCACCGACCCTACACCGATTACTAGAGGCACCAGGCAGGGATGTCCCCTATCCCCTATGTTATTTGCCATCGCAATGGAGCCACTGGTGGCGCGCCTGCATCAGCATCATGCTAACCGGGGCATTGGATTCTCATCTCGTGCCCTAGTGACCTCCATGTACGCAGACGATGTCACGATTTACATCCGTAACCCGCAAGAGAACCTGGCCCCCATGACAAGGGAGGTGATCCGTTTTGGCTGCCTCTCCAGTGTTCAGGTTAACTGGAGCAAATCTGCTCTTTTCCCCCTCACGGACGCTACCAGGATGTTCCCAACCGACTATCTGTTTGTCTGGGCGTCAGGTCCTATTAACTACTTGGGCATCTGGCTGAGCAGGGATGTGGACGAGCTATGGAGGTCTAACTTCGGTAGGACCATGGACTGGCTCGAATCCAAAATACAATCGAATCTCACTCGCCGGGCGTATCGCAATTGCGAAGATGGTTGTGCTTCCGAAATTTTTGTACCTATTCCTAAACATCCCTATCTCACTCTCCTCACAATTTTTTTAAATGTTACGCTCGGCCATCATTACATTGATCTGGGCTGGACGCCAGCCTTGCATTGCCTATGAGCTCCTGACACTGCCGCTGGGCTGCGGTGGAATGGGAGCACCCGACTATCAGCTCTATGCAATGTGTGCCCAAGCTAGCTTCCTCCACTTCTGGCTCCACCCAACGCCTTTCCAGCCCCACGTAGCGGTCGAAACAGACCTGGCCTCACCCTGGCCATTGCAGACCATGCTGTTTTTGCCACACAAGATCCCCCGTGACGAGTTCAACACTGTGGAATGCGTGTGTTGGGCCTGGGACAGGATTTGTCGGTTCACCTGCGCCAAAGAACTTTGTGCACCCTCCATGCAGCTCGCCAACAACCCCTCATTGCCCCCGCTGCAGACCGCTGGCATGGCTCGCCGCATGCTGACTTGGGTGTCCGCACTAATGCTGATCTCTTCCCCAATAACAACTTCTTTACTATTCCCGAGGACGCCACACCACTCGACAAATTGC
Organism: Calotriton arnoldi; assembly: GCA_963921515.1. NCBI lineage: Eukaryota > Metazoa > Chordata > Amphibia > Caudata > Salamandridae > Calotriton > Calotriton arnoldi. The sequence goes on along the minus strand of CAWUFW010005122.1, from coordinate 116,470 downwards.
TTTATTATCAGATCAGGGCCACATGCAAAGCTATTTATCTGACATTCCCGCTCGCCCCCCAGCCTTGCATCACACTCGAATATATTCACTCCTCCACTTCCCTGCGTAAGCTAGTTACAAGATTATACGCGCTGACGCTGACAGCCTCTCCAAGGGACACGGAGCGTGCTCGTGCTGCATGGGACACGGACTTAGACAGTGGCATTTCCCCCACGCAATGGCAGTACTACTGCAGCCAGGCCAAGCGCCTTTCCCCAAATTACTGACTAAGACTCATTCACTTCAAATACCTACACCGACTTTACCGCACGCCTGCCTCGCTGCACAAGATAGGGCTACTAGACAACGATAGAAGCTCGCGCTGCTCATCCCCTTGCGCCGACTTCATGCACCTGGCATGGCTGTGCCCCAGGGTCTCTAGATTTTGGATGGAGGTGTGCTCTGCAATTAGCGACATCACCACGGAGCGTATTGTTCCCGACCCCCTCCTGTGCATGCTGGGACACGCCAAAGACATCTCAGACCCCAACCGCAAGCTCACCGCCATGCTGCTAGTACTAGCCAGACGCCGGGTGGCTATTCATTGGGGCCGCAGGCCAGCGCCGCTAATTAGAAGTTGGTTGGCAGACGCAGCCGACTGTCAATCGCTCTTGGGGGAATTCTGGGATTTGATGCCTGCGGCAAACAGACCTCCTGATATATGGGGCTCCCTAATCTCCTACATTCAATGTTTGGCGAATCCTGACGAACACACAGACGAACCCCACCCCGCTGATCCACTGATCACGACAACTGGTCCCGAATAGACCGACCCCTTGAGCCTAGAAATTTACCTTTACACCACACTATCGTTCTGGCATTACATCTCTCCTCTGCTACATTGGGCTGGGATGCGCATCGATTCAATGCATGTAACAATGTCGATCTTATCTGTAAATTTAACGTATGCTATAGTTCTTGCTGAATCTGTAACATGTAACATGCCTTAATGTTCAATAAAAAATTTGAAAACCAAAAAAAAGAGTTCTCTTTTGGGAGTCAACACAAATCCTCCCCAAGCACCCAAAAAATAACAGATAGTCAAAACCAATCTCAGAGTCTTAAATGTTCGAGTCCACTTTTAATTCTTTGACATTCGTTCAGGGACAAAATTCACTCCATATTTGGTTTTCATTAGTACAGCTCCATTCATCAAATGGTCAGCTTGAAATTGTAGATACATAAACAAAGCAGTTTCCGACAACCAACACGTGTTTCGTTGTGTGTTATCTCACACCTCAACTTCTTCAGGGCTGAGACCAAAAAGATAATGTTCTAATCCAGAGTTATTCCTCTATGACATCCAGTAACGTCTGTGTCAACAATAGAGGTTGCACGCCATGGATTACTGATTTACTCTGCTTCTTTCCTTTCCCAGCTGTCCACACAAGGGTTTGACTTTTGGAGGGACTCTGTTGATGTAAAATCAATTTAGGGAACAAAGGATTGGCAGGTTCAGGGGAACTAGGCTTTGTTTAGAGCATGCCTTATACCACAAATGATTTTCTTGAACAAAACTGTGCAACAAACATAATGCCTTGGGTTGGCTAAAATCAAGGATTTGAATACACCAAATATTAACACATTTTCATGATTTGCAAACTGGCAGCAGTTTACAAAATATTCAGAGGAAACAATAGACACCATGCTACACAATGGCATGTACAATTCATCAGATGCCAATTGGAAGGGATGGTCAGTGTGGCCGTTAGATACTAATGGATGTCAGGCACAGTTCCTGGGTAACACCAAAGGTTTCAAGATTAGCAGGCCCAACCTGCCTTACGTGCAGACAGAACACTCGGAGTGGTAACAACTTACTGTGTTGGGAAGTTGTGCCTTGATTGGCTAAAAACCTCAACATTGTCCCTGGTGAAACAACACTTGGGGGCTCATTACGATACCCGGCGTAAAAAAATCCGCCAGGCATGGAAGCGGCAAAAATCCGCCCGCACACACCGCCTGAACACCGACCACGCCATTATGAGTACACAAACCGAAAACCGCCATCGGCGGAAAAATCACACAAAATACCGCCCGCCATCGTCCGAGTCGGAGTCAAACCGCCCGCCACGGACGGAAACACGCACGACAACACAAAACCGCCCGCCCACACGGCCGACACACCGCACGTGAAATTACGATCGCACCGCCATGAGCGCGGAAAAACAACAAATATACCGCCCGCCAGCGCAAACAACGCCGATGAGAATCGACACGGCAGAAGCCATGGCGCCCACGTACCTGCACAGAAACCATCCGCACACAAAACCAATAGCACACAACATGGCCAACAAGTCCACACAGCAAGGCACACACAAATACACAAGCACAGTACACATCCCGAAAACACCCCCCGGACAAACAAAAAATACAAAGGCCAGAACCCCAGACACAACACACCTGAAAACAACAGACCATGAGGACACACCCACATAGGTGAGTACAAAAGCAGCACTCCCACAGACCACAACCCCTTGCTACATTGCAAACCAGAGAGGAGAGGAGAGGACACAGTGACACAGCAAGGACAGCAGCACACCACAGAAACGCACACATCACAACCACCACCACCACCACCAAACACCGGCACCACAAACCCCCTGCACATTACACAACACACACCGCACCAGCACCACAAACACCATGGCACCACAAAGGATGCCCAAGTTCACGCCCATGGAGCTGACGGTCATGGTGGACGAGATCATCAAGGTGTACCCACAAATCTATGGGAACATGGTCCAGCACACACCACTAGCCACCAGAAACAGAATGTGGAACCGGATCGTAGACCAGGTCAATGCAGTCGGGACCCTGCCCAGAAACAGAGTCGAGATTAACAAACGTTGGAATGACGTAAAGAGCCTGGTCAAGAAGAAGGAGGGCAAAACAGAGAGCTGGCTGCCGTCACTGGCGGAGGGAATCCCGCGCTCTTTAAGACCTTCAAAGCGTGGGAGGAGAAGGTGCGAGTCGTAATCCATCCGGAGATCCTCGCCGGATTAGCAGGGGGAGTGGAGGCTGGTAAGTACAAACTAATGTATACCAGCACACCGCTATGTACTCACATGCGCAACTACCATGCCACAGCTCCCAGGGACAAACACCCCCATGTCCAGCACACAATACACAACACATCACACACACATGCAACAGACACTACCACACACAGCCCAAACCGAACAACTGTAAGATGCGTGGGGACATGTGTACACTAAGCCAGCCACGTAACCACCAACAGGTCCCCAAATATGCCAGAAGCGCCACAACGAGCACCCACCACACCCATGTGTCCGCCACAGCTGCACTAACCGACAAGTAACAGGTAAGTGGCAGGAACACAAAGTGCAGTGGGTGGGAGGGTGGACAGCCCAAGTACAACACACACCAGGCCCCAGTCCCACAGCACAGCAAGGAGGAGCATCCCCCACACCCCACAGCCACGTGTCAGCCACCGCAGTGCACAACGACAGCCGAAAGGCAGACATCACGGTCCACAGCAATCGGTGTCAGTGGGTGTACAGCCACCCCCACGACCCACTACACCCCCCACCCCCACAGACCTGCAACATGGAGCACCCCCCGCTTAGAGCCATGTGGCATCCAGTACAGTGCACGCACGAACAACTTGCAGGTGGGAAACTGGACAGGGCTGGATTACTGGAGGCATGAGGACCATAACACCACCAACACATGGGACATGTCACGTAGCACACGGACACGCAGCACCGCCCACCGTCACGAACAAGTGAACAATGTGCACACGGACATGAACAGCAGACTCACACCCCACATGACCCATCACAGACATAGCAACACCCAAGGAGCCACGTCTGCATGCACAAGCCACACTGAATATAGTCCCACACGGCAGCCACTGTGCAACTCATCACACACAACCGAAACACCATTGAAGTCCTGTCCATGTAGCCCCCACTGCCTGTCAACCCCACACCCCACAACTACGCCTATGTAAGACAAACAACACTAGACGCAACAGAGCGGAACAACAGAAATGCACACGAACACCACTGAACCCATCAAACTCACAGACACACCATGCACATACAACATACCATCCATCCCATCCGTCAGCCCCAGTCACATGAAAGGCATGTCATCCGCACAGCTGCCACACATACAGCAGTCACGCTAAGACACATGCCCATGACCAACCATGTGCCAGAAGTCAATTAAGCGCACGACACACTGTGAGCAACAACACACAACATGGGCCACACCCCCCCGAGCACTGCAGTGATGCACATGGCACAGGGCAGCACGCACACCAAGGAGATGGGACAACTGCAATACGTTGGCTGGCACACAACTATCACTCACTCATAACGATGCGTCCAATGCCATGTCCAGTAACCACAACAGACAGCAAATATGCAGGGCATGTCAGGCATGCACACACCTCAGACCATGCACTGTCATGCTGCCACAACACATGTCACGTTCGGCACCCATGGCTCACAGCATGTACCCCAAAAGCATATCCCCTCCCAAATGCGAATCTGGGGCATGGCCCCCATGTTGCCATATGCGTTCCTAAGCGTTCCATTTGAACCCCAAAAGCATATTCCATCCCAAATGCGAATCTGGGGCATGGCCCCCATGTTGCCATATGCGTTCCTAAGCGTTCCATTTGAACCCCAAAAGCATATCCCCTCCCAAATGCGAATCTGGGGCATGGCCCCCATGTTGCCATATGCGTTCCTAAGCGTTCCATTTGAACCCCAAAAGCATATTCCATCCCAAATGCGAATCTGGGGCATGGCCCCCATGTTGCCATATGCGTTCCTAAGCGTTCCATTTGAACCCCAAAAGCATATCCCCTCCCAAATGCGAATCTGGGGCATGGCCCCCATGTTGCCATATGCGTTCCTAAGCGTTCCATTTGAACCCCAAAAGCATATTCCATCCCAAATGCGAATCTGGGGCATGGCCCCCATGTTGCCATATGCGTTCCCAAGCGTTCCATTTGAACCCCAAAAGCATATCCCCTCCCAAATGCGAATCTGGGGCATGGCCCCCATGTTGCCATATGCGTTCCTAAGCGTTCCATTTGAACTCCAAAAGCAAAGTACAAACCAGACCCAGGATGGGCCAGGAACCCGCATACACCAGAGTCACAATGAGTAGGGGCAAAGCAACACACCCATCGGCATGGCCAATCCGTCCCATGCCACATGTGCACAGCACACAGTCCCATTGCCTAGCACACACAACTACAGATGCCACAGCCACACACTCGCCTCCGGGAAACCCATGTACGAGATTGCACGAACTGCCAATGTCAGACGACTAATACATACTTCGCCAGGTGCAACACAATAACAAATCTCATTCTCTCCACAGGTGACGAACTGCTGGACGCTGGGGATGGAGACAGCAGCCAGCACAGCCAGCCTACAAGCCCCCAACGAGGACACACGGATCTGGAGGATCTGTCCACCTCTTCGGACACGGACCACCAAGCTGGCCCATCTGGCGTGGCAGGGCCCAGCCGCTCCCCAGGACCCCTCCTACCCACCAACCCATCATCCAGGGATGCTGAACAGTCCCAGTCCCCTGCTGCCACTGTCGTTGCGGCCACACCCACGGTCATTGCGGCCACTACCACTGCCGCAACCGCCACCATCGCCGCACCGACCACCACCGCCTCCACCACCACCACGTCTTCGCTGGCACCAGCCCCAGCGCAGGTGGTGGCCCGGCCGACTGGATCCACCCTGGGAGCCACAGCGAGGACCGTGGTGAGCAATGTGGCTAGTGGGCAGGCCGGTGGCAGCAGGACTGGTAGGAGGAGCAGGGTCAGGGAAACGCCAGCCTCCCCTGGGAGCCATGCCCTGCCTCAAATGGCCAGAGTCCTTGGGGCCTATGAAGAGGCCCAAGGACAATGGGCCAGGTCTGCTACTGACACGCGGGAGGTGCTGGGGGTGCTGAGGTCCATGGACGCCCATATGGGCCAATTCGTGTCCCGTATGGACCAACTCGTGGACCTCATGGGCCAGCTGGTGGTGGCGGTGGGGTCACAGGCAAGGCCAGCAACACCACCTCCGCCACCACCTGCTAGGGCGCAGGGTCGGCCAGCAGTGTCCACTTCCCCTGCGTCCACAGCCAGTGAGCACACCTCACCCACCACCAGCAGGTCGCCACCACACACCCCCCTCCCAAACGTGGAAGGGGCCGTCCGAAGAGGAAACAGATCTCCCGGGAGGACTTCGCACGCTCCAGTCGCAAGTGAGGCAGCCAGCCAGCCTTCCGCCAGCCTTCCTTGACCAGCCACTGCATTGACTTGCTCTACGATCCCACTCCACACAGCCATCTGGATGGCATGTGTGTGTTGGACTATGGACATAGAACCAGTGGGTACACCCTGATCATCACGCAGCCATGACCGACAGCTCATTGTCACTGCACGCACCACTTTTGTCATCACCTTACACACAATCACATGTCACAGTTTGTAATAAATGCACCTTTTTCACTAACTGCTGTTTGTGCCCTGTGTTTTATTTGTACGGAATACAACGGCCACCTTGGGCGGAAGGGCACCTGATGCGTGGCATGGCAATGGAATCCGGAGGGCCTGTAGGGACCTAGGGGTGGGAGACAGAACAGGAGCACATTCAAAGAGTGTGTCACACACCCATCACACAGTACATGTCAACAACTACAAGCAATGTACACACATCGCACAGAGCAATAGGGCACAATGCCACAGTCACCAACAGTGGCATACTACCCTGGCCATGAAGCGTTGACACACTGCACGCAGTGAACATACGGCCACCCTGACACAGCACACACACACCTGCACAGATACAGACACATCATCCGTCGTACATGGACACTCACCGTCAAGTGAAGTAGCGGGCGATGAGCTGCTGGCGCACATTCCCAGCTTCCTCCTCTCCGCTGTCCACCTCACTCGAGCTGTCCTGGTCTGCGGGCTGGGGCCCTGGTTGATCTCCGTCATCCACAATGAGGGGGATCTGCTTCCGAATGGCCAGATTGTGCAGCATGCAGCACGCCACCACTATCTGGCACACCTTCTGTGGGGAGTACGCCAGTGCACCCTCGGTGCGGTCCAGGCACCTGAACCTGGACTTGAGGAGGCCAAAGGTACGCTCGACCACACGTCTGGTCCTCCCATGTGCCTCATTGTATCGATCGTCTGCTGGGGTGCGAGGATTCCTCAATGGACTGAGCAGCCATGCCCCATTCGGGTACGCAGAGTCACCTGGGTGTGAGGGACACAGAGAACCGTAGCTATTCCAACTGGACAGGGGACAGCATCGCACAACCAGCACGCTACACCACTCCACATACTCACCGACAATACAGGCACGATCCTGTTGCAGATTGGCCATCAGTCGTGGCAAGATGCTGTTGCGCATTATGTGTGCGTCATGGGCCGAGCCTGGAAACTTGGCACACACGTGGGTGATCACCATGTCCGCAAGGCACACCACTTGCACATTCAGGGAGTGCGTGTGCTTCCTGTTGCGGTACAGGTGCTCAGTGGCCTGTGGTGGAACAAGGCCAACATGAGTGCAGTCAATGGCTCCCACGACGTGTGGGATTCTGCCAAGGGCATAGAATGCACCCTTCACTGCCGCCAATTCACGAGCCCTGGGGAAGCGGATGTACCTGTTCCGGCACAGCATCATGGCTGCCAGTACATCCCTCAGCACCTTGCTGAACATGGGCTGGGACATCCCTCCTCCACTGCCCACTGTGTGCTGGAATGACCCAGTGGCGAAGAAATGCATGGCGGCCATCACCTTAGCCGTGGGGGTGACAGCAGTCGGATACACCCTGCGGGGACGGAGATGGGGCTCTAACATGGCACACAGTCGATGCAGAGTTGGCCTGTCCAGCCGAAACTTCCTGATTACCTCTGTATCGTCCATGTCCGCCAGCAATTGGTATGGGCGGTCAATGTTCGGTCTCCGCCTGGGTTAAATGGCAGAGGACACATGTCAAAGCAACACGGCACATAGCAATTTCGCATACACATCACTGACATGACTGAGCAAGCACATGAGCCACAGCCCAGCTGTCAAGCTGGGACGGCACGGCCACAATACACTTACACAGGTCTCCCAACAATGGCAATGGCAAGTGAGACATACCACTGCCATGTGCATGCACATGGTGATCTAGGCCCCAATGACTTGCGGGGCGTGCTGATGGGGACTGACTGCATATTCGTCAAGCGGCAACGCCACGGCAACATGAGTGTCTGCTGAGCATGGAACTGCTTCCGAGGCTGGATGAGTATGGCACACGACGACGACGATGTGGGCACGGGCTGAGCGGCCAATACAAGTGGGACCTGTGGCACGAGGGGATATGAGACAGTAGTAGGTGTCAGCACTGCACCCTATGTACAGCACTGTACGGATCACAGCTCCCGAAACATTGACTGGTGTCCACATTGACAGCCCCATGCCAAGACGGCTGTGTGCTTGCAGTCACAGGTGAGAGGTTACATTGCACGTGCCAGGTGGCAGACGTACATAGTGGGAGCTGGCATGTGTGTGCATGTGTCTCCTGTTCAGGATCCACCAGATGGGCGCTGACTCTGTACTGACCATTGGACACAGCATGTTCCGTGGAAGGCTTGTGTGTGTGGGATGGTGGCACTGGATGTGCCTCCGTTGGGTGGGGGCCATGCACAGGGCGGGTACGTCGATGATTGCGCATTGTTGGTCACGGTGGGTGCACCAACTAAGATGTGTTGCCCTGTGTTCAATTCCTATGTCCGCATGATGATGGACTGTGGATGTGGGCAGACTACACATTGGTCGATGTGCTGTCTATATGCATGTGCCTTCACACCAGGCACAGCTGCCCCTGCACATGTGACCCCTGCTGGACTCGCTGCTGGGTCTGTGGAGCTGATGCACCTTCTGCGCGTGGGGCGGACAGCTCTCCTCACTTCCCTCATTGCGCATGTCATGTCTTTGCCGCAGGTGACATGGATCATGGAGGGCCCACATGTACGCGTGGGTAGGCTACACATGATTGTTCACTGGTCGCCACCCCCAGTCAGTGTTTCGAATGGGAAGGTTGTCGTGCTGGTGGTATGTTCGATGTGGCGGATGGGCGGGCCTAGGTGCGGGCTTACATTCCGGACATGGGGGTAGTTGGATTGGCGACTAGTTGCAGTACACACGGGACACGTCTCTTCCTTTCCACATCTGGGTCATCCCTTGTACTAACTGACAGTGATACAGTCATCTTCGCCCAGCCCTCATGTCCTCCCCTCGCCCCCCAATATGCATGCTCACCTGCGAGGCTAGCGCTTGCACAGGCAGCCCCAAGCTCGCACCAGAGAGGGCAAGGAGTGTATGTGTGGGTCCAGTTGCACGAGTGGGCTGTCTCAGGGTATGATGTGTGGCGGGACGCCGTCCACCTGCGTGGTGCCCCAAATGGAGACCCGGCCTGCATGGACTATGCATCACAGTCTTCGCCTTCCGGATCCGCCACCTGCGACACCCAGTGGCTGTGGCTGCCCTTGCGGCCATGCCGCGTCCGTCTGTGGCTGATGGCCCACACATTCACTCTTTGGCCTCTCTGGGGAGGGCTCGGGGGTGGTGGCGCACGCGCTTGCACTTAGTCGCAATGGCATGTGGCGTGGTTGGTATGATGGGCAATGGATGGGATGGTGCGAGCCACCTCCCGTGACGTCAGTGCTGCTCGTGCTGTGGTGCGTCCCCCCTACACTTCCATTTGACTTGTGCCATGCTAGACGTTGAGGTTCTATTGCCTGCGTGATATGACCAGGAGGAGCGCGAGGAGACCTCTCACACACCATGCTCCACTGCCATCCCGTGCCCTGTATCGCCTGTGCGGATTGACTATGTTGGGGTTACACCTGGTCGACTGGGGCTGTGTGTGCCTTGTCAAGGGGCATGGCGGGCGCACAACAGGATCCAGCTTGTCCACAGAGGGTGGGCTGAGGTGCGCCTGGTACCGCCTTGTACGTGTGCCCGGCTGCTGTGCACACACGTGTTCACTCCCCCCGACAGGTGTCCTCTCACAATGCCCAGGGAAGCGGTGGTGTACTGTTCATGAGCCCTCCCAACACGGCGTGCTCCAACTTGGCATGTGCGCATCTACCCGTCGCACCCACCCACCTGAGCACTGCGTCCATACGACTTCACACGACACATGTGTGTCTTCCACAGTAGTGCTACTCATTTGCGTTGACATCCAATACCAGTGTACTACATGGTCATGTCACGACTGCCGTGTACTTCACATACTCTCATCCTCTCTCATTCGTACTTGTGAAATGAGTCAGCGGAGACAGTTTTGGTTTCAAACATTATATTGAGTCTTCTGTCCTCTGTGATGCAGTATAGTGGACACTACTGGCAGCGGAATACATGTTGAGGATATACTGAGCATGATAACAAATGGGATAGGGTGTGGGGTTACATCTGCTTGGCCAAGGCTGTGCTAATGTACATTTACGTATAGCTGCGGAGCTGCGGACTTTGACACAGACGGTATACATGTAGCCTACCAGACCGCTCGGCATCATGGGCACAGTCCATCTCAGTTCCATGTGACAGGTTTGCTGCGGTTGTTCCTCATGCACGCGTGCATGTGAGATGACATCAGGGCATGTGCTTGCGTGCATGCAGCGGCGTGCCACTTGTTGTTGCACTGTGGTGGTTACTGGACATGTCACAGTCACTGGGGTCGTGTTGTTGTTGTATGCACTTGTCGTCCATGCAAAGGTCCTGGTATGGGATTCCCGGGGCGGGGGTGGGAGGGGTGCAGCACCCACAGACTCCAGGCGACCTATTCATGTCCACTGAGCGGTGTGTGTGTCCATGTGCGCTGGATCCATGTCGTGTCCTGGTTGTTCGTGCAGTTCCGTCCATGTGGGTGCGATGCACAGAGCCCATGCCACTGCCTCCCACGATGCATGCGGTGTTCCTGGATGTGATGGGGAACAGTGTGCATGTCCCGGTCATATCCGATGTCATGGCGATGTCGTTGATGGTGTGGTTACAGTTGCCGGTCGTTTGGTATGGCTGTTGTGGTGGTGACTGGCCAGTCCGTGCGGAAGCTGAGCATGGGTGCGGGGTTGGACTTCATAGGTCACTCGGGGAACCTGCGTTGTGGTCCGACGTATTTACAGGTTGTCAGGTATGCGATGCCGTCCAGCAGGGCTTCCATGTCATTGGTGGTGTACATGTTTGCCAGCCAATGAAGCGGATGGTGGCTGTCAAGGTGTTGTTCGTAGGTTGTCCCTTGGAGGACCATGATGGGGCATGCTGGGTGACATTCGATGTAGCTGTTCTCGATGATCCGTCGTGTGGAGGCACAGTGGTTCCATTTCAGTGCGCGTGCGATGTTGGCCACATACGCCATGCCCCCATAGGCAGAGCAGGCCCTGTCGTGTGCGTCCAGAGGGAGGAGTAGTGGTAGCAGGTCCGCCTTCAGACATGCCGGGTTGGAGAGGCATATCTCGACGGGATGCTGGTAGGGACACCTCCGACAGTAGAAGACGGGCATGACGCAGCTGAACAATGTGATGCGGTAAGTCAGTCGGTAACTTACGTTCAGCAGGGACAGGAGATCGCATCCCAATGTATGTATCGTGTTGGTTTGGTACAGCTTGAGCTGTTCGGCGTAGTTGGGTAGGTGTGTTGCGGTTGCCATTTCGCAGCGGTTCGTAGAGGTGGCGTGCTCCGGCTGTGTGTGCAGTCTGCAATGTGCACGCTCCGGGGTTGCTGTGAGCTCTGTGTAGTCGTGGGGAGACAGGACTTGTGTTCTGTTGGCTTGTTTGGAGGACACGGGCCCTCTTCCCACATGCTTCTCAGACAGTTCAAGGTCAGTGCTGTGTGACTCCTTCCAATTAACTTGCATGTGGCCGACATGGGGGAGTGTTTTCTTCTTTCTTCCCCGTCCGTTGTGTGCTTCTGTGATATGCGCTATCTGCCCTGTGGTCGGTCTCCTCGGCATGCCTGTGTTGGTCTATTCTTGGACAATGGCTGTATTCACCGGCTTCTGTCGTAGGGCTGTGGTTTCGGTGTTGGAATGGAAGGTCATTCAGTGCTGTCTGCTCTCCCTTGTGTGGGCGGCAGGCTGCCTTTCCGCTCTGCGTTGGGCCTTGTGTGTGGATGTAATTCTTGGGCCACCTGTTGTCGGTCCCCGGGCTCTTTGGTGTTCCGTTTCATGTGTCTTGTTCATATGTGCAGGGTGGTATGGGTTTTCAGTGTGGTACTGGCGTTCCTCTTCCCGAAGGGGCCCTGCTTCTCCTAGTTGGTGTTGCCGCCGCTGTGTGCTTCGCCATGTTTGTTACACTGGGGTGTGTCCTGCTGTTGCGTGACTTCACTGACATGTGTGCGTCGGTTGTGTGGCGTTGGGTGTTGTCCGTGAATTGGACGTTGGGGACATGTCTGTGGCCGGCCTGTCACGTGTCATGTGCGTTCGGGGTGGGGCTGGTGTGTGTGCTGCTTGGTTGTGTCCCTGTGTCTGTGTGCGACGCATGCATGGCGCTGCGGTTGGCCTCTGCGTTGTGCGCATGTGTGGCGGCGTCATCGCCGCTTTGGGGCCGTGACGGGGTGGTTGGTTCCTAGTCCCAGGTGGTGTGTACACATGTGTTCTGCGATGTTAGGATTTGGCCTGTGTGTCATATGTGGATGCAATGGTGGATGTGTAGTGTGCACGCGCTGGTGGGGGGTTGTCCGCTTTTCCGCCCTTGCACTGTGTGCGCTGTTTGCGTGCACTTGTTGTGTGTGTGCCTACATGCGTCTCCGCGGTACGTTGCGTCCTTGGTGGTGCATCAGCAGAAGCATGGGAAGGGCCTGCAGTGCTGGATTCATGCCCGGGTGCCGCTTCTTCGTTGTCCGTGCTCGGCGTCCGTGTTTCCGCCTCTCTTTCACGTGCGGTGTCTCTTTGCCGTGGGAGCCGTTTGTTTGCGGCATCGTAATTTATGCGCCGGGCGGGACGTGTTTCGTCGGACGGTGTGTGTCAGTTGGGCTGCGCCGCTACGTGTGCGGGCGCACTTTGATGGCGGACGGTGTTGCTGGCTTGCCGGCGGTGTTTGGCCTGCTTTTCGCATCGTAATTGGGCGGGCGTGTGGACTGCTGCGTGCCGGCGGTAACTGGTGGTTTTTGCATCCGCCAGCACGGCGGTTGTGCTTCCGCCCGCCATCGTAATGGGCCCCTAGTACCTTCTTTCTGATGACATGGAACTACGGGACTTCTTGTTAGGTCCTCGAAAACCATGTCAAAGATGCTTCCTGTATGTAATATATAATGAAGTTCGGAAAGTTTCTCAGCAACCAGCTGCTGGAAGACTGCACAAGATTGACAGGGTTAATATAGAAAAGGCTCTAGCAGTGGTTGATAATGGTCTAGCAGCGGTTGATAACGGTATGACAACCTTACCCTCCAGGATATACTCTCTGGGTAACATAGTGTCATCTGCAATAGACATAACACAACATATGTCTGTACTACAACATGGGTAGTCACAACTTAGATTGAATATGCTATTGAGTTGGACACTCCAGACACTTCGTTCTGGTTGCATACCATGGTGACATATCAATGCCACAAGCCTATTTTCACCATATCACTATACGAAACAGCAAATACTCATGGCACGCAAAGATGTGTCATACACCATGTTACACATAGATAAGATAAAAAAAATTACTTTTCACTGTTGCTGAAATGCCTTCCACAGATTGGATAATTCACCAGTTCATTACTCTGCCGATTTCGACATTCCACTTCCAATACTGTCTACAATACCATCAAGTGGGCAGATATGAAGCGTTGGAGGAAGGGTATGTACATGAGTCTTGTGTTTTACCTTTTAAATTCCGTTGTCAGAGTAGGGAGACTGAGGTTTTTCTTAGAGGGTCTGGCTCTGAGAGTGCTTTAAGACATTCCTTAGTGTGCAGGGAAGTTTCGCTTCACGGTGCTTATAATGCATCCAGGGCAAACTTATATCTTGCTACTTAAAAGGTTCCCCAGTGGCTGTGATCCGTACGGCTTTCAGATTGCTCTCTAATGGGAGTTATTTGATGTTGAACAATCATGGGTGCTGCGGCATGAGACTGGGGATAGCCTATCTTGTCATGGTTTCTGCCATTCTGACATGTTGTACACAAGTACTGTTTCCACCTGCCCGGACAGTTAGGGAGGCAATACTTTGGCCTTTGATAAAACTTTCGAATGTTCGATTTGATGCCATGAGCAGACTGAAAGCCTGACTGGTCAAGAAAGATGTGGCCATAACATCTGCATGGGAGATGTTTGATCTTCAAGTTGCAAGGTCCTATTTAGAAATATAGTCGCTACTCCGCAATAATTTCCCAATGCATTTTGGAGAACTGGTGCACCACATTTTTAACATGTCTAATACTACGAGGGTAGCACACTTTTACAAAAGAATGGGCTCTGGTTTGGTTAGCACCTTCCAGACAGTCTTTGGAGTAATTCCATCATTTATACACACCATGCTCTGAAGCTTTTTTGGAGGCCTTCTGCTGGTGCTTCTCCTGGTTGTTGGAACTGTATTTTTATTTGTTCTGCTCTGCAATGGATGCCCTATATCAAGGTCAAATGGAATACTACCACATGGGCTCCTGTGCCGTGAACGCATTGTACAATGTTTCGCCAGACCCTTGCTTCAGGAACTGAATGAGCATTGGTTCTTCTCCTTTCGTCCTGTGTGGCTTCAATGCGTAAAGCCTGTATTCCGCTGTCTGCTGTGCACCTTTGAGTGTGCCTTGGACTTGTGCCTAGGGGTGCAACAAGTTCAGACTCTGAAGATAGAAGTACTGGTGGACCCCCTTAAAGGCCCATTTGTTTCGGTGTCCCTTGCATTTGCCTTTGCTTATGAACAAATTCTACAAGCCTTTCTGGGACGCGTCTGCTCCTGGTGAAGTGGATATTGGCTCTGGTTCTGCGGATTTCCTACTGGCTGTGGTTACTCCTTCGGTGGCTACTATGGGGGTAGGACAGGAACATGTTTGTTCTATAATCCTGCTCCAAGGTGTGCCTCTGGGATCATCATATGCAGGTGCTGGGAACAGCAATGTTTTGATTACCTCTCGGAACAAATAAATAACTTGGAAGTGTTGATTTATTTTACAAAGTTATATATAGCGCGAACTTGACCCGAATCAGGTATCAGAGCGCTTTACATAGCACCAGTTGCATTACATGAGGACACATTCATTTTTTGTTTTTTTTTGTTAGGCACAGGGAGATTAAGTGATTTGCCCAGAATCACAGGATGTTCAGCGTCATTGCCGAGACTCAAACCCAGTTCCCCAGATTCGAGGTCGACCGCCCTAGCCGTTAGACCAACAGCTCTCCCCTGATTGGTGGAAACTTTTAATTTGGCCTCTTTGCATTCCAAATTCCTTTTAAATTGAATTCCTTTTAATGCTTGATTTTTATTTTGCTTTTATACTTTTAATTGTGGCTTTCTGAATGCTTTGGTATCAAACAGTACAATTGTCTTTTTTAAAATGTTAGCGTCCTTTATGTAGATAAAAGCAGACATTTGAGGTGAGCAAATTTAGAGTGTCGCTGGTGTTGAGAGTGCTCTTACTGGAGCTGCTTTCCACCTAAACTTGAGAACTACCCAGAGCCTGAAAGGGTTTTGTTTTGATATATATATATATATATATGAAAGCTCCTCCGTTTCTCCGTTACACAGAACAGAAGCCAGCACTCACGGGGAAATGTTGCAAAAATCTTTATTGCTGTAAGCAACAAACAAACGCGTTTCGGCGTAGCGCCTTCGAAGGCCCCCCCCTCAAAGGCAGCCAACCCCACGCTGTGCAGGTCTTTTGGCTGTGTGTGACGGAGGATTAAGCCTTTGCCACGCAGCTTAGGATTGGCCTTTGGGCCCCAGGGACCCATTCCCCCGGAGCCAAATACAATTAAACAGGGGAGGGACATGCAGCCTCCCTCCCCAGGAGTTCTTGGGCCTGATGGACCTCATCCTCTGGGGCCAAATATAATTTAAAAGGGGTGAAGGCCACGTCGCCCCCTCCCTGGGCCTTATTAGGTTTCGAGGACACCACCCTCCATGGCCCTGTGTATTTTAAAGGGGAGGGGAGCCACGTGGCCCACCACACCGAGCCTTATTAGGAAGAGCAGTGTCTACACCATGTATCTTTGATTCACCCTCATAAAAGCCCATCTGTGCAATTTGGAAGATATTATAACATTTTATCAAGGGTAATCATTAAGAACAAATTTACCGATGAAAAAAACAGAAAGAGCAATTGATAGCCTCCTTTCCTGGTGGGATCGCCTTTTTTAAAGACTACCCCCCAGATGTACCCCCTCTGCAGTCACTTGATAAAGCATAAACTTTATGTACAGAATTAATGTGCAGATCCGGGGCCACTGACTACCTTTGCAGATAGTTTTTTATGATATATAATAAAAGGCTGCCACAACGTTTAGCATATTGCGTCTACCATACTTTTGATTTGGGCCAGGTGAAATTTAAATTATGCGGGCATAATTCTCATAGTTTTTGGAATTTTTCGCCATGCTTGATATGCAGAATTCCTGAAATTACACCATTGCATCACGTCCTGTGATTATTCGCCTATCACAGCAAACTTTTACCACAAGAATGCAGGAATAAAGCAACCAGCTAGAGCGGGAGCGGCTGTTCCTCACACCACTTGTGTCTTTTGTGCTATATTTTTACCACGAGATGCATTCCTCATAAAAAATTGATACTAGGACGCATTTTGCTCTAAAATCTATCTCTAAGTGATGGATTCTCATTTTACGTAATTATCTGCAATTTTTGCATAATTTTCCCAAAAATGTTCATTGTTACGCAAAAGCAAGTACAATAGTTTTGCACGCCCCTATCTTTGACCTGGTCCACATTAGCCTTAATTTGGAATGGTTCATTACCCACTGAAGTCAGATAATATGACCCTGTTGTCATGTAAAAAGTGATCCTAAGGGCAACCCAAAGTTCATATGTGATTTTTAAAGTTTGTGGGCAACAGTTCCTATTAAGTTCCTATTAAGAGTTCCTGTTGGACTTGGCCCTTATGTTCCCAAAAATGTTCGCTTTTTCCCCCTGGCCTATGTATTTACCTGATGTGTCTAAAATGTAAAAGGGTAATACTGTGTAATGGTGTCACTGTCACTTTTAAAATGGACGCCATTCCTGCCTGCCCTTGTGCCGCCTGACTGAGTTGAGTGGCGGTCTAGATGTTGTTTCCCAGCACTCCCAGCTTTTGGAGGGAAACCTGGCAGCCAGGGTGCCCTACACCTCCCCCTAAACCAGTTAAGACCGGTTCCCCAGGGAACCTTCCAGAAGTTGCCAGCCTTCTCTGGTAGGTGGGGTGAGGGGTGGATATATAGGAGGGGCTAGGCTGCCATGTGCTCAGTGACAGAGCAGGAGAAGTGACCGAGGGGGAACTCTGCCAGGAGGTACCGCCACATTGGGCCTGTGTGTTGGCCCCTGTGCCCCTATGCACCCCTCTGTTGTCCCCCAGGGCCAGTAAAAGAGACATCGCCGGAGTGGAGGCTGCTGTGTTGGCAGGATTGCAACCATAATGGAGGATGACCGTTCCTAGGAACTGCTGCTTCAGGACTGGTGAGCCGCCCTGCTGGCCGCTGATCTCGCCCTGCATTACCTGTCTCCTGGCCCCTAGCGCCTCGTGAGCGCCCTACTGAGACTGCCCGTATCACAAGGAGGTGAGGAGTGTGGGCAAGACCTTCCTCTGTGGGCCCTGGACCCGTGAGGTCCCTAGCGCCTTGGGAGCGCTTCACTGTAATTGACTGTTGCCTGCCTGCACCCTAGCACCTGGGGAGCACTAGATCTAATGTGCCAGAAGAGGGGCTGTCGCCTGCAGCGCTGTGCTGACAGAGCGCCACCACTGGATGCTGCATTCTGCAGCTAGGCACCATGTTCTGACTGCCCAGGAGGTGAGGAGCCTGCGCGTCCCTGCAGCGCTGTGCTGCCGAAGTGCCACGAGGAAATCCCAGCGTGTGGGATCTTCCCCACTGCCTGCCTGGGGAAGAGCGGGTGCCCACCCCGCGTGTGTGCTTATACCAGGAGGGAGCCCACCCCTCCGTGAGGAAAAGAGGAACTGCCGGGAATCACCGCCGCCTGCCCAGGAGCGCCGCGCGGGCTTCCCCGTGACGTCAGGGGAGCCGCGCTGGGATTGGCGCTGGCGAGAGCGCCTACAGGGAAGTCCCGCCCCGTGAGCGGCAGGAAGTGCGGGAAGCCGTCCGGAGCCTCGCGGGCTCCACATCAAAGTCCCGGGTCCCAGGAGAGGGCCCGGGTGAAGTCCGGCGAAGCGCTGCTGGTGGCGGGGCTCTCATGCCCTGAGGAGAGCCCCGCGTGTGCCGGCCGCAGGGAAGAGTCCGGAGCCTTTCGCCGAACTCCCGGGTCCCAGGAGGGGGGCCCGGGTGAAGTCGGGAGCGGCTCTACCATTGGCGGGGCTCTCGGGAGCAGATGAGAGCCTCGTGTGCCGCCCAGCCTGCAGCGGGAAGAAGAGTCCTGGAAGAGCCGGTGAGTGGGGCCATGTGGCGGGTTGGGGGGTTGGTCGAGGCACGGTGTTGGTGCCTTTCCCCCAGTGGCCCCAAGCCCTGGAGGAGAAGGGCTCCCCCGGGGTCCGAGCTGCGCAGGCCTTGGTTCTCCCAGCTGCCCCGCTGGACAGTGGGCAGCTGCAACGTGCCGCCACATTTGTTTTTGAAGCCCCGTGGGGCTCCACGCCGGATTGGGCCTCAGTGCCCCGGGGGCTACACAGCGGCGCCGCAGTTGCGGGTCGCTGCAACGTTGAGGCATTTTTCTATCCTCGAGTCCCAGGAGGGGACCCCCAACTGGCTGACACTTTGTGAGCCACGGCATTGGTAGCTCGAGAGCCCCAGAAGAGGGGCTCCCACATGCAGCGTCTGGGGCAGTTTCTTGTATTTCAGAGTCCCAGAAGAAGGACTCCTACGCCCCAGGACTGCCGAGTAACTTGGTGTCTGCCTTTTCCCCAACTGCACTGCTGGACAGTGGGCAGTTGCAACGGTTGGGGGCACTGGTCATTCGAGGGTCCCAGGAGAGGGGCTCCCTAGGCGCAGTGGCGCCAGAGACTGAACTGCGACAGTTGGGGCAAGTAGTATTGTTATGCCCACAGGTCCCTGCCTAAGGCCACATTGGGATGGTTGCTGTTCATGCCTAATGCATTTAGGATAAGGAGGTTTTGTATGCCCATGTTACGCGGGCGGTATGGTTTATGCCCAATGTGACCGATGCCGCATGACTGGTGCCTAAGAGTATGTCCAGGTGGTTGCTTGAGCCAGTTGGGTACGCCTAAGGATGTCATATTGATGATGCCTCACATGCGTATGCCCTATGCTAATGTTTATATGCCTAATGTTTTACCCCTAAGGCTACATTGCTGGCCTACTGCATAATGTACTTCTATCTGATAAGAGGGGCTAGGCCTGAAGATGTTTTCTGAATAACGCGCCCATGTTAATGAGGTTTATTCCTAGGTCTATGTGAAGTATGATTTTTGTCTAATGCCATGCAATGCTGGTTTCGTTCTAGGCCCATCCTAATATGGTAATGCAGATGGTTATGCCTAATGCTCACAGGTTTTACGCCTAATGTTATGCAGCATAGGTTTCACAGGTTGCGGTGCCTTATGCCCAATGATTCTACGCCTAAAGTGACCTAACGCTTTTCCCTAAGGTTGGCATTGCGGCTCTTGCCCTAATGTGTTCCTGCGAACGCAATGCCACATGCTAATGTGCTTATAATGATTCTGGCAGCGGCCCGATTGGCGCTGCCCTGTACATCGTCCCCACTGTTTATATCTACCGGGTGCCGGTTGGCGCCGTGTTACCACTGTGGTTACATTCGGCTATGCTGATTGCATAATACATATGCTGTTTTTCTTACTCCAACTGGTGTGGTCTCCTTTTTGTAGTGTGCCTGGTGGGTCGCCTGTGTGTGCTGCGCGGATGCTTTACACAATGCTTCCTGGTTTAGCCTTCCCGCTCTGCACCACGCTACCCCGTTTCTAACATTGGTGTTCAGCGGTGGGATAGGACTTGTGTTTGTGCAGTACCACAGCGACAACTGGTTGCACTACAAAGGGTGCACTTGAGACTAACCACAGATTTTGGGACTGTTTTGCTGACTGTATTTCCTCCTGGAAGTGTTGTTTTGGGGATTGTGTCTCCCTGTTGCACTGTGGGTGGTGTATCCCGGGGGTATCTCACCAGGATGGGGTTAACCTACGACGAGGATTGCCTGTGGGAGTACACTGAGCAGGAGGTGATAGACCTCTGCCAAGAGAGAGGGATACCCACAGTAGGCAACACCCGCAGGAAGTTGTTCCTCTATGAGGCCCTGAGAAGGGGGGAACCCGTAGAGCCCTGTGGGGACCTTTCTGATTACCCCTCCGCATATTTAGGGGGTGGATCTGGTAGAGTCCGTGAGGGGTCCCAGTCCATAACCCTGGAGGGTGGTGACTCTGAGGAGGAAGAAGATGACAGGGCGGAGACGCCAGTAGCTAATGAGGACACCAGAGAGAGGGAGTCCCGTGCTGGGTCCAGCCCCAGGGGCACTGCCCCACCCCTTTCCCTGTCCCCAGAAGAGTGGGCAGATAGGAGGGAAGAAAGGGAGCATCAGCTGGCGCTGGAAAGGCTCAGAGTGGAGCTAGCGCAGCTGAGAGTTGAAGAAAAGAGGCTAGAGACCGAGAGGGTCCTAGCACAGGAGAGAATGGCTGAGGCGGAGAGGGCCTTCGCCAGGGAGAGACTAGCTCAGGGGGGTAGGTTGTCCCCCGAGAGTGGTTTCTGTGGTCTGGATTCACCAGTGAGGGTGGGATCCAGTGGTGGCAGTGAGAGTGAAGCCAGTGCAGGAAGTCCCACTCCCAGAAGCCGGAAGATGGTGCCTGATCCCCAGAAGGAGGGGGGCAGGTTGGAATTTAGGGGCGGCAAGAAACTGTCCCATCAGTCTTGGGGGGAGTATGTGGACGTGTGTTGGACCGCACTGGAGGAGTGGATGGTGTGTGGCGCGGTGACAGATGGGGAAGGGCTGTTCCGCCTGATTATCAGGGAGCATGTGCTCAAGAGTTGTTCTCCCAGGTTGCGCCACCACCTGTTGCAGTGTGGGCTCTCAGACCCCAGGGAGCTTGCACGGGAGGCAGACCTTTGGGTGAGTGCCAGAGAGTCTGAGAAGGCATTGGGGAGTGATCCTGAAGGGAGTGGTGCAGGGATCTTCCAACCCAGCGAGGTGGGAGAGGTGGAGAATAGCCCAGCTAGGTCCCAGGATAGTGAGAGGGTTGTAGGGCCTCACATCCTATCTATAGGAAGGAGTGAGACGGGGAGGTGTCCCGAGGTGCCCCAACCGCAGTCTCAGGGCCTGGAGAGTTCCATAAGGGAACCCCAGGTTGGGAGCCTAGGCTGTCCCGATGGGCCATCCATGGAAGGGGATCCCCCAGTGTCAGGAGAACCCGGGGCATCTATAATCCGAGCTCCAGGGGTTCTGGGGTCTGCTCAGCCACAGGGTTTAGATCCTGGGCTGGGGTGCCAGGTTCAGGGGCTGCCTGACCTGGAGGGAGGGGCACTTGTAATCAAGGTCCCTACCGGTTTCACCTCCAGGGGTACTTCTCCAGGTGGGAGGGTGCGGAACTCTGGGAGGGGGTGCAGAGGGAGGAAGGACTCGCCTCTGGCACCGGCTCAGCCACAGGGCTTAGATCCTGGGTTGGGAGGCCAGGGACAGGTACTGCCTGACCTGGCAGAAGGGACGTCTGTTAGCAGTGTCCCCCTGGAATTGTCTTCCAGGGGTACCACTCCAGTTGGGAGGGTGCGGAACTCTGGAAGGGGGTGCAGAGGGAGGGAGGACTCGCCTCTGGCACCGGGGCAACCCAAGGGTTTAGACCCTGGGTTGGTGGATCAGATGCAGGGCCATGGCCCTGGACGAGGGAGAGAGTGGTGTTCTGAGGGTGCCCTGCATAGGAGGAGCGTGCGGAACCCCAGAAGGAGAGGTAGGGGGAGGAGAGCCTTGCCCCTGACTTGTGAACAGTGTGAGAGTGTGGTCCCCAGGTGGGAAGACCAGTGGCAGTTTGGGACTGCACAGAGGAGGAGGAGAGTGGTCAACGGGCACTACGGGCCTGGGGCTACTGCCCCCCACTCTGTGAGACAGCCAGAGACATCTGGATGGCCTAGGGGCCGGTCCTGGCTGCAGCCAACTAGGGAACACCAGGGGGGTGGCCTAGTTGGTCCAGGAGGAGTTGAGAGAGGGAACCATCGGGTTCCAGAGTGGCGAAGAACCTGTGGGTGCCCCTGCAGTTGTGGGCCCGCGTCCACATGTTCTCGCCCCAAGCAGGGAAGCCCATCAAGGCATTGATCGGTCTACCCTGGCTTTTGGCTGGGAGGGGGTTGTGTTGGACTTGGCCCTTATGTTCCCAAAATTTTTCGCTTTTCCCCCCTGGCCTATGTATTTACCTGATGTGTCTAAAATGTAAAAGGGTAATACTGTGTAATGGTGTCACTGTCACTTTTAAAATGGACGCCATTCCTGCCTGTCCTTGTGCCGCCTGACTGAGTTGAGTGGCGGTCTAGATGTTGTTTCCCAGCGCTCCCAGCTTTTGGAGGGAAACCTGGCATCCAGGGTGCCCTACACCTCCCCCTAAACCAGTTAAGACCGGTACCCCAGGGAACCTTCCAGAAGTTGCCAGCCTTCTCTGGTAGGTGGTGTGAGGGGCGGATATATAGGAGGGGCTGGGCTGACATGTGCTCAGTGACAGAGCAGGAGAAGTGACCGAGGGGGAACTCTGCCAGGAGGTACCGCCACATTGGGCCTGTGTGCTGGCCCCTGTGCCCATCTGCACCCCTCTGTTGTCCCCCAGGGCCAGTAAAAGAGACACCGCCGGAGTGGAGGCTGCTGTGTTGGCAGGATTGCAACCATAATGGAGGATGACCGTTCCTAGGATCTGCTGCTTCAGGACTGGTGAGCCGCCCTGCTGGCCGCTGATCTCGCCCTGCATTACCTGTCTCCTGGCCCCTAGCGCCTCGTGAGCGCCCTACTGAGACTGCCGGTATCACAAGGAGGTGAGGAGTGTGGGCAAGACTTTCCTCTGTGGGCCCTGGACCCGTGAGGTCCCTAGCGCCTTGGGAGCGCTTCACTGTAATTGACTGTTGCCTGCCTGCACCCTAGCGCCTGGGGAGCGCTAGATCTAATGTGCCAGAAGAGGGGCTGTCGCCTGCAGCGCTGCGCTGACAGAGCGCCACCACTGGATGCTGCATTCTGCAGCTAGGCGCCATGTTCTGACTGCCCAGGAGGTGAGGAGCCTGCGCGTCCCTGCAGCGCTGTGCTGCCGAAGTGCCACGAGGAAATCCCAGCATGTGGGATCTTCCCCACTGCCTGCCTGGGGAAGAGCGGGTGCCCACCCCGCGTGTGTGCTTATACCAGGAGGGAGCCCACCCCTCCGCGAGGAAAAGAGGAACTGCCGGGATTCACCGCCGCCGGCCCAGGAGCGCCGCGCGGGCTTCCCCGTGACGTCAGGGGAGCCGCGCTGGGATTGGCGCTGGCGAGAGCGCCTGAGGGAAGTCCCGCCCCGCGAGCGGCAGGAAGTGCGGGAAGCGGTCCGGAGCCTCGCGGGCTCCGCATCAAAGTCCCGGGTCCCAGGAGGGGGCCCAGGTGAAGTCCGGCGAAGCGCTGCTGGTGGCGGGGCTCTCATGCCCTGAGGAGAGCCCCGCGTGTGCCGGCCGCAGGGAAGAGTCCGGAGCCTTTCGCCGAAGTCCCGGGTCCCAGGAGGGGGGCCCGGGTGAAGTCGGGAGCGGCTCTACCGTTGGAGGGGCTCTCGGGAGCAGATGAGAGCCCCGTGTGCCGCACAGCCTGCAGCGGGAAGAAGAGTCCCGGAAGAGCCGGTGAGTGGGGCCGTGTGGCGGGTTGGGGGGTTGGACGAGGCACGGTGTCGGTGCCTTTCCCCCAGTGGCTCCAAGCCCTCGAGGAGAAGGGCTCCCCCGGGGTCCGAGCTGCGCAGGCCTTGGTTCTCCCAGCTGCCCCGCTGGACAGTGGGCAGCTGCAACGTGCCGCCACATTTGTTTTTGAAGCCCCGTGGGGCTCCACGCCGGATTGGGCCTCAGTGCCCCGGGGGCTACACAGCGGCGCCGCAGTTGCGGGTCGCTGCAACGTTGAGGCATTTTTCTAGCCTCGGGTCCCAGGAGGGGACCCCCAACTGGCCGACACTTTGTGGGCCACGGCATTGGTAGCTCGAGAGCCCCAGAAGAGGGGCTCCCACATGCAGCGTCTGGGGCAGTTTCTTGTATTTCAGAGTCCCAGAAGAAGGACTCCCATGCCCCAGGACTGCCCAGTAACTTGGTGTCTGCCTTTTCCCCAGCTGCCCTGCTGGACAGTGGGCAGTTGCAACGGTTGGGGGCACTGGTCATTCGAGGGTCCCAGGAGAGGGGCTCCCTAGGCGCAGTGGCGCCAGAGACTGAACTGCGACAGTTGGGGCAAGTAGTATTGTTATGCCCACTGGTCCCTGCCTAAGGCCACATTGGGATGGTTGCTGTTCATGCCTAATGCATTTAGGATAAGGAGGTTTTGTATGCCCATGTTACTCGGGCGGTATGGTTTATGCCCAATGTGACCGATGCCGCATGACTGGTGCCTAAGAGTATGTCCAAGTGGTTGCCTGAGCCAGTTGGGTACGCCTAAGGATGTCATATTGATGATGCCTCACATGCGTATGCCCTATGCTAATGTTTATATGCCTAATGTTTTACCCCTATGGCTACATTGCTGGCCTACTGCATAATGTACTTCTATCTGATAAGGGGGGCTAGGCCTGAAGATGTTTTCTGAATAACGCGCCCATGTTAATGAGGTTTATTCCTAGGTCTATGCGAAGTATGATTTTTGTCTAATGCCATGCAATGCTGGTTTCGTTCTAGGCCCATCCTAATATGGTAATGCAGATGGTTATGCCTAATGCTCACAGGTTTTACGCCTAATGTTATGCAGCATAGGTTTCACAGGTTGCGGTGCCTTATGCCCAATGATTCTACGCCTAAAGTGACCTAACGCTTTTCCCTAAGGTTGGCATTGCGGCTCTTGCCCTAATGTGTTCCTGCGAACGCAATGCCACATGCTAATGTGCTTATAATGATTCTGGCAGCGGCCCGATTGGCGCTGCCCTGTACATAGTCCCCACTGTTTATATCTACCGGGTGCCGGTTGGCGCCGTGTTACCACTGTGGTTACATTCGGCTATGCTGATTGCATAATACATATGCTGTTTTTCTTACTCCAACTGGTGTGGTCTCCTTTTTGTAGTGTGCCTGGTGGGTCGCCTGTGTGTGCTGCGCGGATGCTTTACACAATGCTTCCTGGTTTAGCCTTCCCGCTCCGCACCACGCTACCCCGTTTCTAACAGTTCCTATTAGCAGCTGACAGAAAAACTAATTCCCAAAATAGTTTGTGATTTGGAGATGTGGATGCTTTCAGCATTACTTCCCTGTTTATGATACATGAATTAGAAATGTGTTTATAGGTGTTTTTATTTTATAAGATCCTATAATTGCGCCC
The DNA here is from genome assembly GCA_963921515.1 of Calotriton arnoldi. Classification (NCBI taxonomy): domain Eukaryota; kingdom Metazoa; phylum Chordata; class Amphibia; order Caudata; family Salamandridae; genus Calotriton; species Calotriton arnoldi. The sequence goes on along the minus strand of CAWUFW010005122.1, from coordinate 90,847 downwards.
AACTTTCTACACCCATTTTCTTTATGTGTTCAATAGTTGTTCAATAGTTGTCTCTAGCGCCGTTCTTTGCAGCTGTCATCTTGATTCCACATATTTTTGGGGCAAGAGGTAATCCTTTTCTTCAGGTATTTTCTGTTCTGAGCTATCCAGTATAATTCCCGTATGAAACACTTGGATCCTATGCCTCTACCTGATATATTTGTGGTATCCTCAATACATTTTTACCAAAAAAGTACATTCTTCTGGTTCATTGACCTAATGTTTTTAGGGTAGCATATTAAACATGTGCATAGTACCTTTGATGGTCTTATCTGACGAAAAGTTACAAAGTGTGTGGGGGGAAATGTTAATTGATTGTAGTAACTTTTAAGAGATGATCACTCAAGTCTATAACTGTGATTTCAAAATGTAAAATTTGTTACTGAATGGACAACTGGGTGTGAGAGGCCTGCCTGTCTCTTCTAAATGTTATTTTATTTATTCATTTATTTAGAGGTTTTTGTATAGCGCCAAAAAAGCTACTTGAGGTAGCCACAGAGCACTATGGGGCTTATTTACAAGCCCCTTGCGCCACTTTTGCGTCATTTTTAACATGGGAAAAGTGACGTACGGGTGGCGCAAGGGACTTGTAAATAAGCCCCTATGTGTTTGATAACAGTGGTTCGGGCATAAATGGGATGTTAAATATTGGAAAGGACACCAAAGGGACTGGATTATCTGGGATGAAGAAGATGTAAACGCTTCATTCGGAGTGTGACCGTGTGCCTTATATGGAGAGGCCCGGTTTAGGCGTCTAATCTATACGCCAGAGTCAGAGTGCCCAGTGGCCAGCTGCCAGACTTCCAAGGGTGTCAAGTGGTGGTGGTAGCCTGGAAACTAGCTGTAGGTTGGTTTGCAAAACAATATGGGGGCTTATTTACAAGTCCCTTGCGCCACCCGTACGTCACTTTTCCCATGTTAAAAATGACGCAAAAGTGGAGCAAGAGGCTTGTAAATAAGCCCCATGTTTTTTTAAAGCTTCCTGGATCTCCGAAGATTGCTTTACTGCCCTGGATGCGAGTTAACGGACTTCCAGAGGGAGGATACGAGGCTCTGAAGGGTTCTACCTCCAAATCCTTGAGGTGGAACTGGGGGGTGGAGTGCAGATTCTTGCACGTGGGTCGTAGACTCCGGGAGGAGTGGTATGAGCCAAAAGTCCCGGACAGATGGATGGGCGCCCTGATTCCAACCTATCCATTGTAGAAAATAATACTGAATAATATAGAATTAGTAAATGTCGTATATCGAAGCACAAATGTTAGACAGAGTATTTCTAATTTTAGAGAGCCTTCTGATATGTACACAAGCTGAGTGCTGCATGATACATGTGACAATCCTTTGGAAGGCCCAGTCCTGCTTGGCTCTTCGGCTACGCCTGCCCCTTGCTGGGCTTCAGTACGCTATCCCTGTGAGTCTGCAGGCGTGCCCTTCCATTAAATACGCATCAGCAAAGAAGTAGTGAATGATCTGTAGGAACTCTTGCCTAGTTTATTTTGGTTCAAAATGGCGTGTATGCTAAACTCGCCCGTATTCAGTATGCGTCACATAAAGGCACAGGGGCTTATTTACAAGCCTGTTGCGCCGCCAGTACGTCACTTTTTCCCATATTAAAAGTGACGCACCTGTGGCGCAAGGTGCTTGTAAATCTGCCCCACAGTTGGATCTTCCTCAGCCCTCACAAGGTGAGACTAAGGATGCCAGTGAGGAAGTGTCAGAGATTTAAGGGCAGATTTACAAGAAAGGGACGCATCTTTAGAGATGCGTCACTTTCCCTGCGCTACCCGGAGAAACCCTTGCACCACCATGGATGCACCGTATTTGCAATACGGCGCACCATGGCGCAAGGATTGACAGATGCATCAGGAATTCTGACGCATCTGTTGGGGCAAAGGTCACGCATTGCTGGAGTCATGTCACAAGCACGACTGCAACTCCAGCAATGCGTTTTGAGGCCTATTCCCACTACACTGCCTCACTCCTTACGCCTGCAGGCGAAAGGTTTTGACGCAGTGGCGTCCTAGAAGTGAGGCAGTGAAATCTTGTAGATTTCACTGCATCACTTTTACTAGGCTTTCCTGCTCTGGGAACGCCCACCCTGCATACATTATACCTGACGCAGGTATAATGTGATGCAGGGCTTTACAACGTGACGCATCCCCCTAGATGCATCACTTTGTAAATTGGCCGCATTTTTACGCCGCTGCTGCGTCACAAACGTGACGCAACGGAGGCGCAACAGTGTTGCAAGGGGCTTGTAAATCTGCCCCTTAGGCGGGAAACATGTCCTTGATATGGAGCTGCGGCACTCGCTGGCTCTGCTCTCCATTGGTTGACTGGCCTCTGCCGGGCCCTTGGGGAGGTAGGGGCACGAGGGCCCTTCACACGACAACATCACATTCATGCCATACTGGCCATATCACAGTCATTCTTCGGACCTTTTCGGCCAAACCACGGATTAAAAGCTTAGAGCCAGCTCTTCCTGTCCTAAATAATCTCTCCAATAAAAGGCCCCTTCAGCTGAGAGCAGGCAGGGAGGTGTGAAGGGGGGGACAATACGGCCATGTGAATGCCTCCGTGATACCACAATAAATACAGCGAGGGGACAATTTAACTCTGCTACTCGCAGCATCATTCCGCTGGTTTGCTTTACACCACCCTGTCTGATCAGCAGTTTTTAGAACTGATTCGGGAGACCTGCACATATTCTCACTTGTCCTGGCGGCTGGGAAATGGCTTCTCTTTTACAGAAAACGATAGCATTAAGGCTCTTCCGTCCTCTTCCGTTGCTGTTTCCCATCAGAATGTCTCTAGCCGCGAAGAGTGCGTGGGAAACGAACAAGTGGCGAGCCTCACTTCAACACATTCAACATTAAATGAATAACCTAACATCCATCCATCTATCTATCTATCTATCTGTCTACTTATCTATCTATCTATCTATCTATCTTTGTCTATCTGTCTGTCTATCTCTTTCTATTTCCGTCCCTCCGCCCGTCCGTCTGTCTGTCTGTCTATCTATCTCTGTCTATTTCTGTCTGTCCGTCGGTCCGACCGTCCGTCCGTCTGTCTGTCTGTCTATCTATCTATCTGTCCGTCCATCTCTTTCTATTTTCGTCCGTCCGCCCGTCCGTCTGTCTGTCTATCTATCTCTTTCTATTTCTGTCTGTCCGTCCGTCTGTCTGTCTGTCTGTCTGTCTATCTATCTACCTATCTCTGTCTATTACTGTCTGTCTGTCTTTCTGTCCGTTCATCTGTCGATCTGTCTATCTATGTGTCTGTCTATCTATCTGCCCATTCTCAAATCTGCGTGGTTGTCTCTATGTTTGTGTCTGCCTGTCTACCGGTCTGTGCCTCTACCTATAAATTTGCCTCATTTTCCCTTAATCTGAATGCCTTTCTGTGACTCTCTGCCTTTGCATTTTTGCATCAGTCTCCATTCATATGTGTCTACCTCTCAGCCTGTCTCTCCAAACACCTGTCAGTCTACTGAGAGTTGAGTCTTTCTATATGGGCATCTTCCTTCCTGACTACCCCTCTGTGTGTGTTCCCATGTGCATCCCTCCATTCCGTCAAGTTTTTGCATCACAATCTCGCCCCCTCCCTGTCTTCCTTATCTGCCTCTGTGTGTCTGTGTGTGTGTGAGCACGTCTGTCTGTCTGCGTCTGTATGTTCATGGATACGGTCTCTCTTTGTGCCTATTCTATCTGCCTCTCTCTGTCATTCTTTCTGTCTACATATCTGTATATTAGTGCTTCTCTGCACGCCTTACTGTCTCTTCATCTGTGCCCCTCTGAGTCTCTCTGGCTGTCTCTATGTATCTCTGTCTGTCTTTAGACCACTGTCTGTCTTTGTAGCTGGGAGTCTTCCTCTGTGACCGGCATCTTTCTGTCCAGTTTTATACTCAATTTCAAGACGTCATGCAAAATATACATGTTATTGAATAACTTAAACAAAAGAGAAACACAGGCTGTGCTCTGTGTTTTTCATTGAAATCTCGCGGCTTCCAGTTCCCGGGGCGGCTCTGGGAAACTCTAGCGAAGGGGAAGCCAAGCCTGGTCAAAATGAAATGTATCACCAACTTTTTAGCGTCCGCCCGGCGTTTCCTGCTCCAATAAACGGAGCCCTCGCAGCCCCGAGATGGAGGCGCTCGCTCTATATTTAGCCATCTGCATGGCTGATCCCTCAATGGCTTTCCGTCCGCTCGCCACATTAGCCTCTGCTAAAAAGACTGTGCTTCATTGTGGGGCCGGGTCTGAGGGGCACTGGGCTCGGATTAACATGCAGTCCATTAAATCAAAGTGAGTGCGCACGTCGTTGTGTCTCCCCTCATGGATTTCAGGATTCTGCCAGGATTACACCCGCGCTCTGCTGGGGCCGCTTGCTTAGAGATAAATCTGCGGCTGTCAGGTACGTAGGGCAGCGGGGGCAGGGTGGTGCTTCTGGACGTGTCCTCGGGTCCCCAGCGGCGCTGTGTGCTGTGCTGGCGGCACAGCTGGGCTCACGCTGGGCTTTGTGGTGTCCAGTCGGCACGGCAGGGCTCACGCTCCACTGCGTGGTGCTTGAGGCACAGCAGGAGTCACGCAGCGCTGTGTGTGCTTGCAGCACCACACAGGCTCACGCAGCGCTGTGTGTGCTGGCAGCACCACACAGGTTCACGCAGCGCTGTGTGTGTGCTGGCGGCACCACACAGGGTCACGCAGCGCTATGTGTGTGCTGGCGGCTTCCAACAGGCTCACGCAGCGCTGTGTGTTTGTGCTAGCGGCTTCACACAAGCTCACGCAGCGCTATGTGTGTGCTAGCAGCACCATACAGGCTCACGCAGCGCTGTGTGTGCTGGCGGTACCATACAGGCTCACGCAGCGCTGTGTGTGCTAGCAGCACCATACAGGCTCACGCAGCGCTGTGTGTGCTGGCAGCACCATACAGGCTCACGCAGCGCTGTGTGTGCTAGCAGCACCATACAGGCTCACGCAGCGCTGTTTGCTGGCAGTACCACACAGGGTCACGCAGCGCTATGTGTGTGCTAGCAGCACCATACAGGCTCACGCAGCGCTGTGTGTGCTGGCTGCACCACACAGGCTCACACAGCGCTGCGTGTGTGCTAGCGGCATCACAGAGGTTCACGCAGCGCTGAGTGTGTGCCGGCTGGCTGCAACACATAGTCTCACGCAGTGCTGTGTGGTGTGCCAGGGGCATTTCCAGGTTCACGTGGCGCTGTGTGGTGTGCCGGCGGCACCACACAGGCTCACAAGGCGCGGTGTGAGTGCTGGCTGCACCACACTGGCTCACGCAGCTGCTGTGTGGTATGCTGGGGGCATGGCCATGTTCACACAGCGCTGTATGATGTGCTTGAGGCGCTGCTGGGCTCACGCCGCGCTTTCTAGTATACACGGGGCACGGGTGCAAGGCTAACAGCGCCTTTTCCCCTGTCCCGGGAAATTTTGAGCGGACCCCCTGCACCAACAACAGGGTCTTGGGTGTAAAGATCGCGGCCCTGGCGAAGCAGGTGCTGTTCTCCCGGGAGCTGGGCGTTGCGTGATGTATTCGAAGCTGTGTTCTTTTGTTGGTCAGTTTTGGCTTTTGCAAGTACCTTTCCTTTGCACAATATCAACAGGGCGGACGGCCTATTTAGAGCCCGGATGCAGAGACGTTTTAAGGCATGGGCAAAGTGGGCTCTGGCCCAGGGCCCCAGCTTTTCAGGGGCCCCCTGACAGAGCCAGCTATCTTCTGCATAGAGTCTTGCCCTGATGACCTTGAATCATTTTTAAACAGATTGGTATAAATAGCATTTTTCTATCATTTGTTTTTAATGAGTGAGCGTCTTTTACAGAAATTTTGAGGACAAAATGTGTTTGTTTCATGCAACATCCATATAAAAAGTTTCTTTTAGCTCAATAAAGGAACTCACATATGAGAAATGGGAGGGTGTGACAGATTATTTGCAGTAATATTAGTGAGCTGCTGCTGTGTTACATTACTGAAAACACACATCACTATCCCTGAATATCAGATGCACACACATTTAGAATTTGACCTAAGAGGGCATGAAGGAGCTGAAACTTGATCATACAATCAAAGCTGTTCCGAACAGGGGCCCCCAAAATACATTTGGCCCAGGGCCCCCAAAATCCTTAAAACGTCCCTGCCCGGATGCACATAAAAACGCCGGCTATTCACCGGCGTCCTGGGCCGCGCTCATCATTACGGATCCGGGTTTAACTATGAAATGTTCCCATTAAAATGTGGACGTGGAGCGTGAAATGAATTGTGACGTGTCGTTAGTTTAATATTTGAAACTGTTCGGATATTTAATGTGGAAAACCACAGTTATTACCTCAGGCTGGCAGTAAACGAAGGGTGTGCTGTGAATGTGAGAGTTCGCTTTTGTATGTGTGTAACTGTGAGAGGATTCGTGAGAGAGGAGTGTGTGTGAGACAACGGCAGAGGGAGATATATTGTACGTAATTGGGATCTGTGCTTGGGTTTCAACGGGTATAATAGCCGTTGTCGGTGTGTGTGTGTCAGTGTACCTGTGCGTGTGTGACGCAGCATGGAGCCGTGTGTGGGTTTTTCCTTGGATGAGCGACAGTGAGCGCGAGCTTGGGCGCCAGTGTGTTATGCGCATCTTTGGATGGATCTGCGTTGATATTTCTGAGCGTTTGCGTGACTGAGACGGTGTGCGCGATCTTGAATAAGTGTTGAATAATTGGCCGCGTTTTATTTGTAGTATTTATTAACATTGTGCACAAATTACACCAGCTTTGTAAACTGAATATTTCTTCGGAGTCAGATAAATCTTTCAGACAACAGCCCGCCCTGATATTAAAAGCAGAAGAGATTATTTTTTCAGATACACATTATGTATGCTTTTATTTATTTATTTCGAATAAAAAATGTATGCATTGTCTGTCAAAACGACAGACTTTTGCCTAAGTATTGTGTGCATCTACTCACACTAAATGGGGTCTTACTGAATGTCTAATCTGCTGAATAAACGGCGGCGTGGTATTAACGCACAGTGCGTCTCGAGGCCAGGTGCCCCTTTGATTCCCGGCAGAGACGGGGCCGGCTCGCATTCGCCGTGTTTGTTAGCTGTACAATGGGATTTATTCTAGTCCGTTCTGTGCCGCTCAAAGGCCCATTCTGTGCCGAACAGCGGGAAGGTGACCCGCTAATGGGACAAGCTCGGAGTGCTTACAGTCGCATTTGCCCCTGGATGTGCTGAAATATATTGATCGCTTGTACAGCCTTATACCATCCAGTTCACGACGGTGCCAAGGGGGACACGAGTCCTAGAGAGAGAGAAAAAAAAAACGTTTGTACTTTATGAGCTGCAGGGAAGAACTCGAAAACGCCTGTTTATGTCTCTCCAGACACGCGTAAATTGATATGATAAAGAGCAGGTCCTGCGGCGGCCTGGCCCTGCTGATGCCGGCGCTGTCAGGCTACAGCGCACCGCCTGGGAGCCAGGGTGGACAGGCCGCAGGGGGGTCCGGGCGGCATGGGTCTGCCCCAGTGCCGGCTGTGCATGCTCTCAGCAGCATCCCCTCGAGCAGCCGCTGGTGGAACACTGTGCCCCTGTGGTTCCCAGGTTGACAGGCCGCAGGGGGCCGGGAGGCATCACGTGAACAGGTCCATACTGGCATAGGCTCTGCCCGAGTGCCAGCTATACAGGCTCCACGCAGTAGCCCCTCGTGCAAGATCTGCTGGAACAGTGTCCCTATGGTGCCCAGAGTGACAGGCCGAAGGGGCGCGGGTGGCATCACTTGAACAGATCCGGACTGGCACACAGAGGTATGGGTGTGGCCCAGTGTCGGCTGTGCATGCTCTCAGCAGCAGCCCCTCGTGCAGGCGCTGCCGGAACGCTGTGTCCCTGTGGGGCCCGGTGGAGAGGCAGCCGTGCACGGATAGGTCCTCGCTTGTACCTCAAGGGCTCACCAGAGCCCTGCCTGGCGCCCAATACTGGCTGTGCTGCCTCTATTGCAGTGCAGATACTGGTCGAGCAAGGCCCCTGCTCAAGTGGCAGCCTCTCCCATGCCGATGCGGGCCAGGACAGAGAGGCCGCAGCACCCCTACCACAGGACCCGGACAGGCTTCCGGCCGTGCCAGCTCCGTACCTGCTCTAGCATTAACCAACCCCTCACTATAGCTGGCGGCTCAGCCATTACGAGCAGTTTCGTCAATACCCAGTTTAAGGAACACAAACTGGACCATTTTGCATTCCAGGACGTGCCTGGCTTCAACATGTCGCCGTCATCAGCAAGTGACTACGTCATACCAAGGACGTTGTTCTGATGCTGAGTTTACAAATGACTGGTAAACTCACGTACTATGTGCCCAGTTTAGATATCTCTATGTATTCTGAGAAATGTTGAGCATTCGTGTGTTTGCGAAGCCGAGAACGCTAAACAAAATTCAATAACATAATCGGATCGACCGATCCACGCACCTGCCTGTCCATTCATTCATATTTCCGTCCACCTACCAACACGCCTCGAGCCCAAACCCAGCTGTCCTATCATCCACGCTCTGTCCATCTGTCCGTGGAGGTGGTTACATACCATTTAAACAAAAAATTAGTTTAGAATTCAAAATGATAACAAAAAAAACAATGTTCATCATAAAACTACTGGGCAGCATTAAAAAGTTGACTCGTTTTTAAGTAAAATTATTTGTGTCCCCAATAGCACATCTTTGTTGTAAAATGTTGCTTATTGTTTACATGATTATATGCATAAAAGCCACAACATGCACCTCGCAGCCAAGGGAATACATTCCACTCCTGAACACACGAGGTCGCTGTTGTGATCACATTTGCCAAATACTGTCTTAAAAATGTTACCCCCTCTGATACGCGGCAATTGTAGTTTTCGGTCCAAGGGACGCAAAATTGGGCTGGTAGAAAAGGATTAATACGCGCATTTGATGAGAAATTTTAAGATACAGTACACCTTTTGGGACATGCTGCCGCAAAGCTGCTCGCCACACACTTTAAATGGCAGATCGTGAAAAATGACTGGATCTTACCATGACGAATAATAAAGTGGTTATTTTATGAGGAGTAAACGTCTATTGTTCAAATATCACTGGTGAAATCAATTACTCTTGGTGACTGCGTGTGTCTGGTCTTGTTTATTCCCGCCAGAGTCTCATTAGAAGGTGGTTTAAAACCTGCAGGCTCCTTATTGGTCTGTGTTTTCACACCACTGAAATGCCGCAGTTCTGGTCCACCGTAGATAAGTTGTCCGTTACTGAGAGGGTGTCAGTGGCCGCTGCCCAGCTTGTCTCTTCGGGAACGCTACCTTGAGCAATGACCCCCACCCCCCATCACTTCTTCGTTTACAGAGCTGAAAGGGTGCGTTCTGGTGAGAGGCGGCCCACTTTAGACTCTCTGTATGACTGCTTGATTGTGCTGTGCACAGAGAGTTCACACGTGAATGCAGCACACGGAGCAGAGGTTCACACGTTAGGTGCCGCATAACTTAACATTCCGAGCCAACACCACCACCCCAAATGTACTTATTTTTCTCTAGAAATATTCCCCTTTGTGTGCACTATGTTCTGCTAAGAAAAACTAAATAATCGCGGTTAAAGTATATCTTCAAGACTTATCTGCATATTTTGTATCTGTTTGTTGTTGTGCTTTTATGGATACGACGTTATCCGAATAAAGTTTTGAACCTTGATATCTTCAAGACATTTACCACATATAGTTTACTTTCCAATTTAAACGCGGTGCTTCCATCATGGTATGTTGAGGGTATCCTTTAGTGGCCGGTTTCTTCACAACGATGGAGCTGAGACACCCTAACCTGCTCCTAGCACATAAAAGGTCAAAGGGCGCTGTGTGATCAGACGCCACACACTACAAGCACTGCCCACCTTGGTTCCTCTCAGGCACACCCACCTGCTCAGACTGTCACGTGAATACCTTGCTCCTAGGGTGCTTGTGGTGTGGACCTTTTTATGTGAAATGCGGCAAGTATGGAGATGGACCAGTGGGTTATTGTTATTTGGCACTTGTATAGCGCTCCGCGACAATTATGGCATTGCGGCGCTGCAGCAGGCACAAGGGTATCAATGACATTTCCCTCTACCGTTTCCACGTTATGTTTGTCGTTGTATTATTTGTGAATTTCTGAGCTCTTTGGGTTACCCTCCTCTGAGCTTGCCCAGCATATAGTGCCAGGGGCCACTGTCACTGAGGAGAAAGAGTGGGTCGCCTCCACTTCTAGGTGCCAATAGGAGTCAGGCGTTCCTAGCGAAGAGAACTGGAGGGACGCTGTAAATAAAATCCTGTGACGACGTAGGACGTACAGATGCGTCATGCGTTCCATTACATGACGCAAGCATCACAATGAGAATAGACACTGATCTGAACTAGAGTTTCGGAGGAGTCTGCATGTAGAGCGTTGTAAATAAAAATGAGGCCAGGGCGCCTGGAATACTTGAGTGTAATCAGCTCCAGAACGCCCCTCAGCCTCTCCCAGGCTCCCCCACAGCCAATGCACAGTACACTCTGAGGAGGATCATCAACCTTTGAAGGAGGGCTATGAAAAAGGACTGTACTATATTGGGGAGCAGGAGGGGGGAAGGGACAATGAAGGAAAAGGGAACATACCAATGTAACAACAGATTTGCGACTTGATTTTCATTCGCAAAGTTGCTGTGTGTAGAGTTGACAGTTCAGCAGGTGCCGGTGTATGTGTTTCATACTTTGAGCAGATGTGTTTGCACTTCGCTAAAATTTAATTTATAAATACTCAATTTATTTTTACGTTACCTTCTCTGCTGTAAATGCGTTCGTAGAACAGGGCCTCCGCTGCAGCCGGATGGACGTGTTCAAATCCGAGTAAGCGTTCTATTGGGGGCGCCTCGTCAAGCTACGGGTGCCGAATGAGCACACGTGATGTGTGACCCGCTCCATGTGCCCACGCACACGGGTGCTCTTTGTAACGGTATCATAATGACACGCTGGCACGAGAGCACTCTGGAGAGTACTAGCGCGCGCTCTCGTGAGTGCCCGACCAGGTACATAATATACTTGAGACAAGATGAGACCACCCCACACTGTAAGAAGCTTCTAAAGAGGTGCTTTCGCACACTGTAACCCGTATACCATTCCATTTATTGTTTTAACACGCGATATAGAAGGGATTCTAAAATAGTCATGGGCGAAAACCACTAATGCATTTTGAAGATGTGCTCTCATAAACCCCACGAGTGTCCTCCAGCAAGTCACTGCCCCGCACCTCCAAGGGTTCGATGTGAAGTGCTACTCTCGTCCCTTCCTCGGTGTGCCCAGAGCTGCTGTCACTCACTCGAGTTCCGGCGCCATCACTACATGTCTTCAGACTCGCTCGTTAAGTCTCGTACAGCAAATGTACTCTTTGTTGGGAAACTATTACTAAACCTCGTGCCAGCCGTAAGAGCCTAAGGAATAACTCTCACAACCCTCGTCAGTGCCGGCTAAAGAGCTACTCTCGCACACTTCCATAAGAGCCTTGTAAAGAGTTGCTCTCCCACAAAACCATAGCAGCCTATTAAAGAGTTCCCCTCACACACTTCCATAAGAGTCTAGTAAAGTTATTCTCACACGCATCCATACCCGCCCCATAGTGACGGCTGACGAAGTGTTCTTACGCCACCTGCACTCAGTGGCGTAACGAAACTCGAGGGGGCCCCCCTGCAAAGTACAAGGAGGGCTCCCCTTCCGGCTCACTCAGGAGCTCTCAGGCCAGCATACTTTGCTGAGGGGGCCCCCTGGAGCTCGGCCCCCCCCCCTCCCGCACTGCGGGGTCTGCAGGGCCTTTGTTACGCCCCTGCCTGCACTAGTACCGACTGAAGGGTTGCTCTCACAGCCCTCGCTCGTGCCCCCTGACGAGGTGTTCTAACACGCCTGCGCTAGTACCGACTGGAGAGTTACTCTCACACGCCTGCACTGGTACCGACTGGAGAGTTGCTCTCACACGCCAGCACTGGTACCGACTGGAGAGTTACTCTCACACGCCTGCACTAGTATCGATTGGAGAGTTACTCTCACACGCCTGCACTGGTACCGACTGGAGAGTTACTCTCACACGCCTGCACTAGTATCGATTGGAGAGTTACTCTCACATACCCCATAGTGTCCTCCGATGAGGTGTTCTTACACTCCTGCACTAGTACCGACTGGAGAGTTACTCTCACACGCCTGCACTAGTATCGATTGGAGAGTTACTCTCACATGCCCCAGAGTGCCCTACGATGAGGTGTTCTTACACTCCTGCACTAGTACCGACTGGAGAGTTGCTCTCACACGCCTGCACTGGTACCGACTGGAGAGTTACTCTCACACGCCTGCACTAGTATCGATTGGAGAGTTACTCTCACATACCCCATAGTGCCCTCCGATGAGGTGTTCTTACACTCCTGCACTAGTACCGACTGGAGAGTTACTCTCACACGCCTGCACTAGTATCGATTGGAGAGTTACTCTCACATGCCCCATAGTGCCCTCCGATGAGGTGTTCTTACACTCCTGCACTAGTACCGACTGGAGAGTTGCTCTCACACGCCTGCACTGGTTCCGACTGGAGAGTTACTCTCACACGCCTGCACTAGTATCGATTGGAGAGTTACTCTCACATGCCCCATAGTGCCCTCCGATGAGGTGTTCTTACACTCCTGCACTAGTACCGACTGGAGAGTTACTCTCACACGCCTGCACCAGTACCGATTGGAGAGTTACTCTCACATGCCCCATAGTGCCCTCCGATGAGGTGTTCTTACACTACTCCACTAGTGCCGACTGGAGAGTTGCTCTCACGCGTTCTTTTAGTGCAGTCAGCAGAGATACTCTCTGGCACCTTCAGTAGAACCCACTAAAGACTAAGGGGCAGATTTACAAGCCCCTTGCGCCACTTTTGCGTCACTTTTCCCATGTTAAAAGTGACGCAAAAGTGGCGCAAGGGGCTTGTAAATCTGCCCCTAAATTGCTCCCTCACTCCTCCTTTAGTACTGACCGAGGATTTACTCTCACACGCCCACTTATTGCCGCCTGAAGAGACGCCCTCTCACCCCTCCATTAGTGCCGGAGGAAGATTGGATTGAATGCACGCCTTAGTGTCGACGTAAACCCACTCACACATTCACAGTTGTGCCTTGTGAACAAGATCTATCACCCCATTCATTCATCCGAAAACTCTCAGTGTCTCACACACACACTATTAGTGCAGTTTGAAGAGGCCTCTCAAACACCCGCACTTGTGTTTCTGAAGAGGTACTTACACAGCCCATTGATGAAATCACCTGAAGTGAACAGTTGGTGTCATTTCAAGATGCGCACACATACATTCCCACTAATTAGTGCTGCCTGACGATGTGTTCTCGCAACCCCCATACATATCGTCAAAATATTATCAAGTACTCCCATTAGCGCAGTCTAATGATTAACTAACTCTCATCCCCGGTACACCTACTCAGGGGGTACTCTCCAACGCCATGTGCCTATATTCTGAAGAGGTACATAGCACCACTCCATTAACCGACCCCACAAAAGCCTTATGGAGAGGTAGTCTCACAGGCCACCATTAATACATTTTCACATATACCTATTAGTTCCTTCTGAAAGTGTCCTGTCAAATACCCAATAGTGCATTCTGAAAAGGTACGTTGGCACACACCCATTAGTACCTTGTGAAAAGGCACTTTGGCAAACACCCATTAATACCTTTTGAAAAGGTACTCTGGCAAACATCCATTGGTACCTTCTGAAAAGGTGATCTGGCAAACACCCATTAGTACCCAGTGAAAAAGGTACTTAGGCAAACACCCATTGGCACATTCTGAAAAGGATACTCTGGCAAACATCCATTGGTACCTTCTGAAAAGGTACTCTGGCAAAACCCCCTTAAGTACCCAGTGAAAAGTTACTTAGGCAAAGACCCATTGGCACATTCTGAAAAGGTACGCTAGAAAACTCCCATTAGGACCTTCAGAAAAGGTGATCTGCCAAACACCCATTAGTAACTTCTGAAAAGGTACTCTAGAAAACACCCATTGGTACCTTCTGAAAAGGTACTCTGGAAAACACCCATTGGTACCTTCTGAAAAGGTGATCTGGGAAACACCCATTGGTAACTTCTGAAAAGGTGATCTGGCAAACACCCATCGGTAACTTCTGAAAAGGTGAATTGACAAACACCCATTGGTAACTTCTGAAAAGGTAATCCGGCAAACACCAATTGGTAACTTCTGAAAAGGTGATCTGGCAAACACCCATTGGTAATTTCTGAAAAGGTGATCTGGCAAACACGCATTGGTAACTTCTGAAAAGGTGATCTGGCAAACACCCATTGGTAACTTCTGAAAAGGTGATCTGGCAAACACCCATTTGTACCTTCTGAAAAGATGATCTGGCAAACACCCATTGGTACCTTCTGAAAAGGTACTTAGGCAAACACCCATTGGCACATTCTGAAAAGGTACTTTGGCAAACATCCATTGATACCTTCTGAAAAGGTACTCTGGCAAACACCCATCAGTACCCAGTGAAAAGGTACTTAGGCAAAGACCCATTGACACATTCTGAAAAGGATACTCTGGCAAACATTCATTGGTACCTTCTGAAAAGGTACTTAGGCAAACACCCATTGGCACATTCTGAAAAGGTACTCTGGCAAACATCCATTGATACCTTCTGAAAAGGTACTCTGGCAAACACCCATCAGTACCCAGTGAAAAGGTACTTAGGCAAAGACCCATTGGCACATTCTGAAAAGGATACTCTGGCAAACATTCATTGGTACCTTCTGAAAAGGTATGCTAGAAAACACCCATTAGGACCTTCAGAAAAGGTGATCTGCCAAACATCCATTAGTAACTTCAGAAAAGGTACTCTGGAAAACACCCATTGGTACCTTCTGAAAAGGTGATCTGGCAAACACCGATTGGTAACTTCTGAAAAGGTGATCTGGCAAACACCCTTTGGTAACTTCTGAAAAGGTGATCTGGCAAACACCCATTGGTACCTTCTGAAAAGGTGATCTGGCAAACATCGATTGGTAACTTCTGAAAATGTGATCAGGCAAACATTGGTAACTTCTGAAAAGGTGATCTGGCAAAACACCCATTGGTACCTTCTTAAAAGGTGATCTGGCAAACACCCACTGGTACCTTCTGAAAAGGTACTTAGGCAAACACCCATTGGCACATTCTGAAAAGATACTCTGGCAAACATCCATTGATACCTTCTGAAAAGGTACTCTGGCAAACACCCATCAGTACCTTCTGAAAAGGTGATTTGGCAAACACCCATTAGTACCTTTTGAAAAGGTACTCTGGTAAACACCCATTAGTACCTTCTGGAGCTACTCTCACACATCTTCAGTAGTATCTACTAATAGGCCCTTTGGCAAACCGCCATTAGTACCTGCTAAAGTGTTACTTGTAGTCATTCTCGACAGTGCCTTTTGAAGAGGTATTCTCACACGCCCTAGTACCTTCTTGATAGGAACGATGACATACCCCATTAACACCCACTGGAGAGGTACTCTCATACACCTTATTAGCACCTTCTTAGGAGGAACTGTCACCCTATTAGTACCTTCTTCTGAGGAACTGTCACATACCCCAGTCATGCCTACTGAAGAGGAACTCTTACACACCCTATTAGTACCTTCTTAAGAAGAATTCTTACATACCCATTAATGCTACTGAAGTGTGCCTCTTGGAGACATGTACTAACACACCCTATGCATGTCTCCATGACAAATTTCTATAAAATACTAATTAATACCTTGTGTGTCAATAAGCCCTCCCATTAGTGCATTCTTAAGAAGTATCACCTCTATTCGACGAAATACGTGCTCAAGGGATATTGTCACTCATTTTATACACAGACGTACACGCACACACACGCACGTGCACACACAGACATGCACATCCCTTTCTTACTAAATAAGCAGTGCAACCAGGCCCGGTTCTAGCAGGGGGGCCAGGTGGGCCTGGCCCACCCAGAGATGGGCCTGGCCCACCCAAACATGAGCCTGGCTCACCCAAACATGAGCCTTGGCCCTCGCAGTGACGGCTTGAAGGACAATAGAAAATGGCCACTTTAATTTAAAACGTTCCTCCGAACGTTGTTTTCCTTCCTGTTCTGGGAGTTGAGTGATTGGGTCTGGGCTCTTTCTCTCAGCCATCCCCAATCACCCAACTCCTTTTAGAGAGGTGGGTTGTTGTGTAGGTACAATAAGGGCATGGAGAAGGGGACAGTTCTTTATTTAGCACCGAGTAACTTTTACCTACTGTCCTGCGTGGATATTTCCTTTTCTGTTCAGCCTGGAGAAAAGAAGTTTGTTTATTCTGATTCACCTTTCCTGACCCCCTGCAGCTGCATATTAGATCAGGCTGTGATACAAAGTTTGATTAACAGAGTAGGTAAGAGAATGTGTTACTATATGTTTTTATTTTTAAAATCTGCACAGGCCCAGCAAGGCACATACTTTGTGTATGCTTCATTTAAAGTGTTTTTATCATTATCATGGCCATGGATGCGAGACAACAATAAACATGTCCAGATAACTGGTGATTAATGATCCTGCTGGAGAGCAATCCTTTGCCTGTTGGTAGTTTTGAAATGCAGATAAGCTGTATTTTATGTGGAGAGCTCAGTGGGTTACTGCCTTTGTCACAGAGATTCTTGTGTTACTTGCAGTTCAGAAGTTACAATCCTAACACAGGACAGTGACCTATGAACTGTCATCAAAGAACTACATACAAACATGAATGATATAGTTAGAACTTCCCCAGTCTTTCATTATTTTAATGTTGCTAAAAAGAGTTTGGGCCGATATAAATTTTTATTAGTATAGCCAACCCCCAACCACTGGGATATGCTTTAAATCCCGAGTTTGTGTTTCTCCAGACAAAACCCTCTTAAAATATACTGCCCACCAGTATGGATGACGTCATTCCTAACCTTGTAATCCTCATTGGCTTATGTGGCATTCCCTATAGACTAAGTTACATACTTGTATGACTCATTGTCTCTGTATAATGTGTGCGTGATGTAAAGTACTGTGGCACCCTACACTGATAGGAGTAGCACTATACAACAAATTAAATGCATATGAGAGAAGGGCTACGGAGAGATGAAGGGCACTGTTGGAGGCTGGTAGTAATGGTATCTGCGGAGAAAGAGATCATTGGTGGGGCGCCAAAAAAGGCTTTCGCACTAGCGCTAAAGCCGGCCCTGTCATGGCCTTTCTGTTTTTATTTAATTAGCAGTCAGGTCATTAGGGCAACTGTGAACATATTATAAAGTGTGTGCTAATTATATTTACTGCTATATTCAATGTTTTAAGTTTGAAGGGGATTTTAGTAATGTTTTTTACGGGAATAATGAAAGTGGAGCTGGATGGTGGCTGATTTGGGGCTGGGGCCCAAGGTCAGCTGTGAGATAAGGTGCACAGGAGAGGGATGGTAGAAAAGTGGTTAATCGGGCCTGGCCTGTTGGAATTTGAGGGTTTGCACTTAGGTTCAGACATTGCTCTTACTTTCAAATAACTCTCCACATGCTCTGTATACACACAGAATAGATCCGTTGTATCATGGTGACTATTTGCAAGTAGATAGGATGTAATCTAGGGCTTGTAGGCTACCACAAGAAGCGATAAATTGGGCCCGCAGTGGCCCACCCAAATGCACTCTTGGCCCACCCAAATAAACATTTCTGGAGCCGGGCCTGAGTGCAACAAGTCAGTCCTTGTACTACACCTACCTCCAGTGATCCAAAGCCCTGCACCCCCCACCTCGTTGCCAGTCATTCATTGGCGCATTCTCCAGAGGAACTGGCAGCAGTGCTTAATTTGTGCTGGCGTTTTCCGGTGCTCGGCACTGGCACTTATTTATAAACATGGGCAGATATTTATAAGAATATACCACCACGTGGTGGCGCTGTCTGTATTTTTAAAGTAAAATTCTTTAGTGGAGCATTAAACTGTTTAATATATCTTTAAAAAATCATAAAACTCAGACTTAAACCTGAAGTTTAAAGTGATGTGCGGGTTGTGCCAATTGCACTGGACTTGTGTATAATGCGCTTACATTTTTACAAATTATGCACTGACTGGAAGGCTTCCTGTCCTTCACTCAGACTAACCCCCGATGAATGACTGCTGACACGGTTGTATGACGTTACCACGCATTCCGTTGCAACGCATGCCTTTACCACGCATGCGTTACAACGCAAATGCCATTACCACTCATAACCTTTACCACGAAAATGCCTTTAACACGCATATCTTTACAACGTTTTTCGTTCTAAAATCATGCATGTTAATGGCATTTTCTTGGTAAAGGTTATCTCCGATCCCTTCCCCATTACCATAATTCCCCGTCCCTGTTCCCCTGTGCGACCCCATCCCTTAAATTATTAGAGTTCCCCTCACGCCCCCTAGAGTCAGTGCATCCTTTGAACGTGCTATCACAGCCCAACGTTAGCCCTCCATAGAGATGCTATCCACTTTCTAGTGTGGGTCTGAAAATCTCGAACGGTGCTGTCACGGACGTCACTCACAGACCGTGCCCTCTAAGGGGGCATCTTCACACACAGCTCATGGGCGCACTCCGAAGAGCTGCCACACACTAGCCACATACTCCAGGAGTGCCTTAGAAAGAGTCACCTGCTTGCTGTCCTAAGAGGTACTATAGCACGAGGAAAGGCATGGGTGTGCCCGGGGGTGTGGTCGTGCAGTCACTGAGGGAGTTTACCACCACCACGTGCAGTATCACGCAGCAAGCAGGGCACTCTGAATCGGCACTATCACATCTGAACAATACTACGGCCGCTCAATGCTGGACCCTTTGAATGGGGTCCTGTCATAATCACTCTATGTATTCCTGGTAAATTTTTAAACATCACCTATGCAGTGCGCCCTTAACGCCCTCAAATAGTAGGTCGCAAAACCCCTATTGGGTGCGGACTGAACCACGAAGCTGCACTACGACCTGCCCGCACTCTCATGCACACTACACTGCCATGTCTATAAACAGACACACCCATGCACTGTGCAGGAGAGTCGGCACCTTCCTCTATTACTCTGCCCTCTGAAGTTCTACAAGACGTAGGTAGTACCAGGCGCTCTGTGCAGTAAGGAGCATAGTGTGCAGTTGAATGAGACAGTGAGTGCGCCTAAAGAGCTGCTGGGATGGCTGGCAGGGCACCATCAGACACCGCCCATGGCAGAGCTTAGGTGGACAAGACGGCTCGGGAGGATCGCCTTTCATGACACGGCTGATAGGACTCATAGAGGGTGCAGCAGGGCTTACGTGCTGGTGTAGTGGCGCTCATAAATGGGCAGGATAGCTCTGGTGGCAGATCTGGTAAAGTTCTGGTGGAGGCACTCCTCACGGGAGAGCGGAGTACTCGCAGTAAGGAGAGCCCACGGCAGGGTTGGCACTGGGTAGACTCTGAGGGGGCCGCGGGCCTCTGGTAGTGATCTCCCTGCGGGTCACAGGGGAGCAGGCAGCGTGCTGGGAGTGGGCCGCTCCTGCAACGGCTGTAGTAATTTGGTGTCACGGCTGGGAGAGTTCTGGTAGAGGCTGCCCACCGAAGCAGGAGTGGGGCCGTTCTGGCAGCAGGGAAGCCTAATGGCACGTCTGACACCACTCGGGCGCACAGGGTGCCAGGCTGCTGGTACTGTAGGAGCACTAGCTGCTAGTACTGAAGCCTAGGCGCTGGGCCTCTCCTTGCAGGTAGCGGGCTCACGGCAGGTTTGCACCCCTGGGCTCACAGACTGATGGTGCTGACTGTGCACGAGCGCTCCCCGCGAGTCTGTGCTACATGCGCAGGAGGAGAGTCTGCGCGCTGTTGGTGGGCCCTCTTGGCAGGGCTGTGGCATCAGGCAGTGCTCACGGCAGGTCTCGCACACCCTGGCGCAGGTCGCTGGTGCTGAGCAGCAGCTCTGTCCGGGAGTTTCTGGCAGGAGAGCCGCCTGCTCACTGGTGGCGGCAGACACAGCCTGAAACGTGAACCGGGCAACAGCTGCTCGCTCCCCAGCGCGGCCAATCAGGGCGCAGCAAGGACGTCACCGACTTGCGCTTCCGATTGGCCGGGCTGGTCCAGCAGGTCGACGTCACCGAGTAGAGCGAGGCAGCGCCGGGGGAGATGGGGGCCGAGCCTGGAGCTGCAGAGAAGTTTGAAGGAAAAAGATAAGGAGGAAGAGTAGAGCGCGCGCTGCCCCTCTCCACCGCCGCCCGCACCGCACAGCCGACGCGCCCAGAGCCGCGCGTGCTGCACCGCAGTGGAGCAAGCACAGCACCCGAAGCGCCGGGCACCTTCTGCTGCAACCAGGCACCAGGGCAGCCCTCACGCCTCACCTCCTGGCTTCCGCGGGGCTCACATCACCTTGCACCATTCCCCTCTGGACATTATTCCCTCTTTCAGATATGGGAGACATGGGAGACCCTCCGAAAAGTAAGCAGGCCATTATTTATTTTTCTTATTGGTAGCCTCTTGACATTTCTTCCTCTTTTGTGTGCTCATCGCCTTCATTTCGGCCACCTTTACTAGAAGAGTCTTTGCACCCCACTTTGACAGCGGCCCGCTTCTGGGCGCTAGAACTGCCATGTGACACACAATACCACTTCCCCCCTGAGGCCTATGTTTCTGCTGTTGCTGTTGTCATTTCAAACAGATACTGCAGGATGCACTCTGGAGCTGCCTGAGGGGCAGTTGTGCATCTAGATATCAGATTTGTTTAGGGGTAGTTGCAAGACTGTTATTGGCCGATAATTTATAAGACATTTTTTTAAGGCCGTGAAACATGACTTCGACTTATGTGAATTATTCTGTGGCGTGCTATTTAAAATGTAAGCCATGTGAACACCACGTCCTTGGCTTTTTCTCCCTTTTGGATCTCGTGAACTTTGTTGTGAACCAGGAGGGGTTGTTGCCGGTGGCGTCACCATAATGTGGTGCATGCTGCAGGGCGGGTCCTGCTGGGCTGAGGGAAGCATTCATTGAACTGTGTTCCTTCCTGTCCCGGGGCTCTGTCTCCTGTAATTTAAGTCGTCCCGACAGATTTGCGTGAGTCTCTGTTATGTCTTTCTGAGAGGTGCAGTTCTAAACACACTGCTGCATTTAAAGGTAGGGTGACCGCATTGTGAAATCCAAAAAACGTGATATTTGTCAAAAATATAAAAGGGACTGCAACTTACACATCATTCGAAGGGCACATTGACAGCGCTCATCAACAAAGAAATACAATTAAAAAAATTAAAGTCAATCTCATATCTGTTAATTAAATTGCTTTGTGTTACCTGCTGATAGCTAGCACTGCTTTAGAGCACATACAAACGTGCATCAATTGTTCCCAGTCGGTTCTCTCTGAAAACTGGGACTTGAGCCAAATTTGCAGAAATCTGATGGGACAGCTGGTGAAAACTAGGGACTGTCCCGCCAAATCCGGGACGCCTGGTCACCCTAATTTAAAGGAACAAAATAATCTGTTGATATAATTGTGTAGCCTTATACAATAAAGTGGTACATACAAATAAAGAGATTAATAAGAACACCTATTAGTGTCCTTGGGAAAACGGAGTGCGCCTTATTTGTGCCGTGGCTACACTACTACAAATATATTGTGATACGTTTGTACATGTTGTATTCCTCTGCTTCGTACTTGGCACAGTGCGTGTCCTAGTTTTTGAGACTACGGCATCTCTTTCCTTTTCCTTTAACACGGTTGTCGCGCGGTGTTCTGACATAGCGCCAAGAAGTTGCTTTCCTGCATGGAATTGTCAGTTGTCGGTGAGGCTGATATTACGGGAAGCCCATTTCAAACCATTAGCATATGTTCCACTGACTCGACGTTCAAAATATGATTGTCCAGCGAGTGTGAAAGAGCATCGTTATTTCTTATACAACACCTGCAAATTAAATATTATTCCAAATGTAATTTGGCGTATATTTTAAGGACCCTCCATATCATTGTTCCGTCACTTTCCATTATTCTCCCTAGTAGCTGTTAGGTTTTACATTGCGCATACCGTTTGTTTCCAAAATACATAAATGTAAGCTGAACATTGTTAACAATTGTACGGCAAATTGAATATTTAATTTTCTGCAAAAGCAAGCTGGTTTTTAGATTATTTTTTTTAGGTGGCGGATGGGCTCTTAGTGACTTTGGGGAATTTCTTCAGTTTGTGTCAGTTCGATGCATTCTGTAACAATTCTCCAGTTTAATTGGTGTGTATAATTGCAGCAGTACCAAACTATTGGCAAAAGGTGCAGTCCGGATAAAACACACTATTTTTATGAATTGAAAATCTGCAACGACAAAATATATTCCCGAAAGTTTATGCCTCCTTTGTCTGACTGCTACTTTTGATTTACGTCAATTAGGCCCCTGCTGGTCTCTTGCACGTGCACTATTGCAGTTAATGTGAGAGGAGGGCGTGCTGCTGGCCTCGCTGCTTTTATTGTGCACAGGACTTTGAAGGGCTAGCAGTAACCAAGGGCACCAGGCATTCGCCAGATCCCCTCTGCTCCCCAGCGCGTGCATGGCTTTGATGTGTTCGCCACAATGATAACTGTACACACACGTGCACAAGTCAGATCCAGGCGGGCCATCCACTGCTAGCCACCTGTCTTATCGCGTCATTGTTTGACGGCACGCTTTAGTAGCCGCCTCTAAGCGCTGCAGTCTGTTGTGCACTTGTGACATGGGGGTGTCCTCCGAGGAGAGTGAGAGCCCGGCCGCTCACGTCTTTCTCTCCCCTCCAGAGAAGCGCCTGATCTCGCTGTGCGTGGGCTGCGGAAACCAGATCCATGACCAGTACATCCTGCGGGTGTCCCCGGACCTGGAGTGGCACGCCGCCTGCCTGAAGTGTGCCGAGTGCAACCAGTACCTGGACGAGACCTGCACGTGCTTCGTGAGGGATGGCAAGACCTACTGCAAGCGGGACTACATCAGGTAGGCCTGGGCGCTGGCGTCTGATGGGGCAAAGGCCTGCAGCGAGCGGTGGGCACTGGCGTCTGATGGGCCAGAGGCCTGCAGCGAGCGGTGGGCACTGGCGTCTGTGGGCAGAGCCCTGCAGCGAGCGGTGGGCACTGGCGTCTGTGGGGCAGAGGCCTGCAGCGAGCGGTGGGCACTGGCGTCTGTGGGGCAGCGGCCTGCATCCAGCTGTGGGCACTGGCTTCTGATGAGGCAGAGGGCTTATTGAGGGGCAAGACCTTCTGCAAACGAGGCTGCATGAGGTAGGCCTAGGCACTGGCTTCTGATGGGGCATAGACTTGCTGCAAACGTAGGCACTTGTGTCTGATGGGGCAGAGGGGTGATGCGAGCGGTGGGCGAGCGGTGGGCACCAGCGTCTAATAGGGCAGAGGGCTGCTGCGAGCGGTGGGCACTGGCGACTGATGGGGCAGAGGGCTGCTGCGAGCGGTGGGCACTGGCGACTGATGGGGCAGAGGCCTTCAGCGAGCGGTGGGCACTGGCGTCTGATGGGGCAAAGGCCGGCAGCGAGCGGTGGGCACTGGCGTCTGATGGGGCAGAGGCCCGCAGTGAGCGGTGGGCACTGGCGACTGATGGGGCAGAGGCCCGCAGTGAGCGGTGGGCACTGGCGTCTGATGAGGCAGAGGCCTGCAGCGAGCGGTGGGCACTGGCGTCTGATGAGGCAGAGGCCTGCAGCGAGCGGTGGGCACTGGCGACTGATGAGACAGAGGGCTGCTACGAGCGGGTCTGCATCTGGTGGGCATTGGCACTGGCGTCTGATGGTGCAGAGGACAGATCGAGGGGCGAGACCTCCCGCTCACAGGGCTGCATGGGGTAGGCCTGGGCATTGCCTGCGTCGGCACTGGTAACTTGTGGGGCCGCTGACCGGTGATAAGAGTTGGATTTAGCCCTGCGAGTCCTGCTGTTCTGTAATGTGTTAATACCGCGGTTCGGCCGCTTCTTGGCGCTATAAATAACAGGCTAGTGCACAGCATAATACACGTAGAGAAAGGCATATGTCTGGAAAATGAGTGTTATATTTGTGTATATCAAAGTCTATGCAGTAAAACTATAAGCAAAGTAAGATTTAGTAAAGAAACCACAAAGGGACAGGACTAGTCTTTCGAGGCACTGTCTTGTTTAAATATCAGCTCCTAAGTGATGTACCTGTCGCATTGCAGCTGAGAACAACTGCAGCACGCGCACTCCACGGTACACATGGGCAGAGCACACGTGCAGCTACACTCATCACAACTATCAGTCTCTTGACATTTCAGGGCGAGCTCTCTAGGCCTAGAGAATTATACCAATAAGTGAAACAAAGCGATTTGAGCATTGTAAGAGTGGCGTGTGTTTGTGTTTATGTGTACGCGTCGACGCGTACACACATGCAAATGTGTATCGTATGATCTGTGGATGTGTTTATATAAAAATACAATTTTATATATATATATATATATGTGTGTGTGTGTGTTTCCACATATGTGTGTGTGAGTGTGTATATAGATCCTTGTAGACTGTGTGTGGTTGTGTGTTTATATTATATATATATATATATATATATATATATATATATATATATATATATATATATATACATACATATTTGTGTATATATATATATACACACACACACATATATATATTTCTCGATAGGGACGTATGTATCCCTTTGGCATCCTTTCCTTCGCCTGCGGTGTCGGCCTTGCTTATCTTATCTGTGCTGATGACTTAGACAGAGACGATCATTTGGCGCAAACAATTGCCGTATTTAGATAATGAGGCGCTTGTTTCCTCTCTAAAATCGCGACTGATAAAATGAGTGGGGCCGGTGTGTGCCTGGCACACCCAGCCAGAGCACCCTCCCCCATTGGCCATCTGTGCCCTTGTGCTATATTCGTCTCCTGCCCACCTTGCTTCTTCACCTGCAGGGTCCTGGACACCAGAGTCACCACACGGAAGGCACTGGACAAAAATATGTTGTTAAAATATGTGTTCTACGGAAATCGCAATTTTTATTGCTAAAACTTTACGCATTATTCGTCTTACCTAATGCGTTCAAATATACGTGGCCCTACTAGAATTAATATTTTCTGAATGAGTTTGCGTTTGGTTTAAAAAAAATGATGGCCTATTTTATTTATGTTTTTGCAATTTTGGCTGTGGTGAAAAAAGTGCAAAGCCCTTCAGGGTCTGATGAAGTGAAGCTGCTGGCAGTGGAGATGGGTGCGGTTTAGCACCGAAGTTACTAATCTTGGGACCCTGACTTGGTGTTTACTCCCGGCTTTAGCCCTTGAGTAAACGTTGTGTGATTCTAGACACACCACTCTGTCTCACAGTGCACGATATTGTTCTACGGTGCCATTTGATATTACACGCAAGGTCGAGTCCAATTCAACTCACCCCAGCGCGTCTTTCTGTGCAACCATCTGCACCCGAAAAGCTGTACAAATAAATACATATTTACTTAGCATATCTGTTAATATACTATTGTTCAGGACGCCCTTAATTTACCACGTAGATAACACACTGGAAAGCACGTGCCTCGGCAACATTTCTGGAAATGGTATGCCTTTTGGGCGCTTCATAGCTATGGAAACGGGGCCCAAATCCGTAGCCTCTGCGAGAGCACTGTCCGTCTGTGGGGCGTAGAGGGGCTTTGTAGGTCACTTCTCGAGATGGCATCAGTTAAACTTTTGCATGTTTGAAGAGACCCATGAGCGGGGTTATAAAGAATCATGGCTGCCCGGAGCGGTTCACGCACGCTGTGTTTCCTGCATTATGCCTGTTTCCACGGACATATAGAAACAATATCCGCCGGTGAACCACCCTGCCAAGACGCGTCTTTTTACCCTACAGGGCCACTTTTGTGTCTGATTCCGTCTAATTTCGGCTCAGTAGTGTTATGACAAATCTAAATGAAAGTAAATTAAATCCTCGCAGATGCTGTTAAAATAGGTAAACAGCATGAGACGTTCGCACGCGTGTACTTCTTACTAACAAACATTTTTTGTGTTTCAGTTACCAAGTACAAATATGCACAGTCCTGTTTTTTGTTTTGTTTTTTCCTGGCCAGAATAAAAGCTCGGTCGGAAGGGAGGTTAAGTTTTGATAGAAGGGGCTTTACTCTTCCAGTCAGGCAGAGCAGTGCAAATGTGGGGCCAGTTAATGTGTTTGAGCAATATTATGCTAAAAGTACATAACTGCACGTGTTTGCTCAGGGATGCAAGAGGGGGAAGGGATCCTTCGGGCGGCGCAGCAGAATAAATGTTAGTTTTGGTGTCACTAGTGGCACGGAGCTGGGGTGCGACGCACCGGTAGGCGGACAGGCGCCCGCGTGAGACCTCAGATATGAAACTCGTATTTTGGGCACGTACGAGAAGTACACCTCTGCCTCCGAGTGACATTTTTTAAAGCAAAACCTATAGACGCCCTGTGTTAAACAAATTGTCGTAAAGCGCGAGTTTCGCCCACACGGTTTCGCGGCGCTCTACAGTGCACATATCACAACATAAAGTCACCTTGTGTTGTCGGCTGAGGCTCCAACTGCGCTCACTGTTGCCGTGTTCACCCCACAGCACTAGTGCTTCCGTTACACTTAGCTGCAATAACGTGGTGTAGGATTCCTCGTGTGCTGAATGTTTGTTTTTGTTTGCTGTTCACTAGGAATGCCTGGTTGTGTGCGTGGGCGCTTTTCCAGTGAACATATATTATTGCTAATTTATTTAGACATGCCGGGTCGGACTGGCCTATGGGCAGTACTGCACTACCTGACAGGCTGGTCGGACAGGTCTCCGTGTGAGTCGTTATTTTTGCTGTTTGTGGTTCGGTGTTATGGTCGGGTAGGCCGATGTTTACTGTTGAGTTCTGTAATATTACCAGAAGCATTTACTGCACCATGCTCAAATGCACGCGGTCTCCCATAGGATGTAAAACAGCTTTACAGCGTGTCTTTACAAAGTTCAAAACTGCCGCGATGTGCCGAAGCGGCACTTATTTAAGTATCTGGTTCCCTAACGGGGGACGCTTTGTTTTGGTGCCTGGACTCAGTTTCTGTCCCGGTCCGCACCCTGTAGACGTGTTCACACTAATTGTAGAAAATGTTGCTTGTGCATAGCAGACACTGGGACACGGCGCTTATACACACTGTGCTAAGTGTATCTTGTGAGGGTGGACGCTGAAAGCTTCAGTAGTGTAGACATACTGCAGAAAGTGCTGCTTGCGAGGACCCACGCTGAAAGCTCAGTAGTGTAGACATACTGCAGAAAGTGCTGCTTGCGAGGACCCACGCTGAAAGCTCATTACTGTAGACATACTGCAGAAAGTGCTGCTTGCGAGGACCCACGCTGAAAGCTTCAGTAGTGTAGACATACTGCAGAAAGTGCTGCTTGCGAGGACCCACGCTGAAAGCTCAGTAGTGTAGACATACTGCAGAAAGTGCTGCTTGCGAGGACCCACGCTGAAAGCTCAGTAGTGTAGACATACTGCAGAAAGTGCTGCTTGCGAGGACCCACGCTGAAAGCTCAGTAGTGTAGACATACTGCAGAAAGTGCTGCTTGCGAGGACCCACGCTGAAAGCTCATTACTGTAGACATACTGCAGAAAGTGCTGCTTGCGAGGACCCACGCTGAAAGCTTCAGTAGTGTAGACATACTGCAGAAAGTGCTGCTTGCGAGGACCCACGCTGAAAGCTCAGTAGTGTAGACATACTGCAGAAAGTGCTGCTTGCGAGGACCCACGCTGAAAGCTCAGTAGTGTAGACATACTGCAGAAAGTGCTGCTTGCGAGGACCCACGCTGAAAGCTCAGTAGTGTAGACATACTGCAGAAAGTGCTGCTTGCGAGGACCCACGCTGAAAGCTCATTACTGTAGACATACTGCAGAAAGTGCTGCTTGCGAGGACCCACGCTGAAAGCTCATTACTGTAAACATACTGCAGAAAGTGCTGCTTGCGAGGACCCACACTGAAAGCTCAGTAGTTTAGACACACTGCTTAAATACACTGCAGAAAGTGCTGCTTGTTCATGGCTGACACTGAGACAAAGCTTTGCTATTTTATACACACACAGTGGAAAGTGCTGCTTGTGCAGGGCAGACACTGGGACACATAGTTGTAGTGGTTTATACACACATGGAAAGTGCTGATTGTGTCGGGTGGACACTGGGACATAGAGCTTCAATGGTTTATACTCACTATAGAAAGTGCCACTTGTGCCGTGTAGACACTGGGACACAGAGGTTCAGTGGTTTGTATTCACTATAGAAACTGATACTTGTGCATGGGTGACACTGAGACAAAGCTTTGCTATTTTATACACACACAGTGGAAAGTGCTGCTTGTGCGTGGCAGACACTGTGACATAGAGCTTTTGTGATTTATGCGCATATGGAAAGTGCTGCTTGCGTGTGCCAGACCCTGGGTCACAGAGCTTCGATGGTTTATACTCACTATAGAAAGTGCCGCTTGTGCGGGGTGGGCGGTGAGAGCTTGAGTGGTTTAAACACATTGCAGAAAGTGCGGTTTGTTCACGGCGGGCACTGGGACTCAGAGTTTCAATTATTTATACAAAATGTAGAATGCCCATGCTGGCACTGGTTGTACAGAACCAAGTGTGAAAATTGTGCATTATCGCTTAACTAATGTCCGTCTTCTCTTTCTGTCCCTGCTGGCACAGGTTGTACGGAATCAAGTGTGCGAAGTGCAACATTGGCTTCAGTAAGAATGACTTTGTGATGCGCGCACGGTCCAAGGTGTACCACATCGAGTGTTTCAGCTGCGTGGCGTGCAGCCGGCAGCTCATTCCTGGCGACGAGTTTGCACTGCGGGAAGACGGCCTCTTCTGTCGGGCGGACCACGACGTGGTGGAACGGGCCAGCCTGGGGGCCGTGGACCCTCTCAGCCCCCTGCACCCCGCTCGGCCTCTGCAGATGGCAGGTACTTCTTCAGCTACGTATACATGAGCATAGTCAGAAAAACATCCTAACACTGAGCCGAGTAATAGGACAAAAGCACCCCACAGACTGCAACCCACGGAGACTCGGCTCTCCTTACAAAATAATATATTGGTGTTGCAATGTCACCAGCTGCCTCTAGGTGGCAGACACGCCCATTGTCACTATACACAGCACTCACCCCCAAGCCTCTTTTCAACATGTAGGCAGAATATGGCCTTTGAGTCGACTGTCCACTGCCCTGTCTCAGAAGCTGGAGAACACTCATTCGCATGCATAAGCACAAAATATACGCTTGCATTGTTATACACCTGTACAGCAATTCAAAAGAAGCACTGTGCCCAGGAATGTCATTCCCCACACCTACGAATTGTAAAATACACCTCCACTCACACATTTTACTCGACACACTACTGCCTCCTTACACACCGCACCACATGACGCATTTTCGTGTACTCACAGGTCCTTCGCTTGCTCACTAGCTTTCACAGAGACTCATTCACACACTGACAAGCACCGACACACACACATTTCATCCTCAAGCTCCCACTCATAACTGAAAAATGGAAAAAGACATACTATTTTATTTCACGGCTCCACGTAATGTGTTTTTTCCCCGCGGTCATCCAACCAAATCCACGAAAGTATATTTTATGTCCATGTGTTGCAGTCACTGGGCCCACACACTTAAAAATGTAAATCTGCTCTTACACATTTTTCAGATTTATTTTTAATTGACCAAGGTCTCCAGGATGGCCACTGGGAAGCTGCGGTTGTCATAGTTTTCCCAAGAGTATTCCTGAATTTTTTGTGCGAATTCCATTTACACTTAACCATACATTGATATATCTATGTGCTAATGATAAAATCTAATTTCGCCAATGGGAAATGTTGTTTTCCCTAGGAGTGCCTCCACTCCTCAACCATGTTTAAGGTTGTTCCCTGCCCAGTCAAGCCCTGGAAAACTTGAGAGAGCCTTTCTGAGGTGGCAATGGAGTGGGATACAGTCTGTCAGTTTATACAACCAAGTACGTTTGTTTTTGTTCACATACTTTCATTGTATTCTAATCCTATAAATGAAGCATCTCTTCTGGCCACTGGGAAATCATTTTACAAGTTTAATATCAGCTTTTGTGACTGTCAGAAGCCGTTCTGTAGTCATGAAAAGGATATATGCATGTGTGCGCTAACCAAGCTTGCACAAGCAGCTTCATGAATTGGGCCTACAATCGCTATTAAATCTGCCACTGTCCTAACGATGGTGATGCTGAATGAAACAATCTAACATACATGTGCAGGGAACTGTATTCCATGGTGCACACACACAATCAGATGGTCTACTCCCCAGTAACCACATCCAGAGACACGCAAGCACACACACCTGACTTTGTATGATGTGGCACTATTAATCTTCCAAAGATCCTTCTTACAAATACTGTTCAGTTTTAAACTTTTTTTTTTTACTCTTTAGTTTTGATGTGCACTTTCAAGGCTCGTCTTTACCCGTGCATCAAAGTATCTAAACAGAGTTCAGTTGCTTTTTTGAAAAACATGTTGAACTACAAAGTAGGATTTAACATTAAATAACACAATATTGCAAACCTAAGGTAATATTGTAAACCAAAGCAATTGTAGGGACAGGCGGCAGGCCCAGGGGTCCAGATTAACAGAGGTCCTTATGGTTAGTGCTGTATCCTTCACTACTAAAATGAACATGCACACAGAATATACATAGTTTAGCAATTCTGTCAAATTATGTATGGGGAGAAGCATCTTACATGTAGGAGTTCATGTAACTTATGCATAGAGCCTCTTTCCCATTCAGTAGACCCCATTTGGCTATTACAATTCCTTTTTTGCGGAAGATTCCCTTCTCTGGTTGCAATTGTCTCATGATTGATTAGTCGTGTTGCTAAATCCATTTTGAGCGTTCTGCACTCACTGTAAACAGTCTGCACAGTGTCAGTTTAGGAGCAATAGAATGCTAACATATCATTTTCAGCGTTTCCCAATCAGCAATCTTTCATGTTGAATGTATTCATTTATAGATATTTGGAACACACCATCGACACTCCAGTTTTGCTTATGAAAATGGGATGGTTGTGCTGTTTCATCCCCTTATTCTCTCACTTTCATTTGGCCACAGCTGTTTCCATATATCAACGTAATGCTCACCCAGCACAAGTTACAAGTATGCAGTGCAATGTTCTGCTCACAGATCTGACACTTTCATCCCTTAGTGTACTATTATATGTGCATGTGCTAGTTTAATTTTTTGGGGTATAATTTCCAATGTTGATCAGCAACGTCTGTTGTGACTTGGGTCATGTGGAGAGGGGTCTCTTGGACCTTGTAGTGTCAGAAAATAATACAGTTGTAGCTCTGAACAAAGTCCAGGGATCATTGTTTTGAACCCCCAATCTTATGTGTAGGAACTATCAGTATGTGAATGACTGACATCATTTATTTGAAATGCTTGTTCCAGAAGAGTCATTGCTGTCCGAATACTCTTATGGAATTAAAGCATTTTATCACTGGACTTTCTCCCTTTCTTCTTAACGTGCGAACCTCCCAACTGCAATCTTGCAAAATCATCAAGATTTATGTAGAAAGTCAACCCCAGTGTCCTCTCCTCTCTCACAGATAGTAGTGTCTATGCACAACCCAGAAAGGAGTACCCTCTGTCGAGAGATTATGTCATTTGCATTGCTGAAGACAAGCATAACCCTTTGTAACCAATAGAAGTCATTCTTTCATCATGATAGGAGGAGTGGTTGACTTGTCCAACCTTCTGACGGAGGTTGTGGCCTACAGAGGGAGCCTGTGGAATCCACGCCCACCTGTAAGGGAAGAGCCTGCATGTATTTATCATAGTGAACAAAGGGTACATGTAGAAGGGATAATCATCTAGGTGCTGTCATTGAATGCTCTGGCGCCGGAACACTCATGAAGCAGCTCTTTAACACACATTTGTATATCACTGCTGCAATAACAAAAATAACTAGGCCACAAGTCGCCTTACAGAGGCTGTAGCACTTCCCTGATCACGTCATCCTGTAATACTCTAGTGAGCCCTGAGCTTACATTCCATTGATTCTCAAAAAATTTAGGAGTACGCGTGCACCAGCACTGGAGAACTCAAGCATATTTATTTGCATGCTACAAATCACACTTAGTAAACAATTCTTCACTTAAAACAATTCAGAGCTTATTTCCACATAAATAAATACCTATGCATTAGGAAGCATTTGGGCTACATATTGAGACAGTGTATGTATGAGGAACACATAAGGCAATGTTTCCCAGGATTGAATTTAATCACCAATTTGACTCATAGTGAATGAAGGCGGCTGAAGGGTAACTTGGGCAACATTGTTACCTTGAGCCAGAAAATCCCATTAAATTCATTTCTGCCAAACGTTCGTTTCATGTGTGTGCCTGTGAAAGCGAGACTCTGGAAAGGACATAGACTTGGTAACTGCAGGCTGGCACTTAGTGTGTAATTTAAAACTGTCAACAAGCTAATCTTTCGTAATTGCCTTCAGAGTGAGCCTGCTTACTTGAAACACTGATTGTCATTCGCTGACAATTCCACCTAAAACCCGCTACCATAGGGCTCCCTGCTCAAAGATCTATGGTAGCCCTTCATTTTCTTCCGCAGGAGTGAGCAACAAACTGTAAACAAGTCTAGAAGCCAGGCAACTGTAGCACAAAAAAGAGCAGCGCAGGTAATTTTTCCAGTCAGTGATGGCTAATTTGTCTGAACACTGGAAATATCTATCCATATTGAACTGGTTTTAGATGACAAAGCCCCTGGTACCTCAGGGAAAAGAGAGATAATCTTTTCCATGCCTTTGGGCAGACTGCACCGTCTGCTGCGCTTAAAGCTTCACTTAATCAGATTTTGCTGAGTATATTTTAACCAAATAAACTTCGTGTGCCTGGTGTGGGAGCTGCTGCTCTGTTCAACAAACAGTTAATGCATTCCCTGTGACCGCAGTAGTGCACACATTCACTGCGGCAAGGCTCAACCAACCGCACTGGTCATTGTCATCTTATGTATTTACAAAAAGGCCAGGCTATCTTGGTTTCCACTACAGATGGACTGCAGTGCATGATCGTGGGTGACAACACCCCCCCCTCTCCCTTATTGAACTAGCCCCCTCTGATGCTCGCCATGCGTCACACAATTTCTAATTCCATCAGGCCTTCTGTCTTCAAACACAGTCGCCCAGGAATGTCTAGTGTCAGTCATTTAGGACTTGGGTGCCCTGAGCCACACATAACACTTTATAAATTCAAGTTGACCAGTAGGATGTATCAGTCCAAAGTGTTTCCTCACTCAAAACGTCATTGTATACTGTTTCCCAAATGTATATTGTGCTGCGGTGATCTATCCCAGAGTCTGAAGCATCATTGCAGGCGAGAAGAGCAACTTATTGTCGCAAGTCTGGCTCTTGTGTGAAAGTGTTTAGTTTTTAATTTTAATTTAACATATGTTAAATAATATGAATTTGCTGCCCTGGTCCATACACATATTTCAGAGTTCTAGATGAAACATTTATATAGGATTCTGATGTGAGGCTATTGAGCTTTAAGAATAGTAACCCTCAGAGCATAGGTCCAACAGCACAGAATGCCTCGTCCCACTTGTGACATGAGTGGGGGTTTCAGATGGACTGACACCAATGCAGAAACAAAGAATATCATGTAATGGCTGTGCCACAGTTTGTTTAGTAGTTGTTAATGGTGGTGTTCGGTGCCTTATTATTATTATCATATTTAAAGTACAAACACATTTCACAAATGTCCCAAGAGGAGAGTAAAGATGAACACCAGTTGCCAGAGCAGTCATCTTCAGAGGAGTTTGTGAGGAATGGGTCCTCTCAGGAAGTAAACCCAGAAATGAGCAGGGCCCTACTTGCCACACCCCAAACCTATTTTGCAGATCTAGGGTCATATGTACTAAGGCACAGAATGTGTATAACCCTTTCGTACATCTGGCCCCCAATATTCTAACACATTTCTTAAAGAGCGATCTCAGGAGGAAATTCCATGACGTTATGTGCGGTGTGGGAATTGTATGTTTTAGTGTTAATAGTAAACTGATATAGTTAGAAAACCCATTATTATTACTAACTGAAATGTATTATTTGTAGATTTTAGATTTTAAAAATGGTTACAAATACTTCAATAATGTTCGTTTGTGTGTGTGTGTGTACACACACACACAGTCTACTCAGTTAATATCATTGTCATCCAGTCACACTCAGTGTTGCAAGTTTAAAAACTGGACTCTTACTCCTGGACTTTCCTTACAGCAGAACCTATTTCTGCCAGGCAGCCCGCTCTCCGACCGCACGTCCACAAGCAGCCAGAAAAGACCACCCGAGTCCGAACTGTGCTAAATGAGAAACAGCTCCACACCTTGAGGACCTGCTACGCTGCCAACCCTCGGCCTGATGCCCTCATGAAGGAGCAGCTCGTGGAAATGACTGGCCTCAGCCCCAGGGTCATCAGGGTATGGTTTCAAAACAAGCGCTGCAAGGACAAAAAGAGGAGCATATTGATGAAACAGCTTCAACAGCAGCAACCCAACGACAAAACCGTAAGTGGCTGCAGTTTCCAAAGACCGCACCAATGACACAAATTGTAGCATTGCAGAGAGACATAGGGAGGGAGTGAGATATAGTGAACTTTTTATAACAAAGTTGAATTATTTAAGTGTCCTTATATTGCTATTGAATTTACTGAAGTGGATGCATGATTTATGCTTGATGTAAGCAAGATTTGCCTTAAAATTGAACTGTAATCATCGGTCACAGCACTATCATGATCTTGCATTCAGAAGGAATTGACGCTTCCCTTTGTGCAGTCAGATATTACGTTTATTTTTATATATATATATATATATATATATATATATATATTTATGTATTTATTTATTGATGTTTTATGAAGTGTTAGAAGTCAAGTGCTTCAGTGTGCCATAAGTGAACGGGATATAAGAAGGGAAGAGGAGCAAGCATGATAAAAATGTAAATCTCTAAACATTTGCAGCAGAAGCAGAGCGTTATTCCAGTTCCTACTCTTCTGTTTCGCCAGGAAGTTCTGGCTAAAGAGGGTTGTTTTCAGCTCCTTCCAGAGTCTGCATTGGGCTCAGATTGTGCAGGGCTTGTGGCCTAGTGTAACTCGTGGCTTTTCTCCGTAGTGTTTTTAGCTGGAGAGTAATATATCTATTGCTGGAATCTCAGGTTAGGAGTCGGTGCCACGTCAGCTTGCTTGGATACTTTGGCTATCAAGCCCAATATGTACTGTGAGGCATTCAGAGCACCTGGATCGTTCTCGTGGTCCAATGACAGCTATCTACGGACTTCACTTCCGGTGTTGTGTTCTTCCATTTTAGGCTCTAGCTGTAGGGATTTGTCTGTGAGTAAGAAGGAATTTATTGATTCGATTAATTAAAATCGCTACAATAATTACATCCAACACTAAGAGAAAAAGAGAATTTCTTACCAGATTATGATCAGTTTCAAATAGTAACATATGTGAAAACGTTTTTCCTATTAACACACATACTCAGAAAGACATCTAAACAATCTTTAAAGTAAGGATTCCAGAAATGTCAGCCTAGAAGTCATCATTTAAAGTAGTCCCAGTTGTTGATAACCGGCATTTGCCCATTACCCTCAGTCAGCTTTGAAAAGATTTAATTTTGTTACTTATTATGTTTGTAAATTTTCCAAACCGAGCAAGTTCTGTTATATCACTCGTGTTAAAACACAATGCCAGCTATTTCTGCAGGTTGTAATACCATTAAAAAAAAAAATACATTGATTTAAGTAAGTGCTATTCAAACTTCAGAACAAGAACAATGCAGGGATTTGGACTAACTGAGGCTTCTCAGTTTCACATTGGGGGGATATATACACACACAGAGATACAGAGGGAGGGTTCCACCAGGATGCTCGCTACTTACACTTTGCGGTTAAAATTAACAAGGGGGATACTTTTGCACAGCGTACATAGCTGAGGGTGTGCAGTGTTTGTTACAATATTCTTTTAGGGCATGAAGGACAATGAAACCTTGGATATGATTCCTGGATTCCTAATTCTGTTTATTGGTCCTTGGAAGTTGACATTGAAGGAGGCCATTTGAATGATACACAATCTCGCCTGGCTTTAGCAACAAAAAATTGTAATTCAATTCATATTGTTTCAGATCTCAGATGACTGTATGTTGTTGTAGTGAGGGCAGCACCACTGGCATTGTGTCTCACTGCAGAATTAGTTTGAAAAATGAGAGATGGCTTAAACATTGCTGCTAAAACAATGCACATAATGTAATCATAATAACTGGCCGTTTATTATTTAATTTTCCCACAATCAATAACGTTTGTAGATAACATCATTGCAGGTAAAAGACCTTGTTTTAAAGTGTGGCTTTTCTTTGGTATGCACTGGATAACTCGTTAGGTTGACATAAGCCTTAATCTCACTAAATGTTCCTCCATGACAATTTAAGGTCAGCTGTATTCACGGAGTAGCTGCCATTTTAGTTTAGTTAGATAGTTATAATAAACAGCTGAAACATTAATGGTCTAGTATGAAAGTTAAGTTTATCTGGCAATTGCAATCTTAGTTTTGTTTTCCTGATTAGTCGCGCTTCAGTGTGCCTTTCCCATGCTTAGTAGTGTGTTTGTGAAAATGAGGTATTTGTATATAGTCAGATAGTAGACTCCAAACAAAATACAAATTCTCCATACTCATTCTCTCGACCTTCCACAAATGTGCCTTCCCTAATCTGCATAGTGAAGAGAATTTAGTCTGTTCCATTAGACAATTGGAGTCACATATTAAAAATGCATAATGAGAAAAGAGCTTGTGAGTGCATCCTTCCTCTGTGCAGAGGAGGAGGCCTCGAAGCTTTTATACTGCCATTAGACTGTAATATTATTTTAATCTCCTTAAAAACTAGGCTGGTGTTTTGCTTTTCAGACGGGACCACAGAAAGCATCACGAGTCTAGGGACATTCATATGTTTCCAAGATTAGTACAGTCCACTCTCTGACAGAAATGCCTTTGCCTCCCTAATAGGCTTGTGGTAATACCGCCTGTTGCCTTGAGTGCAGCAGCCTATGCAGGCAGACATGACTTGGACTCCCATATTCTACTTTTCAGTGCTCTGACGTGAAAGTCAAGGCTCAATTGAAGCCGCATTCAACTGGTGTGTTGTCAATGCAAAAGGATTTAATCCAAGGTTCACAAAAGCCTGACACAGCTGCCAGGCAGAGGGAAGAGCTGCTTCAGAGAAATGAGGACAAGTTGGAAGCCATGCTCTGGAGTGGGATTACCATTACTGACGAGCATAATGTCCAACTTCTGCATATCGTTCAGAAAAAAAAGAATAATGTCTGTCGTTTTAGTCACCAGCAGCCTTTCTCTGCTGAAAATGAGACTTCTTTTTACTGCACTGTGATTGGATTATTGTAGTGTCCCTAAAACGCTAAAGTATATCACTACAAACTTGAAAATGTACTGTACTGTACTGTAATTGAAGTTATATGGCACTTACTACCCCTGACGAGGCGTCGAAGCGCTTTTTTGCAGTAGTACGCTAGTCCAGGACCCAAAAATGTGCAGCTACGTGAACAATACGTTGAAATTTGTTAGAGTTCATTCATCCCCTTGCACACATGGCTGAATTACTAACTAACAATATTCTGCCAGTGATGGTAGGCGTGGAGATGCCCACACTGCGTAGGCTTGATGCTGCTTATATGCCAGTCATCTGTGTGCAGGACCCTCGAGCCTTGAGGGTGAGGTCCACAGGTGGGCACGTGAGGTGGACCCTCGGAGCCTTGAGGGTGAGGTCCACAGGTGGGCACGTGTGGCGCGGCTCCTGCACGACCTATGGGTGAGACCGAGGGACCCGGATATTCCTTGAAGGATATTATGAAAGAGTGCCGCTGACAGACACTTCCACTCTGTACCCCGGAGACAATAGAAAGAAGGGGTGTCTAATTCTGAAGTTTTCTCTGACGTGAACAAGGCTGTGCAAGGAGTGGGGGTGCTGTACAGAGTTCTAAGCAGAACACAAAGAGTACAGACTTGTACAACACAGTAAATTATCCGACGAAAGCAGTCTCTAAAGATTGTGGGGACGCTCCCGGTAAACAGGAAGTGTTTGTCAAAATTGGATGCTTAAAATTATTAGCAGAATGATAAATCAGGAAAATCCGAAGACGCATTAAAAATAACAGCAGAACAATATTTATAACTGTGCAAAATACTTGATTTTGTTTAGCAATTCATTTAAATCCTACCTCTCCCATTTATAATGCTGCAAAATAACATGTGGCAATATAACGGATTTAATGGCACTCCATATATATATGATCCTGAAAGAAGGGAGGCTGAGATGGCCTTTCCAGGAGTTATTCTCTTGAAGCAGATCACACGAGGTGTCGGTAGGGAGCACTTAACCACTGTTCATATTGATAACTTTTTATCAGGAGCGACTGAGGTGGAGTCTGGATCTTGCCCAAGGGTTAAAGATGACAGGGTCAAACAGGGTCCTCTTTTCCCTGTTTCTAGGATGGACTGCTCTTGGCGAATGGCGAGCTGAGGATAGGTCATGAGTGTCTCAGAGAGCCTGCTGGGTGTGCCAACCATTCTAACCAAGGCGGAAAACTAGCTTAAGAGCTGTAAGAGTGTGAAGGGACCCAAACAAAACAGCAAAAACCAAGAGAGCTTACCACCCCGAACAGCGATTCGAAACAAACAGCTTACACAGTGGCTGGAGGAGAACAGGAAGAACAGGAGAACAGGAACAAAGAACAGTAAGAAAACCTATGAAAGTTAATAGTCTAAAAGGGCATAGGTAGAGGACAAGAGGGAGTTGAGGTAAGTGGAAGGAGATTGCACGTTTTAAGTTTACGGTATATGTAGTTGAGAAGAATAGAAAAAAGACTGTGGCATTTTTCCTCTTGTGAGCAGTACCAGGATGATGGAGTGATGTGATGGCGGAGAAAATCTTAGCTGGACAGTCTTGCTATTTCATTTTTAGGTAGAAAGGTACATTCTCGTTGGGGGACCAGAGACCAGATTTGTTTCTCTGGAGGAGGCTGAAGAGGAAGGAAGGTGGATGTCAAGAAAAACAGGATAGGAGAATATGTTGTTTAACCCACTGCCTCTTATTTTCTCACTGGCTACACTTATTGTGCTTTCACAATAGTGTTATAGTGGTGTGGGGGTGGTGGAACCTGATGCTGCCTGTAAAACATACACTTTGTATGTTATGTTTAGGTTAATAAGTACTGTGTGCTGTTCATCTCAAGCTTCCCAGAGTGTCATAAACAACTCAAGCTTGGCTTGCTGTGCTCTGTTGTTGCCCCAGAGGTACCAGGAACCTGTTATTCCGAAACACCCAACTGCAGATAGAGACTGCACTATAATTGTGTATATTTGTGGACTTTATTCACAGATTTAAACAATCTGCACCTGAGGATGACAGTTATGATCCATAATGTATGGATAGGTGCGATGTGTTATAGAAAACAAAGCATTGTTCTTAAGGATGAGAGTGATGGAATCAGTGGCATGGCAGTGACAGTGGAATTGATGTATTGGGTGGCCTTTCTCAATGCAAGTGTATTATTAAAGGTGGAACAACTTCATTAAGTATGAAATTTAAATGAGTGACTCCCATTTAAAAAAACAATACTTAGAGATTTTGTGCTAGAGTCAATGCTGCTCTATCACAAGGGGAAAAGTTCAAGGTGAAATGCTGGAAGATGAGTATGGAAATAACTCACCAGAAGTGTTTGGTCCAAGCATGTGTCACAGGTTAAAACTGGAAAGTAAGAACAGCAAAATGATTCAAATTAGAGATTAACAATTGGATGAAAGGAGGCCATATGGAGACTATATAGATGCGTTTCAAACCCCTCTTATTTACTCAGCCTGCCATAAAGTTACCCAACCTCCTTCTCATGACTTCATGCTTGTTTACAGAACATCCAAGGGATGACGGGAACGCCTATGGTGGCGGCCAGTCCTGAGAGGCATGATGGTGGTTTACAGGCCAACTCGGTAGAGGTGCAGAGTTACCAGCCGCCCTGGAAAGTTCTCAGCGACTTTGCCCTGCAGAGCGACATAGATCAGCCTGCCTTTCAGCAACTGGTAAGTGGCATTCCTCAGGAAGTGTAATCTTTAGGGGCAGATATCTAACATGCCATCAGTTTCTAAACAAAAGAATGAAACTTCAAGGTTACTAGTCATTCATGAATTGATCCAATATGACTACATGGATTTCAATTTGTTATGCATGAATCTGGCTTGTCAAACATTAGTGGAAACTAGTGGTTGAAAAAAAGGGGGAACAAGTCCTCATTATGCCGTCAATATTATGTATAAGTTAATTCACAATGTTGGTGAACATTGTGCATATCAACATGAAGGAAGTTCATCATCAATCAGAACAATTTAAAGAAATTCCCATATGTTACTTATTTAAGTATTTTGCAATTTCTAAAGTGCTGGGTGTTATCTTGTGATAACTTCAAAGCACTACTATGTCTTGCCTTATAAATTCAAAATATAAAAATTGGCTGTGTAAGTGTTTACTAATTTAAACTGGGGATAGAGATTTCTTCATATAATATTGATTATAGGATATTTATATGGCGCAAATAATTACTCCAGAAGAGTCAATGGATGCTATAAAAGTAGTCCAACTGTATGGCAGGTATTGCCGTCACCAGGGGTTTAGTGGGATTAGAAAAGAATAGCCTAGTTTTAAATTATTTCCTGAATCTAATCAGAGTGGACTCAGAGACGAAGTCTAAATGAAGTTTTTTCCCACTGTTAAGCACTTTTAGAGCAGAGTTTGACTTCATCGTCTCCTTATTTGGCGACTGCTAGATAGGCTTAAAAATGCGAAGATGCATTTTAGATAGGGATGTGCAAAGTTGAAAGCTAAACATTGTGTAAAAAGTCGTGCAAATGTATATATGTGGACCAAATCCTCACTAAATCCATATTTGGTGAGATAATTGTCTTTCAGAATTGTTTAGCTAAAAATTTGTATGGCAAAAATGTATTTACAGTTGTTTAAATGCACAGGTGAAATTTTATTAAGAATTTAAAACTATGCAACAACCAAGAGTCGTGAATTTTGTAATCTTACATTAAAAATTGTTTGAGCATATCTCACTCTAGCCTGGTCCATCTGTGTCAGTCTACTAGATTAACATCAGGCTCAGAAATGGCAAAGCTTTTCAAATTGCTATTGGGTCTCACACCATAAGGGGCATCATAGAATCGCACCAATTAATTTTGCCCTTGTTTGATGGGAATTGACACCAATTAGATCTTTCTTGTTGCATTTTACTACACATTATACCAAGAAATATAATTAAAACATATATTACTTCTATTTAAACATCACTGTTATTTTGCAGTTTGTGAACATTTATTTAATATGCTCCTCGACAACTAAATAACTATACTTTCAGCTCTCCACTGACCTGATCATTGTTAACACAGCTACATTTCAGAGGATAAAAAGTGGGAAAGTTGAACACAAAATGTGAAAATATTATTAACACAAATGTTCCCAAAACAAAAGAAACTAAGCAGCAGAGACAAGTACAGAATATTGCAGCCCATGACTGCCAGGCCCTGAGCATTGGTAGAAGCATAAAATGATGTCTCCTATAATAGAGTGTCAAAATCAGTACACCACAATAGCCGGCTGCAGTGTCAACACAAAAGTGTTCTATGACAATTCCCTTTATTCAGGCCTTGTAAACGGTTTGGCAACATACCTAATGTGCCTATTGTAGCAGGATAAAAAGATGGTTTACAAAAGAGAGCTGTTTACAGCCATCCAAATAGGCTTAAATTGACTTCAAGGGAGAGTGAATCAATTTCAAAATAATTGCCAGACTTTTAAGTTGTCACTGAGTTAATTCTATATATATCTACAGTAAATTCTCCTGCTATGGATTATCTAAGAACTTGTACTACTCTTCCTGAAATTACCCTTTTTAAAGTTTGCAGGTTACAATAATGTTTTTTCATCAAGCCCATTTTTCTAAGACACACTTTCCTTACATATCGGGTCCTCTCCACAGCCCTTGCACTGGAAGCACTGCAACCTGGGTATTTCAGGTGAATGTTCAGGGCATTGTGAAGATGTGACCCAAACACTTCCCCCAGAATTCTTACCATTTAAATCTACTTGGATGACCAGCAGAAAGCCCCCTGACCTGAGGCCATAGCTAGTGGATAGTAGTTTCTATAGGTATCTCTGACCACTTACCTTAAACATCTATCTCTGGTATATAGCTAAGAGTATCAAGCAGAAAATTCCTTTAGCACCATTAAGAAATCTATAAAACTATTAGAGTTTGAAAAATGAACTATGGCTAATTAAATGAAAGGTACGGTACATTATATGTAGCATCGTAAAAACAGCGAAGGCGATGAAAATGAAAGGAGAGGGTACTCTAACCTGAAACTAGACTTAATTGTTAATTCAAGAAAGAGAATATTATGTGTGAACACATTGAAAAAATGAGCATATTCAAAGAAGGACATATTATGTTATGGCATTATCAGATGTTGACTGCTTTATTTCTATCATATTGGACCTTATGGCAGGATTTACTTTTATTTCATTCTTCTGCTTTTAATTGAAGACCTATTTCCCGCAGGTAAATTTTTCAGAAGGGGGACCAGGCTCCAATTCCACTGGAAGCGAGGTGGCATCAATGTCCTCCCAGCTCCCGGACACACCCAACAGCATGGTAGCCAGTCCTATTGAAGCATGAGCGACTTCATGAACTCACTTATGGCTTTTCCTGCTGGAGCAAGAATGGGAATTGTGACCTTAGCCTCCTTAGAAGAAAAGAAACAAAGTATTTAATGACCACGTTATTATCAAACCGAACATAGGAAAGACAGCTCCATGAAATGCACGATGTCTGTTTTAACGACAAGGTGGTATGGTAGCAACACTGTGAAGACAATCATGGGATCTTACTAGGATTGACAACGAAAAACAATGTCCAATGAACGGAGGAGTACTTCAAAGACGTTTTTTCTGACGTAGAGGATTTATATTCATGGCTCTCGCCCTAGAAAATATTATTCGGCATCCCTCACCCCTGTGCAACACAAACGACAGATATAAGGAGAAATGAGTTCCACGCGCATACCAATGGTGCTGTTTATCTATTGAACATGGCTCGACCTTTGCCTTGCCAAACAGGAGATCTAGCAGGATTCCAGTGGATCAGGCTGGACGTTGCCTCAGCAGAATGGACAATTGCTGGTGGGATCCTTTCTGGATTTAAGGTAGAGCTGAGTTGGCGTGCAATGCTTTAAGCTCTTATTACAAGGGGTGAAGTTGGGTCTTCACTAGCATGTGGCTGTATTTTTTTAAGGGGGAGTGAATCCCCTCTCCCTGTCCCCCCATTTCTCAAGAAGCCCTAACCCACAACTGACACTGCTTTAAAAGGTTTTTGAATATTTTTTTTCGATAACCTCTGTAGAGAGCGTTGCAACAAGGTATACCTCTATTTTGCCACAAGCGTCTTGGGATTGTGTGTACATTGTGTCAGTCCAAGAACATTTTCCCCAAAGATGTGTATAGTTATTGGTTAAAAAAGAGTGTTTCTCGTCTCTCTCTCTGGAATAAAGAGAAGAATAGGAAACTTTTTTTTGTTTGCTCTTGCATTGAAAAAATTATAAAGTAATTTATTATTTATTGTCGAAAGACTTGCCACTTTTCATGTAATTTGACTGATTTTGTTTGCTGAAGTAAAAAAGAAGAACAAGTTTGTATTGTCTTGAATTATATGTTTAATTCTATGTGTTCTGTCTATTTCTTAAATATGTGAAATAAAAGCGCCATATG
Source organism: Calotriton arnoldi (assembly GCA_963921515.1). Classification (NCBI taxonomy): domain Eukaryota; kingdom Metazoa; phylum Chordata; class Amphibia; order Caudata; family Salamandridae; genus Calotriton; species Calotriton arnoldi. The sequence continues at coordinate 46,954 of CAWUFW010005122.1, read as the reverse complement.
TAGAATTGTATCCTCATAACTATTTCACCATAGTCAATGAATCATGAAAGTAATCTTCTCTAACAAACGTATATGTGTGTGTGGCAGGGGGATGTGCACACTTGCGGAATGTAAACTGACTAATATTATATTTATATTTTAATGCTGAGGCAGGTATGATCATGGCTGCTACGTGGCACACACATGAGCAAGTATTTAACCCCCTCTCCCCAGTTAATATATTATTTGTACAAATTGATTACTTTGGCAAACAAGAAAAAAGTCGGAAAAGGAAGTCCCATTCCCCTGCCAACTTTGTTTTTGTGCTTTCTCATTTTATAATGAGCTCATTCAGCTATTCACATTATGGATTTCCCTCATCTCCGACTTTAGTTCTCTGTGCCTACAAGTTTGTCAGCACATATCCACTGCTTGTAGTGGAAAGTTGTTAATTGCCATCCCCTTCTTTACTTGTGGCAGTGAAATAATAATACCCTGCTTTATGTGCATCATGAGCGACTGAGATTGGTTTGATGTACAGATGGAAAAATGCGGTGAAGTGCAGGATCGTTCCATGGTGATGCTGCCTCCAATTCACTGACCTTGTCACAACCTGATATATCTGGTATCTTTGTATGCTTGTATGGTAGTATGTGCCATTAATACTGAACGCACATATATATATATATATACTATACACACACACATATATATATATATATATATATATATATATATATATATATGTGTGTGTGTGTGTGTGTGTATGTGTGTGTGTGTGTGTGTGTCTGTGTGTGTGCGTGTGTGTGTGCGTGTGTGTGTGTGTGTAAGGTCATAGAGTGACCGAAACGCGTAATAGCTGATTAAGTGCGAATTAATCTATTGGAGATGTCTGAGCCTGTTCATTTGGTGGATGCAACATTACGTGCGGTTATTCATATATATATATATCGTGTGATCAAGGGCTTCCGAGCCCGAAACGCGTCATTTCATGAGAAACATGGTTAAATAAACTACTTGCCTGAAGATTTCGAGTTGGTCCGTCTCTCCTTCTTCGCCGCCTGGAGGTTGCGGGAGTTTCATATTTTACTTGGATATATATATATATATATATATATATATATATATATATATATATATATATATATATATATATATATATATATATATAATTTTATTAAAACATGCTAATGAAGCGTTTCGACCACAAGCTGTGGCCTTGATCACAGTATATATATAGTATAGCCTCCATGAGGTCGAAGGTTGAGTATTTTATAAGCGTCACCAAATCCCAATATCGGTGGCAATATAGGAACATATTACACGTTTCCCATTATCTATTATTTATATTACATGGATGTATGTTTTGTGGTAATTGGCTTAAAGACGCTCTTTTCTTTAAAGTGCAGCTAACAGTGCCAATGTTTAGGTTTTATGTACTGGCCATGAAAACATACTAAGCGTTTTTTGTCTCATGCTTTACATAATATTACTGTATAATGTGGTCCTGGATGCTGAATAACCCTAGTATCTATGAAAATGTAAAGCTCTGCAGAGTGATTTGTGGGTCGTCATGTCAAAGTATGTCAAAGTATGCAGCTCATTCTTTGTCAGTATTTTCCGTCCATTTCAGCTAGCAACAATTTTATTTGGAAATCTTAAAATATATGGCAACTTATGTTGTACATGTGGTAAATCCACAATTATGCAGTTAATTGTGCAGCCACAGAGCCACATAATTCACCTGGCCCTCACCATTAGCCATTGTATTATCAAAGAGTAAATTATGAAAGATAAACGAAAACTAAACATTTTCATTTCATGATTCTGCAGTAACCTCTGTAGCCATAGAACTGTATTATTCCGCCGGGTATGTCCATTACCCTTTGTTTTACAGCAATCTATGCATGAAAAGTAGCCAAAGCCTAAACACTCTAAATCTAACTGGTGTCCATTGTTAGCTTTACCTCGAAGAGAACAGTTTCAACAATTACTCCTTGTGTCAGACAAATCGTGTGTATGAACTACACAAAGAGTGTTTTTTTATTCTACCTTTATAACTACAAAATTAAGTAATGTTCACTTCTTTTTACTGCACACAACCAAAGAGTACATACCAGTATTTTATGTACTGTCTTCGCTAAACATTTCCCTGTTTGAAAAAATCAGTTTTTTCAAACTAAGTGCACCAATGTCATTATTTAAAGGGAAAGTCCATAACGGGAAATATCTGCAATATGGTACTGTATTGCCATTTTAGGGTTCTGGTGACATCTGGAAATCAGTCAGCTTTTAGCCTCGTGGTTTATGGGTTTATGATATCACTAGAACACATCGATGGCAGCACCGGGTCATATTACTATCCTCTATATGTATATATTTTACAGATGTGCATTGTGTCATATATACGAGGTACTACCATTGTTGAGTGTGGGAGGTTGATGACTCAAGAAGGGTGAAGCGGGGAGTCAGTCATGCTACCTCTTACCTCGCTCGACAACATTGTACTCTCTGAGCATCTGCATATATGGTTTCATGTATGTCCGTCACACACACACACACATATATATATATATATATATATATATGAGAACCAGAGCACAATTGCACTGCACAGGTCCATAAGACAAGCAATGAAGATCAGGGGGACGATGAACACGAGTCTCCCCTGAACTATGATAATAAAGGATTTCACCTGTGCATAGTCGTAATAATAGCCTGACCCTACTTCTATGACAACACTTACTCCTTTGCTCCTAATAACATGTGTTTTGGGGATACAGACACACGAGTGCGCACACACACACACACAAACACACACACTATGAGAGTGAAAACAAATATGGATCAATAACAGATATTGTTTGGAGAAACTGTACTCATAAACACACATTTCTTAAACCATCTTGATTGAGTCTTTTAGCAGTATCACATCATGCTTACATACTGACAAACACACATGATTATATTTATTATTACAATGCAAAGGTATATGTCCAAATTAGTACCATAGTACACAGTAACTTAAATGAGAAAAACTGTGTCCACGTCCTCACAGATTGCATGTTAGAATGATTTTTTTCAAGGGAAATAACTCTCTTAACAGTCATGAGGCCTTTCCACCATATATGCCTACGTGTAGAATGTAAAATGTTCTTTAATACCATTGTTGAGGGAGGCGTAGGGCATTATGATGACCGACTTGAGGCTTCTCTCTCATGACTTACGGCCACTCCCATTCTCAACAATTGTAATAAATGGCATAATACTTTTTGCACATCAAGATATATGTTACTCCACGTGTGTGTTTATATTGGTTTTGAGTGGTTTGTGAATAATACCAGAATCTCCAAAATGAAATCAGGTTATTCATTCTGATACGCCTTTGTTTTTATATCATGATGTAAGCATTGCTTTGCCTATCGTTTACATTTTTCTGCGGAGAAAGAATTCCTGGTTGTGACACCAATGAGTTGCCTACTTTGAAACTAAAATAAAACAGCCCCTCTGTTCATTTACAAATATACCAGCGGGCCCATGTGTGTTCAGGTGTCTATATGTCTGTGTGGCTGTGCGTCTTATTTTAATATGCACCCATACTGATGCTCGATGTATCTAGAAAAGATATGCCTAGGTAGGAATCTTAATGTGACGTCATTATTCTCCTTTGTGAAATGAGAGCCGCGAATCCTGTAGTCTCTTCCTCCTGAGGAGTGAAATATAAGATACAATATTGGGTAGTGCTGTCCCAGCACCCACATCACTTGGTAAATTACCCTAAATGTTTGGGTCATTCACTCCAAAATATCACAAAAAGGCCAGGGCACGAATAAAACGATGGAGGATATGTTTTTCAATCATGTTTAAATTATGCCATAAACAATTATGCAAGACTGGTTGAACCTCGAGTGAAATCAATAGTAGCTTGGCATTTCTAAGCACTTTACAAAATAGGTCCTAGTATTACCCAATTAATCGTTACGGTACTCGTTTACACACCTCGAGAGGATGAAATGCTGAGTTAATTGCATTCCAATTTGTGACACGTGAGTCACACAGATGCCAGTGGTGTTTCTTAAGTAGCCGGCCCATCTTGCTGAATACTAAAGGAACCCGTGCATTACGACTCGAGCCTGTAATTCTACCGAGGGCTTCAAGATAACACACCTAGAGCCTAGAGGGTGTAATTGACGGCAGATCCCAGAGTTTGTGATATGGAACCCTAACACACTCGTTGATATACATTTTATAGAAAGCATGTTTTATAACGTGTTTTGTTTACCCCTTGAAAGGATGTCAATAATTCATGGGAATTACGTCATAGCAGTTATTATAGACTTAAATGTGTGTCATATACCAGTGAATTAAAGAAATGAAAGTCCATGATACCATGTCTTTGAATTTGGGTTTATGAAAGCACTGCTGTTTGACAGACGTCACAGCCCAAACATTTGATATTAGCACATAAAGGGAAAACTGCATTGGACTGTCACTATATATTCCATTGCAGCTCTTCTGCAACCATAAACCATCACACCCAAATGAGTCACTGGTTTCATTTCCAGGTTAGCTAAAAGGATTAAAATCTATTGTGATATTTCATAATCAGACCATACATTTATATGTTTTATGTATAAAACATGTTTTTACATATTCTGTACGAAATAGATCCATAACTCTAAAACTGAGGTATAGAGCATATACTTTAAATTTATATGAATGGCTGAATTGTATTTTCAATATTTAAAAAGTGTGTATCGGGTAATTCAATGCGTACAGTGTAGTGCTCTTCTTGGAGTGCACAGTGGTGTATTTCGAAACTCAACCAAATCTCCTATGCAGAAAAGCATTATTTGGGTAGTGAAGCCAGTGCCCGGCTACATTTCCAAAGATGACATTGGGAACATTCAAATGTGCTACAAAAATCTCCACTTTCATCTTGATCACAAGTGCTTACCGACTCTGATAGTACACCTGGTCGACAATACCTAGCAAAGCCAATTGGTCAATCGCACAACAAGGGAGCTAAAGATCTGCTTGCCATACGTCCTCTACACAAGAAAACATATCACACAACAGGTCTGGCAAGAGTAATATTCCAATATTTATTTCAGGAATAAAAAAACTATTCATTACAGAACATTGAACACAAAAAAGCACAAAGATTTGGACGGAAAGGCCTCACTCACTCTTTTCTGGCATGCTTCATCATCGTCTGTCCGACCCACCATGAGATGATACTAACATAGTGGTCTCAGCCTCATTGGGGAAGGAGATCAGAATTTGAATTCTCTGGTCATGAATGGGGTCCAGATCCTTTTCTAAAACAACCTCAGTGTAACTCCAGGTATTTCCTTTATTCTTGAGTACACTTGGCTGAGTTAAAAATTAAACATGAGGATGCTACCGAGCCAATGTGTTGAACATCACATCCAGTTAACATGATGCGTGAGACAGGTTCCCAAATCATTGTGCTTTTTTGTGTTTGGTGTTATGTAAACCATAGTTTTTTATTTCTGAAATTAATATAGGAATATTACTCTTCTCGTACCTGCTTGTAGACATATTTGCTATGACAATGCTTTTTGCCGATGTGGGCAACATATGCATGAAGAAAAATGCTGTTTTGCTTAAATTGTGTAGTCTTGGCAAAAACAAAGATAAAAAGAAGTGCTGAAGCAACCACTGGTGCTATTTACATCATTCTGGAGGCACACATGCGTCACCATGAATGTGTGCTTACAGAATGACATGGGTGTCATTTTTTTATTGACTGATCTAAGATGGCAAATGACACTTAGATGGGTACCAAATAAATGACATTTTAGGTGCATGAAGACACTTTTCTTGTGGTGGATCCCCTGGTAGCAAATGGTAGCTATCAGGCCCTTCAAAAAAATACAACTTGAAAAAAGGAAATGCCTTGAGGGGTGGGAGAAGTGAGGGGTAGTGGGGAGGTATAAAATAAAGATAAAGCCGGTTGGGGGGAAAGGGGAAAGCTCCACACAGGGGAAAGAGCAACACAGAGTGCGAGTGGAGGTCTTTAGCAGGAATAAGGACACAAGGGAAAGAGCTAGAAAACACATACATTCTCATATAGTGCTTAACAAAAAAGAAAAAAGTAGTTCCCTAAAAGTAAGTAGTGCAATAAAAAAACAATAAAAAGAGGGAATGCTCTAGGGAAAGGACAAACACAAGAAGAAGAAGTAAGAGCAAGAAAAGGCATCGAATTAAGAAGCAAGCAAATGAGTGTTATAACAAAGCCAACCAATGAAAGCAGTGGGCCAACCAAAACTATGCTGCGATCTGACTGGGTATGTGAGACCGAATAAAAGCCTTCAATATGATTGTGTCTACGCAGACTGTGGGTTATTTTTTAAATTCCATTGCACATGCTTTCAGACAATGAAAAGAAAGTCTCCAAACACCTGAATTATGCTTTTGTTGAGTTTGGGTCCGATTTGGGTCAATTTTGTTAGATAGAGCAGGCTCAAAACAGGGCTAATCTTGTGTAAAAATAGAGGGCTCCATAGAAAGGCTGTCTTTGCTCTTAACTAGTCGACTTGTATAGATCATATATATTATTAGGAATTATTTTTCAGTGCATTATCAAGGTAAATTTTGATAAATTCTGTATAACCTGTTAGACCATTTGCCACTCTGGCCATTGCTAAGTGACTGATTTTATTACATAAAGCAAGCCCATTTTCTTTCATTAATATTCGTGACCTTTGAACTGCAAAAATAGATAAATGTTTATAGTGAAAAAAAAGAAATGTCTATTTTTAAATTAATATTCGCAAATACATATTTATAGAGAATGACATGTTTTAGGGACTCAGCATTTTTTTGATTCATTAACCTCGCCTTGACTGAAAGAGGCATATTGATGACGTTTCAAAGGTATAAACTGAATCCTCTTTAAAATACGTATGACTGCGTGAACATGTGCAAACGTGATTGTGTGTGTGTGTGTGTGTTGGTATGGATTTAGGTGTCCTTTACATACGTAGCTGTTGTAAGACAAAAATAGCAGTGTCCTGGAAGACACTTTTACTACAAGTACGTCATTCTCATTAATTACGAATTCGCCCAATAGAGATCGTGGAAAATGAGCGCTTTAGTCTGATTTCCTTCTCAGTCAGTCTCTTTTCCCGCTGAGCATGAAATGCCTTCAATAGTCCAAACAATCCGTGCAGTTTGAACATTATCTTTGTTTAGTCAGCAGTGTTCCCATGAAAGGTAAACAAAACGTGAACGTTCCACGCAATCAGCAGCCATTGTTAGCAAAGCACTGCAGAGAGGACCTGCAAAAACCCTTACTCCTGCAGATAAATATGCTTTTCTTACAATAGATCAAAATTTCTAATCTGCTGCTGTCGATAAAAAATCATTTCCATGACAATTGAGACTCAAACGGATCCATACAATATAATAAATGAATAACGGATAGCATGTGTTACATTTCAACCATGCCACATCACTCACCTTCAGATTCGTGGAATATTGTACTACAGGGTGTCATCGAAGGCATTATGCAAGCACAGCAGGTGTAAACGTCCTATTGATAGCAATTCAGCCACCATTTGTGTTGCTATTTCAAACAATTCGGTTATACCTCTGGCTGCTGCAGTATGCAGTCTAATGTCGGACCCTTCTTGACTCGTGTGTCTCTTCCCTCGACAGACACGGCCCTCCCCTTGTACAGCATTTCAACAAATAGATTATTTCAATTTAGAAATGTGTATTTCTATATAAATATGTATGGGAATATATTCTATGCGCATGTAGATATATGAAAATACGAATACAGCACAAGTACACTGTACATGAATTACGAAAAAGGGTTTAATACTTAAAGTATACTTTTTACTATGTACATACAGCTCATATGTAGGCATATATGTTAATTTTATGTATATGTGTGTGTGTGTGTGTATAGATATATATATATTTATTTATATATGAGCCATGTCGACATATATTGGCCTAATATATATATATATATATATATATATATATATATATATATATATATATATATATATATATATATATATATATATATATATATATATATATATATATATATATATATATATATTTTGTAGACCAATATATATGTAGACATGGCTCACCCTTACTTTGTATGAAATTATATATTTGTGAACTCATGTAGTTAATTGTCCATTTATTTACTACCTGCTGAAAATGAAAGTATGTGCTGGAATTAGTGGTGAAACTCCAGATATGTTCCTCCTTAGCCTAAGGGGGCAAGGCCTAGTTGTGAGGAGGAGGGTGTGTTTAGTTTTGCTCTGTCTGCCCTCTTGGTTTCATTTTGATCGAGCGGTTTCTGATTGGTGGGGGGGTATTCTATGAGCCTGAGTGCACAGAGCAGCTCTCAGCCTTGGCGGGAAGCTGCAGGCCTGGCTCTTGACTCATTGCTGTAGCAATAGCATGACAAGGGAAGTCGCCTCAGAACCCAGAGACCAATGTCTGCCTAGTCGGTTCCCTTCCTCGCCCCTCCCCCGCCTCGATTCCCCGGGAAGGTGGTAGATGGGAGCTGCTGTAAAGAAGAGACTGCATTTCTTTCCTGGGAGGGAGAGAAAATGAAAGTGCAGCAGCGCTGGAAGGGCTCGCCGAGCTGCGTGATGTGGAAGCCTGCCCTGGCTAATAACTCCTGCTCAGGGACGGCCGCCAGGGCCGTAAACTCGGGCTCGCTGCTAATTCCTCGGCATCTGGTACATAAAGACGACTAGACTGCCTCTCCCAAGTGCACATTTCACTTCCCAGGCCGAGCCAGCTTCCTTTGTGGGTGGACACCGTAAATTCAAAATATGAAGCTTGGATTGTTGTGAGGCGCTCTCTCAGCAGAGAGCTAGAAATCAAATGTTGTCCGCCACCTCGTACATGTTAGTAGAGTGCCATCAACAGGGATGAGAGTATGTGGGGGTTCATTTACAGGAGGCTCACGTGCCTCAACTAGATACAGCTTGCTGTTTATATATTTGTGTTTTTTAAAGTCTGGAGTTGACCGGCTACTGAAGGCGTGCTATACCAGGTACAGGGCCCACTCACCCAACCTAGGGTCTGTGTACCTACCTCATGGCGTGTTTGCAAGGGTACACGAGTTGCTTACTGAGAGTAAACTCTGCTTACATATTAGCAGGTGTAACACTACTTACACAGTCAACGATATGCTTAGTAGGTGTTAGTAGTTGTGGGTCTTGCTTACTAGGGATATAGCTGTATGGTATGTCTATAACCCTGTTTAAAAACCATTTACAGGATTAAATTATTCATTTATAGGCCGGTTTGTCCCAGTTTAGTGCGCCTTTGTTCCAGTTTAATGCCTCTGCGCCTGAATACATGACTTCTTGTACCAAATAGACATCCTGCATGCACAGCTACACACCTTGGCACCATGCAACATTTTACAGTAGGGCAAGGCCTGCTTCCTCCCATATAAGGCCTGCTTACCCAGTATATGGTCCTCTTTCTCATCTTTAGGACCAGCTTGCAAGTATATAGGCCCTGTTTGCAAAAGTTTACCACTTGTCCATACAGTTCAATGTTAATTTAAGCACTTTCACCTCTGCCTTTAGTGCCCTTCAGGAAACAATATTACAGATTAAATTGAACGCTAAAGAGAGAAAATAGGATCGTTAAAATAGCTTACATACCAAATGAATGTAATAGTGTAAAAGGCACTGGTGAAAGCCATAGCTCTTGTTTTAATGTGCTAACAAGATGTGCAACAGCATCGCATTGGGAAGGCGGGCAATCTGGCATTGGCCGATGGGCCGGTGCCTAAGGGTCACCAGTGGGCCGGTTTTTGTCAACCAGCCCACAGAGCCTTATTGTCTTCCCCACCAGGCCACTGTAAGGGGGGGGCAGCATCATGAGCAAGGATGCTCTGAGGGGGTTGTTTTCAGCAGCGTCGCTAGGCCAATATTGTTCTGTCCGCTGCAGACTTTATCTTGGCCTCCAGTGGGGCCGGCGCAGACGCCCAGAAGCAATGTCCCACTCCCCTGCTGCGGGCCATTATCACATCAGCTCCCCTGGAGCAGCAGCAGCTCTGTGCTTTTCTTCACCCCTCCCCTGCCAGGCCATCACCCTGAGGCTACAGGTGGCTGGGGTGAGTAAGTGAATGGCCTTGCTGAGGGCCTGTCATTGGCACCTCGGCTACAGTGTCTTTCAGTCCTTAGTGGTGGTGGGGGGGAATATGTTTGCATAAACATCGCTGTGAAGCACCGTTCCCAGAGCGGAAAATTTAGATAATGTAATGTTAGGGTCAGAGCTGCCGAATGAGGAACTATGGAAATAGGTTTGAGTCCCAGCCTCACCTCAACATCCTGTGATTCTTGGCAAATTACTTAATTGCGCAAGGCCTAAAATAAAAATGAATTTGATCTTCTGTAATGTAACTGGTGCTCATATAATTGCGCCCTTTGGCCGAGTTTACGCTATATACAACTACAATAAAAAAACATACCCATCTGTTTTCTCATTTTTTAAGAATCTGCAAAGGCTGGAACTTAATAATGAGAGAGGGTTCTTTATTCAATGTTAAAAGTCTGTATTCCTTATCATGGCTTTTCTTCCTTTGTTTAGTTTTAACTATCAGTCATGGATCATTAAAGAAGCTTTAGACCACATTTTAAACTGCTTTCACCTTATGTTTACTGTTCAAACTTTAAAGTACATATCGATCAGGAGAGAAAATACCAGCTTTTGGTGTTTTTCTTAATTTTCGTACTGGCAAGGGCATTAAGATACTGGTAATGCTGATAAAAAAGACGGGCAGGTGGCAAACATAGCCATATCAGGAGTTGTGGCCTTTAGGCCACTTTATTTCACTTCGTCCGCCCCACCAAAATGTAGTGCTTCTAGTTTTCACCAATGTTTCTGGCTCTATGAGCTTTAAAATACATAATTTATCAAACATTTCTCTAAAATTGAACCCGATGAGACTAGCCAAATGCTGTTTCGCGAACAGGCGTGATCCAGGAATGTGGGACACTTTTTTGGGAGTGCCCGGGCCGAATTGTGATCCCAATCCGACCCTGAATTGTGCAATATATCAGCACATTAGGATGAGTCACAGTAGGGAGAAAGCAGCAGCAGGGAGGGCTTCAGTTGTGATGTAGTGCTTGGTACAGTTCATTGAAAGCCCTGGAGTGGAGGTGAAAGCATCCAAGGGAACATACAACACCACTAGGGAAAAGTTGAATACTGCACTTGGGGAGGCCAAGATGCGGTTGACAAGTCTCAGTTCAATGGCTGAAAGAGGTTCATCGAAGAAAAGCCTGCGAAAGCCATCTCCTGTGTGTTGTTAGAAATACGCCCATTCACGGTCAGACCTAAAAAGAAGTTTACATATAATATTAATAAATAAAAAGAAGTTGCCCATGTCAGAAAAGTATTGGCTAAGAATGCAGGAGTACAACCGTTACTCAACAAAAGGTCAGGTCTCTCTTGTTAGGGCAGTACTTGTGTAGACTCGGCGATAGTAGAGTGGAGTGTGTCTTAGTTTTAAGATACGTTGTAGGTCATCAGTCTTCTTTCTGACTCTGTTGACCTGTGTGAGCTCACAGGGATCAGCAGTCTTAAATCTGCTCACATCTTCAGTAATGTTTGCAGTGAACGCGTCATCATTAAATACTTTCTGTAAGTCCTTCATTCTGCAGAGAAGAGATCAGGTTGTTTGCTCCGAACTAGAGGTGCAGAAAAGTAGCAAGCGGCCCAAGGTTTCACAGCACTATGTGAACAATGCAGCCTCTGGCTGTTTCTGGCAAGCTGAAGGGTCAACCGCCTTTACTGACAGTCCACTCGAGCTCTGCGGTCGTGGAAGCCCACCCTGCACAGTCTTCCTTCCACAGAAGTAGTGCAACACTTCCATTGCGCGCAGTCTGTGCTCGGCCCTCGCCTCTCCTACTCGGAAATGAAGCCTTCTTGCCCCAGTGCAGATCTGTGTTCACAGCTATAGGGTCTGGTTACCAAAGATGCAAACTGCTGAGTAGAGGAGGGCCACACATTTAGAGGGATTTCTGAACCAGAGCCGATCCAAGAGTATGGCTTGGCTCTAACAGCCCTTGCACGTGAGCCAGAGCCGATCCAAGGGTATGGCTTGGCTCTAAGAGCTGGTGCACGAGGACCAGAGCCGATCCAATGGCATGGCTTGGCTCTAAGAGCCAGTGCCCGAGGGCCAGAGCCGATCAAAGGGTCTAGCTTAGCTCTAAGATCCCGTGCAGGAGGGCCAGAGCCGATCCAAGAGTTTGGCTTGGCTCCAAGAGCCCATGCATGAAGTACAGAACGATGACTTACAGAAGCCACAGGAAAGCTCGGTGCATTTTGGGCTCGAGGGTCCAGGAGGAGCTCGAGCTGAGCCAGAGCCAGTCGTTTGACTCCAGTCTACCTCCGAACTTTCAGTGCCCCGACCTCTACCACTGGGACCACCTAACAATCTCACCCAGCATACCTGCTAACTTTTATTTGAGTTGTGTGAGCACATGTGGTATCCCTCTCCCATACTGCTAGCTTTTGTGTTTGTGTGCACGTAGCCTCTCTCTCTCATTTTTGTTTTCTTTTTTGCAGTTTAATATAGCGCGGACTCGACCCGAAGGTATTGGAGGCTTTACATGAGCACCGGTTACATTATACACACATTCATTTTTTGTAGGCTCAGGGAGATCAAGGGGCATATTATCAAGCGGCAGCGATAATTATCGCTGGCCGCTGTTAGCGCGAGGAATCCTATCGCCGGCTATCGCTGGAAATTATCGCCATGCTAGCGCTGTATTAACAACGCTTAGCGCAAAGGCGATAATTTTCCAGTGATAGCGATGTTTCCCATGGAACATCGCTGGTTTTCCAGCGATGTCCCATGGAAAACGGCGATATCCTTGGTGATAGGGCCTGTGGTCTTAGCCACACAATCCACCCCCATGTTAGGTATGCCTTAGTCAGGAATTTAGCAGACGTTAAATTCCTGCGTTAAGGCATACTTAACGCGATTGAAAATATCGCTAACCCACGTTGTTGATATGGCGAAACCTGGGTTAGCGATATTTCCCCATGTTGTTTCACAGGCACGCCTCCTTTGCATCTCATTAGCGATGCGATGGGAGGCGTGCAGAAACGGACGCTAATGCAGGAATCACGCGCTAGCGTGTCCTTGTTAATTAGGCGATAAAATTATCGCCGCTTTTCGTCCGAAAACGGACGCTAAAGCGGCGATAATTCATTAACGCCGCCTTGATAATATGCCCCTAAGGGATTTGCCCACAATCACAGGATGTTGAGGCGGTGCCGAGACTCAAACCTGGTTTCCCAGCTCCTAAAGTCGGTAGCTATGGTCGTTACGCCACACCCTCCCTCGCTCATTTTCTCACATCTGTCAATTCCTTGACTGTCATATCTGCCCTTCGTTGTTTTTGTCCCTGCCCAGGAGGTCTCCTGTCTGTTGTCTCTCCATATTTCCCAGTCCGGGTTTTGTGAGTGGTCAGAGAGTGAGATATTCAATCATTGCTGGCTCTGACCTTTGACCTTGTGCATTAATATAGGCATTCCTTCCAGTGCTTGATGGGACCTGTCTTTCTTCTTTCAGAAGGAAAGGCTGCTTTTAGAGGTGTATCATTTTAGAAGCCCACCATGTGTATGTTTTCAATTTTCAAAACCATTTGTATTTCCACCTACAAGCATTTTTTCTTGCCCTCGGGTAAAAAAACGTATGCTTGTTTCCATTTGTTTTGATTCAGTGGTAAGCTATTAAATAACTACATCCTTTTTAAAAGTGATGAAGCATACATTTACACAGCCCCAGAATTCATGCGGTAACCCCTTGGAATCGACCATCATTCCCACTGGCCGCACCTCCCTGCACAGTCTAGGGACTGGGTGGAGTATTCAGTCCATTTCAATGTCCTACAGTCGCTTGGCCAGCAGGGGCCGCTATCACACGCTCATCGCCGACGGTCTTGTAGTAATTGTTTTATGATATCACTTGTGTAAGAAGGACCTTCCTGAAGAGGCAAACAGAAACCCGCAGACTCCTGTCTTTGATCATAGCAGTGTATTGTTTTTTGCTTGTTTTTTGTTGTTGTTGTTTTTGTTTTTTAGTAAGTTGCATTTGATATGCTTGTCTTCGTCAACTCTGTGGCCGTTTTTAGAGTCGAGTGCTGAAATCCTATTTTATCTATAAATGTAAGCCAGCCGTCATACTCCTGTAGTGCTGTGAAGCTTTGGTGCTACAACACTCCCAGCGCCCTCAATTCTAACTTCTATAGTCGGCTATATTTTTTAGGTAAAATCGAAATGGAATTCTAATGGGCATTCCAGGTGAACCTTTTGCTCCGTCATTTAAAGACCGGTTTATCTTCAGAGCTCTACTTTAACGAATAGGTAGTGTATCATTTGTAGGTGTTTAGGCAGGTGCTTGTTAATTAATGTGAGGTATCTGCACGTTAAGGTGTTTCTCGATAGTTCCAATATTCCCACTTGATATATCCTGCCGCTGCTTGTCCTTATACACCAGACAGGGTAGATTAGCAGGAAAGCATGCATGCACAAGTGAATGGCACGTTTTACAACAGCCTGGCAGAATCATGTCTTGCTGTGCTTTTTGGGAATCAAATGAAATATCCATCACGTTTTTTTTAGTGTTCTTGTTTGAGAAAAATGTGTTTTGTGAAATGTGGGCGTGATGTGACGTGCCAGTAATTTCTCTGTTATTTAACCAATGTTCCATCATTATTTTTAGCTGTATCCCAATACGACGAATACCTACGAACAAATCAGCATATTTTGCTCTTTGTGCATTTTATATTGTGTCCATTGCCAGCGCTGTCTCGTTTCATATGGCTACAGCGGTGTTTCCCTTTCATATTATTCCCATGTCAGGGTTTTTCGTTTTTTCTCTCTCTGTGCTCCTTGGCTTGTTCACATTTGACTAAACAGCCCCTTTTCTGCTGGCCTACCCTTTTTTCCGAAGAAAGACCCTACAGGGCTGTACCTGGATGAGCGTTCTACGAGGTGTACATTTTCAAGTACAAGAAGGAATCTTAAAGAGCAATATTGGTACAACAATATACACTTTAACATTAACTCCAGTAAGTAACCTCGTCATCGCACTAGGGCCCAGGAAACGACGCCCGGTTGTGTGAATCATAAAGTAAAGGGTTCAGTGAGCCCTTCACCGTTCTGGGCCCCGGTGTCACTGCACTTGCTGCACCACTATAAGCTAGGCCCTGACTCCAAGGGGCTCTGCCAGGGTCCCTCCTGCATAGGTGTGTCTAGTGCCGTGTGTGAGCCAGGAGTGTGTAGTCTGCCCTCCAGTCTGCACGCAGAAATACAAAGCGGGCGTCTCTGCTAGGTGTGGGCACTTTGCCTGTGCCTCTCTGCGCTTTCTCCGTGCTCAGGGATGTGTCTGGTGTGTGAATCAGGACAGGGTGCCTCTGCTGGGTGTGGGCAGCGGACCCTGCCCTTGTGCCTCTATGCGCCTTCTACGTGCTCAAGGATGTGTGTGTGAATCAGGACAGGGTGCCTCTGCCGGGCGTGGGCAGCTGTCTGACCCTGCCCGCGTGCCTCTCTGTGGACGAATGTGCGTGTGAATTAGGACAGGGTCAGGTGCCTCTGCTGGTTGTGGACAGCTCGCCCAGCCCGCGTGCCTCTCTGCGGAGGGATGTGTGTGTGAATTAGGACAGGGTGCCTCGGCTGGGTGTGGGCAGCTCGCCCTGGCCCTGCCCACGTGCCTCTCTGCAGCGCCTCTCTGCGCAGGGCTGGGAAGGTTTTGTTTTCTCTCCGCCGGCTCATAAAGGCCACTGGAAGCGGATCCTGTTTACTGATAACCCCTGATTGTTGCGCCCCTGATAACAGGGCCGGCCAGTGAATGACAGTGTTTGAGCTCAGGCGCCAGAAACATAAACCCACAGCTAACAATGTCCCGGCCTCTGACGGAGCATCTCTCCGCACCTCCCCGGGACTTCTGAAGTGTGGACAGAGAAGTTCAAGAGAGAGGGGGAGGGCTGGGTACGTCTTCACGGGAGAGGTAAAGGGGAGGGCGGTGGGGGCTGCAGTGGCCCCTTCAGTGTTTGCCGAGGGACAATAAGCTCTGTGAAGGCAGCCTCGCCTCACCCGCCGTGGGACTGCAGGCTCGCCCTTCGTGCTTTAGCCACACACCAGGATCTTAAGTCAGTTCCGGGGTCACCCGGACCCTTGTTCCTTCTGCACAAAGCATGTGAACTTGTTGGTGGAAAACACATAATCCACGGTTCTGCCTGCTGGAAATCTTGGTCTTCAATTTGGCAAGAAGTTCCCTAACACAATTTCCACCTATATATTTAGGGGAAGATTTATCATTATTTCACGCAACGCAGCAGGACAACTTGCTGCACTGCGCTGCGTGAAAGAGAGAGGGCAAGAATGCGCCTAGCTGCTCTCTGCATGCGCTGGTGCACAACCTGCTGCCTAGCGCCAACGCAGGCACCTTTGTATTATGTTGCAAGGGTGCATGCATGGCAGGTGGTTGTTTCTGTGCAGGAAGGACACCTTCCTCCACAAAAACAGTCCTTAGAGGCGTTTTCCTCTTTCTAAATGTGCTACAGAATGCAGCACATAAAGATATTTCTCCTCGTTACGCCTCCCCAGGGAAGGTGCAGCATTTTGACGCATTCCCAGGTTTATCAGTCTGCGTAAATTTGTGAATGCGTCAAAATCCATGTTTGGATGCATAGGAACACCCACGCTCCACCCACCGAACGCCTTCCCGGGGCAGAGTAACACAAGCAGCGTTATTCCAGATTTACTAAGCAACACAGATGTATCACGCAACGCAGAGCCATGCAAGGTAGACTTGTGTTGCTTGATAAATCTGACTTAAGTATTGCGTTGCCCTTGCGGCACCATTTGTGACACAAGGGCAACGCAATACAATGGTAAATCTGGCCCCATGTATCGATTTAGCGAAATACTAAGAAAGCGCTACGATGTCATGCTAATGGTAGAAAAACTTCACAGATGCTGGGAGTATAACATAACTTACCTTTCCAAACTTTCACGGTTTTCAATTCTTAAAGCTTGGCCATGACCTCATTACATATTAAAGCTTACCGCAAGTAAGTACTTGTTTTTGGTAACTGGTAATTGTCACATACTTTGGTAAACTGTTTCTCATGGCATCTGGTTACAAAAAGGTGTTAGTTTTAATAATACAGCAATGCATAGAAAGTAACTGAGGCAACAGACTGACGGACTCATCAAGTCAGCACATGTCCACCTGTTGTAGCAGCCACACTCCCTATTGAGGGGCCTATTCACAAACAGCATTTTGTAGTACGTTTAGTAGTACTACTAGTACTACAAAGGTACTACTCATGTGCCACAAAATGCTACTCACTAACCTACCTGCAGATGTCTCCACCTCTTCTACCTTTTCTGTGTGGAAATCTCCCCTGACCGAGGAAATCTCCGCACACATACCCCTACATTTTAGTAGCAAAGGAGGCGAGGACCGAGGGATTGATGGGAAAATGGGGGATACTTACTATAAAATGGAAGGAGGGATTTAGGGAGGCTCAAAGAGAGGTTTAAGGATTGCCAATCACCCATCCACATAAAAGCCAGCCCATTCCTATTCACAAACTGCATTTCTATAGTTACCACAGCCAAAAAGGACACCAAACAGTAATAAATGTACTGTACTCAGACATGGAATTAGTCCAGCACCACACATGGCCAACCACTGGTAGTGCAACACTCTCTTATAGAAAATAATGGAGGCGGGTCTTTCCCCATTGAAAAATAACATTATTACAACATGGAAAATAATGTTAGAATAAATTAATATATATATATATATATTTTTTAAATATGTAAGTTTAATGTAATGTTAAAAATATAAGTAAATAATGAATATTATGTTTTAAAACTAAAAACTTATGAATGTAACTTTGTTTTTTAAAAATAATTAAATTAATTTAAAATAATTACATACAAATCTTTAATAGCTCTTAATACATGATAAGTAAATATAAACATTTTTCTTTAGATGTTTTTAATAAATGTTATATTTTTAAAAAATATATAATTTAATAAATTTCAATTAATTACACATTTAATCAATAATAAAAAATATTAGTGTTGAAGCATGAAAGGCTACACTTAGCAGTAGCTTTACACTTGTAAATCATAAATAGCCAAAAGTAGTAAAGTTAGCACAAATTCTAAGAGCAAATGTACACATGTAGATTTACTCATATGTAAAACTATCTTTGTGAATAGGCCCCTGTGTCTCAGGCTTTGCCAAAGTTGTCTAATTGTGAGCTTTGAAAGGTCTGCTCCTCTGCCCAGGACCATTTTAAAGTTAATCTTTTAAACAGGGCTGGCTTTAGCAGTGGTGGTGCATGGTGCAACCATTTTGTTTGGTGCCTCCCTCTCCCTCCACCCCCCCCCCCCCCATGGCCTCCTTCTTGGATTCCCTCACTACCACCCAGCAAAAGTGCCCCTCATCTCTCCATAGCCCCTCTCTCACATACATTCTATTTGTTTTAAAGCGCTGGTAAAAGCTGGCTTTACTATCCACTCAGCTATCCACATAGATTACAGATATGTTCTTTGCAGCAGACATATAAACCCTATGCACTTCTTTATGGCGAGTCAAAACGGCCACTAGACAAACCTCTGATCTCTCTCTCTAGAAGGAACATTAATCACAAGAGTTATCTTGACATTTTTTTTGCTGTCTGAAAACTGGACACAAGGAACTCTGCAGCAGGTGCTTTAAAATTGTAAGTTATTGCTAAACAAAGTGCCCTCCTGAGGGCACTGCCCCCACTCCAGGTCAGCGCCCAGTGTGGTCGAACTGGTCACTTCCGCCCTAAAGACTGCCCTGCTTTTAAATGCCACAACTTGTCACTTGCACAAGGTTGCTGGGGGGCAGATTTGCTCAGGGTATCTTGCCTGACACACACTTCCTGTTACAGTGCACCTCCAATCAGATTCTTGCAATGTGCTCCATTGGTGAAGCCCGAGTCAAGAAGCTACTTTTAGGGCAGGATGGGCTGCCATGACTCAGACACGACAGCACCCTATTCTACTCGCAGGTGGAGGAGCAATGGATGAGAAGGGAGGGTTGAGGCTAGGTAGTTGCGACTGCCATGGGAGGGAGCAACATGGGAGGGAACGGGAGCAATGGAGGAGTGGGGTGGAAAATATAATCTAAATAAGCATTTGCAATGCAATAGGTCTCACATTTACGTGAGAGCTATTGCATTGCCAATGGTAGGCATCACGGACAACGGGAGGGAGGGCGGGCGGGGAGGGAGGGAAGAAGGCACGGACAATGGGAGGGAGGGCGGGGGGAGAAGGCTTGAGCAACGGTAGGGCAGGCGGGGGGCAAGAAGGCACGGAGAACCGAAGGGCGGGCGAGAAGGCAAGGACAACGGGAGGGCAGGCGGGCGCTGGGGAGGGTGGAGAGGAGAAGGCACGGACAACGGGAGGGCGGGCACGGGAGGAGAAGGCATGGACAACGGGAGGGAGGGCAGAGAAGGCACGGACAACGGGAGGGGGGCGAGAAGGCACGGGCAACAGGAGGGAGGGCGGGGAGGGGAAAAGAAAGCACGACAACAGGAGCGAGGGGGGGAGTAAAGAAGGCACCAAAGCATGTCGTGCCTGCAGTAGGAGGACCTCATTAAAGAAAATAGTGCTCACAGTCTAAATAGCACCTACTGTGTAACAACCGAAGTAAAGGGGCCAGTCGTCATAGGAGGTGACAAATGAAGAGGAGGTGGTCCTAAGGAGGGACTAACAAGCCTATTGACGAATCAGAAGCCAGCATTTAGGAAGGACAATGACACAAGCCAATGGCAAATATGGGCGGAGAGTGGGTGGGGCTTCTATTCCCTACTCCTCTACAATAAGTCTTGCAGAGCAGCGCATGCTCGCTGGCTCTAGGCTCGACCTAAAAATGGATGGGGAGCAATGAGGAAAGCAAAGGTCAAGCTGGGCGGGGGTGGCAACACAGATAGTGTAGAGGGGCAGGGGATTAGAGAGGAAGCAGCACGTAAGGCAGAGGGCAAGACAACACAAGCACTCATATGGAGTGCTGAAAGAAAAAGAAAAAAAGTAGCTCCCTGAATGTAAGCAGTAGAAGGATACAAGTCATCCAATCAAGAGAATTGTAAAAAAAAAACTATGCTTCATGGGAGGAACAAACACAAGAAGAGGAAAGAAAGCCACCAAAAAGAAGCAAGCAAACAAGATTGACAAGAAAGTCAAACATTGGCATGAAATGGGCTAACCAAAACCCATTGTAAGTACTGTATGATTTGCAATAGGTCTTCAACAACACACTATCTGTAGGCAAGACCTAAAGAGGAGACGTAAAACTCTGACTAGGGCTCAATCGTCGAACTACCCAATATCAAAACCAGTTGGATATGAAACTCACCAACATATAGGAAAACACTCTCCATTTAAATATCTTTCATGCTGTGTTTTCTAAAATGTACATGTTGAATACCCTGGAAGCATGGGGTGAGGGATATTGTTCTATACATCCAGAAAGGCCTAGTTTTTGTCAGTTTGGTGAGTGTGGAATTTGTGTGTGTAGTCCTGTGAGTGGCTATGCATGATGAGTGTGTAGGTGTGTGAACAAATATTTATGTTATGTATATATCTGGACGGCTGCAAGTGTATGTGTGTTGTCAGACTTGTGTTAGAATGTTTTTGTATGTTTTTGTATGTGTGGTCTAGGCTGGGGTGAAATTTAAATTATGCTGCTGTAATTCGTGTAATTTGGGGAATTTTGCACTATGCTTCTGATACGAAATTCGCAATTACAGTATGTTGTGTAAATATGCCGCTGTTGACAGTAAATTATAGCACAGGAGCGCAGGAACAATGCAAACAATCAGAGCATGAGACGCTATTGTTTGCGGCAAATGTGGTTTTTGCGCTATTTTTAAAAATAAAATGAGTCCTCATGTCAAAAATTGGCACACAAGCGCACTTCGATCTAAAATATCGAGCTAAATGGCGGATGTGTACACCACTGGTGTGGGCATGTGTATGTCTATGTTTTTATATGTATGTAAGTAGGTTTATGTGTACGTATCTAGGTGGGTGTAAGTGAGCGCGACGGTGTGTTTGAGTGTATCTGTATGCGTGACAGGATGGAGCCGAGGACCAATTCAAAGACAGGATTCTGGATGTGGCAGCCATGAAGAAACAGACGCGTCACCATTTGAAACGCTGTCGATTGTGCTGGAGGCCACTGTAAGCCCAGGCCCTACAGGTCACCATCCTTGTCTGATAGTTTACAGAATGGATGTTCATAAGTTTACTGGGCTCATTCAGGGGCGTGACGCTAAACAGTGCAACAGGTGCAGAAGCACCAGGGCCCAGGGATCCGAGGGGCCCTGTGAACTCCAATGATGGCTATATGCCACAATGTAATGAAGGCGAAAAAGAGGACAAGGGGGACCCTACTCACTAGGAACCAGGGTAAGTCATATGTATCCGAAAACAACGGTTCTAGCGGGAATACAATAAATCTATACTGGTAATTAAAAATGCACAATCGCAATCATTTAGGGTTAAGGATGTCAGAAAAGAGAGCCTCGCAGACTTGGTGTTCATAATAATTCTTTTTTATCCAAATTTTTATAATTCAAAAACAATACATACACCGACCGAGAAGAACCACAATAGTGATTATATGTCCCAAGCAAATGAAACCATCTAATACATTGTGAACAGACATGTGATATATACAGAACTTGGTTTCCACAATTATTGAAAAAGACAACGACCACAACATGAATTGATAATAATTATAGCCTCTGTGTACAATAGTCAGAGCTATTTGAAATGGTTCGCTATCAATCGAGTCGACGACGTTTCACAATAGTGGGCAGGATCAACACCACTCAATGTAGTGGTACCTGAGCAGGATCCTCCGCTGGATAGATAAAGTCGCGGGACCGGTAGTGGTCGTCTGCCTGGTAACAATGACCGTCATTGTTACCAGGCAGACGACCAGAGCAGTTCTCATCCTATGTGGCATATTTCAAAAGCCTTATTCTCCTGCCGTGGCACTACCGGTCCCGCGACTTTATCTATCCAGCGGAGGATCCTGCTCAGGTACCACTACATTGAGTGGTGTTGATCCTGCCCACTATTGTGACTGAGCCACAATTGATTAATACCAGTTCACAGCCCTTCGTCTCTCACACGGGGTGCTCGACCGAGTCCCAGTATTGTCCCTTACCCTTGGTCCTGAGGAGACCCCACATTGCAAGAGGGTCGAAACGTCGTCGACTCGATTGATAGCGAACCATTTCAAATAGCTCTGACTATTGTACACAGAGGCTATAATTATTATCAATTCATGTTGTGGTCGTTGTCTTTTTCAATAATTGTGGAAACCAAGTTCTGTATATATCACATGTCTGTTCACAATGTATTAGATGGTTTCATTTGCTTGGGACATATAATCACTATTGTGGTTCTTCTCGGTCGGTGTATGTATTGTTTTTGAATTATAAAAATTTGGATAAAAAGAATTATTATGAACACCAAGTCTGCGAGGCTCTCTT
The DNA here is from genome assembly GCA_963921515.1 of Calotriton arnoldi. Taxonomy (NCBI): domain Eukaryota; kingdom Metazoa; phylum Chordata; class Amphibia; order Caudata; family Salamandridae; genus Calotriton; species Calotriton arnoldi. Next base: position 24,380 of record CAWUFW010005122.1, on the reverse strand, counting down.
TTTCTGACATCCTTAACCCTAAATGATTGCGATTGTGCATTTTTAATTACCAGTATAGATTTATTGTATTCCCGCTGGATACAATGTAATGAAGGGCTTTTTATTTTTATTTATGTATTTATTTGAGTTTTATATAGAGTCCATTTTGCATGACTGGACTAACGACCCTAGCATGTTTGTTACACCACTGGGCTCGATGCCTGTGCTGCACACACCTGTCCAAACCAGCACCCGTTTAACACCAGGCATCTGTGTTCTCCGTAACTCAGTTGTCAGGCGTACCCAGACTTTGGCTTTTGCTGATTTCGAGAAACACGCATGTCAAACAATTCCAAAATTCAGTAACATACATAAGCACAGCTTTAATTGTAATCAATACCAGCTCAGCACTGGCACTTGCAGAAGAAGTGAGGGCTACTTGTATAATGTTGGGTTAAGATCATTGGTATATCAAACAAATGTGGCTCCTCGTGGGTCGGGCCTTCCTTGCCTTCGGACTGGGCATTTATTACAATTACATGTTAGCTGCAGTAGGCAACATTTTAGCAGTGGACCAGCGCCCAGCTTCCTTTGAAAGAACAGGAGTTCTGGGAAAAGCGCTTCGTGGTATACAGATGTGTCAGTGTAAGACAGGTATCTGACCGCATTGCATGCTGGGTTCAGCTCATCGCAGGCCTGCCCTGCAAAAGCTTACAAGACCTTCTTGTGCTATCAGTTCATTGTGAGCACACACGGTTCTGCGACAGAGGTGACATATTGATGGATGCACACTATTGGAATATGAAGTGTGCACCTTTTATACAGCTTGTTCTCTGACATAGTAGCGTGCAATCTCTGGCCTCACTTTGAAGGTGCTCACGGCAAGTAAGACATTATTTGGGGTTCTCGCATGATTCTACAAGCAGTCTCTCTGCTATGAAAATTGGAACGCTTGTGTTGTGCCCTAATAACATGCACAAAAATAAATTCGAGATGATTTCGTGACAAGATGTTTTATTTATTTATGTAGTAAAAGCACCAAAAACTGTGATTTGACGTGTAGCGATTTCAATAACATAAATACTTTATTTTGTGAACGTGGTAGACGGCTGCCCACTCCCATCACTGGGCGTGAAATGAAACAACCACATCTAAGTCAGTGCCTGGGACCAATAGGGCCTTAAATCAACAAAACACTGAATGCCTTCTCACGAGAAAACCCACTTCCTGAAAATAAAAGGCTGCCCTGGTAAGCACGTGGCACCCTTCAAACTAAGTTGCCAGAGTACCTGCTGCAAAGTAAGGTGGGGGCGAGGGGCTCAGCTCCGCACTGCAGCCGTCCCATTGTGTGATCTTTGGCCTAACAGCCTGTGCCCTCCCAGCAGCTTTGGGACAAATGACTGCACTGTATTTGCTCGTGTACACGGGTCAAGTTTCGTGTAAGACGTTCGGGTCTGCCAGGAGGTTATTTTTAATCCTGCCGATAGCGCAGCCGATAGCTCCCCTCATTAGCCGCAGATGCACACACTTCATATCTTTTTCCCAAGCCCTGGGCTGAGCGCGGCCGGGTGACAATCACAACACAATGTCTTCCTATAAAGCTCCGGGCCCCGAGCCCCTGGGAACTAATCCGGGCCTCGGAAGAGGAACATAGGGTGTTGGTGTGTGCCTTCCCTCGGCCAGGAGGCTGATCGGGCTGATCTTGACTACTAATCCAAACAAGTTTGACTTGTGAGGTCCCACGTCTAGACAGCGCTGGTGGCTCGGCGGCTCCTTATCTGTCTCTGGGATCAGCTGAAAGAGGCTTGCTGAATGCCCCGGGCCGGGGATCTGCCAGGCCTGGGAGAGCAGGGCCCGGAGCCACCACACCTCAGCGCACAGACAGAACAACAAACACACTCACTCCTCCGCTCCTGCTGGCCTGCTCCCGGGGGCGGGAAGCCCCTACCAGCCTGCCTCTGATGCTCCTCACCCTCCGCTCAGCGTCGCAGCGGCACTGCTTGGGGTGGTGCGTGCGTAAAACCCACACATAGGTTTTTATGACCAGGGCCACACCTGAGGGGCTTGCATATAGGGCCCACTCATGCGGTGCGAACATACATGGGACCAGCACGTGGGCTGTATGCATGGGATGTGCAAGAACAGGGCTCACACTTGGGATGCATTTATGTAAAACCGCATCTGGGGCGCAGGGATAGGGCCCACACATGTTGTTCAGGCTAGGAACACATGCACAGATGCCAACATTTTAGAGGAAAACACTGGGAGGTTTTGTAAAAAAATAAAAAAGCAGGGTATTCTATTTTCCCCATTGACATTTTGAAGCACAGGCAATTTCGGGCCAGAGACAGCTGAAATAAAGCAATTTTGGGCTTCGAAGTCTCCCGCCTGAAGCGTGTCTATTGGCATGTATGCACATACATGGAGCGTGTATGTGCATAGGTCATAGGACTACACACGGAATCCGTGTATTAGACCTACACATAGGTAGAAGGCATAGAATCCACACATGGGGTGTAAAGAGGTGCTACAGGTGGGGTGAAGGCACAGGGCTCACGTACGGTGCCGGAAAGGGCCCGCCTATGAGTGCATGCGTGGGAACCATACATTAGATGCGTTTGTACATTCATGAACCTTTAGACCGGATCCATGTGTGGAATCCAGGCAAAGGTGACGTCATTGGACCAACATAAGGAACGCAGGAAGTGGGTCCACAGATGTGGTGCCTTGAAGAGACCCCACATGTAGTGCATGAATATGGCCCACAGTGGTTTATAAATATACAATACCTCACAATGCATGGGCTGCAGGCTTGGGTCTCACACATGGGAGGGCGCTACGATTCCATGCATGGGACTCAGCAATAGAGGGCATTCATCAAATTTAGACATTTTGTGGATGACGGAGCCACACCTGGACTAGGAGCATTGTACTCAGACACTGGGGGAATGCTTGGGGCCTACACACGGGGTGCGCTTCACATACAAGCCCATAAACGAAATGCATGCAATAATGTAAGGGGACGAATTCAGGGAGAGACGCGCGCTGTCCAGGGACACAGGAACACAACGAATACAGATCTTCCTCCGGGTAGGGGATTCTGTTCATGCGCACTTTAATGGCATTTGGAAACAAGCTGTCATCCCTCAACTTCAACTTTTGTCAACACCTCCATGGAGTTCACTCTCGCAGAATGTGACGACTTGACTTCCGTGCGGCTTCACGTGGATTAGTCGTTTGTTGATTTCTCTCTGGTAAGCAACAATAAAAGTGGGACTTTCAGTCCATTAAACGTTCAACTGCGGATAAACCAGCGCCCTGCACTGCGCGGGTTGGAGCGCCGCTCCCTCCCTTCCTCGGCTCTCTTCGTCACCTTCCCCGCTTCTCCTTTCCCCACCCTCTCCAAAACACTCGCCTCCGCTGCCCTTCCTTCCCCGGTTCCATTATTCTGCCACCTACTTTTGCTTCTCAGGGTTAAAAGTGGCTGTTTACTTTGGTCTGTCAGGAGCACCGGGTGTTATCTGAAAAGTGCTGCATAAAGCAGGTATATTTGCGATATGAAGAGTCGAGTGAGCGGCCACGGTTGAGCAGCGCCGGTTTCACCACAGCTCATATTTCCCAGGCTACCATCGCCGATAGAGCGGGGATGCACCTCCGCTTCACGAGAGGACCGTGACCCGTCCTCTGAACTCCCAGCGCCCCTCCGGAAGCACAGCCTGTGGTGTACGGGTCTCCGAAGCGGACAATCCAGCGCGCGCTTCCCTCTCATTGTCTAATACTCCCTTGTCAGATTGCCATTCGGTTTGCATTTCAGGTTATAGTGATGGGGCGTTGAGTGGCATATTTATACAATGCGCCTGAAGACTGTTGGATATCACATAATAATTCACGCCCAGCCTTCCAACCATAATTCATCTAGAAATAACTGAAAATTCTTCACGCTTTGCATACAAAGATAGTGAAACCGGTGAAGAGTTCGGTCATGATTTTGAATAAACACCCACAGCAAATATGAAGAAAAACAACCCAAAAGGAATAATTATCAGAGTTAATGTTTGTCACCTTCATCACACATACTCACTCTTCAGCAATATGACGTAACTGTTATCTAAAAGTTTGTAATAATAATAATTGTAATAGTAACAACAAAAGTAATAATAATAAAATAATAGAAACAACATCTACTTTTAATACAGACTTTCCGCGGCAGTTCTTTCGTCTCTTACGTCTGTAAATGATTTCAAAATTCGAAGGTACTTATTTTAAGGGCCTTCAGCCAGATATAAACTCACAGACGTAGGCTTAAAAAAACTCTAGCCTCACCACTCGCCGCACAGCCGCCTGACTTTTCTATGAATCGAATATTTTTGGGAAAAGTCCCTTTGTAATAGAAATCGCTGAGGAAACTGAGCTCCTGGGGGGTTAAAAAGAGCAAATACAGGGCCATATTAGCAACAAAATACGATAAATATCGCAGAGCGCGCTTAGCGCGAAATATTTTATCGCCAGCTATCGCTGGAATATATTGCCACGCTAACGCTGTATTAGCAACAATTAGCGCTATGGCGATGATTATTCCAGCGATAGCGGCATAATGCGAGAATATCGCTGGAAAACCAGCGATATTCTCGCATTAACGCTAAGGTGGATTCAGCATTAGAATCCACCTCCTATACCTTAAACAGGTAAGTCATAGTCAATAGCAGGTGTTAAAATCTAGCGATAAACGCGCTTAGCGCGATTTATTTTATCGCTTCGCCTGCCTTGATAATAGGGGTTAGTGGTGTTAGCGACTGTTGACAGTCGCTTTTAGTGGGGAACGCCTACCTTGCATGTCATTAGCGATAAATATCGCTGACATGCAAGGCGATGTAATTCCCGGCCTCTAACGCCTGAAAGCTGTCGCTAACGCCTGTTAGCGACAGCTTGCTAATAGGGCGTTAAAAATATCGCCGATTTAGCGGCAAAAAGTGCTGCTAAATCGGCGAAAAAGCCCTTGATAATATGCCCCACAGTGGCAATACTTCAACTACCAGGTGGGTGCTAGTGTTAAAGCACTTTCGTTGACTTGGCAGCCATTGGCAGTGAGACTACAAAGTCACCCTAAAGATAAATTGTCAATTGTATTTATATAGCGCTAACGTCCCGTGATGAGGCGTTGAAACGCTTCAGATAATACATCTAAAGTGCCAGAATAACGACATTACCGCATGTAATGGTGATGCAACATCAGAACTCAGAGTGAGCAGCTCTTAAACTTGCGATCGCACGACAGACGCTGGGGCAGGTGTTTTTTTTTCTAAGCAGTAAAAAGTTGGATCTCACAGCCCCTTTCCCACCCCCTCCCTTTTCCCTCTAAATTACCCCCTTCCCCAAAGGCGCTATGAGTCAAGAGAGTCACGCAGACAGAGCCATCACCGACATCAACTGCTCAGGGCTTTGATATATGAAACGCGCCAGTTTGGGGAAGATATTTGGAAAGGCTAATTGCTGCTATCGGTGGATTCATTGCTTGCCACATTTAGTCAGGTGCCATTAAAAAATATACGACTGAGAAGGTCGCCCCCTCAATCTCCTGAAAAAAAGTTTGAAACAAGCATTGGAAATGCAATAAGTCTTGCATTTGCTTGAGTTAGAGCTATTGGTGTTGTAAATGACAATGTTTTTTACCTATGTGTTTATGGAGTGTATGTATGTGGTGTGTAGTGGAAATATGTTGGATTGGAATTCTTAGTTGTGGATTTGTGAGGTTTGGAATTGTGTGTTGTGGAGTGGATTTGTGTAATGGAATTATGTGGCATGGTGTGCAATGGAAATATGCGGATAGTAATTATGTGGTATTGAGTGTACTAGAATTATGCCGAGTGGGGTTGTGTGTTATGAAGTGTAATTATGTTGAATGGTATTTAGTGTTGTGGAGTGGTATGTATTAGAGTTTTATTATGTGGTGTGCTTTAGAATTTTGTGGCATGATGTGGATTGGATGTTTGTGGTGTGTTGTGTAATTGTGTTGTTGAGTTGAATTATGTGGTTTGGTATTGAATTTTGTAGTGTGGATTGGAAATGTCCACCACTGCAGACAAAATGGGTCAGCCCACTTCTGCGGCTGGCTGTTTTGCCTGTGATAGAATTTACAGGTAACACTTGCACATGCACCTAGAAAGCAGAGAACTTCAGTGCCAAGGCTGTTGGGCCAACCTCTCCTTTTGTTAATTTAATTTTTTTTAAACTATTTTTTATTCTTTTAATTTCTATTGCATATGCATAAAAAAATACAAAAAAGCACAAATGCCAATGCCAGTCCTATGGGTTTTGTCAATATTTTCTAAAAAAGAATGTTAAAACGAAAGCCATGGAGGGAAATCCCTTGAGCCACAAACCCATAAGCGTCCACAAAAACAGATGTGCCTGCACACATACACTGCAGGCAGCCACAGTGCGCGCACGCGCGCGCCCACACACACACTGCAGAATGCAAATGCTGTACACGTATTGCTTGAAAATCATTTACCATCGATATTTCAACAGTAAAATCCAATTCCACAAATAACTTTAAAAAATAGAATGTACTTATTTTGCTCTACGTTTCCTTTTTATGTAATAAAAAACTTATTTTTCTTCAAAAACCTATGTTTTGCATTTCAAATGGGGAGAAGGTATATTGCTTCCACTTATAAATATGTAAACAGCAAAAATGGCATGATGTAGATTTGCTCCACAGTGCAAATTCCTTAAAACACAAGCAACAAAAATCATACCAATGGCATATCCTGTTTTTGCAGCAGGGCAAAGTTTCTTTAATATGGCCCCAGAGATAAAACATTTGCCTTTCAACTTCTCCTAAGGCTGATCATGCCCAAAAACATATTCTCTGAAGTGAGGAACAAAGTAATGGAATTTTAAAATTCTTCTGCCTCATATTTGCTGAGCGCTGGTACAAAGCTAGAGGCTTGTTTGTGTGTGTCTGCAGGGGCTGCAGTGGGTGGTCACTCTCTGCCTTCAAGCTGTTTGTACCCATGTCACAGAGGTAGAAAGTTAATGTTCTGTTGGCTGGGTCTGCTTTATGTCTCTTTAAAACATCCATGATATCTGTTTACCAAGCCCTGACAGCGATTGGCTGCAGTGTTTCATATACAAATAACAAGTAAAATCAATGAAGTAAGTGTGAATTAGACATGTTATGTAACTGGTGATACACCAGGATCAACCTCTACTCACACTTGTTTGCAACACATCGTGTTTATGCACAGCTAACAAGTCAGCACACCACGACTGGAAGGTTTATGATCCTGTCACACCAGACTCCACAGCCCTCACATAGACCCACATCCTATAAACTATGCACTCTTTTAAGCCGTCTAGTAATCCGATGTGAAGCGGAGAACTTTATAGCCTTGCCATTGATATAAAGCGCTATGTAAATTCTGCAATATTAACTCCTCTAAAGAAAAGGCAAGATGATGTAATAACGGGGAAAGGTTGTGACGTATTGGCTAGAGCTGCTGACGTTGGAACTGGGGAACCAGGTTCGAGTCTCAGCATTGGCTCAACATCCTGTGATTCTGGGCAAATCACGTAATCTGCCTGTGCATACCAAAACAAGCTGGAAATAATAAGAAGAGGAGAAAAGCAACAAGAAACCCCAGCACTGAACGCTTTTCCTGAACTTTTTGTTTAAAATCGGAAAGCCCATGTACTGTCAACAATTAATCACAGTCAGGTGGACATATATATAAACATTTCATATTACTGATGGTTTGCAATACAATATTCAAAAGTTGTTTTATGTTGGCCCAGTGTAAAAATCTACACCTTTTTGCAGACATATGCCATGGAATTCCTGAGTGCCAATGTTAATCCTTCAACAAAAGCAAAGGAAACGACAGAAGGCACTACCACCAGATACATTGACATACTCAGAGCCTTTCAGAGATTACAAGAGAAGAATCCACTGAGAGTCTTAATTGCAGCATATTTGAACATAAATTACGTTGATGTCAAGAATGTATAGCATCTTGTTACATACATCTTTATAATGTCTTATGGAGAAACAAATAATTTCCACTTCGCACCCAATAATGTTTTGTGACACAATCCAATATCTTCGCCTTGTTTCAAAGTGCTTACTAATCACAGACGCCACAGTTTAACGTAAACACTACCTTTCCAAGATGTCCGTCATACTCGCAAGTAGCTAAATAAAGGCGTGTTAGGCTCACCAGCGTGTGTTGTTGAGAATTGACCCGCGCTAGTGTGCTGTATAATTAGGTTAGAAAACACAGTATTCTTTACAATCCATAAATACTCCCAATAAGTTGACTTAATTGGAGTGGCGAGGGTCCGTTCCTTGAAATGCCGACTTTGGAAGTGAAGAACCTGATTCGAGTCCCGGAATCAGTTTAACATCACATGATTGTGGCGACAACATTCCTGTGCCTAACAAAAGCAGTTTGCTTTTCAAGTTAGCGATGTGGCGTAACAAACAGAGCTGCCGACTTTGGGCCTGGGGAACCGTGTTCGTGTCTCGGCATGGGCTCTACATAAAACATGCCAATGGTAGCAAAGAAATTTAAACTCATAACAAATATAATTGAACAATGTACAGTTACAGGATTGGATGAACAAACGGTGCAGGAACAAAAGAAAACAACCAGGAGGGGGAAGTGCACGGAACAGGCGCCCTCGGAACCCGTCTGATGAGCAGGAAACAAAGATATGCCAGTGCCTTGTGTATGTTAGCTCGAAAGTGAAAAGTCAACAAAAAAAGAGTGCCCACAAGGTATCATAAATTAAATGAAGAGTAAGAGCACAAGTAACAGGGGAAGTCCTCATGGGAGGTGACTAAAGTCCAAAAGGAGGGACTGCTAAGTGTATACACCGATCAAATGCCGGCATTTACAAAGGACAGTAAGAGGAACTAATGAAAAAGAAGTCCGGTTCTTGAAGCCCATATTCTAAATACATCGGGGTCGATTCCGATTCGGGCCGGAAAAAGCACCGACCGACTCGGATCCGGAAAAAATACCGACCGACACGTACCCGTGGCGCACGACACGCCAAGTACGATGCAAGGCGCGAAAAATCCGACCGACACGTACCGAAACAAAGTCGACCGACCGAGCCGCACGGAAAGCAGCAATCCGGCCGGAAAAACACGCGAATCCAACCGACCGACACGCACCCGGAACAAATCCGACCGAAACGTACACGCGAACTCCAAACCGCAAAGTACGATGCAAGGCGCGAAACCACGAGCGAGTCGGACGGAGGCCAAGCCGTACGACCGACACGCATACAAAACCGAGCCGAAGCAACACAATACACCGCGACCGACGCGTACGCAGCATAGAAAACTGCACAAACACAGCGTGAACGAAACGGAGAACACCGTACGAGACCAATGCAGGGTCCGACTCGGTCACAAGAACGTTTCCAACATACACAAACAGCACAAAGGAAAAATCACCCAAAAAAGGCCAAACAAGCAATTACCAAGCCAATAAATACTGGGGGTGGGGACAGAGAACAAAGACACACCCACAACTCCACCTATATAAAGGACACAAATCACTACCATGAGCCTTTGCAAATGCCATTCCACTGCCAGCACCCAAGAGAAAGCAACCACACACCCACAGCTCATCCCTCACACAAGCCACACACCATCAGCACACCAACAAATACCTACCTCACATACACCCAGCAAAACACACACTCACACACCCTCACCTGCACACCAACACACACATCACCCACCATCACCACCCATCACCATGCCCCCCAAGAAGAATCCCAAGTTCCTAGATAGTGAATTGAAAGTCATGGTAGACGAGATCCTCAGGGTGGAGCCACAGCTGTTTGGCACATTGGTCCAACAGACCCCCATGTCGCAGAAAACCAAGATGTGGGAGAGGATCATCAACAGGGTGAACGCCCAATCACCATGTCGGCGCACAAAGACGGACATCCAGAACAGGTGGTATGACGTGCGCAGGAGGGTACGGAAAATGCTGAAGCAAGACTACATCAACAGCCAACACACCGGCAGTGGCCCTCCTGCCAAGCCAATATACCTCAGGCCCTGGGAGGAGAAGGTGCGGGTCATCCTTCTGCCAGTGAGCGTATATGGACTAGAGGACATCCCAGAGCCTGGTGAGTACACAACAAATGTACACAATATACTGCCACAAAACACACACACATCACTGTCAAGGGAGAGTCAAACCATGCACTCATAGCAATTACACAGCAACCAGAACAGAATCATCCCAAAATGTGTATGTCAGTCAGATAAACACAACACATGCCATCAAAAAAGTCACATCCAACTGTGACATCACATGTACAAACAACTACAACTACAGCTAGGCAGTGGCACAAATAGAACTAACAAACACATCCAGACATGTAGCCACCACAACAACACCAACACACAGTGAAGAACACTCAAAGGAAGGAATTCTGTGTATGCTGGCCAAGTCAGTGTAGCCAATAGCATCATGGGAGTCGCAGTCACACATATTGCCCCCCACAACTGCCCCATCAACACCACCATGAACCATGCGCACATCACAGGGAGTGGAGAAGGACTCACAAGATGGCTGACACTGGCTACTGCTGTGGGGAGCACAAGGCCCTGCTGGCAACTGTGCACCAACAAACAGCAGGACACCACTGACTGACATCCTGAGAGACAACTTCCACTGCCTGCAATGCAAGCACGTTCCATGGTGGGATATCTGGCTGGCTGGGTGGGAAGGAGGACTGGCAGCACTAACCATAGTCACAAGCACCTCCCCTCACACACACCCCAACACAAACTCCACAGAACCCACCTGGTAGAATGCAATGCCCCCCATCCTAACACAAGATCCCACAAACAACCACCACCCTGGGTTATGTTGTGTGAAGCACAGGGACACTCTTGGGACTCTTAGCCAAACAACTGCCAGGACAACACTCCCAGCCATCCTGTCAGCACAGCCAGCCCACCCCACAGGGAAGCAGAATCAAAGGAAGGAAGCATGGGCATGCTGGGAAGGGGGTGGAGGCAATAGCATGATGGGAGTCGTAGTCACTGATATTGGTCACCCCCACAACTGTCCCATCAACACCACCCTGAACCATGCTCACATCACAGGGAGTGGAGAAGGACTCACAAGATGGCTGACACTGGCTACTGCTGTGGGAGCACAAGGCCCTGCTGGCAACTGTGCACCAACAAACAGCAGGACACCACTGACTGACATCCTGAGAGACAACTTCCACTCCCTGCAATGCAAGCACGTTCCATGGTGGGATATCTGGCTGGCTGGGTGGGAAGGGGGACTTGCAGCACTGACTATAGTCACAAGCACCTCCCCTCACACCCCCCAACACAAACTCCACAGTACCCACCTGATAGAATGCAATGCCCTCCATCCTAACACAAGATCCCACAAAGAACCACCACCCTGGGTTATGTTGTGTGAAGCACAGGGACACTCTTGGGACTCTTAGCCAAACAACTGCCAGGACAACACTCCCAGCCATCCTGTCAGCACAGCCAGCCCACCCCACAGGGAAGCAGAGTCAAAAGGAAGGAAGCATGGGCATGCTGGGAAGGGGGAGGAGGCAATAGCATGATGGGAGTCGTAGTCACAGCTCTACATCCCCCACCACATGGCCCAGCAAGCTCACACTCACGCATGCACATCCCACAGAGAGTGGAAAGGCCCATCAAAGATGTCTGACACTGTTGCTGTGTCGTGGGGAGCACAAGGGCATGCTGGGTACTGCACACCAACCAACAGCAGGACACCACTGTCAGCCATCTTGCCATTGCTCTCACACCCACACACACTGAACTCCACACAAAAGCAAGTAAGTATGGGAATGCTGGGAAGTGGGGTGGAGGCAATGGCATGATGGGAGTCGTAGTCACAGACATAGCTCACCCCCACAACTGTCCCATCAACACCACCCTGAACCATGCTCACATCACAGGGAGTGGAGAAGGACTCACAAGATGGCTGACACTGGCTACTGCTGTGGGGAGCACAAGGCCCTGCTGGCAAATGTGCACCAACAAACAGCAGGACACCACTGACTGACATCCTGAGAGACAACTTACACTCCCTGCAATGCAAGCACGTTCCATGGTGGGATATCTGGCTGGCTGGCTGGGTGGGAAGGGGGACTTGCAGCACTGACTATAGTCACAAGCACCTCCCTCACACCCCCCCAACACAAACTCCACAGTACCCACCTGGTAGAATGCAATGCCCTCCATCCTAACACAAGATCCCACAAAGAACCACCACCCTGGGTTATGTTGTGTGAAGCACAGGGACACTCTTGGGACTCTTAGCCAAACAACTGCCAGGACAACACTCCCAGCCATCCTGTCAGCACAGCCAGCCCACCCCACAGGGAAGCAGAGTCAAAAGGAAGGAAGCATGGGCATGGTGGGAAGGGGGTGGAGGCAATAGCATGATGGGAGTCGTAGTCACTGATATTGGTCACCCCCACAACTGTCCCATCAACACCACCCTGAACCATGCTCACATCACAGGGAGTGGAGAAGGACTCACAAGATGGCTGACACTGGCTACTGCTGTGGGGAGCACAAGGCCCTGCTGCCAACTGTGCACCAACAAACAGCAGGACACCACTGACTGACATCCTGAGAGACAACTTACACTCCCTGCAACGCAAGCACGTTCCATGGTGGGATAACTGACTGGCTGGGTGGGTGGGAAGGAGGTCCGGCTGCCAACCAAACACAACCAATGCAGACCATGTTCACACCCCAGAAAATACATAGAAATGCCCAAATAATGCAGGACAATGTGCCACACCAATATCAACCCCTGACTGTGACGACTCAGGACAATGCAATGTACAGGCCCGCACCCAGAGGCACAGTCACAACTGTCATGTGTGTCAACCATTGATGCCTGCAGAAACATGACATACATTGTTTGTGTCTCCCAAAAACAGGTGATGATGGGGACACAGCAGCAGACGCTGAGGAGTCCCAGTCCCAGGCTCAAGAGGATGCCGAGCTCACTGGCGTCGTACAGCCTCTGTCCTCCTCGGACGATGAAGAACAACCTGGCACAACCGGTGCAAGTCAACATGCAGCACCAGCAGGACCACCAGCTGCAGCACCAGCAGGACCACCAGCTGCACCCCCTGCACCCACCCCTACAACGACTGTCACCACGAATACCATCCCTGCCGACATGGACAGAATAAGGAGCAACACCAGCACAGTGACCCTGGACCAACCTGGGGCCATGGACACCACCACCACCACCAACCCCCAAGGTGGACCAGGGTTATCTGTGCGTGCCACTGCACACACTGCACATGTCAGCAGGGGTGGTGGGAGGGGTGGGAGACAGAGGTCGCTGCTTGCAGACGTTGCTGGTGTGCATGATGACCCACAACTGGTACGCATAGCTGATGCGTACCAGTCCAGCACCGGAGAGCTCAGCCAGGTAGTGGGGCTCCTCAGAGACATTAAACAGCAGCAGGCTGCCCATCATGCCCGCTTGGACTCCCACATGTCCCACGTGGAGTCACACATGTCCCGTGTGGACTCACACATGTCCCGCATGGAGTCCAAGTGGGATGCACTGCATGAGATGACGGCAGTGCACAGGGACATTTTACAATGCCTCCGCCAGATGAACAGCAACCAGTCCACACCTCCCTGTGTGCCAACAACATCTGGTGCCGAACAAACTGCAACTGCCACAGGGAGGGAGGAGGACTCTGGCGGAGAGTCCCCTGCACCGCAGCAGCCTGCACTTGAGGGCCCCCCCAAGAAGAGGGGTCGTCCGAGGAGGGAAAAGTGAGAGGCCGATGGCCAAGCGCAACTCCCAGGAAGCCTGAACCTGTTCTGGATGTTCGCCTTTGTGCACAGACTGTTCACCCTGTTGACGGCAACACTACTCCCACACATTGCATGGGGAGTACAAGTTGGACCAATGTGTCAGACAACTGTGGCCCCGATACTGGGGATCCTGTCTACCCGGACTTTCAATTCACCTAGGAACTTGGGATTGCAAGATTCATGTACAGCACAACCCATCCTATGCACTATTAACACAAATGTATCACAATAAACACACTAATACACCATACTTGCCTCTGTCGTGATTCCAACGTGGGTGCTGTTATGGGGATGATGAACTGCAAAATTACACTGTGTATGCGAACTGCAACAGCAAGGACAACACAGGCATGTGAGTACAGGAAACGTGACACACATGAGGGAGACACACCACCAGGGCTACACAACACATACACACCTAGGCCATCTGACTCATTGCCTACACTGATGTTGCCAGGGAAGACGGTGCAATGCACAGACACCACACCCATTCCCAGTTGTAGTCAAGTAGCCCACAGGTGCAGTAAGCAAATGGCAGTCAAATATGTGACCACAGACAACGCACATCACAAAGTGAAGCACAGGTTTATTACACAGTTGCAACATGCCGTAACCACTACAGATGCAAGGTAACCCCACCTGGCAGCGGGCACACAGTCAACAACTGTAGACGGAAGGAAGTCCATGGGTGTGGCGCACATCACCTGTAGGGACACAACAGCTACCAGCCTGGATGTGCAATCACGTCGTCGGTGGACACAGTTGACCAAACGAATCTGAAAGTACCCTGTGAAGGACAGAAATGACACACAGTCAAAAGCAATGGAGTACAGGACAGAACAGCAAAACACATGCACAATACATGTTACAAGATACCCACCCAGAACCAAGTTAGCATGTCAACACTGTTGGGGAGTACAGCCCACCTGTCACCACACATCGCAACACACATCCAGTCAAGTGGCCCATGGACACACTCCCACAGCACCAGAGCACCACCCACACATCATGCCAACTCACATCATTGACATGACACCTCAGGATACTCACATTCAGCTAAAGAAGTTGGTGATGAGCTGTGTGCGGACATCACCATCACCATCATCATCATCTCGTCACTGGCATCGTGGTCCAGGCCAGGATCCTCCACAGGTGGCGGATGTTGGTCATTGTCATCCTGGATGAGAGGCAACTCCTTCCGCACTGCCAGGTTGTGGAGCATGCAGCAGACGATGATAATCTTGCACACTTTCGCAGGGGCATATGGGAGGGACCCTCCGGTCTTGTCCAGGCAGCGGAAGCGGCTCTTCAGGAGACCAAAGGTCCGCTCAATCACTCTCCTGGTCCGACCATGTGCCTCATTGTAGCGCATCTGGGCAGGTGTCACAGGGTTCCTGAGGGGTGTCAGCAACCACGGCATGTTGGGGTATCCCGAGTCACCTACGGACAGACAAGTGCACATTAGCTGACTTGGAACAGTGGGCGGAATACTACAGATCAGATCACACACAATGGCACAAAGTCAGTACACACCGACAAGCCAGGCACGCTGGTTCTGCATCTGTGCCATCATCCTGGGGATGCGACTACTCCTCATCACAAAGGCATCGTGTGCTGAACCAGGGAAACGGGCACACACGTGTGTGATGGTCATGTCTGCAAGACACACCACCAGTGCATTGACCGAGTGGTAGTGCTTGCGGTTCCTGTAGGCCTGCTCCTGGGCCTGTGGTGGTACCAAAGCCACATGTGTCCCATCAATGGAGCCAATTACATGCGGCATCCTCCCCAGGGCATAAAAGTCACTCTTCACGTCAGTGAGTCGTCGCAGTCTAGGGAAATAGATGTACCGGTTCAGGAAGAGCAACATTGCCGCCATAACATCGCGGAGCACACGGCTGAACATGGTCTGTGACATCCCACCAGCAGTCGCCACAGTATGTTGGAAGGTACCAGTGGCAAAGAAGTGTAGGGCTGCCATCACCTTCACCTTGGGGGTCAGCGCTGTAGGATACGGCCGGCCAGGCTGCAAATGTGGGGACAACTGCACTGCCAAATCCTCAATCAGCTGCCTGGTGAAGCGGTACCGTCGGATGCTGTCCCGTTCCACCATCGTTGCCAGGTCTGGGAATGGCCGATGGACAGCAGGAGCCCTGCAGTGCAGAGGAGAAGTAAGCAAGATTGTCAGTCACCCCACATATGCGGCATTGAACACACTCAAGATCCCAACATACATCATTATGAGGCACAACTACATGAAGTGTGCAGTACCGGAAGGACATGTATGGTACATACATGGCCAACATCTGTCAACACGGTCCAACAGGTGGCATCAATTAGTCCCAGGTTGGCCCATTGGATATCATGAGGCCGTGTCACAGTTCCCATCTCCTGCTGCCGTGTCACAATAACCCCCCACAGGGACATGTGAGGACAGATGTGCCCCAGGCACCACAGCTCAACGACAGGTACATTCCCAGGGACCCTGTAATGCCACATGGACACTGGCATTACATGGAGTATCATGTATACACCACAGCAAAACAACCATGACCCCCACAGGTAGTGGCCCCACTTGCCACGGCAGGACAGACATGGACGTCTGTGACACACACGCACAACATCAGAGTCCATGCACACACAACGTGGATGTGGAGACTGTCTCCCATTGTGCACATGAAATCAGAGACATTGTAAACACCACATGCACAAAGACTGTGGAGGACCATCACTATTGTGCCACTGGGACACCCTGGCTCAAACATACCGTCCCACATGGGACTCACGGGGTATGTGACATGACATACACATACACCACTGTGAAATGTGACCATGGCACATGCACAGATATGAACAGTTGCACATCACAGTGGTCACGTACACGTAACACCCAGGATCCTGTCCCCATGAACACGTGCACAGCCTGGGGGTGGCTGCCCACAGGTGACACCCACAGGACAACATGTACACCAACATACACACAATAGGAAATGCAGCCTTACATGCCTAATGATAAAGTTTGGACAGGCTGTCGTGATGTAGGTGTGCCCCTCACTCCCTGGGAGCTATCTGTGGCTGGCATATGTCCATCTGAGACAGGCATGCTGACATATGCCAGTCACATGTACAGTGATGCGTTGAACAGCAATGGACCGATCGGTGCCTCCGGCCGGCCCATTGCTTTCAGTAGTGTGCGGGTACGCGTTGTACCCCTGTGCGCGTTGAACAGCAATGGACCGATCGGTGCCTCCGGCCGGCCCATTGCTTTCAATGTGTGCGGGTACGCGTTGTACCTCTGTGCGCGTTGAACTGCAATGGACCGATCGGTGCCTCCGGCCGGCCCATTGCTTTCAATGTGTGCGGGTACACGTTGTACCCCTGTGCGCGTTGAACAGCAATGGACCGATCGGTGCCTCCGGCCGGCCCATTGCTTTCAATGTGTGCGGGTACGCGTTGTACCCCTGTGCGCGTTGAACAGCAATGGACCGATCGGTGCCTCCGGCCGGCCCATTGCTTTCAATGTGTGCGGGTACGCGTTGTACCCCTGTGCGCGTTGTACCGCAATGGACCGATCGGTGCGCACCCATTGACAATGGGCTTGCCTGGCAACGGACGCGTTTTCGAATTTCGAACGAGTCGGTTGCTGGAAAATCAGTTGGTCACCCACAACAATGTTGCAAAATCATGTATGTCATGAAGTTGAAGATTTGAAGGATGCTGTGGGCGTGTTTTGGTGCTGCTATTCCATGGATTGGCCAGATTCAGAAGATGCAAGCGACTTGGACCTATCACTTTGGACACAAGGGACAGTATCTGCCTCTCCAGCACATATATATTGCTGGCTGTTCCCCTGAGAGCCCACTTGCCTGCACTACATGCTCCAAGACGACATCTGCCACTGCACTGCTGCTGTCTCTGCCCCTCTGGACCCTGCAATGGCACGTACTGTGGAGAGAGCCCCAGCCTTCAGCCTTGAAGAGAACCAGGCCCTGCTGGACAGCCTACTTCCACAGTACAGCAAGCTGTATGGGACACCAGGGGAGCAGGTGAGTGTTCTGTGCACTGCCTTTCTGAATGTGCATTTTGTCTGACTAGCAAGGCTGAGAGTCTGCACGCCACTGGCTAGCAGGCTCACTGAGTAGTTGTCACCCCCATAGTGTGTAGTGACTTGCACTGGACAGGTATGGTGCAGTGACAGTGCATTTGAACATGGTTTTACTTCCCATGCAATGATACCATGTAGTGACGTCTGGCAAACTGTCCATGGTCAGCTTTGCACTGCCTGTGTACATCATGTGCCCCTGTGATTGAGACATGTATATACAACTGTGTCATGCACGGATATGTTGCATGTGTGGTAATGGCCTTTTCACTTTGTCATCCTCACAGGTTAATGCCCATCGGAAGCAGGAAATCTGGAAGGACATCGTCCGGGCTGTCCGGTCCGTGGGGGTCTACAAGCGCCGGATCCGCAACTGCCAGAAGAGGTGGCAGGACCTTCGGGGCTGGACCCGGAGGATTGCACGGGTCCAGCTGAAGCTGTCGCCTCCTCGCAGGAGGGGCGGAACACGGACCCTGACCCCCACATGCTCCAGATCCTGGCGGTGGTCTTTCCAGACCTGGATGGGCAGCTGAAGGCCAGACAGCAGCAAGGAGGGGGTGAGTCAAAGACTGCACTGTGAACTCTGTATTACATGCTTTGTGCCCTCCTCTGGCCTGGTTCAACTGCCACAGTGCAGCAGTCATGTTGTCCAGGAGCCATGTCCCTCTATTGTGCACTGCCCACTGCTCATCTGATACCCAGGTGTGGCCCTTACAGTCAGGGAATTGTGTCACTTGGGACTGTGTCCTTGCAGTTTGCTTCACTAAAGGTGGGGGACAGCATCTGTTTCCCTAACTCTGTTGTGGGCATCATGGGTGGGTCCATTGTTCACACAACGCCTGGGTTTGGACATGTGATCTGCGTGTTGCTTTGATATGCGGTCCACTTGCTGAGCTGAGCCACCACATGTGCCTGGGGTATGTGGCACACGCCCATGCAGCGGGTGGGAACAATGTTTGTGCCCCAGGAGTGTGCAGATTACGTGTGTCACACATACATAGCCAGCTATCCACTGTCCAGGGCACATCCCTCATTCATGTGGAGCAGGACAGTCATGCCTACTCCAGGCCATGCAATGCACTCTGTACTCCCACTCCCGTGTATCAGCTGACACATTGTGCACAGTGATTTGACCCCTCCGGTGTCTGCCTCTGTGTCAGTGTGCTGTGGATTAGTTGCCAGGACTGCTGGGGTGTTTCTTGGTAGGGGCTCAGCATGCCCCTGGAGATGTGACCATAGGAGACGATACTTGTGTGTCACATAGGTGTTTGATCAGCTGCCCGTGCAGACTGGGGTATGCGAATGTGATGTTCAGGCAGCTGTTCCCCATTCACAGCAAATTGTGAGGGGCTCAGGTTCAGAGGGTAGTGTCACAGGTCTCCCATATGTCCAATAGGTGTGACCTGGACAGATGAGGGTTGAGATGATGTGTTGTGTGGGGGATGTACATGTGCACTTGTGCAGCTCCAGGACTTGCATTCCCCATGACCTACTATTGTGACACAGTGCATAGTGTTGTTGTCTGGCTGCCAAGTCATACATCACTGAGACAGTGATGTATGACTTAACAGTCATGCCTCTGCCATGGCATGTGTCAACTTATTTGTGGTCCTGCAGGGGAGTGACATGTGCTACATGCACACCATAGTGGCGCTGGCTATCAGGACATGGGTGCATCATGGTGTCTGTCGCTGGTATGCATCACATGCATTTCCTATTTGACTCTGGGCATCCCTTTCATCCGGAAACCTGTACTGACTCAGTGGCAAGAGCTGTGATGTGTCCACACCGTGTCCTCTGCACTGTCCAACTACTGTGTACTTGGTGCATGTGTCCACACTGGGGTGTTGCAATCCAACAGACACCAGACAGATGGGTGCAAGGCCATGTGGGATGTGAGTGCCATGCTTGGCATCAGACTGACAATTGGCTTCTCCTGTTCAGTTAGGGCACTTTTAGCAATGTACAACTAATGATGCCAGGGCTTGCTCTGTGATGTGCTGTGCTCACAGTGGTGTGTGCGTTTTGTGCAGGTGACTGATGTCTGTCTGTTTCCCCATTGTTTGCAGATACATCCACGGCCACGGAAGGGGACAGCTCCACGGACCAGGAGGAGCCAGAGAGCCAGACTGGGTCAGCAGCCGAGGAGTGGTCGGAGGGACCCAGTGGCACGGAGGGCGAGGGGAGCCACACCGAGGAATCCTCAGCACCATCCACCTCAGCTGAGGACCAGAGCAACTCGGAGGATGACTCCCTTGTGGAGGCGGGTGTCAGCAGCCACCACACCCCAGCTAGTGTTGCTGTCCCCGCCACCACCAGCACCACCACCGCCCTCCCATCGGCTCCCATTCCCAAGGTCCGTGGAGGCTCCCATGTTCGGGAGCGTGTCTCCTTTGGCCCAGGCACCGCACCCCCTGCCCCTGTGTCCCCTGCTGCCCTGAGTGAGGAGTCTGTGTACCTCCTTCGCCAGCTCCATGTAGGGCAGACAGCCATGCTGAGTGTCCTCCATGCGCACACCGCACTGTTGACTCAGCTGGTGTCGTTCATGGAGGGCATCTCATCGGGCATGTCTGACCTACAGAGGGGCAACAGGTCCATGGACTCCTCCCTGACGGCAGCAGTGTCCCTCCTCAGACAGTCCCTCACCCCTCCTGCCTCTGCTCCATCCACACTCCCCAGCACCTTGCCCGTCCCAAGCACACACACACCGGCACAGGCACACACCAGCACACACACATCCAGCACACAGACACACACGCCACAAACTAAACGCACACGCACGCACAGTCAGGGGACTGAAACCAGACTCACAGGGGATGGGGCCCTGGTACACACACACGCATCCACGGGCACTGCGCAGTCCTCAGTTGCCTCTCCCTCCAAAGCACCCTCCCTTGCCTCACCTGCAACCCCAAAGACCCAGCGCCTCTTCCTCAGTGACCTCGGCCTCTTCCCCTCCGATCCAGCTGCCCCAGCATCCAGGGGGAAGAGGAAGCCCCCCACACGGAGCAGAGTGCCCCTCGCCCCCGGACACCCTCCCCCAGGCGCAGACAGACTGAGGCCCCCACCCGCAAGTCCCCCGGAGTGGTAAGAGCAAGACCCCGCCGCCGCCCTGCAGCTCAAGCACCAGGTCACCTTCCTCCATCCCTCAGGCCCCCACTCCACAGGTGCCCCCGCCACACCCTGCCCCAGGTTCCCCCACCCACAGATATACCATCCCCAAGAGGCTCCGGCCTTCTCCCCTGCCACTTGCTCTCCCGGCACCACACCCCCGCTGCGCTTGTCTGTGCCACTGATGTGGTGAGGGTGTCCTCCCCCTCTGTCCAGCCCACCTTGCCTGTTCCCCATTCTCCTCCCCTGGTGGTAGGCACTGCAGTGGAGTCCACTACCACCCTGTCTGACTTGGGCACTGCAGTGGCGGACCTGTCCACTCCATCTGCAGGGTCCACTGCAGTCGTGCCGGCACCCACAACATCTGAGCCATGCCCCCAGTTGTGCCGGCACACACCATGTCAGACACCTCCACTGCAGTTGTCAGTGGCTCTCCAGCACCCACCACCCCTTCCCTGCTTCCTCCTGGTGAGCCCTGATCCTGTCCCTGCAGTGCCTGGCCTACCCCCCCCGGTTGCCTGCCCCTCCTAGTGGATTGTCCCTGGTTTTGTGCAGGCATGTGTAGGGTGGCATCTGCCACTGTCACCCACTGGTGACTTTGTTGATGGACTGGCCATTGGCCTTTGTTTATGTTCTACCGGACTTCTACTTTTAATGCCACATATGCTGAATAAAGCAACTTTCTGTTCTCTAGTGCTTTTGCTTCTGATGTACATGATGTTGATGATGCTCAGAATGCCCTTGCTGCAGTGATGGTGATATTTGGTCTCATGATAATGAAGTGTTACTGTGCAGGAACCCATGTGGTCCAGGGGTTATGTGTCCTATCCTGTGGTGTATCCATGTCATCCATAGCAGCATCTGAGGGTGTCATGTGTTCAGTATTTGGCAATGAGATTTCCTACTTAGATTGGCAACTTCACATCTGTGGCTTCCACCCCTGCACATCTGTTGTGCCTGCCATTGTTCTATTTGTCTACTTCCCTGACCGTGTGGCCATCTCCAGTGAACATGCAGGTTTGGGCATCAATGGGGAAGGACTCATCTGTGTTGTCAGTGCTGATGATTCCGTTGGCACTTCCATGACCAGGCTGATGGGACGGGAGCCCTCATTTGTTGCTAATTGTTGATTGTGTGTCCCATTGCTGCCATGGTATGGTATCTGTTCGCCTCACATCTGCAGTCTCCACAGGGTATCTGCATGTGTGTGCCCATTGGTGCAAATATGTGGGTCTGCATTCGGATGGTCACTTCTGTCATTGTGTCATTGATGATTGTTGACGGTGTCAGCCCCCATGGGTGTTGTTTGTCTGCACATGGCCAAAGTTATGTCTTATTTGCACTGCAGGATTTGGCTCCCCCAATTTATGTTGCAATGGGACACATACACTACTTTGCCACTGATGTGTTTGTTGTTCTGTGACCAGGAATCATCCATGCAGTTTGGCAGTTGCACCTCTTACTTTGTCAACACTTGCCTTTTGGTCACTGTGATGATGGGGGTTTGGACCCCATTGCCACAATGTTCGAAATGTGCTTCAGCTATGGACCCCACACTTACATTTTGGTCACTGTGATGATGGGGGTTTGGACCCCATTGCCACAATGTTCAAAATGTGCTTCAGCTATGGACCCCACACTTACATTTTGGTCACTGTGATGATGGGGGTTTGGACCCCATTGCCACAATGTTCAAAATGTGCTTCAGCTATGGACCCCACACTTACATTTTGGTCACTGTGATGATGGGGGTTTGGACCCCATTGCCACAATGTTCGAAATGTGCTTCAGCTATGGACCCCACACTTACATTTTGGTCACTGTGATGATGGGGGTTTGGACCCCATTGCCACAATGTTCGAAATGTGCTTCAGCTATGGACCCCACACTTACCTTTTGGTCACTGTGATGATGGGGGTTTGGACCCCATTGCCACAATGGTCATGGCCTGCTTGCATTGTGGGTGCCACACACATATATGTGTGGCACATGTGCTAGGGGGTCACATTGTATGTTCAAAGTCATGTTCGGTGTTGTAGGCATTTGACACAGTCTACACACGCTTGTCATGGTGTTGGGGGGATGTCTTCTTCTTGCATTCCCTAGGTTGTGGTGTGCTGGTTGTGTCATGCATTGTCCATCCTATGAGTGGGGGTGGTAGTAGTGGTAGGCATCCTGCACCCCTGGCTAAGGGTGGTGGTGAGGCATCCAGCCCCCCTGGGTGAGGGTGGTAGTAGTGGTAGGCATCCTGCCCCCTGGCTAAGGGTGGTAGTAGTGGTAGGCATCCTGCCCCCTGGGTGAGGGTGGTAGTAGTGGTGGGCATCCTGCCCCCCTGGGTGAGGGTGGTAGTAGTGGTAGGCATCCTGCCCCCTTGCTAAGGGTGGTAGTAGTGGTAGGCATCCTGCCCCCTGGGTGAGGGTGGTAGTAGTGGTAGGCATCCTGCCCCCCTGGGTGAGGGTGGTAGTAGTGGTGGGCATCCTGCCCCCTGGGTGAGGGTGGTAGCAGTGGTAGGCATCCTGCCCCCTGGCTAAGGGTGGTAGTAGTGGTAGGCATCCTGCCCCCTGGGTGAGGGTGGTAGTAGTGGTAGGCATCCTGCCCCCTGGGTGAGGGTGGTAGTAGTGGTGGGCATCCTGCCCCCCTGGGTGAGGGTGGTAGTAGTGGTGGGCATCCTGCCCCCTGGCTAAGGGTGGTAGTAGTGGTAGGCATCCTGCCCCCTGGGTGAGGGTGGTAGTAGTGGTAGGCATCCTGCCCCCTGGGTGAGGGTGGTAGTAGTGGTAGGCATCCTGCCCCCTGGGTGAGGGTGGTAGTAGTGGTGGGCATCCTGCCCCCCTGGGTGAGGGTGGTAGTAGTGGTAGGCATCCTGCCCCCTGGGTGAGGGTGGTAGTAGTGGTAGGCATCCTGCCCCCCTGGGTGAGGGTGGTAGTAGTGGTAGGCATCCTGCCCCCCTGGGTGAGGGTGGTAGTAGTGGTAGGCATCCTGCCCCCTGGGTGAGGGTGGTAGTAGTGGTGGGCATCCTGCCCCCTGGGTGAGGGTGGTAGTAGTGGTAGGCATCCTGCCCCCCTGGGTGAGGGTGGTAGTAGTGGTAGGCATCCTGCCCCCCTGGGTGAGGGTGGTAGTAGTGGTAGGCATCCTGCCCCCTGGGTGAGGGTGGTAGTGGTGGTAGGCATCCTGCCCCCCTGGGTGAGGGTGGTAGTAGTGGTGGGCATCCTGCCCCCCTGGGTGAGGGTGGTAGTAGTGGTAGGCATCCTGCCCCCCTGGGTGAGGGTGGTAGTAGTGGTAGGCATCCTGCCCCCTGGGTGAGGTGGT